>CM060990.1:670672117-672061117 GCA_030765065.1 Deroplatys truncata
TGTTTTTCATTTATCGACGCTCTTTAACTGATGTGGTCCTTAGGTCCACTTATATATTGGGCGTGAAAGACCGGTAATTTTGCTCACAGGCCTCGTTATCTCGCTTGAAATTCTTTACGTGCCGTAAATCTACGACGAAGGAAGCCATGCTAAAGATTTTTACGCCCGAAAAAATTCATCACCCTCCGCCGGGTTTGAACCTGCGACTTTGGGAACTAGAGGCTAGTATGGTAACCACTACACCACGGAGGACGACTATACAAAGTGGTATGGCTTTCTACGTTTCTAATAAGCACAAGCTATTCAGTGAATTTCGAGTCACTTTCGGCTATTCCAGGTAATATTTAAAATGCCATTGTGTTAAAAATGCATGTATAAATCTTAATAGTACTGTGATGTATAAAACAATCATCCCTAAAAAGTGCTTGGGCTGTGTTCCTGGGATGCTCTATTTTGATTTAAACCTTCTACTAAATTAAATCTTTAGGGATAATAATATTAAGCATAATAATATATATTCTTTTATTCAGCATGTGTTTTGTTTAACATTTTGGTTTATGGCTTTTTAAGTTTTGCATAACATCGAAATAACATTATCAAATCTTTATGTATTTAATGTTGTTCCAAACATTTCCGGAACCCCTTCCATGCTATCATGCTATACACTCAAGTGAAATATTCTTAAGACACCCTTTGCATCAAAAGATTCACAGCATATTTCCAGTTTTTATACCCAACGTATAGCAAAGAAACAGTATAATTAAGCGGGGGTTTTATTACAAAAGCATATTAATCCATATATCTTAGTTTCTTTCCATTTGTACTTTCCTAATTATTGTTTTCGCAATCTGTGTAAAATTAAAACATTTAAAAGTAAAGTAACGTAAAGAAAAAAAGATGTTTCCACTCCATAGTTCAAGTGACCGACGCTAGATGGCTTTAGTGGAGTTTCTATTGTGAATTCTCCATCCGCGCGTTTGATGGGGTGCTTCTATGCGTCAGTCAGGGCTTGAAATTAAAAATTTCAGCGAACGAAGCACACCTTTACATCCATAATGCGTGTTTTTTGGTCGTTTTAGAGGTTCGCATTACACAGCGATATATTTTATCGATATAGATTTCTAAATTGTATATTAACAAGGGCCTAAAAGCACTATTTATAGTTTTGGTACAAATTAGCGAGCGCACGTATTTTTACAAAAATAGAGTAGCGTTTCCTATGTCATTAAAAAGCAAAATAAGCATTTATAAGTTAATCTGTCAAGGAAGATTATTAAGAGCTGAACAGGAAATTATGATGCCTTTATTTCGTTTTCTGCTGTCTCTCCTCTTTACGTTACTTCTTTCATTCTTTCCGTTTTCATTTCTTTGTGATTTTCTCTTTATTATATCCTATCTACTAAAATTCTTTAAAAAATTATTGTCACTTCTCTGTGGTACCATCAAATTAAAGTGCAAATGATTAAATACATATTTTAGTATTAATTAAATACACATTTTAATGCAAATTAAATATGATGGTGAAAAAAATGTTATAAATCTTGGAGAACATACTGGCATTTAGTGCACAGTAAATCAAAATGTAAACCTTCCTTAGATAATAACTTTTCAAATTATAACCTTCCCAAAGCTTTTTTCCCCTATTCAACTCAATTAAAAATTTATTGTATAGCATAATACAAAATACATAGGCATTGTACATGTTTATGAACGAAATAATCAAAACAAAGAGGTCAGTTAAGGATACTTAACTTTGAAATTGTAACACACCAGTTCGGGTTTAGTTCATAATATGCAGACCAAATTTTACGAGTAATTTCAAATTATTTCCAGTAATATTAACTTTTCCATTAGTTCTTTCACTGTTTTGAAAAATTGCTTCACACGATGCCTTTGTAGAGATGAATTTTTAATTACTCTACTAGTTTTGGAGAAAATAACTTATAACCATGAAAATTCAATTCTTTGTTTAAAAATACACATATGTATAATATTGTTTAATAACGCCGCAACTAAGCATGTTAACCAAAGTTCATTTCATCATTTTACCTCATTTTAACAAGAAGGTATACAAAAGTCATCGATTTATACTGAAAGGACATCGCGTGAAAGAATTTGAAAATGAGAATGTGCCGACAAATTAAAACCGAGAAAAGAAAGTTCAAAATCATAACGCTAAAATAACACCGCCTCTGACTTTATGCTATTTGGAAAGAATTTAGTGCACATAGAGGCCCTCCTTCATTTGTTCTACTCCTCTGTAGCTAATTTAGTGATTCCGGAGGATTCTATTGAATGGTTTGTTCACCTTAATATAGGCAAAACTTATCGTTTTGACTAAAGTTTTATGTGCATCTAGGCTTACAGGTAGATATATGACATGCTCTAAAAGTTCGTGCTTCTATAAAAATTCACAGGATAAAGCAGAAGATTTGTATTGTTTAATAACGTTAAAACTAATATTTATGAATTTGGGCAACCTTTTTGACTGTATTAAAAGTGAGATATATTGTCTTTTAACTTTGAGCACTATTTATAAATTCATTTTGAGAGAAGGGGACAAGGTACTCTGAAATGGTAAAAAATCACATTTTTTGTTTTCGGTACTAATAAAATCTCTAATATATCCAGGTTCAGAAAATACATACTTTGTGGGAGTTAAGAGGCTTTTAAGAAATTTAAATACCATTTAAATGCTAGTCTGCATTCCTTTAAAGCTGTCGTGCAATATTTTTTAGAACATTTTTGTATCTTTCAACAACAAACGACTGTATCATGCCCAGCGAGCAGAGGCCAGGACCAAGAGAAGGCAATCAGAAAAGCTGAAGCAATCCAGGAATGAAGGTGCAGACGATTATGACCCTGGAATGTACTGAAGTGTGTCAGAATTTTAATATTCAAGATTTAAATTCAGTTTTATCAAAACGACATTTTTGGATACTTATGTACCTTTTTCTCAGGAAATATGACAGATAGAGAGCTGAAATTTTCAGTACAGGTATAAAACACACAGTTATACTTTCTAAACAACAGACATAATTTTATAATGTATATTAGTGGTATAAAGAAAGCAACAACATTGCAAATTTTCCACATTTTTAATTTTCTTCTTTTTCAATTTATAGTGAAGTGATACACATAACTAAATAATGGAAGTTCAGAAGATATCTCATTATACTAAGAACAAGCATGAAAAGTGTGTGTCTGTATTGCAAGTAGTATCAGAGAAAAAGGTACATGAATTCACATGTTTTAAGAGTAAATTTTTTTATTTTTCTGCTGAATGAAACAATTTTTACGGACTCGACTACATAAGGTATCAATGCAAACGACAGTTGAAATAACTACCATGATATATGGAATTATTCATAAAAATTTCAAGGCAAATTATTGAGACCTTTAAGAGCAGTGTAATTTAACACACTTAAGGTGTAATTTCCATGCGTTCAGGCTACTTTGTCCCCTTAATAACATTAAAATGCATATTAATGAATTTGGGCAACCATTTTGCCTGTATAAACAGTGAGATATATTGTATTTTAACTTTGAGCACTAATTATAAATTCATTTTGAGAGAAATTATTAAGGACCCGAATGAGCTACTCTATAAGTGGAACAAAATCTAAGTTATATACCACGTTTCATAGCAAACGACTCCGTACATCTTGAGTGGAAAGTTCAGAATTTACACATTAAATAAAGAAGTTTTATTTTTAGTTTTAGCATAATGTACTATAAATATTGCTACATAAATACTACACCCAAACTCGGAAATTAACAGAAAAATATGGTTTATGTTTACTTTACGTACATTCATTTGAATTATGCCTAAATTCCATTACATTTCATATTTGTGTACTGAATTTGGAAAGGAAAGTAGTTTTAAATAATTTTAAAAGTACATCTGCTAATGTCTTATCTTCTTCTGCATTTTGAAGCATATTTTTTAAAAAAAATTTGTATTCGAACTAAAGTTCTGCCCATATTTCGTAATATATTTATTTTATAACATGGCTTTTAACGAAACTTATCCAGAAGCTGCCAGTTTTAATTTCTATCTTGTTCGCTGGTAAACGCCCTGGTACAATAACGCTTTCCTCTATAGTTCACGGGTCTACGACTACCTGCAAAGTTGTGGTTTGTAGGAATATTAATGTGAATTCTTCAAACACAAAAGTTTCCCCTCTCGCTTTACACAGACTTGGGACTGAACAACCTTAATACAAGCTGGTGTGGTTAAAAATATAATCTTTATTCATTTTTTAAGGTTATATAATTGTCAAACAGCTTGACATTTAGTCCCTAAACAAAGCATTGCTTAATATAAAATACGTGTCAAGTTCTTGATATTTGATTTCTGTAGTGGACTTTCTTAACGTAACGAAATGTTGTGACGCACCCACGTAACATTCATCGTCCCTTGTAGGTATTTTTCTTTCTTCATTGTCTTCGTTTCTTTTTATTGCACTGCATTGTTTTACGAGTGTGTTTGTTGGTATTCCGTACAAATCGTCTAAAACTGCTATGATAAAAATTAGCATTAATGTAGAGCTTTACAGGCAATAGGTGGCGGCGGATTCAAACCCGGCCTAAACGATGGTTTTTAAATGTGCTTAAAAGCGACACTGAACGTTAGTAAATTTTCTAGGAACACCTGCTGGGCGAAATTCCGGCACACCGGAGCCGCTAATATGATTCTGGCAATGTACAGCGTCATTATCAAATTTCATTTTCTTCCTCCTTAACGGATTATCCTCCTCTTAGTAGTACTTATACACCCAAGGACTTACAAACCAATGCTTGGTCGTTAACAAACAAAAATATTTATTTATTTTTTCACGGACAGTGTGTAGATAAAGAATAAGAGCATCTCCGGTAGGAAAACACTTTCTTCGCGCTTGCATATTGTCAACAATATAATCACAAAATTCATATAGGTTTTGATCCTGAGGCTGACTGTTCACTGTGGTCAGTGTGCAGCTACGAGGGCTGATCAGTAAAGACTGAGAATAATTTTTTTTTCACAGATATTTATTGCTCCATTTCAATGTTAACATGATCTTTTTCAAAGTAGTTCCCTCCTAACCGAATGCACTTTTTATACGTCTCTGCCAGTCCTCGAACACATGGTGCAGGCCATTTTTTGTCAGGTCTTTGAGAATCGCCTCACTTTTCTTTAGCACTGCTTTAGTGCTCTCAAATCGAATACCCCGGAGTTTTGCCTTTAGTAATGGGAATAAAAAGAAATCACAGGGGGTAAGACCGGGGCTTTAAGGCGGATGCGGCACACAGGTAATGTTGAATTTAGCCAAAATTCCTGGACTTGATTTGCGACGTGAGGCCGCACGTTGTCGTGATGAAGTCGCCACCCATACCGATGATGTTCTGGACGTTTCCTTGTAATATGCTTCCTCAGTGTAGCCAATACTGACGTGTAGTAGCTGCTGTAACAGTAGTGTGAGGGGGGGACTGCATGCTGGTAAATCATTCCATTCCGAAACACTAGGCCCACCTTGCTTAGCACAGAGGACTCGCCCTTCTTTGAAGTCCTTGAACCACCTAAACACCGTTGCATGAGGTAGTGCATCTTTACCGTATGCTTGCTTCAGCTTTTTGAAAGTTTCAAGGCTGTATGATTTAAACGAAAATAAAATTTTATTGCGCTGTATTGCTGCTCTCGTGTCACCTCCATTTTGTGGTATGCGAAATTCAAATAGGGTCAACAATATACAGCATTACTACCCACCTACCATTACGAGAGTGCTGTCGCTTATGGACATTATACATGAAACCCTGCTCTTTTCAAGTATTCGTGGTAGAGGCATAAAACTATCAAGGAAACTACAGAAAAAAATCAGTCTCAGTCTTTATTGATCAGCCCTCGTACTTTAACTTGTAAGAAGTCTGTTACTGGTGAGAGTGGAATAGGAAAGTGCTTGACGCAATTCTTTAGATTTGTCTTGATGACGTTAGTGAAGACTCTAAGTTGACCAATGACTTAATTCCTAAGCTTCAACAACCTAAAAAATTACAGAAACTAACATAACCCCATTTCTCCGATATTATAGAAATTTGCATATCTCCATTCCTCAGAGATTCCTAACTGCTTAATTTTTAGGAATTCACAGCGATCCACAGTATTCTCAGCCTTCATTACTTTACTAGAAATAGTACTGAGTAGATTTCTGTACTACTCAGGCCTAAAGAAACACGGAGAAAAATACCCTTTTTATATACCTAAGCCTATTACCGGTAGATGTGCAGGCAGACTGCTTTAACTTCTTCTGTGACTGAAGTCGAGCGCTTTCTCCTTCTTTTTTAACGGACTACCTTCCTCTTTATAGGGCTTGCACCTCTAAGGACTTGCAAGCCAATGCCCTTGGGTCAGTAGCCTATCGAGGAGCAAGCAAACTTCCGATCTTAGCAGAATCAGGATGGTAATAAGCCCAGTGCCCGATATGGCGGTGAAGAAGAAAGAAATTAATTCTTGTAATCAAAGGGGTGATTGAAAAATTCGCGGATCAAACTAGCCAACCCAGCATTTGCCTAGCGACCGAGGAAAACCACGAAAAACCTTCGATCGGCACGGAGGTTTGAACCTGGTACCTTCCACGTTACCGCGGCGACACTTCGCTTGGTTCGAGGACTTCCCTATTTCCAAAATATTGTTATACCTCCCACTGTATATGTTCGGTTACCAGCTTTAATCATAAAACTTTGGTGAGAATTCATAGCTAACGCTTATGGAAAACGTTTTCATCTTAAGAGTAGTGTGGGATGGGAGATTTTCTTGAAAACCTTTCTGCCGCAATTTTATAAGACGGAACATGAATACCAAATTTGATGTTGATCGGACATGACGGTTTAGAGTTAGGTTGCTCTCTCTCTGTCGTATACACACGAGCCCCTTTCTAAAAATGCTTTTTGGGGTGTGTTAGTGTTCCGTACCTTACTGGATACAGAACACTAACGCACCACAAGATAAATTGACCTAACAGTGGTTAACTCAAAATGAGTTTGAGAACGCTTTGTAGTTTACTGGATAAAATGTGAGCCAGATGGGAAATTTAGTATCGTTCTGTCATATTGCCATGGTAGCTCAGTTGGCTAGAGCTACGGCACGATAAACCGAAGATCCCTGGTTTAAATCTCGGCTACGGTATTGAATATTTCAGGCTTATTCTACTTTTAAAACTTCAGTCTGCACACAGCATTTGTGAAAGAAAAGTAATTAACAAAAACAGCAATACCTGTTTCGCACCTTGTACTAATTCATACATCAAATATCTACTGATTGGCTTAGATTAATAATTTCATGCAAAACACAAATTTGAAAGAAACTACAAGCATTCTAATGCTTAAGTTTAATACAATTCTATACTTTATTTGACTTTTAAAAATGTTTGATGGGGCAGACAAGATATTCTTCAGCCTGATCATCAAAATTGGATACCCATGCAGGAAAACACGTTTTATTGCTAAGCAAAGAGAGGTAATTGATGAGGGATTATCGGAGAGAAAAGCAAGAACCCTCAACATATACCATACGTTACGTCATCTTGTGAATAAATTATTTAGACCATTATTACAAATATACGACTACGCATAAATACACACCAAGTTCTGTTATTAAAGCTTTCTAATCCGTGATAATTTTAATTCTGGTTGTGCATATCATTGAGAGAAGGATGTTTTCACGAAGGAATTTTTTACTATTACTAAAAACCTGTACACATTAGCAGTAAGTGTTAATTGCTTCCGTGAAATCATATTCACAGGTTGTAAGTAACGACTGTTACTGGTGACTTTTAACTATCGGTGAAAAATTCACTGCTTGTTAAATATCGCTATGAAATGAATTTGCGGTTGAACACTGGAATATTTTATGCGAGGAGACGTAACATTTGTGAAGGCTATTGCCAATTGGCAAGTTGGGCGTTGTAAAACCCGACTTCAGCGTTAGAAACCCCATAGTAACCAAGTAACAAAGGATGGAATTTACTGGCCTCCCTCTTCCCACACTGATATGTTTAATAGGAGATTAAAAATCCTATCTCACCTACGTGAAAGCCGCCAATTCTTCTTCTTTAACGGTTTACACTCATTGTTATAGGACTTACAATCCAATGTCTTGGGTCAGTAGCCTGTCGAGGAGCAAGCAATTTCTGGATCATAGCATGTCCAGGATGGGTGATCAGCACAATGTCTTGGGTCAGTAGTCTTTCGAGGAGCAAGCAATCTCGGGATCATAGCATGTCCAGGATGGGTGATCAGCCCAATGTCTTGGGTCAGTAGTCTTTCGAGGAGCAAGCAATCTCTGGATCATAGCATGTCCAGGATGGGTGATCAGCCCAATATCTTGGGTCAGTAGTCTGTCGAGGAGCAAGCAATCTCTGGATCATAGCATGTCCAGGATGGGTGATCAGCCCAATGTCTTGGGTCAGTAGTCTTTCGAGGAGCAAGCAATCTCTGGATCATAGCATGTCCAGGATGGGTGATCAGCCCAATGTCTTGGGTCAGTAGTCTGTCGAGGAGCAAGCAATCTCTGGATCATATCATGTCCAGGATGGGTGATCAGCCCAATGCCTTGGGTCCGTAGCCTGTCGAGGAGCAAGCAATCTCTGGATCATAGCGTATCCAGGATGGGTGATTAGCCCAATGTCGAGGAGCAAGCAATCTCTGGATCATAGCATGTCCAGGATGGGTGATCAGCACAATGTCTTGGGTCAGTAGTCTTTGGAGGAGCAAGCAATCTCTGGATCATAGCATGTCCAGGATGGGTGATCAGCCCAATGTCTTGGGTCAGTAGTCTGTCGAGGAGCAAGCAATCTCTGGATCATAGCATGTCCAGGATGGGTGATCAAACCAATGCCTTGGGTCCGTAGCCTGTCGAGGAGCAAGCAATTTCTGGATCATAGCATGTCCAGGATGGGTGATCAGCACAATGTCTTGGGTCAGTAGTCTTTCGAGGAGCAAGCAATCTCTGGATCATAGCATGTCCAGGATGGGTGATCAGCCCAATGTCTTGGGTCAGTAGTCTTTCGAGGAGCAAGCAATCTCTGGATCATAGCATGTCCAGGATGGGTGATCAGCCCAATGTCTTGGGTCAGTAGTCTGTCGAGGAGCAAGCAATCTCTGGATCATAGCATGTCCAGGATGGGTGATCAGCCCAATGCCTTGGGTCCGTAGCCTGTCGAGGAGCAAGCAATCTCTGGATCATAGCGTATCCAGGATGGGTGATTAGCCCAATGTCGAGGAGCAAGCAATCTCTGGATCATAGCATGTCCAGGATATGTGATCAGCACAATGTCTTGGGTCAGTAGTCTTTCGAGGAGCAAGCAATCTCTGGATCATAGCATGTCCAGGATGGGTGATCAGCCCAATGCCTGGTATGGCGGTGAAAAAGGAGGAAATGGAATGTTGTGACGAAAGGAATGATATGAATATCCGCGGGTCAAATTATCCAGCCCAGCATTCATCTAGCGACCGAGGAAAACCGAAAATCTTCGTCCAGATTAGTCGGCCCTGGGGGTTTTAACTCGGGACCTCTGGAATGTGGGCCACAGACGTTACCGCCTGAGCCATTCCGCTTGCTCTGCTAAATGCATGACTAATTATCTCAGCAAGTATTTAAAATTACAGACTGAGCTTCTTACAGGATGTAGATGCATGTCTTCTAAGTTTACTAACCTATTTCTATTTAATAAGAAGATAATATGTTTTCTCTACAATAACATATTTTTATTAAACTATTTGTCACCAATTACTTTTAAAAAAACTAATCATATTGTTAACATCAAATAGATTCACAAACGCACTTAGTTGTTTTTATAATACTAAAATTTTATTCAGTTACCTTCAACAGTTTCCAATAAAACAGGTCATTGCCACTAAATGTAATTCACATAAAAAGCTGTTGAAAGGAAAAATCGGCAAAAACTCCCATATATTTGCACAGATAGAAATCACATGGTTTAAGCACACAGAAGCTGCCATAAATAACAGTAGTAGCAATTAGTAGAGCAAAACGTCCCCACAAACATGGCTTAATCTTTAGCACTCTACTTCAACACTACAAAATCTCAGCGGCATTTTAAAAAATTTGTATATTTAAAACAGAAGTATTTTTCCTACAATAATAAAATATATATCAGCTTAAAGAGGAAATTCCAATCAAAAAGACTGCACAAAAAAGTAAAATTGCCATTTTCCAGCTGGTTTTGCTGCTTGATCTCTCCATAGGGATCATGGTTATCACCATCTTGGGTACTTTTACTTGTGTTTACTTTTTATATCAAAGAACTTTCCATTATACATTTTTATTGCACGAGCCATTCGTGTATATTAGCGTATAATTATAATCCTCGGTGATCGACATTTATAGGTAGTTGTGTGTAGGTAGTAGTTTGGCTTCATGCTTGCCAGTCAGCAGATATAACAGTCTTGTGTAATTCTCAATGAACGAAATACCCGAATCAGTATTAATCTAACCAGTCAACCTTTTTCTGAGTTAATGTTGCAACTGCTGTTCATTATATAGGTGTGCTATTCTATTGCTCTGAGGCTAAAAGTTGTAAGTATACAGGGTGCGGTAAATTGTGGAGTAGAAAGGGAATTCCGCAGAGCCTAGCCTTTCTTCCGACGGTTCATTCCCTGGGGAGTCGAACAAAGACTTACACAATATCTCGTGGAAGCAGCAGTCGTCACAAACTCTCTCGGAGAACAGCACTTTTCGTTGCACTCGCTCACTAACTTGCTTGTAATTGTGCTCAGTGGACACATTCTGGAGGGGAGTGTAAGGGGATGTATACCCACCAGGACAAGCAATTGCAGTAATAGGAACCAATAATTAAGTAGGAGTATAACTAATACTGCAATATAATACTGTAAAAATAACTTCTAGCATAAAATGTATGTAGGAAGCATGTAATTAGTGAGGAGCGAGCTAGCAGCAAGGGTAAAGGTCTATCATCAAACACACGCTAATGCACACGGGATGACGTAAAATGACAGAAAATAGACAGAGAGGTCCGAGGTGGGACAAAGACTGAGTTAGGGGCTGAATTCCGGGAAAGTCAAGGGAGTTGGAAAAATAGAAAGAGAAAACAGAAGTCTTAAATGGGACAGAGATAGTGGATTTTACCAGAGGAGTCAAACAGAAGCGTGACTTCTAAAATTGGAGAGTTTTGTTTTCATAGAACATAGAACGCTAGGTAAACCACCAATGAGAATAGCTGTTACATATAAACACGCGAAAATTGGCATCATAACCGGGTATATATAACGGGGAGATTGTTACAGATTGATAATCTCTTACTGATTTTCATCGACGCGGGTCATGTAAGCTAAGATGGCAAATTTGTGCGTACGTGTGTGTGTATTTGTGGGTGGTAGATAGCTTGTGACGCAGTTAGGTCCACATCATATTTAAAGTAGCGGGAAGAAAGGGTGTGCATCTTTCATATTTCCTTATTATCCAACAAGAGGAAAATTTGCTAGCCGCTTCTACAAATATTGTGAATAATAAATTAAGCTGTTTAAAGGGATTCAATTGTATTACTTGCCTTCAACCAAAAAATCCCGAGGTCTATAAAACATACATAGCTAGGATAGGCATTCCTCCTCAGCTCTAAGAGTGGCAACCTAGGCGGAGAACAGCAGGGAACTTCGCATAACCTCCACCTTAATACAGCATCCAGGTGAGATAGCATCTGTGGATTACGTGCAACACTTCCCGGGCTGGCCCCGTAGCTCTGTCGGTAGAGCACCTGCCTGCTGTGCGAGGGATCCCGGGTTCGATTCCCGCCTGCGGGA
This sequence comes from Deroplatys truncata, assembly GCA_030765065.1. Classification (NCBI taxonomy): domain Eukaryota; kingdom Metazoa; phylum Arthropoda; class Insecta; order Mantodea; family Mantidae; genus Deroplatys; species Deroplatys truncata. The sequence goes on from CM060990.1 coordinate 670,683,932, forward strand.
GTGGGAATTTTTCTCCGACCAAGATTACTGCCCGGAACCGGCCTCCCCGTAACCTTGAGCCATACCCATAGTCACAATACACACACACACATATATATATATATATATATATATATATATATATATATATATATATAATTACCAGGAAGTGAAGGAAAAGTGGAGAGAGAAATAGAATGATTAGGAATAGTACTACACTATCGACAGGTATGAGCTTTTGAGCACCACCACCAGGTTATGTCAGATAGCTGCATTATCGACGAGGGAGAGTTTAAAAAATGCGCCACATTGGGGCAAGGTAGCGCTCGATGCGTTCCCTCTATTATTCCACTGAGTCGAAAGTCCATTGTAGTAAGTATTGCCATTTATTAATAACTCCGGCACCAGGGTGCACAAGTATCCAGGAAAGTGTCAAAGGTCAGTAGGTGATTGTGTCAGTACAGCCTAAAATTAAAGTGGAAACGGATTTGTATTTGAGGAGGTAGATACCTACGTTTTTATGCTAATTTTAGCTTAATAGGGAGCCCTCGGAAGCCTTCTCTGGAACAGGAATAAAAACAAAAGTGTAAACGTGTCCCTTGAACGAAATTTTGAAGCCGCCTCAGCCCTTCGAACGCGTCACTAATTGCTACGCTGCATTAAATAAGTGCTTCAAAGCAGTGAGAGACACATTTTTCCCCATGTGCACATATTCCATCTGAAACCTGGCACACGTTATAGGGAAAGTCCTATTTATTTTTAATTAACAGGGTAACCAGTGTTGAAATAATCGATCACGTGCTACAAAGCGGGCGCATCACACTTTTCCACACGGTTCGCTCGCTTTACATTAGTTCTAACAAAAGTGAGGTTGATAGAGGGACAGTAATTGCATGTGAGAACAGAACTTCCAATCTCGTGGCTATCGTTGTCAAACGCATCAATAATAACATCAAATGCATTTAAAGTCCCAACCTGTGTGCGACATTTAACCTCGTGAATCGCAGTGCGCAAATATTTGCGCTATCACAGAGAATGCTGGTTTCAACACAGCTGTATGGCTCTGTGTGATAGATTGGTAGTCAGTTACACGTTAAAAGCGTATGGAATTTACCTTGCACTGCTGTATTTTGGTTAAGCGTTTCACCTTTTACATTTTTAAACATGCGTTTTAAAATATCCATGGAATTATTAGGTTTACGAGAGAGAAAGTCACTTCTATGCAATCTCCGGCATTTTTAAAGGGATATAATTTTCTGAGCATGTCGCTATGCATATAAATGCGCAAAATCGACCACCAATCACGTTTCGACATACTGGAGGACCCTGTATTAACATAAAAAAGAAGTCCGATGTGCTATCTTCTCATGGCTTCCCCTACCCACTATCGTTTATTTTATATAGCTTCTACAAAGTATTCTTAGAAAGCTTATTTTTCTATTTACTTCATGTTAATCGAGATAAAGTTTTGCTGTGATAATTTCGTTACACACTTGGTTGTAGAGTCAGATGTTTAAAAGCGAGTATCTAAATTCTGGCCTTGAAATTCCATAATGTTTGTATAACATCGCGAGAAACAATCGAATAGCGGCAATACTTTTATAGAAACTGACGAAAGTATTAAAATATTCAATTCAATAACGTGTATCTCGGAAACGACTGATTCCAAAAAATAATTTTTTTGAAATAAATTGTGTTTTAAATAGTTATACATTTAGTGTATAGTACTTTTTGTCTGTTTCTTATCGTTTACCAGTTAAATGAAACTGAACAGAATTATTCTCGAATGAAGAGGAATTCACAGGCTATTTCCATAAAATTTAATGTATTTTTTATTTGGCATACAAATATCTTTAGCATATGGTGTTTTAATACTAATCGTTAAAGAGATATTTTAAGAAAATAAAAAATATGGGAAATTTTTCCATATGAAAGGTAGTTAGAGGTGAGGGGACTTTCTTGAAAACCTTACCGTTGCGTTTTTAGAAGATACTGCATTTAAATACCAGATTTAGTATCTGTCGGAATTAACGGTTTAAAGTTGTGCAGGTCACACACATACGCATGCACGCATGGAACTTTTTCTAAAAGTGCTTTTTGGGTTGAAATCTCGACATCGAGTTTTTGGGTAAGACAATACTTCGTTTACTTACTGTAAGTATGCAGTAGAGAAAGTGCAAATATCTGTGGGTTGTGTTTGGCAATCCCGGAAATTGAAACGATTTTGACAGTCATATCACTATTGAAAATGTCTGTTCTTCCGAACGTACGTAGGCTATAACGTTATTTCAATCACGTTCATTTGAATATGAATGTTAGAGGATATTTTGGCATATTTTTACGAAAACTGTGTATTTTTAGCAAGCTCCATCCCAGATGGTTAAATTGGAGATTGGCTAACTTTTTTCACTGACTTTTGCTATCAAGGAGGATTCTTGGTATGATTTTGACAGAACTTGACGTCAGTTGGGATGACTTGACACCCGTGGTAACTTTGCCATTTACATAGACAAGGAACATTTCCAACATCACTTATGATAAGGTATGTGCTAATTAGCATTGTAATTGTAACTGTCACTATGAGAGTGCGAGGTGGTTGCGCAGAAATTTAAACTGTTTCGACGGGAGTGCGAGCTGCGGTGGCCGGCGCGCGAGCCGCCGTCCGATGGCCACATTGTGAAAGAAAAGCACTATATAATTAGTTTTAGGTGAATAGAAGGTGAAGATGCCAAGAAAATATCAAAGTGAAACTCGACTTGCATTGAATGTTTCAATACTTAGGCATTTCAATTTTTGAAGTAGGACTAACCTTCATTTGCTTCTCACGAAGTGATGAAAAATGCATACAATTTCAAGGCCAGCATATAGACAGTCGGTTTTAAACTTTTGACAATCGTTATTCTCTTTGTACTTGTAATAAATGTGTAATAAAACTGTAGGCGAAAACATGTATCTCAATTAGCTTAAATTAGATAGAAGAATTAAGATTTTGCAAGAATAATTTGTGGGAATTTCTGTGTAAAAGTAAAGGACAGTGTGTGGATAAATTAAAGGGAATGTAACACCTAAGGTTTTTCATTGATAGAAGACATAATTTTAGCTTCGGTTTCACTTTTACTCCTAAAATTGTCTCTTTTTTATAGCTAGTACCTTTGCATGGTTTTCTCGTATCTCCTAACGAATTATAAAGAGATGGTACATGTAAACATAGTCGTATTTAAAGTCCGTTTGCAGCATCTTTTTTCTGCTTTATGGTATTTAGTAGACTCCCTATCGAAACTACTATTAAATTTCTATCCTCTTCAAACAAATGCATTTATGAATATTCGCTTAACATTTATTAACATCCTTTATTAAATACCTTCACTTGTTTTCTCGTCATTCAAACATCAACATAACCGATATGGCATCTCAGTACATATATTAGTGTACAGTATGTATTTTGCAAGCCTAACTAAATGAGTAGAACGTAAGCGTTACGTTGTGAGGTAGGATGTTTTATACACCTGAGATTCCTAAGGTCTTATTTATACTTAGCGCTGGATTTGCATTCTTTTAATTTATAAAGACATCTTAAGGAGTTTCCAGGCAAACCTGGCATTTTCAGGCACATTCCTATAGACTCGAGATGTTTCAAAAAGTTTGGATTTCTGGCAAAAATATTACAATAAACATTTTGTAGGATTGTTCAGTCGAGTCGTAGGTAATTAAAAATACATATAACCCATTTAGGGCTTAATAAGAAAGATAAAAGTCTTAATATACGGTGTGGAACCGAACTGCGGTCTTCAGTGTCACAAGCGAGAGCACAAAGCATTACGCCACACAGCAATTGTTCGGTCTGTAAGCATGTTACAGTGTTTCGGGGCCACTATCCTGAATTCCTTTATGAATAGGTATGTTCCGTTTATAATGGTAATAATGATTTAAAATAGAAAAACAGCCTATTTACTTTCTGCCGCCTGCTTCCAGTCAATTGTGTATGTTTATAGGCTGGACCATTTAAGTTGAGACTACAATATCTCCAAAACTAAGCGTTGTAGAAAGAAATGTCTTGAATAAAAGTTGCTTGATATTGAGGCAGAAAGGACATTATGGTGATCATTTTAGGGTCAATTTAATTTGTTTAAATGGAACCTACCCCTTTGTTTTTTTCTCTCTCCTCATAAAAACTAAACATTTATACAAAGCAGTTTGCAATTGTTCTTACGCCAACGTAAATTAAAACGAAAATTCTGAATGGCTGTGTATTAAGAGCGCAATGAATGGTTGAGGGCCAAGTCATAGCAAGTCTTTTCATGGTCAAGTTACGTTTCGTAGTTGGTAGCCCAATTTTTTTTATTTTGTTTCCTTATTCCTCATCACAAAATACACAGTTTTTATAAACCATTTTCTAACGTAAAAACAACATAAAAAATGTAGGTTCCCATTTAAGAAAGTTAAATTGACCCTAAAATGACCATCATAAAGTCCTACAAACAAAACACAACTAATGGCATTTACTTTCTCCCATAGTATCAACCAACTTTTATTACAGACATTTCTTTCTACAACGCTTAGTTTTGGAGAAATTGTACAGTCTCAAATTATATGGTCCATCCTGTATATTACACTTTATTTCCTTTACCTAGAAGCATTTCAAAGCCTTTGGCCTCAGTTCGCGAATACCTATTCTTAACCATCCTTAATTTTATTTTACGGTTTCAACCAAATTAAAATGTGTCGATAAGTTTTGTTATAATTCTTGTGCATAAAATATCAGATCCCTATCTAGAGTAATAGGCTTAAAAACACACAAATTTTGAAGCCCTTCCATCCAAATTGCCCTTAATTTTTAACAGATTTCAACCATATTTGAAATACGTAGACAAATGTTCCTCAAATTCCGTTCAAATAATATTATATAACGGGGTTGGCCCCGTAGCTCAGGCGGTAGAGCTCGATTCCTGGTTGGGGTGGGAATTTTTCTCTAGCCGACATTATTGCCTATCCTCACCAGAATGTGCAAGTATGAATGAGGGGTTATTTTTTTTTTTTTTTTTATTTATGGACGCTCTTTAACTACTATGGTTCTTAGCGTCCCATTCTATATCGGGCGTGAAACACCTGTAATTTTGCTCAGAGGCCTCTTTATCAGGCTTGAGGTTCTTTTACGTGCCGTAAATCTACGACACGGGACCACCGGCTTTACTTCCCTTCCGAAGGAAGCCATGCTAACGATTTTTACGCCCGAAAAAATCCATCGCCCTCCGCCGGGTTTGAACCCGCGACTAGAGGCTAGCACGGTACCACTAGTCCACGGAGGACGACATGAATGAGGGTGTGAATGTATGTACGATCTAACGTTTAAAACCCAAATTTACTAGACACCTAACGACAAGCGAATACGAATGAACACCTTGCCTATAGGCAATAATATGTTCCAAAGGAAAGGCCGCCGATAAGACCATTGTAGTTAAAAAGGCGGTTATAAATGGAACTTATGTGGTGGCAACGGCCGAATAAATCTGAAGACCCCATGTGCATATATATATATATATATATACATAAATACAGGGTTATTCAAAAAGAAGCAACAGATTTTAAATATTTATTTTTAATGAACGGCAATAAATAGCGACACATACTGCATATTGAATAGAGGAAAGTTCAAAGTTTTTAAAAGTCTCGCCTACTAGCTCCATTCAGTACCTACAGGGGCGCTGCGTTTGTTTACGAGAAAATGGCGACGCCACAGGAAAAGTCGTTTGGTGTGCTGCATTATGCTAAGAGTGAATCCATTGTTTCATTGCAGCGTGCATTTCGTTGTAAGTTCAACGTCGAGTTGCCTCGTCATAAAAAATTTACAATCGATACAATAAATTCGTAGAAAATGATTGCGTATGCAAACGGAAAAGCACTGGTCGTCCTCGCATAACAAATGTTGCTCATTTTGAACACATAAAATAAAATTTATGAACTTTTCTCTGTTCAGTCAGGTATCGCATGTGTCGCCATCTATTGTCGTTCATTAGAAATAAATATTTAAATCTGTTCCTTTTTTTGAATAAAATATATATATATATATATAATCATACTTACAGGCCGTTTAAAGTCGTTTAATATTTACGGATGGGCAAATTGACACTAATTATTGCTCCTTAGTAGTGTATGTACATAAAAACTCTTACTAAAAGTCAAAATTATGAAAAATGGTGTTACCAAGATCATTGGAATACCATCAAAACTCGACAGGAGGTACATAAAATTACACAAACACCATGGACGATACGTATGACAGACAAAGCCAGAGGTTGCGTGTAAAAATTTCTGCCCTTCTTTCAACACAGTTTGGCAAGGAGGTTATTTGTTAAAAATCTGCAGCATACATTCTCATTCTACTGGCCTCAAACAAACGCCAAGGAAGGGGGATGTTATTTAAAACATTTTCTGCAGCTCGCAAACCAAGGTGGCTCTGTATGCAAAACCCAAGGATGACCTCTTCAGGTTAAGGAAATCAATCAAGGCTCACTTTGGAAAGGTAGAATCAGCCGACTGAGAAAATTGAATTCCATTGCCGGGAGTTGAACTTCCGGTTTCCGTCCGGTTGCTCTATCCAACAGAACTACCATGGCAACATGCCGACGTGACATTAAATTCCCCAACGGACTCGCATCTTTCTCGGTAAATACAAGAAGCTCTCGCAAGCCCCAATGGCGACTTACAATGTCTTAAATACTTAAGTCCCGGGCTTCTAGTTTAATCAACTATTAGGTCAATCAATGGTAATTCATTGTCGTTTCACATAATTGTTCTTGCAATGTTGTCCTACACGCGGCTTGTGTGGAATAATAAATAATTAATTAATTACCAAAGACCCACTTTCTTTCATTACCAGTTCACAGGTACATCTTTAATCATCTGAAATGTGATTCTTCTATTCCCTTTACGTTAGTTGTAATAAGTGTTTGTGGAGTAACATATTCGCAGTAGACAATACAGTTCTAGGTACCAGCGAGTTGCTGGTTTTATATCAAGTAGATTTTTCCTATAAGGAACCTTCCAAAAATGCGACTTGTCTGTTCATGGGTAGGTGGCTGAGGTTATCTGTTTCCCTGAAATTGAAATCATTTTGGCACAAAATGGTATTAAGGGCTGTTTCGAGCAGTCGGCTTTTTCCTCCACGAGTGGAGGCACTTATCAGAGAGCTAGACTTTTACTCTGTCTGATTTTGCTAGGTATGCCGAGCCCGAGAACGAGAGCTCAAGATTTCATCGCGCCAAAACAGCCCTAAATATCAATTCCTGGGAGTACACCGCCTCCACACGCCACCAGCTAGCCATAAAACCCAAAAGGAATCCCAGTGTCAAACAAGTGGTGTGTTACTGGTTAGTAATGAAAACTAAAAGGGGAGAAAATAACAATTTTCTAGTTCGTAACATAAATAAGGCGACAATGTAAACTTAATTCTGGAGAAAACATAAAAATCGAATATTTCGGAACAGTTAATGCTAAAAAAACGTTACTTACTATAAATCCTATACTTTAATGAACTCTGCAGTTTTCTTGTGCCTCCTTTAGTTCCCAGTTATGCAAAGTTCAATTTAAACGAAGGAACTTCAACTGAAAATCGATCTATCAGTGTCTTCCCGTATAATACTTTAATCAAAATCGTTAGAGCCATTTTTTAGAAAACCAAAATTGAGAAACGTTGCTACTTGTAAAGGGTTTTACTGGGACGGGGAGGGTGCCTAAAAACCTTCGCCTTTATCCCTAGAAGACATTACATAAATTTGAAGTTTCATATCCAGGAAGAGAGATTAAAAGTAGAGGCATTTCAGGACTATGGCCAAGACTAGACCTGTTGCTCCAAATAAAGCTCCACCACCAGCTGCCTGCAGCGATTAGACGACACCAACTCTTCGATCAGTGGCCTGGGCGAAGTCATCGACAGTCTGCCACCGACACCAACACCGCCAGCTCCGACAGACTGCCTGGAGGAGTTTAGGCACACGATTTCAGGCCTAACCGACACTGTAAACATCCCTGCGCACTACGATGGCCGAGTGGACTTCAGTATTCACCGGCCTGAAGAGTGGGCAGGAACGACTGTCCACCTACATGCTGACAATTGAACACGCTCTTCTCTTTCCGAACACAACATTTAGCTACCATCGACCCAATCCGAGCGCACCTCAAGGGGGCGCTCATCAACACTGAAGTTCATGCAATAAAGACAAATAAAGTTCCTTACCTACTCCCGCCACTCCCCGGGGGACAGTCAGGGACCTGATCATGGCTGTTCCCGGTTATTTCCTTCACCCGCTGCCAGTGAAATAAGCTGGCAGTTTACCTTCCGCACTATCGAGGGTGCTAAGCGGAACCCCACCACCTTTCCTCACTTCTCCCTTCAAATTCGTCTCCCATCAACAAAAAAAGGGGGGAGACAGGATGAGAGGAGAGAGTGAAATGGCGGCCAGATCTGATGGTGACAGGCGTTGTTTTCAGATAGAATATTCCCAGCCTCCTTTTCGATGCGATTCCTAACCTCAAGGACATGTTCGGGAAGAGTATTACATGCCAGAGGGGAAAGTTCGTTCTTCAAAGCACATTCAACCCATAAGTCACTCGCACGCCACTGCCAATCGCACCTAACCATCGTCCTCCCTGGTCTAAGGGTAACATGATCGCCTCTATTCCCTGAGGTCGTGGATTCAAACCCGGTGGAGGGCGATAGATTTTTTTCGGCGTAAAAATTCTTAGCATGGGTTCCTTCGGAAGGGACGTGGTGGTCCCGTGTCGTAGATTTACGGCACGGAAAAGAACTTCAAGCCTGATAGAAGGCTATGAGCAAATTTTCCGCTCTTTCACGCCCAATATAGAATGCGACACTAAGAACCATAGTTGTTAAAAGAGCGTCTATAAATAAATAAAAAGAATTTAAAAAATCGCGCCTAACTGTGCTACCCTGAAAGATGAAAGGAAAAGAAATGAGAGTAATGAAGGGGCAGAAAAAAAAATTTGGTAGTATAATTCTTCCCAACATTCGTCTACCGACCTGGGAAAGGCACGAAAAAAACCAAAGGCTAGGGTGAGCATTCCAAAGGGAATGGAACCCGGGACGAACCGAATGCGAGCCTCAGACGCTACCGATAATAATGATAATTGGACTTTGTGGGCTAGATTTTCACCTAAATAGGACTCTGTCATTATTTTCTTTAAGACTACATCACCACTACTGTGAAGCCACAGGATCGAACTTTTGGGTCGAATACGAGGCGTGTGTTTAAAGTAAGAACCGATAATATTTTAAAAAATAACAGAATATTATTTACAAATACTTTATTATTATTATTATTATTCATTACCTTACACTACTTATCCACATTATTCAGGCACTTGTGGTAACGGGAAACTTGTTTTTGTATGCCTTCGTCAAAGAATGATGCCGCCTGTGATAAAAGTCAAGTTGGCACTTCTTGTTTCACCATCATCGACGTTGAAAGCTGTCCACCAAGGAATTCCTTCAGATGAAAATCGATTGATGCCAAATCCGGACTTTAGGGAGGGTGGTCGAATTGTTCCCAACCAACTCGTGCAATCAGATTTTGAGTTGGTTTCGCTGTGTGTGGCCGGGCATTGTCACTCATCATTGTTTTCCCACAAACCTTACACAATGGGCGATGAATGTTTGCTGGCGTAACATTTCTCACATTCAAAAAACCAATCACTGATCTGACTTCACAATCGAGTCTTTCGATTGCTGTGAATATTTCGAAACGCTCTAACAACAGGAAAACACAAAGTGAGGATCGCTCGCAGCTGCGCCTGGCTTCCTAATGAAAGGTAGAAATGATCCCGCATGTTTAAAATCGCGACTGCAGCGGCAAAATATTAAAACGGTACCTAGTTTAAAAGCACGCCATGTATTATACTTCCTTTACCCAACTTTGGTAAGCATTATACAAGCTAAACTTTTCGCGTCAATGAATTCCATAAGCTGATTAAGCGTCCCGAAAAAAAGTATATTTTGTTATTCGGGGAAATGTTAGGTGCTAGTATATCTACGCTTGAAATGAATACAAAGTAATTTCTAAATTAGTTAGGGTTCACTCCGCAACCATGTGTACGCAGGTACTACAAATTACTCATTGTATCTGTAGTGGAGGAACGACCGAGGTTACTGACGATAAAATGTTTCGCTTCTCTTCCCAGTATAACGATCCCAGCGTGCAAATACACCGCGGAAAAAAGAAGCGCGCGCTAACGGGTCATAATATTCAACACAATAGCGTGTGGTAGGATTTGGTTTTGCACTTTCGTTAGAGAGGGCATGTGTGTCGAGACGAGAGAATCGATTTGTTTGCTCGACTTGCCTCTGTATTGTCAGGCAATTAGTTGGTCTGCGCCAGCAAGGTGCTCGGACAAATAATACCATTTGTGCCGATCTGTGTCGACAGCTTCTACTCCGTCCGTAGGATTAGTTCTCTCTCTAATCAACGGTCCTTCAATCGAAAGCTTAAAAATTCACCCCCTACCGCATCTCACTGATGATCGCAGTGCTACCGCTCTCCCTACATCCCCTAAACACATGCTTCTTTGCTGCCTGCCAGGCGTAACAAATTCAACTCCAGATCCCAGCATAGTTGCTCACCTTCTCTTCGCATACCGAATTGATTATTGAAGACTATTGGCGTACAAGTGTCACTTCCCTTTAGCAATCGGCTAGATAGGGACACATAATATACACTTATCTGTACTCAAAATATTAACACAGCTAAATTTAAACAGAAGGAATGTTGTGTTTGCTGAGGCCATTTTGCAGTCTCTCCACCCTATCTATACACTATAATAGACCAAAATTATTCCGTTGTTATTGTTTAATTTATTGCTGTCTGGGTGATGATTTTATCCTCTTTGAACTTCAATGGAGCATAAAATCAATGTGTGTTCATAAATAATGTTTACATTATATTCCACATTTCTCTTTAAGATATAGCTTGAATTATCTCAATATATAAGCCACTATTTAGAAAACTTGGCATACTTACATCGGCATGTACTTATATATTAGAAACTGTCTTATTTTTAAAAAAGAATAGATTTAATTTCTAAATAACGAGAATATTCGTACACATTATACTAGAAATAATAGTGATATACACTTAACCTCAACCAGAACTACAATGTGTAAAAATGGAATTTTGCACTCCAGTACGATTATATATAATTCCCTTCCGAGTGCCATAAAAAATACAGAAAACTATAATGCGTTTAAAACAAGAACTAAGGCTTTCTTGCAGGAACACTACTTTTACACGATAAAGCAATATTTTCAACATAATAAATATCCATATGCATAAGTCAGACTGTTAATTAACTTAGATGTATTGTATCATATCCTTCATTTCATAGTTATATTTGTAAAATAATTTTGTTAAATATATTTGATAGCTCATTTTGTAATATATTGTATACATTTAATTACTGATGAATCCTTCCCTTTTATGGTTATAAATTAGACTATTTTGAGATAAATAACTTACGTTAAATATATGTTTGATATCAAACCTTATTGTATATATAGATAAATTTAACTTTTGACGCGTCCTGTATCATTGTACTTCGTACAGAATTAATTTTTAAGGATGAATAAAAATTCGATTGAATTGAATCAAATATGTCGCAAATTGTGTTTTAACAGATTTACATATTTATGTAGTAGGCCTTTGTCTATCTCTTATGATATACCAGTGATGCAAAGTTGTGCAAACTTTATTCATAATGAAGAGGACTTCACAGGCTTCTTACATAGAATTCACTTCATACATTTTATTAGTCATGTACGAATATAAAAAAACAAAAATGTCCATGTAAGGGATAGTCTGAACGTGGTAGATTTTCTTGGAAGTCTTCCTATTGCATCTTTGGAAGGCGCTGAACTTAAATATTTCTTCTTTAACGGATTAACCTCCTGTTTGTAGGGCTTACACCTCCAAGGACTTACAAGCTAAATCCTTGGGTCAGTAGCGTAGCGTGAGGGTAGACTTTGAGACTGAGTCTACCTAAATAAATTGCCTAGAAAGTAAGCAAATGTTTAAACATATAAATAAAGCCAGCCTCAAACAAGTGATGAAAAACTAATTACTACAATCACCTTCACCGTTGCTTACCTCAACGCCCCAACTCCTACTGCTAAGTGTCAGATTGTAGTGCTGCGTACTTGGGCAGCTTCGAAATTTCATGATGCGGCAGCAAAGTTGCGCTGAGACTGGGATGGCTGAGCGAGTGCAAGTATCATCAAGAGTGGACTTATATAGCCTTTCCCACTAAATTTCACCTCTCGTTGTAGGAAGACATGCCTGTATTTTGTTGTGCATTAAGGACCAGTGTTGCCAACACTTCCTCGGAAATAATAGCTAGCTAGTATCTTTAAAAAGACATTATTTAACAAAAAATGGCTAGATAATATTGGCAACTAAAACTACCCATATTTGGTTTGCAGAATTTAAACCCCATAAAGACATTGTAAATATTATAATTGATTATATAATTCCATAATATTTAAACATTGTAAAACAATAATTTATTTAATATAAAATTGAAATGAAATAAGGTATATTTTTGCTAAGCACCAACACTGTACGTTAAATATAACTGATATTGAAATATGAAGTTTACTGAAATTCTTTAGGTAAAATATGTAAAAACTGACCAACTCTATGTGTCAAAAATTATACATTTTGGGCGCATACTCCAGAAAGTTGACCTTATGATTAGTACACATTTTAATGACATATGACTCACGATAGGAACATAATACATACAACTACACGGTAGTGGGGATTCACCGTAACCATTTATTCCTTTTGCATAACTAAAGCGCAGATGAAATTATGCTATTTGGGATAGATTTTGGCTAAAATAGTTTGTTAAATAGGCTAGATTTCAGGCTATAAGCATTTTACGATTTTATGTGGCTAAACGCTACTGTGAAAATGCTAGATTTAGCCATAAAATAGCTAAGTTGGCAACACTGGTTCGGCCTGATATACATATCTACAAGTTTACGTCTTTTCCCCTCTCCTTTTCTTGCAGAGCAAACGAAAATATAAACATGCATTGGAACCATCGAATTAGTGCAACACAGTTCAGCTTTAAATTACTTGGGGGGAGTAACCACGGTGAATAATCGCAAGTCAATTTCATGTTACAAAGGCGTATTATCTAGATGCTAATACATATTTACCTTATGAATAGTAAATTTTTAATGGCATGCCATGACTCATGATAGGAATATAATACAGCTACAAGGTAGCGGGGATTCACCCTAAACATCTTTCCTTTTCATAGCTAAAGCGCAGATAAAATTTTGCTATTTAGGCTAGATTTAGGCTAAGGGGTTTGTTAAATAGGCTAGATTTCAGGCTATAAACATTTTACGATTTTATAGGTGTTTAGTCTCTGTGTACCTGCTCTCTCCAAAGTCCGGAAACAGGACAATAGGGGTTGGAGACAAGAGTAGGGCAAGGCAGTGTAAAATAAACATTTCATTCCTCAGTTATTGGTGAACCAGCATTATGTGCGTGCAACCGTGCAATGCAGTAAAGTGTTAATTTTACGTAACCTGTGTATTGTTTTCATTGTGCGTTTTTTAATTATGATTTTAGAAATATGGACAATTCCATTGATTTATTGGATTACTTATTAAAAACTCAGTTTTCGACTCTATCTTATGAGAAAAAGTGTGAACTTAAAGGAAAAAGACGAATTCCTAAGCTCGGCATTGTCTTCCAGGAAAAGAAACAAAAACGGACATTTCAAACATCCTGGTATAGTAAATTTAATTAATTACATTCATAACAGAGTGTGTTGCTTCGTATATTTGCTTTTTGGCGGGGAAAATGAAGGAATATAAAATATTAAAAACATTGAAAGAAAAGCTTGCAATAAAAATCCCCGACTGGAGATTGTATACAAGAAAATCTAAATGAGTAATCACATTGCTTTCATGATTTACAATCATACAATGGTTTATAGGCATTTAGTAAAGTTACAACTAACGCTATGTGTTTATAATCTTGTTTAGTTTAAAATGTATGTTCAGTCGATTTTAGCAGTTAATAGTGATGCTAATGACTACTAAAAGTACAACTAATATTAATAATAATAACAATAATCGAATCGTAATAGAGCATGGGAATTTGTGGATCATTTAAAAAATTCTAAGTTTAATTTTTAAAATCTAGTATACCAAGAACACAGTATCAAGCTACGTCATTGGTCAGTAGCCTGTCGAGGAGCAAGTAAACTCTTGATCATAGCACATCCAGGATGGGTGATCAGCCACTGCCTGGTATTGCCGTGAAGAAAAAGGGAATGAAATGTAGTGATGAAAGGGATGATAGGAAAGATTGCGGATCAAGTGATCCAACCAGCATTCGCCTAACGACCGAGGGAAACCGCAAAAAAACCTTCGGTCAGGTTGTTCGAACCCAGGACCTCTGCAATGTAAGCCACAGACGTCACCTAAGCCATCCCGTGCGGTGAACTTAAATACCAGTTTACTGTTAATTCAAAATTTCGTTTTGTAATTATGCTGTTCACATACGCGTGCGCGAACGCACCTACTTCTAAAAATGCTTTCTTTTCGATTCGGGGAGCATTATTTCTGGTGAAATCACGAAATGAATTTTTACTATAGGTAGATGGCACAGAAAATAATTAAATAAAGTCATTAAAGAAGCAGAGAAAGCTGACAGAGTTGCCAAAAAGAAATGGGAAATAGAAAATGAGGCCTATATTAATGTTTCGGGTTTCGAGCCCATTCTTCAACGATTAACTTTTATTCACCTTTTGAACCTTTTCTCAGCTGCTAATTTAAGTTGTGAGATTTAAGTATTAGGGAATAGCTGTTTTAAATGTTTAAAATATTCTGAAGTAACAATTTTGTAAGTAATTACGGTTTAAAAACTGTTTGAAGAAATATGTACTGAAAAATTTAGCATATGACATACAAAAACAGCCAATTATAATGCCTGTCAAATTTAAATTCTCAAAAAAAATAATTAGGCTATCATGCTTGCGCTTCATCACGTTTCTATGAAAATTTTACATTTCTGGCTTGTATAGTATGCCAGAAAATAACCCCTGCAACCCCCAAATTTTAACATTCTCAGGATGGAGCATACACGCCTTATACCGAACAGTAATGGAAATTTTTAACATATGAAATACTATCCCTTATCTATACTTAAAGGTATTTTGAAATGAAGTGTGCTATTTTAGTATTCTTACAAAACATACGAAATTGTGACTCTTTATTTAGCAGGTAAGTAGGACTTCCCTGGTAACTCTGCAGTTTTTCAATTTTTTAAATTCTTTTATAATGATGAACTTGAGGATTAAAATACCATGAAGTTTTTCTCAGATGCATACATAACCAGTTGTTTATTTATATAATGAAAGTGAAATTGTTTTTCAGCATTAGTTTTTATTTTGTTGTAAAGAATTTATCCTAGGGAAGGGATGATTTTCCAGAACTTCGAAAACAGAATTAGCATAAATAAATACAAAATATTTCCAAAGTCTGTTCAATATTTTATCAAGGAAACTGTGTTTGAAAATTCAAGGTGTGAAAAATTAAGCAATAGCTATATACAGGTTGAACCATTTAAGGGGACCTAGGACAGATTTTGTAGTGAAAATGGCCAAAATGTTCAATTTTTTGTTTTCTGCAAAAATTAACTCTTTATAATGTTAGTCAAATATATAAATGCATTTTATGCTGATAAACACCTTTTTAAAGGGTTTGGTAGCCATTTTTAAAAACCACTGCACGGAAATTTAAATGCCTGCCACGCCCATTTTTGTTCTCGCTTGCAAAATAGTTACTTTCTTTCCAAAAAATCATTCAAATTTGCACCATAGTCAGTGTGTATTGGTTGTTGCTTCCATCTGGTGTTCATTACTGTAACTACAACAAAACTTCATCCTCATAAGAGTTCAAAATATAGCCGAATTTTTTAGAAACAAAATATACAGCCGTCTCACACCAGTAAAATATATTTTTATTATAGTATTTAAATATTTTAAGAATTTATTTGTAACATTTTATCTGTTTCATAAGTTTTAAATAATTATGTGTTATGTATACATGCAGCTTGGTTTTGTGAGGTTATTACTGTCAGTGTCTTTCAAGTTTATTTATTGGTAATTGAAATGCATACACTAAGTGCAAGTTGGAGGAAACCCACAGGTAGGATGAGTAAAAGGAATCTAAAGGCTCTGAAAAATATTGAAAAAAGATGGAAAGGTGTTCCCAAAGAAACTATAGAATCACAACCTGGCCCATCAACATTGCCATGTGATCACAACAGTATTTTATCTGATTCAAATAGTAGCACAGAAATTTCAGATTCTACTTCTGTTGTGCATAATACATTACCCACACATACCAGTACACATGAAATAATTTCTGCCAGTGACAAAAAGCTCAGATATTTTTAAACACCACTTACACAGCCTAACCTATATGAAAATAAATACATTTTAATTCACTCACAAGTTCTGAATGAGTTATGTAGCAATATAGTATGTGATGAGTGTGGGGAAAAGTCTTTGATTATTGAAACAGGAGAAAATAAGGGCCTAGCATGTAAGCTTACTGTAAAATGTAAGAATTGTGACAAGACATTTTCAGATGTTTACTCCAGCCCAAAAGTAAAGACTGATTCCAAAAGTAAAAAGGCTGCTTTTGATGTAAATAGAAGATGTATAGAGTCATTTTTAAAAATTGGAGGTGGTCACAGAACAATGGAAAGATTTTGCATGAGCATGAATTTGAATATAATAGATTCTAAAACATTCACTAAGCATATGCATGCTTTAGCAGATGAATCAGAGACCAAAAGAAAAATGTTCTTTCCAAATCAAGAGAAGCAGTGCATAGAGCCCATAAGGATCTGAATGCTGCAAACATAAATAAGAAAGTAATAGATATAGCATTGTCTTTTGATGGAACCTGGCACAAGAGAGGGTTCAGATCTCTATATGGGATAGGGATAGTAATTGATATTTTAACTGGATTAGTCATTGACTTTGAAATTTTATCAAAATATTGCCCCATGTGTGTCCTCTCTCAAAATGAACTGGGAGAAGATACTCCAGAGTATAACATATGGCTTAGAGGACATAAAAGTATACCTGGAGAATGCTGTAAGAATTACTCTGGTTCATCTGTTGCTATGGAAGTTTCTGCAGCAGATATCTTATGGAAGAGGTCTGTAAGTGAGTGTTCCATGCGCTACACAACTCTATTATCTGACGGTGATGCCAAAACATTCCTTCACCTGACAAAGGAAGCTATATATGGATCAGATACCATAATTATAAAAGAAGAGTGTGTTAACCATATTGCCAAGAGGATGGGTACAGGATTAAGGAATTTGGTACAGGAATGGAAAGCCAAAGGCACTCAACTTGGTGGGCGAGGACCAGGAACACTAAAAGAAGCTAATATTGTCAAGTTAACCAATTATTATAGGAATGCCATTGTCTCTAATTTACCTGATGTTGATAGGATGAAATCTGCCATCTGTGCCACTTTGTATCATTGCTCATCTACTGATGAAAGCCCAAAACAGTAAATGTCCTTCTGGAAAAGATTCATGGTGCTTCTACAATAGAAGTATTGCAGAAGAAAAAAAGCCAGAAAGCCATAAGGTTATGTCTATACAGTTTTCTTCTGCTATGCTAGTAAAAATACTACCATTGTACCAAAGACTAGCCTGTACTGAACTTTTTTCAAGATGCACCCAAGGTGGAACTCAGAATGCAAATGAAAGTTTGCATTCTTCAATTTGGAGAAAGTGTCCTAAGGAAACCTTTGTTTCCAGGAAAAGGTTAGACATAGGAGTAATTGATGCCATTTCTGAATATAATATGGGATGCATTGCTTCACAAGAAGTAAAAGCCAGTTCAACTGGAGAAGAAATTACTGGAATAGGAAGAAAAATAGCCCTGAAAAGAGATTCTCGCAGAAAGTATGAAAGTCGCCGCTCCACATTACAACAGCAGAAGTCCACCAGAAAGAAGAAGAAGGTGTTGAAATTGCAAGCAGAAGAGGCTAAGAAGAAGAAGGAGGGAAAGAGCTATGGTTCTGGACAATTTTAACCCTTTACACCAGGTACATTAGCCTGTATAAATGTTTTCAATATAAAATTTAAGTTTACTCAGAACGACATTTTTCAATATGTCAAATGTCCCATGCGGGACAGTTTTCTTTAGTTTTGCATGAAACTTGGCATAATAGTTCTACTGTTCTATCTAAAGAAGTTGTAGTATCATTTTTGGGCTACTATGTAAAACTTGGACACAGTGGACTATTAATCCTAAAAACTTTTACTTTTTAGGCTGTAATATCTGCATTAATGATTATAATTAATAATTTGTTATTCAAAGCACAAAATGAAAAAAGCATACTAGGATAATTTGCAAGGAGTTCAAATATTAATGTGACAAATTGGTACTGATGAAAAATAAAATTTGACCCGCATGGAATATTTCATAATTTTCAAATATCGTGATATGAAAAACAGAAAAAACTTATATCTGGAAAACTACTTCATCAATTTTATTGAAATTTACACATAATGCTATGTGGAATGAGGGAAACCAACATACAAAATTTTAATAAGATTGAAAAAAAATTGTAGAAAATCATATAATCTGTCCTAGGTCCCCTTAAGTTGTGACTGTACAATATCTCCAAAACTAAGTGTTCTAGAAAGAAATATCTTGAATAAAAGTTGCTTGATATTATGAGGGAGAGTAAATGACATTAGTCGTGTTTTATTTGAAGGGCGTTATGATGGTCATTTTAGGGTCAATTTAAAATGACCATCATAACGTCCTCCAAGCAAAACACGACTAAGTATTTACTTTTCTCCATAATATCAAGTAACCTATTGAGCCGCTTCTTTTTGGTGATATTGTACAGTCTCAACTTAAGTGGTCCACTCTGTATATGATTACCTTTATTACTCAAAAATACGTTGTCGTAAGTTAAAATATGTGGCAGAAGAACTTTTCAAGCTCCTTCGGATTTATTCAACAGTATCTAAATTATGAAATTAAAAACTAATAGGTTCCAAACATGATCTTGTCATATTTTTAATTTTAAAGAATGAAATACTTTAGTTCATAGAACTTCACTCACTGTCCTTAAGAATACCAACCGGGTAACTATCGAGTGGTGTTTGCAGCTACTTAGGTTGTTTACCCTCTTGCAAATATTCAGCTTCGTCCTTGAACCTAATAGACAAAGCTGTACAGTTCAAAGGGTTGAATGGTCGAAGAAACAGGTAGGGTCATAAATCCAACCAAGAAAGGAATGAAGGCAAAAACAAGTTCTTGCCATAAACAAGCTATTGTTCGGAAAATCCTTTGGTGAATCAGTCTTGCAAACATTACCATTCATGTGAATAATTTGTTTCCCTTCATATATTGTTTTTAACTTCCGCTGAAGTCTTGTCTCCAAAATAAAACTGGCATTAAATAATTTTTGTATAAAAGCTTAACTAAATACATGCATATCAGCCTTGCATTGAAAACTATTCGATCTGTTGTGGTTTAACCAAAGAAATTTATTTAATCTATCGCAATTTTGGGGACGGAAAACAAAAGTTGGCTACAATGTGGTATTTCAACCTGTTTACTTCCGCCTACTGGTCTACATACACCCGCGCTCCCTCAAGGTCGTGGTTAACTTGAAAGCACTGTATTCCATTCTAACGGTCCCAAACATTACAAGCACATATGTCAATATTACCATTACAAACGAAAGTTGTGATTTCAAAGCATGAATGCTGAGTTCTCCTTTAAACTAAGCGCACTCTATTTCCCACTTGTTACGTAGCTTGTGTTAACAAGATGAAATTTAAGGAGAGAGGCTACATACAGGTGTATCTTTATTGGGGTCATATATTTGGGGGACGTGTTCTTGACATCAAAACAGTAAAAAAAGTCCATATAAACATGGGTCTGAAAATCATTTATTTCAGAGTTACAACGCAAAATCGAAAGTTACAAATATTGCTCGAAGTGACTTCCACTTGCTTCGTTGCCTGCAGTAAGCCCGCGTTCCATGCTCTGGCGTAATCTGTTGAAAATTCCTGGTGTGTTTCATATTTGGTCAAATCCAGTTTGGATACGTCCTCTCAAAATGTCAGGTACAGGAGTCGCATAAACCAAGGACTTCAAATGTCTCCATACGAAGAAATCCGTTGGATTCAAATCAGGCGATCGAGCAGGCCATGCAAGGGGTCCCCCTCGACCTTTCCATCTTTGGGAATATAATAATTTCTGGTATTACACATCTTACTGGAAACAGCCTTAGTGCAAAGGTGTTTGCGATTACAGACATCTTCCACTCCTTATAACAACTCATAAATTAGAAATTACACGTTTATTAAATTTAGTAGAGAAATAAGGAAAATTCATCCATAGGTGGTTAGCTATTAAATAGAAAAATACTCTGGCATGATAACATTAGATGTTTTTACAAAGGTAAGCAAAAATATAGTAAAAAGCTGTAAACGTAAATAGTTCCCAATATTATAAAACAGTTATGAAGCAGTACAGGTTATTCTCTAGGATATCTTTGCTTAGATGTGTTAAAAATGTCCATGTAAATTTTGGTTGTGGGGGAGACTTTTATAAAAATCTTTGTTTCACAACATTGAAAGATCGTGAACTTAAATACCAAGTATGATATTAAGGGGGAGTTGTGAAGCCAAAAATGAAAAAAGTTTGTGTATGTTTTGTTCATTAAAATACTCAAAACATTTACTATTATAAGTTAATTTCTTAATATTACAATTAAGTCAGTTTTGCAGGCATTTTTTCTTTTAAATCTGAATTACTCAAAATAATATTTTTGTTCAACATAAATGATCCTTTTTCTCTGAAACTACAGGGTGTATCTGCATAAACATTTTACCACATAGTAAAAACAGTTCCATGATCATGTGAAATTGCTTTAGTTGAAGTTGCTCAAATAGTTTATTTTTTAAAAAATAAAATGTGAGAAATTTTATAGAAAATTGTATAGGTTCACAAAAAAAATTATAATTTTTTTCCAATCAGTATTTTAACATCAAAACGAATTAGTTTATCAAAAGTAACGTATAAATGTTATGTAAAAAATCACATTTGTATGCCAAGAGGGTTCTGAGAAAACGGTTCATTAACATAGCTAATTTAACTTAGTGAGATGGAACTTGACGAGTCCAATTAAACCGTCTTTTCATTTTTTAGTTACGCTTTGCAAAGACAGACACACGTACACACACGGAACTTTTTCCAATACATAAACATATATATATTCCTACCGTTATAGTCACATAAATTTCTCTACCCACTATCGTTTATTTTTATATAGTTTCTACAAACTATTCTTATGAAAGCTTATCTGTCTATCTACTTCATGTTAATCGAGATAAATCTTAGCAGAATTAGCTTCATTACACATTTTGTTGTAGGTACAAGTGGAAAAGAGAAAACTGAATTAATAGTCAGATGTTTAAAAGGTGTCGCTATATGCTGGCCTTATAATACCACACTCTTTCCATGACATGGCGAGAAACAACTTAATAGCAACAACAGTATTGAACAATCCAAAATAATAATAACGGATTTCTCGAAATAGTATGGTTTTATGTTGTGTTGCCATTTTTTATGGTTTACCAGTTTTACCAAGTTATACAAAATTCCTTCCGAAACAAGACGATTTCACAGGCTATTCCCAGAAAATTCAAGATTTACATTTGTCATGTAAATATCTTAAATGCACTATTTTAATCAAAATTCTTAGAACTGTTTTTTTTAGAAAATAGATAACATCGACATATTTTCCATGCAAAAGGTAGTTTGGGTGGGGGTATTCTCTTGAAAATCTTTGGCATTTCGAGTGAAATATCGGTATCGAATATTTGGGAATGCAATAGGTACTTACTCCACCTACAGAAAGATAGAGAAAGTAATGAAGCACACGTTTCGTGATCGAGTGAACAAAGGCGTTAGACACGGAGCATGCAAAGTGCGAAATTCTTTGACTTATGAAGTGAGGCAGTATGTTTAACACTTAAATGATTTCAGTCTTATTATATAATATATAAATTCAATAACAGCCCGCCTTAAAGCAATATGTGTATGTAACAATATATAAAAAGTGTATATTACAGTCATTGTATATGTTTATATTATTGTATACACGTTCAATAATGTTATGTGAATGTATTACGTAATTTAATAATGTAGGAGCTGTGAGAAAAATAGGTTAAAAGTTGTTAACAATGAGGTAACAATGAGGTAGCCTTAGGCAGTAATGAAATTGAAAGTTTAGTAATGCTACTAGTCATTCTTGGAGCAACAATAATGTAATTTTTGTGACTGTTCATAAAATAGCCATTTAACAACCAGTTAAAGCTTTAGTTAAATGAAGGTATTCTATTGGACTATGATTAGCCAAGCAGAAACTGAAATATAGCAAACTTTTCAAATTCAGAGCTCAGTTCTTGTAGACAGTGCTCATAACTTGACGCGTTGCTAGCAGACAGCGTTCCTTACCGGACGCTAGATGCGTCCTCGAGAAATTTAATACGTATTTTGTGTGAGAAAAAAATAGTTTACGTGTTAAAAAGTGCAAGTAATTAATAAACAAATCTGATGTGTTACACTCACATGACTTTCCCTACTCTTGTAAAACTATTTATACAAACGCTTATTCTCCATCTACTTCATGTTAATCGAGATAAACATTTGCAGAGTCTATCTTATTGCTAATTTTCTTGTAGATGTAAGGGGAATATATATTTACAAGGGCAATTTGGAAATACAGTAACCTTTAAGCACATACATATCTCTTAATAGCTAGTTGCTAGGTGCAGCGCCATTCCCTTTCCCACAGATTAATACTCTTTGCATATCCAAGACAAAAAAATGAATAACGAATTCCCATTTGAGAAAATAAGTATTGAAAAATTTAAGGGAATAACAAGTAATATCTCGAAAATGGTTCACTCAACAAAAAAATGTATAGTACATAAATTGAGTATTTTAACACGATCTACATTTTTTATGTAGTAAAATTTTTGTCTATCTCTTATGGTTTACCAGTTATGCAAAAGTCGTTCACAATGAAGAATACTTTTGGAGACATTCCCAGGAAATTCAAGATATACATTTTATTTGTCATAAAAGTATCTTAAACATATGATATTTTAATCAAAATCGTTAGAGCCAATTTTCGAAAAATGTTCCATGTAAAGGGTAATCTGGGGTGGGGGATTTTCTTGAAAACCTTTGTGTCGCATCCTTGGAAGATACTAAACCTAAATACCAAGTTTGGTGTTTATTTGACTGTTCGTTTCTGAGTTATGCTGTTCACAGACAGACAGACAGACAGACACACACACACAGACACACGCACAGACGCACAGACAGACACACACGGACATGTTTCCAAAAATGCTTTTTTTGGATTCAGGGGGTCTCAAAACATGTATTTCCGGTGAAATCTCGGTATAGATTTTTTGGGTGGAATACAATACTTCCCCTACTTACTATACGTAGTAGAGAAAGTAAAAATATCACAGCTCTCTATATCAGTGAAGTGTTATTTAAATCGTATCAAGCATTAATAAAAGGAGTGAAGTAAAATTATAAGCTGTTTAAACCTACATTCTTCAGTCGCACCACTCCCTGCTAAGACATTCGTGTCTCTGAAAATGAATACTGAAGCAGCCGAGGCAAACGTAAATATATAATATTTAAAGAAACGGTCAAAATTACAAACTTAATATTTTTAAACTTGGGGCAAAGGCCACCGGAAAGTACATTTGGGGCGAAGGCTACCGGAAACTTTTTACCATACGTGCGGTTGCAACTACTTCAAGTTCGGCTCCCCAACAGTCGAAATAAAATACAACTCCTCCTAAAATTAATCTTCTTCAATTTGGCGCCCAGCGTGGGGCAAATAACGTAAAGACAATACATCTTCTTCAAATTGGCTTTCCATACGTGAAGCAACAAACTTCTTCAAAAGCACCCGAGCCACTTAACTATTCTGTCCCTCATTGTACAGTGTCGTGCATAAAAAGTGGTCATTTTCCTAGATCGGTATAGTGTCTTTCTCTCCGTAAGATTTCCACCTTCAGGTAACCAACTTTTGACTCCACCCAGCCGCTATCAGTTCTCTATGTGACTGACCTGAAAAACAGTACATGAACATACAAACTAACCAATGAACGATGTTTATAATCTGTGTGGAATAACGGATGTTTCGGATACCACCTCTACCGCTACGATTGGCACACAAGGACGGACTAAACTTGTTACATATATTTCGGCCTTCTAGAGAGAGTAAGAGAATGGAATAAGGGGTGAAGAATTATTTGCATGTGAGGTTAAACTAAAAGACACCGAGCGGGATAGCTCAGACGGTACCCTGTGGCCTGCATTCGGGAGGTCGTGGGTTCGATTCCCGTGGCCGAACTTCCTGACCCATAAGTTTTTTCGGGGGTTTCCCTGCGTCGGCATGCGAATGCTGGGAAATATTATTACATCCCCAGAATTTCCTTCTTTCCATTTCATTCTCATTTCACTTCTCCTTTTCTCTTCTTGGTTTCTTTCAGGGTTGCAAGTGTCGGCGGGAGGTCTCGGCGTGTGCATGGCAGGGGAAAAGGATGCTCTGAGGAAACCTTCGGTTACCCGTCTGCCAGAGCTCTCCAGGTCCTGAGCCCCCTAGGGGATGTGTAAGCCCACAGGGGGAAGGGGCCCGGCTGCACCAGCCAACTCCCGGGGGGTTCTAATCTGTAACTGTAGGGACCCTGCCCTCTGGTGTCGTGCCTACTGGTCCGGCCATCCTCTGTCTTCTCTCACCTCACACCTCCCGAGGGCGCCCCATCAGGGGCCTAGGCACAAAAGATCTGCTTAAGCCGAGTTACTGAGGCCCCCTCCTATCCTATCCTAAACTGAACGACTGCTACGAGATTTACATATATGGCAGCTTTCATCAGCAACATGGAGACGAAGGTTAAGATGTTGCCTCTACTAAACGGCAATAAGCATACAGTAATGTAGAATGAAAATATAAGGCTTAATTTGTAATGTTACCCTTTGGCAGTTCGGCCATACTTTTGGGGGAGGTAAAGTACCCTGGCAATCCAGTGCCTAGAAGTATTCTCGAAACACAGAAGTTGTCACCTGAGGCAGTATTTTAATACCTGAATAATTTCAATTGTAATTTTAAATGGTAAATTCAATAACAGCCCGCCTTTAAACAGTATGTACGTAATAATTATTTAAATTGTATGTAACAGTCATTCCAAATGCTTATTTTTATTTTAAACATATTTTATTAATGTTATATGAATACTTTATATGTTCTAATAATGCAAGAACTGTGAGAATAGTAAATTTTAGGTTGCTAACAATGAATAATGAGTTAATTTCCGCAATAATGTGTTTGGAATTTAAAAATGTACTGGTCATGATTAGAACGACGATGACGTAGTTTCAGAGACAGTTTTTAAAATTAGCCAATCAACAGCAAAGAAAAGTTTTAAGTTGAATGCAGAAATTCTATTGACTAGAATTAGCCAATCAGAGACTCGCATTACCGAAGCTTAAGGTTTTTAACCGTTAAGGTTAGTAAGTTCCTGGCAAGACTTGATAGGGTGTACATGGAAAAATGTGTTCTCTACGGGCGTTTAGTAAAAACTGATATACTCGTTAAGAGAGTGTATAAAAGTTTCTCACAGTTCTTTTTAAAAGTGTATTGATTTATAAATATGCGTAAGAAGTTAAAATAAAAGTGAAAATTTAAAAGTTTAATTCTGTGACGTCTACAATAATTGACAGCACCACACCTTGCATAAGAATCCTTACTCTAAATTAAGACTGACGCAGCCGAGGCAAATTCAAACAACAATATTACGTAAGCATTAAATTCAAACCGACGCTCAAAACAACTATTAATAGATAACAACTCTTCAAGTTTGCGTAAACATATATTACGCACCATTACGTAACAGCAGCTAATCATCTTCAAGTTAGCGCACATACGTGGGGCTAACTCAAAACAGCATCCACTAAAAAAAGCAGCTAAAAATAATACGTGAGCCAACTCCGGCAAACTCCTCCAAACAACTACCAGCTTAATACCTTCTTCACACCCTGGTAGGGGGTGCAGTTAGATTTTATTAGTACCTACAGCTCCGTTACAGTATGGGCCACATTTTATGCTCACCAGTATACAGTGCGCTTCTGATACATACATTTCGGTTGTGGTGCTTAAAGCAACACGTGTTTTGGAGAATCAGATTTGATGTCTGAATCCCTGATATGCTGGTAACCTCACTGGTTTAACTCTGCTGCAGGATGATCTGCTCTCCTAAAGATATTTATGATATCGATCGGTAGCTTTCCCATTTAGTAATGAAGATCGCCCCGCCGTACAGCTGAAGCAGAGAAGCTGCGGATACATCAGGGGCTTAGACTAAATATCTGATTCTCTGCAATACAACGAACTGGCCTAGAGGTAAGCATCTGAAGTGCAATGTACAGTACAGTCTTTTGTAGCTTTAAAGTCTGAAAAGTTTTGGCACTGGATCGACCGATTTTTCTTACATAGCAGAATGCCTGAAATGACTCAATTTAACCACTAGCAATAAAGGACGTTAGTAACAAATAAAGAGCTGATAGAACAACTAAATAAACAAGAAGACACACCAGAAGTATGCAGAATTGCTACACTTGAACATCTATATAATCAATTCCCGGAAACAGAGTGGCTTAGAATTTATACAGATGGTTCTGCAGGTACTGTAAATACTTTTCACACTATTTTACATTGCCTAGACAATCCACAAATTTTAATGGTGAAGTTGTTGCAATACAACGAGCATTAGAACAGATATACTACAGGACTGATATAAAAGAAAATAAAGTAGTTGTTCTCATAGACTCAGTTTCTGCCATTCAAGCAATAGAACGATGTGATGGTCCAGATGAATGTTATAATATTAAGGATGTGAGATCTTATTATAGATTACTCCAAACAAAATTTCAACAGATATTACCGTGGACACCAGTACATGTGGGAGCGAAAGCCTTGTGGACTAGATATGAAACTAAAAAATGTCAAAATTAATATAGAACAGAAATACCAATATAATATTCAAAAGGAAATTACTAACAAAAATTACTCCAACATAAAGGAAATAGTACAAAAAATAAAAAAAACGTCCCAAGGAAAGAAGTCGTTGCTCACTTCAGGTCCACTAGACATGGCTATCTGGCGGAACATCTACATAGGTTTGGTTTTGTGAATGACAAAGCATGTAAGATTTGCAATGCTGATAAGATTTTAAACGAAGAACACCTACTAGAATGCCCAGAATTGAGAAAAGCAGCACAAGATGGGAAGATGCATAATTTATATTGGCTAGCAAGGGAAAAATTGATGTACCAAAATCCTGCACATTAGTTCAACAACAATAAAGGACGTTGTTTCAATATTTCAATCACTTTATTGTAAGCGAGCATCATCAAGAACATTAATTAATTCTGCAAGTACTTCAGCTTCTTGTAAGTGGCGTCCATTATGATAATTCTTCTTCATATTACAAGTTTTCACTTCCTTTCACTACAACTTCCTCCTTACAACTGAGTTGAACCAGGATTGAAATGTCTACTGAAGATACAAGCCTTTTGTGCAAGCATCATTGTCATAATTTGTAACTCTTGATATAAATTCACTTGACACTGATATTACATGAAACACATTTAGAATATGAAGTATGAAAAAAAGCATCGTTTTGCATAAGCGCCCTGTAGCGTTTAAGATAAATGACATCATAGGTCTCAGTTAATTGTCAGGAAGCAATTCGTTTTTGGTGAGTGCAGTGAGTACATAAAATGACTAAAGGTCTCAAGAGGAAATAGTGTGGAATTGATTTTTTTTCCATCAAAAGTAGAAATTAGATTCTACTTAGAGGTCATTTTACCGAGCAGGATGGGTCAGGTGGCAAAGTCTGTGGCCCACACTCGGGAGGTTCCGGTATCGATTTCCGGTGACCGCCCACATTCTGACCATGGGGTTTTTCGTGGTTTTCTCTTGGCTGCCTAGGCGAATATCGGGGTGGTGTGTTCTACCACAACTTCTCCTTTCACCCATTTCTTCTCATTGTATCTCTCTCTTTTGCGTTTCAGGTGTGTTTTCAGGTCCTGCAGTGTTGGGCAGATGGCGTGGATGCTTGCGTGTTGGAACGATTTCTCTCGTGAACCAAGGTGCGTTGTTCCGCCCATTAGGGTCGCTTTGTCGCCCTCTTGAGATTCTCGCCTCTCCTGGTGCGCGGGTGTTCAGACTGCAAATATTAGGGACTTCTACGCGTCTCTGTGGGTCTGCCTGTCTGCGGACCTGGGACCTCTTACTGCTTCTTCACCTCATCCCTGCCTCCCTGGAGGTATAGCCACAATAGATCAAGCTGGCCACATCTGTGCGAGATGCCCGCCTCCGATACACACATCCTACAACCTATCCTAGGGGTTAAGTTGAGGCGCTCTAGTGTGCCTTAATTGGCAAGGTTTGAAACTTTGAACACACACACGGAATTCGGGCTTAGGTTTTCCTGAGGCATTTATGCTTATAAAATATTGTTATCTAAAGAGTCATTCAACAAGCGGACTTTCGTTTGTGGCAGTATTTTTAACACTTAAATAATTTCAGTCAAATTATATAATATGTAAAATCAATAACAGCCCGCCTTAAAGCAATATGTGTATGTAATAATTTGTAAAATGTATGTAACAGCCATTGCATATGCTAATACTACTGTATACATGTTCAATAATGTTATATGAATGTATTACGTAATTTAATAATGTAGGAGCTGTGAGAATAATAAGTTAAAAGTTGCTAACAACGAGGTAACAATGAGGTAACCTTGAGGCAATAATGATTTGAGAGTTTAATAATACTACTTCTGATTATTGGAGTAACAATAATGTAATTTTAGTGACAGTTTATAAAATAGCCAATCAATAACCAGAAAAAGCTTTAGTTAAAAGAAAGTATTCTATTGGATTAGGAATAGCCAATCAGAGACTTGATGGAGGTTGAAATCAGTTCAGTTGCCTGCAAACAGTGTTCCTAACAGACGCAAAAATTGTCCTCGAGAGATATAATACGTATTCGTGTGAGACGAAAAATAAGTTTACGTGTTAAAAAGTGTAATTAATTAATAAAAAGAATCTCACAGCTCTCTATATCAGTGAAGTTATTTAAATCGTATCAAGCATTAATAAAATGAGTGAAGTAAAATTATAATCTGTGTAAGCCTACATTCTTGTCACATCACAAACCTGCCAAGAGATACGTACCTCTAACAATAATACTGACGCAGCCGAGGCAAACATAAATATATAATATTTAAAGAAACAGTCAAATTACAAACCTTATTCTCACGTTTAAACTACATTAAGATAATTATGGATTCCGCAGCTCTGGCTACTGTTACAGCAAGCCACTTATTTATTCCTTTCTTTTGTGGATTTCAATCTCTGCATCCCGTAGGAGAATCTCAGCATATACAGTGTGCTGGAAGGTTTGACTACCTAACTACTAATTGTAGTAAATCGCAGGATGTAACTCTAACCTACGTATAAGCAGCAATGACAGTGTTTTCTATAATACCGGATGAAATTCGTCCTCTTGGGAAAGGCAACATCAACTGTTGGGTAGTTGAGTTTTCAGTCTGGTATTCACGGCCGTGCAGATACGTTTCTTTCAGGGTAGCGGTTGACTGACAGGCATGGTGAGGTGGTTATGACCAGCCAAAAGTAATTCTTAAGCATTTGGTTTCAAGTTAATTACACTCAAACTATTGTCAACACAAATAACGTAAAAACAGTGTCTGTGAGTCACTTTGTAGTGGAGTTTAATGTCTGTTCTTACTACACAGGCGGTGGACAGTTTGGATACATGCAATGAAATTATATTTGGGGAAGGAAACCTTCCAGGCCTACATTTAGGCTTCATCCCCGGAATTTTCCAGTTATGAGAACTAAGGAAACCTGGAAAAACCCTCAGTCAGGAAGGACAACCTGGTGGTATATGAACCGCGGACCTCCCAAATGCTAGCCTCACACGTCACCGCGCAAGAGTTACTGACAAGCAGGTAAGCACGGTCTGGTGAGCGCCGTTGGAAACGCCAAAAGTCTGTGCGAGGAATGGAGTGGTTTGTAACCTGTAACTGTTTGTAACTACGTAAAGTCCCATAACAGTTCATTTCCTTTCATCCTGACTTTGCTAAAAATTCCTGTGCTTGGTTATGACAACCTAAACCTTAAAATGGTGATAGGTAAATACGTATTATTCCTATTATAATACAACATTAAAAACAAAATTGTTCATAGTGTCTTCGTGCTGGAAAATGTTTAACACATTAATAAGCATTATCCGCTTTATATGCAAATACTAAAACAATGTGAATAGAGTGAAGTATATGTCATGCTATTTCTATATTGTATTCAGCAAGTACATGAACCTTTATTACGATATGATGAGCTTTCCTTTTGTTCCATTTATATGCCGCCTTTAACATCTAGGTCATATCGGCGGCTTTGCCTTTGGAGCAGTTGCTCATCGGCGATGGTTTTCACTCGTTTACTATAGTGTTAATCTTTGGGTTTTCTATTTAAAAATTAATTTTACGCATTCATTTACACTCACTTATGCTTCCAGACACTCGGGAGGATGGGAAATAATCCTGCTAAAGAAAAATTGCCACTCACAGCCGGGAATCGAGCCCTGGACCTCTAGATTTGGAAGCTCTATAACCACCGCACCACAGAGGTAATCGGTGAGTTTTTTATTACTCCACTAGTTCATTAATACCCTAAGGGGAATGTATATGTATTGTATTTCTCTAAGAAAATAGAGTTTCTAACACAAATTATTGATTAAAATTAATATAATTCAAAGGTTTTCATTATCAGTGTTTCCTAAACATAGTTCATAATAGCTCATTCAGTTTGAGGATGACTATGAATACATATGCTGCTCGCATTGTGACATCTGCATGTGGCACTTGTAGCGGGTGTACAGGTGTCCTCGTGTACAGACAGTCTGGATCTCCATAGTTCTAGATGTTCTGTGCCGGCTGCTAGTCGAAGAGCTGAGGAGGAATCCCTATCCTAACTATGAGGGTCATTCAAATGAAACCCGGTCACTTGTGTAAAGTAACGGTAACGATTTTATTAACTCCAAAATAGTCGCCAAAACTGTTGGCACATTTATCCCATTGCGACACTAGCCGGTCGATTCCATCTTTGAAGAAGCTAGTAGACTGCTGTCGGATCCAGGACTGGACCCATTCACACACTTCGTCGTCCGTTGTGAATCGATGTCCGCGAATAGCTTGTTTTAGAGGTCCATAAACGTGAAAGTCACACGGTGAAAGGTCTGGACTTTACGGTGGATGTTCCAGCGTTTCCCATCGAATCTGCTGCAATGTCGTCTTCACCACATTGGCAGTGTGTGGGTGGACATTATCATGCAGGAGAATAATGTCATTGGACAACATGCCTGGGTGTTTCGACTTGATGGCTCGTCTAAGGTTCTGTAAAGTGGCTTGATAACGCTGGGCATTGATGGTGGTTCCCCGTTCCAGGAACTCGACAAGCAGTGGGCCCTTGTGGTCAAAAAAGGACATCATGTCCTTACCAGAACTGGTGTGCACGGTCTTTGATTTCTTTGGAGGTGGTGAAGTCGCATGTTTCCACTGCTTGCTCTGACGCTTGCTTTCCGGTCCAAAATGGTGACACCATGTTTCGTCACCAGTGGCAATATGCGACAGTAAGCTGTATTCCTCCTCATGATAACGTTGCAGATGACTCAAAGACTGTGCTGTCCGGCGGTCAGTTGGTGGGGAACCCACTGCGCACAAACTTTTCGAAATTTCAAGTGTTGATGCACTATGGTGTGAATGGTACCCACGCTAATACCCAGTAACCGATAGATCTCGTCCATGGTGATTCTGTGGTTGCCCAAGACTAAAGCATTCACTTCCGCAATCATTTCAGATGTGATGACACGATGAGCCTGTCCAGGACGAGCATCGTCTTCCAGTAACTCGCGCCTCTCAAGGAATCTTTTGCGCCATTCCACCTCACTTGAACGACACAGACTGTACTCACCGTACGCAGCCTTCATCCGTCGATACATTTCACGGCCTCCAACTCCCTTCGCCGTTAAAAATTGAATCACTCTTCGTTGTTCCTGCTTACTCGACTTCATGTTCAGTAGTGGACGATATCTTGTGTGACCTCCGTCTCTTCGGCTTGAAACCATATTGTCGCTATACAACGTCAAACGTCGCGCACGCTGCAGTCGCTCTGCCAATAGATGGTGCCACCATACACGCAGTTATGTGGTGTCACTTACGTGTAATGCAAAGCTAGACGCACTGACCATGTTCCATTTGAATGCCCCTTATAGTTTGATAATGTGACCTCAGGAATTTTGTAGATAAAGGCAAATGATAAACTAATTTCCTTTAAACTTTTGATTTATTAAAAAATGGTGCCTATTCAGGCGGCTAGCAACTTTCCTATTAATCTTTACATCTTAAATCTTCCCACTACTATTGAAGTTATTCTGTGGACCTATCTAATGCGTCAGACGATATTCCCACCTTCACACACACACACACACACACACACACACACACACACACACACACACACACACACACACACACAGAACTTAATCACTGGTGAGTACGACGACTGCTACGTTGATAGCAAGCGTACGAGTATAAGAGAAAATCAGAGAATGACCAAACTTGGGGCCTCTCTCCCCTTTATTTGCTCTCCAACTACGCCGGAATCCGCGCCTTTGTTACAATTATTTCTATTGGTTCTTACGTAGCATTACATGACATGCTATGAGAATAAAATGTGCGACGTTTTTGGAAGTCAAGCGTTCTGAAGCACATTTTTCTCCTTCTAATCCAGGAATTTGACCACTATTTCTATTTCGTTCTGTTCTCAGCCCTCTCTTTCTATTTTCTGAGGTTTATGCTGAGCCCAGTTAGCAGTTAGCGTGTATGTGCTGTGTTTGAGGCAGTATCTTTAACACATAAATGATTTCAATCAAATTATATAATATACAAATTCGATAACAGCCCGCCTTAAAGCAATATGTGTATGTAACAGTATATAAAATGTGTATATTACAGTCATTATATATGTTTAGATTATTATATCCATGTGTAATAATGTTACGTGAATATATTATTTAATTTAATAATGTAGGAGCTGTGAGAAATAGGTCAAAAGAGGTAACAATGAGGTAACCTTGAGGCAATAATGACTTCGAAAGTTTAAATGCTTTGAAAGTTAAAAGTCATTATTGGAGCAACAATAATGTAAATTTTGAGACAGTTTAAAAATAGCCAATCAACAACCAGAAAAAGCTTT
This sequence comes from Deroplatys truncata, assembly GCA_030765065.1. Lineage (NCBI taxonomy): Eukaryota > Metazoa > Arthropoda > Insecta > Mantodea > Mantidae > Deroplatys > Deroplatys truncata. The sequence goes on from CM060990.1 coordinate 670,717,436, forward strand.
AGTTAAATGAATGTATTCTATTGGAGTAGGATTAGCCAATCAGAGACTTGAAATACAGAAATTTGCAAGTTTAGACGGTTGAAATCTATTCAGTTGCCTGCGGACAGTCGGCTGCTTCAGTATTACTTTAGAGACACGTTTCTCTTAATCAGGGTGTGGTGCGACAAGAATGTAGGCTTACACAGATTTTAAGTTTTAAATTCACTTCTTTTTATCAATTCTTGACACAAATTAAATAGCACTACAGTGATATTAAGAGCTATGAGATTCTTTAATTTAATACTTGCACTTTGTTAACGTATATACTTAATTTCACGATTCACACGAATACGTAATATTTCTGTAGAGAAAACATCTTCCATCCGGTCACTACCAAGGTCTGCCAGCAACTGAACATATTTCAACTGTCCAAACCCGTAAACTTTTGTATTTCAAGTCTCTGATTGGCTAATCCTAGTCCAATAGAATACCTGCATTTTACTAAAGCTTTTTCTGGATGTTGATTGGCTATTTTTAAACTATCTAAAATTTACATTATCGTTGCTCTAATCATGACTAGTAACATTTAAACTCTCAAACTCATTATTGCCTCAAGGTTACCTTATTGTTACCTCATTGTTAGCAACTTTAAACTTATTATTCTCACAGCTCTTAAATTATTAAACTACACAATGCATTCTCATAACATTATTAAACATGTTTACAACAATATAAGCATATGCAATGACTGTTACATACATTTTAAAAATTATTACATACATATTGCTTCAAGGCGGGCTGTTTTTAAAATTACATATTATATAATTTAATTGAAAATTATTCAAGTGTTAAAAATACTGCCTCACCATTTATCAGAAAGTCTTCGTAGAAAACGTGGCGAGCGTTAAAAGTTCTTTATGCCTAAAATTTCGAGATCTACTAATGACTCTGGTCGATTTGTTGTAATGCTGCTGCCACTTGATGCCAGCATTTGTTAAACGAGGGAATAGAGATCCGTTAACGAAAGGTAAGGGGGGTGGAAGCAGTTGTTAATTGTAACGAATTGATAATGAGGCGTAACAGACCCATGTGGTCCACCAGAAGGTAAGCAGGAACAAGTGAACACTATAATGAAGAAGCAAACAGCGCGAGGACAGCCGCTCGGCAGGTAACGACCTCGCACCTGCTGTTTGTTCTGCTTCGTCTGTGAATATGCATTGTGCACAATCAAGTTAGCTTTATCCACTGCAGTGATAAGATAATCCATATTTCACTTCCTTATCCTAACATTTATGGAAAATCAGGGGTAAAGTTACTGTATTCTACATTATTGAAACGAGACACTTGATTTCTTGTTTAGTACTTAGCTTACGACAAACAATTATTTTCAGAGTTCAAAAAGTTGATTCTGAGCCATTTTGCTTTAGGTAATAGGTTCTAAAGTATATTCACTCTTAGGTTGATCCGCACCAAAACAAAACCCAGGTGACCAGTGCACCGTTTGAGGAAGTTATTTTGTTGTGTTATATTTCGACTGTTGGGGAGCACGTATGGTAAACAGTTTCCGGTAGCCTTCGCCCCAAATGTATTTTCAGGTGGCCTTTACCCCAAGTTTAAAAATATTAACTTTGTAATTTGACTGTTTCTTTAAATATTATATATTTATGTTTGCCTTGGCTGCGTCAGTACTATTGTTAGAGACACGTTTCTCTTAGCAGGGTTGTGATGCGACAAGAATGTAGGCTTACACAGATTATAACTTTACTTCACTCCTTTTATTAATGTTTGATACGATTTAAATAACACTTCATGGATATAGATAGAGCTGTGAGATGTTTTTATTAAATACTTGCACTTTTTAACACGTAAACTATTTTTCGTCTCACACGAATACATATTAAATTTCTCGAGGACACTTTTTGCGTCTGGTTATTAACGCTGTCTGCAGGCAACTGACTTCTAAATTTGTAAATGTTTCTCCTTTTCAGTTTCTCATTGGCTAATCCTTCTCCAATAGGATACCTTCATTTTACTAAAGCTTTTTCTTGTTGTTGATTGGCTATTTTATAAACTGTCACTAAATTTACATTATTGGACCTCCAATAATGACTAGTAGCATTTAAACTTTCAAACTCATTATTGCCTCAAGGTTACCTCATTGTTACCTCATTGTTAGCAACTTTTAACTTATTATTCTCACAGCTCCTACATTATTAAATTACATAAATATTCACATAATATTATTACACATGGATACAATAATATAAACATATAAATAACTGTAATATACACTTTTTATATATTGTTAAATACACACATTGCTTTAAGGTGGGCTGTTATTGAATTTCTATATATTATATAATTAGACTGAAATCATTTAAGTGTTAAAAATACTGCCTCACGTTATAATGTATCCTTCCGCCATTCGCTCACGAGCATGTGACGAGTACAGGCAAAGAGAACATGGTACGACAACTTAAACGGTGACTAGCATGCTCTATTAGGGTTGAAGGTGATAAGATGGATATTTGCAACAAAATAAATGTTTGCGCATATAATAATAGTTAATTCTAAAAGAAACGAGGGAAAACGAAACAGGTATGCGATATCTTACATTTATTCGCTCTCTGACAGCGGCACTTTTAACTGTTGGCTGCTCATTTTTAAAAAAGAAATTGTATATTTTTACGTGAATTGCATTCTTGCATCGCGTATTTCACACGCTTTCTGTTTTTCCTGCGTGTAACCACTTTCCCGTTTCAGGTTTTTCTTAACGAACATTGTTTATAGTACTCGAAACACCGGTGAACTCAAGTTAATTTCACCACTTCTTTCACGGGAAGTGTTAGATATTCTCACATAAGTTACAGTAAACTTCCAACGCTATTGTTTTTTCACCACTGCCCGCTTATGCTTTATGTAAGTCGACGAGAACGCAAGAGCAAATCACCGTCCGCCATGATGCTGATTTCTGGCTACAAACAATATTCTGAGCATACCCGGATGTCAAATCTTATATGAATTGCATGTTGGGACTTGTAACGCTGTTTAAAGGTACAAATAAGCGTTAATTTGAGAAACGTTTTTATTAATTCCACGTATGGACGCCAATTTGAAGAAGTTTTTTTATTACGTTATTTATTAGCACCGATTTGAAGAAGATGGTTTGTCACGTTATTTTTTTACCACGCATTGGGTGTCAATTTGGAAGTAGTTTGTTTTGAAAGAGTTGTATTATATTTCAACTGTTGGGGAGCCGAACTTGAAATAGTTGCAACCGCACGTATGGTACCCGGTAGCCTTTGCCCCAATTTTTAGAAATATTAGCTTTGCAATTTGACTGTTTCTTTAAGTATTAAATATTTATGTTTGCCTCGGCTGCGTCAGTATTTTTTTGTTAGAGACACGTTTATCTTAGCAGGGCGTTATGCGACAAGAATGTAGGCTTTTACTTCACTCCTTTATTTAATACTTGATACGATTTAAATAACACTTCACTGATATAAAGAGAGAGCTGTGAGATTCCTTTATGAATTACTTGCACTTTTTTAACACGTAAACTATTTTTGTCACACACGAATACGTATTAAATCTCTCGAGGATGTGTGTCGCGTCCGGTTAGGAACACTGTTAGCAGGCAACTAAATTGATTTCAACCGTCTAAACTTGTAAATTTCTGTATTTCAAGTCTCTGATTGGCTAATCCTACTCTAATAGAATACCTTCATTTAAATAAAGCTTTTTCTGGTTGTTGATTGGCTGTTTTTAAACTGTCTCAAAATGTGCATTATTGTTGCTCCAATACTGATTAGTACCATTTAAACCTTTAAATTGATTATTGCCTCAAGGTTACCTCATTGTTAGCAACTTTTAACTTATTCTCACATTCACATAACATTATTGAACATGTATACTACAATATAAGCATATACAATGACTGTTACATACATTCTACGAATTATTACATACACATATTGCTTCAAGGCGGGCTGTTATTGAATTTACATATTACATAATTAGACTGAAATTATTTAAGTGTTAAAAATACTGCCTCAAATTAGACTTTTAGGAGTTCATATAGAATATTATACCATTTTAGGATAAATTCATTCTAAAATTTAGATTATTAACATGGGACTACTTTCCTGCACGCATTGCTACAGTGTTGTACCACGGTGCACTGTTCACGTGCGTTTGTTTTGGCGCGGATCAACCTAAGAGTGAATGCAGTTTAGTAGGTATTGCATTTCACCCAAAAATTCGATGTCAAGTTTTGCCCAAAAATACAAGATTCAGTCCCTGAATCCAAATACGTGTTTTTAGAAAAAAAACACATCTGGTGTGTATGAAAAGAATAACTCGAGAACGAATAGGCTAAATACCAAACTTCGTAATTTAAGTTCAGTGTCTTACAAAGATCAGACACGAAGATTTTAAAGAAAAGCTCGTTCCAAACGAATAAAAAAATTTTCGATACCGTTATTTTCTTAAAAATGGCGTAGTGATTTTGAGTAAAATAATAAATATAAGATATGTATAAATAATAAAATGTATATCTTCCATTTTCTCGGAAGAGCCTGTAAAGCCATCACTCGAAAGGAGTTTTGTATAATTTTTTATAACTTGTAAACCATAAGGGATAGACAAAAACTTACCATATAAAAATGTACGTCACTTTAACGCACAATATTTAGTTATAATAACTTTTGCTGTGGCATTAGGCATTTCCGAGATATCCGTTATTATTTGTTTGAATTTTACAATACTTTAATTTTCCTAGTGTTGTCGCTATTACATGTTTCTCGCGATAACATAAAAATACTATGTAATTTCAAGACCAGCATAGTGCAACTTGCTTTTAAACATCTATCTATTTGGTTTTCTACATCTCCCTTATGCCTGAAAAGTAATGCATAATGTAACCAATTCTGCAAAGGTTTATCTCGATTAACATGAACTACATGGAAAAATAAGCCTTTGTAAGAATACTTTCTATAAGCTGGCCAAGGTGAGTGCAGTCCTGCATCGGAGAGAGCCACTTGTACACGTAACGACCTGTCCTCCTCTCTGTAGAGTCCAAATGGAGAAATGCTAGCAGTTAGCACGTTCAGTAGTATTTTATACTAGTTGGCAACGATATGAATGCGCTTGGTGGATGGCGTCACTATTTTTGGTTGAAAATCAATGCTAGGGATCAGAGGGGAGTGAGGAGCAAGGCGATAGGGGAATTTACAATAATAATGAAAACAGTACTATAGTACTCAGCCTCACTAGTAAATGCAATTCGGAACTGCGAGTGTTTTCTTTACCTGACTGCCCTTCCGATGCCCTGCCCATTTATTTCGTAACCGTTTATTTCCTCTTCCCAACACACGCATTCATATCGCGGCCGACTATAGGTGTTTTCTTACCTTCTTTCTTCATCACAAAACGTAATAACTGTAAATGACACGTGGACCTTGCTCGTGAATAATTCTATTTCCTTTACGTTCCATCCATAGCACTGAAAGCAAGCGATGCGTTAAAGAGTAAATCAGAATGTACAATGTTTCCTGACGTAAGGGTATTGTTGTATTGCGTCATCGCGTTAGTCCACCGTGTTTCCGCTCTCACTGCGCTTGCCTTGGCTACGTAATAGTCTATGTAAAAAATAAAGGATAGTGGGTAGATAAAGACCTGTGAATATATCACATCAAATCTTTACCTTATAGATAGAATCATTGTACTCCACCCAAAAATTCGTTATGGATATTTAATTAGAAATGCACCTTTTGAGATCCTGTAAAGTCAAAAAGCACATTTTTAAGAAACACTCCTCGCGCGTGTTCGTGTGAACAGCATATTTTGAAAAGGATAAGTAGAATAAATGTTAGATTTGGTATTTATGGGTACTCGGTAATGAAATTGCTGATTTCTACAATTTCAATCCAAATTTAACTGAAATTTTTATCACAGACTTCAACACAATTATAGCATAAAATTAAATTAAATTGTCTTATTCACCTAGATTTCAAGGAAAGTAGTTTAGAAAAAAGAATTTAAATTCTTCTCACCACAATGCCCCGCGTGAAGAAAATTGGATACCTTTAAACTTTTGCAAATTATTCCTTGAATGTACTTAGTTTCAAAATAAAATATGTAACATTAAAACTTTACCTGAAAAAAATAATAAAATGTGCGAAATTTTTAATTTTTCGATATTCCTAGTTCTTTCTTCCTTTTTTACTTTAACTTATATAGACACAAACATCATGCCCGATTTGAGACACGGACTAGCAGTTCCCTGCGCTGCGTAGTACCAGAGCTAAACGCAGCCAAAAAGACTGGCAGCATATAACGTATTATTTATACGAGGGTAATCCACAAAGTCCCAGACGTTTTGAAATAAACAATTAACAAAATGCAAATATCAACGTTTATTATCTACATTTGAAAGGTACTCTCTTAAGCTATTTTTCTACATAATCGCCATTCAAATTGAGGCATTTATCATACCGTGGCACAAGTTTTTCAATACCCTCTCTGTAGAAATCTGCCGCCTGCGACTTCAACCACTGGTTTACACCAGCATGCAGTTCAGCGTCAGTATCAAAGCATCAATTTGATGCACCAAACTCCGTGAAATTTGGGGAAAATGTTCCGAAAGTTCTGTAATCGTGAAACGACGATTTCCACGAATTTTGTCATTGATTTGCATTGACAGTTCATCAGTCATAAGGCTAGGCGTACCACTGCGATCCTCGTCGTGTACATTGCTACGGCCATTTTTAAAATCAATGCACCATTGCCTGGCTCGGCTTTCACTCATTATTCCCTGCGCGTAAACATCACAAAGTTGACGATAAATTTCGATTGGTTTGTTCTTTTTAGCCAACCGCGCTTCACAAGTGGCGGGATTTTCTATTGCAGCGCACATTTCAACAACTCACAGAGCGCACAGTAAGCAAGGCACAGTCCTCACGCTACCACAGCTGGATGCATACTGAATGTAGGAACGTTCTGACACCAAGGTAGCGGCTCTAGCCCTACTCATCGCCACGATAGGCCAAAATGTCTGGGACTTTCTGGACTGCCCTCGTACATATAATATGATATAATAACAGTGACAATAATAATCATAATAAAACACTTCTATATAAAGAGTAGTTTGTGTATGCATTAAATAAAATTATTAAAAATGTTTTATCTTAGTACTTTGACATTATAAGATTATTAATAAGAAAACTAGACTAGATATTGTGGAACTATATGTAATATGCAGGCATAGAATTCATAAGCAGTAGGCTTCAAGTTATCTGCAGTCAAAGCTTTGCATTACAAGGAAAAAATAAATAAATTGAGTGTTATTTATAGACGAATGGGACGCTAAGGACCACAGCAGTTAAAGCGCGTCCATAAATAAAACTCAATTTAATCTTTTTCAGGTCAACGTTCAACTCCCGTTCTGTGTTTATTCTCCGATGAGAGATGCTAGTTCGCTACGTCACATCAAACAACTATACCATCAATTCGTAGTTCCTACTAAAGCAAATGTATGTTAATTGTTAAACATTAATAATTCTCTAATGAACTTAAAAACTCGCAAGGGAAAAACTGGATAGGCCCGATTTCTTTCTAAGTGATATAGAGCTAACTTTTGGTCAACAAAAACATGTTAAAAGTAATTAACTTTGGTAATTTAATGGCCTCAATGTATTTCATAATATTTAGAATAGATTCATAATCAGTAACTCCTTTCATTTTACCGGAAGGAACGTTGTACTTTGCTTTAGTTGCTCATATTCAAAAATATGTCCCACTATAAACGGTACTTCGCAGTGATCAATGATCTCAGAATGTAGACCGGTTTTTGGAAGTAAGTTTTTGTGGAAACATCTTTTTTCGCCAATTCGTATTTGAGTATACTTTAGCTGCTCTCTTCTGTTCTTTAGATGCAAATTAAACTAATTTTAGTATTATTTATGGACGCTGTTTAACTGTTACGGTCCTTATTGTCCCATTCTAGGTATATTGAACGTGAAAGACCGGTAATTTTGCTACGACACGGGACCACCGGCTTTACTTCCCTTCAGAAGGAACTCATGCTAAGGATTTTTACGCCCGAAAAAATCCATCGCCCTCCGCCGGGTTTGAACCCGCGACCTCGGAAACTAGGGGCTAGCATGTTAACCACTACTCCACGGAGGACAACGTTGTTTAGATGGATTTGATTACCAGTGAATATTGAATCCCTTATTTGGGAGAGTTCGTTTATTCAATTTTGAGTACATTTATCATTCCAGAACTTGTTGTTTAGAGAAGTGAATTTATTGAGATTTGTATGTTTAATTTGTTTATTGTGGCCGGTTAGTGTTGTTGCATTCTTAGCTGCTTTTATTATGTTTTATGAGCCAAAAATTTATACGAATTTAGGAAGAAACCGGGCCTTTTCTTCACTTGTACTATCCGTTTAGCTATTTCGCAAGCTTATGGTGACTTAAAGTAAACGTTAAACAAGACTTTGCCATAATACCGTGTAACATACAACTTACTTATGCAAGATTACTTTCCCCATTTGGAGTATATTTCCATTTGGAGCATGAAAATAAGATAATTGTTCTTCCAAAGAAGCCGCGTGCAGGCTAAAGTTGGAAATGTAGAATCAGACTGAATAATTGAATACTATAACTGGGATTTGAACCATGAAACTTCAGCTTTCCGGGCCTGTTGAACACAAGTGAACTACCATGATAATTAAATTCTCCAACTGACTCACATTTTCCCGGTAAACGACAAAGCAATCTCAAGTCATTTTGATTTAACATACCCCAACGGTGACGTACAATCTAGTCAGTTGAGTTCTATTTATGGACGCTCTTTAACTACTATGGTCCTTAGCGTTCCGTTCTATATTGGGCGTGAAAGACCAATAATTTGGCTCAGAGGCCTCTTTATCAGGCTTGAGGTTCTTTTACATGCCATAAATCTACGATACGTGACCACCGGCTTTACTTCCCTTCCGAAGGAAGCCATGCTAAGGATTTTTACGCCCGAAAAAATCCATGGCCCTCCGCCGGGTTTGAACCCGCTACCTTGGGAACTAGAGGTTAGCACCATACCAGCTTTGTAAGTCCCAGACTTCATAGTTCATCTCTGATAATGAATTGTTGTTCCACACAAGCCGTGTATAGGCTAAAGTTGGAAAGCTAGAATGAGACTAAATTTAATGCCATAACCGGGATTTGAACCATGTTTTGGCTCAAGACCTAGCTGATAATGCAACCTTAAATAAACAAAATAAAAAAGAAACATTATGAAAGTTATTCCGCTAGATTTCCCGCCGATCGCGAGATACCGTTATTCGAAATTTGAACTCATTTGCCACTCTGGCAACACCTGAACTCTGGCCATAGGTTCATACTATGACGGAATATTTGTTATAACCTTTGTGCATGGGTGTTATATAGTTAGGACAAAAATATAGTGTTTTATTTATGCATGCTCCTTAACTGCTATGGTTCTTAGCGTCCCATTCTACATTGGGCCTGAAAGACCGGGAATTTTGCTCACAGGCCTCATTATCGGGCTTGAAGTTCCTTTATGTGCCGTAAATCTACGACATGGGACCACCGGCTTTACTCCCCTTCTGAAGAAAGCCATGCTAAGGATTTTTCAAACGCCGGGTTTGAACCCGGGAACTAGAGGTACCTCCAGACCATATAGTTAGGATAATCTTTATCAATCTTATCGGTAATATTGTCGATTTGAAACAAAGTGGTATGGACGCATCGTTCTGGAACAGTACAAATACATCACGACCGCTGCATTTTCACATACATCCTCACATACACAATGCCTAACACGGGGCATTGTTTCGAGGATATTTCGAAAAACACCCTTCGCCGTTTTCAGTAATGTATCCACACTTATTCCATGCATATATCAGCATATGTTTCAAGATTGGTGATCCGAACTGTTGGTACGCAGGAAAATGCAATTTCATTATGGCACTCCTTGTATTTCTTTCTTCTTCTTTTTTTTTCGTTGCTTTCAAGGCTGATATGTTATTCCTGAACACTTCTTGTAATCTTAGGATTACAATTCTATAGTGTCTAAAAACAGAATGCGTCTTGGGGCAGCACGAATAGATCTATGGTTGAAATCCCGGCTATGGTATTGAATTTTTAGGTCTGATTGAGCCAGTATTTTAACACTTAAATAATTTCAGTCTAATTATATAATATGTAAATTCAATAACAGTCCGCCTTAAAGCAATATGTGTGTGTAACAATATATATAAAATTGTATATTACAGTCATTGTATATGGTTATATTATTCTAAACATGTTCAATAATGTTATGTGAATGCATTACGTAATTTAAAAATGTAGGAGCTGTGAGAATAATAAGTTAAAAGTTGCTAACAATGAGGTAACCTTGAGGCAATAATGAGTTTGAGAGTTTAATAATACTACTTATTATTGGAGTAACCATAATGTAATTTTAGTGACAGTTTATAAAATAGCCAATCAACAACCAGAAAAAGCTTTATTAAAATGAAGGCATTCTATTGGAGTAGGATTAGCCAATCAGAAGCTGAAAAGGAGAAACATTTACAAATTCAGTTCAGTTGCTTCTAGACAGTGCTCATAACCAGACGCGAGATGTGTCCTCGAGAAATTAAATGCGTATTCGTGTGAGACGAAAATAGTTTACGTATTAAAAAGTGCAAGTATTAAATAAAAGAATCTCACAGTTCTCTATATCAGTAAAGTGCTATTTAATTTGTGTCAAGGATTAATAAAAAGGAGTGAATTAAAACTTAAAATCTGAGTAAGCCTACATTCTTCAGTCGCACCACACCCCTACCAAGAGAAACATGTCTCTAACAATAATACTGACGCAGCCGAGGGAAACATAAATATATAATATCTAAAGAAACAGTCAAATTACAAAGCTAATATTTTTAAACTTGGGGCGAAGGCTACCGGAAACCGGGTACTATACGTGCGGTTGCAACTACAAGTGTTCGGCTCCCCAACAGTTGAACTATAATACAACTCCTTCAACACACCTTCTTCAAATTGACGCCCAAAGCGTGGTGTAAATAACGCAAAGATACCATCTTCAAACTGGCTTTCCATATATAGCAGCAATAACGTAACAAAACATCATCTTCTCATGATTCAACTTTTCTAAATTATATAATAATAATTGATCATGGTTCTATAGACTAGAAGCCAGGTTGGGTCCAGCTTGTTTGAAAGACAGCGTTAATATTACAGTCGGTCGTCATCCGCCTGTCATTAGGCCGATCATTTGGCACGGAAGAGTGCGGTAGGGAAACGGCTGGTGCTGATACAGACTTGGGAGACGTGTTGGAAACTGTTAATTGGTGCTCCTCCGGCAGGGTGACAACCGGCGTTAATAAACTACTTGTTCCAAAGTGGAGGAGGAAGTGGAGGAGAAGAGTAAGTGAGAATTGCGGGCGGGCGTGCAAAGGGTGACAAACGTTAACATGTCTACTGCAGTAGCAGCCTGTTGGTATATTGTCACAGCCACCCGGCAGATCGACTCAGGAAGTTCGATTAGAAGGTACTACTTGCTGCCAAGTTCCTACCCACGCTACACCTACTGGCCAACTTGCCTTCAAACTTTGTCTCTCGACTTAATAATTTCATGAGTTGGAATCTTGGTAGGGTTCACAAGTCGAATATAGAACATCGATACTACCCTTTTCCACGAACTTTGTTTGTGAAGGGAAACCTATAGGGAAACATTTACATCTAGGATTTGAAAATGTCAGTATTAAAACTACTATAGATTTAACCTTCTCAGAGTTTTCGGAAAACTATATATTTCTAAATTTTCGAAGTATTTTCAAGCTTACTGTATATGTTTAACTTTCTTTTATTTTTAAGAGTTCCCAGTATGCTGCCGTATTCCACTGTACAAGTGAAAATATTATGTTACTTGTTATTTTCTAGCTTTACACGAACTTACACCCACTCTAGAAATTATTTGTTTACATATTAAGGAAATTCTAAAAAGATTTTCAATTTTAACATGAAAAAAATACTGTTTAAACCCTATTTCTTTAAATCTTGTCCTGTTGTAATGTATGTAGACTTGCACTACGTATCCATTAGTGGCCCTCGAAGTCCTCGCTCTGTGGACCATGGTCGTGGGAGGGGGGGGCCCGCGAGTGGCACTGGCTCGCACCTGCACTTTCAGGCAGGCAGCCCGCCCGTTGTGCACTCTACACGACCAAGCTTGAATAAGGACAGGATAAATGTGATACGATAATGCCAAAATGGCAGAAGACAACACACACTAAAGAATGGTTTAATTATTTGACGACGCCATTAGACAAAAACTTAAAATATTACAGTTATATAAGGACGAAGCCACATGGCATTAACTAAGTAATTTAAATGAACGATACAATGAATTGCAAATAGAAAACCATAAATCTACTAAGAATTTATATAGATAAACTAATTTATGTGTATGCATGCCTAAGTTAGTTATTTCAGGGACGTAGCCACTGGCTCAAGAACCTGGACTCGTGAACAAGTGTAGACTTGGAAACCACGACGCATGGAATACCAGAGGACGCAGCGCCTCGGCGCGGTAGGACTTTCAATGACACCCAGACTATTCTAACTTCTCTCCATAATTCGCCAGGAAGTATTCAGAGCCTCGGTCAAGAATACGTCCTGGCTTCTCACCTTCACCCTGCTTAGGCCCTAGGGGCCGGCTAATACACCAGCTCCTTGAAACCGCAGGTGCTATAAGCGGTACTGCTACACTTCACCTGAATACTCTCCGGTGGAGGAGTTTTAGTGGGTAGTGCCACACTCCCGCAATGGGGTTAGTACGTAAATGTATTTTCCCTCCACTCGAAAAAAAGTCGTTTCCAATGTATGGTGAGGCGATGAAAGCTCTCTCATTATAGATGCACGTGATTTCGTCGTCATGAGAGACAGATTTAAACTGAAGGCTCCTCCTACCTATTTTAATAAGAATGCACATGCACACCGGTTGCAATAACTCTTTTATTTAATATACTTGAAAATATATGTTTGTTAGTGCTCTTGAAAATGTTAAGGTAAACGATCATGTTAAATAAAGAATTGTTTATATCACACAGCAACATATGGAACGATAGCAGCCAATAGAAGATGATTAGTGCACGTGACAGATAAGAGATACTGGGCAAAGTTATTTTGAACATGGTTTACGTGTGCTGAAGTTTGTATAGTGTTTACAATATTGCGATATGAGCAGGCCTCGGTGTAGTGTTCCTAGACGCATGAAGTTAGGAGCACACGAACCACTGTGTTGTTTAGTTCGAGTGGAATGGCAGATGACGCGTGCAGGTAGCCCTTGCCTCAACAGGTAAACATCTAGTCACAATAGGGCACAAAATAAACGTTCACATTTCCCAGTGCGTATCGAGTACGGAAACTAATTGCCTAACATAACAATGTTGCATGATTGTACATGTGTTAACATTCTGAAATAGTCATTTTCCATGGCAGAAAAAAAAGTGCAGTCAATATACTGAAGAAGTTATGCTCTTGGAGTTTATTTTTATTTATTTTCACACTTAGAAAACTAATTTGAGAAGGTGTTCTGTTGTTGAAGTTTGCACGACGCTTTGGGCGTTAATTTGAACAAATTGTTTGTTACGTAATCTGCTGCTACGTATGTAAAGCTGATTTTGAAGATGATATATTTTTGTTGTTATGCTCCAAGTTTAAAAAAATAATATCATTAACTTTGTTATTATACTGGTTCTATAGATATTATTTATGTTTGTTTGCCTCGGCTGCGTCAGTATTGTTTTAGAGTCGCGTATCTCTTAGACAGGTTGTGGTGCGACAAGAATGTAGGCTTACACAGATTTTAAGTTTAAATTCACTTCTTTTTATTAATCCTTGACACAAATTAAATAGCACTACACTGATATCAAGAGCTGTGAGATTCTTTAATTAAAACTTGCACTTTGTTAACGCGTATACTTATTTTACGATTCACACGAATACGTAATATTTCTTTAGAGAACAAATGTTCCATCCGGTCACTACCAAGGTCTGCAGGCAACTGAACATATTTCAACTGTTTTTATTCAGGACATTTCTTTCTACAACGCTTAGTTTTGGAGATACTATACAGACTCAGCTTAAATGGTCCACCATGTATGTATATGCACACAAAAGTTACAATAAACAAATTACTTATACAGAACATCCTTGAAAACTTTTAAGCAATATTCCGTAACATTTGCATGGATATAAATCCTTCATTACGTTATTAAATTGCGGTTATCACAAACTTATATTGCGATCATTAGAATATCTATTAAAGAAGGAACTCTTAATATTATCATCAATAAAATCCAATCCATCCCTTAATCTCACAACGCACTTAGAATATATATATATATATTTCTGAAAGCATTAACTAATAGCAGAAAACAAAGTAAAATATTCTCCATTCAAACAAATATATCATAACCGATAAGTATTCTAATGGAAGACATTGTCTTTGCTCTAATTCATAGTTCTCCAATCTACGGCCCGCGGACCAAATCCGGCCCGCCAGTGCTAATGCCTTATTGCTGTGATAATTTTGATAAAAAAAACACAGAATGCTTATAACTCGGTTTTATTTACTTGCTAGGTAAGGCTTAATGACAAGAATAATATGCAGAAAATGTAACTTAAGCATACTAACTAAAAAATAATTGAAATGAATCCCACTAATTATGTATGAATTAGTGAACATCCCGCGGGTTCACCTTCGGTAGCTATGTTGGGGTAAAGAGTATCATATATATACCGATGTTTCGAATGTATATATCGTAAATCACACATATCATTTTAATCCTGAAAATCCCTCAGAAACGGAAAAGCTAAATCAACGCGAAAGAAACCGCGGGGTGTCCACCTGTAAAAAAAAATCTGATGTGTTACACTCACATGACTTTCTCTACTCTTGTACAAACTATTTTTACAAACGCTTATTCTCCCTATGCTTCATGTTAATCGAGATATCGAGATGTTAACCTTATTGCTGATTTTCTTGTAGATGCAAGGGGAATTGGTAGGCTTTAAGCTATAGTCAAATATTTTAAGAGCTGGTTGCTATGTGGAGTATTCCATTTTCTTTGCATTACCAGGACAAAAACATTGAATAGCGAGTTTGAGAAAAAGTATAAGTATTGGAAAATTTAAGGGAATAACATGCAATATCTCGAAAATGGTTGACTCAACAAAAAAATGTATATGACATAAATTGTGTATTTTAACACGATCTACATTTTTTTGTGTAGTAAACTTTTGTCCAATATATCTACAAAAGTCGTTCACAATGAAGAATACCTTTGGAGACATTCCCAGAAAATTCGAGATATACATTTCATTTGTCATGAAAATATCTTAAGCATATGATATTTTAATCAAAATCGCTAGAGCCATTTTTGAGAAAATTAAAATTTTCGAAAAATGTTCCATGTAAAGGGTTATCTGGGGTGGGGGGATTTTCTTGAAAACCTTCGTGTCGCATCTCTGGAAGATACTGAACCTAAATATCAAGTTTGGTGTTTATCCGACTGTTCGTTTCCGAGTTATGCTGTTCACAGACACACACAGGGACATGTTTCCAAAAATGCTTTTTTTGGATTCAGGGGGTCTCAAAACATGTATTTCCGGTGAAATCTTGGTATCGAATTTTTGGGTGAAATGCAGTACTTCCCCTACTTACTATACGTAGTAGAGAAAGTAATAATAATGAGATTTATTTCATTGTGATTTTCCACAGACAATAGTTTGTATCTGTGGACCAATTTTACTTGTACCAATTATTAAAACAGATTTAAGATGCTCGTCGGTTAACTTAGATCTCTAAACATTCTTTGTATACTTCATTTTGGAGAATGTTTTCTCACACAAAGTAAGTCGTACCAAAAACAGAAAACAGCCCACGAGCAAATGTAGTCGCCGTACTCTTTTTTTTTTATGGACGCTCTGTAACTGTTGTGGTCCTAAGCGTCCCATTCTATATTGGACGTGAAAGATCGGTAATTTTGCCTCTTTATCAGGCTTGAGGTTCTTTTAAGTGCCGTAAATCTACGACACGGGACCACCGGCTTTACTTCCCTTCCGAAGGAAACCAAGCCTATGATTTTTACCCCCGAAAAAAAACCATCGCCCTCCGCCGGGTTTGAACCCGCGACCTCGGGAACTAGGGGCCAGCATGGTAACTACTACACCACGGAGGACGACGTCGTCACCGTACTCGGCGACTACTCTAGAAATTATAGATGGTGCCAGGAAAATTAAAACGGTTTTGGCCCTTCAACTTTACTGAAGTAATCATTATGGCCCTAAATGCTGGAAAGTTTGGATACCCCGGTTCTAATTCATTATAAAATGAGTATCGATAATTTTATATTATTATGCATTTATTATCAAAAACATAACAGTCATTAATTTAAATCTGCACATATATTGCAATTGCAAAAAGAGAGCAGGACTTTTTTTACAACCCCAAAACTGTAAACAAATTCAGAGTTTTGTTCACAAAACTTCTATAACTTTGTGACAGTGGTATGCTCATCTTGAAGCTTCTCAGTAATACCTTATGGGTTCTTCCACCCATAGAGAGTTCCATAAACAGTAAATTAAAATATTCTGACAGAAACGTTTCATTTAATTCTATACATATTTGTGCAGTTTTTTCGAGGAAGTTAAAAAAATGCACTAATTTAAATTTAAACAAAATGTTTTGATATTTTTAACCCCAAATATGCATTGTTTTGTTTCTCTTGAGTCTTTGATTAGAGTGTATAAACATATTTGATAAACAAATGACTGTTGGCTCAACTTCCTACACATAATGAGATGAGTATTACGTAACGAATCGTTGTCTATGTAGATAAGTGTTGGGTTTTACAGAAACTAAATCTTGCTACTATTCCATTGACCAGCGAGTTTAGCAGTGCCTCGGATAACTACCAATCAGGGTCGCTTATCTTATTATAGTACGCTCGCAAGGATGTGACTTTATCGCATAAAACGTAAACTCGTTACGAACCGTGAGAGCATCAATATGCAGAGATTAATAAGCTATGCCGTCCATCTCGCCATTCCTCAGTTCTGGAGAAGCTAAGAATTCCTGCTCCCTCCACATTCACTTCAGTTTCAGTTACCAAAAACCAGCAGATTCCTTTGAAAATTGCGTTTTTAATCAATGCACATTCAAATAATGCCCAGTTACAAATAAATTATGGTCATGGAAGAAATATGTCTATTGTATTCTGAATTTGGGTTACCTTTAGGGAACGCATTTTTAGGTGCTAAAAAAGTTAAATTTATTTATTTTTTATGCATTAAAATCCAGAAAATATTTGTGAAAAGTTCAAAATATTTAACTAAACACAAAAAGATTTTCTTTCGTTTTGCATAATAGAAAAATTTGTAATAAATATCTGATGTGTTACTCTCACATGACTTTCTCTACTCTTGTACAAACTATTTTTACAAACCCTTATTCTCCATCTATTTCATATTAATCGAGATAAACATTTGCAGAAACGATCTTTTGACATGCAAAGAGAATTACATTTTACACATAGCGACCAGTTCTAAAATATTTGACTATCGCTAAAGGCGTACTATGTTCCCCTTATTTTGTATTTGCAAGGGCAATATAGAAATACAGTAGCCTTTAAGTATATACATATCTCTTAATAACTGGTTGCTATGTGCAGCACCATTCCCTTTGCCTCAGATTAATACTCTTTGTATATACAAGACAAAAAAAATGAATAACGAATTCCCATCTGAGAAAATAAGTATTGAAAAATTTAAGGGAATAACAAGCAATATCTCGAAAATGGTTCACTCAACAAAAAAAATGTATATGACATAAATTGTGTATTTTAACGCGATCTAAATTTTTGTGTAGTAAAATTTTGTCTATTTCTTATGGTTTACCGGCTATGCAAAAGCCGTTCACAATGAATACTTTTGGAGACATTCCCATAAAATTCGAGATATACATTTTATTTGTCATGAAAATATCTTAAATATATGATATTTTAATCAAAATCGTTAGAGCCATTTTTGAGAAAATTAAAATTTTCGAAAAATGTTCCATGTAAAGGGTAATCTGGGGTGGGGGGATTTTCTTGGAAACCTTCCTGTCGCATCTCTGGAAGATAATGAACCTAAATACCAAGTTTAGTGTTTATCCCACTGTTCGTTTCCGAGTTATGCTGCTCACAAACACACACACGGACATGTTTCCAAAAATGCTTTTTTTGGATTCAGGGGGTCTCAAAACATGTATTTCCGGTGAAATCTCAGTATCGAATTTTTGGGTGGAATACAATACTTCCCTTACTTACTATAGGTACGTAGTAGAGAAAGTAAAAAGGCACTGTTTTGATAACTTACCAGTGATGGATTATTGATATCACATGTCAATTGTTGGAAATTGTTTAGAGTTAGTGCATAACACATGCCTTCTCTAAATTGTCGATTAGAAATCTCTGCCGATTGTCACAGAGCACTGCCCGGTATTGGGAGAATGGTCGTTCTGTCACATGATGTCATGCTTGCATATTTCATAAGAGGAATGTCACTAGCCCTTGCATTCTTGATGGCCTTCTAGAACTTGGGCAACTTGTCTCATAATTTGAAACCCTGTATTTTTTTCAAACACTGATTTGAACTTGTTTTTTAAAGTTTGCATTATTATGCCTTCGAGTGAGTTGATTTTCATTTCTACATTAACGATTTCTTTAACACTTTATGTTATTGTTTATTGAATTTTTTATTTATGGACGCTGTTTAACTACTATGGTCCTTAGCGTCCCATTCTATATTGGGCGTGAAAGACCGGTAATTTTGCTCAGAGGCCTCTTTATTAGGCTTGAGGTTCTTTTACGTGCCGTAAATCCGCTTTACTTCCCTTTCGAAGGAAGCCACGCTAAGGATTTTTACGCCCTCCGCCGGGATTGAACACGCGACCTTGGGAACTAGAGGCTAGCACGGTACCATTAGTCCACGGAGGACGACGAACACTTTCTATCACGAGATTAGTTTTTGCTTCTAGCTTTTTAATGGAATCGCTCAAGAAACTCAAATTAGTAGCAATATACGCTACGTCATTTCTTAAACAACTGTCACTGAGCAGATTTTGAACGGCTTCTATAGATGAAGTCATCTTTGTCCAGTTCATCCACAACCGATTTAAAGCTATCAAAATGTTCCGCATAGTACACCACTGCTGAAAGCCAAGTGCCCCAGCGAGTAACAATTGGAAAGCTACCATGGCAACATGCCGGCACGCCATTAAATTCTCCAACTGACTCGCATTTTTTCCGGTAAACCACAAGGAGATCTCAAATGAGATCTCAGTGGTTAGAGCAACCGGACGGAGACCGGGAGATCCGGGTTCAAATCTCGGCTATGGCATTGAATTTTCCAGTCGTCTGATTCTACCATTCCAACCCTGTCCAACACACGGCTTGTGTGAAAGAACAATTAATTCCATTAATTGACCTAATAGTGGTTGAAACTAAAAGCCCGGGACTTAAGTACTTACAAAGAATGTAAGTCGCCATTGGGGTATGACATCTCAATACATTTGAGATCTCCTTGTGGTTTACCGGGAAAAATGCGAGTCAACTGGAGAATGTAATGGCGTGCCGGCATGTTGCCATGGTAGCTCAGTGGTTAGAGCAACCGGACGGAGACGAGCAACCGGGAGATCCGTGGTTCAAATCCCGGCTATGGCATTGAATTTTTCAGTCATCTGATTCTACCTGTCCACGGCTTGTGTGAAAGAATAATTAATTCCATTGGGGTTTTTGTTTCTAAAGAGATCAACTCTCTTAAGGGCTTTTACAAACACCTTCTTTCCATTGGATACCAATTTGTCCACATTGGGATACAGTGACCGAACAGTTTCGCACACCCATGTAGCGCATGCACAACGCAAGTCACATGTATCATTTGCTGACGTTAAGTGCTTCTGCGACTTTCTCCATCTAAGAAGGTCGGTAAGGAAAATAAGCACTTCATCGTACTTAACACCATTTGGCTATAATATGTGCGTAATTTCATTGAAGAGTCTAGCAACATTAATGTCATTTACTGCCGACATTTCTTTGCAAGCTAGTAAAAACGCACGATTAGAGACTGCCTCGTCATTTTTAAGAACTCCGACCACTACATTTCCCGCTTTTCTTCCTGTTGAGTCTTGAGTGCACACAGGGTTTCACTGAGATCTCCCTCTCCCCAATCACTGCCAGTCAGTAAGCAAGCGATCACTATATATACAGCCTGTTCTGAAGTTACAAAGCCCGGCCGTTGATAGCTGACAAAGCATGCCGAAAACAACCAGTAAGAAGAGTATCTTACATGTAAATGAATATAGACGCGAGTATTTTGATGTAAGAGGGGAAAATATATTTTGTAAAGTATGCCAGATTGAAATCAAAGGAGAGAGAAGGGATTTTATTGCAACACACTGTAAATCTAAAACGACACACACAAAATATTACATTGCTTTCTAGAAATGAGGTGGCGAGGATATATTGTCTACATCAGGAACCACAAACTCATGTAGCCAAACCGAAGCTTTCAGGGATTCGTCTCACATGATGGTAAGCACAAATATCCCATTTAATAAACTGCAAAATTTTGCTTTTAAAACGTTTCTGGAGAAATGTAAAGCTATGAAATTTCCTTGCGAGTCTACTTTACGCAAATTTTATTTGTCTTTGTCATAGATGGCAATACCAGAGTTCTTGAAACTTGTCGATAATTTGACACAACACTTTACAGAAGTAGGTAAATGTTCTGTTGTTCAAATAGCACAGCAGAAACTGAAGAGTGTTTTAGATAAAAACCCAGGATGTGCAATTATGTGACGTATTAGCATTTATAATAATATTCTATTATAATGATATTCTAAATAATGAAAATGCATGCATTTTCCAGAGGTGTGTGACGTTCGTCAGTTTCGTTTTGCACTAGTAACATCATGTGATATGGAACGAAGCTTTTCAAGATATCAACTTTTTTGAGTTTGAGAAAAGGTTTTGCTTTTGATACATTCAGAAAATATATTCTAATCCATTGCAATAGTTGTCTATGCATGTAAATCACACATGAAACTGGTTATTTCATCTGCCACATTCAGATTTGTTATTTTGTTCATCGTATTTATACTTTGTAATAAAAGCTAAAGTTTACTACAGAAGTGTATACTTACTTCTGTGCCCACATATACCTATAGCGTACACAGTACTCGGCACAGCACAAACTCAGTAGCGCACGAGAATACTGCCTCTCTCCTCTCCGCTCGCTTGTAAACGAAATGTCGTATTCCTTAGTGCTAAAATTCTACTGCTTTTGGAGAAAACACGTCTTATATACTTTTTTGAGTTTCTAAGCAGCCTTTATATGTGATAAAACAGAAGATAATAGCTGGGATTTCAATGAACGTTGTTGTAAAACGTTCAGCATCAACCCTACAGCCCTGACTTGGCAAGAAGTATAAGAAGCGCCTTATTAAGAATGAAATCCGCGTAGGTATGCAGCTTAAATTACATCTAATTTTTTTTGAAAACAATACTGTTTAAAATATGTTAGACATTTATAAACCGTCCTTGTATATCGTGATTAACAAGAGGTAAATAAAACAAACTCTTATTAGCGATGTGGACTGTTTACGGTAGCGAAAATTGTTGAAAATAATATTTTCCATCCTCCAGTTAACATCATTGTATATAAAAACAACTGCATTTCATCATTTTTTCATTGCAAAATAAAAAGTCAATACCTATAACGGAGCAGTATATTGTATTTACACCTGTATAGCTGTCATTTGTGTGCATTTTGAAAGCTTGATGTTTGAGCTATATGTTTCCATGACTCAACACTGCTAAAAGGAAGAAATGCATTTACGAAAATCAGGTTTAATTTAATTCATACCAGGGTAAAGGTTTTTAATAAGGCAGTGAGAATCTAGAGGGAGTACACAAAGAGGGAAGATTGGCGTGGGTTCCTCCTGTTGCCTACAGGTAATTACCCTTTACGACTAGGAAATGAGCAGACTCCAGCAGCAGGTAGCACGGCTCCTGCAGTTTTATTAGAGAGAGTTTCCGGTCCCTGTCGACAGACTGCGATGTCTCTATGCCTCTGCATATGGAAGCAAATTCGTGCAACAAGGTTGCAAGCAATAAACCATTGTTTCGATATTAATTGCTTGCAGAGGAGCGTTTCGCAGCTTTGTGTCACTCGTTTGCAGTCTTGAGTTGGCTAAAATTAAATCAGCTAAGTGGACACAGAAAAGAAAGTATTCATACACCGTTTAAAAACAGTTTAGAGTAATGAAGAGAAAATTTGGATTTTTAGAGTGGGCAAGGCACAAGCGATAACACACTTAACCTCTTCTGGCGTTTCCATATTTGTTCATAGTATTGGATACTGATAGGGGTTAGCAACAGAAGATTTCAGCACTCGGCCAAAGCTAGGCCCATTGCGCCTCCTAAATACCCAGTAAGAAGTCAAGAGGCGAGAGCGCATGAAGTATGGCCAGATCTGATGGAGATACGACCGTGGGTTTGATCCCCGCGGCCGACCTTCCTGACTCATGGGTTTTTTCGGGGGATTCTCCGGGTTGCTAGATGAATGCTGGGAAGGATCATTAAGTCCCCAGAATTCCTGTCCCTCCATTTCATATCCGCTTGGTTTCTTTCAGGATTTCAGGTGTCGGCAGGAGATCCCGGCGTGTGCATGGCGGGGAAAAAGAATGCTCTTTGGAAATCTTCATCCCCTGGGTTGGGGACCGTCTATGGGTCCCGGGCCCCCAAGGGGATGTGTAAGCCTCACAGAGGGAAGAGGACCCGGCTGCTCCAATGCCCATCTGGGAAGTTTAAATCTGGAAATGGTAGGGACCCTGCCCTCTGCCTGTTGTGCCTGCTGGTCTGCCCACCCTCTGTCTCCTCTCACTTCATCCCTCCCTTCCGGGGGAGCCCCACCCGGGGCATAGACACAAAAATCTGCTTAGGTCGAGGTGCTAAGTCCCCCGTTTAGAATCCTAAGCCTAACGTTTTTAAAATGAAAATTAACGCACATCCTTCGATTTTCCCCCTATACGTGTTCGGGCAGAAGATTCTATGCAGAGAAAGAACAGTTATACCCTCAATGCATATCCACCGTATACGCCGCAAACCACCGTCCACTGCGCCTAAATGAGAGGAAATTAGGAACAGAGAAATTCTCGATATTATTAAATCCCCCTCATATTCGCCTACGGCCTACATAATACGCGAAAAATGCCAAGGGCAGGGTTGTCAACCCCACGGGAATGAAAGGGACCTTCCAAATGTTAACCTCGGACACTAAAGGTTGAGTCATACCGCGTTTAACGTCCGTACTTACTGCACAAGGCACCACAGTGGTAGTCATTGCTGATACATGAAATAAAATGATAATTGGGAAAGGTAATTTTGGAATAAAGCGTTCCAGACCTAAATTTGGGTATCTCCCCGACATTTGCCAGTTATGAGTATTGAGGAAAGCTCAAAAGGAAAACCTCATCAGCGAGGACGCCCAGGCGGGATTTGAACGACGGACCCCCGGTTCACGAGTCCATACCTTAACGACCTCGGTGCATCTCTCTCGTTTCATAGCACGAAGTATAAATTTTGGAAAATGGCAGTTACTTTAATTCTTTATGTGCGATATTTTGAAATATAACTTACATGCATTTGGTATATTGATATTTTTTGTATAAGGCCAGAAACTCTCCAAAATATCATTTATTTCTTCATCACCTTAAATTGATGTTCCACGATTTTTGGTCATTAGCATGGAGATGGGTTTTAGTAAGTAAATAGAGTAATCCTGTTACCGACCGAGCTGGATGGCTCAGGCGGTTACATCTGTGACCCGCATTCGGAAGGTCCCGGAATCGACCCCCTGAGACCGCCCTCTCTGGCCCATGGGTTTCTCGCGGTTTCCCTGGTTCGCTAGGCGAATGCTGGGTAGTTTATCTTCTAACACGACTCTCCTGCCCCTCATTTCTTGTACCCATCATCTTCCTTGTGATTTGTTTCAGGGTTGTAGGACCAGACGACGGTTTCGGCGGGTTGCGGCTGGGCGGTGGCTTGTGCTCTGTAAAGATTTCTTCCCTGGCGTAGCTGCAGTACCGCTAAGTTTGGTCTCTCCTCAGCGTGGGGCTACGCTCCGGGGACCCGGAGGTTGGTAGCTTGTGGGCAGGACCGTGCGGAGTCAGATGCGTTCTATCTGGAAACGTTAGGGACCCGTCCATGCTTGCATTCGGTATCCGGGTCTGGTCGCCCTTTGGGTCTCTCCCCTCATCCCTCCCACAAGGGGGACGTTGGAAGCACAAGGGGCCGACTGGCCTACGCGCGATGCCCTGCCCCGGTTCCGGAGCCCCCTTTACCTTTACCTTTAATCCTGTTGCTGCACGGAGTATAGGTAACGTCAGGTACTGTGACGAACACATTCCTTCCCTCCGCAACAGTCGATTTCGTAGCGATTGTTCCATTTATTCGCTGCATAATATACACCAGTGGCAATATGCCTAAAGCAAAGCAGAGTTTATACACCAGAATTAGCGTTATTTGTGACGGAATGCAGCAGGCAGCACTTCAACACAAATGGCGAAACCGTCAGATGTAACATATAGCGCAAAAGACGTGAAAAACGTCGTGTTAAACAATAATGTAATTGAATTAAACACAAGGAGCATGTGGAATTAAATTAAATTGGGTTTTATTTATGGATGCCCTATAACTGCTGTGGTCCTTAGCTTCCCATTCTATATTGGGCGTGAAAGACCGGTAATTTTGCTCAGAGGTCTCTTTATCAGGTTTGAGGTTCTTTTACGTAAATCTACGACACGAGACCACCGGCTTTACTTCCCTTTCGAAGGAAGCCATGCCAAGGACTTTCCATCGCCCTCCGCCGGGTTTGAACCGGCGACCTCGGGAACTAGCGGCTAGCATGGTAACCACTTCTCCACGGAGGACGACAAGGAGCATGTAACATTATTAGAAAGAAGCAATGAGGAAAATGGACTTTTATCCCCTTAGCCCCAAAACTACAGACAATTTTTCTAGGATCTGTGTCATTACGCTAATAAGAGCAAATATTGCTTAAAAAATGTACAGCTTTTTAAATACTTCTTTTATATATTTCATAAACTAATTGCACACTATCGATATCTACATACATTGCTTTCTTTCCTCTAATACTCCTTAATCCTAATTTAGCTGTTTTCGAAGTATGGTGTAATGCCTTCAACTGTTTTATCATATTTGTTGAGAACACCGCAAGGTCGCAGTCGCTTCCCCTTCCATCGCCAACCCTCGAGGTGTTGTTAGATTGATGGTTTAATTACTAAAACCTCTCTGCCTGGTCATTAGATATAAAAAAGTCTAGTATATATGTGAATTAACAATACCGCACATAAAATGTTGAAAATATCATGCAATTCTCCAATAATAAAGAATCATAAATCCAAAATATACAAAATCGCTGAATACAAACATTATGTTATCACTTGTTCTGTACATATATTAAATATGATATTTTTGTGTCTATTAATTCCGCTACTAGAATTCTTAAAGTAGTTTACGAATATTTTCTCTTCCAATTATATAAATTTATTCGTTCCTTGAGAGTATTAAAGGCATAAAATATCTGAAAAATTTAGTTCTTGTATAACTATTTAATTTAGTAGCAAAGTAACAATAACTCACTAAACTGAAACTACGTATTTGAGGACAAATCATAAGTAATTTTAATAGTGTCCAGGGTCATTCTTAGGCTTACCGCGCCAGGGTCTGTGGCAATAATGACAGATGAAATTAAATGACAATTAGTAAACCAAATTTAAGAAGGAAATTTTCCTAAGGGTAAATTTCTCCTCGGAATTTGCCATTTATGAGGACTGAGGGAAATAAAGAAAATCTTCAGCACAGAGGGCGGTATTGGTGGGATTCAAAAGGTAACATTTGAGGCAGTATTTTTATCACTTGAATGATTTCAGTCTGGTTATATAATGTGTAAATTCAATAACAGCGCGCCTTGAAACAATACGTATATGTAAAATGTATATAACAGTCATTGCATATGCTTATATTATTGTAAACATGTTCAATAATGTTATATGAATGTCTCGTATTACGTAATTTAATAATGTAGGAGCTGTGAGAAATGGATCAAAAGTTGCTAACAATGAGGTAACCTTGAGGCAATAATGAATGTGAGAGTTAAACAATACTACTTGTGATTCTTGGAGTAACAAAGATGTAATTTAAAACAGTTTATAAATAGCCAATCAATAACTAGAAAAAGCTTAAGTTAAATGAAGGTATTCTATTGGAGTAGGATTAGCCAATCAGAGACTTGAAATACAGAAATTTACAAGTTTAGACGGTTGAAATCTATTCAGTTGCCTGCAGACAGTGATTGTAACCGGATGCTTGTGCGTCCTTGAGAGATTTAATACGTATTTGTGTGAGACGAAAATAGTATACGTGTTAAAAAATGCAAGTATTAAATAAAAGAATCTCACAGCTCTCAATATCAGTGAAGTACTATTTAATTTGTGTCAAGGATTAATAAAAAGGAGTTAATTAAAGTTTAAAATCTGTGTAAGCCTACATTCTTGTCGCATCACGCCCTGCCAAGATATGCCCTGCCCTGTCTCTAACAATAATACTGACGCAGCCGAGGCAAACATAAAAATTTAATACTTAAAGAAACAGTTTAATTACAAAGTAAATATTTTTTTAAACTTGGGACAAAGGCCAACTGAAAATACATCTGGGGCGAAGGCTACCGGAAACTGTTTACTATACGTGCGGTTGCAACTACTTCAAGTGTTCGGCTCCCCAACAGTTGAAATATAATACAGCATCTATAAACTGACTTTCAATACGTAGCAGCAACTAACTACTTCAAATTGACGCCCAAAGCGTGGTGCAAATAACGTAACAAACCACCTACTTCAAATTGGCGTCCATACGTGGAGCTAAATAAATAAACAACTCCAACGTAAAGACAATATCTTCTTCACCTTTCACTAGTCCGTTTTTAAACGAACTCGGCAACCCGTCGTGAATGTATATATCGTTAAGAAAATTAAATGGAGTTTTATTTATGGACGCTCTTTAACTAGTATGCTTCTTACCGTCCCATTCTAAACTGGGCGTGAAAGACCGCGAATTGTGTAGGATGCCTCTTTATCAGGCTTGGAGTTCTTTTAATTGCCGTAAATCTACGACATGGGACCACCGGCTTTACATCCCTTACGAAGGTAGCCATGCTAAGAATTTTTTACGTCCGAAAAAATCCATTGCTCACCCAGGGTTTCAACCAGCGACCCCGTTGTTCATCAGTGTTGTTGTACATCGTTATTCATGTAATTCTAAACATGTTGAGATAAACAACTAGAAGGTCAAATGCCGGGGAAGAAACAGCTGTCTCACCTAGTACACGTATACGCATTAGCTTTCCGGTTCAGTGATGGGTAGGGCATTCAGCGAGAATGTATGTGTCTATATTTTCTCAAGTAAATACAGGCCGTATTTTTCCATATTGATGTCATACAACTTTCAGAACAGACAACTACGGC
This sequence comes from Deroplatys truncata, assembly GCA_030765065.1. Taxonomy (NCBI): domain Eukaryota; kingdom Metazoa; phylum Arthropoda; class Insecta; order Mantodea; family Mantidae; genus Deroplatys; species Deroplatys truncata. Next base: position 670,745,090 of record CM060990.1, read on the forward strand.
CGCTGCATCCTCAGTGTCCATCCACACAGGTTAATGGGCAGTGAGCAGTAATGAAGGTGCCACGTGATCAGTGTGCCCCATCCTTTTTGGGGCGATTTCTGAGGCAGGGGTCGCCATTCGTCAATCAAGCAACTGCTCAAGTGGTCTCCAAGGACTTCACGAGGCTTAGTGCACCCTGCTACAGACCTCTTTATACGGAAAAATCCCATGAAGTTACCGGAAATCCAATCCGGATTCCCTATACGAACGTTGCAGGGACGGCGGAGCGTGTGGGATGGACGGAAAAAACTAAATAGTGCGACTTTATTCACTTTTTTAGTGTCACTTCAGTTTACTAGTCTGGCTTAGTTCAGTTTCAGACATTTCGCTTTATTATAGTGACTCAGTTCTGTCCTCATTGTCACTTCACTTTGTTTTGCAAGTAGCAGTCGAATGAATAATACATGGAGCAGCCTTCTCTTCCTTCCGCTTCATAAGCTGCAGTATCGAGCACTGAACCTCATTAATCGCACACCAACCACCACTCAGTTTACGTCACAACTCGGAGAAAATCACTTTATGTCGCATCGACAACTCGAACTCACTAACGTATTCACTGACTCACTGCCTCGTGAGCCCGCTCGCTTATGTACAACTGTCAGCGAGTTTAAGAATGTTCGCGGGAGGCGGGGGAAGAGTGTGTTTAGAATTATCTTGTCGCATCTCGAAGGCGCTCCCGTCACAGAGTCCCGACGGGAAGAGTGCCCACCCCCTTTCCCCCTCCAACCAATGGCTGGCGAGCACTAAAGGACACGTTGCTACCCTGGATCCGTCACATAAAGATGCTTGAGAAAGTGTGATTAATAGTGAAACAGATAAAAGCATTTTGGTTGGAACAGTGGATTAGAAGAATCTCATTTTATGGTTGGTTATACCAAATTACGGAAAATGTTAAGATAATTGGCACGAAGAGGAAAGGGAAAAACAATGGTGGGATAGAGAAGACCTACTTTGCCTTTTCGCAGAAAACTATTGCTAATGCACTGTATAATATAACAGCTAAAATCCAAAACCCAATGAGAGATGTAAGAATTATAAACTATCAATGCAAGAATTAATATAGCATAAATCTTATTAAACATACATAACCAAAGCTCTGCCGGTTTCATTTGTGAAGAAACTGAGAGTTACTTTTCCAAATAATGTTATTATGCAATTCTTCTCAGATATTTTATACGTTATTTTCTTTTCTTTAAGATTTTATATGATGTACATTCAAGTGTATACTTAAATAGTAACACTTCAAATAGATTATTGATAGCTCCAAATAAAACCACCTTGAAAATTTTTAACCTAAGGTCTGAATTTAGCAGAAGCTATATTTCACTCGGGCGTAAATAAGGTTAATATTTGCTGTTTAGTGTTGCTGATCTGATCACAGGGATTTCTCACAGCGTCATGTATTATATATGTTGATAACTCTTGTAAAAAATAAACTGTGACATCACCGTAACAAAACCGAAGTAATAATTATTTCTTCAACAGTCCTGGTTGGTGAACAAGAAGTTTTTATGCATAAATTGGTGCTGCTGTTAAATATAACAGCGCCTGTGTTATCACGCCATGTTGTTTCTTTCTCTGATGATCTAGCTTCAACTTGTCATAGCAATGGGACTTACAGAACGCTTATGTAAATGAAACTAATGATATCATTATGAATTGGTGTATTGCAAATAGTCTTAAATTGCATCATAAAAATTGTAGATTTAAAAATGAGTATTAAACAGGATAATTTGGGCAATGCTGTTAAAATTTTAGGTATATGTTTGTAATCTGGTGTTGGTTGGCACACACATGTGAATTTCGTGGGTGTGAAAATTAGCAAATCAATATTTATGATGAGACTATTTAAAAACCAGCTTAATCTAGAGTTTTTATTGAATTTGTAATATACTTACGTTTATAGCCATCTCACATATGGTCTCATCTTGTGGGGCAATCATTCCTCTAAAGACAGAATTTTACACAAAAGATTTAGAAGTTTGTCTATGTTACAGTTCAAGAAACTAACTCGAACTATATTGTTGGCTAATCCTCTATACAGTGCAAGTGAATTTTATAATGTAAACTGGTCTTTATGTTTTGTATTTTAATTACTATTTTTGTAATTAACATCTCCATGACCATTTGGTTTATCGGAACAAGTATAAATATACAAATGTATGCGAGTTTGTATTCTTCAGTTTTCGCATCTAACAGCTTTTCCTGTGGATGACACTTTCTGGTACTGATGAATCGTTTTCTCAGAAATTATTGGAGACCGCTAAATTAAATTTTAGGATGATAAAAATAACCCCTAGGTGTTACTCTGTATTTATTTGTGTTAATAACGCCTTAATAAACAAGCTTATTATAAAAAATTACATCATTTAACTTAGAAGGCCTCCATCTACATTCTGTAAACATTTCAGTTAAATGTCTCAAATACTTTTAAGAGATAATTGATCCTGAATTTAGCAGATTTAACATTGGTGGGATAGGGCTTTTAATATCTCTTTGAAACCAAGAGGAAAAGCATACACATAATTGTTCCAATAATAACAGTGTGTAAATTGTGGTGTATATGCAAAGTAGAATAAATCCTTCCGACAAAAATTAGTGTTTCTTCTAAATTCATCTATAAGAAGATCCAGCTCGGAATATTTAAAGACAGTTGTCATGCCTTTTAAAACGGCTGAATGATTCAAAGCATCTATCCAACATAATTGGAAATTTTTTTAGGAATATTTTATGAAAACCTCTAGAAATCAACACTTTTAAAGATTTTAGCAAAATTTTCGGTCCCAGTATCCCTTAAAGGAAGATTAAAAGCCAATCCCACCAATGTTCCATAATTTCAGAAACTATTCAATATGTCAGATGGAAATGTTTACAGGATATAGATATGTGCCTTCTTAGTTCACAGATCCAAGTTTATACAACAATATGGTTTGCTAAGCAAGATATGTTTTCTTAATTACACACTTTTTTATTAAAATTAAAAATAATCATCAATTTATTCTTTAAAACATATGTAATCAACTTATAAGTACCAAAGTAAATGAAAAGCATCATTGAGGTGTTTTTAAGATCAAAATTTCATTTAGTTGTCTTCAGTGCTTTCTGAAGAAACTGGTCATTTATATCAGAAAATATACTTCAGAGAAAACATATTTCAATGTAAAAAAAAGTCCCAAAAGGTATAATAGATATTATTTTTTCTGAAAAAGTATTGTAGAATTCAGAGTACAAAAGGCAGATGCACTTCCAGTTTTAGAAATATGTTTTAAATATAGGTAATCTTCTCTAATTATAAAGCATATATCAAATTAAAGACAAAATTCCCAGTTATAAGACAACACAAAAGTCAAAAGTATAACTTTATGGTAGGATAAGCAGGCTGATAAGCAGGCTGATAAGCAGAGTTAACAAATGGCGTGTAGTTTATGTCCCAAAAACTACATGTGTGCTATCTATTAATGCTAGTTCGGGATATCATTACACAGGTCTGCAAATAAAAGCTTTTTGTGAGCTGTTTTACATTTGAAAGGTGATTCTTAATATGTCAGTACTGCTGATTTCAAAAAATGACTTCCTTTTTTCTCCATCACATCAGGTTTATTTACAAATTAAAAATGAAATATTCACATATTGTCTTCGAAAAATGTACATACTGAATTGTATAAGAGCTACAAATGGATTTGTGAGCGTTATTATTACCAAATGTCACATTTAAATTCATTTTATAAACATCAGGTCAATAAGATCTTGTTGGTTTGATATCGAATGCTTTGTCTCTTGTATTTTCTCTTGTGTGTTTCCGAGGAATCCCCACGCAGCATCCAGCATTAATCTGCAATCATTGAAGAATTCCATCGTCCTTGACATCTCCTCTCCATTTCTCGAATATCCCGATGGAACCTCTCCCCTTGTTCCTCACTGACTATACCCCCAGGTTGTCAGGAAAGACTTCCAAATGTGAAAACAGAAAGTGTAATTTGAAACTCGTGCTGCGTCCTAAAGTTCTGAACTTCTGTAGTTCTGAAATAAGTTCTCTACTGTCTGTAGGTGGCTTAGGTATAGGAATACAAGGGTCATGTGTCCCTGGTCTTACAGCAGATGGCAATTTTGGGTATATAATTCCTGTTTTGTTCTTTGCATTTGGTGTGGGAGTATAACACGTTGGATACAATCTTGGGTGGTGTTATTTCTCCTACCATAAGAAACAACTGAATAGCGACGGCACTTTAAATAGATGGTGAAAGTATTGATACTTTAGGTGTCATTTTGATGTTGCATTAAAACATCTAGGTATGGGTTAAGACAAGTCGGGTACCATGGATGTGGTATGGTTGGGTTGCTGGGCTCGTTGTGGGTGTGGGGGTGTTAGTTGTGTTCGTAGGTTCTTAACCCCTCATGAGTTTGTTCCCATTTCAGTGATAATGTAATATTGGACCGGGGAAGGATTCCTATCTCAGGTATATAAGCAAAGAAGGCACAGGTAACCAGTAGACGACATTCAGTTGCTGGTCACTTTATTCTTGCCAAAAACACACTTCCTCTGTCCCGCACACAAGACACAAGCCGATCGCTACAGTTATGATGATTTATTAAGTCGCTGTCACCTAATCTACGTCCGGATAATGAGTTGTTGTTCCTCGCTATAACACGCTAATTTTGCACGACGCTATACTTGAACTTTGTTAAGGTAGACTTAGTTATTTCGCCGACCTCTGCGTCGGAAAATGCAACACTTAGCGTTTTAAAATGATGCCGGTCGGAACGAGAGACCAAGAGAGAGTGATTTTCGTTTCCGCGGCTCCTACCTCGTACTCTAGGATCGTTTCCTATTTCACGCCCATTTTCTAGGCGACTTGGTTAGGTCCCTAATCACGTGACTTATCACGTCGGTTATTTGCTACTTTCTTTACTACGCTTAATTCCTATTGGCGGTTCTCCTACCAAGACTAGTGCGAATTGCTATTTTCAATCTGGAATGTTTTATCGCCTGTCGCTCATTTCTAGCGTTGGTTTTTCCACTTCGGTGAATTTGGAGACCGATTAAGCACGTACATCTTGATGCATCGTACATCGCACGTACATCGGTCGCGTTGGAATGTTCTATTTTGTTCATAAAGCCACATGTTCGGCAGAATTTTTAAGAGACAGGAGACCTTTCCGGTGTGTCCCGTTACAGCTTCAAGCCCTATTAACAGCTACATGTTCCGGTCTACCCTTCTGCAAACATTAGATCTCTTGAAATTTCATTCCTTATGCTACAAGTATGACTAATTTAATGTGTGTTTATTCTATTTATTTATTTATTCTATTTATTATCCATATATATAATTGTCAGGCGCGTGTTTCTGCTTCACATTGAAACCCTTCACATTGCACGTACAAAAGTAAAATCAGCACTGTGATTGTGAGGTTCACGCCACACCCTGGGTATTCCAAAACGTAGTTATTGTTTCTTCCCCTTTGTCCAATTTTGTAAGTCTTCAAACAAACACTGCACACATTTTGAGGAGCCCAAGACCTTGATTGATCTCCTCTTCCAATTTTGAAGGAAGCTTCGTACGCTTTTCTTACAAATGAAGTAATGTTTTTTCTGCTTCTACGCAATAAAACTACCACAAATATAACAAAATTAATTTGGATTATTTATACAACTTCTTTCGATTACGCTGTACTTGAGGCAGTATTTTTAACACTTGAAAGATTTCAGTCATGTTATATAATATGTGTATGTAATAATTTGTAAAATGTAACAGTCATTGCATATGCTTATATTATTGTAAACATGTTGAATAATGTTATATGAATGCATTACGCAATTTAATAATGTAGGAACTGTGAGAATAATAAGTTAAAAGTTGCTAACAATGAGGTAACCTTGAGGCAATAATGAGTTTGAGAGTTTAACAATACTACTTGTGATTCTTGAAAGCATTAATGTAACTTCAGTGGCAGTTTATAAAAAATAGCCAATCAGCAACCAGAGAAAGCTTTAGTTAAAAACAGGTATTCTATGAAGTAAAAATAGCCAATCAGAGACTTGAAATACAAAAATTTACAAATTTAGACGGTTGAAATCTATTCAGTTGCCTGCAGACAGTGATAGTAACCGGATGTATGATGCGTCCTCGGGAAATTAAATATGTATTCGTGTGAGACGAAAATAAGTTGCGTATTAAAAAGTGCAGGTATTAAATAAAAGAATCTCACAGCTCTCGATATCAGTGAAGTGCTATTTAATTTGTGTCAAGAATTAATAAACAGGAGTGAATTAAAACTTAAAATCTGTGTAAGCCTACATTCTTGTCGCATCACGCCCTGCCAAGATATTCATGTCTCTAACAATAATACTGATGCAGCCGAGGCAAACATAAATACTTAATACTTAAAGAAACAGCCAAATTGCAAAGTTAATATTTTTTAAACTTGGGGCAAAGGCCACCTAAAAATACATTTGGAGCGAAGGCTACCTGAAACTGTTTACTATACGTGCGGTTGCAACGAATTTTAAGTTCAGCTCCCTAACAGTTGAAATACGATACAACTCCTTCAATACAAACTACTTCAAACTGACTTTTCATACGTAGCAGCAACTACCTACTTCAAAATTGGCTCCCATACGTGGGGCAAACAAAAAACGAAACAAACTACTTCAAATTGACGTCCATACGTGGTGCAAACAACGTAAAGAAACTATATTCTTGAAATTGGCGTTCATACGGAGCTAAAACTAACTTTTCTTCATACTGAGTCACGTATGATAAAGGTAACAAAATGGTATTATTTAAATTCTAATTTCTCGCTTTATGAAACAACTATTAAGTCCTGTAACAGATGAATTCTCAATACAAAATGGGTAAGCAGATTAGAATGTGCTGCCACCTATCATTAAACAGTCAATTATTTACTTTTAGTACCTTTATTCCAATACATGGTATTGTTGTAGTTTTTGAGGAAGTATTTTTAACACTTGATTAATTTCAATGTAATTATATAAATATGTAAATTCAATAACAGCCCGCCTTAAAACAATGTGTATGTAACAAATTCTAAAAAGTGTACATTACAGTCATTGTATATGTTTATATTATTGTATCCATGTGTAATAATGCTATGTGAATGTATTACGTAATTTAATAATGTAGGAGCTGTGAAAATAATAATAATTTAAAAGTTACTAACAATGAGGTAACCTTGAGGCAATAATGAGTAAGGAAGTTTAAATGCTACTAGTCATTACTAGAGCAGCAATAATGTAAATTTTGAGGCAGTTTAAAAATAGCCAATTAACAACCAGAAAAAGCTTTAGTTAAATGAAGGTATTCTATTGGAGTAGGATTAGCCAATCAGAGAGTTGAAATACAGAAGTTTACAGGGTTGAAATCAATTCAGTTGCCTCCAAACAGTGCTCATAACCAGACGTGCTGCCTGCAGACAGTGATTGTAACCGAATGCGTGATGCGTCCTCGAGAGATTTTATACGTATTTTGAGCGAGACGAAAATAGTATACGCGTTAAAAAAGTGCACGTATTAAATAAAAGAATCTCACAGCTCTTGATATTAATGAAGTGCTATTTAATTTGTGTCAAGGATTAATAAAAAGGAGTGAATTAAAAATTAAAATTTGTGTAAGCCTACATTCTTGTCGCACCACAACCCTGCTAAGAGAAACGTGTCTCTAACAAATACTGACGCAGCCGAGGCAAACATAAATATAATATCTAAAGAAACGGTCAAATTACAAAGCTAATATTTTTAAACTTGGGGTGAAGGCTACCGGAAACCGGGTACTATCCGTGCGGTTACAACTACTACAAGTTCGGCTCCCCAACAGTTGAAATATAATAAAACTCCTTCAATACAAACTACTTCAAATTGACGCCCAAAGCGTGGTAAAAATAATAGCGTAACAAACCATCTACTTCATAGTGTAATGGTTTATGATCACATAAAGGATACACAAATAAATAAAAATGGGAGATATGAATTTTGAAAGAAATGGTATGTGGTACGACAGTATGGACTTCATTTTTGGAATCAGGATATAGAAATTACTATAAAAAGACCTGAATATCTAAGTCACTATTGAGCTGTGTTATCAATTAATGCAACAGACACCCAATGTTAATAAAAAATGCATTAGGGTTAAATTGCTGAGGCCAAAGTTTCCTTAATGCAGAAAACATGCAGCAATTGCCTCTCTCGGGCCACCAATTGAGAAACACGAGTGGTAGAGATATTGCATAGTCCCTCCAATTTACTGCTTAGATAGTTCGTTCTGGGACGTCTTCGATAGGATAAATGAAGCCAAGCTAAAGTATTGGCACTCGTGCTTCCTACAATGTAATTAAGCGCTGTCATTTGTCTTTTCCCGAGTCTGTTTTCGTCGTAGCTATCACAAGAACGCGGTACCCTGATCAATATGGTAGAGCCTAAGCCACTATTTTTACTACCAATTCGTGGCCTAACGACCAGAGCTCCAGGCATTGGCTGGAACCATGGATTCCAGCTGTTCTTGTTCTTTTCTCCCCCTTTTCTGTTCATTTACTCCTGCGTTGTCACTTCCCCTTACACAAGTGTTCGTTTTCGGCTTTTCGAATCGGTTTATGTACTCTATAAGCCTTAACCGAACATCTTTAAACATTAGCAAAGCACAACATCTTTTCCAGGCTTGTAGGCCGTGGTCGAACAATAAAGTTTTTAAAACTTGACGTTTCGTCCTCAATTCTTGTCACTCTTCTCTTCTGAGGATGTCCTCCACAGTTGATGACGAAACGTCAAGTTTTAATAAGTATATTATTCGAACACTGCTTACAAGCCTGGAGAAACGTTATATTTTACTAATAACACTGACCGTGAAAGCCTACGATCATCTTTAATCATTTTTTCGTTTTGGCCTTTGAGGTAGCCATACACAAACAAAGGATATTCAGCTTTTTGTTCTGTTTTCAATTCTATTTTCATCTGTTTAAGAAACCTTTAGGATTTTAAGAGGTGACCGTTCAGTTGGTTGTTAACCTAGTTTATTGTATATAGTTGGACCTCTATAGGTGAAGAATGAGAGACAAGAGTACAAAAAAAGGTACATTTCGAAATTTTGAAGTAGACAGCAGAATTGAGTTCTTTTGTACACAGAGAGAAACGTTTTATTACGCATGTCCAGTTCGACATTTTTTAAAAGTGGAAAGTAATAAATGAAACCGAGCGAAGTGGCGCCGCGGTAACGCGTGCGACTCACATCGGGAGGTCCCGGGTTCGATTCCCTTCGACCGCCCACTCTGACCCATGGGTTTTTCCAGGGTCGCCATTGCTGGAGTGGTTTCTTTTAGCTCCGGAATTTCCTGTCCTTTCGTTTCGTTCCATTCATAATTTCATTCATCCTTCACCCGTTAGGTCTATATCAGGGTTGCGATGATGTTTCGGTGCGGCGTGGAAGAGAAAAGGGTGCTGTCTGTGGAACTTTCTGCGTTCCGCGACTTTTGGCTCGTTGCCGGGGTATCGGAATGCCCCTTCTGGATGTGATGATGTACCCCCTGTGTGTAGGGGGTGCCTGCCATTGCAGGGACCCTGTCATTGCTGTGCCATCACTCCTGTTCCGGCCGCAAGGTGTCTGCTCTTGCCTCCTCCTCCTTCCTCCTGGGGACGCCTCCTTGTGGGGCATAGGTACATTCTCACTGGAGTACAATATCCCCTTTGATAGTCAGGAAATAATAAAATAAAGGAAAAGCTGTATGAATGCACAGATTACAAAATGTGGTTTTAGTATAGGTCTGTTAGATTTTTCTACGATATTAATACATAAATATATTGTGACATAATAATTTCATTGTCATTACCAAACGCACTGTTGTGCTGTATTGTTGCTACCAGACGTAGCATTATTGGGTCTCCTCAATTATATTTCGGCTTAACGGTCTCTCTTTTCAGTGCGGATCACGCCAAACTGTTTGAAACTGTCTGGTGTGACGTCAGCCCTGTCTGGCTTTGTCGGTTGGTGGGAGGAAAAGATAGCGTCACTTGAGTGGAAGTGGTCGCTGGGACCAGAAGTATGTGGCCGGTCTACGGTCTGTAGCATCTCTCTCCACCCTTTGTTAATTCTGTAGAGAAGCCAAACGTTTTTGTGAATAAATCCCAGGTAATGTGTGTTGTGTAATCTTTCAATGTAATATAAAAACCCACGCCTTCCTCTTAAATTTACACGCCAAGCACCCGGCTTTTTTGCTGCCAGCGAGTTGTGTCCGCCATGTGCGTGTTGGGGTGACCTAAATTAATCATTTTCTGGTAACCTTTTTGGCCTTCACACCAACATGTAACAATATTTTTATTTTATTTATTTATTTTTGTAAGAGGAAGTTATAAGTAAAATAATTATTCTATTTTGGACCCAGGGATTTCTAGGTGAAGCACGAATTGTTCTCTTAAATTTTGCTCTTGTTGTAGCTTCCAAAATGTCTTCAACTTATACTGCTTCTTAATCTCATCCTTTTTGCTTTTAATATCATAGGCTTCGATGGTACTGTAACTCTAGCGATTTGAATCACTTTCTGTGTTCATTTTCATAATATTATAACTCGCCACAGCCAACATCTGAGCCAGAATTTGTGGAGGTGATGATTTGAGTAAAGGCATCTGTCAACACTATTTCTTTTATACAAATCTAGATGGCCATTGTTGTAACTTAGCAGTATGAACAAATAATATAGTAACAAATGAGAACGCTGGTTACTATGAAGCTCACTTTATTTCACTTAGCCACCCAGCGTAGCACTTGATTCACTTTAGGCACACATTCGGAGCAAAACACAACTGATCCGTCGAATCAAACCACAACTGAATTGCTGTATCACGACTCGCAACGAAGCTGCTGAGTCACAACTCACAACTAAACTGTACTCTCCACTTTCACTCTCCACTTTTCACTTCGTCACTTCTTGACTGACTATCCTGGCAGAGCAGCCCCTTATATAGCCCCCGCAGAGCGAACTTTCTATACTGCATTCACTCTTAGGTTGATCCGCGCCAAAACAAACGCAAGTGACCAGTGCACCGTGATACAACACTGTAGCACTGCGTGCAGGAAAGTAGTCCCATGCTAATAATCTAAATTTTAGAATGAATTTATCCTTAAATTGTATAATATGCTATACAAATTCCTAGAGTTTAATTAACGCTAATTTGTACCGCTAAACAGAGCTACAGGTCCCAACATACAATTCATGTAAGTACCTGACATCCGGATATGTGCAGACTATTGTTTATAGCCAGAAATCAGCAGTTTCTGTTTAGTATCATGGTGGACGGTGAATTGCTTTTGCGTTTACGTCGATTTATGTGAACCATAAACAGGCAAACCATTGACTAGCGGTGAAAAACAATAGTATTGGTATTATTGTAAGTTATGTGAGAAATATCTATCACTTCCCGGGAAAGAACTGGTGAAATTAATTTTGGGGTTCACTGGTTTTCGAGTACAAGTATAAACACTGCTTGTAAAGAAAAATCTGAAACGGGAAAACTGATTATACCCGGAAAAAAATAAAGCGTGCAAGAATGTGACGATTTTGTGAAGGATGCAATTCACCTAACAGTACACAATTTATTTCTTAAAGATGAGCCGCCAACAGTTGATCAAGTGCAGCTTCCAGAGAGCGAATAAATAGAAGTTATCGGATACCTGTCGCTTTCTTTCTCACTCGTTTCTTTTAGAATTAACTATTATATGTGCAAACGTTGATTTTGTTGCAACTATCAATCTTACCATCTTCAACCCTAACGGAATGGGGTTTAAACTGTCGGACCCTGTTCTTTTTGCATTACATGCTGTCTGTACTCGTCACATGGTCGTGAAAGTATGACAATATTTCTGGCGCGAATGGCTGAGCGATACATTATAACGATGTACATCTGGGTTTTGTTTTGGTGCGGATCAACCTAAGAGTGAATACAGTTTAGAAGGGGAACGTATGAGATCGTGCCGAAACGAATGTTCCAGAACAGGTAAGCGGCATATAATGGGCTAATAATCCATAATGCCTATTGTTCCGACGGTCGGTCGAAGGCTCATCCAAGTGCAGGGCCGAGAGGCACTTACCAGTGGCCCGCCGGTAGCTCCACACACGCGGTCACAGTATTAATAAATACAGCAAGAATGAAACAGGTACACAAAATTTATCATTGCTGTGCCGTCACTCCTGGTTCCGGCCACCCAGTGTCTCCTCTTGCCTTATCCTTCCTTCCAGGGACGCCTCCTGGTGGGGCGTAGATATAATATCCCCTCCGTAGTCCAAGCAGTAAACACGTCAATCTAAAACCTTTGTTCCCAATTTTTCGTGCGTTAAGTAAACTGGGCCCAATGTCCGAGCTCCACCAGTGATGGTGTCGTTTGGATTGTTTTAGATTCGACGGAGCAGTTATTCCTCCGGTACCGCCCTGGAGAGCCGGTAGGCAGTCTGCTAAGCCGCCGTCATCCCCACCGAAGTCTCGGTAGTCTTTCCCTTTTTTGGGGTTGACACGCGTAATTGGCGTATTCGCTTCCACCCCGTATTGGGAGTGCCGAATTTAATTTTCAGGTGTGCCGGCCTACTGGAAAAGCTTTCAGGAGAGGGAGAGTCACTCGGATGAGGCCCTCCTACCAAGGTCGCATGGGGGGCACAGTTTCCCTGGTGATTCTACTTCTAGGTTTCGTGGATATGGTGGTGCCAGACAGATGGCGCGGATGCACACTCAATGGAAAAGATTTACCCCGTTTTTCACCAGAGGGCTGCTTGATTTGTGGGTTGTTCTTCACTCTCTCTCGGTGGCTTCAACAGTGAGACGGGACTGCAAGCTTGGAAATGTTGTAGCCTCCTGTGGCTCGCTCACCTCATCCCTTCCTCCTGGGGGATGGTAACCGCAATATATCTGTGCAGGTCACAGCGCGCGAGGTGAATCAACTCTACTTCTACCATAAGACTAGAGGTATTGCCCAAATACACCTTGACATTTGACATAACCCATGAAAGTGTTTTGTGGCACACCTACCGTACTGCTATTGGTGTATTAATTTCCAGAGGTATTGAATGTATACATGGGTAACAAATAAGCGAAATAAACTTTTATCGACGAAGAAAGATTTAGATCAAGGGTGAAGAGGGAGAGGATATGATACAATTCCCTAATTTTGTTCTTTGTTTTGCCATCCTGCAAGGAGTTCTTTTTCTATTTGCACAGTTTCGCCGTAGAGCTACCAGCAAAGCGTAACTTTAAAGGCAGAAAACAGAGTCATACTAAGCGGCATACTTGTATTTGACGCTAAAATAGAAAATGCTGAAAAACAATGCATAGAAAATTGTAGAGTAGTGTAGCGGGGATTAATGGGTAATAGAGTTTTCTTGATGTCGGGATTCTTATTCGGCAGGATTGTTGTTGCCCCGGCTACTCAGGTAGAGGATTGTTGGTTGGGTGACTCTTACCTCAGGGAGTGTGGATGGGAGATGAATCATACTCACAGTTCTCCTCTCAGTGGCCCGTTTATTCTGAAGATCCACACTGCTTTCCTTGACCGAATACCCTTCACACAAGACCCGATTCCGCCTATCATCCCCCGCTATAGTTTACGTGCTTTACACTTTCCTAATTATCTTTAGAAGTTGAAACATTCACAATGTGAATTTAATGACTTGACTGTTGTCATTCCTAGCTACCCTTTCCTCACTTTTACTTAACACTAACTTTCCAATACATACAATGCTTAAGTTTCGACATTACACTGTTTCCCTATCTGACACGAAATGATGTGAATTTCCACATCTATACTATTTCCCTGTACGACACGAAGTCATGTATTCTTCCCCACTGTACGACACGAAGTGATCCATCTTACGCACGTCTGAAACTGCTCTCCGTCATACATAATTTTTCTATTCTCCGCCTCTTTTCTAGTTTCATTGCTTCGTTTTACTATAAACGTGACTTTTATAATTTCCCATTGGTCATTTTTCTAAGTTTTTCTCCGTTTTCCATTGGTTCGTTATATCGTCGAGCTGACCTTGCCCGCGTCTACCATTACCGCCTTACGTTCGCTTGATTAGCTTTTCTGTGCGCTTGACTGCATTCGACTTCGTTCCGTTGTTCTATCTTCCTTTGAGTTTCACCAGATTTCTATAGGACTTAAGCGTTTGCTAATGCTTCCTTTCCTGTATGTTCCTAAAGTATTTCACCCTTTTATAGTTTTCACGGTGTGTCTCTTCGTTCTAAAATACGCGTTTTCCTGCATTTTATTTCACATTTTGATAATTTATTCGTATCTACTCTTTACTTTATTTCTTTCGTAATGATTTTATTCCCCCCTTTTCTAATCCTTAATATTATCTTTTTATTCCTCCTTCTTATTAGTATTCCCATCATTATTTTGATTAGATGATTATTAACATTCTTATTATGGTTATTATTCTTATTCTTGTTATTATTCTGGCAGATCTTATCACTTCAGTAGAAAGGCAGTACCAAACTAAGCATTCTGAAGATAGGGGTCGCAGATGCAGTATAATAACAGGAGCGTTGCCTGAACACAATTGAAATCTTACTTTATAAAACATACTGTATGTACGTACTGCCTAAACTAGTTGAGTACTGGTACACCTTGAGAAACTAACGATTACATGCATGTATTGTACTTCACTCTTTGTACTGAACAAGACTAGCGTTCGGTATTGCCGTACCATTTAGTAGGCTTCCCAACCCATATGCGGCATTCAATATCAGACACACCTAGTGACAGTGACTAGCACTGTACTGGTCAGCCACGATATGAATGCGCTTGAAGGACAAATTAAGTTAAATTGAGTTTTATTTATGGACGCTCTGTAACTACTGTGGTCCTTAGCGTCTCATTCTATATTGGGCGTGAAATACCGGAAATTTCGCTCACAGGCGTCTTTATCAGGCTTGAGGTTCTTTTACGTGCCGTAAATCTACGACACGAGACCACCAGCTTTATTTCCCTGCCGAAGGAAGCCATGCTAAGGGCCCGGTTTGAACCCGCGACCTTGGGAACTAGAGGTTAGCATGGTAACCACTACACCACGGAGGACGACACGCTTGAAGGACGGCGCCACTGTTTTTTTTTTTTTTGGACAATCAAAGCTACGGATCAGAGGGGCAAGGCAATAGTGAAGTATACGCTCACACAATGAAAACAGTAGGCATTTTCAGGCCTCAGCCTCACTAGTAAATTCAACTTGTCTTCTTTACCTAACTGTCCTTCCGATGCCCCGTCCAATTGTTTCGTAACCGTTCAGTTCCGCTTCTCACCACACGCACTCATATCGTGACCGATAGTACAAGAGTATGTTTTGTTTATATCTGATACGCCAGAAACAGGCTTCTTAATCAGAGACTCTGACATGACAGAGTTAATGGCGCAGTAAGAAAGCTTCTAGGAACCCTGGACCCTATCCTCAACTTGTTTCTGCTCTTCTACTTTACAATTTTGTGCAAACTTTTTCCCATCCAATATAGCCTTAGCAAAGGCACGGAAAGCTGAAGATCCCTGGTGCAAATCCCGGCTATGGCCTTGGATTTTTCAGTCTGATTCTACCTTTCCAACCGTCTCCTACACACGGCTTGTGTGAAATAACATTTAATCACTGATTGACCTAATAGATGGTTAAAACTATGAAGCCCGGTCTCAAATGACATTTTAAGTCGCCATTGAGGTATGTCCTCTCAAAATGAATTGAGATCTTCGTGTGGTTTACCGGAAAAAAATACGAGTTAGTAGAGGATTTGTCGTGCTGGCATGCTATGGTAGATCCGTCTTTCAGGCTATGGTATTGAATTTGTCAGTTTGATTCTACCTTTCCAAAACAAAGTGTTGTTTGATCTGTCATTGTTATGATGCTTTTTACAACCGTAGTTTTAATTTCTGTTCCTTTATTAAAATCGTGAAGTCAAAGGGAGGTTTATGACAATGTGCATATTGCTTTATAGGGGGTGCTTCAAGAGGTAACTTAGACAATTTTAATATAACTCTGCGTTTTCATCACTGTAGGGGAATACCTTCTTTTCGGTGAAAGCGTTTGGTTGGTGAAACAAAGGCAATCATGGATCATATTGAATGAAGTAACCCTTTCACGCAACAAAGAACGATAATGGAACAGGCGTTCAAACAGAATATCACGTGCGTTTGTTAATATTGAGGCTTTTCATTTTAACTTCATCGTTTTTTAATATTCCTGTATTAATCTCGTTATTTTATTCATTTGCTCTAATCGTATTTAAGGAACTTAATTCAATAAGTCTGCCACTCCACTCCCACAAACACCCAAAAACACACATAGCTCAAGAATATCCTTTGTCACAACAACCACAAATAGATATTTTCCTTGTTTTTTCAAGTAAATTATATAATTTAGTATGTTGCTTAAGAGCAACTTGAGTCTATTTTTGGAACAAAGGTACATGAGATGATACAGTGATATACGCTATGTTAGCCTCTAGTTCCCGAGGTCGCGGGTTCAAATTGATAGAGGGCGATGGATTTTGTTTCGGGCATAAAAATCCTTAGCATGGCTTCCGTCGGAAGGGAAGTAAAGCCGGTGGTCCGGTGTCGTAGATTTACGTCACGTAAAAGAACCTCAAGCCCGATAAAGAAGCCTGTGACCAAATTATCGGTCTTTCACGCCCAATATAGAATGTGACGCTAAGGACCACAGCAGTTAAAGAGTGTCCATAAATAAAACACAAGCAATTTAATTTACAGTGATATACGTAATTAGAGTTTGTTTTAATTTATTTTAGTGATAGGACAATACAACTATTTCTCGATACTGGACACCGATACTGATTTTTGAACACCGATACTGGATACTTTATAAAAAACTGTAAAGGCAACAGCTTGTTCACTGAATTATGTTCTTATTAGTAGGTTTCTGTGTATAAATGCATGTAACCAATTTTGCATTGTATTGTAGCGCAGTGGCTATGACCCAAAGTTATTGGGAGGTCGGCGCCGGGCAGTCGAAGTAAACAACGCTAAATAGCGCTCACCAGCGTAAACGCGAGGCGTACTATCGCAGCTAACCAGACCCTTCTGGAAGCTTCTTACCTCCCCACCACAACGTGTGTCGAAATAGTTCTAGGATGTTCTGTGGAGGATTCCACTACCTATATAAGGGAGCGTTCTCGCGAGTTGAGAGTCAAGTCGAGTTGAGTCGAGTGCAGTGCGAGTTGAGTTGAATCGGTTAGTGAGTGAGCGAGCGACTGTTGTGACGTGCAGCTA
The DNA here is from genome assembly GCA_030765065.1 of Deroplatys truncata. Lineage (NCBI taxonomy): Eukaryota > Metazoa > Arthropoda > Insecta > Mantodea > Mantidae > Deroplatys > Deroplatys truncata. The sequence continues at coordinate 670,762,387 of CM060990.1, forward strand.
GTGCTACAGCGGAGCGGCGGATTGTGAAGGTCTTGTGTTCGGCTCGCAAGTGAAGTGAACCGTCCGGCTTGAAGAGGCTACGTCACGAAGAAGAGAAGTGACGGGGAATTGAACTAGTTCACCTTAATGGAGTGACAGTGAAGTGAACTCTCAGTGAAATCGAAGCAGATAAAAAAAAATAGTTACACTGGGAAGTGAGAGAACTGACAATTGAAAAACTGGAAAAAGTCACAGTATGAATTCCAAAATTGTTTGCTTTTGACATTCTCCAATAGATAGCATTTTTTTAATCTTCATAATGCCACAGATTATATACCATATTGTTAGTCAAGGTCAATAATAATAATTTCTTTGTTTCCCTTTTTATGTAACCATATTCTATGCTGAAAACCTTCTTTTAAAGAATTTACTATCCATATAATGGAAAATAGTCGTACGGTATACCTGTAAGCTCATCACTCGAGGTTGACTTATATAAACAAACTAACAGATGGATGGAAAGAACAAATATTTCCATGCACTGTATTATCTCACGTCTTAAATTCTGATTTGTTTCTGCTGGATTCACAGACTTTGGTCATCGGAGTAGACATATGTAATGGCTGAGAATGAGTCACGAAGCCAGGCTATTGCAGAAACGTGATTTAGTACCTCAACTAAATCAGCTTCATTCACAACTCAGTTAACGCTGTACATTATACGAGTACCCCCTACTCCTCCCATTGTATTGCACGTTTTAATTTAGACACAAGGATCTATGGAATGTTGTAAACGCAGTCAAGGTTTATCAAGAACTATAGCCCAACTGTTTAAGGATACGTGCAAGACAATAACGTGACGTCTCGATCCCTTTCATTTCTTATTCCGCATAAAGTTAAACGCAACAGCTTTCAATAATGCAAATCTTAAAAATTTAAAAGTATCGAAGTTTTATCTCGAAGTATTAGACATACTTCGATACTACCAAGTAGCAAGAGCATTGAGGCATCGACCTCCCATTCCTTACTTGCTTCAATGTAGCCTTAATTAACATAAATGCACAGTGTTATTATGTTAGTTTTTATCACTATGCTTCTCAATATACTTAATTTTGATTACTGTTTACTAGAAGTCGCCATATTTCATTCTTAGTAAAATCAACTTGATTTAACAAATTCTTGGAATGTACACCCTGAAAAAAGTGAACAGCAGCCAGAAAGCCAGTCCTTTGTGGACGACACTGGGACCTTTCGCTGACGCTGTCTTTTCAGTACACGATTTAATGTCAACACACGCACATGTACAAGTTATGCGATAAACGGGGGAGTGCGTATCATTCTGGTCAGTTATCCTGATGGCTGAAGGGCGTTAAAATCCTTAGCATGGCTTCCTTCGGAAGGGAAGTAAAGCCGGCGGTCCCGTGTCGTAGATTTACGTAAAAAGAACCTCAAGCCTAATAAAGAGGCCTCTGAGCAAAATTACCGGTCTTTCACGCCCAATATAGAATGGGACGCTAAGGACAGCAGGTAAATAGCGTCCATAAATAAAACTAAATTTTAATTTAAACGCATTTTTTAATTGCAGCTGCTGTATTATCTATCAACTTCAAATTTTTCTGGAAAAAGTAACGTTTAATATACGGCAGTGCCGTGCACATTTAATGCGAAATATATATTTAATTTACAATTCATTCATGCTTAGAAACAGAAAATCTAATTAATCATCTTTTGTTTACAAAATAAATACCCCCAAAATGAGGGCAGTAATAGAAGCGGTGAGTTTTTAAGTTACGGCCGACCTTCCTGACCAATAGGTTTTTTCAGGGTTTTCCCTGGGTCGCTAGGCGAATGCTGGAAACGATCATTATCTCCCCAATTTCTCTCTCTCGCATTTCCTCTTTTTTCATCTGCCTCTTTCACGTTACAAGTTGACTGTGTATCAGTCGGCTGCGGGCAGATGGCGCGGAGGCTTGCGCGTTGGAACTCCTTCTTGGCCCCGTCCGATGGCGGCCGTTCGAGCCTCCGCTGAGCCGTTGGGCGCTCTCCGACCGGGTGGTGAAGCCTGTAACTCTTAGGGAACTCTCCGCGTCTCTGCCGTTTGCGTCGGTCCGTCTGCTGTACCATCATCTCAACCGTTCCTCCCGGTCGTGTATGCACAAAAGATCCCTTGCGTTTCGAGGTGCTAGGTGTCCCTTCCGTCAGCTAATCCTTATCCTATTCCTAGCTTTTAATTTAAGAGTAGAATAAACTCCTGATTATCAAAGAGCTGATGATCCCCGTTACCGATAATTCGCGGGCGTGCCGGAAAAAAATTAACTCAATAAAACTATGTACGTATTGTACTATGAGCCATCAACCAGGAAAGTACAAGAAGGTTGAAACTACTGACAGGTTTATTGTGCATCCAAAGCTTACGGGCCTTCTCGGAATTCTCGAAGTGTGGCAGTCTCTTTCTGTTTTGTTCTGGTCAGGCTAAAAAAAGTGCAGTAAGGAACAAAAAATGACATATTTTTACTTTCTCTACTACGTATAGTAAGTAGGGGAAGTATTGTATTCCACCCAAAAATTCGATACCGAGATTTCACCGGAAATACATGTTTTGAGATCCCCTGAATCCAAAAAGAAGCATTTTTGGAAACATGTCCGTGTGTGTGTCTGTCTGTGTGTCTGTCTGTCTGTGAACAGCATAACTCAGAAACGAACAGTCGGATAAACACCAAACTTGGTATTTAGCTTCAGTATCTTCCAGAGATGCGACACGAAGGTTTTCAAGAAAATCCCCCCACCCCAGATTACCCTTTACATGGAACATTTTTCGAAAATTTTAATTTTCTCAAAAATGGCTCTAACGATTTTGATTAAAATATCATATGTTTAAGATATTTTCATGACAAATAAAATGTATATATTGAATTTTCTGGGAATGTCTCCAAAAGTATTCTTCATTGTGAACGACTTTTGTAAACTGGTAAACCATAAGAGATAGACAAAATTTTACTACACAAAAGATGTAGATCGCGTTAAAATACACAATTTATGTTATATACATTTTTGTTGTTGAGTGAACCATTTTCGAGATATTGCTTGTTATTCCCTTAAATGTTTCAATACTTATTTCCTCAAATGGGAATTCGTTATTCATTTTTTTGACTTGGATATGCAAAGAGTATTAATCTGTGGAAAAGGGAATAGTGCTGCACCTAGCAACCAGCTATTAAGAGATATGTATGTGCTTAAAGGCTACTGTATTTCGATACTGCCCTTGTTCTATATTGCCCTTGTAAATATATTTTCCTCTTATATCTACAAGAAAATTAGCAATAAGATAGAGTCTGCAAATGTTTATCTCGATTAACATGAAGTAGATGGAGAATAAGCGTTTGTAAAAATAGTTTGTACAAGAGTAGAGAAAGTCATGTGAGTGTAATACATCAGATTTTTTAAAAAAAACCGTAAATCTAATGAACTGTGTTTTTATTGTTTTATTTTTGTGCAGTACAGTACGGTGTTATTTAATTTAGTGTATGAATTAGCTTACAGCATTGTACCCTGGCCCTATTGTAAGTATACTTTTTTGTTTGTTGTTTTTATGTTCTTTAGTACATAAATACAAATATATTTACTGTACTGTACATATGTTCACGGTTTGTATTACGTTTTATGTACAATACAATCAAGTCTTTCAGTTAGAACAATTTTTATCTTATTTGCTCCTCATCTTTAACCTTTTTGGAGGTTATCCCAGATGCCATTGCTAACCAATTCCGCGGATAATCCGGAGTTATTTTGAAAACAAGATAAAGTGTGTGGACAGAAATAACTTAGTCTAATAAAAATTTGTGAATAAAGATTTTATCAAGTGTTTGATAAGCATTACGCTTGTTTAATAATAAAAAGCACTGTTGAATATCTGCCTACAACCGCTCGACTATGGGCCAGCAGAATGAAGCTGAAGGCTCGTGCGCAGAGATGTCAGTGTGAATCGACCGAGGAGCCCAGCGAGACCTAGATTTACGCTTAGAGAGTCTGCGTTGTTTTCTTTCTTATCTATGAGTGTGTATTTTGGATATATCTAAACTACTTCATTACCAAAATCTACCACATCTTCAAATCACCTTATGTTTGTGTACATACTTCGTAGAAAGACCTGTAATATTGTTTAAATGATAAGCTCTTGTTGAGATTATTTTGCCCTTCGTCGATTGGTGTTGTTCCTGATGATTTAATACAAAAGTGAATTAAAGGTTCCCTAATGTTACAGATCTATAATATGATTCAGTGCAGGGTTTTTGTTTTCTATCTTTTACTTTCCAAACTGTACTATCTGGCGTAGGCCACAGTGTAGAGCATGTTTAATGTTTGGAGACAAGGAACAGATATTCTATAAATTATTATTAAACATTAGGATTAGTGTTCAAAGCGGAGAGGAACCTCTACCTATGCCCCGGGAGGGCTGCAGGGATGAGGTGAAAGGAGACAGTGGACGTCCGGACCAGGGGGCTCGACAGGCAGAGGACAGGGTCCCTACCGTTTACAGATTTAAAATCCCCAAATGGGCACTAGTGCAGCCGGCTCCCCCCCTGTGGGCTTAAACTTAAGCCCGGAACCCGTAGACCGCCACTATTCTGGGGGACAGGAGATATCACAGAGCATCCTTTTCCCTTGGCATGCACACGCCGAGACCTCCCGCCGACACTTACAACCCTGAAAGAGACCAAACGGATGAAAGGTGAAACGAAATGGGAATGGAGGTGAAATGGATGGACAGGAAATTCGGGGATTTAATTATCCTTCCCAGCATTCACCTAGCGATTCGAGGAAACCCCGAAAAAACCCATGGGGTCAGGAAAGTCGGCCACGGGAATAAACCCGCAGCCTCCCGAATGAGGGTCACAAACGTTACCGCCTGAGCCATCCCGCTCGGTATTATTTAACATTATAGTACCACGTGATAGACGCAGTATTTATGTAATTAACAAAAAATAGGAGTATCAATACTTATTTGGAAAATTGATCGGTAAAAGTCACATAACTTTCTATTATCACTATTTATTTTAATAAAAATTTTCTAAATAATTCATGTAAAGTTTATTTTACTATCTGATTACTATTAATTATAACAAATATCCGCCAGAATTGTTTATTAAATAAATGCTATTGTAACACACGCTTAAAACTTGTTGAAAAGATACCACTGAGTATGAGGTATCGACGGTAATGTTTTCCAACCCCTACCTATTAGGAATGAGTAGAAAACAAAATAACAGTCACCTTAATGTAACGGTTACCAAAGTAACGAATACAACGTAACTATTATAACGTAACGTAGACAAGTAGTTATCGCGTTAACAGTTACTGAAGAAACGAGGCTGGGCGACATCATTCACTGCGTATGCGTAGTATTGGTATCGCTTATCGGGAACTAGTTACCTCAATATTCCTTTCCAACTTAAGTCATCCTCGCACGGAGTTGCAAGCTATTTGTTTATTACAGCGTGTTACCGCTTCGAATATAGGTCACAGCCCGCAGTAAAGCTGCATGAATTGCATTAAGATTGGTATTCACATAGAGTATAGGTGCACGAATATTTATACATCGCGGGTAGATGTGTGTGAATAAATAATTAATGCTGTTTAAGAGTGAAAATATGCGCGGACCGCTAAGCTCAAACAATGACATCCTTCATATTGAAACGTACCTATATCTAATCGTAACTGGTAATTTGACAACCATGAAAACAAATACTATAATCGTTACTGGTAACCATTACATGTAACCTTAATGCACTCTAACTGCGACAGTTATAACCGTTACTCGAAAATAACTGTTTGTCACATCCCTAATACCCACAGGTCCAGTTGCAGAGCGTATTTTTAAGGGGAGATTAAAAGCCCTATCCTGCCTAAGTTAAGTCTGCTAAATTTATGATTTATTAATCTCCGAATCTATTTAAGATAGACTGAATTTTTTACAGTATGTTGATATGTGTCTTCTAAGTATACTATTAAACTTTAATCTAATATGTTTGTTCATTAAGGAAGATAGGATTATTTTCTTGATTATACTATATTTTGATTAAAATTCACCAGGAATTCTTTTTTTAAAAAGTCAATCAATCAGTATTTACACAAAAGTATTTCTACAACAACACTTGGAAGATTTTTTATTCTCCTAAAATTTAATTAGCTGTTCAAAGCAAAACTGAAGATCAAACTCGTATATACTTTCAAGGAAAGAAGCTAGATGGCTTGATCACACGTAAGCTGTCATATTTAACAGTTTTACTAATTTGTAGAGCCAAATTTTCCCTAAAAGACACGGTGCCAAAATGTTCAGGGGCTATGAGTGGTGCAGAAATCATACCATAGCAAAAATGGCAGATGCACTACCGTCTTTAAAAATAATTAAAAATATAATGTGCTTATGAGAATAACATATACAGCAAATTGAAGAGGAAATTCCAATTAATACGGCTGCAAAAAAACTAAAAGTGTCCGTTTGGGTCAATTTACTCCATCTAATCTCCCCTTAACGTTATGAGAAGTTAGAGAAAACACAGAAGAACAGTTTGAACAGTTTTTGTGTTGGGATGTTGAGGCAGTATTCTTAACACTTAAATAATTTCAGTCTAATTATATAATATATATATATAATTCAATAATAGCTTGCCTTAAAGCAATATGTATATGTAACACTATATAAAAAGTGTATATTACAGTCATTGTATATGTTTATATCATTGTATACATATAATAATGTTTTCTGAATGTATTACGTAATTTAATAATGTAGGAGCTGTGAGAATAATAGGTTAAAAGTTGCCAACAATGAGGTAACCTTGAGGCAATAATGAGTAGGAAAGTGTAATAGTACTACTAGTCATTATTGGAGCAACAATAATGTAAATTTTAGACAGTTTATAAAATAGCCAATCAACAACCAGAAAAAAACTTAAGTCAAATAAAAGTATTCTATTGGATTAGGAATAGCGAATCAGAAACTGAAATATAGTAAAATTTACAAATATAGAAGTCAGCTGCTTGTAGACAGCGCTCATAACTGGACGCGTTGCTAGCAGACAGTGTTACTAATCAGACGCGAGATGCGTCCTCGAGAAATTTAATACGTATGCGTGTGAGACAAAAAATAGTTTACGTGTTAAAAAGTGCAAATAATTAATAAAAGAATCGCACAGCTCTCTATATCACTGAAGTGTTATTTAAATTGTGTCAAGGATTAATAAATGTAGTGAAGTAAAAATTATAATCTGTGTAAGCCTACATTCTTAGCCGCACTACGCCTTGGAAAGAAATCCATGTCTCTAAAATTAATACTGACGCAGCCGAGGCCAACATAAATATATAATATTTAAAGAAACAGTAAAAATACAAAGTTCATATTTTTTAAACTTGGGGCGAAGGCTACCGGGTATCATACGTGTGGTTGCAACTACTTCAAGTTCGGCTCCTCAACAGTTGAACTACAATACAACTCCTACTTCAATGTCTTCAGTTGGGACACCGGCTTAGCGCAGTAATTTCGTTTCCGGCTCACGTCGAGAGAAACCGGGGTTCGATTCCTGGCTCTGGGGTGGCGATTTTAAATCGGTCCTATACAGGCCTTCACCTCTGGCTTGCTCGCGTGGAGTATCCCCAAGGTTCAACGTGGTTCGGAGTCCACGGTAAAAGCTGTAGGTCCTCTCATTCCACCACCATCCTCACTACAATCCTACCATCAGAGGTAACTGACTACGCCCTCTGGGGCCTCTACCTCAGAACTGGGTCCAGTCTTCGCTTGGTGGAAGGAGGTAACCCCCGAAGATCATAGGCCGTATATAGAGAGTGTTAGAGGCGACCAGACGACATTTCAGTAAAAATTTGACTTAGAAATTGTGGGTCAAAGGTAATGCCACTTGTCGAGCGGTATGGAAGTTAAGGCAATTGGGAAAATTAAACATATTCTTATTGACACCTTCGGTCCTCTTGTATTTGAAGATGGCAGCCACAGAGTTCACCGAAACGTCGGGTGTAAACAGTTATTTTACACATAAACCACGGCCTTCTAGCCCGGAAGAGTTTACTATTTTATCAATTAACTCCGGCCGTGAAAGCCTTCGCACATACGAGTATTTAAAGTACGATGTTTATTGAATGTTTTAGTCTAAGGAAGTCTAAGGGACATAGGACTGAATTTCCTAACCTTTTTAATTTTAAAGCTATTCACTTTAAAATTGAGACACTTAATATGAGTAATGAACGTGCATAAGCTCAAAGCTGTAGCTCAAGAATTTCTCATATAATTGCTTTTAATTAGCGAAAAAAACGCAAATTTACTGAAACTGTCTTGGGCATTAAAATTTGTCAGAAGTATGACAGTGACATTTTGTAATAGTTGAGTACAGTGATAATAAATGTAAGGATTTGATTTCAAGTCGAGGTTATTATTTCCAGAGAGATAAAGTTTGTTTTTATGAAGCTGTTGGTGTTAAAATTTTCCTTATTTTCCAGTGTAAATTAATTTTTGTGAGACAATGACCAAAGTAATCATAAAATGTATGCTTGAATCTTAAGATAGTACACTGTAAGCAAATTTGCGCAACGTTTTATGCGCAAAAAATTTAAAACTGAGAAAAAAAACACATACAAAAATGGTTCAGTGGAGTTAAAAAGAATGGAAGGGTGACTTAAATATGTGGCTGGACTTTTAAAAATAGCGGATTGCGAGAAATGTTTGGCCAAAATGATTCAGAAGTGTCTACATAATGTTTATATAATATAATTAAAAAAATCGAAAATTTTGTCACTTTCACCTAAATACTCATTACCAGTGTCCCTTAAAAGTTATGTTTAAGCAAAATAAGTTTATTTTAGGGATGGGACTTCCATACCTCGATACTCTCGAAACTCGGTGCTGTCGAAGTATGTATAATAATTTCAGACAAACCTTCATTACTTTTTCGATACTTTTAAATTTTTAAGTTTTGCATTATTGAAAGTTGTTGCGTTCAACTTTATGCTAGAAAAGGAATAAAATGAGTAGAGACTTCGTGTTATTGCCTCTTACGTGTCCCCAAAGGGTTGCTGGACTACAGTTCTTGATATATCTTGACTTCGTTTCCTGTGGGTGAATGTAATCAACATTCCATAGACTCTTGTGTCTAAATGAAAACCTGCAAAAAATTGGGAATGAGTAGAGGTATTCGTGTAACATGCAGCGTTAACTGAGTTGTGAATGAAGCTAATTTAGCTGACACACTAAATCACGTTTCTGCAATAGCCTGGCCTAGTAACTCACTCTTAGCCTTCACGTTTACCTACTCCGGTAACCAAAATCTGTGAATCCAACAGAAACAAATTAGAACTTAAGAGAAGTGATAATACAGCGCATGGAAACATTTGTTCTTACCTTCTATTTGTTTGTTTGTGTTAACGGAAGTCAAACCTGGGTCGCGAGGGTAGCTTATAGGTATACCCAGCAATTAATTGCCCTAGTACGGATAAGGAATCTTTAAAAGAAGGTTTTCACCACAAAATCTAGTTACAAAGAAAGGGAAGCAAAGAAATTATTATCCTTGACTAACAATTTAGGATATACGAGTACAGGATGGATCATTTAAGTTGAGACTGTACAATATCTCCAAAACTAAGCGTTGTAGAAAGAAATGTCTTAGATAAAAACTGCTTGACATTAGGGCCAATTTAATTTCCTTTAATTGGAACCTACCTTTTTATGTTGTTTTCTCACTCCTCAAAAAATCTAAACATTTGTATAAAGCACTTTGCAATTGTTCTTACGCCAACGTAAATAACAACGAAAATTCTGAATGGCTGTGTACGAAGAGCGCAATGAATGGTTGCACCTCCATGGATGGTCATTTGAGGGTCAAGTTACGTTTCGTAATTAGGAACGAACATTTTTACTTTCTCTACTACGTATAGTAAGTAGGGGAAGTATTGTATTCCATCCAGAAATTCGATACCGAGATTTCACCGGAAATACATGTTTTGAGACCCCCTGATTCCAAAAAAAGCATTTTTGGAAACATGTCTGTGTGTCTGTGAACAGCATAACTCAGAAACGAACAGTCGGATAAACACCAAACTTGGTATTTAGGTTCAGTATCTTCCAGAGATGCGACACGAAGGTTTTCAAGAAAATCCCCCCACCCCAGACTACCCTTTACATGGAACATTTTTTGAAAATTTTAATTTTCTCAAAAATGGCTCTAACGATCTTGATTAAAATATCATATGTTTAAGATACTGTCATGAGAAATGAAATGTATATCTCGAATTTCCTGGGAATGTCTCCAAAAATATTCTTCATTATGAACGACTTTTGCATAACTGGTAAACCATAAGAGATAGACAAAATTTTACTACACAAAAATGTATATTGCGTTAAAATACACAATTTATGTCATAAACATTTTTTTGTTGAATGAACCGTTTTCGAGATATTGCTTGTTATTCCCTTAAATTTTCCAATACTTATACATTTTCTCAAATTCGTTATTCCATTTTTTATGTCTTGGACATGGAAAGTGAATGGAATGCATCACATAGCAACCAGCGCTGAAAAATTTGACTATCGCTTAAAACCTACCATATTCCCCTTGCATCTACAACGAAATTAGCAATAAGATTTACATCTCGATATCTCAATTAACATGAAGCATATGGAGAGTAACGTTTGTAAAAATAGTTTGTACAAGAGTAGAGAAAGTCATGTGAGTGTAATACATCGGATTTTTTATTTTGTTTCCTTATTCCTCATCACAAAATAAACTGTTTTTATAAAACATTTTCTAATGAGAAAATAAGATACAAAATGTAGCTTCCCATTTATGGGTACAAGGTACTCTGAAATGGTCAGAAATCACATTTTTTGTCTTGGGCACTAATAAAATCTCTATTATTTCCAATTTTAGAAAATATATACATTTGGGAGGTTAAGGGGTTTTTAAGACATTTAAATGCTAGTCTGCATTCCTTTAAAGCTGTCATACAACGAACCTTTTTAGAAAATTTTTGTATCTTTCAACAACGAACGAATATATCATGCCCAGCGAGCAGTTCAGCAATTAACAAAAGAGACCAGGACCAAGAGAAGGCAATCAGAAAAGCTGAAGCAATCCAGGAATGAAGGGGCAGATGATTATGACCCTGAATGTACTGAAGTGTGTCAGGATTTTAATGTTCAAACTTTAAATTCAGTTTTCTCAAAACAACATTTTTGGATACTTATGTGCCTTTTTCTCGGGAAGTATGAGAAGTAGAGAGCTGAAATTTTCAGTACATATATACAACACATAGTTAAACTTCCTGAACCACAATCATAATTTTATTATGTATATTAGTGATATTAAGAAAGCAACAACCCTGCAAATTTTCCACAGTTTTACTTTTTAACCTCGCAAATATTTTTTTTTAATTTATGGTGAACTGGTATACATAACTAAACAATTTAGGTTCAGAAGATAGCTGAGTATACTAAGAACAAGCATGCAAAAGTTTAATTCTGTATTGCAAGTAGTATCAGAGAAAAAGGTACATGAATTCACATGTTTTAAGAGTAAATTTTATTATTTTCTGCTGAATGAAATAAGTTTTACGGACTCAACTACAAAAGCTATCAATACAAACTACCAGTTTAAATAATTGTTATTATTTATAAAGTAATTCATAAACATTTCAGGAAAAACCATTGAGAACTTTAAGAGTAGTGGTAATGTAACACACTTAGGGTGTGTTCGGACTACCTGCCCCCTAAAAATATTAAATTGACCCTAAAAAGACCATCATAACGTCCGCCAAACAAAACACGATAATGACATTTACTTTTCCCCAAAATATCAGCAACTTTTGTTAAAGAATTTTTTTTCTACAACGCTTAGTTTTGGAGATAATGTACAGTCTCAACTTAAAGGTCCATCCTGCATACACGAGCATTATTAAGGTAAAAAATTGTGCCAATTGCAGAAGTCAAACAGGAATCAGCATACAATAAGAAATTGGTTACATGCGTTTATACACAAAACTACTAATAACATAATTCAGTAAACAAGCTATCGCCTTTACAGTTTTTTTATAAAGAAAGTATCGAGTTTCGAGTAACGAGAGGTAGTGGTATGGTCCCATTACTAGCTTATTTCATTATCTGTACACGTATACACTTAGTTTTTAAATATATTTGTTTGCACTGGTATAACAACATTTAATGCAGACGTTATGAATGTGTTTATAAATGAACTTCTTTAACAATTTCTATTACTGGTAGTAACAGACGTAACCTCATACACTCTCCCATTGGCTGGCCTCGTAGTGTAACAGCTATGCCACTGCTGACGTAGTTTATGTTTTCCTGTTACCACCGCCTCCATATGACTGATGGCTGTGTTTAATTTAACTGTCGGTTTAACAGCTACAACGAAGTTTTACTATTATTTTATTTTACTTCTACAACGACCAAGAGCAGCGAAGTTATTATGATTATTTTAAACCCGTTGTACAACGGCCATGGAGCCATGATGGAGGACCGTGGTTTCCGACCTCATTTCTTACAGTAGAATGAAGCAAACAAATTGCATGGTAGAGTTTAACAGTCCAGGGCCTCGCTGACGACCGGCCGGATTCCCTCCCCCACTAGCAAATATTATAACAGTGCGGAAATGGAGGTAAACGCAGTATTGGGGGATGGAAAAATAATAATGTTGGTGAATGAATGTGACGAGACTTGGTGGTTGTCCAGTCATTGACGGTTTCCACCCGCAGTGCAGGGAGAAGAATTATACGTGGAAGGGAACTGAGGCTCCACGTCCGATGAAAATGAAATATATTTGTCCCATTCACGTTCCTATGTATACCTGCGTCCATGTTTGTTCATGAGTCACGAGCAACGCGGACAAAAATGGGGATACAGCATAATTCAAAAGCAGATCGCGGAACCAGTGAAGCGCACGTGAATTCGTGGCCACCGTTCTATGCGCAGCTTCCCGCATCAGTTGCTCGGAATAAAAGATAGGTATATATCAATTCAGCGCTGAAGCTGGAAAAAGTAATCACTGCGTGAGAATACTCGAGAAGTGAGCACATCAATGAGCACTAACGTTTTCTGTGGATAGGATAGGAGGAGTTAACGGAGCGCCTCGACCACCAATGGATCTTTTGCGCGTACACCTTCTGGAGGAACGGATGAGGTGAGGGTATGGGTTGCAGAGCGAGGGCGGTGCAAGTCGACAGAGATGCGCAGTTTCCTAACAGTTCTAGGCTTGACCACTCGGCCACGGGAGGATCGCTCGGAGTCGTCCCTCTAGTGGGGCTGGCGAAACACGTCCCAGCTCTGGAGGCTCATCTAGCAGAGCCGAGAGGTTCCAAATCGCAAGCCGCTGTGCCATCTGCCCGACACCGAGCAAGCCACAGCCACGGAGCAACCTGAAACATGAGAGGAAATTCGTGGCAGACTGCACCAATACAACATTCACCCTTATCAACCAGCGAAAACTACGAAAACTTCACGGCCACCGGGAATCGAACCCGGGACCTCTTGAATGCGAGCCTCACATATTACCGCAGAATCATCTCGCTTGATAACGTTTTCTGTGAAGAAAGTCGAATATTGTGGCGTATTAATCGGGGGTTTCATTGTCATTACCAGAATATTGTTGTTTTCCTTTCATGTTGACTGCGATAACGCCACTCCTGACTGATAGCTTTGCTAGCCACGGCTGGTGGGGATATAGTGTCTGTCTTAACTTAGGATTCCGAAAGAAGCGGATCGCGCGTGCAAGCCGGTCTCCCTTCACCTTCCATATTTAATAATGTGGGAACCCTAAACGGTTGAGAAATAAATCTAGGAATATGTAAGTAGATTTGTGTTATGGATTTTGTACAGCGAAAAACCCACGCCTTCCTCTTAACCTCCACATCACGTTTCGGTCCAAGTGAGTATACGTCCCCTCAATGTACGTTCTGGGTACTCAAAATTAATTTAATTTTCATGTGAGCTTTTAGGCCTTTACCCAGCATGTAACAATATGAAACATGCTCCTTATAGCCTGATAACCAGCTTAAAGTGTACAGTCTACAGCCACGAAGCCTGAGGTGCTTTCTTTGTTTTCTCTACTACGTACAGTAAGTAGAGGAAGTATCGTATTCCGATAAAAAATTCGATGTCAAAATTTCATTGGAAATATATGCATTGAGCCCCCTGAACACCAAAAAAGCATTTTTAGAAAATGGTCCATCTGCGTGTGTGTGTCTGTAAAGAAAAAAAGAAAAGTCTGATAAATAACACACGGCATTTAGCTTCAGTATCTTCCAAAGATGGGACACAAAGATTTTCAAGAAAATCGCCCACATCAACTACTCTTTATATGGAACAGTTTTCGAATTCTTTTATTTTCTGAAACATGTCTCTAAAGATTATAATTTATACTCGTATGCCATATACCAAAGATATTTGCGTGGCAAATAAAATGTATATCTTGAATTTTGGGAACAGCTTGTGAAGCCCTCTTCATTCAGAAGGAATTTTATATAATCTTGTATAACTAGTAAACGTTAAGCAATAAACGAAAATGTACTTATACAGAAAATTTAGATCTCCTTAAAACACAAAGTTTATTTAAAATAATTTTTGTTGTGGCATAAACCATTTCCGAGATAATCCGTTATTAATAGTTCGAATTGTTTAAGACTGTCATTCTTTTCATGACCTATCGACATTCAGTAGTTTATCGCGATAGCATGGAAAGAATATGGAACTTTAAGGCCAGCATGGTTCTTAAACATTTGACTATCGCTGTTTGCTCTGTATCTGTAACGAAATGTGTAATGAAGCTAATAAACTTTCGGAGGAATAATTTATATACCTTCTAATAAACGAGATAGAAGGTAGAGAAAGTTATATGAATATAACACATGAGATTTTTATTCATCTGGTGTGATTACAGCGCTCCTAGCGGCCAGCTAGTAGCACCAAATAGCTGTGTTAATCTTTTGTTTGAGAGAAAAGGGATATGTTATGCATAATGTTCACTAAGAATAATACCTAATATGGGGCAAGGAGAAGACGTTGTTAGTGCTATAAATTGTACTAGCATCTAATGTAAGGAAAAGACTGTAGATTTATCTTTCTTCCGATTTTCGAAAGATCCAGTTAGATGAGTATAAGACATCCTACACAAATTTAAACTGAAATATGTAAGTATGAATGCCCCAGTTGTTGTCGATTAAATTTATGAACGAAAACGACCCTTCAGGTTTACAGTATATAAATGTGATTATGCTTACACAGCTGAAAATGATTATTGCTATTATTTTGGTGTCTTTGTGCTTGTGGTGAATTTGTTATACTTCATTAAAGATTAAATTAAATATACTCTATAATGTTTAAACAGTGGGAAGAGCATGTCTGCTTTACAAAACAAAAACAAAGAAAAACAACACGATAACGAAAGTATATTTTGTCGTCTGCTGAGATAACCCTAGTACCTAGCCACTGGGAGCACTAGTAATTACCCGATGCATTTGAGGCAGTGTTTTTAACATTTAAATGATTTCAGTCTAACTATATAATATATAAATTCAATAACAGCCCGCCTTAAACCATTATTTGTATGTAACAATATATAAAAAGTGTATATTACAGTCATTGTATATGTTTCTATTATGGTATCCATATGTAATAATGTTATGTGAATATATTACGTAATTTAATAATGTAGGAGCTGTAAGAATAATAAGTAAAAAGTTGCTAACAATGAGGTAACTTTGAGGCAATAATGAGTAAGAATGTTTAATAATGCTACTAGTCATTATTGGAGCAATAATAATGTAAATTTAGTGACAGTTTATAAAAAATAGCCAATCAACAACCAGAAGAAAAGCTTTAGTTAAATGAAGGTATTCTATTGGATTAGGAATAGCCAATCAGAGACTTGAAATACAGAAATTTATAAGTTTAGGCGCTAGAAATCTTGTCAGTTGCCTGCAAACAGTGTTCCTATCCGGATGCGAGATGCGTCCTCGAGAGATTTAATACGTATTCGTGTGAGACGAAAAATAATTTTACGTGTTAAAAAAGTGCAATTAATTAATAAAAAGAATCTCACAGCTCTCTCTCTATATCAGTGAAGTGTTAATTAAATCGTGTCAAGCATTAATAAAAGGAGTGAAGTAAAATTATAATCTGTGTAAGCCTACATTCTTGTCGCATCACAACCCTGCTAAGAGAAATGTGTCCTTAAAATAAATACTGACGCAGCCGAGGCAAACATAAATATAATATTTAAAGAAACAGTCAAATTACAAAGTTAATATATTTTTTTTAAACTTGGAGCAAAGGCCACCTGAAAGTACATTTGGGGCGAAGACTACCGGAAACTTTTTACCATACGTGCGGTTGCAACTACTTCAAGTTCGGCTCCCCAACAGTCGAAATACAATACAAACTACTTTAAATTAGCTCCCAAAACGTGGTGAAAAATAATCACATGAAACAATAATATTCACAATTTTTTTCTATATATTGCTATAAATTGTACTAGCAGCTAATGTAATAAAAAGATGATGGATTTATCTTTCTTTCGATTTTCGAATGTTCCAGTTAGATGAGTATAAGACATCCTACACAGATTAAAATGTAAATATGTAAGCATGAATGGCCCGGTAATTGTGGTCGATAAAATTTATGAACGAAAACAACCCTTCACGTTTACTGTATATAAATTTCATTATGCTTACACAGCTGAAAATGATTATTGCTATTGTTTCTCGTGTCTTTGTGTTTATGGTGGAATTTGTTATACTTCATTAAAGATTAAATTAATTATACTCTATAATGTTTGAACAATGGGAAGAGTATGTCTACTTTTCCAAAACAAAAAAAAACAAAAACAAACACGTTAACGAAAGTATATTTTGTCGTCTGCTGAGATAATCCTAGTACCTAGGCCACTGGGAGCACTAGTAATAAACCGATGCATTTTTTCTATATATTGCGCTTCTTGACTATCTATACAGAAGGTATTAAGATTTCGGGCGAAAAAATCCTTAGCATGGCTCCCTTCCGAAGGAAAGTAAAGCCGGTGGTAGATTTACGGCACGTAAAAGAACCTCAAGCCTGATAAAGACGCCTCTGAGCAAAACTACCAGTCTTTCACGCCCAATGTAGAATAGGGCGCTAAGCATCAAATCAGTTAAAGAGCGTCCATAAATAAAATTCAGTTTATTCTCTTTTTTTGAGGGCAACACCGAAAAGTTTTAGAAAATGAAACAAGGATTAGTTTTAAAAAAATTAAATGATTTTATTGCTTTTCAAAATATTCCCCTTTAACAGATGGTCCGGAGCTGCTTATCGGGTTTCCAGTGAACAACTACGGCTACCAGTTAATAAAGGTTGTTGTGGGTTGATCGCAGTGGATGTGAAATGTCTGGTACTTCTTGGGAAAACTATACTGCGTGTTCTGGACGGTGAGGGCCTTCCACTACAGCAATCTCTTTGGGCAGCTCAACTTCATCTTCCAGGTAAGCGGCTACCCGAATTTCGGCGGTGGTGGAAGACATTTGCGGACCTACCCACCATTACTACGCAGAGGTTGGCCTTTACTCGGTCAGCCTTCTTTTACAAACATCTGATATGTACCACCAGTGTTCTACCGCGGGTACAACAAAACTATTCGCTTAGACGATGAAAGACAATTTGGAATAAATTTCAGAATCCGAAGATCCCCACTGACTCGAAAGCTGGGGTTTACTCGGCTGTCAATGAGGTTGTTCCAACAGCTGACAAATTGTGGCGGCATGGCAGAGCAACATCAAATCTCTGCCTCAGGTGTTCTGCGGTGGAGACCTTGAGTCACAAGTTGGTGGATTGTGCCGTCGTACGCCCAATATACTGGGTATATGGACGCATAGGAATGATTTGTGGTGGTGTGCAGGTGTTTCCACGGGAGGTCTATCTGAATCTCGAATTCAAGCACAGTGACCAGAAACTGACAGATGCCCTTACTTGGCTCATCTTTGCCACCTATTTTGGGTACTAAAAGTTGAGGACGCAGTGAATCTACAGGTTTTCCAGATATTTATCCGAAAGGAACGCTGGCAGTTGGACAAAAGGACTGCTTTGGCCTTGCATCTCCCACATTTAAGGAAGCTCTTAAGTGTCCACTGCAGAAAGGCATATGATAAGAATAGGGACAAGAAGAAGAAACAAAAGAGATATATCCTTCTTGTGCAGTAGTTTTCATATTATCCTAAAACCTATCCCAAAATAAAGTAAATAAATAAAAAAAGGTCTCGTAACGATCCTGAAGCGTTAGCTAGGTCAAAAATAAAACTGGATTCTAAAACTACAAGAAATGGAGAATTTTTTGTGAACATAATTTCCTTTTTCTTTGTTTTAGAATTTTTGAGATTTTGGATTAATTTCAGTTGTGCATTCCCTTAACTGAAAAAAAACAGCAATACATTTTTGCTTTCGATGAAACCAATCCTTAAAACAATGATGCCACTCTTACTGAGGCATTTCAGAAGCCAGGTGTTCATAGTGTTCCCCTGCTTCATCTATAAACGAAAAGATGATTCCACCATTTTATCTTCAATTTTTTTAGGGTCCATGGTGATGCTCTTTAGGGTATCCAGATACTAAGTTATTAGCTTTGCTGTATGCGACGATGCGTTATGATGTAGCATTATTTTTCCTTTTGGGCGTTTTTCACGAACTTTTTTAAAAATTTGCTGTAAACAGACATACACTATGTGATCCAAAGTATCCGGACACCCCACAAACATACGTTTTTCATCTTAGATACATTGTGCTGCCACCTACTGCCTGGTATCATTATCCGCGACCTCAGTAGCATTAAACATCGTGAAACAGCAGAATGGGACGCTCCGTGGAACTCACGGACTTCGAACGTGGTCAGGTGATTGGGTGTCACTTGTGTCAGAAATCTGTACGCGAGATTTCCACACTCCTAAACATCCCTAGGTCCACTGTTTCTGATGTGATAGTGAAGTGGAAACGTGAAGGGACGTGTACAGCAATAAAGCGTACAAGGCCTACCTCGTCTGTTGACTGACAGAGACCGCCGACATTTGAAGAGGGTCGTAAAGAGTAATAGGCAGACATCTATCCAGACCATCACACAGGAATTCCAAACTGCATCAGGATCCACTCCAAGCACTATGACAGTTAGGCGTGAGGTGAGAAGGCTTGGATTCTAAGCTCAAGCGGCTGCTCATAAGCCTCACATCACGCAGGAAAATGCCAAACAACGCCTCGCTTTTTGTAAGGAGCGTCAACATTACACGATTGAACAGTGGCAAAACGTTGTGTGGAGTGACGAATCACGGTATACAATGTGGCGATCCGATGGCAGGGTGTGGGTATGGTGAATGCCCGGTGAACGTCGTCTGCCAACGTGTATAGTGCCAACGGTGAAATTCGGAGGTGGTGGTGTTATGGTGTGGTCGTGTTTTTCCTGAAGGGGGCTTGCACCCCTTGTTGTTTTGCTTGGCACGATCACAGCGCAGACCTACATTGATATTTTAAGCACCTTCTTGTTTCCCACTGTTGAAGAGCAATCGGGGATGGCGATTGCATCTTTCAACACGATCGAACACCTGTTCATACTGCACGGGCTGTGGCGGAGTGGTTATGCGACAATAACATCCCTGTAATGGACTGGCCTGCACAGAGTCCTGACTTGAATCCTATAGAACACCTTTGGGATGTTTTGGAACGCCGACTTCGTGCCAGGCCTCACCGACCTACATCGATACCTCTCCTCAGTTCCGCACTCCGTGAAGAATGGGCTGCCATTCCCCAGGAAACCTTCCAGCTCCTGATTGAAAGTATGCCTGCGAGAGTGAACGCTGTCATCAAGGCTAAGGGTGGACCAACACCATATTGACTTCCAGCATTACCGATGGAGGGCGCCACGAACTTTTACGTCATTTTCAGCCAGGTGTCCGGATACTTTTGATCACGTAGTGTATGTGTACTATCGGTAGTAATGGTACATTTTTCTTCTAATGTTGTAGTAGCAAAATGACCCGTTTTGGAAGAAAACAATAGCAATCAGCACTGCTAATTCGTCTGACTTATGTTCGTCGGCTTAGGTTCTGTTCGAAAGACAATAAGCCGATTGGCTTTTCTTTTCAGGATCATTACATTAAGGGGACAAGGTAGTCTGAACATATGGAAATTACACCTTAAGTGTGTTAAATTACACTGCTCTTAAAGTTCTCAATACTTTGCCTTGAAAGTTTTATGAATAATTTTATAAATAATGCAAATTATTCCAAATGGTTGCTTGCATTGATAGCTTAGGTATTTTAGTCCATAAAAATTATTTCATTCAGCAGAAAAATAATAAAATTTAATCTTAAAACATGTGAATTCATGTACCTTTTTCTCTGAAACTACTTGCAATACAGAATCACACTTTTGCATGCTTATTCTTGGTATAATCAGCTATCTTCTGAACCTTAATTTTTTAGTTATGTATAGTTGTTCACTAGAAATTAAAAAAAATGTTTTCAAGGTTAAAAAAGTAAAAATGTGGAAAATCTGCAATGTTGTTGCTTTCTTAATATCACTAATATACATTATAAAATTATGATCGTGGTTCAGAACGTTTAGCTATGTGTTATATACATGTAACTAAAAATTTCAGCTCTACACCTCTCATAGTTTCTGAGAAAAGGGTACATAAGTATGCAAAAATGTTGTTTCGATAAAACTGAATTTACTGACACACTTCAGTGCATTCCTGGGTCATAATCATCTGCACCTTCATTCCTGGATTGCTTCAGCTTTTCGGATTGCCTTCTCTTGGTCCTGGCCTCTTTTGTTAATTGTGAAACTGCTCGCTGGGCACGATATAGTCGTTCGTTGTTGAAAGATACAAAAATACTCTAAAAAGTGGCGTTGCATGACAGCTTTAAAGGAATGCAGACTAGCATTTAAATGTTATTTAAATGCCTTAAAAACCTCTTAACCCCCATAAGCATATATTTTCTGAAATTGGAAATAATAGAGATTTTATTACTGCCTAATACAAAAAAATGTTGTTTTTGACCATTTCAGAGTAATTGAATCCAAGATTCATCACTAGTAAACTGTAATCCAAACCAAGAGATTTTCTGCACCAATCAATGCGTTGTTGGTTTTGGTCGAGTCAGTTTATGTGGAATACATCGACAACAAAGTTTTCTCATGTCAAACTATTGATGTAGAATGTTTTGCATTTGACTCATACCAATGCCTGATGTCCCCCAAATAAATTCATCAGATGTCCGTCGATCTTCTTGAAGCATTGCTCGAACAACAGCAATATATTTTCATCAGTAACAGCAGTTCTTGGGCGCCCTTCGCGAATTTCATCACTCTTTTGAATTTGCTGTACCAATTGAAAATTGTTACCTTAAATGGAGCTTCTTCGCAAAATGCATTTCTAAGCCTATATTCACAATGTTTAGGCGTTAATGACGAATTAAAATTGTAAAATATCATAGCCGGAAATCTTCTTTAGTCAAATTCATTTTTGAGTGAATACAAAATTTTTAAATGATGATAAGTAACAAACTGTTAGAGCAAGTCGAGCAAGCTACACGGCAATCAACTCGCAAAACATTAGCAAGTAGCTGTCATATATAAATAAATTTCGTTTGGTTTTAGAAATACGACATTCTAAACATTTTCAGCATCGCCTTTGTAATTGGTTATAGCGTCTGGTTTTGTTAAAATAGGCAGGCCAACTGGCACTTAAAGCGCCGAAAATAGCCAGTAATATAATTAAAATAGGAATTTATTAAAATTTAAAACCGAGAGTAATTCCAGTCTTTATTAATGAAAATACCTTCTGTAATTTATCACATAAAGTACTCAACGATGAACTTAATTTCGGTATGTTAAATAAATCAATAGGAACACTGGAGTTTCCTTTAGCAAATTCAGCAGCAGGACTAACGGGTTATATGTGTAGTTATTTTACCTGTTCATATGATTTATTGTCTTCCTTTCTCTGAATTAGATGCTTTATCCCTTTGAAGTGAGAAAAAATTGCATATCGTCAGCATCACAAGAAACAGCATGTGAGGAATAATAGCTTATTGAACCTGACCTTTCTGTCTCTTTCATGGTATTCATTAAGTCCGGCGTACCCTCCATTCCTTTGATGGTTCTGTGCTTGATTGAATCGTTTGAGCAGGTAAGTTTTCGATTGCTTGAAAACAAATAAACGCATTTAGAGAGATCCTAAATAAATGTTTTTTTGACCTGAATGTGTCATTTCATTACTTGTGTACTTCTATTTTAACAATCACGGATTGAAATTCTTCATCAGCTTCCTAAAATCTAAATAATCACGGAAAAAAGCTATAATGATCTAAAACCATCACAAAAAGAGGCTTTTAAGCTTAAAACAGACAAAAGAAGCCAAAAAAGGCAAAATAAAATCTGAATCTACTCTCCGAAAATGTATGGAATCATATTAACTCTTATTTAACTGCAGGATATTCACCCAAACAGAAAAGGCATTTAGCCTGACTTCCGGGCCCTACTGATAATATTTCTGTTTCACAAGGAGGAATTTGGCATTCATATTAACACCTATAATAATAACAATAATAATGATAATCCCGTGGTGCTACGTCCCGTGAAGGGCCTTGACTGCCGGCCTCAAGCCCACGTACGCACAATAGCGGTGGGCAATCATTCAACGGATACGGGAAGGTGATGTGGCCATCATCACGCATTCCTCAGCCAGAATGTTGGCCTCTGTGGCTAGGATCGCTGCCTATTGCAGCTCCTCAGTTGCCTCACGATTCTGAGTGGGCAAAGGTCCTATACCCGGGACTTTAAATCCGCACCACCATGGGTAGGATCAAAACCGGGCGCATTCCGTGGCCGGGAAACAGAACTCCACGCTCCAGCCCACAGCGCCACGGCATATAACATATCAAGAGTTACGTAGGGGGATAACTGATAATAATTCATGAGGGTAGTTGAACGAGCTTCTGCGAAATTATTTTACAAAAAAATATGAAAAATCGAAATAAGTGGATTCGAGAAAAACACGTCTTAATTTGTCCCCTGCCGATGCTGTAATCTTAGATTTTACTCCATATTGTACTGTTAATGTGGACAATTACCCCTCTAGCAGTTCTGTGAAATGACGGACGAAGCTGACAGCTCTGGAGGAACTCATCAGGGACCTTCAAACCTCATCAGCTGCCAAACAGGTTTTTCTGGCTGGCCAGTTCGACAGCACTTCATCCAGACTGAAAGCCATCACCGAAGCCATCCAGGTCTCATCTCTTGGTCCCAGGCTGAAGAGTAACCCAACTTCTTGCAGCAATGCACGGAGTATAACCAGCAGCAGTATCATCGGTACGATCCTCAAACCTAACCTACTTTCTCTTCCTAACCCTCGCCATTCCCACTAGTGTTGCAGTCAGGGCGGCAGCCAATAGCCTTCACGTACTAACGCGGGCGCTATGCGGGACCGCAAAAAGCCAGGTTATTCCACTTTTTCTTCCTCCTTTTTTCCATCCGGTGGAGGAGTTTTTAGTGGGTATGCCGACTATTGGTAAGTCCCACACTCTCAGTCCCGACTCCCATCGGGGCTGGGGTCAGTGATTAAATCATTTTCTCCTCCACTCGAAAAAAAAAATGAAATCCGCTGCCATGTGGTCGCCAAATGGCCCAATTTGACAGTTCTATACGTAAATCAAAACTGTACAAGCTGATAAAAATAACCAAACCTAAAGAGTTGCATTTGCAGTATTTGTAAGTGTATATGTGTGAGGACCTCTTGAATGTAAGGCACACACGCTCTCTCCACACCACAGAGACGGTTTAAAATGTTTTTTATTACTATAGCATTTACATCTTAGAAATTTGCCTATGATACACTTCAAGAATCAGTTTGAATTACATAGTTGGTTAATCCCCTATATACCTAGTGTAAATGAATTTTATAATACAAACTGGTCTTAATGCTTTGTAATTTGAATTACTATTTCTGTAATTTACATTTCCATGACCATTTGGCGTTTTGAAATAAATATAAATACAAATGTATTACAGATATGTAACCAGCTTTACATGTCTATCGTGAACAAATAACTAGTAAATCAGAATATGAATAAAAGTTTAGTAAACAAGTAATAAGCAATTCGTAGAGTGTATATTAAAGAATAAAGTAGACTTATAAACTACGAACAGAACTTTAAGTTTCAAAGGACATGGAAAAACACACAGCATCGCCAGTCGTTTGTTTCCTAAGGGAAGCGCTACTGAAATTTGAAATTTCTACAATTCTCGTTCATTTTTTTTTCTTCAATTTTTGCATTCAGTCTCTGCTTCCATATTAAATAAATAATTTAATCAGACATTAAAATTATTTTATATCTAAAAAGCCCTATCATGGAATATAGCACTGAAATTTTCCTAATTTTGATAGTTTCAGAGAAAAAATACACGGTTATTCAAAAAGAAGGAACAGATTTTAAATATTCTATTCCGGGTGCCTTAAGATGTGTACTTTCCGTGAAATATCGACATGCAATTTTTCGGTGGAATGCAACACCTCCACTGCCTACTACAGGGAGAGTCAAAAAACTACGAACCGGCTGCGCGGTGTTTTTCCTGTCCGCGTCCTCTGTGCTCGTTGCTGTCTACCACTATCATAGAAAGGCGCGGAAGAAACCATACATTTTTAAAACTACTTTTAAAGACTTTACTTACCAACTTTACGAAAGAAGATGCTGAAACTAACCATCGTTGTTGTCCATACATTTTTGGCACCTCTTTAGGAAACTATCCATCACTCGCCGTAGTTCACGTTGAGAAATGCTGGCAATCTCCTGGCGGATTTTTCGTTTTAATTTCTTCCAGGATGTGTGGGTTTGTCTTCTACACTTTGTTTTAAGTTACCCTAGAGATAGAAATCGCAGGGGGTTAGGTCGGAGGACCGAGGGGGCCACAAATCTCTACTAATAATTCTGTCCTCAAATACAGTTTCAATTGTTCTCATCGTAATATTAGCCGTATGAGTTGTTGCAGAGTCTTGTTAAGAAAAAAGGTAAAATCGCGCTCCCTGTCTGTTAATTCTCTAAAAACAGGGGGCAAAATTGTATTCACGTATGCAGGGGCTTCAACTATTGACTCGAAAAAATTGGCCCTGTGATTTCTATCTCTGGAGTAAGTTAAAACAAAGTATAGAGACAAACCCCACACTCTGGAAGAATTAAAACAAAATATCCGCTAGGAAATTGCCAGCATTTCTCAACGTGAACTACGGCGAGTGATGGATAGTTTCCTAAAGAGGTGCCAAAAATGTATGGACAACGACGGTGGCCAGTTTCAGCATCCCCTTTCATAAAGTTTGTAAGTAAAGCCTTTAAAAGTAGTTTTAAACATGTTGTATGGTTTCATCCTCGCCTTTCTATGATAGCGGCAGACGGCAACAAAAACGCCGCGGAGCCGGTTCGTATTTTTTTGGCTCTCTCTGTACATACGTGGTAGGAAACTAAAGAGAGCCACATGTTTAGGAAAATGTAGTTTTGAGAAAGTATCAATTCGAATTCAGCGTTCTGAATTCCACGGAATGCTCATTATACACAACGTTATGCGTTGTCTCTAGAAAGGATAATTAAATTTACCACCAGATTTTGCGTTAAGCATTTTAAATAAAGAAAATCTCAATAAAAAGGTGTGTGGTAAACCAACACTCACAGAGACATTCATTTAAATTACTGCTGTATAAACTTAAAACCGAGCGAGGCATAGCGCGTGTGATTCGCATTCGGCAGATCCCGGCTTCGAAATTAAATTAGAAGGAGTTTTATTTATGGACGCTCTTGAATTACTGTGGTCCTTAGCGTTCCCATTCTATATTGGCCGTGAAGGACCGGTAATTTTGCTCAGATGCCCTTTATCAGGATTGAGGCTCTTTTACGTGCGGTAAATCTACGACATGGGAACACCGGCTTTAGTTCCCTTCCGAAGAAAGCCATGCTAAGGATGTTTATGCCCGAAAAAATCCATCACCCTCCACCGGGTTTGAACCCGCGACCTTGGGAACTAGAGGCAGCACGGTACCACTAGTCCACGGAGGACGACTCTCGGGTTCGATCCCACTCTGACCCATTGGTTTTTCGTAGTTTCCCGGGTCGACTAACGATTACTGCGGTGGTTTATTCTCTACCACGATTTCCATTCAATAATTTCCCTTTCATTGCGTTACCTTCTCATGTTTCGGGTTTGCTTCTAGGTTATGTCGGTGCCGGACAGAAGGCGCGGATCCATGCTCAATGGAAAGAGTACTCCCCGTGGACACCAGAGGGCTGCTTGACTGGTGGGTCGTTCATCGCTCTCTCTCGGCGGCTCCAGCAGTGGGATGGATCTGCGAGTTTGGAAACGTTAGGGACTTCCGCGCGTCTCTGTGGCTTGTAGACTCCTGTGGTTCCTTCACCTCATCCCTTCGTCCTTGGGGGTGGTAGCAGCAATAGCTCTCTACAAGTCGCGGTGCGCGAGTGTCCAGCTCCATTGAGTAACCTATACCTACCTATAAATTTGAATATTTCAACTGTCCAATAAACTATACCAATATTAGAGAGAGACAGAGTGCGAGAGTGAGGGCGAGCGAGTGTGTATGTGTGTGTGTGTGTGTCTTTTGGGGCGTAATCTCGGAAACCACACGACCGAATTTTATAATTATTACACCACTGAAAGTTACTATATGCTTCCGGACGAATATAGCGTATAAAATATTTCGAAAAATGTTAAAATCGGGGGTTTTTCATTTTTTTCTTAGTTAATTTAATTCCGTTTCATTGAGCATGCATATCAGAGGATGCTTTTTGGAACTTTATTGCTAATATGCCAGATTTTTAATGTCTTCCACCGTAAAGTTATAAACGGTGAGGCTAAAAATCTTAAAATTGAGTTATTGAAGGGGGGAGTTGTATTTAATGTTCATATCACCAAATTTGCCTATGATTTCAAAGAACTTTATTATCGAGGAGGATTTTTGTTATGATTTTGGCGAAACGTGGTGCACTTGAGAGCGGCGCCGTGGCCGAGTGATTAGACCTCTCGCCTCTCACCAAAGCGGCCCGGGTTCAATCCCAGGGACCCGCATGTGAGATTTGTGGTGGACAAAGCTGCGTCTGGGCGGGTTTTCTCCAGGTTCTCCGGTTTCCCCCGCCATTCATGCTCCATCATCACCTTTCCTTTCATCCATTTCAACATCATTTCGTTTCATCTACTTCCTTCCTCCCATACCAGGCATCGGGCTGATCACCCATCCTGGTTATTCTGTCTGATCCATGAGTGTCTGCTCCTCGACGGGCCTCTGACCCCAGGCACCCGCCTGTAAGTCCTGGGGGGTGTAAGTCCTACATAAGAGGAGGTTAAACAGATAAAGAAGAAGTGGTGCAGTTGGTTTTTATAATTTAGCAAAAATACTAAGCTACCCTACATATTTAAAAAGAACCTCCATCAACCTTATTTCAACCCCTAACTCCACTTTGGGACGAACTGGACTGCAAAGGCTGTGGACTGACGCGAGTGGAAGCTATTGGCAAAATCATCAATGGAGATATGAGAATCTTTCCTGCATTGGCTAAGCGGGATCGCCAGAACAATCACCTTGCCAACCAAGAGGCCCTTGCTCTTCAGGTATTACATGGCTAATTCTTAATTTCAACCCCAAGCATACAAATGAACACTTCCTAATCTATATAGTAAAGACTTTGCCTTATTCTTCAGGACCCATTGGTAATTGCAAGCTACCTTACAAATCTGAAAAGCTACTCCTACCAAATATTTAACCGCATATACAGGTGTCTCCACGGTTTAAAGTAGCAGGTCAAAATGTTGTATAATATACAACAATGCCTTGTAAAATTCATAGGGTAGCTTGCAACTTCTAAAAGCTACTCGAACCATATATACAATCTTTTAGCACCTCCATAATCTTACCATTTAGTATCAACTCCTTATTGATAAAGGTGTTCCCTGCCGTAATATAGTGGGTTGGAGCGTGGTGTTCCGGTTCTCAACTAAGGAATGCCCATCCATGTGGATCCGGGTTTTTCGGCCCATGTATAGGACGAGTGCCCATTTAGCATCGACATCAAACAGAACTGGAAAGGCAGTTGTTCAACAACTGAACAAACCTCTATACCCACTAAATTTCCTGGATATTCCAGTATTGATTGTGCGGTCTGAGCATATAAATACTCAATACTGATTTTTCATTCGATTTAAGGTGACACTAGATTTTCGAGAAGACTGAATGGAAGGAATTACGCGTGATAAGTATTGTGACCAACTTGTGTGGTTCACAGATGGATCCTGTATAGGGACACAATCGGGCGTAGGCATATATGCTCTAACTCCAAGAACAAATGTTAGTATAAGTGGGAAATATTGCATAGTCTTTCGGGCGGAAGTATTTGCTATCCTGAGCTGTGCTCTAACAGGTCTTCAGGAAGGTTACCATGGCAAAAAAATTCTCATCCTCACAGACAATCAAAGTGATTTTAAACCACTTTCCTCAGATCAAGTAAAACCAAAACTGGTATGGCAATGCCTAAATGTCCTGATTTATCATCTCGCAACAGACTTGAAATGCGGTAGGTGCGTGACATCAGGGCATCTATGATAATAAAAAAGCTGATCAGCTGGCTAAAGGGGTTACTGAGATACCCTATGTTGGCCCTGAACCCGTGCTTGGAATCAGTACACGCACTGCCAAAACCTCGGTAAAAGAATGGATTAGGGAAGCACACCAACTCAGGTGGCGAACCTATCCTGGGCAAACACAAGCCAGAAAGCTGGTCTTAGGTCCATACCACATCTTTCCTCATCTCTCTTTAAGTTAGACAGAACAGGAATAAGGAAAGTAGTTGCATTAAGTTCTGAACATGCTCACTTCAGGAAAACATCTACATAAAGTAAGCCTCTACAAGGATGAACCCATCTGTAGAATGTGAAAAGAGAATGAGGAAACTGCCACATACATTCTCTTTGACTGCCCATTCCTAGCAAGAAGAGACTATAGTGTTTCCATACCGAGAGAAGATTTAGGAAAGGATGCTGACATTGGAACCAAGATACTACAACTTGTTCAGAGAACAGAAGAAATCCTTTCCAATGGGATTACACAATAGGCCTTTCAGGCTGACGTGCGGGAAGTCGACGAACTCCAACAATCTCCTCCGTTATCTATTTAGCATCGTGAAGCATTTGAGGAACTATGATAGGTAGCAGTCTATTCAATACGAAAGCCAACATTCCGGCTGGGGAAAACATGAGGATAATCGATTCATCTCCTCGTATCGATTGGATGATTGTACATCTCTACCACACGTGTATGGGCGTGAGGTCGGAAGCCTGTTTTTTTTAAGTTTTATTTATGAACGCTCTTTAACTGCTGTGGTTCTTAGCTTCCCATTCCACATTGGGCGTGAAAGACCGGTAATTTTGTTCAGAGGCAAAACCTCAGGCTTGAAGTTCTTTTTCGTGCCGTAAATCTACGCAGCTTACTTAATAGGTCTAGGCTCACGAGAGCTGTCGTATTACTTGTTATTACAAATAAATTAATACTGCAGGGCACAAAAATTAGTACACCTGAGATTAGTAAAAATTACACATAAAAGATATTTCTAATGATAATTTCGAGCCATTGTGTACAAATTTGCACAAACTAATCTTATCAAAACTTTGAACACTTACGCTTTTAATACGAACGAAAATTTTCGACAACTCACGTTTTTCAAAAACCACACCATTCTTATTTTCAACTTCTTAAGGATACACATAGGTGAAAATTGTCCAAAATCCATTCTACTTTCATAATTTGTATTTATTATCTGTCAATGATGCGTAGAAGTGGCGTCATGTGACTTTTTGAAGATCCATGTGAACAAGCGTGAACAAGCAACAATAAAACCTTTGCTCCCCGAAACCTCTCCTATTCACAAAGTGCTTGTCAGGGCCTCGACCATGGCAGTTACGTGGTTCTTTCTTCATTCTCTCCTGCCCAAGAGCATCAGTGGGTGTGTAATATCGAGGGTGCTCATGCGGAACCTCGCCCACCTTTCTGAATCTTCCTACCCATATCTCGCTCTAGTCCCAAAAAAGCAGCCCTATATAACTTCAAAGCAGATTTGCTCGCTTTCTGTTTGTTTTACATTTTTAGATTATCAAAATGTTCCACATCATGCAATTTGTGATTAATTTGCTTGAAAATTTAGGGGAAAATATTAAAAAAGTACAAATAATAAATGTCGGAAATGATTTTTTCTGAAATATTGATGTCTATGTGTATATTAATTTATTAATTATTATATTCGATTAGCATTCTAAAATCACCCAAAAATTGCGTTTACTAAGTTAATACTTTTTTCTACCAAACTAAAAGGGTAACACAAAGTCTCTCCCATAATTTTTCCTTAGTGTTCACCTGTGTTGGAATAAACATTATGATTAATAAAATTGTTAATTGTTCATCGTGTGGAGCGTTTCTTGTTTATGATTAAATAATTGTTTAAGCAATAATTTCAAAACTACTGAAGTTTTGGCAATGACATTTGGTGTTCACACAATTTCAACTATGTGTACCCTTAATCACAGATACATCCGAGGAATGCTACTAGAATAATCCCAAAACAGGAAAACCAAAAGAATATATTTTCATAAAAAGAGAAAGCTACATAGTTCATCATTTTACGTCTCCTGATCTCGTTATGGAAATCATCAAAATACCTGGCATGCAGAGCTTATGATTTTTTGTACTGTACCGACATATTCAAATTCTCTGTAGATGAAAAAATGCAAATATTTAGCAAATATAATTACCGCAGTGAAAAATAAACCTAAATATAAGCATCTCCGTTTGCAATCAACGGGTTCGATTTTTAAGTGAAAGCGCACAAAAATGAACCGGCCGCGTGGTTTTGGAACCCTGCAACGAAGCTATGAGAAGGGCATTGTTTTCGAAGCTCCGTACACACTGCGGAATGCACATTTCATTCACTTAATGAAAATGCAAACAGGGAGCATAAATGAAGGGTCAGCGAAAAATGGGGTTGATGTCCACTTTTTTTTATGATTTTGAGTGGAGTGATGCATTTTGTTGGTTTCGAGAGTACTACAAGCCTGCCGAGTCACTATACGATAATAAGCAACATTTTTCATAACATTTGAAGTATTGAAGTGCGGAATGAGGATATTCAAGTTTCACGTGCTGCTGTTATTTTCCGGGTTCGACTCTTGGGTATATCTTAATGTTTCTTTTCCCTGATTAACAGTGCGATCAAAGGTGGCATCCTGAAAATAACATTAAATTAGTCTATTAAAACTTTTGTTGGCAGGCAACGAAAGCAACCGACAGAGAAGCAAAAGTTACCTATTCTAATATTATGAAAGAAAGTTTGTATGCGTGTTTATATAGGATGATCTCAAAAACAACTTAACCCTTTTATGACCGAATTATCTTTCCTTGGTTATTTTTAAAATCTTGTTCATCTTTTTGGTAAGGGAGTAGCTCCTAAATAAGGATATGATTTTATTTTTATTTTTCTTGTTTCAATCTTTGAAAAATATTTAGCGAGACATACGTGTCCCACTGGACATCTAATGAGGATTTTTGGACTTGCGATGAGGATTTTAAGTAAAGATTACACTGCTTTTTGTGAAAAATATTGCTTTACTCTAAGCTATTTTAATATAAAATGCAATGGTGGGGGTGGTTGTCTACTTCCGATAAAATTTTACAAAAAAATTTCAAAAATGACAAAATCCTAAAATAGCATGTACCTTGCGAACAAGTCATCAACCAGACGCTGATACTTTTCCAAAGCGGAGTAAAATCACAGGCTAGAACAACAAAAATAAAAATACAGCACTATTCCTAAACCAGCATTATAAAAATAAGAGAAAAAATCTGGTACAGCAGCAAGATTCGATCCTAGTATCTTGAGTTTTATTCTCAGCCACTTTACCCATTACTTATGCAAACACATTTAGGTAAGCAGGCACAAACTGCTGTACTCAACAGTTGCATACAGGAAGCCAAATATTCATAATAGTAGGAAGCATAATGTAGGTGATTTATGTTCCACAGGTAATAAACTTAGAGACTTCGTTATTTTTGGCATATTGTGTTAGCAAATTAAATTTTTAAACTAAATTTGAGGTTATACAATTCATTTTATGCAGTAGTCATCAAATAATATAAATTTAAGTGGAACAAATATGTCCCATTGGCCATGACGTGGTTCGTCATGCAACTCTTTGGGTTAAAAACTAATTATTTGTTGTAAGAAGACATTTATACACAAGAAGGTTGCAGAAACCTATGAGGTATATGTGAAAATCTACCACTTATGCAATTAATACACTTACATTGCTTATCTCAAAGGAAAATTGGTAAAAATGTCAAAAAACTGCTAAAAACCAATAGCTCGCACAACACAAACTCTTAACATCAACCAATCAACATATTGCTCGGTGTGAAAAACCGTGAACAGAGCTACAACTATTTCAAGCAGTTAAATAGGCTTCCAGGATGTGGCAAAGGTGGGATATATGAATCCCACTGGCCATGAGATGCAAAAAACCGAAGTGGGATACATAAGTCCCGCTTGTGGGTTAACTGGTTTTGATAATTGAAAGGTGTCATTCTTGTCCTATAATATTTCCAAATAAATAAGTAAATAAATTGGAATGCTTTAGGAGTTATCTTCCCATTCATGTAACCTAATTCCAAGTCCCTGTTTTCGAATATGAAGAACAGATGTTGCACCTTTATTACAAAATGACACGTTTTTAATGACTCCCAACACAAAGAACTAAAAGGTAAGACTTAAAAATCCTCAAAATAGGGTTATTAGACGTGGAGTTTGATACAGTGTCTATATCACCAAGTTTCCTGTGTTTTTTATAAAGGATTGTTTGTATATACAGTTGACAAAACTGGTACACTTGGTTTTAAAATGTGACAAAAATAAACTACCTTAAAGCTTTCAAAAACTTCCGCTATCCTTATTTTCAAGCATTTATGCAGAAATCTGTAAACATATTGTACAACTATACTATATGATCTCAAATCCCATAGCATACTTTACATTTATAACTTCCAATTCACACCAACCCTCGTTTCCAGTCCTATTACAACTTCAGTTTTTTAAATTATTCTTATTTTCAAACCCTTTTATATAAAAATGTACCAATAACCAATTTGAGCAGAAGTGTTTGCACTTACACCATAGGACCCGGTGAAGTGGGATGGGATGGGATTGGATTGGATGGATGGATGTATGTATGTCAAAATTATGTGGAAATTTTACATCACACTGTATTTAAATGTCTTTATTATGACGAATAAATATTATTTTACAGCTTTCCTAACTTATCTGTTTTAAATATTAAAGTAGACTATTGGAAAGCTTTAAGCTTAAAACCATAATATTTTCAACCCCTTACGTATAAATCTGCACTATTTCACCAATCTGAACAACATTTGGAATACTCATGTTTTACATTTGAGCGAAAATACGTAATAAAAGCCTTTCTGAAACTATACCTGCCCTTATTTTCAAACTCTTGTTTGCTGAATGGATCCAGAATTAATGAAAGCGTTTTACATTGATTTTTATTTTTAATTCTGTAATTTATATTTTTAACCTTCTAAACGCAGCATCATATTAACGAATTTATATAACTCCTCGTAATAGATTGTCATTATTTATTATTATTATTATTATTATTATTATTATTATTGGTGCTTCTATAAGTGAGAACCGAAGAGATGTAACTTTCTTAATTCTACCAAGCTAAATGGATGTATGGATGGAAGGACGAATGAATGGATACTGGTCCACAAATATACCTAACTATTACCGTTATTAAAAACAGGCAGCATACAATTGAAGAGTGAGCCCTTAATTTGTTATACAAGTGAGAAAAATATTTGGAGACAGGGTTGCAGGTATACTAAGAATTCCGTTTTCTAAGCTACTGAAAGTACAAGATTTACTTTTGCAGCCATGTTGGAATACTCGTGTCTTCTTTCAAAGTTCAATTTTATTTATGTATCTCTCACCGTTTGGCAAGTATATTCTTCTTACCATTATTTTATTCATGTGCTTTAAAGTATTTCAACCCATTTGGTATTACAGATATTGATTAAATATCTTTCATTTTGGTTATATAATTACTAAACTTTTGTGCCGAGTTTCTGAGTTTCAAAGGAGTGGAAAAATAGATTTAATGGTTTAATAAATCGCAATATTTTAATGCCTTGAGAATTAAATTATTTTCAAGCTTAATTTTCAAATTAACCCAGTGTTTCTTTCTCTTTCCTTCTTTTCTTTTCTTTTTTTATTTATTTTATTTTTTGCAAAAGGGCATTCCTTATGGCTCCAAGAACATGTAAGAGATGAAGTTTTTCTTGTTATAGAAAATGTAATATTTCATTTCAGAGAAAAATAGCTCTGAGTTTGACCATCATATGAAAATAGTAGTGAACTTAATATCAACTGACTGCATTATCAGTTATTGGTGGCAAAACATCTGCAATTGGTTTGTGTTGTACTGCTGAACACAAGGAACAATTCAAAAACCAGTAAATGTAGTTTTTTCATCATCTTTAGTATATCTCCAACTTAAGAAGCATTGCCTAAAGTCATTGTTGAAATTAGCGTATAGATTGAAGCAAAACATATATAGTCCATCCAGGAAATAACTGAAGTGATATATCTAATACACTGGCATAAAATATACTAGAATAAAACAATGAGAAGCAAAGTAGTGGGAAAGCAATACAACGACAATAATAATAATAATAATAATAATAATAATAATAATAATAATAATAATAAGACATACTATAGTCGATAATAATAGTCTTCGTCAGCACCCCTAAAGGTGAGGAAAAAAACTGCCTAAATGAAATTGTAATGTAACAAAACATTGTTATTAAGCCACTTTGATATTGCATATATAATTACGCTGAAAGTTATTAGATTTGGTTTTTAAGTTATAAACCCAAGTATTTTTGGGGTAGGCAACACAAATGTACAGATATTACCCAAATTTTCAAACATTTTCAGTAATTTCTTGCCACCCAGCGACGTGGCGCCGTGTTAACGTGTGTGACTCATATTCGGAAGGTCCTTGTTTCACTGCCCGTGAATACACCACT
The DNA here is from genome assembly GCA_030765065.1 of Deroplatys truncata. Classification (NCBI taxonomy): domain Eukaryota; kingdom Metazoa; phylum Arthropoda; class Insecta; order Mantodea; family Mantidae; genus Deroplatys; species Deroplatys truncata. The sequence goes on from CM060990.1 coordinate 670,797,596, forward strand.
GAAATCACGAATATTTTTATTTCCCCCCGCTTTTAGGCATGTCTCTGTGAAACCCATTATGTCTACACTGTTTTCAAAGTCAATAAACCTATCATTTGCCAGTTTCTTCTTTAGACTTTCAATCAGTGTTGCCAACTTGGCCATTTTATGGCTAAATCTAGCATTTTTACATAGCGTTTAGCCATATAAAATCGTAAAATTATTATAGCCTGAAATCTAGCCTATTTAGCAAACCCCTTAGCCAAAATCTAGCCTAAATAGCAAAATTTTATCTGCGCTTTAGCTATACAAAGGAAAAATGTTTAGGGTGAATCCCCGCTTCCTTGTAGCTGTATTATATTCCTATCATGAGTCATGGCATGCCATTAAAATATTTACTATTCATAAGGTAAATATGTATTAGCATCTAGATAATACGCCGTTGTAACATGAACTTGACTTGCGATTATTCACCGTGGTTACTCCCCCCAAGTAATTTAAAGCTGAACTGTGTTGCACTAATTCGATGGTTCCAATGCACGTTTATATTTTCCTTTGCTCTGCAAGAAAAGGAGAGGGGAAAAGACGTAAACTTGTAGATATGTATATCAGGCTGAAGCAGTGTTGCCAACTTAGCTATTTTATGGCTAAATCTAGCACTTTTACAGTAGCGTTTAGCCACATAAAATCGTAAAATGCTTATAGCCTGAACTCTAGCCTATTTAACAAACTCCTTTAGCCAAAATCTAGCCTAAATAGCATAATTTCATCTGCGCTTTAGCTATGCAAAAGGAATAAATGGTTACGGAGAATCCCCGCTACCGTGTAGTTGTATTATGTTCCTATCATCAGACATGACAGGTCATTAAAATGTGCACTAATCATAAGGTCGAGTTTCTGGAGTATGCGCCCAAAATGTATGATTTTTGACACATAGAGTTGGTCAGTTTTTACATATTTTACCAAAAAAATTTTAGTAAACTTCATATTTCAATATCAGTTATATTTAACGTACGGTGTTGTTGCTTAGCAAAAATATACCTTATTCCATTTCAATTTTATATTAAATAAATTATTCTTTTACAATGTGTCGCAGTAATCTCTAGTGTTATCTTATTTTCTGAGCACCTGTTATTGTTTTATTATTTTTTAAAATTGGGTTCTTTGTCCTCCGGCTAGCTATTATTACTCAGTCGAGCAAATATCTCTGAGCAGGACGTGTAAACGGAAAGGAGTTGTCACTAAATGATAACACTGATAAAAGAATTTATTTTCACTCTTTTATTACCGTCACACTTAATTAATAGTTCACATCTTAAATCTTTATACACGCCTGACTGCAACTGTTATATTTCCGAATGTAATTACTGTCGTAATAGTTGTCGCGTACTTCACATTTTGTAACTAAGTTTACGACGCGAGAGATTCGTCCAAACTGTATGACATTCACCTTACGAGAGATTCCTCAAGACTGCGCGACGTGTATCTCGTGAATGATTCTGTAGAACTGCGTGATGTTTACCTCGCGAATGATTCTGTAGAACTGCGCGATGTTTACCTCGTGAATGATTCTTTTGAACTGCGTGAAACATGCTTATGGTTCGAGAATTTATACTCCTTCAACTTGAAATGCCTAAACATTATAATAGAGCTGCTATTGGTTACTAAATCGCGCCAACATTAGTGTCTGTTTTGTCACCCAATCATAATTACTAACGCATATGCTCTAGGGAATATATTCCTTCCATTTCTAAAGAAAGGCACGCTACCCTGACGTCATTTGTTTGTCTCTTCTAAGTGATAAACAACTCACCCCATCGCTTCATTGTTACCCACTCCTATTGTCAGTTTCAGTGAGGCCGTGTAAGCTTATTTCCTAACAATGCTTATGGCTAACAAACATCTAAAATCATTGTCATAAAATAATGTTAATTTACACTACAATCACTCTGGCATTCACAGTGTTGTGATATAAAATACTGCCTCAAATGTTTAAATATTATGGAATTATCTAATCAATTATAATATTTAGAATGTCATTATGGGGTTTAACTACTGCAAACCAGATATGGGTAGCTTTAGATACCCATAATATCTAACCATTTTTTGTTAAATAATGCCTTTTTAAAGATACCATCTAGCCATTATTTCCGAGGAAGTGTTGGCAACACTGCTTTCAATATTCCAAAGGCCGACTGCCACATGGGCGGCTAAGACGACGAAATAAGAGATCAACTTTGAAGTCATTTGTGGGACAGGCAGAGGTCAGCTACTATGATTTTTCAAACCACGTGCAGTGAGCTAAAGTTCCATGGTGGCTAAAGCTACCGATCTATAATATTGTGAGCGTGAAGGTATGGTCTGGTTAAGCGCATTTGAAATCCTAAGAAGACGAGATTAAGAAGAAAAGAAAGAAGTGTTAATTTTGGGCGGATATTTGGTAGCCCTCATTCCATACAATTGTGGAAATGGGTGTAGCAGTGTCGGCTCAACACTAAGCATGCATCTCCGCGTGACCGGAAGTTCATATTGCGTTCCGACAGCTACACCCTCTAGACGTCACTTCCTGTTCGTGATGCTCTTCTCCTCCCATTGCTGCTCCGGTCACGGCTTCCAAAATCCTTGAGACAAGTGAGAAACAACGCCCATCAGGAAAGCACCGAATGTGAAATTCGAGATTAAGGCAGAGTAGCTGTTTTAGATGTATGCAAAGACTCCCAGCACTAGCTGAAACTTACCGTTAGGAAATCTGCAAATCTCCGGATGAATTCATCTTGTATTCTTGAGTTTGTGCTTCCCAAGGTCTCGGGTTCAAACCCAGAGGAGGGCGATGGGTTTTTTCGGGCGTAAAAACGTTAGCATAGCTTCCTTTGCAAGAGAAGTAAAGCCGGTGGTCTCGTGTTGTAGATTTACGACACGTAAAAGAACCTCAAGCCTGAGAAAGAGAACTCTGAGCAAAATGTCCAGTCTTTCACGCCCAATATAGAAGGGGACACTAAGAACCATAGCAGTTAATGAGCGTGCATAAATAAAAACTCCGTTTCAATTTCAGAATTTGTGCAGAAAATAACTATATAACTGGTGCTGCCCTATTTTTGTCCCCACCGGATTCATTACTTAAAACCATCAAACTGGATATCTCTGAAACGAGAAGTAGGGGAAAGGTCCCCATTTTGAACCACTGAAGCCTAAATAGTAAATAATAATTATAATTTCAAATCAAATTTTTCAGAAACTCTAGCGTTAAAGTGACAAATCCTTGCGCTATAAATATCCTCAACACAATTTAAAATTAAAACAATTATCAATTAAATAACATTTAAAAAGTGAGATGGTGTAAATCGGTTCAAATTAGGAACGTGGTTCTTAAATTGAACCACCCGTGTCTTAATTTAAACCACATACTTTTAAGTTTAAAAGTATTTTTATTAATACAAAATACACATATTTTATTGTACATTCAAAAACAAATATGCTATCAGCAACAAAGGTAGAGTCCAAAATAGTGATAAGAATAGCAATTTCCTTGAACATTTTGAATTTTTATATGTTGACAATCACTTGGTTTTGGAATAGGTATTATTTTCAAATATAGAGTTTTTACTAATTTTTACTCTCATACAAGGGAGTCCAATTATACAGTCTTCACAATAAAACACTTTCTTCTTGGCACTAACTTTTGCACACTTTTGGTTAAGCCATATCCTACAACTCGTGCACTGGATCATGTACATCATTTCAGACAATTCACATATTCGTGTCATCCACTGTTTTTAACATGATTTTTTTAACTTAGCAATTATATGGATATTTGTTAACAAGATATACTATTCGCAGTTGAGCAATCCTAGAGCTACAATAGGTTTCCTAAATTGGACCAGTTCAATATAGGGTTCAAACATAGTGGTTCAGTTTACGAGCCACGCCATTTTGGAAGCTTTAGCATCTATGTGACAAGGAGAGACGTTGCATGAAAAAATGTATGCATGAATATTGTTGCTAAATAAACACTTCATAACATGCAATATATATAGATCATCTCAAACTTATCTAATTGGTCGTATAAGCTTAGCTAGATGAGTCAAATATTACTTCTGAAGCACCAAAAACACACAACACTTCATGCAACTGAAACCACAGCTCAGAATGCAAAGTCAACAACTCCAAGCATTCATAGCTGTACACGCTACGCTTCTGCTAGGATTATGGTGACATCTGTCGAACAGTTTGGAAAATATTGGGGCGGTTCAAATTAGGGACCTTTCCCCTACTAATCAACTGTTTTAATTGAATTGAAATTCAGACATGGATGCATAAATTTAAACTTTAAAAAGATTGTAGCAATTATAAGAAAGTGTATTTGTGGCAAAAGTTGCACCTTTCCGGTGGAACAGTGAGTATTTTCAAATTTGGCTTCAAGAAATGTAGACTATAGGGTGGACCATTAAGAACACCGATTTTTATTGCGTGCTATTGTTGCATTGTTGACATAGAAGCATTTTGTTTACATGTTTTGTATTAAGTGTTTCTTGCGGTTAGTTATCTTGAACGCTTTACAACGGAACAACGAATAACGATTGTGAAAACACATAACAAATGTGGTGAATGTTACCTATTCTGGTGAATGGGCGCTAAGCGTTAAAGATCGTCCATAAATAAACAAAAAAACTTTACAAAGCGCACAACCATCGTCTGACCGCAACCCCCCAAACACCATCGCGTGGTCCTACAACCCTGAAACAGATGACAATGAAGAGGATAGTGAGTACATAAAATTAGGGGCAGGAAAGTCGTGGTAGAAGAGAAACCACTCGAGCATTTGCCTCCAACCGGAAAGCCGCGAAAAACCCATGGCTCAGACCTCCCAAATGCTAACCGCACACATTACCGCGACGCTCCTCGCTTGATCTTCTGGGGAACTAGAAAGCTATGTTTAACAAAGCATGGGCTCCCACGCTTCAACTGGCGTGGTGCGGGTGCTGCGGACCCTGAGACTCGTGGTACTTTTGACGTTACTAGCAGTACGCTGTGCCAAACATTCGAGCTCCTCCCGATGGGGACCTGTTCGGATTGGGCTGGACTCGACGGAGCAGTGGTTCCCGATACCCATGGGAGATTGGGTTGTGAGACGCCCCGATGTTCTCCAGCACCAACCATGACTGAGAGTTGATAGACGGCATGCTAGATTGCTGTCGGCCCAACCGTGGTGTTCGGTAGTCGCCCTTTTCGGGATGACGGGCTTAAGTGGTGCATCCACTTCCATCCTCGCGTAAGCGAGGGGGGCCTATTTAGACTCAAGGTATTGGCCTCATGGTAAGCCCCCACGGTTAGAAAATGAAATTGAGTTTTATTTATGGACGCTCTTTAACTACTATGGTTTTTAGCGTCCCATTCTAAATTGGGCGTGAAACACCGGTAATTGTGCTCAGAGGCTTCTTTATCAGGCTTGAGGTTCTTTTACGTGCCGTAAATCTACGACACGGGACCACCGGCTTTACTTCCCTTCCGAAGGAAGCCGTGCTAAGGATTTTTACGCCCGAAAAAATCCATCGCCCTCCGCCGGGTTTGAACCCGCGACCTTGGGAACTAGATGCTAGCACGGTACCACTAGTCCACGGAGAACGACCCCCACGGTTGGAGAGCCACTCCGCTGGCGCTAGCCCTGGCAGACCTTCGCTCTACATGTACATTTAGAAACTACCGTGGTGCGAGCGCTGCCGACCCCGAGCACTCGTAGTACTTCTGACGTTACGAGAAGTACATTGTGCCGAACATCCAAGCCGCTTCCGTTCGGGAGTTGTTTGAATTGGGTTGGACTCGACGGGACAGTGTTTCCCGATTACCACGGGAGATTGGGTATGTCTGGTTGGTTTTGCACTCAGGCGGGGTTGTGAGACGCCTCAAGGTCCTCCGGTACCGTCCTGGATAGCCGGTAGACAGTCTGCTAGGTTGCTGTCAGCCCCACCGAGGTCCCCCGCTTTTGGAGATGACGCGCGTAGGTGGCGTATCCCCTGTAATGGGGGGATGGTCGGATTAAAGTTTTTAGGTGCCGATCTAAAGGAAAGGCCTTCCGGGGTGGATCACTCGAATGGCGTCTTCTCCCATGGGTTGCAAAAGGAGGCATTGTTTCCTGTACGTTTAGACCTGCTCTCCATGAAATACCAAAGTTAGGTCATTTTCTTGATGAGGAGAGATCTTAGATGAATCTGGAGACCAAACGGTCTTGCACTGGTAAAACTGAAAGAAAACATCACTTGGGAAATTGACTTCGTTTCAGAAGATGAACTGATAATCGCGAATAAACATTTTCCAGAAAACGTTCCGGAAATACCTGTATGTAGTTGGACAACGTTTCTAACAACTTCTGTCACTAAGTATGTGCTTAGGTTATCGAGCAAGGTCGCTCCGCTTAGCGTTTGAGGCTCGCATTCGAGAGGTTCCGCGTTCGATTCCTGTTGGGGCGGCTACTCTGACCTTGGGTTTTTTTCGTGGTTTTCCCTGCTTGGTTTTCTGTGTTGGAGTATAATTATAACGATATGGATTTTCCTGTCTCCCATTTTCTATTATTTCATTTCCTTATGTTTCAGCGTCGAAGGAGCGTGCGAGTGGACGGCGGGGAGGAGTGTGGTGGTGGAGTTTACTTTGAGAAGCTGTCTGCCCTGGCTTTCGCTCTGTGACAGGCCCCCAGAGAGACCTCTCTGTAGAAAGAGATATGTCTGTGGGTGGTCCCGCCGACGCGGCGTCGTGATGTGATATTTAGAAACGTTAGGGACCCCGCCTAAGTCCGAGTCTGTCACCCGGATTCCGGGCGTATACTTTATCTTTTGCTTCAGCCCCTCCTCCTGGAGGTTTCCAGAAGCACAATAGGCCGTCATGTGCGCTTCGATCCCAAAATTCTCCCCTTCCGTATAATCATAACCATGTGCTTGGATTGATCGATTGATTGATAGGCGTATTGTAATTTCGAGAAGTTCACCAATGTTTATTACTGGGAGTCGCCTCTCTGGCTGCCAAACGGTCACTAGGAAATATCCTATATGTGTAGCTTTGGAGAGAATGACTTCTTAGTATATCATAATGCAACGTTTAAATTTCCTTATGTTTTAAAATAAATTATTTGAAACTTGCTTCCAGTATAAGGAAATTATATGGTAGCATTGGCATATATTACATAAATTTACCGGAAATTTTCATGCATTTTAATAACAAAACCTGGTTATTTGGAACATTTATATTCAAAGCGTGAAAATGAGGAATAATAAAAATAAAACGTTCAAAATAGCATCATTTTACTGTAAGCCACAGAATCACACATGGAGTTAATTATTGAAAACAATACATAGAAAGCGTTTAAGTCAGGTGAATCAAATTTCTGTATTATTTCTTTAAGATTTTAGCCAATTCTTAACGATACAATACTTATTTTACTTGCAAAGTTTCAAGGTTTCAGGAAATTGCGTTGCCTGACCAAAGTATTATAATACTAGATTATCCAATGATATTTCTTGTCGTTTTTCAGGAACTTATTTACTAGAGCACTCTACCCACCTCCTTACTATGAAGGTAGCGTGCCTACCTTCCATACTGGAGGATTAAGTTTGAATTTAAGTTGAATTTGACTAGGCATTTAGATGAACACCTACCCTCCAAATGACATGTAAGCAAAGAACTTACCACAAATGTCTTTCTTTTCTGGATTTATATGTTGAAAAGCGATAGTGCAAGTTGAGGTAGTATTTCTGCCTTCCAACTGGAGGATTACGTTACAATCTAGGTTGAATTTGATTAGGCAATTTGTTAAAATTGTGATCAACCCTCCAAATGACATGTAAGCAAACCATTTACCACGAATGATTTGCTTTTCTGTATATACGTATATGTCGACAAGGCGGCCGCGAATTCCAGTTGGCTATCTGAATGCAGTGCGGGACAATGAGGTGGTTTTAATTCTAGTCGCATATTTCCCCGTTTCGCTATCATTGAAGAATGTGGTCATCCCTCCGCCTTATGCGCAGAAAGAACCTAAAAAGCATTTATGTCTACCATCGGCAAGTATAACTTATTTTCCCAAAAACGTCCTAAAATTGAGGTATTCAATAACTGATACAGCATAGTAACACCACAATATAATTTTTCGGCATATGTATTTATTTTATTGCCAGCAAATACTTACAGCATAAAACTATAATACACGAATTTTAGCTTCATCCCTAATGAGAAAATCTCGTGAACAGGCGCGGATTCATCGAATGAACCTAAGTACAAAGGTGAATTTTTCAATAACGAATTAACTTACCAACTAATCATATAACTGTAAAGTAATACAAAATTGTGCAATATAATTATATTGAATTAATGGCAATTAACATAAGAATTTAAGTTAAACGCACATGTATGATATGAAATGACTATCACACATGATTTTCATATAACAGTAGGTAATATTCAATTTTAATTTCAATCAGTTATGGAAGACATAAACTATCGTTACAAAAAGCCTTTCTTGATAATATTTTGAATTATATTTTTAAGTAATAAATGTTAAACTGCTATTAATCTGAATAGTTTTTATAATCCTGTTGCATAAACTTGGACTAAGAATGCTACAGTGTTAAACATTTAGCTTCAATTAAACATACAAGGTCAGAGTGTTTAGTTTTATAATTATGAAAGAACAACCTAAGTAACAGAGCTACATTTGCATGGTGAAGACATATTTGAAGTATAATCTCGCCAAATATTTATTCGCTGACAGTGTCCTTTGCAAATTTTTCGGCAGTTACCTCCTAAGGAGTCAGTTAACAGCACATGTCCAGTCTTAACTTCCACGGCGTTTAGTGGAAGATGCTGTTATAACTGGAATCAGCATAAAGGTAGTTATGCAGAAGTCAGCAAAATAAAAAGGAGGGGATACTAGTGCACCCGGTGCAAACCTGCCCGCCGGCGCTTCGTCGGCCGCAAATCCCACTTAAGGCCACTGGGATCGATCGCCAGTCACCTTTACGGGAGGCCGTTGGGCTAACCACTGGGCCACGACGCTGCCGCTCATTAATGTATTCAGTGTTAACGTTTAAGCTGCTAACTCTATGCAGTGTATCGGCTTTGTATTGCTTATCTATAACGAATTTGAAAATCATAGCCTATCTCTATACTTCCCACATTTGCAATAATTGTTTAAAAAGTTGTACGCTCTCAATTAATTGCACACTTAAATAAGTACAGCAAACTAACTGACTCGCAGCATGGATGCAGAGAAAGTCTTTCAACAATATCAACACTATTGAATCTCATGAGTGACATACCTCAAAGACTGGATATAAAGCAGTACACCTCTGTGATCATATGTGACAATTCAAGGGCGTTCGACTGTGCAAACCACAAAATACTATTTAAAAAAGTTAGAATTTTATGGTACAAATAACAACATTAAAATGGTTCTAATCTTATCTTAATAACCATAAACAGAAGGTAATTTTAAAGAGTAGCAACGGCGGAGCACACTCAAATTGGAGCACAATAAAACATTGAGTTCCGCAAGGAAGTGTTCTAGGGCCATTGCTGTACGTATTATATGCAAACGATCTCCCTAACAACATTGACGGAAAAGCAATAATGTATGCGAATGACATAACTGTGAGTGTAAAAGGACTAGGTAACATAGAATTGATACAAAAAACAGCTGAAACAAGAACTACATTAAAATGGTTTAATAGTAATGGTCTAAACCTGAATACAACTAAACTTTGGTTATGGAATTCAGAACCCAAACAAAAACTGACGAGAGCATGGCACCAATTACCAGTGTAAACTCTGCTGCCACAACAAAAATACTAGAAATTTATGTAAACAATCAGTTAAATGGCAGGAACAAATACAGTACATATCTAAAAGAGTAATATTGTTTTAATATGCACTGCCTGTTCCAAATCACAAATTTAGGGACTAGAAAAATAGTGTATTTTAGCTACTTCCAGTCTATTATGATTTATGGAATAATACTTCGGGGACATGCTACAGGCTGGGAATCAATATTTAAAACTCAAAAGAAAATAATCCGTATAATATCACACACAGGTCGAAAAGAATCCTGTATAACACTGTTTTAAAAACCTTAAAATACTAACTTTTCCTTCGCAATAATTACCAGAACTTGGCAAATATGCATATGTAAATTTTCACAAGCTTTATAGTACTAAAAACAACATGACTATAAAACAATAACCAAAAGCAACTTTACACCATCAAAAGACAGACTAACGTTATTTCAAAACAGCCCACTCTATGCAGGAATAAACGTATATAATAAATTGCCCATAAAATTAAGAGAAATAAGAGATATTAAATTATTCAGCAAAACTAGGGGTGGGACCTCGAATACCGTCGATGCCTCGATACTCTCGATCATCGGTGGTCGAAGTATGTCTAAACTGTATTCACTCTTAGATTGATCTGCGGCAAAACATACCCACGTGACCTGTGCACCGTGGTACAACACGGTAGCAATGCGCACAGGAGAGCAATCCCACGCTAATAATCTTAATTTTAGAATGAATTTATCCTTAAATAGTATAATATTCTATACAAATACCTACGGTTTTATTTAGCGCTGATTTATAAGTGAGCTATAAGTGCCAACATGCAATTCGTATGAGTAACCTGACATCGCAGAATATTGTTTACAGCCAGAAATCAGCAGTTTCTGTTTAGCATCGTGGAGGACGGTGAATTTGCTCTTGTGTTTTCGTCGAATTACGTAAAGCGTAAGCCGGATAAACCATTGACTTCTGGTGAAAAAACAATAGTGTTGAATGTTTATTATAAGTAATGTGAGAAGTATCCAACATTTTCCGTGAAAAAATGATGAAATTATCTTCTGAATTCACCGGTGTTTCAACTAAAAGTATAAGTCGTCCTCCGTGGTGTAGTGGTTAGCATGCTAGCCTCTAGTTCCTGAGGTCGTGGAGTGGGTTAGATTTTTCGGGAGTAAAAATCCTTAGCATGGCTTTCTTCGGAAGGGAAGTAAAGCTGGAGGTCCTGTCGTAGATTTACGGCACGTAAAAGAACCTCAAGTCTGATAAAGAATCCTCTGTGCAAAATTACCGGTCTTTCACGCCCAATATAGAAGGGACCGCAGCAGTTAAAAGCGTCCATAAATAAAACTCAATTTAATTTTAGAGTACAAGTATAAACAGTACCCGTAATAAAAAATCTGAAACAGGAAAAGAGGTTATACCCGGAAAAAATCGTGTGAAATACCCAATGCAAGAATGTAGCGGTTTTGAGAAGAACGTAATTCGAGTAACAGTGCACAATTTCTTTTTTAAAACGAGCCGCCAACACTTGATAAAATGCCGCTTCCAGAGAGCGAATAAATGTAAGTTAACGCACACCTGATACTTTATTTTTCGCTCATTTCCTTTAGAATTAACTGCTATTATATGTGCAAACGTTTATTTTGTTTTAACTATAAATCTTATCCCTTTAACCCCTAGCAGAATATGCTAGTGCGGTGCGCACTCGCCACATGGTCTGAAAGCGTGACAGTATTTCTAGCGCGAATGGCGGAAGGATACATTATAAAGGTGCACTGGTCACCTGGGGTTTGTTTTGGCGCGGATCAACTTAAGAGTGAATACAGAGTAAATCTTTGAGATAAACCCTCGATATTTTTTTAAACTCTTAAGTTTTGTATTATTGAAAATTGTTGCGTTTAACTTTATGCTGGATAAGGAATGAAAGGAGTTGAGACTTCACGTAAATGCCTCGCACTATCCCCAAAGAGTTGCCTGACTATAATTCTTGATAGACGTTGACTGCGTTTTCTTTGGGTGAAACAATGCAACATTCCATAAAATGACCATCATAACGTCTTCCAAACAAAACACGACTAATGGCATTTACTTTCCCCCATAATATCAAGCAACTTTTATTAAAGACATTTTTTTCTACAACGCTTGGTTTTGGAGATATTGTACAGTCTCAAATTAAATGGTCCATCCTGTATATCCAATTAACTTAAACGGAGTGCATGCCTCAACTAATTCCATTTATAGTGTGAATTACATTTAATTTTGTTTTGCAAATGAATATGTTTCATAAACTTTGAAGAAGGTGTATTGTTTCACGTATGGAAAAGCCGATTTAAAGTAGGAGTTGTATTATTTTTCAACTGTTGGGGAGCCGAACTGGTAGTAGTTGCAACCACAGTTTCCGGTAGCCTTCGCCCCAAATGTACTTTCAGGTGGCCTTTGCCCCAAGTTTAAAAAAATAACTTTGTAATTTGATTGTTTCTTTAAGTATTAAATATTTATGTTTGCCTCGGCTGCGTCAGTATTATTGATAGAGACATGGAAGTCTTGGCAGGGCGTGATGAGACAAGAATGTAGGCTTACACAGATTTTAAGTTTTAATTCACTCCTTTTTATTAATCCTTGACACAAATTAAATAGCACTTCACTGATATCGAGAGCTGTGAGATTGTTTTATTTAATACTTGCACCTTTTAACACTATACTATTTTCGTCTCGCACGAATACGTAATTAATTTCTCGAGAACACATCTCGCGTCTGGTTAGTAACTCTGTCTGCAGGCAACTGAACTGATTTCAAGTGCCTAAACTTGTAAATTTCTGTATTTCAAGTCTCTGATTGGCTATTTTTACTCCAATAGAATACCTGCATTTAACTAAAGCTTTTTCTGGTTGTTGATTGGCTATTTTTATAAGCTGTAACTAAAAATCACATTAATGCTTCCAAGAATCACAAGTAACATTTAAACTCTCAAACTCATTATTGCCTCAAGGTTACCTCATTGTTAGCAACCTTTAACTTATTATTCTCACAGCTCCTACATTATTAAATCACGTAATATATTCACATAACATTATTACACATGGATAGAACAATATACGCATATGCAATGACTGTTACATACGTTTTACAAATTATTACATACACACATTGCTTCAAGGCGGGGTGTTATTGAACTTATATATTATATAATTTGACTGAAATCATTAAAGTGTTAAAAAAACACTGCCTCAACTTAGATTCTAATTATGTTCATGCAGCGCTTCTGCTGTTATACTACATATGCACCCCATGCTCCTAACCTCGAAATGCATAGTTAGAACTGCCTTTCTACTCTACAGTTCAATGCATAGCTTTTCCGCATCCTGTGTGTCCAAAAATACACGAGTATGGATTTCTTCACTTGTTTTCATAAACTTCATTCCCACTTCCAGAAGTCTGTTAATTTTGGATTTATATGAAAAACACTCTAACACACAGTTTTATGAAAAATGAAATGCATATATTTCATTTATTTTCAAAATTATCTAAATTTTTAAAGTATAAAATAACATTAGTTTTCATATTTGTTTCTGCACATAAAAGTATATAAAGATTTCTTAAATATGAATCCTCAATACAGATATGCGCTTATACGCTGAACTATGGTGTGTTCATAAGACATGGATTAAAAGCGGGATGGCTCAGGCGGTTACGTCTGTGGCCCGGATTCGGGAGGTTCCGGGATCGATCCCGGGGACCGCCCACTCTAGTCCATGAGTTTTTCGTGATTTCCCTTGTCGCCAAGCGAATGCTGCGGCGGTTCAACTTCTACCATAACTTCCCTTCCTCTCATTTTCTGTACCCATCATCTTCCTTGTCATCTGTTTCAGGGTTGTAGGACCAGACAACGGTATTCGGTGGGTTGCGGCTGGGCGGTGGCTTCGCTCTGTAAAGGTTTTTTCCTTTGCGTCTCTGCGGCACCGCTCAGTTAGGTCTCTTCTCAGCGTGGGGCTCCGCTTCGGGAGACCTTGGATGTTGGTGGCTTTTGAGCAGGGACCGTGCGGCGTCGGGTGCGTTTTATCTGGAAACGTTAGGGAGCCTGTCTATGCTTGCGCCCGTCGGCATCCGGATCTGGTCGCCCTTCCGATCTCTCCCCTCATCCCTCCCTCCCTCCCTCCCTCCCTCCCAGAGGTCACGTTGGAAGCACAAAGGGCTACTGACCTGCTTGCGGTGCTCTGCTCCGGTTTAGAGGGCCCCTTCTTGATACGTACCTTTAGCTTTACTGTGTGAACCTCAACACCTATAAGCTTGTGTATCAGGAATATGGACTATTGCTCATAATAATGTCGTAAACCATGCTTTATATCAAACTACTAAGTTACTGTTAACCTTAAACGTAATGGCTGCTTCCTAGATTTATTGAAGGCTTAATAACAAGTCTGTAGCTTTAGTTCGATTTATCATAGGTAATCCCACATGTTAGGAATTTTTCTGATGAAACCCGCAACTTCGAATGGGATTTATTAAGACTATTCCATGAATAAAGGTAACAAATTATAAATAGTTAAGTGATTACTTTCTTACTTGTGTTGTATAAAATTCAATCACCATTGTGTCAGCTAACGGATCACTTCATACTAAATCAACAATTGAATGTGTCGCCGAATACTAACCAATGCTAGCTACGATGGGAATATTGTTACATGCTGGGTAGATGGCCTAAAAGTTCACATGAAAATTAAATTAAATTAATTTTGAGTACCCAGCACGTACAATGAGGGGGCGTATACTTACTCGGCTGCGGAGGACCGAAACGTGGAGTAGAGGTTAGAGGAAGGCGTGGGTTTTTACTGCACAAAATCCATAACACAAATTTACTCACACATTCCTAGATGTATTTCCCAAACGTTTGGGGTTCCTACATTACTAAAAATGGAGATGGCCACCGATCCAAAGCCGCGCTTACACGCGCGGTCCGTTACTCACGGAATCCTGACTGACGCTATGCCCACTACTCGTGGCTAGCTAAGCTACCAGCCAAGAGTGACGTAAACAACAATGTGTCTGGTAATGACAATGTAGAACAATAATGCAACCCCCGAAATTGTTTATACACCACAATATGAATGTAATTAGCCTTAAAGTTAAGATAAGCTGAAATTATGCATGGATTAAATACACAAATGTATGACGTAGCCTATTAATCACAGCGTACTTACACCATTATGGTTCAATAACGAACTCACACTCATCCTATAAAATCACATCTGCAAGTATATAAGATAAACGACAGTGATTGGTCAATAACTACATTTTTCGAGATCTGCATTTTTTGCGAGGTAAGCTTTTGTCTGACCCTTACGGTTTACCAGTTATACAAAACTCATTCAGAGGGAAGGGGAGACTTCTCAGGCTAATCTCAGAACATTCAAGATATCGAGGGTGGTGTGGTCTGAAAAGTTTCCGACCACAACATGAATATGGCAGCACTCATAAATAAAAGCTAGTGAATTTCGTTGTTCATCTGTTGACAGTTACTCCCCAAAGTTTCAGCCATTTTGGACGCTCAGTTGTTATGTATCAGTCGTTTGAGTGAAGTGATGTGAGTGTTTTTATGAAAATGGACAAAATCGAGAATCGAGCTGTCATTAAATATTTGTTTTTGAAAGGCAATACGCCTACGCAAATCAAAGATGAGTTGGATTCTGTGTATGGGGACTCTGCACCATCATTTACCACAGTGAAATTTTGGCCAGCTGAATTTAAACGTGGCCGTAAGAGCTTGGGAGACGATGAACTTTCGGGACGTCCAAAAACTGCAACTACCGAAGAAAACATCGCCAAAGTTCACCAAATGGGCTAGACGACCGCCGAATTAAAGTGAGAGAGATAGCAAAGGCTATGAACATGTCAACAAAACGTGTTTGTCACATATTAAATCAACATTTAGACATGAGGAAGCTGTCCGCGCGTTGGGTGCCGCGTTTGCTCGCGTTTGACCAAAAACGTATTCGAATGAACATTTCCAACGCTCTGTTGGCGCAGTTTAGGCGCAATAAATCCGAGTTTTGGCGCCGATTAATTACTGTAGATGAAACTTGGATACACCATTATACGCCCGAAACAAAAATACAGTCCAAACAGTTGACTGCAAAGGGGGAACCGGCTCCAAAATAAGCAAAAACTATTTTTTTCGGCTGGGAAAGTGATGGCGACTGTTTTTTGGGATAGTCATGGAGTTATTTTAATCGAATATCTTCAAAAACGAAAAACTATTACAGGAGCATACTACGCATCATTACTTGACAAACTGAAGGCAGAACTTGCGGAAAAACGGCCACACTTGCAGAAAAAGGAAATCCTGTTTCACCAAGACACGCACCGTCTCACACCTCAGCGGTTGCAATGACGAAAATCCACGAATTACGGTTTGAACTGCTTGACCATCCGCCTTACTCACCAGATCTAGCCCCAAGCGACTTCTTTTTGTTCCCTCGTCTGAAAATTGCGCTCGGAGGACAGAGATTTTTGTCAAATTAAGAGGCAATCACCTTCGTGAACGATTATTTTGCTGAGAAAAAACGCCGAGTACTATTTGGACGGGTTACAGAGATGGGAGCATCACTTGGAGAAGTGTGTAGAGTTACAAGGAGACTATGTTGAAAAATAAAAAAAAAACATTTCTAAAAAAAGTCATATCTTTATTAGGTCGGAATCTTTTCAGACCACCCGTACATTTTATTTCTCATGAAAATACCTTAAACATATGGTATTTTGCTCAGAATCATTAGAGCCATTTTTGAGAAAATAAAAAAATAGCGAAAACCTTTTCATGTAAAGGGTAATAAGGTTAGGGGATATTTTCTTGAAAATCTTTGTGATGCATCTTTGGAAGCTACAGAACTGAAATACAGAGTTTGGTATTCATCGGACTCTTCGTTTTTGAGTTATGCTGTTCACAGTCAGACAGACACACACGCGGACCATTCTCTAAAAAATGTTTTTTTGGGGGGGGGAGTGTTCAGGGTGCCTCTAAACATAAGTATCTTTCTAGTGAAATCTCTGTACTGAATTTTTGGTTGGAATACAATTGTACTACCTCTACTTTAAATACGTAGTGGAGAAAGTAATCAGACAATGAAAACTGAAAATCATTAGAAAAGCCATGATTGTTTTGAAGAATGACTGAAATTGCTTCAAACATTAGTATATGAAATGGCTGGAAATGCCTTTAGTGATTCTTTTTCGCAAACTAGTGGCTAACTGTCTCATCAGAAAAGCTACATTTAGCTACAAAAGAGCTGAGTTGACTAGCTGGATAACACGCTGTTATAGAGACATTTACTTAGGTTGATCCGTCCAAACCTGACTCCCTGGGTAGATGATGACTATGACCCAGTTGAAGTAGTTATATTTTTCTCAAATTGTAGTTTGCAACAGTATTTGCTCCACGTATCGGAACCAATTTGAAGAAGTTATGCCACACGTATGGGAGCCAATTTGAAGTAGATTTGTTCAACTGTTGTAGTTTATTGTTGCAGTTTTACTGTTGTTGTTAGCCACACGCTTGGGAAGCCAAATTGAAGAAGTTTTTGTTTTGGAGTTTATTTATTTAATCAGCTCCATGTATGAACATCAATTTTGAAGTGGATTGTTTATTACGTGATATACTGCTACGTATAAGAAGCTGATTTGAAGATTATGTATTTTTGTTGTTACGCTCCAAGTTTAAAAATATTATATTAACTTTGTTATTAAGCTACTGCTATAGATATTATTTATGTTTATGTTTGCCTCGGCTGCGGCAGTATTGTTTTAGAGTCACGTATCTCTTAGACAGGGCGTTGTACGACAAGAATGTAGGCTTACACAGATTTTAAGTTTAAATTCACTTCTTTTTTTTATTAATCCTTGGCACAAATTAAATAGCACTACACTGATATTAAGAGCTGTGAAATTCTTTAATTTAAAACTTGCACTTTGTTATCACGTATACTTAATTTTCGTTACACATGAATACGTAATATTTCTTTAGAAACACATCTTCCATCCGGTCACTACCAAGGTCTGCCAGCAACTGAACATATTTCAACCGTCCAAAACCCGTAAGCTTCTGTATTTCAAGTCTCTGATTGGCTAATTTTAGTCCAATAGAATACCTGCATTTAATTGAAGCTTTCTCTGGCTGTTGATTGATTATTTTTAAACTGTCACAAGATTTACATTATTGCTGCCCTAATCATGACTAGTAACATTTAAACTCTCAAACTCATTATTGCCTCAAGGTTACTTCATTGTTACCTCATCGTTAGCAAAATTAAACGTATTCTTCTCACAGCTCTTACACTATTAAACTACGGAATGCATTCACATAACATTATTAAACATGTTTACAATAATATAAGCATTTGCAATGAGTGTTACATACAATTTTACAAATTATTACATACATATTGCTTCAAGACGGGGTGTTATTGAATTTATATATTATATAATTTAATTGAAATTATTCAAGTGTTAAAAATACTGCCTCACAGTGCAGATCTTTCATGCTTACCATCCCTAGCAAGTAAGGATGAGGTGAAGGAACCACAGACAGGTTTGCCGACAGACGAATCCAAGCTTGATGACACGGTCACATCGGCGGACTGCTCAGAGAAGGCTTCCCTCTGGCGGAACCGGGGAGAACTCGACCCACTAAAGGCGTCTCAGAGAGGATTGCCATTTGGCGGAGCCGAGAAGCACTTTTAAACGAACAAGCATCTCCGCAATGTGTTCAACACAGACCGACACTGTACAGCCCCTAAGCCAACGTAAATCATATATAGGGAAGCGAAATAGTAGGAATTTATACAAAGGAAATTCGTGGTAGAAGAGAATACTATAGCATTCGCCTTGCCAAAGAGGGAAAACCAAGAAAAACCCATAATTATAGTGGCGGTCTCAGAAATCGAACTCAGGACATCCCGAATGCGAGATTCGGTTGGCTAGATGACACCAATATGGTATTGTGCACTGAAAATGCATAGGAATATATCCTCAGGAAGTGAACATAGGTTGTTTGACTTAGGACCGGTTTCACCAACAAATGCTAAATTTTAACACAATGTTAAACCAATTTAACACTGAAATTAACACAAATTCTGTTTCGTCAAACAATGTTAACCTTAACAATGTGTTAAAGTCGGTGTTAAGTTAACATACCCTTACCCCTGTGTTAAGACGTTTAGCAAATATTAGAAATTGGAAAGTGGTTGCTGCAAACCAAGCTGTTGACGCCGGTTTACAACATTTTTGAATGTCATTCCTAATAGAAGAGTAGTCGTACGTCATAATAAATTTGAAACCCTGCAAAAGGAGGAAGTTTTAAAGCAATATAGACTGTGCAAGGGGTCACGAGCATGGTTTAATGGGAAATACGAGAGTTAGAATACCAGTACCAACAGAATCATGCCTCTTTCTCTTGTGCTCTTAGATTTTATGCTACTAACATTTTTCATTTACTTGTGATAATGTTGGTATTTTCAAAGCTACCGTATGTGGGTTTATCCGGAAGGTTTCCAAAGAAATTGCTTCAAGAAGCAAACAATATTTTTTTCGGGTCTGCTTGATTAATCAGCGATAACACAGTTTCGTCCACTTTAGTTTCAATGCAGTGTCCACTACCAGTTTTAAACCGTCTTAAACGCTCTTCGCACCTAACGTTTGTGATGCAGCACTTTATGTTAGCATAAAATCGCTGTAGTTGCTTACTCGTGGATTTTGTCCCAGGCTACAATCTTATCCTTTAATGTAAGAACGTTAGCTTTTTCGCACTTGACAATACGTCTATACTTATTAACCAGATGTTAATTAACGCGTTTCAAACGGTGAAACATTTATTTCAGTTGACACCGTGATTCTAACCTCAAACAACCGGAAACATCACATGGCCATTGCCATGAATGTAAATAGTTGTGGGCTACTTACACAGAGAGCGCGGCGATACAAAGGTGCATTGGAGTACGTTCAGAAGCAGTGTAGTTCGACCACCGCCTTCTCGAAAGCTAGCGTTCGCACTTGGCTTTGACGTTAACAAAATGTTAGCTAACAATTTGCTGTAAAAGCTTGATGAAACGCAAAAGTTTTAACTTTATGTTAAGCTTTGAACACCTTGTTAACAAACAAAATGTTAGAGTATGTTGGTGAAACCGGCTCTTAGTGTTTGGCCAATTACGCCATTGGTTGCAGTAACCACGTGTTTGTAATATCGGCACATAATAACGTGTTTTCCTTTGTGAAAGAAGGCTCACAATGTCGCTAAGGCTGCTGCGAGCTTGGGAGTGCTGGTGACCGGTAGCAAAGACAAGCAACCACCGTTCTATCCCTTCATCCGCTGATGCTAAAGATTCAGGGAAGCAGATACTGGAAGAGGAAGCTGGTCGTCTGTTTTCTCCACGGACAATTGCGCCGCCTGATAGGATCGCTCCAGTCGATACGTCACCGCCAGGTCGCGAGAGAATGGCTGTGGCGATCAAGATGATGAGGATGAGGAGAGAGTCCCGGATATCACCGACCTCTTTACTGCTCTTCTTCTTACTTCCCTTTTTCGCAGGAGAAACACCCTCTGCTTGCATTTCCTCAGCAAATGTAACATTGAGCGCAGCTTATTCCTGCAATTACTGTACAAAAATTGTTGAAGGAACTAGGTATCTCCCAGTAATTCTAAAAATTAAACTATGCTTTTTAAGGGGTGATTAAGAGCTCTATTCCATCAATGTTAAATCTGTTAATTTCATAACCAATCATCTCAACTATTTAAAATGTCAGGTTTAACTTTTTTATAGGATATAAAGAATGCCTTCTAAGCTCACTGATCTACTTTTATTCATAATTCTGTTTATTAAGGAATATAGGATTATTTTCTGAATTACACTGCCTTTTGATTAAAATTAACTTTTTAAAAATAATCAACTGTCTTCTTAACACCAACGTAGATCCATAAAAGCATTTATAGCTGTTTTTATCATCATAAAATGTGTTATAGCTCTCTTCAGTAGTTTATGTGAAAAGGGTAATTTACATCAGAAAATGTCATTCACACGAAAAGCTGTTCAAAGCAAAACAATCGCGTTTATATTTGAAAGAAATAAGCCACATGGTTTGAGTACACAGAAGCTGGCATACCTAACAGAAGTACCAATTTATAGAAAAAACATTCCCTAAAATATGGACTTAGTTTACCACTTTACTCCAAAGTGTGTAAGAGTTATGTTTTTTTTTCTGTGAAGTGGCACGAACGCATCCTAACTCGGTCCAGTTATATTCGTGAGTAAAATGTTAAGAACCTAACTCAGTCCCGTAGTAAACACTGCCAACAACCTAACTTAATCCCGTGCTATTTATGGAAAAGGGAAACTCAGTAAGCATGAAATATTTTTATCAGATATTTATAACTGTATTTAAAATGCTCTAAGAGTATACAAAGAGCATGCCTTAATTAAAAAAATAGCTAAAATGTCATTTTGAGTAAACAAAAACCCTCCTATTAAATATAAATTATACATTTATTATTATTCAATTTAAGCTATGACTCATTTCCTTTTTAAACTGGAAATAATATTAAAAAATCACAGATTTAGAGCGAAGGTCTACCCGGGGCAAAGCCCCCCTTCTAAGCCCAGGGTTAGCGCCAACCGAGTGGCTGGCTATCCAACCGGGGTTTTCCCATGAGGCCAATTACGCATAATCATAGATATAGGTTAGACAACCAATGGGGACACCTCACACACTGTGACTTAGATAGATCTATTGTGGTTATCACCCCCAGGAACATGGGATGAAGTGAAGGAACCTCAGGGCTACAGACCGCAGGCAGACAGGCCACATAGAGGCGCAGAAGTTCCAAACAATTCCAGGTTCGAACACCCGTTCTAATGCTTGAGCCGCCTAGTGTCAACTGTTGGGCACAACCACACGCCACAAAACCTAGAAATGCACCTGAAAGATAGGAAACGGAAATGCTGGAAAGAAAATCTTGCTAGATGAGAAATCACCTCAGCATTCGCCTGCCGACCAGGGAAAATCGCGAAAATTCCAAGGTCAGAGTAGACGATCGAACCCGGGACCTAAAGAGTGCGAGCCTCACACATTACTATTGAGTCCCACTAGCTCAGTTACATCATATATTAATTAAATGTTTAACTGCAATGGCTTTTTGCATAACAGGTGTTTGCTAAATTTAACTTTGGTGGCGTTGGGTATTTTGACCCTCCTTAGTGAACATTACTTCAGGCAAACCTGTATGTACATAACTATTATAAGGACGGACATATTGTGTGTGTGCAGGGTAATCTTAAACAGAAAATAGGAATCAATTCGTTATAATTAATTCATATTATCTTTGCGGCGGTCCGGTGGAAAGTAATATAAGCAGGGAGGGCGAAGATACAGGAAGATGGAGAGAGACGAAGGTAAGGTTATGAGCTTTCTGTCGGGGTTGACGAGAAAACAAATAAAACTCCTTATTTCCGGCTTCAGAATAACGATTTACTTGGATGTCTCCAATCACTCTTTGACCTCGATCCCACCACAAACCGTTCGCTCCTCGCGGACGCATGAATTTGTTATCTCTGGGCGTGTTGTATTTCGGCATAAAACATTAACTACTGTTTCCTATCAAATACTTATTCTGCCGCGGCGCGCTTCGTGACACGTAACTGTTTCATGCTACACAAAGGTGAAATTTTGTGAAATTTTCTAAGTACGCGACTCGTAGCGCAGGGATAGCATCCTGCCTTTTGTAGTTAACAGTTTGCAAGTGAAGTTCACGATTCGCCCCACTCTTTCGTGATGATGTGATATTTCTAATTATGCGATTTGTATTTTATTCCTAATACGTCACTTCAAATACGCTGAAAAATTATTATTAGTGGCTCACCATTCACACTCTCAGAAGACTTTTCTGAACGCCTTTTCGGAGATTTCAAGGTAAATCACCTACAGCTTGGTGTCTGATTTTTTTGCTATAATCCTCGTAACTGTTCTTTGCTTACGTAGTTCTAAAAGACTGTGCCTGTGGACAGAGGCGAGGTTCCTATTGTCACCGTCTGGAAGCCAGTGTTGCCAACTCTTGGTGATGAAAAGTTGCTAAAACTGACTGACAAAAAGGCCAGAAATGGCTAAGAAGGATAGTTTATAAATAGTCATATGTACGCAAATCAGATTTAATATTAATAAATGACATGGCAGGAATTTTCCATCCCTGTAAAATAATTTTTCTGGCTTGTCAAATGAATTTATTTCATTCAGACTTCTCATCTCAAAATGCACACGAATAGTATGGTCCTGTAGACAAACAGTCAAAGAGAAATGAAACATTTTGATTGAGCACTTACCGCTCACAAATTTCATGTAACATGCCACATGTAAACAGTGATTGTCCACACAAATATGAACTTGAAGCTTGCAAATGTCTGTAGGCTGCAACCTCCCTGTCCCCACTCCTCAAACACAGGCATCAAAGTGTGGAAATTTAAAAATGAAAGATTGTGAATCAGATGTTTTACCTGGTGGATCAATTTTTCATTAACGCATGTATTATATATGTATATTTTTCATTGATACTTCGGTGATTTTTATTTAAAAATTAGACAACAGAAACTGAAAAATAGCTAGAAATGGTTGAATACTTAGAAAAACAGCTAAAATTGGCTCAATCATTATGTAAAGTGCCTGGATATGCCATTAGTGGCTTCATGGCAAACTAGTGGCAAACAGGCTCTTCAAAAAGGCAAGATTTAGCCATAAAAGGGATAAATTGTTATCACTGTAAGTAGTGTTCGGCCTGGTATACATATATTTCTACATTCTGTATTTTCCCCTCTCCTTTTCTCGCAGAACAAACGAAAATATAAACATGAATTGGAATCACTGAGTTTGTGCAACACAGTTCAGTTTTAAATTACATGGGAAACAACAGGTAGCGGGGATTTACCCTATCAATTTATCCTTCGCATAGCTAAAACGCAGATAAAATTTTGCTATTTAGGCTAGATTTTGGCTAAGGGATTTGTTAAATAGGCTATAAGCATTGGCTAAGTTGGCAACACTGCTGGAAGCGTAGTATTCTGCTCTTTGGTCCACTCCACGTAGATCAAGAACTGCCCTAACGGTGGACTGGCCTGCAGTGTTGCCAACACTTCCTCGGAAATAATGGCTAGATAATATCTTTAAAAAGGCATTATTTAACAAAAACTGGCTACATATAATTAGCGTCTAAAACTACCCATATTTTGTTTGCAAAAGTTAAACCCCATGGAGACATTGTAAATATTATATATGATTAGATAATTCCATAATATTTAAATATTATAAAATTGAAATGGAATAAGGTATATTTTTTCTAAGCACCAACACCGTACGTTAAATATAACTGATATTGAAATATGAAGTTTACTGAAATTATTTAGGTAAAATATATAAAAATTGACCAATTCTATGTGTCAAAAATCATACATTTTGGGCGCATACTCCAGAAAGTCGACCTTATGGTTAGTACACATTTTAATGACATGTCATGTCTCATGATAGGAACATAATATTACTGCTAGGTAGTGGGGATTCACCGTAACCATTTATTCCTTTTGCATAGCAAAAGCGCAGATGAAATTATGGTATTTAGTCTATATTTTGGCTAAGGGGTTTGTTAAATAGGCTAGATTTCAGGTTATAAGCATTTTGCGATTTTATGTGGCAGGTTGGCAGTACTGGTTCGGCCTGATATACATATCTACAAGTTTTCCCCTCTCCTTTTCTTGCAGAGCAAACGAAAATATAAACGTGCGTTGGAACCATCGAATTAGTGCAACACAGTTCAGCTTTAAATTACTTGGGGGAGTAACCACGGTGAATAATCGCAAGTCAAGTTCATGTTACAACGGCGTATTATCTAGATGTTAATACATATTTACCTTATGAATAGTAAATATTTTGATGGCATGCCATGACTCATGATAGGAATATAGTACAGCTTTAAGGTATTTAGGGATTCACCCTTACCATTTTTCCTTTGCATAGCTAAAGCGCAGATAAAATTTAACTTTTTAAGCTAGATTTTGTCTAAGGGGTTTGTTAAATAGGCTAGATATTAGGCTATAAGCATTTTACGATTTTATGTGGCTAAACGCTATTGTGAAAATGCTAGGTTTAGCCATAAATGTCTAAGTTGGCAACACTACTGGCCTGCCTCTCTTCATTTCTGCTTCTAAGAAGTACTCTGTGGGCACTTTCTTGATGCCTCGGTTTATCTCCGTCTTCTAAACTCGCTTCCATACTTGACTTTTTCTATCACGTACACAGTAGGTAGAGAGGGTATTGCATTCCACTCAAAAACTCGATACCGATATTTCACCGGAAATACTTGTTTTGTAGTCCCTGAATCCTGAGACAGTATTTTTAACACTTAAATGATTTGTCTAATTATATAATATATAATTCAATAACAGCCCGCCTTAAAGCAATATGTGTATGTAACAATACATAAAAAGTGTATATTACAGTCATTGTAAATGTTTATATTATTGTATACATGTTCAATAATTTTATGTGAATATATTACGTAATTTAATAATGTAGGAGCTGTGAGAATAATAGGTTAAATGTTGCTAAAAATTAGGTAACCTTGAGGCATTAATGAACTAGAAGGTTTAATAATACTACTAGTCATTATTTTTGTGACAGTTCATAAAATAACTAATCAACAACCAAAAAAAGAACTTAAGTTAAATGAAGGCATTCTGTTGGACTATGATTAGCCAATCAGAAACTGAAATATAGCAAAATTTACAAATCCAGAAGTCAGTTGCTAACAGGCAGGGTTACTAACCGGACGCGAGATGCGTCCTCGGGAAATTTAATACGTATTTTGTGTGAGACAAAAAATAGTTTACGTGTTAAAAACTGCAAGTAATTAATAAAAAAATCCTCACGGCTCTCTCTATATCAGTGAAATGTTATTTAAGTTGTGTCAAAAATTAATAAAAGGAGTGAAGTAAAATTATAATCTGTGTAAGCCTACATTTTTCAGTCGCACCACAACCCTGTTAAGAGAAACTAAGGGATAACTAACAATAATAGTGACGCAGCCGAGGCAAACATAAATATATAATATTTAAAGAAACAGTCAAATTACAAAGTTAATATTTTTTAAACATTTTTGGGACGAAGGCTACCGGGTACCATACGTGCGGTTACAACTACTTCAAGTTCGACTCCCCACTAGTTGAACTACAATACAACTCCAACTTCAAATTGGCTTTCCATACGTGAAGCAACAAACCTACTTCAAATTGACGCCCAAAACGTGGGGCAAATAACGTAAAGATACTATCTACTTCAATCCAAAAACTCTATTGTGTATTTGTGTCTTTGAACAGCATAACTGAAGAACGATGAAGTGAGATAAATATCAAACTTGGTATTTTAGGTTTAGTACCTTCCAAAGATGCGACACGAAGCTTTTCGAGAAAATCCCTCACACCAAACTAACCTTTACATGTAACATTTTTCGAAGTTTTAATTTTTGTAAAAAAATTGCTGTAACGATTTTGATTAAAATACCACATACTAAACATATTTATCCACTACTATAATAATCAGTGATGCTTTAGTTCAAGGGTGGCGAAAAGGCCTTTCTCCCTCGAGTCATCAAATATGCAACACGCACTACAGCACTCAGCAGCATATGAAAAACAAATGAATAGCTAGTAAAGGAGTGGCGCCCCGTTTTCGCCCGTTTTGCGTAATTACTACGCAGCAAAACCTATACTTTACATTCTAACAAAACACACAACACGCTATCAAAACATAAAATACTGGTTAAACAAAACGTAAAATATACTCTTTAAAAATGTCTTTAACTTTCCAAAATTACTGATATCAATATTATCATTAGTCAAAACAGTTGATCTCACCATGGAATATTCACTCCAAAGACTTGAAGCTTTAATACTTTTCAACTTCTCATAAAAATACACCAACAAAGAATCTTCATTTACTCTGCTTCATAACCCACACACCAGTCCTTTAATTACGTATAACTACATGAATAAACTATCCTTGAATTTTCTGGAAGTATATTAATAGTTGCATCTTTGACTGCTTTTAACATTTTTCCTGACAAACCATGAAAATCACCTTCTTCGTTCATTTTTACTTTAAATTCACATATGAAACTAACATCCAAAATTGCAGAATATAACAATAAAGTTTGTTGATTTAGTGTATTTTTTTTTCTAAAGCCCACATTACTCTTTCCTTAAACACGTCGTTTCTGCAATAAATAAATTTCATTAAGTATACTAAATATACAACATATACTAAAATACTCCGAACGTGGATAAAATATTGTAGGCAACACGTTACAAATTAGGCTTAGTAACCAGTCCTCCAAATAACTATTACATGATAAATAAAACGGTTACCTTGAATTTTCTGGAAATAGTTGAAGTACGTTTAGTTTGGAAGGAATTTTGTTTAATGTTGTATAACTGGTACACCTTAAGCGATAGACCAAAACGTACTACACAAAGAATGTAGTTCTCTTTAAAGCATACAATTTAAAGCATAACCTTTTTGTGACCTCAGCCATTTCCGAGATATTTATTATTAATGGTTCAAAATGTTAGCCATTCTTTTAAGGTGCTGTCGATTTTTAGTTGTTCCTCGCGATTTCATGGAAAGAGACTTAAATTTTGAAGCAATTTGACTATCACTATTCCCTTTATATTGTTACATGTTGGGGTGAAGGCCGAAAAGGTTACCTGAAAATGATTAATTTAGGTCACCCCAACACGCCCATGGGGCACAACTCGCTGGCAGCAAAAGTTGGGACCTTGGTGTGTAGAATTAAGAGGAAGGCGTGGGTTTTTGATTACATTGAAAGATTACATAACACACATTACCTGGGATTTATTCACAAATACGTTTGGCTTCTCTACATGGTTAACAAAGGAAACAGGATGATGGGAGATGCCCCAGACCGTAGACCTGCCACACACGACTGGTTCCAAAGACCACTTACTCTCGATTATAGGCATGTATCAATGTTACCTGTATAGTAGCACCAATCAGGTAACATTGATACATGCCTATAATTCAAATACGTACGCTAAGAAACGGTTGAAGGGAACGCTAACAGAAGCTTCTCAGACTTCGAGCAGGAAGGTAGTGTATAAGCTTGTCTCTAAATAGACGCTAAAACTACATATTTAAAGTCTACCAGTTATAAATATTTTAACATCACAAAGATAATAATGATTTTGTGAATTCACATGTAGTTTATTTAAAATACAATTGAAATAGTTAACAGAATACGTGTGTGCAAATTATTTTAACGTTCTCCATACCTAACCCTGACAAGGCACAATTGATTTCCGACTCAAAAATACAGCAGCCGTAGCATAATTATAAAATAATAATTACAACATACTAACACACACACAAGAATACATGTATACGAACACCAGATTCCAGTCTTGGTGCATAGTGTCATTTGACATGGGAACCAGACACGCAAAAACCGATACAAATTTTATGCACAGAAGATGTGCATCTTAGAAATTATACCATTGTTTTATGGACTGGCAGCGGACTTCCATTATGAGGAGCAATTAAAGCTTATTCTACATCGGAATGAGAATTAGATTGATTGTGAAAACTATGTGGAAAGTAAACATAAATTATATAGGTTGAAATACAAAGTTAGGTAGCCAAAACATCCGATAGTTCTTATTCTATTGCATAACGGCCCGTACTATAAAAAAATCCCTCATAAATAGAAAAATAAGATTTTGTATAAGTAATTTATAGACGACCTCTGAAAATAAATAAGTCGTTTTTAAATTCTGGGTGTATCTTAATTTACTATAATTACAAACATAACAAGGAGTGTAGCATAATTAAACAGTTTCAAGTGCAAGAAGTACGGAGTTTTCAAATTCAGTGCCTTGAACAGCAACTTGAAACGGCAACTCTAGGCCGAGCCCGAGCTATAGAATTATTAATAATTCGAGTAATTACTTTTTAGTGAAATTAAATTATGCTATGTACAACTATTTTTCTTTTTACTGCCTATGTAGTTTAAGAAGGGTGATTTAATGATATGTTTGTATTTATATTACTAATATTAGAGGAGTAACAAATTATTTAATGTAAATAATTTAAGCGCTATGTTAAAATACTGTCCACGACTAGATATCTTAGATGCAGGAAAAGTGTCTCCGAAGGCAACAAGTGAGTTTTACGATGTCTCTCTGGTAGCAAAAGTATTGTTCGTACAGCGAGGGCGTAGAACTATTGTCCTTTTGTACGGTAATTCGCCGTGACCGGACTGAGTGAGACAACAAGCTTAACGGTAAAATTAGGAAAATCCGCGATTTCATGTTAAAATTGAGCAAGAGGGGGTGAAATAGGACCAATGAGATGCAAGTAAATCGATATGAAATAGTGAGACGCTTTGAGCGGTGCGAAAAATGCACCAATAGGAAATTAAGTAGCCAAAGAAGCCCGCGACTATAAATAGATCTGCTAAGACCCAAGATAGAGGAGTTACTTCGAAACTACAGGCAGAGAATGATGCTGCCGGATACTTAAGAGATGTCGCGCCAAAAGTTAGTGAATTAAGACAGGTTTCGCAACACACATAAGAATCGCTACAAGTAAAGAGATTTGTTAAGTATATAAACTTCGCGTCATATCAGCGTCGTGTTTCAAAAGCAGTGGACAGTGTTTTAACGGCGACAATTTCAGTGTTGTGAACTACCAGAAGTAACGAAAAAAAGAAAACAGTGGTTTCGTCTTTTTGTAACTGAAGCACGTCTATTTTCTCTCCGTTACAACGCCCGAGATCTACCTTTCCTTTACCGAGGAAAAGTCCCTGCTCTTACATATTTCAGTAATTACTTCAGCTAGCCGAGGAATGAAATGCAGAGAATCAGCCCACGTCGCACATCTGGAGTCTACGCGGAGGCTGCAGAAAGGTAAGCCGCGAGATACGGGCATTACGAACCAGAACAACTTCGGACAGGAGTTGATACTGTCGCAAACTTCAGCTTTAAGGCACACTGTGTACACAATTCGATTCCTTATGCTCAGTATATTTTCACGTGGATTTCGCAAAACGTTCATTGTGAATTTTTGTTAATGCCTTATAGATAAAATCATCTAAGAAAATTGTTGAACGTGGGAATTTTTTATACTCACGGGATTTGTACTCCTTCCGCTCGTAAAAGAATCCCACTTGAGCCACAAATTGCTAAATAACTATTTGCTCTTAAGGGTACGGCCACGCTGTGAGCGTCCAGCTGCGCGGCCAGACGGGCGACCTGTCTCGACAAAGGGCGGTGGCGGAGGTTGACGAGCGATGTCTTGTCCATACACAGCGTCATATCACTGTCAGCGTTGAGTGGAGCAGCTTTGGCATCACGGCACTTTCTAAAGTTGCCCACATGTGCTTGCTGTTGGAAAATAATTATTTGAAGATAGCAGGAACGAAGAGAAACAAACGCTACGGGGTGCATCCTATAAATCGGCAGCGGAAAGTTTTTGGAGAATTCCATCTTTTATATCTACAGCTTCGGAGGTATCCGGACAAGTTTTTCGAGTACACAAGAATGTCCTTACAAACGTTAGATTTTCTGCTGGAAAGACTACATCATCGGCTGGAGAAACAAATAACTAACTTCCAGAGACCTATAGCCCTCCAAGAGAGACTGGTTATAACACTGAGGTAGGGCCGTTTTCTACAATCATAAATTCATACACTCGTTCTATACTACTGTATTTTTCTTCGAGACAAAGTGTTATTTTGACATTTTAATTAAAAGTAATTTACTGAATTCTTATTATTACAGTAGGCAAGAATGAGGTTATACAGGGTGAATCACCTGAAACTTGCACCGCAAATATTTCGGAAATGGAAAGTGCTAATGGTGTACAGTTTTCACAGCATTGATTGGTAGTCCGGAGCTCGTACATTTAGCCTATAAACCGATTTTAATAATGCTGAGAAAGTGTGTTTTTAGCACACACAAGTTTTTAAATGGAACAATGCCTAGTTACATCAACAGAATAAAGGTAGGGTAAATTAGAATGTCAGTGGCGTTTGTTGCAAGATTCAAGTGCAAGTGTGGTTTACGAGAAATCTTATTTTGAAACTTTTACGTACCGACACTTGTACAACCTCTGGTTGTACAAACTAAAGAAAAACAAAAGGGAATTACAATACTTCTGTGGATTCTTACAGTAAAGAGAACATAGCCCTTCAAAATGACCACTGGCAGCTTCATACACGCTTCCAGTCTGCTATGGAAAGACTGCTGCACACGTTCTAGCATTTCAGCGGAAATTTCAGAGCAGGCAGCAGTAATACGTTGCTTCATATCGTCTGGAGTAGTTGGTACATCCTTGTAGACAGTGTCTTTCAGCCTCCCCCACAGAGTCTAAAGGGGTCAGATCCGGTGAACGGGCCGGCCAAGGTACATGTCCTCTTCGTCCAATCCAACGATTTGGAAACAATCCGTTAAGACGAGCACTATGGGCTGGACAGGCATCATGTTGGTACCACAGGTTTCCTCCTAGTCTGCAAAGGAACGTCGTCTAGCATTTGTGGGAGATGGTCTGTCAGGAGGCTGCGATACTTGTGCGAGTTCATTGTTCCTTCTATGAACAAAGGGCCTATGAGCTGATGGTTCACTATCCCACACCACACGTTTAAACTCCATGGACGCTGACGTTCCACCTGGCGAATCCAACGGGGATTGTCAACAGACCAATAGTGCATGTTTCTACGGTTTACCTGGCCATGATTAGTAAATGTTGCCTCATCACTAAACAAGATACATGATGAATCTGGAGTATCGTGTCTTAATGCCCATGTACAAAAGTTAACACGATTCTCAAAATCGTTTCCATGCAGCTCTTGGTGGAGAAAGATGTGATAGGGATGGAACCTATGTTGATGGAGAATGCTCAGTACACTTGCCTGACTTATGCCACTACCACGTGCGGGAACTAATTTGCGGATCTACTGCAATGGCAGCCAAAACATTAATTTCTGCCTCTTCTCCAGTCAATTGTTTGTTTCTGTTACGTTTTCTAGGTCTTAAAGTACCACTTTCACGTAATTGGTTGAAGAGGTTGATAAATAATTGCCGAGATGATTGACTTCTATTGGGACACGTTTCCGCATACACCGTACAGGAACCAACTGCATTCTTCCTACACTCTCCATACACCATGAGCATGAGAGCTTTTTCTGCATTAGTAAACCCCATCTTCCACTCACGACTTACTGCTTGAACTGTCACAAACTAACTGACCAGAAAGTTGCAATGCAATCAATGAACAGAAAACACAATGCAAACAAACATAACAACATCGTACCTAGCAACTAAGTAGGTTGAATGGGACAAACAATTGTCGGGGTGGAAACTTTCCAAAATACGATTTCTCGTAAACCACTTGCACTAAAATACTGGAACAAAGACCATTGACATTCTAATTTACCCTACCTTTATTCTGTTAATGTAACTAGGCATTGTTCCATTTAAAAATTATATGTTTGCTCAAAAAATACAGTTTCTCAGTATTATTAAAATCTGTTTATAGGCTAAATGTACGAGCCCCTGACTGCCAATCAATGCTGTGAAAACTGCACATCAATAGCACTTTCCATTTCCGAAATATTTGCGGTGCAAGTTTCAACGTATAGCTCTATAAAACTCATTTACCAGTTTTTATAATCTATTTCAGAACAATTAATAATACAAGAGGCTATGCTTACTTGACTTGCACTAGTTTCTCTTTCGTTCACAATCTCTAAAATTTCTATTATTTTTGCCTTTAACCTCAATTTCATCACTTCATAGAAATTTTGAAAGTACGGATGCAGGCTAACTAAAAACTGAAAGCCCGGATCACCGTTATTTTCTGAACGTTTTTTTCCTGCATCAGAATTCGCAGTTTCTTTTCTTCCAGCTCTAACATTTTGTTTTCATTAATACCTTCAGATTTTCTCTTACGAGGTCGTGTCTGAGGCATTGTAACTTCCGGTGTTGATGTCACCTAACTTATACAATCTCAATATATTCGTTACAGTAGATGAGCAACTTGTTGCATTCAGGGAAAACTATACTTTCCGCCAGTATATGCCTCGTAAACCAGAAAAGTATGATATCAGGTTCTGGGTACTTTGTGACAATGAAATATTCAGCCATATAGTGGGAAACAACCAGATAGCACTACTGAAAAAAACCAAGACCTAGGGTCTGTGATTGACTTGTCTTACGGCTTGTAAGGGCACAACATTACTTGTAACTTTGCACCTCCTACGTGCTAAGACAAATGCTGATGAAGAGAAACATCACAATGATTGTAACTGTGCGAAAGATGAAGTTGAAAATTGTTGTTGAATTGCTGACTGCGTGCCCCGTACTCCTGAAAGAATTGTTGCTGTCCTTGGATGATGTTGTTGATGATTTTGAAGTTCTGAGATGAAGTCTTGTAGTTTCGTCGATTCTGGTAGTTCTATGATGTTCGTTGAACTCTTCTTTTCAGATGTCGTCGCCCATTCTTGTCTCTTCGAGCTCCACTCAGTTGGGCGCCAATTTGAAGAAGTTGTTTTGTTGGAGTTGTTTATATTTCAACTGTTGGGGAGCCGAACTTGTAGTAGTTACAACAGCACGTATAGTAAACAGTTTCCGGTAGCCTTCGCCCCAAATGTATTTTTAGGTGGTTTGCCCCAAGTTTAAAAATAATTAAGTTTGTAATTAAAATGTTTCTTTAAATATTAAATAATTATGTTTGCCTCGGCTGCGTCAGTATTATTGTTAGAGACTTGGAAGTCTTGGCAGGGCATGATGTGAACAAGAATGTAGGCTTTACACAGATTTTAAGCTTTAATTCATTCCTTTTTATTAATCCTTGACACAAATTAAATAGCACTTCACTGATTTCGAGAGCTGTGAGATTCTTTTATTTAATACTTGCACTTTTTAATACATATACTATTTTCGTTTCACAGGAATACGTATTTAATTTCTCGAGGACGTATCATGCATCCGGTTACTATCACTGTCTGCAGGAAACTGACTAGATTTCAACCGTCTAAACTTGTAAATTTCCGTATTTTAAGTCTCTGATTGGCTATTTTTACTCTAATAGAATACCTGCATTTAACTAAAGTTTTTCTGGTTGTTGATTGGCTATTTTTTATACTGTCACTAAAATTACATTAATGCTTCTAAGAATCACAAATAACATTTAAACTCTCAAACTCATTATTGCCTCAAGGTTACCTCATTGTTACCTCATTGTTAGCAACTTCTAACTTGTTATTCTCATAGCACCTACATTATTAAATTACGTAATGCATTCACATAACATTATTGAACATGTTTACAATAATATATGCATATGCAATGACTTACATACATTTTACAAATTATTACATACACATATTGCTTCAAGGTGGGCTGTTATTGAATTTACACATTATATAATTAGACTTAAATCATTCAGGTGATAAAAATACTGCCTCAAATAACAAGCCATCCATTCCACCAAAACTATTGCAGACCAAAGGGATTTCTAATTGCATATTAACATTTGCTTTCACAAAGGACACAACGCTTGTATCATACATCCCAAAGAAAAACAAATGTGTTATTCTGCAAAGTACTCTGCAACACGACGCAAAAGTCATTAATGGCTCAAATTATCTTAGGTTACAATGCTATGAAAGGAGCTATGGACACACTAGACAGGATGGTGATGAATTATACAGTAAAGAGGAAGACCATCAGATGGCCAATTGTGTTCTCAAATACTATCGATATGTCCGCATATAACTCTTATGTGCCATTCAAGGCAACTTACCCCCAGTGGAAAACAAACACCCCACAGCGAAGAAGACTTCCTAGAAAGTCATGGCGAGCAGCTAATTGATGGGGAAAATAAAGAGACGAGGACATGTTCCAAGAGGAAATGCTCCAAGAGAAGCCGTAGAGAGAAGAGCATCGTTTGAATCTGCACTCTCCACAACGGAAGAAAATTATCCTTGGAGTAAGAAGAGAGAGAGATGTCATATATGTGGGAAAACCTTTAACAAAAGTTCAGTGAAGTGTGCTAGGTATACAAAATTCATTTGCAAGAAACATCTTGCATGCACATGTAAAAACTGTTAGTAAAAGTTAGGCATAGGTAGTAAAATCGACACACACATCACTTTAATATTCGATTATTGTATTGCTGTACTATTATATCGTGCAGTTTGAATTATTAATGCATTAAGGAACCTAAATTATAAATTTAGTTATGATTTCAAAACACACATGTGTAAAAGTATACCTACCAGAGACAGAAAGAAATTGCTGTTTTTTTTTACCCAAACCTCATGAGTGCATGTGCAAAATAAACACCATGTTGGGGTTCAGTAGCAATTTACCGATGCCCATGAAATATGCCCACAGTCAAATGATGTGTGGGTTAACAAATTATTTTAAGGGTACTAGGTACTGACACTTTTAACACATACAAAATTCAAACAGTTTAGTTGAAATTTTAATTAAACATTTATTCAAACTAATGAAACTGTAGTAAAAACTTAATTTGCGTGGCCCTTTGTACCCAACTTTTCTAAAAAAAATCATGTTCGTGTTCTTATTCCTCTTCAACGGATTTCCCTCTCTTTATAGGACTTACAAGCCAATGCCTTGGGTCAGTAGCCTGTCAAAGAACAATCAAACTCTGGATCATAGCATATCTAGGATGGGTGATCAGCCCAATGCCCTGGGTCAACAGTCTGTCGAGGAACAAGCAAACTCTGGATCATAGTATAGCCAGGATGGGTGATAGCCCAATGCCTTGGGTCAGTAGCCTGTCGAAGAACAAGCAAACTCTGGATCATAGCATATCCAGGATGGGTGATCAGGCAAATGCCTTGGGTCAGTAGCTTGTCGAGGAGCAAGCAAACTCTGGATCATTGCATATCCAGGATGGGTGATCAGCCCAATGCCTTGGGTCAGTAGCCTGTCGAGGAGCAAGCAAACTCTGGATCACAGCATATCCAGGATGAATGATCAGCCCAATGGCTTGGGTCAGTAGCCTGTCGAGGAGCAAGCAAACTCTGTATAATACCATATCCAGAATGGGTGATCAACCCAATGCCTGGTATGGCGGTGAGAAAGAAGCAAATGGAATGCAGTGATGAAAGGGACGATAGGAGTAATTCGCGGATTAAATTATCCAATCCAACATTCGCCTAGCTACCGAAGAAAACTGCGAAAAAGCCTTCGGTCAGGTTTGTCGGCTAGGGATTTTGAACCCAGGACCTCGAAAATAATTTTGAAAAACTGAAAAGTGAATTTTACGTGAAACACTCAACGAGATGAAAATTTGCAAATTTTAAACTTTTGAATCTTACATTTTATATATTCCTTAATGTGGATATTTACAATCAAAGATCAAATTGTATCTTAACATAACATTTTTCCTGGAAAGCAATAAAATGTGTAATGTTTTTATTTTCTTTAAAAGTTAATCATGTATTGAACTATTAAAGCTCTTAATCCAAAATTATAGGAAATGGTCTCTAGGTGGCTTCATCCACCAAAAAGGGTATTATTGCATAACGAGTAAAATTTTAAAATGTCACATTGTAAGAGAATTGTATTATGAGGAAATGAAAATGTCAGAATGTTTGTGAAATAACATTAGTTCTACAATTTCTTGGGGATTTCTCCATGGAAGTTTAAAATCAATATCGGATAATCCAGCCAATCCCCAGAATTCAGATCAGAATTCGAGCGTTACGAATTAGTAGGCACATACGTTAACCCTTACGACATTGAGGTAACTTTTTTTTTTAGTAATTTAGTTAGTCTTTAGTATCATTCCACCAAAAGGATATTGATTGTGCTTTGACAATTTTGTTGTGTATAGGAGTTTATATTTTACTGTCCTGGCTGCTGTATTTAACACATGAAATATTTTTTGAAAATGCAGATTTTCATTTGTGTACTCTAGTGTAAGGCTTTTCGCCATGGTTACCTAAATCACAAACGCAGATCTGTATGGCGTTCCTTCAGTGTATAGGGGACCCGGAGCTAAATCCAGAGACCGGATTTGATAGCCTCTGTTTTCAGTCAGCAATCCGGGTTGTGTGCGTATGTGTTTTGCGTGCGCGCGCGCACGATGGGAACGAGGGAGCATTCTTATCTCACACATTTATCTGCGAGCGGCGTCTTCCCTAGCTTGTGACGTCACTTGCATTTCTTTACATGTTGGCATAGCCTCAGAATATTCAGCTCTTTGTGTTCGGTTTCAATTCTGGTTTGAAACAGATTTTACTCATGAGGTGCGTGAGGAATATTAACAAAATATAAAACACAGATGTTTACTAAAACGTGCTTCTTTGCTTCATAAAAAATGCAGTATTTGTCTTCAAAGTGTGGCAAATTTATGACTAAAAACTCTAATTTTCACTTGAAAAACCGGCAATATCTCTCTGGCAGTTAAACATCATCCGAGTTCTATTCTTTGATGTGGTTTTATGAATGTTGCATTTGCCATTCTAGGTTCCTTGAAGCGTTATAACAGGAGTTTAATTTATCCTGAAGCTGTTTTAGGAAAAATGTTCGTCCTCGTCATCGTTTCTAAGGCTCTCCATATGGTCTATAACCTTCGGGGACACCTCATTCCACCAAGCGATGACTGGACCCATTTCTGAGCACTCCGATCCACGTTGGGCCTTGGGGATATTCACATGAGCACATCTGAGGTGAAGGTGTGGGTAGCATCGACTTAAAATCGGCACCCCAGAGCCGGGAATCGTACCAAGGGCTCTCGGCACAAGATCCGGAAACTAAAACACTGAGCTACCCCGACGCCCTGGGGAAAAATGTTACAAACACCATTTTCCCAAGTTTTCCAGAACAACCACTTGCCTGTGGTAGACAGGAAACGTTGCATCCCAACCAAAAATTGAATATCGAGATTTTATCCGAACCCAAAAACAGCACTTTTGTTAAAGCTCCGTATATACGTACGTAGTATGAAAGAGTGTAATTCAAAATCCAAAAGGAGAATGTATACCAAACTTATATTTAGGCTCAGGATCTTTCCAGAATATTACACGAAAATTTTCAAGAAAATCCCCTCACTCCAAGCTGCCATTTATATGGCAAAATTAATCTTCTTAAATTTGTATTTAATAATTATGATTAGATAGCACATGTTATGTTCTTTTGCATGATTAATACATCACATATTTAGTTATGTGCGAATAGATTGTAGAGTCATATTCATTCTGAATGAGTTTTGTATAACTTTGTGTAACATGTAGAGCTAATTATATAAGTGTATATATATATATATATATATATATATATATATATATATATATATATACATCGTGTGATCATTATAGTCGGGTAAATTTCTGTAATTGAATTTTCCGAAATGTCAGTGATAGAGTAATTTTCTCATGCTAACCACTCTTTCTGATGAAATATGTACCACTTTATGGACATGTTTGTCGCAAAATAACAGATATTGGAGCACAGAGAAACTCGATTTTACACACGAGATTTCTGTGGTGTGCAGTAAATACATGCAGAACAATAGAATCTTTACTTTCTGAACAAACAATGAAATATACAGGTACAGAATGAATTACTCATACCATTTTTGATCACCTGGCTAACTTTGAATGTCTGTCTGGAATTTTCGAACAAGACTTTGCTACCGCACATACAGCTGGCGAGTCATTAAATTTAATTCAGGAAATGTTTGAAGATAGGGTAATTAGTAAAGAATTATGGCCCTCACGTTCCATGAGTTTACTATATGTGGTATTATCTATGGCGGAACCCGAAAAATAAGGTGTTTGCAACAAACCCTATACATTGGAAAAAAATTAAATTGAGTTTTATTTATGGACGATCTTTAACTGCTGTGGTCCTTAGTTCCCATTCTATATTGGACGTGACAGACTGGAAATTTTGCTCACAGGTCTCTTTATCAAGCTCGAGCTTCTTATACGTGCTGTAAATCTACGACACGGGACCACCGGCTTTACTTCCCTTCCGAAGGACCATGCTAAGAATTTTTACGTCCAAAAAACAACCATCGCCCTTCGCCGGGTTTGAACCCGCGACCTCGGTAACCACCACCCCTATACATTGGAAGAACTAATAGAAATCACCATGCGAGAAATTCACTCAATTTGGGATATTGAACTGTTAAGTGTGAATGAAAGCTTCCAGAGAAGATGCTAGAAATGTGTGGATAGAGAAGAATGACATTTTCAACATTCTTGTATTAAAAATGTGCATATTATTATTGTTATTGTAACCGTAAATATTTCGGGGATATAATAGCTGTTTCAACGGGAGTCCGCGCTGCGGCGGCCGGCACGCGAGTCGCCATCATTGGCCGGCCACATGAGAAGCACTGTATATAATATAATGCAACTGTGTTAAGTGTCTCGGATTTTAAAACCTGTTAATGGTGTAACAGGTGGAAAAAAAAACGCTCCACTATTAGTCGGCCAAGATATGAATGCGCTTGGTGGAGGCGCCACTGCGTTCTGTTGA
This sequence comes from Deroplatys truncata, assembly GCA_030765065.1. Lineage (NCBI taxonomy): Eukaryota > Metazoa > Arthropoda > Insecta > Mantodea > Mantidae > Deroplatys > Deroplatys truncata. The sequence goes on from CM060990.1 coordinate 670,837,000, forward strand.
CAATCAAAGCTAGGAATCAGAGGGGAAGTGATAGGGAAATGTACAGACGTACAATGAAAACAGTACTACATGTGCAGGTTGAGAAAGATATTGTCTTTACGTTATTGTAGGAGTTTGCACCAGGCTTTGGGCGTCAATTTGAAGTAGATGTTTGCTTCACGTATAGAAAGAGTTTGTATTGTAGCTCAACTGTTGGAGAGCCGATCTTGAAATTCGTTGTAACCGCACGTATAGTAAACAGTTTCCGGTAGCCTTCGCCCCAAATGTACTTTCAGGTGGTCTTTGCCCCAAGTTTAAAAATAATAGCTTTGTAATTTAACTGTTTCTTTAAATATTATATATTTATGTTTGCCTCGTCTGCGTCAGTATTATTTTAGAGACATGGATATATTGGCAGGGCGTGATGCGACAAGATGTAGGCTTACACAGATTATGATTTTAATTCACTCCTTTTTATTAATCCTTGACACAAATTAAATAGCACTTCACTGATATCGAGAGCTGTGAGGTTCTGTTATTTAATACTTTTTTTAACAAGTATACTATTTTCGTCTCAAACGAATACGTATTTAAATCTCTCAAGGAAGCACAAGCAACGCATACAGTTATGAGCACACTCTGCAGGCAACTGACCAGATTTCAACCGTCTAAACTTGTAAATTTCTGTATTTCAAGTGTCTGATTGGCTAATCCTACTCCAATAGAATACCTGCATTTAACTAAAGCTTTTTATGGTTGTTGATTGGCTATTTTTATAGACTGTCACTAAAATTACATTATTGTTACTCCAAGAATCACAAGTAGTACTGTTAAACTTTCTTACTCATTATTGACTCAAGGTTACCTCATTGTTACCTCTTTGTTAGCAACTTTTGACCTATTTATCACAGCTCCTACTTTATTAAATTACGTAATACATTCACATAACATTATTGAAGATGTTTAAAATAATATAAGCATTTGCAATGACTGATACATACATTTTACAAATTATTATATACACATATTGCTTCAAGGCGGGCTGTTATTGAATTTACATGTTATATAATTTGACTAAAATCATTTAAGTTTTAAAAATACTGCCTCAAGGTCTCAGCCTCTGGAGCGATTCATCATATGAACGACTACAAGGAAAGAATTGCACGAATCATGTCAGTCTTAGCATGAATCGTCGTTCAAAAAGAATCGCAGGAATCGTGCATGAATCGTTGAGCAAATAGAATCGTGACCAGGTCATTCTCGATTCATTCTCACTTGCACTTTGTTTACTATCCTTAGCCTTGGCTGCCAAGCCGAGCCCGGGCGAAAACTGCCGAGTGAGTACGATGATTTGCAGGGAAATTACTATGCATTGTGATACTATAACATGGTATACAAAAACAGAACAGCAGTCAAAAATTGAATATTGCCGAGTTCTGTCGATTTGGAGTAGACCAGAATCATCGAAGTACTGATCGAATTATGCAGGTTGAAAGAATCGTTAGAATTTCTAATATTGCTAGACCAACACGATTCTCTGAGATGCTGATATCATAACCTAAAAGGACCGAGTTCAGTCGAGTCGTCCTCCGTGGTGTAGTGGTTGCTATGTTAGCCTCTAGTTTCTGAGGTCGCAGGTTCAAACCCGGCTGAGGTCGATGAATGTTTTCGGGCAATCCAGCAATCGAGAACAGGTCGCCCAGGTTCACCTGGGCGGAATGTGATCGCCACAGTACCTAGCCGCGCATGCGACCTGTGCGATAAAGAAGGTTAAAAGAATATACACAAGCTTTTGATTTTTGTCATGGGCGGGGTTTAGCTTTCTGCCCTGCCATTGGCTGGGTCTCGGTGTTCCCTCATGGGCGGACTAGCGACCATGTGGTGACCAAGCCCAATGCTGCTTAACTTGGGCGACCGCTTGTGTGGCCGTCAAGTTAAGCAGGCCAGCATGGCAGCAAAGCAAGATGGGATACTAGGTAATGGGATGGGGGTATTCAAGTTGGCAGCAGGGCGGGTCGCTGCTAGATGGTCACTCATCCAGCCAGCGACCGGACCCAATGCTACTTAACTTGGGGAAGTTTGCGGAATGAGGGATTGGCAGGCCTCAGCCTCGGGGGCCCAAGCCGTCCTTCGGCAACCGGTAGCTCTTCCTCCGCCTTGGCGCCTTGTGGTCGTAGCGGCCCAAAGAGTTAAAATTCCTTAGCATAGCTTCCTTCGAAAGGGAAGTAAGCCGGTGGTCCCGTGTTGTAGATTTACGGCACGTAAAGGAACCTCAAACCTGATAAAGAGGCTTCTGAGCAAAGTTATCGGTCTTTCACGCCCAATATAGAATGGTACGCTAAGAACCACAGAAGTTAAAGAGCGTTCATAAATAAAGGCTAATTTAAGTATAATTTTGAGTTCAGCTGCGAAAGAGTAACCCTTAAAACAATAGCGTAAACTGTAAAGCGCAGTAAAATGAATCGTAAACATTGCCAACGGATGAACGGAGGCTGCAGCACGTAGTACAAACAATAGAAGTAATTTTCAGTATCTTACTGAGAGATCTAATACGTAGCATTGCGTGATTACAGTGTAGTAGGTGTTCTATACAGTACCAAAGTATATGCAAAATAGAGGGGAAATTAGGAAATGTTAGAATTCTGGCTTGAAGAATATTTTGGTTTTAAATATATTAAAAAGGTTAAAATGAAGTCATTTAAAAACATTGATTTATATGCTAAAATCTATATTAAAGGTATAGAAACATGCTTCGATATAACTAAGGGTATTCTCGTGTGTAAAAGATTCCTCGAATTTTATGAAATGAAGTCCATACAGTAGTTTTGCACTATCACGATGTTATATCATCAATGATAATAACAATACCGTCAGGCAACGGCACGATTCATGAACGAATCGTGCTCTAGGGCAGGGTAACGAACAGTAAGGAATTCGTGAATCGTGAAGGAATCATATGAATCGATTACTTCAAAAGAATCGCTCGACCCACCCTACAGTAAATGCAACTCGGAACTGCTGATGTTTCCTTTACCTAGCTGTCCTTCCTATGCCCCGCCCGCTTGTTTCGTAACCGTTTAGTTCCTCTTCCCACCACACGCATTCATATCGTTTCCGGCAAGTACAGTACTAAACTGCATTCACTCTTAGGTTGATCCGCGCCAAAACAAACGCACGTGACCAGTGCACCGTGGTACAACACTGTAGCAATGCGTGCTGGAAAATAGACCCATGTTAATAATCTAAATTTTAGAATCAATGTATCCTTAAATGGTATTATATTCTATACAAATTCCTAAAAGTTTAATTAACGCTAATTTGTACCTTTAAACAGAGCTACAAGTCCCAACATGCAATTCATATAAGTACCTGACATACGGGTATGCCCAGAATATTGTTCGTAGTCAGAAACCAGCAGTTTCTGTTTAGTATCATGGTGGACGATGATTTGCTCTTGCGTTTTCGTCAACATACGTAGAGCATAAGCGGATAAACCATTGACTAGTGGTGAAAAAACAATAGAGTTGGACGTTTATTGTACGTTATGTGAGAAATATCTAACACATTGAAGTAGGTTTGTTGCTGCACGTATGGAAAGCCAATTTGAAGTAAGAGTTGTATTGTATTTCAACTGTTGGGAGCCGAACTTGAAGTAGTTGCAACCGCACGTATGGTACCCGCTTTCCGGTAGCCTTCGCCCCAAATGTACTTTCCGGTGACCTTTTCCCCAAATGTTTAAAAAAATATATTAACTTTATAATTTTTACTGTTTCTTTAAATATTATCTATTTATGTTTGCCTCGGCTGCGTCATTATGATTGTTAGAGACACGTTTCTCTTTGCAGGGTTGTGGTGCGACTGAAGATTGTAGGCTTACACAGATTATAATTTTACTTCACTCATTTTATTAATGCGTCACACGATTTAAATAACACTTCACTGATATAGAGAGAGCTGTGAGGCTTTTTTATTAATTACTTGCACTTTTTAACACGTAAACTATTTCGTCTCACACGAATACGTATTAAATTTCTCGAGGACACATCTCGCGTCCGGTTAGAAACGCTGTCTACTAGCAACGCGTCCAGTTATAAGCGCTGTCTGCAAGCAACTGACTTCGTTTCTACCGCCTAAGTTTGTAAATTTCTGTGTTTCAAGTCTCTGATTGGCTATTCCTAATCCAAAAGCATACCTTCATTTAACTAAAGCTTTTCCCGGTTATTGATTGGCTGTATATAAACTGTCTCAACATTTACATTATTGTTGCTCCAATAATGACTAGTAGCATTATTAAACTATCTTACTCATTATTGCCTCAATGTTACCTCATTGTTAGCAACTTTTAACCTATTGTTCTCACAGCTCCTACATTATATTAATACATTCACATAACATTATTACACATGTATACAATAATATAAACATATACAATGACTGTAATATACAATTTTTATATCTTGTTACATACACTTATTGCTTTAAGGCGGGCTGTTATTGAATTTATATATTATATAATTAGACTGAAATCATTTAAGTGTTCAAAATACTGTCTCAACTTCCCGTGAAAGAAATGGTGAAATTAACTTGTGAGTTCACCAGTGTTTCGAGTACAAGTATAAACAATGCTCGTTTAAGAAAAATCTGAAACGGGAAAGTGGTTACACGCGGCAAAAACAGAAAGCTTAAGAAATAAGCGATGCAAGAATGGGACAAGAATGTTATTCACTTAACAATACACAATTTCTTTTTTAAAAATGACCCGATGACAGTTGATAAAAGTGTCGCTTCCAGAGAGCGAATAAATTAAGATATCGCATACCTGTTACTTTCTTTCTCGCTCGTTTCTTTTAGAATTAACTATTATTATACGTGCAAACATTTATTATGTTGTAACTATCAATCTTATCTATCACCTTCAAACCTAAAAGAGTATTCTAGTCATCGTTTAAGTTGTCGGACAATGTTCTCTTTGCTGTACTCTGTCACATGGTCGTGAAAATATGACGTATTTCTGCCGCGAATGGCGGAAGGATACATTACAGCGGTGCACTGGTCACCTGGGTTTTGTTTTGGTGCGGATCAACCTAAGAGTGAATACAGAGTAGTCACTCACTACGTGTGTCTGATGTTCAATACCGCATTTGTGCTTTGAAGCCTACTGGATGTTGCGGTAATGTCGAAGGTTGGTCAGTACAGTACAGTACACACATGTAATGGTTAGTTTCTCATTGTGTACCAATACTCATTAGTTGAGACAGTAGGTACACACTTGTCGTGTGATTTACATTTAATTTTGACTGGCAAATGGAGATGTATCACAAAGGCAGCTTTCAATTACGTTCCTGCCAGGCTCCTGTTGTTATACATCCCTGCAATACCTTGCTCCTAACCCCAAAATGCTTGCTTTGGTACTGCCTTTTTGCTCCACAATTTACTCCATGTTGTTTTACCTCAGAGCCCATGCACATCCCCAATGCCGGTCTGTGCTCACAGAGATTTTTTCCGTTCCTTTCTGTTTACCGTGTTTGGTTGGTGTTGTCTCTGTCAAGTTTTAATGAAGTGTTTGAAATCGTTTGAAAGACCACTATCAGCTGCTTTAGGCATGTTCAGTGGATTGTGTTTTAGGCTTTCCGCCGGGTTTGGAGCAATTTGTTTCAAATTACACTGAATATATTAAGTTTACTTGGTTTTCTTCAAGGGAAATTTAATGTATGGCCGGCAAGTGAGTATTAGACTTATTAGGTTATACAGTATCGAGATTTGTTTTTCATTTTTGAAACAAGCGAGGAAAGCGGAACAGAGGGAAGAATATACAATTTTGGTTTTACAATGAAAAATGTGACCTTGGGTAGAAAACTATAACCAGTTTATTTTTAAAAGTACATTTTTGTACAATAATAATAATTGAAGGTTTTTTTTTGTTTTCCCTTCCTTATTAACAGTGATTACAGTCACCTTAAAGTTTCTTTAGGGAAAATGAGACATACATACAGGCGGTCAGCGGAAGCAACATTAACAAATTAATACGGAACAACGGCCCAAAATATTTTGAAGCATTTTTGACATGCATTTAATTGAAAGCAGAGTCATTCTACAAAATATTATCACCATAGTTCATATTTCTATCTACTTTATGTTAATTGATACAAACATTTACAGAAACTGGTTTCATTACTTATTTTGTTGTAGGTGAAAGGGGGATAGAGGTCAAGAAAGCGATACTCAAATATTTAAAAGAGGTCGCAGTATCGGGTTTGAACGGTTGAAATATGATCAGTTGCCTGCACACCTTGGTAGTGACCGAATGGAAGATGTGTTCTCTAAAGAAATGTTACGTATTCGTGTGAAACGAAAATTAAGTATACGCGTTAACAAAGTGCAAATATTAAATTAAAGAATCTCACAGCCCTTAATATCAGTGTAGTGCTATATCATCTGTGTCGAGGATTAATAAAAAGAAGTGAATTTAAACTTAAAATCTGTGTAAGCCTACATTCTTGTCGCACCACGCCCTGATTAAGAGAAACGTGTCTCTATAGTAATACTGACGCAGCCGAGGCAAAAACAAACATAAATAATATCTATAGAACCAGTTTAATAACAAAGTTAATATAATATTTTTAAAACGTGGAGTGTAACAACAAAAATACATCTTCAAATCCGCTTCTCATACGTAGCAGCATATTACGTAACAAACAATCTACTTCAAATTAACGCCCTAAACGTGGTGCAAACTTCAACAACAAACACTTTCTTCAAATTGACGTCCATACGTGCAGCTAAATAAATAAACAACTTAAACAGCATCCAAGAACAATACTACTTCAAGTTGGCTCCCATATGTGGGGCAGAAAAATATAATTCTCAACTCTTTCCGTGATATTGCCAGAAACAACTGAATAGCGACAGAAAATTAAAATTTACGAAGTACTAAAATCCAAAACAATAACGAATATTTTGGAAATGCATAATGTCCCCGAAAAGATTATTTGAAATAATTTGTATGCTTTAAAGAGATCAACATTTTTTGTTGTAATATTTTGTTATCCTTTATGGTTTACCTGTTATACAAAATTACACAAAACTCCTTCCGCATGAAGAGGACTTCACAGGCTATTGCCAGAAAACTCGAGATATACATTTTATTTGTAATATAAGTGTCTTAAATCTATGATATTTTAATACAAATTATTACAGCCATTTTTTTTGCGAAAATCAAAATTATGGAAATTTGTCCTTTGTAAAAGGTTGTTTGGGGTGTGGGGATTGACTTGAAAATCTCGTGTCGCATCTTTTGTGTTTATTCGAGCTTTTGAGTTTCATTGTTCACACGTGCGCACTCGGACGTATGTAAAAATGCGTTTTTTTTGGGGGGGAGATTCGAAAAGTTTCAAAACATGTATTTTCGCTGAAATCTTGGTATCGAGTTTTTGAGTGTAATGCAATACTTTCTCTACCTACTAGGCTCGTTGTATAGAAAGTAAACGTAAATCCAATGGATTTAAAATCACTATTTTTTTATGTTGATGGTATATTTTTATCTTTAATTCTGAACATATTTAACTTAATAAAATAGGGCTGGTTAGTTTTTCAACTCCAACTTTCAAAACATGCATTAAATGGTTCCTGTCCGAGCAGTAATGTTGTAGTATCCTATGACATTTGAATGTGAGTATAAAAACAAAAGAGCAGAAAAGTGATATTAAAAATGGCTAAGTGTCGTTTAATACATTTGGCCATTTAAATGTGACGTAATTAGAGCACGTTCCAAGGTTCATAGACTTCAGAATTTAGGCATGATCAAAGCTTACTAGATAGGTAGATAAGGTATCTTTATTAGTTTCAAATTATGGAAGTTATTACACAAGTATTTAGTGCAAGGGTCATTGAACGTATATGCATATTTAGGTGACAAAATAAATAGAAAAGAAACAAAAAACAACAAAAAAGAAAATAGAGATAAATTACCTTTGACTAACTAAACAAACTTGACCTAGCTTCCTGCACTTTAACCAAGAAATTGCCCATGTTTTGCCAGTTCCTCTGATCAGCCAGTAGATCCCAAAATGACAATTTCTTTCTTGAGGGACTTAAGAATTTTTCTTTGAGTTTAATTGTTCACTGGTTCTCCTACTGAGCGCATTCGGCCAAAATATGTACCCAGTGAAATGAAAGAATGAAATCGAGTTATATTTATGGACGCTCTTTAACTACTATGGTTCTTAGCGTCCCATTCTATATTGAGCGTGAAAGATCGGCAATTTTGCTCAGAGGCCTCTTTGTCAGGCTTGAGGTTCTTTTACGTGCCGTAAATCTATAACACGGGACCACCAGCTTTACTTCCCTTCCGAAGGAAGCCATGTTAAGGATTTTTACGCCCGAAAAAATCCACCGCCCTCCGCCGGGTTTGAACCCGCGACCTTGGGAACTAGAGGCTAGCACGGTACCACTAGTCCACGGAGGACATGTACTCAGTCCTCATCCAAATCACAGAATGGGCAGATTCTCCTGCCAGCATCGTAAGATTAATAACAATAAAGAATACAACATTGGGATTTTTTTGAAAGACTGTTCAATACTTCACTCGTGACATTCCTTAAATACTTCATTCAAAATGTTTTAAAAATTGTGTGTTTCCCTACCGAGTGTTTTGTTCATTTCTTTATGTATGCCAAAAGTCATAATAATGTCTTAATTTAATATTTCACCGAAACAAATTTCGATTTAGGCAAAACATACCTCATATTGAGTTATGTGGAAATTCTATGTGTTTCTCAACTGTAGAGCAATACATTTTCTGTTACAAATTTATTCTAATTGTTAAAAGTCAAGCACAGTGTGCAGTGTGGGGCTGAAGTTAGTTGTACATAACATAAAATATTCACTTGGTTTTTAATTGATTTTTACATTCGTAATCTGGCGTATATAATATGTGGCCCATAATGGAACGGAGCTGTTTTTGTTGATACTGACAAACCTAGCGCATCCCCTGCCAGCGTAACCACCCCTGTTTATCGAGCATAATTCTAGCCATTGGATAGGCAGGGTACTTTACCTCCCCCAAAGTATGGCCGAACTTCCGTAAGGTAACATTGCAGTTTAAACCTTAGGTTTTAAATTACACTACCGTTTTCTTAATGCCGGATTTCTTATTGTCGTTTAGTAGCGACAACTTTAACCTTCATCTGCATGTTGCTAATGAAAGCTCTCAAATACGAAGTGTGATCAAAAAGTTTCCGGAACGACTTCATAAATACTACACAACAGTTTGTTTTGTCTAATCTGCACTGTCATCCTCAACGTACTTTGGGAGTTGATACTCTTGTCCCAAAGCTTCTGCCACTGCTGGAAGTACCTCTGGAAGTCCTCTTCTTTCAACATGTTCAGAGCCTTCTGCGATTCGCGACGGATGACATCAATGTCCTCAAAATGCGGCTCCGAGGACACACCGTTTTAAGTCGCGGGAAAAGAAAAAAGTCCACTGATGCCAAATCTGGAGAATAGGCGGGATGGGGAACAGTATTCACCCTATTTTTATCCAAAAATTGGCGAACAGAAAGGGCTTTGTGCGCGGGCGCATTATCATGTCGCAGGAACCAGTCGCCAGTCTTTCAAAATGCTTTGAACACTTCCAGAGGAGAGTCCTAATGAGTCAGAAAGTTCTCTTATTGTAATACGCCTATCATTTAAGACCATTTCCCTCATATGATTGATATTTTCATCAGTTTTGCTGGAACAGGGTCGCCCCTAACGATCTGCATCTTTAACTGATGTCACACCACTTTTAAATTTCCAAAACCTCTCAAATGTTTGAGTTTTGCCCATAACTTCGTCCCCATAAGCTGTTCTTTACAGTTAATAGGCTTCTGTTGCAATTTTACCGAGTTTAAAGCAAAATTTGATGTTCGTTCTTTGTTCTTCGTAATCTGACATTTTTGCTAGGCGAAAAAATCGCAGCACATGCAAAACACGTATTCACTTCAGAGTGTCCACCTCGTCACTGCATGGACACAGGAAGTCACGTCACCTCTCATTTTTATCGGAAAGGAACGCTGTATGTACAGTCTGGGTAATAATTAAAGAAATATCAGCGTCAGCATTGTTGTGAAGCCATTCCGGAAACTATTTGATCACACCTCGTATGCAAATGTAGTAGCTGTCGTTCAGTTTAACTACACATGCAAATAATTCCTCATACTTTCCTCTAGAAGACCGAATTATTTGTAATTGATTTAGCCTTTGCTTGTGTACCAATCATAGCGAAGCTCTTCCATATAGGTGGTATCCAAACCACCCCTTCATTCCACAAAGTTATAAACATCGCTCGTTTGTTAGATTTTATGCCTCTGATTTTTTTTTCAGCCCAGTCACATAGAGAACTGATACTGGCAGGGTGGAGTCAAAAGTTGGTTACCAGAAGGTGGGAACCTTACAGAGAGAAAAGCACTGTGGCGATCTAGGGGAATGGGTCACCTTTCATGCACTTCAGTGTACCTATTAGCTAGAGAAAGTATTGAATTTTCACAAAAAAATTCCATACCGAGATTCACCGGAAATAAATGTTGTTGGGGCCCCCTGAATCCAAAAAGGCATTTTTAGAAAAAGCTCCGTATATGTGTAAGGTGCGCGTGCGTCTGCATCTTGAATAATATAACTCAAAAACGAAATGTCGGATAGTTACCCAACTCAGCATTTAAGTATAGTGTTTACCAAAGAGGCGACTAGAAGATTTTCAAGAAAATCCCTCCCACTTGTAATCATCCTCCATATGCAAAACGTTTCAAACGTTTTGATGTTCTAAAATTATTCAATTCTGATTAAAATATTATATGTTTAAGATATTTACGGGAAAAATAAAATATATACCCTGAGTTTTCTGAGAAAGCCCTGCGAGATTCTCTTCATTTACAAGAAACTTTATGTAATTTTGTATAAATAGTCAAATATTTACTAGACAGAAAACAGGTTATTTTAAGTCACTCCATTGCTTTCAAAGAACTTTATAATGATAACAGCAAATTCATTGGCTTGAATTCTTCAATACTTTCGTCACTTTTAAAGTGCTGTCGGTATTCGGTTGTTTATCGTGATACTATACAATTTCAAGCTCGGTATAATACACCGAATAGTTTTTAATTATTTGGCCATCGCTGTTCCCTTTGTACAAAGAGCGCCAAAGAAAATCTCACTGCTTCTCGCGTCTTATTTATTTTTGTACTTGGCCTTGCTAAGCCATGGCCATTTCATTGGTTGCTTTAGGCCACGGTGTAAGGATGCGCCAGTCCTTCTTCTAAATAGTTGCACCAATAACCACAACAAAGGTTACAAAATGGCGTAGAAATACGATATATTTACGCTCTTGATCGTATTAGCTAAAAGAGAAAGAGGTAGAGTGAGTGGATTCAGTTTGCCATACAGACCTCTTATCGTGATTAGTAGCTCATACCTTATCGGCTAGTGCAGGTCACGCCTTTGAAAGGGTTAAAAGCTAAGGGGAAAACTTGATGAGCAACCAGGTTAGCGAAATGTAGAATGTGCAGTGTGAGAAGATTTTCAAATTAAAGCTTGAATGGTATTCACTAAATACATAGCAATACTTATAACAAAAAATAAACAGAACTGTATTCTCACAGTGGTATCAATGCTTGTTGCTGCATAGAAACAAACATAACTAAGTAATAAATAAATAAAGCAGCATGTTTTCCCTCTAATTCAAACTACAATTGGTTAATATACCTTTACTAACACATTGCAGATCGTTGGAATACAACAGGATTATAGCAAAAGAATATAACCCAATTATTATTGCCATAATATGTATGTTATATTCGGTAAATTATATACATATACACATTAATCTCTAGTTTCTAAACATGATCAGTCAATTATAACAAAAGAGTAATTTGCACTTAGTAAATGAATATCATCATCTGCGGATGTTTTGCGGGGAGTGCTCACTTTCTAACGAGTATGTAGACCGTCTTCCCCACTTTCCTGAAATGTTTTTATCTAGTAATTTAGTATAAAAACACTTTTATGCACTGCCGTTACAATTGCTGTAACAGTGCGACCAGTCTCCCACATTTGATATGTCCACGAGTAATTTCCCTAGTATACGGCATGACTGGTTCTGAGACAATAAACATGTTTTGGTTTCAATAACACCAGAAAAATCACAGGCATCAACTTCCCCTCTTTTTCCCCTTATTGCTATGTTATCAAGTCACCGCGCTCTGCAAGGTGAAGGGCACGCCTCAGAGGACCCCAAAAAAGATACAAAATCAGCCGAAGATTTTCTTTGGTGCTGTCTGTACCAATAACCAAATCTGTACTGAAACTATTTGAGCAAAGCTTATCTTAATTAACTTGAAATGGATAGAGAATAAAGTTTTGCAAGTATAGTTATATAGTAAACATAAATGATAATGGGTAGAGGAAGTCGGGCATGTAACATGTAAGAATTTTTATTTGTGGAAAATTTTCACCTTATACAACCGTTGAGATGATTTTTTAAAGTGTTCGCGGCGTTGCTCGATACAGTTCACGCAACGACTTGAAAGCGATTCACCAATTGGAACAATAACGTTTGTTTTTCATTAATGGCTGGAAATTTATTTTCGATGGACATTCTCAGGTCGTCTAAATTTTGTGGGGGATACACGAGACACCGTATTTTACAATCCCCATAGGCTAAGACAACGGGCTGCTTCTAGATATGTTCAAGTGTGCAGACGCCTTCCTCAGTGACTTGTGAACACTTGATGCACACGCATGAGTAACCGTAGCGGGAAAACGTTGTTCCTTTGGTTGATGCCCTCTGCTTGTTCTTGTCTCCGGCTATTGCTGCACGTCGGCTGTTGTTTTTTCCATTCCTAATAATTACCTAGATTAGATTAGATTGGATTGTATTCTGTGAGTACACTAGCAGCCATAAAGGCTTGTGAACATGTACATGTCAAGGAAATGTACAAAAATTATGTATAAACATAAATATTACACAGAATATAGAACATTTTAAATAAAATAGACACATACTATATGCGTGTCAAGGAAATGTGCAATAAAGTTACATATATACATAAATATTACATAGTATACAGAACATTTAAAATAAAATAAAGACGCATTATATACAAAATTAAACAAATCACGTGTAATTTTGTACAAAATCGAATACCTCCCTACCGTTATAAGGTTAACATTATATTTATAGACAAGAACAGTTATTTTAACTTTCTCTAGGCTTGTACCTTTGTTCGTCTCATCATTTATTTCTATTTGGTTTGTAATGCATAGCATTCACTGTCGGTTCTTAATATATGTACATACATTTAAATAATTTCATTAATTCTAGAGCAGGCAATTGAAAACTGGCAATTGTCATTAATATTTACTAATACCGCTTAGAGAGCTATATATGTATTATCATCAGGATAATTTGTCATTCAGATAATCTTGTACCGAATAACATGCTTTTGGGCATAGGTACTCTTCAACAGCAGTTTTAAAGACATTGAAATTGTCAACTTTACTCTTAAGATCATTAGGGAGAGTATTAAATATTTTTATGGTCTCGTAATATACACCTTTCTGGAAGCAAGAAAACGTTGCACTGGGATGATGGATGTTACCCTTTTGTCTAGTGTTTATCTCATGAATTTCCATGTTTGTTATAAATGTGGTTCGATTGCATACATAGAATTTTAAGATTGAAAATATATACATGCAAGGTAGGGTTAATATCTTCAGTCTTCTAAAAATATGTTTGCAAGAGTGTCTGCTATGGGTGCTGGAAATGATAACTAATTTCACGGGTCTCAGGGTTTTCGTAGGTGAGGCGAATTAAAATACACTGCATTTCCCTTAAAAATGTGGTTTAATCAAATACTTATGGCTGGGTAGCTTTTTCCATTATAACAATTCCCACAATAATAATAATAATAATAATAATAATAATAATAATAATAATAATAATAATAATTAGAAGGCTAGTCTAACTGCACACGCTTCCTACCCATATTCACACGCGCATCTGTCGTTCAGAGAGTAAAACTGTGTGTCGACGAGATTCTATAAGAGAGTGAAAATCTGGGGCTTTCTTCCCTTTTCATACCTAAGCCTAATGACGCTCGCCTCCGCGCCTCAAAATGTAACAACATTTATAATTGGTCCTCAGACCGCGTTACCGTATTCTGTATGAGAATATTCTGCTAAAAAAGAATTCGCATGCGCGTCCGAGTAACGCATCCGGAAGCAGATTCAATATCTCTCTCTCTCTCTCTCTCTCTTTCCTTTCTATATTTGTCTCTTTCTATTTCTCCTTAGTGCTTCCAGTTCCCTGCTCATTAGCTTGCTGAAAGATGGGCTCTACCTAGAATTATCTTTTACTTGGAATTAACTAGCTCGCCCGTCCCTTTCTTATCTAAGTTACAATCTGCTTTTGTACAATTTTTGATTGTTAAATATTCTAACATATTTCTTGGTGAATTATATGTGTGTGTGTGTGACATATCCCCTTTCATAACCTTTGAGCATTTCCTTCATTACGGATATTATGTACCCAACACCATCCTGATCAAGCTATAAAGATTCCCATTCTTTAAAATTTGAAGTTAAGTTTGCACAAATTTTTCCAACTTTATAACTTCGTCTTGTTCTTAATCTTCTTCGGATTACCCTCCTCTTTGGGGGAATTACACACTCAAGGACTTACAAGCCAATGCCTTGTGTCAGTAGTCTATAGAGCATCAAGCAAGCTTTGGATCATAGCAGAACCAGAATGGATGATCAGCCGAATGCCTGGTATACCAAGTTGATAAGGGGCTGCAGTGGGAAAACGTTGGGCATCATTTGCAACGGGAAATCCTTGTTCCTCTTGGTTGATGCCCTCTGCTGCAGTGTTCTGGTCTCCGGCTACCTCTGCTCAGTGGCTGATGATTTATCCATTCCTAATAAATTACCTATCTAATTTAACTTATCTCAAGGTTTTCATAGGTGAGGCAAATTAAAATAAACTGCATTTCAATTAAAATGTGATTTATTATCAATAAGCTACTTATGGGCGGCTAGTTTTTCCCATCTTTAACAATTCCCACCATAATAGTGAATTAGGAGCCTTATCTAATTGCACACGCTTCCCCAACCATATGCACACACGTACATCCGTCATGCAGAGAGTATAACTGTCGAAAAGATTGTATAAGAGAGTATGTAGGAGAGTGTATAAGAGAGTGAGAATCTGGGTCCTGCTTCCCCCTTTTGTACCTAAACCTAGTGACGCTCACCTTCGCGCCTTAAATTGCAACGACATTTCTAATTGGTCCTCGGATCGCGTTATCTTATTATATATGAAAATATTCTACACCAAAACTTTTTCGCACACGCGTCCCAGTGATGCGTCCGGAAGCAAACTCAATATCTCTGTCTCTTTCGTTGCTATATCTGTCTCTTTCTGTTTCTCGTTATTCCTTCAATTTCCTTGCTCATTAGCTTGGTGAAAGGTGGTGGACTCTACCTATAATTACTTTTACCTGGAATTAGCTAGCTCGCCCGTCCCTTACTTATCTAAGTTACAATCTGCTTTGTACATTTCTTGGCTGCTAAATATTCTAACACCTTTCTTGCTGAATTATATTATTATGTACAATTCTTGTTTGATATTGGTTTATATATGTGTGTGTGTGTGTGGTATATCCCCTTTCAGGTCCTCAAAACGTGTATGTCCAGGGATATCTTGGTATTGAATCTTAGGGTGGAATGCAATACATTCTCTACCTGTATGCAAGAATCACGTTAAAAGGGAAGGACGGGATTCACGTAGAATTCAAAGTTTTGGCGTGAAACATGCAACATATGAAACTATTGTACTTATAGGATACAACTCGTGTATGCCAATATCAACAATTATTTATAATTTACAGTCGGAGTTCTCGAGCTTCCTGTGCCTAACTCAAAAGTTATGTTTATATTCCATAAAGATACAGAAGCTCACCGTGGAAGGATCTTTAAGAGAACCTCTTTAATGTTTGTAGAATTCAGGGTACAAAGGAAGGGACAAGAGCAAGAAGCTAACAATATGAGAATGCTGTACCTAAACATTTAGCATCTTCTTGTTAAGGGAATATGCCACACATTTCGACTTGGCTGGAATACGTTTAACGCTCAGGACTTCCCATGCATAAACATGTGATACTCTAGCCTACTTCCTGAAGGAGTTTTCCAATGTGTCTGCTTTCGCTACAATATACATTTAAGTTATGTTTTTACATGGCCGGGTTTGGGTAGTGTGTAACGTCCGTTCTTACTATATACGACACCACAAGTGGTGGATACCGACAATTAAGGCTCGGAAGTTGGGACCTTGTGTGCCTGGGAGACCGGTATTCAATGTAAACAAAGGGGCTATGTCAGTTACGTCCGCAGCTACCTACTTAGGCAGCTTGGGTAGGTTTAGGTTCTTCAATAAGACCTCGCCAAACACTATAGAACGTGCTCTGTGACGAGACACAAAGAAGCACTGTTTAGAACGCTTTCTGCTACGTCATTACAGCATAAAGGCCAAACTGGACATACGTAATAATTCTCATTCTCAGTTATACAGAGCCATAGAGTCGATGGCAAGTGAAAAGGGGAGGCCTTTAATTTTAACCAACATTTTAACCTACTTACTGTTTCAACCATACAAATTCTTTGTTAACTCGTGTTCAGTTCTTAGATTTTTATGCATAACACAATGAAATGTAACAAAACTTCATCCATTTGTGGGGTTTAAATTTAAAATGTTACAAACAATCCTAAGTCTGCAAAATGGGAAGGTAAATGTTATTTGTGGCAGGAATTGCAAATTCTGGAACTAATAATTCAAGTCTTGAGACGCAACTGACATATTAACCAAGAAATCTAGGGACGCAACTGATATATTAACCAAATAATCCATAGACGCAACTGACGTATGACCCAAATAATCCAGAGACGTAATTGACGCATAAAACTGAACGCGGGACGCAATCGCCGGGTACCATTAACAAACACCTCCTACCAACACAGAGGTATTCATTGAGTATATGTTGTGTTAGCTTTATTTAAGTTATACCTGTGGCGCCAGTTGACCGCAGGGCGCACCGGGTCCCAAGTTCTGAGCCTTACTGATAATACATTAAATTAAGTAATTGGTAAAGGAAGTTTGGTAGGGAAACTTTGAAGGCGTATGTTTAGTATACCTTCCCGGCATTTTCCAGTTATGAGAAATGAGGAAAATCTGGAAGAAACCCAGTCAAGGCGGTCGGTCCCGGCGGGATTTGAACCGCAGACCTCCCGTTCACAAATCCGAACCTTGACGACCTCGGCTACACTTGTCGGTTTGAATGGTCATAATTCACAAAGTAATGCATATTTATGTGCATCCACCGACTGCTTTTGTAAAATAAAGACGGCCAGAAATGTTCTTTGGCTTCTTAATGGAGGTTTTTGTCCAATACGGCTATTTAGTCGTCCTTGTTAACATATTTAGATGACCTTCACTTTCTGTGTCCAAGGTTACTAGTTTGATCCTGGCCAAGACGATGATACTAAAATGCAAGCATATTCGGGTACAACGGCGAAGCTGATATGACCTAGTGGTTATTAATGTCATTAAATAAACGTAAAAATAGAGCACACACTACTATTTAGAGCACTTAGGATTCATACCTCGATGAGAACAGCTATAAATATTGAAAATAACCGTGTGTCATAAGCAGATTTATATACATAATGTCTAAGAGTTGGCACGCATAATATGCAGGCTTTAATTTTACGAAAAAAACGGAGAGAGAAATATTGAATAAAAATTGTTTGGGCTTCATATTTAGTTTTTTATTCCATATATGTAGTTATTGCGAAGCATTCAGCTTATGTGAAATTTTCTTATATCTTATATTAAAAGCTATCCATTAAGGCAGCCCAATGATGCGATATTCATTGAAATTTCAAACTTTTGCTTTTATTGCTACTTTATATTAATATGCAGTTTATATTGGTACAAGGTGGTACGAAGAGTGACAATATAAGATTAAAGCTATTTCCGCAAAAAAAGTAAAGCAAATTCATTACACTTTAAACTGTTTAGCATGGTCTGCACGGCGAAAGTTTTAATTCAACACCTGCCGGCACTGATAGGTATAGCATCTCGTTCTTGTCCTTGTCTTGTCCTTTCTATTTTAAAAGCTGAAATAAGAAGAATAAATAAAAATGTCCACATTTTCCAGTAGGAACATAAACCTTTCCACGTAATGCAATAACTCCACTATCTTCCTAAAGGTTTAAAACCAGGAATATACCTTAGTATCACGCTATTGTATTTAAATATGTTAATTGTTTGGAAATAATAGTGTGTTAATAATAGATTAGTTGAACCTTATATTAAATTTTTGTGGGGATTCATTGCATTTTTTGCATTAAATTGTAAAACAATTACGGAAAAACGCCTGTTTGAGCCAGAAATATTTTAAGCTACTGAGAAGCAAAATATTTGTGTAATGTATCAAATATACGCATCTGATATTTGATATAACGAATTATTCTTAAAGAAAAGCAATTAATAGCTTTCAAAATTCGCAGAGGCAGCATGAAAACCTACATACTATTATGCCTTCCTAGTAGAAAGAGCGCTAAAGAAAATCTCACTGCACCTCGCGTCTATGTCACATTATTTATCGTTGTACGTGGCCTTGCAAAGCCATGGCCAATTCATTGGTTGCTTTAGGCCACGGTGCAAGTGTGCGCCAGTCCTTCTGCTAAATAATTACACCAATAACCACAACAAAGGTTACAAAGTGGCGTAGAAACGAAATATATGTTTACGCTCTCGATCGTATTGGCTAAAAGAGAAAGAGGTAGAGTGAGTGCATTCAGTTTGTCATACAGACCTCTTATCGTGATTGGTAGCCCATACCTTATCGGCTAGTGCAGAACACGCCTTTGAAAGTGTTAAAAGCTAAGGGGAAAACTTGACGAGCGCCCAGGTTAGCGAAATGTACAATATGTAGGTAAGATTTTCAGGGGGTGCAAATTAAAGATTCAATGGTACAGCAGGATTATAGACAAAAATACAACACAATTTTATTACCATAATGTGTATGTCATATTCGGTAAACCATATACATATTTATCTCTAGTTTCTAAACATGATCAATGAATTGTAACAAAAGAGTAATACGCATTTAGTAAACGAATATCATCTGCGGATGTTTTACGGGGAGTGTCCACTTTCTGATGAGTATGTAGACCGTCTTCCCCACTTTCCTGGAATATTTTTATCCAGTAATTTACTATAAAAACACTTTTATGCACTGCCATTGCAATTGCTGTAACAGTGCGACCAGCCTCC
Organism: Deroplatys truncata; assembly: GCA_030765065.1. Taxonomy (NCBI): domain Eukaryota; kingdom Metazoa; phylum Arthropoda; class Insecta; order Mantodea; family Mantidae; genus Deroplatys; species Deroplatys truncata. The sequence goes on from CM060990.1 coordinate 670,856,345, forward strand.
CACATACCCACTATACGTCCACGAGTAATTTTGCTAGTATACGGCATGACTGTTTCTGAGACAATAAACATGTTTTGGTTCCAATAACACCGGAAAAATTAAAGTCATCAACCTCCCCTCTTTTCCCCCTTATTGCTGTGTTATCAAGCCACCACGCTCTGCGGCAGGTAAGGTGAAGGACACGCCTCAAAAGACTCCAGAAAACGATACAAAATCCGCCGAAGATTTCCTTTAGTGATGTTTGTACGTGTTTCCGCTTTCAAAGTAATCGGATAAGCATTGGGGAAATTTAAACTTTCACCATAGGGTTGCTTTAAATTGCTTGCGTTAACTTTAAGAAGTATAAGATTATCTAATTGGACTGATACGAGTAACCAAGTTCGTTAAGCCTCGTGAACACGTCCTCATGAACATGAGGTCTACGGTACATTAGATTAGATTAGATTAGATTGTATTCTGTGAGTTCACTAGCAGCCGTAAAGGCTTGTGAACATAGAACATGTCAAGGAAATGTACAAAAATTACATATAAACATAAATATTACACAGAATATGGAACATTTGAAATTAAATAGACACATACTACATGGGTGTCAAGGAAATGTACAATAAAGTTACATGTATACATAAATATTACATAGTATACAGAACATTTAAAATAAAATAAAGATATATTATATACAAAATGAAGCAAAACAAGCGTAATTTTGTACAGAGTTGAATACCTCCTTACTGTTATAAGGTTAACATACGTATAGGCAAGAACAGTTGTTTTAACATTCACTAGGATTTTACCTTTGTTCGTCTGATCATTTTGTTCTATTTGATTTGTAATGCATAGCATTTACTGTCAGTTCTTAATATACATACATTTAAATAGCTTCGTTAATTCTAGAGCAGGCATCAAATATGATTGGCAATTGTCATTAATATTTACTAATACTACTTACAGAGGTATATAAGTATTATCATCAGGATAATTTGTCATTCAGATAATCTTGTACAGAATAATATGCTTTTGAGCATAGGTACTCTTTAACAGCAGTTTTAAAGACATTGAAATTGTCAACTTTTCTCTTAAGATCATTAGGGAGAGTATTAAATATTTACCTTTCTGGAAGCAAGAAAGCTTTGCACTGGGATGATGGATGTTACCCTTTTGTCTAGTGTTTATCTCACGAATTTCCATGTTTGTAATAAATGTGGCTCGATTGCATACATAGAATTTTAAGATTGAAAATATATACATGCAAGGTAGGGTTAATATCTTCAGTCTTCTAAAAAGATGTTTACAAGAGTGTCTGCTATGAGTGCTGGAAATGATTCTTATAACCTTCTTTTGCATGAGGAATATTCGTTTACTACTATGACTACGCCAGGACCATTCTCACTGACTAGCGTTATTTCCAGGCTTTCCTTAGACTTCATAACTGTCAAATGTTGGGAAGGTACGTTAGACTGAGACTGGAACATTTCCCTCCCAAACTTTCCCTCCCAAATATTAAACAGAAAAAAAAGTATATAATTTCATCGCATACATCACTAGTGTCGACGCCTGTGGTGCCATATGTTTTAAGAACGGGCGTTACACTCGTCTAAAAGTTATATTTAATTGGAAGGGGCGATTACCATCACACTATCGAGCCCTAACCAAGCCCGGTGCATGGACTGAAAGTCAACTTGACATTCTTTTAAAGACAGAATCAGCTGAAAAATGCAATGCCACAGCTGGGATTTGAACAGGGAAAGTAAGCGATCCGTGTACAAACCCGGCTGTGGCATTGAATTTTTCAGCTGATTCTAACCGTCCAACAATCTATAGGTCGGGCTAGGCCTTTAGAATAATAATAATAATAATAATAATAATAATAATAATAATAATAGTAATAATAATAATAATAAAGCCAGACATATTAACATTCTTTGTTGATTATACCGGTTCAACAAGTGGACAAAACGTGTTAAGTTCATTTTCAGCCGTCTTGGGAAGGTTGGGTGTGGATATACGTATAAAGACCACTCGTCACGCACGGTAATCCCAACTCTCGGGCTATATACATGTTTCTTTCTAGATCCCGTAAGGGGGGGGGGTGTTTCCGACCCCTTTAGCTGCCGTAGTGCGGGGCTGGGACCCTGAGCACTCGTGGTACTTCTGACGTTACTAGAAGTACGCCGGGCCGAACATTGGAGCCCCTCCCGACAGGGAGTTGTTCGGATTGGGTTGGACTCGGCGGGGCAGTGGTTCCCGATACCCATGGGAGATTAGATACGCCTGGCTGGTCTTCCGCCCAGGCGGGGTTGTGAGACGCCCCGATGTTCTCCGGCACCAACCAGGAGTGAGAGTTGGTAGACGACATGCTAGATTGCTGTCGGCCCAACCGAGGTTTTCGGTAGTCGCTCTTTTCGAGATGACGCGCGTAAGTGGCGTATCCACTTCCATCCTCGCGTAAGCGGGGGGACCTTTTTAAGAAATAAGGTATTGGCCTAATGGGAAACCCCCATGGTTGGAAAGCGGTTAGCGCCAGCCCCGGGCTTAGGATGGGGGCTTGGGTCTGTCTCTAGCTCCGGTAGATCTTCGCTCACAGTTCACAGTTGTCTCTTTCTACAGTTTCCACTTCAGTCCCTTCCTTTCTTAAAGCTTGAAACAGAGTTACAAGGCTCTATTGTCTTAACTATACTACTGCTACTGCAAGAGGGAAACTGAAAGGAGCGGGGGGGGCGGGAAAAATGGCCTTGAGAGGACTGGCGAAAATGAAAACACTATATCAAGCTTGGAGTCCCTATCGCATTATGGAATGAGACCTTTTGTGCTTAAGGATCGTACCCGAGGAATACCATCCTGAAGAGCCTGTTTACTGATTTAATTTTCACGAATGTGAAAATATTTATAGAGTAGAAGACAGCGAGTTCCTTTTCAAGTCGCGGATTGTTACCCGTTCCGAGACCAAGAGATCTTCCTGACAATGTTCTGTCCAGATTATTTCCTAGCCGTTTAATATTCCGTCTTCCGGCTGGTTTGTAATTAAGTGCTAGTCCATCAGATGAACTGTAATGACTAGCAGAAGTAGGCCTCATAACAGATCGCAAAAGGCTGATTTGTACCGCTTCTGTTCTTCTCTTGTTATTTTTCATTAATAACCAGGCTGCACTACCTAATAAAGGGTTAGTTTGGCTGTTGTTGTATTCAGTCTTAGTATGATATCGTCTGTAATTTTTCCAACAATTACTTTAAAAATCCATATGCTGTCCTGCGCCATGGTGCAATGGGTAGGAGCGTGGTGATCCGGTCCCCAGGCCCGGAATGCACGTGGGTTCGGAGCCCAGCCATGTAGGGGCGGGTTTTTCTGCCCATGTAGCACTGGTGCCCATTCAGAATCGTGCAGAGCTAAGATAGGCAACGGTCGTCCATCTCCTCCGTGAGTATGTGGGCGTGAGCCCGGCATCTGGGTTTGTAGGTCAAGGCCCACAAACTGTAGTGCCCAAGACTTAACCGAGCGGAATGGCTCACGCGGTTACGTCTGTAGCCCGCATTCAGGAGGTCCCTGAATCGATTCCGGCGATCGCCCACTTTGGCCCATTGGGTTTCCACAGGTCGCCAGGCGAATGTTGGCATGGTTGATCTTCAATCATGACTCTCCTTCCTCTCACTTCCTGTACCCATCATCTTCCTTGTCATCTGTTACAGGGTTGTAGGGCCAGGCGACGGTGTTCGTCGGGTTGCGGCTGGACAATGGTTTGCACTCTGTATCGGTTTCTTCACTGGCGTTGCTGTCGCATCACTCAGTTAGGTCTCTCCTCAGCGTGAGGTTCTGCTCCGGGAGACCCTGGAGGTTGGTGGCTTGTGGACAGGGACAATGCGGCGTTGGATGCGTTCTATCTGGAAACGTTAGGGACTCCGTCGATGCTTGCGCCCGTCGGCATCCGGATCTGGTCGCTCTTTAGGTCTCTTCCCTCCCAAGGGTGACGTTGGAAGCATAAAAGGCCGTTTATTTATTTATGGACGCTGTTTAACTGCTGTGGTCCTTAACGTCCCGTTCTATATTGGGCGTGAAAGACCAGTAATTTTGCTCAGAGGCCGCTTTATCAGGCTTTAGGTATTTTTACGTGCAGTAAATGTACGACACGGAACCACCGGCTTTACTTCCCTTCCGAAGGAAGCCACGCTAAGGATTTTTACGCCCGGAAAGATCCATCGCCCTCCACCGGGTTTGAACCCGCGACCTCTGGAACTAGAGGCTTGCATGGTAACCAATACAACACGGACGACGACTAACTTATTGTGCAGGCCTATTCTGAGATCCCAAAATAATGTTAAATTTTAAAATGCTCTTTTTACAATTTTGTTTTTCTGAAATTATTCTATTTGATAAATGCACCTTGAGGACGTTTTTGACATATTCTTTTGAAACTTCAAGGAAGTGCCAATTATATAAAGGAAATACCAATTCCTCTGGGTTTTATATGGTAAATGGGTATCTTTACTGATTTTCTTATGACATTTTATGTAATATAATGATATTATGTAATATATGATACAAAGATTTAAACGCCTTTACATTCAAACATATTCCACCTAGATCAATTTTAATTTCCTGTGTTTGCGACAACTACTCACAAAGCATCAGTTCAGAGAAATAAATGCGCGGAGAGTATTTTACATAAGATATAACTATAAAATGCTATTAACTGCGATAACGTATGAGTTAAAAAACTCAAATTTAGTATAATAGCACAAGTTACTAATAAAGTTGAAAAATATAGATGTTAAAAATTCAGTTGTTTCACCCTTTAAAATTGTTCCATAATTATTGCTTTTTGTCCATTGTATTTACTGCATATTGGCATAAGCTGCTATTTAATTTTTGATTTTTTATAACATTTTATAAAAGTGATTACACTTTTTATCATTTTTGTAAAGCAGTACACAGCTATCCGAAAGTAAGATTGTATTAGTGTGTTTATTGTATCCTTGTTAATGACCGTATTCCTTCTACGAGAATACCTAAATAAGTATGGAAATATCCGCAAATTTGAATGTTGTATGTCAGAGATGGCCAAACAAGAGGACTCGCGAGTCATTCGGAATCGCAGGCCTCACTTCCTGTCTAGCTGGCTGTCCACATGCTGTTTAGCGGTGTTTAGGTTTTTCGCTGAACCTTCTGTATGCTATAGACTAAATATAATTAACTTTCTTTTTACCATCAGTAAAAGCACTCCTAAAAATGATAGTCGTTAAATCATAGAAAGTAGTACATAAAGAAATTCTAAAATAGGAAACGAATTAAACGTATAAAACAATAGAAATATATTCCTGGCTTAAAGCAAGAAGCTGTATTTCCTTTGGGTTTCAAATTTTAACAATTTCCTGTTTAGTATATTCATTGCAAGATACTCGTATGTTTAGATTATATACACATTTTTTACAATTGCCGGAACATATTAAATTGTTCTTTTCGTATATTACTTTCTCTACTACGTATAGTAAGTAGGGGAAGTATTGTATTCCACCCAAAAATTGGATACCGAGATTTCATCGGAAATACATGTTTTGAGGCTCCCTGAATCCAAAAAAAGCATTTTTGGAAACATGTCCGTGTGTGTGTGTGTGTGTGTGTCTGTGAACAGCATAACTCAGAAACGAACACTCGATAAACACCAAACTTGGTATTTAGCTTCAGTATTTCCAGAGATGCGACATGAAGGTTTTCAAGAAAATCCCCCCACCCCAGATTACCCTTTACATGTAACGTTTTTCGAAAATTTTAATTTTCTCAAAAACGGCTCTAACGATTTTGATTAAAATATCATATGTTTAAGATATTTTTATGACAAATGGAAATGTATATCTCGAATTTTCTGGGAATGTCTCCAAAAGTATTCTTCATTGTGAACGAGTTTTGCATAACTGGAAAACCATAAGAGATAGACAAAATTTTACTACACAAAAAATTTAGATCGCGTTAAAATACACAATTTATGTTATATACATTTTTTTTGTTGAGTGAACCATTTTCAAGATATTACTTGTTTTTCCCTTAAATTTTTCAATACTTATTTTCTCAAATGGAAATTCGTTATTCATTTTTTTGTCTTGGATATGCAAAGAGTATTAATCTGTGGCAAAGAGAATGGTGTTGCGCATAGCAACCAACTATTAAGAGATATGTCTGTGCTTAAAGGCTACTGTATTTTTATATTGTCGTTGCAAATACAAAACAAGGGGAACATAGTACGCCTTAAGCGATAGTCAAATATTTTTAGAACTGGTCGCTATGTGTAAAATGTAAATGATTTTGTAAAAATAGTTTGTACAAGAGTAGAGAGTCATGTGAGTGTAACACATCAAAATTTTTTTAAACGTTTTGAATTAATTAATCTACTTCACTTAGTAAAATAAAATGGATGTACCCCACACACGTTCTGTTTAAGTGTGAAATACAAGCACATGACTATTTTCCAGAGATCCAAAATTGTATAGCTTAAAAATGTATTATTATTTTTTGTTATTACTTTAATATTTGCTTCGGTACCGAAACTCATTTAGGAAAGTGGGCTAGGGATCTGTATAAGCAAAGTCTGCTTTTAAAAAAATCTGTTTGAGTAGTATGGAATTAAATTCAGTTATGCATAACTTGTTAAAGAAGCTTCCTCACTACGCCGCCAGTGGAGCCCTCTCGAGTGAGCTGTTAGGACTGACGATGTATCACCCCGTTGGGGGCTGTAACGGGGTCTTTCTTTAATCATCGCGTTAATTAGGGATGCGCCCCCCAACGCCTTGCCGTGCGAGGAAGGATTCCTTCTTTTCGACAATCCTTCCTTCCTCCTTCCTTCCTTCTTACCTCCCTTGTTTCCTCCATGAGTGACGTGGCTTTTGCTTTTGTCTCCCAAGGGAACTCGTAAAATTATTGTGTTGAACATTGTGAGCCAAAACGCCACTAGTGGAGCTTATCTTTATTCCGGTTTCCAGTTGTAAACTGAAAGGGGTGAATTTCTACCCTAAGGGCTCATGAAGTAACTATGCCATACATAGCAGTGAACAAAGATATAGGCTGGAATTTTATTAAACATTTCACAGCCCTCGTCTCTTCATAAATTAACTTGTAATTAGTTCCCCAGCATTTACAGTGGCTTATTGAAGTGCTACAATAGGGCCAACGCAACGTACTAGCTTAGATGTATTATGATATTTTACCGCAAGTAACCTTAAGGGTATATAATGCTGAAATTTCTAAATCGTGCATTTTTCAATCTAAATAGTTCAAACGTTTATCCAAGGTTGCTCTGAAAGCATCATGCATAATGTAAAAGTTTAGTTTCGACAAGTTGTGTTGATAGTCTTCTTCAACCGATTACCCTCCTCTTTGTAGCACTTACACCCCCAAAGACTTGCAAGCGAATGCCTGGTATGACGGTTGACTCAGTATTTTTAAAACTTGAATAATTTAAATTAAATTATATAATATGTAAATTCAATAACAGCCCGCCTTGAGGCAATATGTGTATGTAATAATTTGTAAAATGTATGTAACAGTCATTGCAAATGTTTATATTATTGTATCCATGTTTAGTAATGTTATGTGAATATACTACGTAATTTAATAATGTAGGAGCTGTGAGAATTATAAGTTAAAAGTTGCTAACAATGAGGTAACCTTGAGTCAATAATGAGTTTGAGAGTTTAAATGTTACTTGTGATTCTTGGAAGCAATAATGTAATTTTGAGACAGTTTAAAAATAGCCAATTAACAACCAGAAAAAGCCTTAGTTAAATGCAGGTATTCTATTGGGGTAGAATTAGCCAATCAGAGCCTTGAAATACAGAAATTTACAAGTTTAGACGGTTGAAATCAATTTAGTTGCCTCCAAACAGATCCCATAACCAAACGTGTTGCTTCTAAACAGTGCTCATAACCAGACGCAAGATGTGTCCTCGAGAAGTTAGTTACGTATTCGTGTGAGACGAAAATAGTATACGTGTTAAAAAAGTGCAAGTATTAAATAAAAGAATCTCACAGCTCTCGATATCAGTGAAGTGCTATTTAATTTGTGTCAAGGATTAATAAAAAGGAATGAATTAAAACTAAAAATCTGTGTAGGCCTACATTCTTGTCATATCACAACCCTGCCTAAGAGAAACGTGTCTCTAACAATAATACTGACGCAGCCGAGGCAAACATAAATATAACATTTAAAGATACAGTCAAATTAAAAAGTTAATATTTTTTTAAACTTGGGACAAAGGCCACCTGAAAGTAAATTTTGGGCGAAGCCTACCAGAAACTGTTTAACATACGTGCGGTTGCAACTACTACAAGTTCGGTTCCCCAACAGTTGAAATATAATACAACTCCTTCAATACAAACTACTTCAAATTGACGCCCAAAGCGCGGTGCTAATAAATAACATAACAAAACATCTTCTAAAATTGGCATCCATATGTGGAGCTAATAATAACTCTACTTCAAATTGGCTTCCCAAACGTGGGGCTAACATCAACAACAAAACTAACTTCACGGTGAAGGAGAAGGAAATTAAATGTAGTGATGAAAGTGATGATAGGAAAATTCTCGGATCAAATTATCCAACCCAGCATTATTCTAGTGACCGCGAAAAAACCTTCGACCAGGCTGGTCGGCCCCGGGGATTTGAACCCGGGACCTTCCGATTGCGAGTCGCGCGCGTTCCCGCAGCATTTTGCTGGGTGTTGCGTTGATCATATGGATGAAATACGAATTATGGGGGAATTAAAACTCCTATTCTACCACTGTTAAATGTACTAAATTCAGAATATACATGGGCCTTCTAAGTTCGTTGATCCACCTTCATCCCCGAAGTTAATTTTAAGGAAGATAACATTATTTTTAATTATTCCATCTTTTGATTAAAATTTGTCAGCAAATATTTTTTTTAAAAAAATGAGCAACTTATTAACACCAGAATAGATCCACAACAGCAATTAGAGATGTTTTTATCATTCTGAAATATAATTTATAGTTTCTGAGAATGTTTTTTCGGGCGTAAAAATCCTTAGAATGGCTTCCTTCGGAAGGGAAGTAAAACCGGTAGTCCCGTGTAGTAGATTTGCGGCATGTAAAAGAACCTCAAGCCTGACAAAGAGGGCTCAGCAAAATTTGCTGTCTATCACGTACAATATAGAATGGGACGCTAAGGACCGAAGCAGTTAAAGAACGTCCATAAATAAAACTTTATTTAAATTAATTTTACAGAAACCTCTGTTCAACATACATGAAGGACCAGTTAGAATCAAATCGTGACCAAATATCCATGTTTCGTTTCAGTTCAAACATAAATTTTTGAGCCAAGGCTATATTTGCAAGACGATCTGTCTTAAGGGGAGTCGAAATAGTGATTTTGATGATTTTTTCCCAATATTCAGGTTTTAGTTGCATATGGATATCTTAAATCTCCCGCTCATTTTGGTATAGCTTTCATAGAGGTACGATAATTATAAATAGTTTAAAAATATAATGAAAATAATGCTGCGTATAGTCTTTAGGCTCTCTCTCTCTGGTTTAAGTGTAATTTCTGAGGAATTAAAATTTTCTACAAAAATGCTGATTATTTCCGAAACTATTGGTACAAAGTAATGACAATTTTGCCACACAATTGCAGTTAAATAGGATTTATTTTAATGAATTTTTTTTTATACATACGACACATTTATTATTTTAAATTTCAAAACCATCATTTTTCAATCATATTTTAGCACTGTATTAGGAAACTCATTGGTTTGCTTCTGATAAGGATAACTTGATTTTGTTTCATCAATCAACTGCAAACGTATTGCTAAACATTCCTTGAAAATGTCAGCTAATTATCTTGAGTAGTTTTTTAGATAATGGGTCATCAATTAATATTAGCAACATAGGACATTTTGGCTTCACTTAAGCTTTTAGAGTAGGGCGAAGAAGTTTTGTTGCTGCTACGTATGGAAAGTCAGTTTGAAGATGTATTATATTTCGACTGTTGGGGAGCCGAACTTGAAGTAGTTGTTTGTTGAACCATATTTGATAAATGGGTGTTCTTTTTTAATGTTTTAGGTTTCTTAATGACCTTTTTTTAATTTCATATTATACTAAACTTCAGTAATAAAATACAACAATTTATAATTGTTTTATATTGTAAAAATATATTTTTAATAAAGCTGTAATGTTTTTTTTAAAATAATAAGAAGCAAAATCTGTGCAACTGAAGTTAAATGTAACCCCTCAGAATTCAAGTATGCTATCACACCGGTTATTTTACCTGGATCCTCCCCATCTTTACTACAGGCATATTTGACTGCAATCGCCGGGACTCGAACTCGCGATGTTTGGTTTTGAATGGATGGCTAGTCCATTTCGTCTGCTTTAACGATCGCAGATATTCGCGGCTGCAGGTGATCATTGTGTGAAATGGCTCCGTGGCAAAGTGTGAGACTGATATTTGGGGGGTCCGGGGTTCGATTCCCGTATTCGTATTTTCTATTGTATTTTTCTCGGTTTTCTTTTATTTATAGGTGAATGCTGGAGTGGATTATATTATGCCTCGAATTTTCATACCCCTCTCCATTCATTGTCATTTAATATTTCAGGATAGAAGGTCAGGCGAGTAGACGGTGGGTGTGGCTTTGTGGAAATATTTGCCCTCTCGTTCGGTGTGGGATGGAACCTCAGAGAGACCACTCCGCTGGGAATGGTAGACCTGTGGAGGTACCCGCCGGCGTCAGCATGTTTTATCTGGAAACGCTATGGACCCCACCTGTTTCTGAGCTTGCCGCCACGCATCTGATCACCCTCTGTTTCCTTCACTTTTCCCTTCCTGCAGAAGGTTCCCAGAAGCACAATAGACGAATTTGCGCTTACGTAACGAAATCCTACTGTGCTTCCTGATAATTATCCTGCATTGCCCCAGTATGGTCCACATTTATTCCTTCTAAAAACGTTCTAGAGTAGTTTAGGTGTTGTATTTTCATCCCTTGTTACAAACAATATCCCTTTCTTCTAATAAGTTTATATGGAGAAAAGTCTCGTCTCTCGATCTGCTAACTATCTGACGCATCCATACCCACGAGTTATCAACGTTTTAACTTCATTAATCTAAAATCCACATTGTAGTGTGAAATCGTCGTTCCTGGGTTCTTGTGGTCTTCTACAGTGTTCTTCCTCGGCTATTGGTGCTCGTCGGTTGTTGCGTATTCCATTCCTAACTATATCTAATTATTAATTCTCAGGTTATAGTGACTGAGGCAAGTTTAAGAAATACACTGCAATTTTCCCTTAATAAATGAAGTTTATTCATAATTGAAATAATTATGGGCGACTAGCTTTTCCCATTATTATAATCCCACCAGTTTAAATTAGTCAGGAGCCTAGCTATCTGGACACGCACTCTCACCCTTGTGTGCACCCACGTGCATTTGCAGCACCTCGTGCCGACGACAATTCTAGAAGATCAGTTAGCGAGAGAGTGGGCTCTGAGGCCTTATCTGCCCTTATATACGGGAGCCTAGTGACGCTCACCTCTGCGTTTAAAAATGTAACGACGTTCCCTATTGGCCCTCAGACCGTGTTACCTTAACATGTATGAGAATGTGTGGCTTCAGATCCGTGCGCTTAAGCACCTTCTTGTAGCGTTGTGGAGCCAGTTCCATATCTCCGTCTCTTTCTTTTCTCTATCTATCTCTTTCTATTTCTCCGTATCGTTACCGGTTCCCTGCCTGCTGGCTTGGTGAGCTGGTACGCTCTTTATGCTTTCCTGGAATTTTTGCTAGCTCGCCCGTTTCTTACAATCAGCTCTGTACAAGTGTTAGATGTTGAATATTTTAACATGTTAGTGACTTAAATTATTACTGTACAATGCTTATATGTATGGTTCCCCTTTCATATGTACAATTCCTCTATATATGCATAATATATCCCCTTTCAACATCCTTTAAAGTATATTGGTGTTATTTATAAGTTATTGCTCTATTTCGTGAATGTTTAGTGTACAATAAAGTAAATAAACAAAAGTGTGCTTGCATAGGCTCGAGATACAGAATGGAGCTAACTGAATTCAACTTGTGGACCAAAAGTACTATCGTCAGGATCCAAGTCCTTGTACATTCATTTATGCCTATGCAGCCTTCGCCCACGGACTTTCTTTGTTTTGAAGGTGTAACAGAATTAAGACGGCACATGAAATTCACCAATTTGTCCTTTTTACCAAGGTACGTTCAGAAAGACAGTGCAGATATCTCCTTCTATGAAGCACATTGGCCCTGGAAGTATAAAGGGAATAACTATCACGAAAGCACATAATGCATAAAATAACTTTCTAATATTCGTTATGAAATATGAACATCTTAAGGTCTTAAGAGGTGTTCCGCCTAATAAATTAATCGATTCTTGACTCAAATGTTTTTAGAAAAAAGTATTATCTAATAGACACTGTAACAGAACCTATGAGAAACAAAGTAGAATGGGAATGGTTACAGGACAATATGATTGCTCAGTTCATGAAAGCCATATTATCTTCATATCAATAGCACATGCACCCGTATTATCAACAAAAATTGCCAAAATAATATAGCTCCAGAATAAGAAATAGTATCTATATGCAAGTATCTTGTCACTAATCGGTTTGCGAAATATTTACAGAAACGTTTTAAGTTTTATCCATGTTTAATAGTAGTATATAAAGTGATACTCAATAATGCACAATAATTTTATAGCTGTCTTAATGAACGTCTTAAAATTCTAATCCAACCGTTATTGGAGGAAGAACAGGCTGGTTTTACAAAGATCGATCCTGTAATGACAATATCTTTAGTATAAAAAGAATTTTAGAGAGCAATGAAGTCAATTTAGAAACGCAGATGGGGTTCAATGACTTTGCTAGAGCCTTTGAATCTATGGATAGAAGTAAATTATAGAATATAATGGACAAAAATCTTTATCCCTTGCATATAATTAACATTGTAAACAGTTTATATAAAGATACAAGAATAGCAATAAATATAAATGGAGTAAAACCAGAAGGAATTAAGACGAATCAAGGGATTAGACAAAGATGCAGCCTGTCTCCAACATTTTCCAGACCATTTGATTTAAATGGAAACAGTATTTTAACTCAACAATAAAAATAGGGGAAAAAACAAATTGATAAATATATTATTCTATGCAGATGATGTAATTATATAGAATTGTGAAGAGAATCTAAAAAGAGCTGTGTTTAAACTGTATACAAGTAAGAAATATAATTTAAAATATCACAAGAGAAAACTAAAATAATGGCACACTACGGGAAACATCCTGTTCGCTCAAAGATAAACATAGAAGGAAAAACCATGGAACAGATTTCCCATTTTAAGTACTTAGGATGCGACATAAGTGTAGACAGAGATAATGATGTACAACATAGAATTAATAAATTCCGACAAATTTGTGGAAGAATAAATAAAACTTTGAAAGGTAAGACGCGAAAGGAAACAAAGCTGAAGTTATATAAGACAATGGTAATACTAGTTTTGTTATATGGAAGCGAAACGTGGTTCTTAAAACAAAGGGATAGAAGTAAGATAAAGCGCCGAAAAGAAATTTCTGCGAGCTGTGAAAGGTTGTACTTAACAAGAAATGCAGATATACGCGAAGAATATGGCTATATGGCTTAAAAAAAAGACTGAAGAAAGTAAGGAAAGCTGGAAGTAACACTTGAAAAGAATGAAGATATACGGAGACATACATATGTGATCAAAAGTATCCGGACACCCCACAAACATACGCTTTTCATATTAGGTGCATTGTGCTGCCACATACCGCCTGGTACTCATTATCCGCGACCTCAGTAGTCATTAGACATCGTGAAGCAGCAGAATGGGACGCTCCGTGGAACTCACGGACTTCGAACGTGGTCAGGTGATTGGGTGTCACTTATGTCAGAAGTCTATACGCGAGATTTCCACACTCCTAAACATCCCTAGGTCCACCGTTTCTGATGTAATAGTGAAGTGGAAACGTGAAGGGACATGTACAGCACAAAAGCGTATAGGCCGACCTCGTCTGTTGACTGACAGAGACCGCCGACATTTGAAGAGGGTCGTCTATCCAGAGCATCACACAGGAATTCCAAACTGCATCAGGATCCACTCCAAGTACTATGACAGTGAGGTGAGAAACCTTGGATTCCATGGTCGAGCAGCTGCTCATAAACCACACATCATGCAGGAAAATGCCAAACGACGCCTCGCTTGGTTTAAGGAGCGTCAACATTACACGATTGAACACTGGCAAAACGTTGTGTGGAGTGACGAATCACGGTACACAACGTGGCGATCCGATGGCAGGGTGTGGGTATGGCGAATGCCCGGTGAACGTCATCTGCCAGCGTGTGCAGTGCCAACAGTGAAATTCGGAGGTGGTGGTGTTATGGTGTGGTCGTGTTTTTCCTGGAGGGGGCTTGCACCCCTTGTTGTTTTGCGTGGCACGATCACAGCGCACACCTACATAATATTTCGGGGATGGCGATTGCATCTTTCAACACGATCGAGCACCTGTTCATACAGCACGGGCTGTGACGGAGTGGTTACATGACAATAACATCCCTGTAATGGACTGGCCTGCACGGAGTCCTGACTTGAATCCTATAGAACACCTTTGGGATGTTTTGGAACGCCGAATTCGTGCCAGGCCTCACCGACTTACATCGATACCTCTCCTCAGTTCCGCACTCCGTGAAGTATGGGCTGCCATTTCCCAAGAAACCTTCCAGCACCTGATTGAAAGTATGCCTGCGAGAGTGAACGCTGTAATCAAGGCTAAGGGTGGACCAACACCATATTGACTTCCAGCATTACCGATGGAGGGCGCCACGAACTTGTACGTCATTTTCAGCCAGGTGTCCGGATACTTTTGATCACGTAGTGTATGTACCGAGGATCGTACATAGTTACGGAGCGTTGTTCGCGATATATGGTAACAATATCAGACGAGTACATTAGCTCCGCGCTCAAACATGTGGAACCGAATGAAAGTTCAGCAGTATGAGTGTTTGCTCAGTTGTGTGCTCTTGTACTTGCTGCATCAAATGCCGTCAAGAATAGATCCATTCTAAATAAGGGTACATTATTGCCATTTCCGATGCAAAATACTTGTATTCTAAGATTATTAAGCAGTGAAAGAGGTGTGGTTTTACCATATCCAAGAAAGTGATCTTACGTGCACTGAACAAAAAGGTAAGGCCACATCAGGACTTATTCCAAAGGACAAGAAACAGGGAAATCCACGACCGGCCACCAGTCGCACCCCGGAGAAAATTTGGAAGAAGACCCATGCCTCTGAACCAAATCCTGTAGCTCATAGGGCCATTGCACTGTAACTAGGGATATCTGATACTACTACGAACGCCATAATCAACCGAGATTTGAATCTTGGAAAGTGCCATAAGAGCCGGAGATATAAGCCTAAACACATTGCAGAACGTGCCAGTAACAGCAGAAAGCTGTATGAATGATACCCAGCTGGTGAAAACTGGATGTTTGTTGTGTTTTTAGATGAGGCATATGTTTACGTAAGTGACCGCAACAAACCCTGGGCTATATATTAACGACCAAGGGAAGAAAAAAGAATTGAAATTTGGTAAAAGGAAACTAACGAAAATTTGCCCAATGGCTTCATGGTGATAGCAAGGTACAATGGCAAAGTAACCATTCGTCGTGTACACAAAAATGTGAAAATCAACTCGGCATATTATCACACTAACGTCCTGATACAATTTTTACTTTCTCTACTATATATAGTAAGTAGGATTCCACCCAAAAATTCGATACCGAGATTTCACCGGAAATACATGTTTTGAGACCCCCTGAATCCACAAAAAGCATTTTTGGAAACATGTCCGTCTGTGTGTCTTTGAACAGCATAACTCAGATACGAACAGTCGGATAAACACTTAACTTGGTATTTAGCTTCAGTATCTTTCAGAGATGCGACACGAAGGTTTTCAAGAAAATCCCCCCACACTAGATTACCCTTTACATGGAATATTTTTCGAAAATTTTAATTTTCTCAAAAATGGCTCTAACGATTTTGATTAAAATATCATATCATTAAGATATTTTCATGACAAATGAAATGTATATCTCGAATTTTCTGGGAATGTCTCCAAAAGAATTCTTCGTTGTAAACGACTTTTGTACAGCTGGTAAACCATAAGAGATAGACAAAATATTACTACACAGAAAATGTAGATCGCGTTAAAATACACAATTTTTCATACACATTTTTGTTGTTGGGTGAACCATTTTCGAGATATTGCTTGTTATTACCTTAAATTTTCCAATACTTGTGCTTTTTCTCAAATTCCTTATTCATGTTTTTGTCCTGGTAATGCAAAGAGAATGGAATACTCCACATAGCAACCAGCTCTTAAAATATTTGACTATCGCTTAAAGCCTACCAATTCCCCTTGCATCTACAAGAAAAGTAGCAATAAGATTAACATCTCGATATCCAGATTAACGTGAAGCATATGGAGAATAAGCGTTTGTAAATATAGTTTGTACAAGAGTAGAGAAAGTCATGTGAGTGTGACACATCAGATTTTTTATACAGAAATCCGTGCTCTCTCAGGACGAGGCATCAAGCCATACGTCTGCTTCAACCTACAAAACTTTGAAGAACATAGAGAGAGAAATGGGAATACATTCCATACCTTTCAGCGACATCCTTGTTAAGTCATCTATTGCATCACTCGTGGAGTTTTCTGCATTTGGGTTACTGAAAGGAGCCCTTGGAAGCAGATGGCCGAGAACCTGTGGATGGTCTCTGGAAAGCTGCCAGGGGGAATGGAATAAATTTTACATCCCGGTATTTCGTTAACAGTTTGCTCCAGTGGAAGCTGTGCTGCGGATTGATAGCTCAAGTTATAGGCTACCAGATAGAACATCACTGCTGGTAGAGGCGTGGTTTTTCATAAGGTATGGTGTCTTAAGTTTGTTACCATAGATTGCGAACAATCCTCTGTGGTACGTAAAAACTAGGCAACCTAAAATACTGCATATTTAAGATACTGGCATGCCAAATATAATGTATTATTTTAATTTTCTGGGAATATCCTGTGAAACTCTCATGTTTAGGAAAGAATTTTGTATAACTTTGTAGAACTGATAAACGTCAAGATACTCACTACCCACATTACAAACAAAGTTTTTGTTGCATCAGATATTTCCTAGATATCGTTATTATTGGTTTGAGGTTTTCAACACTGTCGTTTTTTAAAGTGCTGTCGCTATTCAGTTGTTTATCGCGATATCATGGAATGATTATGGAATTTCAAAGCCAACATATAGCCAACCGCTTTTAAACACCAGGCAATCGATTCGTTCTCCTATATCACTCGTGCATCTAGAACGAAATGTGTAATTAAATCTTTCTGCAAAGGTATGTCTCGATTTACATTAAATATATAGAAAAATAGCTTTCGTAAGTATAGTTTGTAGGGGTTACATAAAAATAAGGGATAATGGGTAGAGAAAGACATGTGAATGTAACACATGCGATTTTTATATTAATTATAAGTGTGTTCGGCAGTTAAATTAACGGAATGGCTTCTCGTAACCCGTTATATCGACCACTCTCAAGCAATATCCTTTTGTTTACCGTTTTAACTAAAGTTCTGGGAGTTCATCATAATATTATTATTTTTTAATTGAGATTTATTTATGGACGCTCTTTAACTACTGTGGTCCTTAGCGTTCCATTCTATATTGGGCGTGAAAGACCGGTAATTTTGCTCAGAGGCCTCTTTATCAAGCTTGAGGTTCTTTTACGTGCCGTAAATCTATGGAACGGGACCACCGGCTTTACTTCCCTTCCGAAGGAAGCCATGCTAAGGATTTTTACGCGCGACCTCGGGAACTAGAAGCTAGCATGGTAAACACGACTCATCATAATATGCTGCTATGTTCTTTTTAAGGTTTATGGTGACCGTAGCATATCGATAGAGGTAGCCGAGGTGGTTAAGGTACAGACTCATGAACGGGAGGTCTAGTTAGAGTAATTTTTTATATTAATTACAGGAGTCATTTACAGTGATACTTAATGAAACGGCTTCTCATAACTTATTACATAAAAGAACCTGCAACAAATATACTTTTGGCTATAATTTTGAGTAACTTATGAGACTTGGTTGTAATATTGTGCTATGTTATACAGACTTGTTTGTAATGCTTATAGTAACAATAGCATCCTTAACTGGAAATCCGTTTTCGTGATGTATATTACCTTACGAATTTCCAGTTTCACTCAACGCTTTGAAGAATTTGTAGCACCTTCTGCCAAGAGTATCTCTAATTGCAGCGACCTTAAATTGCTTCATTACCTGTGCAGACATCGAGAAGTTGTCTGTGGTTCTCTCTTGAACGCGTCTGCCTTTTGCCTTTATTTTGCGTTTGTGGGGAGAAGTGGAAATTTCTCATTTAGAAATTCCCACGATACATATGTTTGAAACAGCGATGTCTTTGCTGAGATACAAATGTTGAGGTACTCATTAATTCATTTTAAGGGAGAGGGAAAAACCTCTTTTAGGCTAATGTTTATGATAAAATGCCCAATGCGCGCGTCAGGATTTAAACGAAATAACACGCAGGGAAAACAAAGAGGAATCCTGGTACATGCTCACTAATAACTGTCGCCACACCATGTCACCATCGCGCCTTCTCACACCATAGAACACCACACCACACTTGGCCGCCTTTATTCCCTCCTACATCGCACCATATTAATGTGAGAGCAGCCTAGTACCATTTGTTTAATGGCTGCAGAACAAGAGAGAGAAGGTAGTGTTTGTTGCGGGTTACCGGAGCGGAAGGAAGGAAGCAACATCTACCCCTGTACTTTGCCATTGTTGGATGCGCTACGGCAAGCGACCTATGGTGTGGGGATTTTCGAGTAATTGTACTTTACGACTTTCCTGCGTTTGTCTCCGGTACTCGGGTCTACCAATCAGTGCAGCTAGTCATACATAGCATTCCGTGAATGGGTTTTTTTGGCCTTGCTTCCTGACTTTGCCAATCTCTTAAGGTGAATCATGCGAACTTGGCTTCAAAATCGCGAATGCCTTCGTATTCATGCAATAATAGACATGGACAGAGAAATGCGACTCTCTAAAAATCCCTTTTTTGCATTTCATCCTACAGATTCAAGGCATTTTTGTCTGAGAAAGCATAACTGCTGGGAAACGGGACTTTGGATCTCTTGAATTTCTTTCAAAGGAAATCAATGCCTAGGTTCTTAATACGAGGGAGGATCGAAAATTAACGCACAATAATTCTTTCTGCCTTGGTATTGCAGCTGGAATGTTGCAATTTCACATATACATAGTTTCAAGTTTCACTACAGAGGGTATTTTTTGTTCCATGTGCAGCTCTAGCGAGAGAACCGTGAACTACGCAACAAAGATGACACGCATATTATTGTCGTCCACATGTAAAGAACAGAGAGGTGTGGTTTATTATTTGTGGGCAAAAGCGCATAAACCGAGTCTCCAGGTGGTGTGCATTCTTCCTAGAAGGCCGTGTGAACCTTAGTGTTTGTCACGCTCCGGGAGGCCGGTAATAGCTGCAACCCCGCAGAATGTCAGAGGCACTGAGGAGGCAATTTTGAACGGCTGGCGTGTGCAACTGCGAACCTTATTGCTACAGTTCAACATTTCCTATGGTGCACTGTACCATATTGTTTATGACACGTTGAAATTTATAAAGTTGGTGCTCGCTGGTTGCCTAAGAACCTTCACTGGTGATGAGTCGTGGGCATACCACTACACGCCCGAAACCAAGCAGGCAAGTATAGAGTGGAATCATGTTGGTTCCCCAGTGAAGAAAAAATTCAAAGTGACTCAATCTGCTAGGAAAATGCCTGTGACGGTATTCTGGGATATGCATGATGTTGAATTGGTGGACTTTGCTGAATACGGGACCACTGTGAATGCTGCAGCCTACATGAAAACTTTGGTGAAGTTGCGTCGTGCCTTTCGTGTTTCAGGGTAACTTAGATTACAGATTGTGCAAGAAAGAAACTGAAACAGCTCCTGAGTCCTTGGCTCACAGGAGATATGCTGCTTTTGGAACCAGAAGAATTTGAAATCGTGTGTTATAAGACTGTATGCCTTGGTACAGGCATAATGAATTGGTTTTAAAATTATACAGGTAGACAATAAGCCCTAAGCTGAATTGCGTTCGAAGCAATGACGGAAATCTGCATCGAATAAGACAAGGCAAGATGTAATATTCAAGACTTTAAAATGTGTCTGAGAAAATTATCCACATGGATAGCTTTTGGAAAACGGGGCTTTGAATATCTTTAAATCATTACTTTCAAAGGAAATCGGAGATCCCAGGAGAGACTAAATGGCGTTCATTTGCAGAAGACTGTCATTTTCTGTGCAGCCTTATAAATTGAAATTTCCTCTTAAATGTGATACACGTTTTGTCACCGTACGTAAAATACTTATACCTTAAGGATATATTTAAAAATGTAATTTGTCATATTCACATGATTTTTGCTCGTCCCACTATTATTTATTTCTATATAAAGTATATACGCTATTCCTACGAAAGGTAATTTTTATACTGCCTACTGCTAATCAAGATAAATCCTTGGCTAAAGAGCAAAATTACACATTTCGTTGTAGGTATAAGGGGGATAGAGGAAACCGAAATAATAATCAAATGATTAAAACCATCCTTGTTTTTCCAATACATCGCGAGAAACAACTGAATAGCTGTAGTGAAAAATTCAAACAAATAATAACGAATATTACGGAAACGGAAGATGGCACAAAAATGTATTTGAAATAAATTGTTTTAAAGGTATCTACATGTTTGTGTAGTACGATTTTAACTCTTAACGTTTACCAGTTAAACAAAATTATACTAAACTACTTCCGAATGAAGAGGACTTCACAGGTTACTCCCAGGAAATTCAAGATATACATTTTATTTTTCATATAAACATCTTAAAAGCATGATATGTTAATCAAAATTACTACAGCCATTTTTGAGAAATTCAGTTTTCGAAAAATGTTCCTTGTAGTGGGTAGATTGGGGTCGGTGAAGATTTTCTTGAAGTTCTTCGTGGTGCATCTTCGGAAGATCTTAAGCCTAAATACTATTCTTGATATTTATACATTTTGTTTTTGAGTTATGTTTACACATACGCGGATATTCTTCTAAAATGATTTTTTGTTTTGTTTTGCTTCAGAGGTCTTAAAACACACATTTCCGGTGAAATCTTGACATGAAATTTTTGGGTAATACATTTCTTCCCCTATCTACTAAAATTAAAATAGTACTGTACCTGCCTTTTGTATTGTGAATTCTGCGCCACATCACATAAAATATCACAACTTTAAGAGTCGAGAGATAAATCTTTACCCATCTCTTAGGAGCAGTTTTCTTTAAAAAATCTGATGTGTTACACTCACATGACTTTCTCTACTTTTGTACAAACTATTTTTACAAACGCTTATTCTGCATATGCTTCATGTTAATTGAAATATCGAGATGCCAATATTATTGCTAATTTTCTTGCAGATGCAAGGGGAACAGGGTAGGTTTTAAGCGATAGTCAAATATTTCAACCGCTGGTTGCTATGTGGCGCATTCCATTCTCTTTGCATGTCCAGGACATAAAAAAAATGAATAACGAATTTGAGAAAAATTTTAATTTTCTCAAAAACGCTCTAACGATTTTGATTAAAATATCATATGTTTAAGATATTTTCATGACAAATAAAACGTATATCTTGAATTTCCTGGGAATGTCTCCAAAAGTGTTCTTCATTGTGAACGACTTTTGCATAACCGGTAAACCATAAGAGATAGAGAAAATTTTTCTACACAAAAAATGTACATCGCGTTAAAATACACAATTTATGTCATTTACATTTTTTTGTTGAGTGAACCATTTTCGAGATATTGCTTGTTATTCTCTTAAATTTTTCAATACCTATTTTCTTAAAAGGGAATTCGTTATTCATTTTTTTGTCTTTGATATGCAAAGAGTATTAATCTGTGGCAAAGGGAATAGTGCTGCACCTAGCAACCAGCTATTAAGAGATATGTATATGCTTAAAGGCTACTGTATTTCTATATTGCCCTTGTAAATATATATTCCCCTTACATCTACAAGAAAATTAGCAATAAGATAGAGTCTGCAAATGTTTATCTCCATTAACATGAAGTAGATGGAGAATAAGCGTTTGTAAAAATAGTTTGTACAAGAGTAGAGAAAGTCATGTGAGTGTAACACATCAGATTTTTATTTTTGTGTTATGCTTTTCACAGTCACACACACACACACACACACACACGGAACTTTTTCTAAAAATGTTTGTTTTATTCAGGGGGCCTCAAAACACGTATTTCCGGTGAAATCTCGGTATTGAATTTTTGGGTGGAATGCAATACCTTCTCTACCTACTATGTACGTGCTAGAGAAAGTAAAAATCTATAAACCTAAACTTTCTATACTTATATAAAATACCCAAAACACATGGAACCAATTACGGATATTTTGTTTTAAATTGATACACAAAGGTTTAAAATCAGTTTGTTCATAGATAAAGTATATTAAATCTAAAGTACTGCTAAGGGCTAAATTCTTCTAGTTCAGAGGCGTGAAATGAAATCTTTTAAGATGCAGAGAGAATCCCGGCTATGTTGTTTACGCATTCTCAAAAATATCCTCTTTTTTTTCATTTTTATCCCAATATTTTTATCAGAGAATATTATTTTCCAGAGTGGCTACTTCACATATGAGCATGAAACCTTACGCAGAAGTATCTGCATATATACTAATATTACATCATTTTTATACTGAACTATCACGTATAGATACCCAGAAACATGCATATTTCCTGTGTTCTGCGCATGTCCAGGTAAGCTACACCACCTAGTTCCTTTAAAATGTCAAAATCTATCTCAGTATTTAATATATTGGATTCTCTTACTTCTTTAGTTACATTTAATATTTTGAATAATTTGAAACTTCGAGCAGCACACAGGATATACAACGGAGGGGATCACGTTGCACACCGCGACCTATACAGAACTGTTGTGGCTACTACCCCCCACGAAGGAACCACAGGTGGCTACAGGCAGACAAGCCACAGAGACCCGCTAAAGTGCTAACATTTCCTGCTTCGAATACTCACCTACCTCCGTAGCCCCCAGAGTGAGCGATGAACGCCCCATACAATCTAGGCAGCCCTCTTTGGTTCAAGTATCTGTGTTATCCGCCCGGCATCGCCTCACATTGCGAAACCTGAAAACACACCTGAAGCATGAGAGAGAAACAGAATGAAAGTGGCAGGAAGTCGCGGTAGAGAGAAACCACCACAGCATTCGTCTACCGACCAGGTAAAACCACAAAAATCCAAGTTCAGAGTGGGGTGTTAACGTTAGCTGAATTCAGGACCTTCTGATTGCGAACCTCACAGGTTACCCTGGAGCCAACTCACTTGTTAACTAGAAATTAATACATTAAATGCAGCGATCTCTAGTTTTTGGTAAACAATGACCTGGACAGCTTTATTTAATAGCAATTGTTGTAGTTCGGGAATCTATTCACATTTTCAGAAATAATTAATATTGTTATATGTTGGGGTGAAGGCCATAAAAGTTACCAGAAAGTGATTAATTTAGGTCACCCCAACGCGCACATGGGGGGGGGGAGGCGCAACTCGCTGGCAGCAGAAAGTCTGGGACCTTGGTGTGTAGATTTAAGGGGAAGGCATGGGTTTTATATTGCACTAAAGAATTACGTAACACACATTACCTTCACACACCTGGGATTTATTCACAAACGTTTGGCGACTCTACATGATGAAAAAAGGAAACAGGATGGAGAGAGATGCCACGAACCGTAGGCCGGCCACACACGCGACTGCCTCCAACGACCACGTCCACTAGAGTGACGCTGTCTTACCCCCACCAACCGCGTCTAGCCAAAGCCAGACAGGGCTGACGTCATACCAGGCAGTTTCAAACACATCTTTCCCTTTGGCGTGGTCTGCGCCGAAAGGAAAGACCGTTAAGCCGAAATATAACCAAAGAGACTCAATAATGCTACGTTGGTAGCAACAACAGTGCGTCTGGTAACGACAATAAAATGAATAATATGCCACAATATTCAGATGTGTAATTTCATATGCACTTTAACGAGAATTGTTGCATATAAATTTGATACGTATTGTTTTCTTTGTTACCGTTTGTTGTATTTTTTAAAAGTATTCTGATACATTGTCTATATGCAAGCCCTTTACTGAAGGAAGGCATTTTTAAAAATCTATTGTCTTATATTCGCATTACATTCTCTGCCCACTCTTCTACATTCCTACTATTCTTACAAGTATTTTAAAATTCGAACCAATAGCAAAGAATGTGTCTGAATTATTACAATACTTTACCACAAAATGTTTATTTGACCTAAAATAGTCTGTTTTAAAGAGGTCTAGTTTTGTCTCTCGTACAGCTTACAGTTACATAAAATCATTCATATTGAAAAGCACTTCACTGATTATTGACAGAAAATTCAAGATATACGTACATTTTGTTTTATTTATCATTCTAATAAATCGTTAAAAAGCCCGTTTCATACAATAAAAACAATCAAATGTTTTCCATCTAAAGGATAGTTTGCCCTGGGAGGACTTTCTTATAAGATGCTGAACTTAATCCCAAATTAGGTTTTTATCCGACGTTTTACTTTTGATTTGTGCTGTTCACTAACATACATACTTACATATACGGACGGTTTATTTAATAATACGTTTTTGGATTCAGCGGGTCTCAAAACGTGCATTTATGCTGAAATATCGATATGGAATATTTGGGTGGAATACAATACTCTTACTTCTTATTATAGGCAAGTGCTACAGAATGTTTATCATACAGTAGGTTTACTTGCTGTTGGTATTTGTATTACTGAAGAAATTTCTGAGATAAAATCAATATGATGAGCTTGTTTTCTTATACCAAGCCACGATTTAATGTGAGAACTAGAGCCAGGTTAGTATACATTTATAAAACTCTAAGCAGTCACGCAAATAAGACACTAACAACATAAAAAGGCACAGTACGTTTAAAAAAGGCATTATGAAGTATAAAATATCGTAGTAATATACTTATTAAGCAACAACTAGTTAGCTTAAAAATTACATAAGCTACACATTTTTATTGTTGCAGGTTACCACACGATATTGCTGTAAATGTTCTTCTACGAAGAGTGTTTTTAATGTAAGTACTTATAATTTTTTTGAAAATAATAACATTATTTTCCGAATGCTTTATCATTCTTTCCTTGCACTTTATACTACTTCTACACATAGTCACCGCCGTTATTCAGGCGCTTTTATATTCCTTCGTCAAAGAATAATGCCGCCTGTGATGAAAGCCAGGTCTGCACTTCTTGTTCCACATCATCGTCGTTGAAATGTCTTCCACCGAGGAATTTCTTCAGCTTAAGAAACAGATGAAAATCCCTTGCCAAATCCGGACTGTAGGGAGAGTGTCGAATTGTTTCCAACCAAATGATGCGATTAGAGCTTGAGTTTATTTGGTAGAGTGTGGCTAGGCATTGTCTCTCATTATTGTTTACCGATAGACCTCACAAAATTGGCGATGAATGTTTGCTGGTGTAACGCTTCTCACATTCAGAAAACGAATCACCGATATGACTTCGATTGTTTTTAACATTTTGAAAAGCTCCAACAACAGGAAAACACAAAGTGAGGATCGCTCACAGCTGCATTTGGTTTTCTAATGACCGGAAGAGGTGATCGCACATGCTCAAAATCGCGAGCAGCGGTAAAATACACTGGTGTGCAAAACGAGATGGGTAAAGTAACATAACAAATGAACTACTTGGTGGAAGTAGATGAAGGTACGGGAGCATGTTTCTAGATGTCTCTAACACGTACACAGAAAGTTGTACGTCACATGGCGTGAGTGTAGCGAGCCTATAGTGCCAAATATGTCTGGTCTCGCAACACGGGGCAGTTGACGAAACAGGACAAGACGGTGTGTGGCAATTAGTGAGCTGTTACGGTACACGGTAGAGGTGTTCTTCATTGCAACATGGCCCGTAGGCACCATTTGGAGACTTCACACGGGGAAGAATAATGGAAAACTGGAAGAAGGGCGAAGTGTGACGAGTGTTGCTCAAGAGTTTGGAATTGCTCACAGCATTGTTTCACGTGTATGGGGAACCTTCCAAACCACAGGCACTGCTGTCCCAAGGAGAGGTGGTGGTCGACCACGTTCAACTACAGCTGTAGATGACCGCTACTCGTGCAACAGGCAAGAAGGGATCCACGCAAAACAGCAGGTGCAATTGCAACTACATTTAACAGGACAGCTAGGCACGCAATCTCAGGATACACAGTGGCACGGCGACTACACAGAGGCGGTCTCTTTGCCCGACGGTCAGTACGTTGTGTTCCATTGACATCCGCACATCGGCGGCACCATTTACGATGGTCCCAAGAGCATCAAAATTGGACCAACGAGGATGGGGTCGCGTGCTCTTCTCGGATGAGAACAGGTTCAGTCTAAGTAGTGATTCTCGACGTACCATCATCTGGCGAGAGGTGGGAACACGTAATGAACCCAGGAACATCCTTGAACATGATTGTTTTGGTGGCCCGGGCGTTATGGTTTGGGGAGGCATAATGTTGCATGGGCCCACCGACCTCCACATCTTTGAACATGGTACGCTCACTTGCCAACATTATTGTGATACTGTACTCCTTCCCCATGTGCGTCTTTTCAGGGGTGCAATCGGCCCTGACTTCATTTTTATGGATGACAATGCGCGGCCGCAGCGAACAGCGCAGGTGGAGGATCTCTTGGAACGAGAGGATATTCGGCGAATGGACTGGCCTGCCCGTTCTCCCGATTTAAATCCCATCGAACACGTGTGGGATGCTTTGGGGAGACGCATTGTAGCACATCCACATGCACCAACGACCATCCAACAGTTGTCAACAGCGCTGGTGGAGGAATGGAACGGCCTACCACAAGAACCGCTTACCAACCTTGTGGCCAGCATGGGAGCACGATGCAGAGCATGCATTGCTGTCCGTGGTGATCATACACCGTTTTAAGCACCATGTATCTGTTTCTGTAAATCTAGAAAGTCATCATATGTCGTATTGACTTTAGTGTTGCTTATGGTCTATGAATAAAAGTGGCATTTCTGTTCGTCTCATTGCATATTTCGTTTAGTTGCCTACTGTAGCAGTTCCCTCTATGTGTGATTCAAGTTTCATCGAGCTATGTTACTTGGCAGTGTCACAGCATGCGAATATTACTTTCATTCTTACGGTTTGCACACCAGTGTATTAAAACAGTACTTAGTTTAAAAACACGCCACGTATTAGACGCTATTGGTATCAGATAATTTACATAACTATAATAAAAACTGCAACTGTCTGCTAGATGTGGCATGGCCGTTCAAAGTAGATTTCTTTTATTGTCACCATTTTTTGAAGCGACAGCAGATTTGTGCTTTCTTGTTAATATGTATTGACTGCAAAAGTATTTTTAGTGATTAATTGTATTTTCATAAAGTTTATACTATAAAACTATCCCATTAGTTGAAAACGTAAGGGCACCAAATTCTGTAGCACAGCTGTGAAATTTGCTTTTCAGTGGTTAGATGAATTTGCATCGTAGATAAATGATGACATGTCTGCCTTCACACGACTATAACTGACCATCAGTATTCGCTAAAACATATTCCCACAATACTTCCTAGTACTGGGGAAGTCGCTTTCAAAGAGAAATGCTGAAACCTGAGCAGATAGCAAACGTTACAATACAAAACACAGTCACATTCCAACGTAAAAGAGTTTCAAGACAGAAGGGTGCCCTCATCTAGAGTTCCCTGAATGTAATAGAAATATTGAAAATAAATTTAAAAGCTTTAATATGGTTTGAAAAGGGCAGAATTGGCATAATTCAAATAAGCATCTAAACCAATAACGGCTCGTTAGTATACGGTTTGGGTGTTCACAAAATTTAAGAGTCGGATAGCTCTGAAATTGTGAAATAGCGTCTGTGCATAATATTTAAGTTATGAACAAATTGATACAATTTCAGCCGCTCCCAACAGCAACAATAATGATAATAATATATTAATTTTCTGACAAAGTTGTAGAAAGAAATGTTTTGAATAAAAGTTGCTTGATATAATAGGGGAAAGTAAAAGGGTCAATTAAGTTTTTTAAAATGGGAACCTACCCTTTTTATGTTGTTTTCTCACTCCTCATAAAAAACCTAAACAACATTTGTATACAGCATTTTGCAATTGTTCTTACACCAACATAAATAACAACGAGAATTCTGAATGACTGTGTACGAAGAGCTCAAAGAATGATTGAACCATCCATGGATGGTCATTTGAGGGTCAAGTTACGTTTCGTAATTGGGAATCAACATCTTTTATTTTGTTTCCTTATTGCTATCACAAAATAAACAGCTTTTTATAAACAATTTTCTAATGAGAAAACAACATACAAAATATAGGTTCCCATTTAAAAAAAATTAATTTACTCTAAAATGACCATCATAACGTTCTCCGTCGCCCTCCGTGGTATAATGGTTACCATGTTCCCGGGGTCGCGGGTTCAAGCCCGGTGGAGGGAGATGGAGTTTTTCGGGCGTAAAAATCCTTAGCATGGCTTCCTTTGGAAGGGAAGTAAAGCCGCCGGTCCCGTGTTGTAGATTTACGGCACGTAAAAGAACTTCAAGCCTGATTAAGAGGCCTCTGAGCAAAATTACCGGTCTTTCACGCCCAATATAGAATGGGACGCTAGGGTCCACAGCAGTTAAAGAGCGTCCATAAATAAAACTAAAAAAACGATCAATAAAAAAATAACCTCCTCCAAACAAAACACGACTAATGGCATTTACTTTCCCCCATAATATCGAGCAACGTTTATTAAAGATATTTCTTTCTACAACACATAGCTTGGAAGATATTGTACAGTCTCAGCTTAAATAGTCCATCCTGTTTAATTAAGTAGTGTTTTAGAGCGAAAACGAAGTAATCTGTAAATACAATGTAGTAAGAGTATGGATGGTCTAGAATAACTGGGAGAATTTTCCGCGTTCGTGCACGTTACCTACTTCTGCCGTAGTGCTACCACCTAGTGGCATTAACATAAAACTGTAGTGATAGTATGGAAAAACAGCGCGGAAGGAGCTTTGTGCGCGCCTTCAAGTGTGCACGACCCGTATGTATTTGGTCCATAAAGTAATTACGTCATACCAGTTGCGCATGCTCAAAAGCTCCTTAAAACGTGCACAAGTTAATTTATGCCTCCGAACCTGTTGCCACATTTCATCGAGTTTAGAGAAGCAGTACGGTACATTTAAACGCCATAGATTTTAAATTACCGCATATATGTAGTATTCAAAGAAAAAATAACCAATAAATCCGCAAGGTGTCATAAGTTAGGATGTTAATGTGCTCTTGTGCCCTTATACAGCAACCGTCAAGGATCTAGACATTAAAAGGGCAAAATATGCTAAATAAAAAGTGGCTCTATCACAAATAGCTCAAAATACCATTCTATTTACAAAACCTTTGATTTATTAACACTCCGTAAAAAACGCATTTTGCATAACTCCGGACTCTGGTAGATAACAGATTTGCTTGCGTGATTGTGCCTGCATTATTGTTTAAATCTACTGTCCATTCCAAACCAGAGAGCCTTTCACTGAAAACAAACCCTTTGTATTATCCACGCGAAAGTAGTTCTCAATCCCCGCCCCTAAAGCTGCTTGTTCCTCTCTCACGTGCTTGTTGAACACTATTTAAATGTATAAAAAAAGCGCCCCGCCTGAGAACCATAGTTCAAAATGTAACCTGAGGTGACAATCGATTTTATAAGTATGCGGCAATGAACATTTTACTTACGTTAATCACAATTGAAGTAGTTGTAGCCCCACTGTTGGGCGCCAAACTTGTAGTAGTTTTTGCAGCCCCCTGTTGGAGAGCCAAACTTGAAGGGGTTTAATTGTTGTTGCACCACGTTTAGGCGTCAATTTTCGGGAGGTTGTTTCTAGGAGTGTTCGCTCCACGTACGATACAAACTTTCCGGTGTCCTTCGCCCCAAGTTTACTTTTCCGGTGGACTTTGCCCCCCCTCGTTTAAAAACCAACTTTTTTATTTCAATGTTTATTTATTTGTATATTATATATGTATGTATACCTCGGCTGTGTCATTAGTAGTCGTCCGTGGACTAGTGGTACCG
This sequence comes from Deroplatys truncata, assembly GCA_030765065.1. NCBI lineage: Eukaryota > Metazoa > Arthropoda > Insecta > Mantodea > Mantidae > Deroplatys > Deroplatys truncata. The sequence goes on from CM060990.1 coordinate 670,886,644, forward strand.
TGATAGCCTCTAGTTCCCAAGGTCGCGGTTTCAAACCCGGCGGAGGGCGATGGATTTTTTTCGGGCGTAAAAATCCTTAGCATGGCTTCCTTCGGAAGGGAAGTAAAGCCGGTGGTCCCGTGTCGTAGATTTACGGCACGTAAAAGAACCTCAAGCCTGATAAAGCAAAATTACCGGTGTTTCACGCCCAATATAGAATGGGACGCTAAGGACCATAGTAGTTAAAGAGCGTCCATAAATAAAACTCAATTTAATTTAATTTGCGTCATTAGTAATTTGTAAAACACGTATATCTTAGCGGGGCTGGTGTGGCTAAAGAATGAAGGCTTACACAAATTATAATGGTATTGTACTTCGTTTATTAATCCATCACACGATTAAATAACTTTTCACTGACGTATCTTACTGTAGAGCTGTGAGATTATTGTTATTTGCACTTTTTTAACACATAAACTTTATATTATTCTCACCTAAAATACATTTTTATGTCTCACACTGAACACTTACAAAATCTGACTGCTTGGTTACGCTATCTTGTAGCATCTACCGCCTGAATTTGTATATTTCCTCTATTTCAAATCTCTGATTGGCTAAGCCTACTCCAATAAAATACTTTTGTTTAACTTAAGCTTTTTCTAGATTTTTATTGGCTATTTATAAACTGTTTTAAATATTACATTATTATTGTTCCATAGTAGCCTATATTAAACTTTCTAATTTATTGTTGTCTCAAGGTTACCTCATTGTTAACAACTTTTGGCTTCTACTTTGTAATCCTGTTTGCTACGGAAGACAGCTTGCTTCTATTCTCACAGCTCCTTTATTGTTAAACTACGCAATACATTCACATAACGATATTATACATGTACATAATATAAACATAATACAATGACTGTTATATACTCTTTATATATTATTATACACATATTGCTTTAAGGCGGGCTGTTGTTATATTTTTAATATTATATAATTAGACTGATATCATTTAAGTGTTAAAAATACTGCCTCACATTCCTCGGGCAAAAGTACAACACCCAAATCCTCCGAAAATGACTCAGCTGCCATATCGGAATCAGAACTACTCTCCAAAATAATGACAAGCTTATCCACAACACTGTCGTACACAAAACAAGTTCCCACATTTTATTCTCCTCTTCTGTTATGTTCTTTATGTCTGTTTATATTCCCTGCGCGCTTTGGTTACACTTCTTACTGAAACGCCTGTAAAATCCGATATTAGTTTCGTAATATGCACTAATGCAAGTGTTGGATATTTTTCTAATTGTGAGTTGAATATATCAAGTATTGTTTGTTTTTAGCCACTTTTTAACTGCTTCCCGCTTTTGTGTTAGTACAGTTTATTCGCACTACACGAACCTTCCTCTGCCATGTGAGCTCAAATACCAATTGACTAAATAACAAGATTTGACCTGAGCAGTGTTGTCAACACTTCCTCGGAAATAATGACTAGATGGTATCTTTAAAAAGGCATTATTTAACAAAAAAATGGCTAGATATTATTGGCATCTAAAACTACCCATATTTGGTTTGCAGAAGTTAAACCCCATAAAGACATTGTAAATATTATAACTGATTAGATAATTCCATTATATTTAAACATTATAAAAGAATAATTTATTTAATATAAAACTGAAGTGGAATAAGGTATATTTTTTCTAAGCACCAACACCGTACGTTAAATATAACTGATATTGAAATATGAAGTTTACTGAAATTCTTTAGGTAAAATATGTAAAAATTGACCAACTCTATGTGTCAAAAAATCATTCATTTTGGACGCATACTCCAGAAAGTCGACCTTATGATTAGTACACATTTTAATGACATATGTCTCATGATAGATCATAAAACATACAACTATATGGTAGTGGGGATTCACCGTAACCATTTATTCCCTTTGCATAGCAAAAACGCAGATGAAATTATGGTATTTAGTCTATATTTTGGCTAAGGGGTTTGTTAAATAGGCTAGATTTCAGGTTGTAAGCATTTTGCGATTTTATGTGGCAGGTTGGCAACACTGGCTCAGCCTGATATACATATCTACAAGTTTACGTCTTTTCCCCGCTCCTTTTCTTGCAGAGCAAACGAAAATATAAACGTGCATTGGAACCATCGAATTAATGCAACACAGTTCAGCTTTAAATTACTTGGGGGAGTAACCACGGTGAATAATCGCAAGTCAAGTTCATGTTACAACGGCATATTATCTAGATGCTAATACATATTTACCTTATGAATGGTAAATATGGCATGCCATGACTCATGGTAGTAATATAATACAGATACAAGGTAGCGGGGATTCACCCTAACCATTTTTCCTTTGCATAGCTAAAGCGCAGATAAAATTTTGCTTTTTAGGCTAGATTTTGGCTAAGGGGTTTGTTAAATAGGCTAGATTTCAGGCTATAAGCATTTTATGATTTTATATGGCTAAACACTACCGTAAAAATGCTAGATTTTGCCACAAAATGGCCAAATTGGCAACACTGTCACTTATATTTCCTGTGTTACGCAAAGTATTTATTCGGTACTCAGATAGCACTTCTGGGAATTCATTGTTGCATTTCTTGTATGTGTAAGAGAGTGGCATACGGTTGGTATTAACAAGAAAGATACTCTTAGTGTTAGCGCAATAGCAGACGAAAATCATATGTTGTAATCTCTTAACATCTAGTATATATACCTTTAATAAGGAGTTGTTATGATAACCGCAATAAAAAGTGCAGTTCTATACCTTTCCTGCCCTAATATTTCAGAATACAATACATGTATTAAGGAACTATTTACGTTGGCGTGAAGGGTGTGTTCTTGGGTTCGTAACAAGCAGAAGCACGTGCTTCTGTTTACATCAGAGGGAACTCTGTTTGGAATGGACAATAGATTAGGTTAGATTGGAATGCATTCTGTGAGTTCACTAGCAGAAAAAATTGAGTTTTATTTATGGACGCTCTTTAACTACTATGGTCCTTAGCGTCCCATTCTATATTGGGCGTGAAAGTCCGGTAATTTTGCTTAGAGGCCTCTATCAGGCTTCAGGTTCTCTTACGTGCCGTACATGGGACCACCCTTCCCTTCCGAAGGAAGCCATGCTAAGGATTTTTAGGCCCGAAAAAATCCATCGCCCTCTGCCGGGTTTGAACCCGCGACCTTGGGAACTAGAGACTACTCCACGGAGGACGCTGTTCACTAGGAGTCATAAAGACTTGTGAACATAGAACATTTCAAGGAAATGTACCAAAATTACATATAAAGATACATATTACACAGAATATAGAACATTTGAAATAAAATAGAGGCATACTATATGCGTGTCAAGGAAATGTACAATATAGTTACATAGGTACATTATTTAAATAACTTCATTAATTCTAGAGCAGACAATTTTGAAAACTGTAAATTGTCATTAATATTTACTAATATCACTTAGAGAGCTATATGTGTATTATCATCAGGATAATTTGACATTGAGATAATCTTGTACAGAATAATATGATTTTGAGCATAGGTGCTCTCTAACAGCAGTTTTAAAGACATTGAAATTGTCAACTTTTCCCTTAAGATCATTAGGGAGAACATTAAATAGCTTTATGATCTCATAATATACACATTGCTGGAAGCAAGAAAGCTTTGCACTGGGATGATGGATGTTACCCTTTTGTCTAGTGTTTTATCTCATGAATTTCCATGTTAGAAGTACAGTGTGTTGTGCGTATTCTTAATCATAACTTTGTTTATTTATTAAGGTGTAAACAGATGTGAGTGAACAGTCTTCTTTGTACAGATTTGAAGGTCCACGCACGCCACAGTTTACGTAAAAGCTGTATTGGATGTTGAACGGTGCCAGTTCTGCAAGAGAGTTCCGACCCCGCGTCCCGCTTTCAACTGGAAAAAGGTTGCAGAAGCGCCGAGCTAAAATAGCTCCTGGATTCGCTTTTGCATAATAATCTTCATGTGCATGCACTCAACTCGACCGACGTTGAGATATATAGAAAATTGATGTTTACCAAACCGCTTCTATTTGATGGATGCGGTAGCCTTTGAGGTCTGGCATTCAACATATGATCCCATTTTACCCCAAACCGATGCGGTTGTTGTGCCATTATTGCAGATCATTGGCCGGCTGCTTAGCAATGTTTTAAAATTATTAAATATACATCATGAATTATTTCTGGTGGCTGCGCCTGTTAATGTGTGCATCTGGTCGTGTGTTGGAATGCCATCATGGGTATGTCCATGTTGCACATTCTTCCTTTATGTAAGTGGTTTTCTGTGTTGCATGGTTAGACAATAAAACGCAGGGTGTCGCTTGAGCTTTTTTGTAGCCAGAGAGAGAACCTCCGCACATGATGAAACATTACTCTTCAACACTTTATTGTATAATTTTGAAAGTTGGAGAGCACAATATATGTTACTCATTCAAAACACGACCCCGTCAAGTCGTCCTCCGTGGTGTAGTGGTTCCCATGCTAGTTCCCGCGAGGTCGCGGGTTCAAACCCGGTGGAGAGCGATGGATTTTTTCGGGCGTAAAAATCTTTAGCATGGCTTCCTTCGGAAGGGAAGTAAAGCCGGTGGTCCCGTGTCGTATATTTACGGCACGTAAAATAACCTCAAGCCTGATAAAGAGGCCTCTGAGTTCTTTCATGGGTAGTTAAATTATATTCGAACCCACTCGCGGCCTCTCTCTACTGCCCGAGACAGCCGGCAGTCGTAGGGGAAATTACGCCGGCGAAGGCGGACTAAAATCCAGCATCTATTATAAGGTAAGGCTTTTAGTCCGCCTCTGCTGGCGTAATTTCCCCGGCGACTGCCGGCTGTCTCGCACAGTAGAGAGAGGCCGCGAGTGGGTTCGAATATACGAGGGCTGATCAATAAAGACTGAGACTGATTTTTTTTCAAATATTTATTACTCCATTTCAATGTTGTCACTCTATTTTTTAAAGTAGTCCCCTCCTACTTCAGTGCACTTTTTATAGCATCTCTGCCAGTCCTCGAACACATGGTGCAGGCCATTTTTTGTCAGGTCTTTGAGAATCGCCTCACTTTTCTTCAGCACTGCTTCAGTGCTCTCAAATCGAATCACAGGTGGCAAGATCTGGGCTATAAGGCGGATGCGCACACAGGTAATGTTGAATTTAGCCAAAAATGCCTAGACTTGATTGGCGACGTGAGGCCGCGCGTTGTCGTGATGAAGTTGCCACTCATTCCGATGAAGTTCTGGAGTTTTCCTTGCAATGTACTTTCTCAGTGTAGCCAATACTGACCTGTAGTACACTGCTGTATCAGTAGTGTGAGGGGGGAACAACAATCTCAGCAGCTGTGTTGATGTTGACTTCAGTCATAGCAGAAGCCGAAACACCAGGCCCACCTTACTTAGCACAGAGGACTCGCCCTTCTTTGAAGTCCTTGAATCACCTAAACACTGTTGCACGAGGTAGTGCATCTTCACCGTATGCTTGCTTCAGCTTTTCGAAAGTTTCAGAGCCTGTATGATTTAAACGAAAGCAAGATTTTATTGCGCTGTATTGCTCCTCTGGTGTCACCTCCATTTTGTGGTATGCGAAATTCAAGTAGGCTCAACAATATACAGCATTTCTACCCAACCTACCGATACGAGAGTGCTGCCACCTATGGACATTATACATGAAACCCCGATCTTTTCAAATATTTATAGTAGAGACAGGAAACTATCAAGAAAGCTTCAAGCAAAAATCAGTCTCAGTCTTTATTGATCAGCCCCCGTAATTTAACTACCCTATAGAATGGGACGCTAAGGACCACAGCAGTTAAAGAACGTCCATAAATAAAACTCAATTTAATTTAGTTTCACCCCGTCAAATCTGTGACATATGTTACGATTCCTTACCAGCTAACCTTTAGGGCCGATGTAAAAATACTCTAACATCTTGGTTGTTAACAATGGTTTCAAAGTTTAACATATTGTTAAAACTTTTGCGTTTCATCACGCTTTTACAACAAATTGTTAGTAAAATTTTGTTAACATCAAAGACAACTGCGAACAATAGCATTCGAGAAGGCGGTGGCCAAACTACAGTGCTTCTGAACGTGCTCTGATGCACTTTTGTCTACGTATCACTGCGCTCTCTGTCAGTAGCAGACAACCATTTACATTCATGGCAATTGCCCTGTGATGTTCCCAATTGTTTGAGCTTAGAATCGCAATGTCAACTGAAATAAATGCTTCAACGTTTGAAACGCATTAATTAACACCTGGTTAACAAGTATAACCTATTATCAAGTGCGAAAAAGCCGCAGGACTTACATTAAAGGATAAGATTGCAGCCTAGGACAAAATCTGTGAACAGTTTAATTGGAACGAACGCTTTCTCCTAAGTCAGTACAATTTTATGCTAACAAAGTGCAGCACCAGAAACGTTCGGTTCAAAGAGCGTTTAAGATGGTTTAAAACTGGTGGCGGATACTGTATTGTAACTAAAGTGGACGAAAATGTGTTATCTCTGTTTAATCAAGTAGACCCGAAACAAAATACTGTTTGCCTCTTGAAGCAATTGCTTTGGAAGCTTTCCGGAGAAGCCCACAAATGGTAGCTTTGGAAATACCAACATTATCATCCACCAAGTAAATGAAAAATGTTATTAACATATAATGTAAGTAGGTACCTAATTAACACTTGTAGCATAGGAGAAAGAGGAATGTTTGTGTTGATAGTGTTCTAACCTCTCGTATTTCCCATAAAACCGTGCTCATAACCACTGGGGCAGTCTATATCGCTTTAAAAATGCCTCTTTTTGCATGGTTTCAAATTTATTATGACGTACGACTGTTCCTCTATTAGGAATGGCATTCAAAAATGCCAATTGCAGCAATTGTTAAAGTCAACATTGTTTGATGAAACAGAATCTGTGTTAACTTCAATGTTAAATCAGCTTAACATTGTGTTAAAATTTAGAATCTCTTGGTGAAACCGGCCTTTAATGTACAATTTCCTGCATCAAATAATATTAATATAGAAGCTCGACAGTTAGTATTGAAATGTCAAATAGCTCCTCTCTCCTCAAGCACCAAACTCCTCCTCCTCCTCCTGTCTTAAGAGTTATTGAAATACAGAGCATTCGTTTGTGCGCGTGGCCGGCCTAAGGGGAATTCTCTTGGCACCGGGAAGCACGCTGCTTGCCGTTGGAGTCGCATAATAATAGCCCTTACATTCAAGCGATGGATTTTTCATGCGAATTATAATTACAATAATACATACACTTCGTAACATGTTGGAAGTGATTTGCTTGAGCCGCCACGCATCTCTCATAGCTTTTAAAAAAATTTCGTTAACACTAATTAATGCTTAATGCTCATGTAAGTAAAACCATGCATCGCGTAAAAAATAATCATAGGTCAATCCAACATCCAATTGCGGAAAATAACCCTACTTACATCGTGCGGTTATAATTTCTAAACAATAGTTATATTGTAGGGTTTTAATTTTAAATTTTTTGTGTCGTTCCAAGCTGAGGTTTGTGAACTTTTTGATCTTTGATCAAGCATTCTCAGAGAATTTTTTGGACTTCATTCAGACCTTCCTCTGATATTATCGACTTTTCCTCTGTAAGAACACAGCGATTTACTTTCGGTTTCTCATCAAGAACACATAGCCTCTCCCTAAAGGGATCACAAGTTTACTAACCGTTTTTCTGTGGCGCACGAACAACAGGAAATCTGTCTATAAATCGTCTTATCACTTCTCTACAATAGTTTGAAACGTAGGAGTTCTACGGGATTCTATGTATTAAAAAAACATATATTTTCTGGCACTATAACAGCAGAGAGAGAGAGAGAGAGAGAGAGAGAGAGAGAGAGAGAGCCAGAAAACTACGAATCGGCTGCGCGGTCTCTCCTGTCCGCGTCCTCGGCGCTCGTTTCCGTCTGCCGCTATCATAAAAAGGCGTGGATGAAACCATGCATTTTTTAAAACTACTTTTAAAGACTTTATTTGCCAACTTTATCAAAGGAGATGCTGAAGCTGACCACCGGCGTTGTCCATACACTTTGGCACCTCTTTAGGAAACTATCCATCACTCGCCGTAGTTCACGTTGAGAAATACTGGCAATTTCCTGGCGGATATTTTGTTTTAATTCTTCCACGGTGTGTTGTACACTTTGTTTTAAGTTACCCCAGAGATAGAAATCGCAGAGGGATAGGTGGGGGGACAAATCTCTACTAACAATTCTGTCCTCAAACACACTTTCAATTATCGAAACATTGGCCCTATGGGCTGTTGCATTGTCTTGTTGAAAAAAGGCAAAATGACGCTCCCTGTCTGTTAATTCTCTAAAAAAAGGAGGAAAAATTGTATTCACGGGCGTCAACTGTTGACTCGAAAAAAAGGGGGGACTTGGCGGGGTACTTCATGAGCAATAGTAGGTTTGTCAGAGCTCCAATAACGATTATTTTGTGTACACACATATCCTTGAAGGTGGAACCAGGTCTCGTCCGTGAAAAATATTAAATATGAGTCTATTTCGCCAATGTGTACACTATTGTGACTCCACTCACAAAATCTGCGCCTAATTATACGATCACCTGGTTGAAGAGCATGTACCAAAATTATTTTATATGGTTGTAACTTCAACAATTTGGTAGCTCTTCGCGCAGAGCCGTAAGAAATATCTGTTATGAAAGACGCCTAAGTGATTTGGGGGGGATTCTCCAAACGATGGCCGATGCCGTCTAATATTTCTTCGGTAAGAATCGTACGCCATCTTTTAGATTTCTTAGCCTGAACACTTCCTGTGGCCTGAAATTTACTATAAAGCTCATGGATTGTTGTACGGCCTGGAACTTTTACACCTGGAAATCTTTCTGCAAATCGTACTTTCCCTTGGTGAGCTGGTTGAGTTAACACATACGAATCATAAATAAATACACGCTGTGTAGTAGAAAATATGTACTGAGCCATAATATACTTTGTGACTAATTTCAGAGCAAAATAATAAATAACTCATAATAACTGAACTACATCGCATCACCGTCATCTCAATACTGCACTTCAACTTGCGGAGCAAAACCACGTCAAGAGCGTGACCTTGTTTATTGCAGCAGTGCGTTATCATGTTTCCGCACGCCCAGAGGAAAAACGCCGCGCAGCCGGTTCGTAGTTTCTTGGTTCTTAAATACGTGGTCTTACAACGTATAAACTTGTGTACATGACTACGCGTCAACTGAATAGCCGGCATATGTAGAGCAGGAAAAATTGAGGGGGAACAGAACCAGTTAGAAACAGTGCAACGCAGGGCAAGCAATTCCCCGTAATATAGTTATAAGGTGTTTTGTGCAGATAGACAATTTTTTCATCCCAACTCATAAAAGGTAATGTCAGTGGGTCCAAATCAACTCGAAAAGCGCCTATTGCTTCCCTTCTTATTCACGAGTTGCTTGTTTATTAAAGTTATTTCTAGAGGTTCACAAGTCAGAAGAAGAATCATAAAGGTTAGAAGGCTAGCGGATGAAATATGAGTAAGAAACTACAAGGAAAGAAGAAATGTGTGATATATTCACACGACTCTTTCTGCTAATGGTAAAGCTCACATATAATTATAGTATACATAAGAACTGATTTTTGCAACTACCTTACGTTACTCAAGATATATTTCGTTAGGAATGATTTCAAATTAAGGGCATCCATAGCTGAAATTAAAACTTTGAAAAAATATTAAAATTAATTTTTATGTCCAAAATATTTTGAATCTTTAGTTTCAATTACATAACGTGCATTCAGAACCCTTTAAAGCTTCAATACGTGGCCATTTACAGTACGTAAGTTTTAAGTTGAAACATGGCCATTTTGACGCTACCTGACCGGTCTAGGAGGGGGTGCGCTAAAGACGGTCCGAGTGTTGAGAAACTCTGTCACAGTCAACCGTCACTGTCTAGTCTCTCAGTATCAGCTGTAGTGTTATTGCCACTGCATTTTTGGAAGTAAAATATGGAAAATTCCTGATATCTTCGGCCGTCCTTGCTTTGCTGGTTTTCGTATTGTTACAAGCGGATGTTAGTTGTTCTCTTCTAAATCTCATGTTTCAACCTAATCCAGATTTTAAATACCAAGTTTATATAGTAAAGGTTTTGAGATAAGGCAGTTAAGGATTACCAACTCTCGTGTGGAATATAGTGGTGCCTCTTGATACTTTCCATATTTCAACTTAAAGCAAATGCACTATAAACACGGTCTAATGACTATATTTGCTTTGCGTTGCCTTGCCTTTTACACGACTTTTATTTTTGTTACACTTTTGAGCATTAAAATGTTCCATACGTGGTCTGTGCACCATCCTCGTTAAACAAATCCTTCAGGGACCTTCAGCTTACCGCGGTAAGAATTTGACCGGGGTTATCATTACACAGCGGTGCGCTAATGTTCACCGCAGTTTAGGTGACCGCGGTTGTCTGGCAGGCGCTCCCTTAGTTGAGCGCACCGTTCATTGCAGGTAAACTCTATACTGAACGTACCCGGATGTACATCATGTCGTCTGTTTTTCACTTGTTCTACCTCTTTGTTGAAGCGCATGCATGTAGTTCAGCGTGCAATGGAGGAAAGCAAAGGCAGACCCAAGTTTCTCTATTACGTTATTAAATTTAACATCAATTCTTAAGAAAAGATAGAAAGTACAGAGATGGAAGCAATAACTTTAAGATGGACACGTGGGAAAAGCTGGCTTACAAATGATTAGAAAAATATGCACAACTATTATAGATGGTTTTTCTTTCTTTCCACACTGGCTAAATTCCAGTTAGCTTAGCCGATATTCACTGAAAGACAGGCAGAAAAAAGAAACAAAGAATACATTATTCTCGAACAAGTTTTTTTTTCGAGTGGAGGAGAAAATGATTTAATCGCTTACCTCAGCCCCGATGGGAGTTGGGACTGAGAGTGTGGGACTCACCAATAGTCGGCATACCCACTAAAAACTCCTCCACCGGACGGAAAAATGGAAGAAGGATAAAGAGGAATTCAAGTGTGATAGTGAGGCTGTGCCGCTGTTGCACCAGCGCAGTCAATGGCGAGGATATATTGGCCGGCCACTAGGGCCTAAGCCAGGTGAAGGTAAGGTGCCAGGACGCAAGCATGACCGAGGCTCTACTTGCGCCCTTGGGAATTCAAGGTGAGTGGTAAAGGAAAAGTGAAGAGGGATAGTGTATCGGCGGGCAAGTTCCCAGGATGTCGCCGCTGTAGAGTTGATTGCGGTGCTTTTCAGTAATGTCTCGGGTGTCTAACGAGGACTCTGGAAGCTGCGTCAGGCCAGTCCGGTGGATCGGCGTCTGCTTGCTAAAGCTTCCTAAAGAAGCGGAGTTCTTCTTTTGACAATGCTTCGTATTGCTAGGGTTAGTGTAGTCACGTGGCCATGGAAGTCTCTGCTTGTCAAGGTGTCCTGAAGTTCTGCTGGTTTGAACCCGTAACCTCTTGAATAAGAGGCGCACACTCTACCCCGACACCACGATGATGACTTTAGATTTCGGCACTGATCTCTTCAGGTTAGCAGATTCCTATCCCTGTGCAGTCAAGTATTTAATATTCCTGAAAATGTAGTAATTGCACCAAATCCATTCATTACCCTCCTTATTTCTGCCTTGTTCTTGGAACTATGCTTCAACCGATATAATTGCGATTTCTAACGCCGTGAGTGTGTGAATTTTCGTTACGTCTTAGATCAGGATATTTAAGGCACCTGTCGCACAAATAGGCCTTAAAGCATTACAAAGTACATTAAAGTAGCGCTATCAGGACGTATTCATTGCCGAAAATGGAGTGTATCTATTCTTTGGGAATTCTAACCTATACCGTTCCGCCATTTTAACATTTCAGCACATGTAACGTTGGAAATAATCGAAGAAAACCGGCCGTTCATGGCCGGTCAGATTTAACCGCGGTAAAACCCTTGATAAACTTTTACCGGCGTCGATGCACCACAAATGACCGTTCACCGCGGTAAGTCCATATTTTACCACGGTAAAATCTTGATCGAAAATGGTGCACATGGGCAACGATGTTGTTTGTAACCAATCTTGTTAAAATTCTCAACAGATAATCGGAGAGAATGAATTTAAAAAATTGATATGCTTTTGCTACACTTTTAAATTGTTCAATATATGACAATTCGACCACTGAGGATAAATTGATACGAAAGTTGCATTTAAAGGCTTAAAGCTTTTTTTTGTGTGTGTGTGAAAGAATCAGAGTAGTGAAGCAATTTCTATATGCCAGTTTTGTGTATTTTTATTTAAAGAAATTAGTAATAATTTTATTTTTTCAAAACTATGTTTGCTGCGTCACGTGCAGTACCTTATATATTAGTATGATAAAAGTAACATAAATACTTTTTTCTCAAAACCTTTTGAAGATACCTGCATGAAATTTGAAAAAAACACTTATTATTCGTGTTAACAATCTCTAGATATGGGAAGAAAGGAAAGAAAAGCGATTCACTATATTATGTAGGCTTTGAAATTCCATAGGCACTGCTTCCTTGAAATCGCGAGAAACAACTGAAAAGTGATAGCATTTCAAATAATATTAAGTATAGAAAAATGCAAACAAACAATAAGGGATATCTTGAAATGGCTGATGTTACAAAGAAAGTTATTTATAATAAATTGTGCGTTTCAAAGAAATTTGAATTTTATAGCAATTTTTTCTGTATCTCTTATGGTTTATCGTTATAAAAATTACATAAAAATATCTTCCGAATGAAATGGTATTTTAATAAAAGTCGTTAAAGCTATTTTAGAGGCAATGTAATCTGTCATAATGTTTCTATACAAAGGGTAGTTTAGGTTGGGGAAGATTTTTTGAAAATCTTCGTGTCGCGTTTTTAGAAGATACTGAATTTAAATTCCAAGTTTTGTATTTATCCGACTTTTCGTTTTTCACTTATGCTGTTCACAGTTACGTGCGCGAACGTTTCTCTAAAGCTGTTTTTTGGACTCAAGGGGCCTCAAAACATGTATTTCCACTGAAATCTCGACATAGAAATTTTGGGTGGAATGCAATACTTTCTCTACAATCTAGATATGTGATACAGTACGTAAAAATTAGAATTTTTCTCCCTTAATTTGGCTGGTAGTATTTTTTTTTATTTCGTATACGGGTACTTTTAGTTTTACCTGTATGGGGTTGGTATAAGGATTAAATTATATGGCTGATTTAATAAAAAACACATAATTGCGGCGCTTAAATGTGGAGTACTTGGTAAATGATACATAATAAATGAGTTTTATTTATGGACGCTCTTTAACTGCTGTGATCCTTAGCGTCCTATTCTACATTGGGCGTGAAACACTGGCAATTTTGCTCAGAGGCCTCTTTATCCGGCTTGAGGTTGTTTTACGTGCCGCAAATCTACGACACGGGACCACCGGCTTTTCTTCCCTTCCGTAGGAAGCCATGCTAAGTATTTTTACGCTCGAAAAGAATCCATCGCCCTCCGTCGGTTTTGAACCCGCGACCTTGGGGACTAGAGGCTAGCATGGCAACTGCTACACCACGGAGGACGACCATAAATGATACAGGATGAACTTATGGAAGATATGGCGATTAGTAATTGTTCTTCCACGCAAGGCGTGTGTAGGACAAGGCTGGAAAGGTAGATACAAACGACTGGAAATTCAATATCATAGCCGGGATTTGAACCACGGATCTTCTGCTTTCCGTTCGGTTGCTCTAACCAACCGAACTACCATAGCAACATGCCGGTATGACATTAAATTTCCCAACTGACTGGCATTTTTACCGCTAAACCACAAGAAGATCTCAAATTATATCTCAACATGTTTTTCCAAGGATTTTTGGGGACGTGACACAAGCTTTTCCAAGCCAGTGTTGTACCAGGTCGGGTACTGTGCTCGCAACCAGCTGTTCACTGATTTGACTTCATCATCGGTGTTAAAAATGTTTACTTTTGAGTTGGTGGAACATGCTAAAATCACTTGGGGCAAGCTCCAATGAATACCGAGGATACGAAGGCTTTTCCCAAATGATTTTCGCATGTTCCCCTGATTCATAGGTCATCTTGGAGGTAAGCACCTTTAACACCGTGACGAAGATGAATCAGAAGTGAACCAGAAGTTGCGTCCTGTGCTCGTAACCAGCTATTCACTTCTGATTCATCTTCGTCACGGTGTTAAAGTGCTTACTTCCATGATGACCTTTGAGTCAGGGGAACATGTGAAAATCACTTGGGAAAAGATCTGGTGAATATGGACGATGCGAAAAAACTTCCCAGTTGAATCTTCTGAGCTCCGCCTGGGTCAAGATTCAACTTGGAAGTTTTCTCGTATCTTTCGTATTCACCAGAGCTTGCCCCAAGTGATTTTCACATGTTCTTCTAACTCAAAGGTAAGCACTTTTAACACTGATGATGAAGTCAAATCAGTGAACAGCTGGTTGCGAGCACAGAACCCGACCTGGTACAAGACTGGCTTTGAAAAACTTGTGTCACGTCCCCAAAAATGCTTGCAAAAACATGTTGACTATGTAGAAAAGTAACAGAAAAAATGTACAGTATAAATAAAATTAATTCAACATGATCAATTGTGTTTAATGTTTTTTATAAAATAGCGAAGCTTATTTATTGGACGCCCCTCGTATTAAGCTTGTAACTTAAAAGCTTACGAAATTGTAAGTCGCCATTAGGGTATCATCTCAAAATAACTTGATGTTCTTGTGGTGTACCGACATATTGCCATGTAGCTTTAATTAGAGGAACCGGACGGAAACCGGAAGATCCGTGTTTCAACTCCTGACTATGGCATTGAATTTTTCAGTCGTTTGATTTTATCTTACGAAAGACACGTTACAGGAAGCTGCAAGCCAGGTGCTCTCTTGAAACCCCAGTATTCTTTCTTCTCTGCAGTCCCATACAAAGACAAAAGTTACACGTAGGGGGGTAGGACCGGAAGGTGCGTGAGATAAAGGACGATTCTTTAAGTAACGCGACCGATATTTTTAATTCAGGATAATGCTTCTCAGGTTGACTACCAGAGGGAGAAAGAGACAAGCTTTGTAAGCAGGCGTCCATGCGAGACATTCGCCGTTGTTTTTCACTGGCGCTCTGTTTACGGCTGTATTATGATGACTTTTCGTGTCCTCACTTTAATATCTCCAGCCTTATGGTCGAATGCCATTGGATTTTGACGAGGGTTGAAGCTGCAGTGCCGTTACTACTTTAAAGATACGACTGGTAGTTAACAGAGTGTTACTGGAAAATTCATATGAAAATGTGGCGTTTTCCAGGCTTTTTCATCCCATTGAAGTTGCTAGATGCTACTGAAGAAATGGGAAGGAAATAAATGCAAACAGAAGTAATGAAGCATAAGAAGATTCACTATCGTCCAAGCCGAGCAAAGTTCGCATTCGAGAGGTCCCGGGCTCGATTCCCGTTGGATGGAGCACTCTGACTTGGTTGGTAGGCGATTGTTGGAGTGGATTATACAGGGTGGACCATTTAAGCTAAGGCTCTACAATATCTGTAAAACTATGCGTTGTAGAAGGAAATTTCTTGAATAAACGTAGCTTGATGTTATGGGGGAAAGTAAATAAACGTAGGTTCCCATTTTAAAAATTAAATTCACCCTAAAATAATCATCATAATGTCCTCCAAACAAACCACGACTAATGACATTTACTCATCAACTTAAATGGTGTAATGACGAGAATTTTCCTGTCATCTATTTCCTGTCATTTAATTTACTTTGTTTCAGTTTCGATGGATCAGGCTAGTGGACGGCAGGCGAGACATATGGCGATGGAGTTTACTTTGTGGAACTGTCTGCCCTGGCATTCGGTGTGGGACGGGCCTTAGAGCTGTACACGGTTGGATTGACTCCTTGTCGTCCTCCGTAGTGTAGTGGTTGCCATGTTAGCCTCTAGTTCCCGAGGTCGTGGGTTCAAACCCGGTGGAGGGCAATGGATTTTTTCGGGTGTAGAAATCCTTACCATGGCTTCCTTCGGAAGGGAAGTAAAGCCAGTGGTCCCATGTCGTAGATTTACGGCACGCAAAAGAACCTCAAGCCTGAGAAAGAGGTCTCTGAGCAAAATTACCGGTCTTTCACGCCCAATATCGCATGTGACGCTAAGGACCACAGCAGTTAAAGAGCGTTCATAAACCACCCAAAGAAGATCTACTGCCTGCGCCTGCTTGCTTAAGCAATACATACGAGACCTTGTCCTGGCGTGAGGGAGGCAATATTTTATATTCACCATCCCTCCCGACCACACTGCGCAGTGCAGTCAGGACCTAACAGTTGCCTACAGGAACAGTAACTTTTCTGGATACATACGTTGAATAAAACAATGCTTGCTTTGGAGATGCATTAGGAGTTACTGAGGCCCAAACAATCCTATCATATTTTCATCCTAGCTTAATATAGGCATGCTATTTTGTGGAAACTCTTAGTAGGGAGAATAGCTTCTTTCCTTTTAGTTTTTGAAAGAATTAAGAAAGTAAGGTTCTAAATAATTTTCCACAATGTTACAGCATTTAACCTTTTAAAATTCGCCAAATTTTGTTCATAGTTCCCACACGATTGCGTATTATACACATTTTATACGTTTTCAACATTGCTAGATGTTTTAGATTTACTTCAATATAAATGTTTCGATGTTTTACAATTTATACATTCTTACTCGCTTTCGACCCTTTTATTAGATTTAATCTAGTTTAAAAGGGTGTGTTTGGGTGACGGAGGTCAAATGGATGTGCACATTATTAAACTTACAGCTCAGCGTCATCAAGGCGGCAATATTAAAAGCGGAAAAGATTGCTGAACAAATAACAATGAAAAGAATACTTGAGGGAAGCAATATATCAGATGAAATGAGAGCCATAGCAATTGCTACGGAAAATGAAAGATATCCAGAAAAAGAATGGCTCCGAATATATGAATACAGATGGACCCCTCATTAATAAAAGAACGCCGGTGCAGGTGTATACTGTAAACACTTTGCACAGTATCTAACATTAGACGAAACGTCAAACCACTATGATGAATTAAAAGCTATAAAAGCAGCATTACAGAACATTCTATATAGACCATACATAAAACAAAAAATAGTCATCTTATCAGACTCAAAATCAGCCATAGACGGGATAGTAAATTACAAATAAAACAACCAGAAGTATTAAAGAAATAACAAGCCTAATTACAGCAGTTGAAACTAGAAATTATGTCGCTCTACAATGGATTCCAACTCATGTCGGACTTTTGAGCAATGAACATGCGGATCAATTAGAAAAGAAAGGTGCAATACAACAAATAAAATATGTAGGACAAATAGAAAGAAATAAACAATTAAATAACATTAAACAGCATTTCAAAAGACATCAGAGACTTGATGAAGAAGATAAATTAAAATATAAATATTATAAGAATATTAAGGATAGAGTTGATATACAAAAAATGCCAAGGAAAACTGCAGTGGCCTTATTTAGGATGGCAACTGGCCACGATTGCATGCAGAACACCTCTACAAGATAGGATGCCTACCTTCACCCAAGTGCACTCTCTGTGAAGAAGATGTCATCCTGAGCAAACAGCAACTCGGCAAATGCAAATGCTTAGAGACTTTATATTGGGAAGCCAGAGGGAAAATGATGCAGATCAATTAATCCCCAGTGCCATTGGTGAACAACAACAACAGAATACTTGAGGTCATTTGTGCGCTTTATTAAAAGCATACATTTTGAGCAGTTGTAAGCACAGAATATAACACTGTTGACAATAATAATAAAAATAATAACAAACTTATAAATATATCAACTTACAAAGCCGAAAACCTTTGCAAATACCTCAAACTATTTTAAAGACGTCGAAAAAGGTTCTTCAACGTAATGGTTGAAATAAGCCTAATAAAAACTTTGCAAACAATTCCAAAGTGGTGACATTTTATTGTTTAATTAGCATTTTGAAGTATATAATTATGGAAAAAGCACTTAAATTTAACAGTAATAAATATTTGGATGTTGTGTTGTAAGGCCAGGTATGAAATAAACACTTAGCCTGTTTACGACTATCAGCAGTCAAAGTA
Organism: Deroplatys truncata; assembly: GCA_030765065.1. Taxonomy (NCBI): domain Eukaryota; kingdom Metazoa; phylum Arthropoda; class Insecta; order Mantodea; family Mantidae; genus Deroplatys; species Deroplatys truncata. The sequence goes on from CM060990.1 coordinate 670,904,722, forward strand.
TGCGAGAAAAGTTTCCCAAGTCCGCCTCTGAATCTTCCCTAATAAGTCAGATAGTAATAGACACGTTTTTTTTTGACCTGCCCAGCATTGAGGAAGACGCCTGCCAATGCGTCGAATCGCCCGCGGAAAACTTACCTGCCGCTGCAGGCAGTAAAAATCGCAGAAATGTACACCTCTAGACGGGCTTTCAGATCTCCATGGGGAAACGTAGGCTTTTGGGTGGTCGTACCGGCGTCAGGATGTAATATCTGAAGACGTTAGGGACCCCCGCCTTTGTCCGAGCTTGCTGACCCGAATTTAGCCGCACTCTGTGCCCTTCGTTTCACTCCTTCCTGCTGGAAGTTTCCAGAAGCACAATGCTCGACTATGCGGTTAAGTACCGAAATTCTCCTCCGCTTCCTAATAACTGTACCATCTGCAAAGTAACAGTACACCTTTGGAAGTTGACTTGTCAGTTTTCCAAGCTCCTTATGTAAACCTAATAATAGAGGTTTAATGGATGCAGAGTTGTAATTTTGAAGTAGGTGGTTTGTTACGTTATTTGTGCCGCGCTTTGGGAGTCAATTTGAAGTAGTTTGTATTGAAGGAGTTTATTATATTTCAACTGTTGGGGAGCCGAACTTGTAGTAGTTGTGTAGTAAACAGTGTCCGGTAGCCTTTGCCCCAAGTTTAAAAAATATTGTTACTGTTTCTTTAAATATTATATATTTATGTTTGCCTCGGCTGCGTCAGTATTTGTTAGAGACACGTTTCTCTTAGCAGGGCGTGATGCAACAAGAATGTTGGCTTACACAGACTATTATATTGCTTCACTCCGTTTATTAATACTTGATACGATTTAAATAACACTTCACTGATATAAAGAGAGAGCTGTGAGATGTTTTTATTAAATACTTGCACTTTTAACACGTAAACTATTTTTGTCTCACACGAATACGTAATTAATTTCTCGAGGATACATCTCGCGTCTGGTTATGAGCACTGTCTAGAAGCAACACGTCTGGTTATGAGCACTGTTTGGAGGCAACTGAACTGTTTTCCACCGCCTATATTTGTAGATTTCTGTATTTCAAGTCTCTGATTGGCTAATCCTAGTCCAATAGAATACCTTTATTTAACTAAAGCTTTTTCTGGTTGTTGATTGGCTATTTTATAAACTGTCTCAAAAATTTACATTATTGCTGCTCTAATAATGACTAGTAGCATTTAAACTTCCTTACTCATTATTGCCTCAAGGTCATCTCGTTGTTAGCAACTTTTAACCTATTTTTCTCACAGCTCCTACATTATTAAATTACGTAATGGATTCACATAACATTATTGAACATGTTTACAATAAAATAAGCATATGCAATGACTGTTATATACATTTTACAAATTATTATATACACATATTGCTTCAAGGCGGGCTATTATTGAATTTAAATATTATATAATTTGACTAAAATCATTTAAGTGTTAAAAATACTGCCTCAGTTTGATTCATTTCCTCTTTGTGCATCATATAACATATTTATTATAAATTGACTAATATATTGAATAACCAGTGAGAGAGTAAATACTACAATGGACACTCTGATAACACATTTTTCCACCACAGAGCATGAAGTTGTTATCCTTTAAAACCTTTAGTTGTTATTATTGAACATCTAATTTCAACAAAGATTTCGTTGAATATCCAAAATAGAATAATTAAGATCTAAATTTGTAAGTACTTAGCATAACCTGCTGATAATAGCCACATCACAGTCCGTAACACCTGCTCACTTCTCTCCGAGAAAGAGATTGCATGCAAGTGGCTGTCTTTCTTATCGGTTCAACACGCCAGATAATAACAAATGAAATATAGTTAGAGAAGCTAACATCTAATTATTTCATTATTTATTTTCCACAAATTTATGATGCTAAGATTGCACAAAATGTTATAACCAGCTCGTGGATAATTTTAGTGTGACATTCGAGCAAACTGTCACGCGTGCCATTATTCATTTGATACATAAATTCCTATCGTCATAACTAAATTTCACGAAATTGGCCTTAAACTTACCTTGAGTCAAAATGATACCCCTAGGTATACAATTTATGCGTTCAGTAGAAAATTCTAAATATTAATGTGGCATAAAAACGGAAAAGTTAATTTTAACTTAGTTTTGTAATTTCAGTTCCCTTAAAGTTGAGATTGATCGATCCATGCCAAGTCTTCCCAAACACGTACAGTGTTCCTTGCTACTGGAAACGGCCTCATCAACATGAAGTTCCAAGACGAAGAAGAAACTCTCTAGAACAGGGGCGATCAAAAGTTTGCCGGAACTGGTCTCATGCCTTGTTAATGACCTGCCTGCAGTCGGCAACCCTTCCTCTAATCCCACAACACCCAGTCCTCAAACTCTTCCTCCCACAACGCCTTCTTCCTGAGACTTGTGTCTTATGCATAAGATAATCCAACGTTAGGGAACACCTTCCCTAGCTGTCCTCGATGGAACTACCTGTCTTCCGACGTTACGCTTTATAAATAATGTAAATAGTGCGAGAGCAGCGATAAGGAGAAATTATTATTGGCAAGTATGTAGCAGAGGAACAAACTTGCACGGCAGGATGAAACAACTTAAAATCTCACATTTAAGTGCCTTAATCATTTATGAAAGCTGATGTTACAAAACCCTTTTGCTACTCGAAATATATGCATATTCTAGAACCCTTTAGCAGTAGCTCTTCTAGTAATTCTGAATTTTGGATAAATAACCAATCTTAACACTTGTAATGGTTATATCACAAGGCACAATTACATATTATATCTGTATATCTTAACTTCTCAATCAAAAACGACAGAACTGACCATTATGAATAAATTATACATGTTACTTATTCAAGAAGACGTTTCTAATGACTCACCAAGTCCAGAAATACAAATATCTGGGCTATTATTTAGCTTTTATTTTCTCTACCACGTACCTTGTAGGTACAGAAATATTGCATTCCATCCAAAAATGTTATATGGAGATTTCTTCTTCTTCATCATCTTCTTCTACGGACTACCCTCCTCTTTGTAGGACTTACACCCGGAGGACTTACAAGCCAATGTCTTGGGCCAGTAGCCTTTCGAGGAGCAAGCAAACTCTTGATCATAACATATCCAGGATGGGTGATCAGCCCAATGTCTTGGGTCAGTAGCCTTTCGAGGAGCAAGCAAACTCTGGATCATAGCATATCCAGGATGATGATCAGCCCAATGTCTTGGGTCAGTAGCCTTTCGAGGAGCAAGCAAACTCTTGGTCATAACATATCCAGGAAGGGTGATCAGCCCAATGTCTTGAGTCAGTAGCCTGTCGGGGAGCAAGCAAACTCTGGATCATAACATATCCAGGATGGTGATCAGCCCAATGTCTTGAGTCAGTAGCCTGTCGGGGAGCAAGCAAACTCTGGATCATAGCATATCCAGGATGGTAATCAGCCCAATGTCTTGGGTCAGTAGCCTGTCGAGGAGCAAGCAAACTCTGGATCATAACATATCCAGGAAGGGTGATCAGCCCAATGTCTTGGGTCAGTAGCCTGTCGAGGAGCAAGCAAACTCTGGATCATAACATATCCAGGAAGGGTGATCAGCCCAATGTCTTGGGTCAGTAGCCTGTCGAGGAGCAAGCAAACTCTGGATCATAACATATCCAGGAAGGGTGATCAGCCCAATGTCCTGGGTCAGTAGTCTTTCAAGGGGCAAGCAAACTCTGGATCATAACATATCCAGGAAGGGTGATCAGCCCAATGTTTTGGGTCAGTAGCCTGTCGAGGAGCAAGCAAACTCTGGATCATAACATACCCAGGAAGGTTAATCGACCCAATGTCTGGATCATAGCATAACCAGGAAGGGTAATCAGCCCAATGTCTTGGATCAGTAGTCTAACGAGGAGCACGCAAACTCTGGATCATAGCATATCCAAGAAGGGTGATCAGCCCAATGTCTGGTAAGGCGGTGAAGAAGGAAATTAAATGCAGTGATGATGGGATGACAGGAAAATTCGTGGATCAAATTATTCAATCCAGCACTCGCCTAACGACCGAAAAACCGCGAACAAACCTCCGGTCAGATTGCTTGGCTCAGGCCGTTTGAACCCTGGATCTCCCGAATGCCGGCCACAGATGTTAACGCCGGAGCCATCCCGCTCGGTGATATCGAGATTTCACCGGAATTACATATTTTGGGGCCCCTTGAATCTAAAAAGTAATTCCATAAAAGGTCTGTTTGTGTGAATAGCATATCCCAAAAACGAAATGTCAAGTATATAACTTTTGTATACAGAATGTTAAAGAAAAAGTATTCCACATTTTGAGAGATGGTAGTACGGACCAAAACAAGAAAAAACTGTCTAGTAAACATGGGCTCCAAAATGCATACCTTAAGATCTATGAGCACAGGTGGTCTCGCCACTGTGAAACATCTCTACTGCAAGCTCTTTGCTATTACGTATGACCTTCAAAATATGGAATAACTTTTTTTAACACCGGTATATTTCAAAGATGCGATACAAGATCAAGAAAATACCCCAACCACAAGCTACCTTTTACTTGGAAAAATATTCGATATTTTTTATTTTCGCAAAAATGGCTTACTGATTTTTATTAAAATACCATACATGACAAATATAACGTATACCCTGAATTTTCTGAGAATACCCTGCGAAGTCCACTTCATTAAGAAGGAAGCATAATTTATTTAAAATAGTTCTTATTGTGGCATCAGCTATTTCCAAGATACCCGTTATGATTTATTTTAGTTGCTTCTCGCGATGTCACGGAAAGAGTATGGAATTTGAAAGCAAGGATATAACGACCACTTTTAAACATCCGACTATGGATTAGGTTTCCTCTATCTCCCTTGTACGTACAACGAAAATGTATTGATACTATTTCTACAAAGGTTTATCTGGATGAACATGAGATAGATAGAAATATAAGCTTTTGTAGGAAGAATTTGTAGTAGCTATATAAAAATAAACGATAGTGTATGGAGGAAGTGATGTGAATGTAACACATAAGATTTGTGACTTGCTTAGAACTTTACAACCTTCACCCCTAGCTTTTGTGGAGCATATTTACACTCCTAAGAAGAAAAAGATGTACTTTAGGTTCATCTTAAACTCACCTTTTGCGCTTGTTTACGCATTTAGAAAGAAAGAGGCTCTAAACGCTTTAAAGGACATAACTTACTCTAGATTGTAGTGTATTTCATAAACATTGGTTCGTTCCACTAGAGCTTCACCAGTTTTCTAGCAGATCATATAAGGCTAGGACAGAATAGAACAATACAACGGAGGATACAGCTAACACTGCGCCTCCAATGGATCTATTGTGCTTACATCCCCGGGAGGAAAGGATGAGGTGAGGGAACTAGCGAGGCCAGTGCAAGTCGACAGAGACGCGCAGAGTTCCCTAACACTTCCAGGCTTAACTATGAGGCAGTATTTTTAACACTTAAATAATTTCAGTCTAATTATATAATATGTAAATTCAATAACCCAGCCTTAAAGCACTATGTGTATGTAACAATATATAGAAAATGTATGTAACAGTCATTGTACATGTTTTGTATTATTGTATCCATGTGTAATAATGTTATGTGAATATATTACGTAATTTAATAATGTAGGAGCTGTGAGAATAATAGGTTAATAGTTGCTAACAATGAGGTAACCTTGAGGCAATAATGAATTTGAAAGTTTAACAATAGTACTTGTGATTCTTGGAAGCAATAATGTAATTTTAGTGACAATTTAATAAAATAGCCAATCAACAACCAGAAAAAGCATTAGATAAATAAAGGTATTCTATTGGATTAGGAATAGCCAATCAGAGACTTGAAATGCAGAAATTTACAAGTTTAGGCGGTTGAAATCAACTCAGTTGCCTGCAGACAGTGATTGTAACCGGATGCGAGATGGGTCCTCGAGTGATTTAATACGTATTCGTGTGAGACGAAAAGTAAGTTTACGTGTTAAAAAGTGTAATTAATTAATATAAAAAAATCTCACAGCTCTCTTTATCAGTGAAGTGTTATTTAAATCGCATCAAGCATTAATAGAAGAAGTGAAGTAAAATTATAATCTGTGTAAGCCTACGTTCTTGTTGCACCACAACCCTGCTAAGAGAAACGTGTCTCTAAAAATTAGACTGACGCAGCCGAGGCAAACATAAATATATAATATTTAAAGAAACAGTCAAATTACAAAGTAAATATTTTTTTGAACTTGGGGCTAATAAAATAAGTACTTTAAATTGACGCCCAATACGTCAGAGACGTCTCTCTACTGGGAATGGGGAAACGTTCCAAAGCGCAAGCCTCTGTGCCATCTACCCAATACGATCGAACCACAGCCTTGGAGTCAACCTGAAACATGCAGTGGAAATGAAGTCAGAGGAAATTGGGTAGAGAGGAAACTCTTGGTAGAGAACACCACTCAGCATTCTCCTATATTCAACAAGGGAAAACCACGAAAAACCCATGGTCAGAGTGGGCGGCACCGGGAATCGAACCCGGGACCTCCCGAATGCGAGCCTGACACGTTACAGCGGAGCTATTTCGCTCGGTGTTGGTCTTATAAGCTTTTGCTCAGGGTATGTACGCCTATGCCCAAAGTGACTGTGGTACAGACTATTCGTAATTAAGACTACAGCTCTGGCATGAACTACACCGCGTATGCTGATGCAGCATATAAAATAAGTGTGCAGTTTGATTGAAGTGACTAATATAGACTATCAGTCTAGTTAAAAGACCATAACATACAAGAAAAGTCAGTACCATTCACAGTAAATCTGGTGTACGACTAGTGCAGAATTTAAAAGCTGCTTTATTACACTGGTAACACTAAGGGGTATAGGATGTAGGCACAACGGAGAGGACACCTCGCAAACTGAGACCCACACGAGATCGATTGTGGCCACAGGGGCTACAAATAGACGAGCCACAGAGACGCGCAGAAGTCGGTAACACATAGGGGTATATAACAGAGGGGACACCTCGTGCACTGCGACCTACGGGAGACCGATTGCTGCTGCCACGTCCAGGAGGAAGGAATGAAGTGAAGGAACCACAGGGCTGCAGCAGACAAGCCGCAGAGACGCGCAGAAGTCGGTAACACATAGGGGTATACAACAGAGGAGACACCTCGTGCACTGCGACCTACGGGAGACCGATTGCGGCTACCACCACCAGGAGGAAGGAATGTAGTGAAGGAACCACAGAGGCTACAGACAGAGACGCGCAGAAGTCGGTAACACATAGGGGTATATAACAGAGGGGACACCTCGTGCACTGCGACCTACGGGAGACCGATTGCTGCTGCCACCTCCAGGAGGAAGGAATGAAGTGAAGGAACCACAGGGCTGCAGTAGACAAGCCACAGAGACGCGCAGAAGTCGGTAACACATAGGGGTATACAACAGAGGGGACACCTAGTGCACTGCGACCTACGGGAGACCGTTTGCGACTACCACCTCCAGGAGCAAGGAATGAAGTGAAGGAACCACAGGGGCTACAGATAGACCAGCCACAGAGACGCGCAGAAGTCAGTAACACTTAGGGGTATATGGTATACAACGGAGGGGACTCCTCACGCACTGCGATCTACGGAGATCGATGCGGGTACCACCGCCATGAGACAGGAATGAAGTAAAGGAATCACAGGAGCTACAGACAGACAAACCACAGAGACGCGCAGAAGTCCGTAACAGTTATGGGTATACAACGGAGGGGGGAGGTCTAATGCTGCTACCACCCCCAGGAGGAAGGGATGAAGTGAAGAAACCACAGGCGCTACAGACAGACAAGCCACAGAGACGCGCAGAAGTCGGTAACACTAAGGGGTATAGGATGAGAGAACACCTCGCACATTGAGACCCACGGGAGATCAATTGCGGCTACTCCCCCCAGGAGGAAGGGATGAAGTGAAGAAACCACAGGAACTACAGACAGACAAGCCACAGAGACGCACAGAAGTCGGTAACACTAAGGGGTATAGGATGTAGGTACAACTGAGAGAACACCTTGCACATTGAGGCCCACGGGAGATCAATTGTGGCTACTCCCCCCAGGAGGAAGGGATGGAGTGAAGGAACCACAGGGCTGCAGCAGACAAGCCACAGAGACTCGCAGAAATCCGTAACACCTAGGGGTATACAATGGAGGGGACACCTCGCGCACTGCGACCTATGGGAGGCCTATTGCGGCTATCACCCCTCAGCAGAAAGGGATGGAATGAAGGAACTACAGGGCTGCAACAGACAAGCCACAGAGACGCGCGGAGGTCCCTAACAGTTCCTGGTTCGAAGATCCGACTCGCTACAACAGCTGCCTAGAGAGCTTGATGAACGACCCGTCAACCAAGCAGACCTCTAGTGTCCGTGGGGAATACTCTCTCGTTTGAGGATCCGCGCCATCTGTCCGTCACTGCCATACCCCATAAAACTTAGAAGCACACCTGAAACTTGAGAAGTAAACAGAATGAAAGGGAAATGATGGAAAAGAAATCGCCGCAGATGAGAAACCACCCAAGCTTTCGCCAACCGACCAGGGAAAATCCTGGTCAGAGAGGGCGATCGACGGGAATCGAACCCGGTACCTCCCGAGTGCAAGGCTCACACGTTACCGCGGAGCCATCTCGCTCAGTCTGGTAAAACGTAACTACCGTTTCATTTTTCGAAGTCACAGCCGGGATTCAAACCTTACAGAGAGGCGTAAATTTGAGCACCTTTCTTTCAAGGAACTCGCAGCGAGTGAGTAGAAGCTGATCCATCGAACTGGTAGATTTTTTGGGGGGGAGAGTCTTTAGCTGATTACCCTCCTCTTTGTAGGTCTTACAAGCCAGTGGCTTGGGTTAGTAGCCTGTCGAGGACGGACTAGATACAATGATGTGTATTAATAATTACATGATCAAGATTGGATTTAGTCTCTTCAGCTGAAGTGAAAAAGCATTAAAAATGAACACCAACAATTTTTTGACAGTACGATTTTTGAATCCTCTCTTAGATTCCACTTCCATCCTTTCCTGACCACAAAAAGCCTCATGATACGCTCGAAACAGAGCCCTTCTGTAATACTCTGCTTTCAGATATACGCCAGAGGACTACCTTTTAAAACTTCTACACCTAATTTGCATTCGTGTAACATTAAATAACTAACACTGACGGTACAGCTGGGGCCCCTAACGTTTCAAGATTCAGCATTCTCAAACGACCCTTATATGACAGGACATAAGGAATAGGGGAATTCGTGGTAGTTTATAATCCATCCCAGCATTTACTTACCGACTTGGGAAAACCACAAAAGAACCCATAATCAATCGAACAGTTGGAAGTCGAAACCTGCGATCTCCAGAGAGTATGCATTTTATTTTTTATTCTGTATTTTTGAATTATTTATATATAAATGATGGTAACCCTGGCACTTTATTCACCTTATAAAATGTGAATGATGACTTTTATGGCCTCTTTGAAATGAGTTAAGCGTGGTTGTTAAAATCACGTTGTTTCTATACCAGGAGGGTCATGTAAGCTTTAGACTTAGCTTTATACTTGTCTCCCGACAAATGGTTGCAGAATTATAGTATTTGTTTCTTGTTTGAATATTAACTGCGTGAAGATTTATTAAATCTATATTCCAGCCTACAAACCAAAAATATGAAGATATTCTATGATCAGAAACATACACACTAAAAGACTCCTCTTATAAATAATGATCTATATCTCACATTGGCTCTGTAAGTATTTTTCTGTGTTTACCCAATTTTAATCAGGTCCCTCTTTTGTATACTGATAAAAGCTTTTGAAGCTAGTGTAAAATGCAACAATGAACAGCTGATACAGGTTGCTTGAATGGTTAGAAGTCGTAGACTATTTGAGGAGCTCAGTATGAAAATGACGGATAGATGTATTATTTTGAATTTTGGATTCCTGCTTGACACTGGTGTGCTTAAAAGCGTACAGACGATATAAAAACGAATCTTTATCAAACTTGGTAACCAAATATTAACGACTCCACTATGAGTCTGTTTCAGGATTAGACAACTGTTGGCAACTCGGTGGTTTCCCAAAATATACTACTGTTTTCTAAAATTCAATGAGCCTTAATTGTGGTTTATTCCTTTGCTTCTGTTGTGAGATTATGATTTAAAGTTTTTAACAAATACAAAACTGAAGCAGTACAGAAAATTGGGAAGACATGTCGTAGAAGGCAGTAACAGCAGGATGTGATGAACGATTGATATTTTTGGGCGTAAAACTCCTTAGCATGACTTCTTTCAGAAGGGAAGTAAAGTCGGTGGTCCCATGTCGTAGATTTCCGTCACGTAAAAGAGCCTCAAGCCTGGTAAAGAGGCCTCTGAGCAAAATTACGGTCTTTCACGCTCAATATGGAAGGGACACTAAGGACCACAACAATTAAAGTGCGTCCATAAATAAAAAAGAAACAAAAACTCAAAACGCGACGAAATCCATTACGATTGTAAACATAGTGCATTCATAGAGAACCTCAAGAAACATATTAAGGTGGAATGTGCTTAAAATGGACATATCATTCCACCCATAAATTAAATATTGAAATTTCACCGCAAAATACATACATATTTTGCGGCCCTCAAAACAAACAAAAAATATTTTTAGAAAAACGTCTGCGCGTGTGAACAGAATGACTCAAAAACAAAATGTCGGATAAATACCAAATTTGGCGTTAAATTTTAGTACCTTTCAAAGATGCGACACAAATATTTTCAAGAAAATCCCTCTTCCCCAAACTAGCCTTTCCATGAAGCAATTTTAGATATTTTTTATTTTCAAAGATGATTCTAACGACCTTGATTAAGGTAACATAGATTTAGGATATGTACTTGACAAAAAATGTATACCTTGAATTTTCTTAGAATACCTGAGAAGGCCTATTCATTCGGAAATAATTTTATATAATTTTGTAAAATTGGTAAATCATAAAAGATAAACAGAGCTTTACTACATAAAAATGTAGATCTCTTTAAAACACAAATTTATTTCAAATAACCTTTTTGGCATAAACAATTTCAGACATAGTTATTTGTTTAAATTTTCCAATACCTTTGTTATTTTTTGAGGGACCATCAATCATATAGCAATCCGGTTTTAAACATCTCACAATTAGTTTGGTTAACGTGTAATAAAACTATTTCTGCATACGTTTAACTCGAAACTTCTGTGTATTCTTACGAAAGCTTATTTTTCTATCTACTTCACATTAATTTATTTAACCTTTGCAGAAATAATTCCATTACAACTTTTGTTACAGCTTAAGGTACAACTGAGTAGCGACAACACTCACATTAAAAATAATGACAACTGTTGATCATTTAAAGCCAATAATAACTGATATCTGGAAAATGGTTAATGCTATAGAAATGTTATTTGAAATAAATTGTGGGTTTTAAAGCGATCTATATTTTTGTATGGTAGGTTTTTGTACATTTCTTATGCTACACCTTTTATAAAAATATACAAAATTCCTTCTGAATGAAGTCGACTTCAAAGGCTATTCCCAGAAAGTTCAAGATACACGTTTTATTTGTGGTGGAATATCTCAAATATATGATGTTTTGATCAAAACCTTAAGATACATTTTTGAGAAAGCAAGAATATCGAAAATGTTTCAATTAAAGGCAGTTAGGGGTAGGGATTTCTTTTTAAATTTTAAGTGTCGCATCTTTGGAAGATACTGAATTTAAATACCAAGTTTAGTATCCTCCTAATTTAAGTTTTGGAGTTATGCTGCTCACCTTACACACACACATATATACCCTTCTAAAGACGCTTTTTTTCATATTCGGTGGGCCTAAAAATATGTATTTCCTGTGAAATCTCGATTTCGAACTTTGAGGTCGAATACAATACCTCCTCTTACGTTTTCTTTTTGAGTCTTTTTATTTATGGGCGCTCTTTAACTGTTGTGGTCCTTAGCGTCCCATTCTATATTGGTCGTGAAAGATCGGTAATTTTACTCAGAGGCCTCTTTATCAGGCTTGAGGTTCTTTTACGTGCCGTAAATCTACGACACAGGACCAGGGTTTTACTTCCCTTGCGAAGGACGCCATGCTAAGAATTTTTACGCCCGAAAAAAATCCATCGCCCTCCGCCGGGTTTGAACCCGTGACCTCGGGAACTAGAGGCTAGCATGGTAACCACTACACCACGGAGGACAACTCTCCTCTTACGTATGCTTTTCAAGTAATGATGCGTAGTATGCTCCTGTAATGGTTTTTCCTTTTTGAAGATAATCGATTAAAATAACTCCATGACTATCCCAAAAAACAGTCGCCATCACTTTCCCAGCCGAAAAAACAGTTTTTGCTATTTTTGGAGCCGGTTCCCCCTTTGCAGTCCACTGTTTGGACTGTACTTTTGTTTCGGGCGTATAATGGTGTATCCAAGTTTCATCTACAGTAATTAATCGGCGTCAAAACTCGGATTTATTGCGCCTAAACTGCGCCAACAGAGCGTTGGAAATGTTCATTCGAACACGTTTTTGGTCAAACGTGGGCAAACGCGGCACCCAACGCGCGGACAGCTTTCCCATGTCTAAATGTTGATTTAATATGTGACAAACACGTTCTTTTGACATGTTCATAGCCTCTGTTATCTCTCTCACTTTAATTCGGGGGTCGTCTAGCACCATTTGGTGAACTTTGGCGATGTTTTCGTCGGAAGTTGCAATTTTTGGACGTCCCGAACGTTCATTGTCTCCCAAGCTCTTACGGCCATGTTTAAATTCAGCTGCCCAAAGTTTCACTGTGGTAAATGATGGTGCAGAGTCCTCATACACAGAATCCAACTCATCTTTGATTTGCGTAGGCATATTGCCTTTCAAAACAAATATTTAATGACAGCTCGATACTCGATTTTGTCCATTTTCATAAAAACACTCACATCACCTCACCCAAACGACTGTTACAAGTAGGGGGAATAAAGAATGCTCTTGGCCATCGTTGGTATTAAGCTCATCAGACAGGCAATAGTTTTGGAAGCTCTAATTTCTGATCAGTCCTGTGCAACTGATCCTTCAAGAGCAATTGAAAGGAAACGGGTTAAGGAAAAATATCTACTTCTCACCTTTTACGGTTCTCTCCAGGAAGGCAGGTTCTTAAGTAACCAGAAATTCCTGTTTACTATATCAGAGAGAACTGCTTGGGTTTTCCCAGACGCGTCACCCAGGGCCCGAAAAGAATTCACGTCTGTTTACATCCCTTCCCTCGCGGTTTCCCTCTCCCTTCTCTAATATGGGCAACGTACATCAAAAGAAATGTCTTTTCTCCGCATTGCTGTCAATCAGAACCCCTGTGTTCCTTTCCTGCAGCTGTTGAACTTTCACGCGGGCTGTTGAATCACTCATGGGGGGGGGGGATAGAGGAATGATGAACAGTTGTTGGCTCGCCAGTAATCCGAAAATAGATACCAAGTTCCTGCGTTTGCATTTGCTTCATTTCTTCTTACATCACTTTTATTTTGCTTGTAATAAATACTCAGAAAACAGATAACACTTGTGTTTCGAGAAATTTGCTTATAATGTTGTGTTTAGCTTATGTGTATAAAATGTGGCCCAAATTCTTCTGATATTTTGTTTTATTTGGCATAAATAGCTGCTGTTAACCTCTGTAATGGGCTACATTGTGGCTAAAAATGAATTTATCCACACGGGTAGCCGAGGTTGTTAAGGTATAAACTTGTGCTCGGGAGATCTGCGTTCAAATCCCGCTAGGACCGTCCTCCCTGACACGTTTTTTCCAGGTTTTCCTCAGTCCTCGACTGCCAAATGCCTGAGAGGTATCCTAAAGTTAGGCGTGGAACGTTTTCTTCCCAAATTTACTTTCCCAGTTATCGTTTCATTTCCTGCATCATCAGTGTCCACCGCCTGTGGTGCCTATGTGACAAGAACGGACTTAAACACTAATAAAAACCTATTTTCTAAAATACATACATGCAAAAGGTCAAGTCCTTCCTGTAAACCTAGCCTCCTTCATTCTCTGTAATTTCTGCTTTCCTCTTAGTCTCCATCTGTGCCTAAGGGCTTATGTACGTACACCTGGCTGCAAAAAAGTGGCCCATTCAGTGACCCTTGTCGTAGGTGGTCGGTCGCCTCCAAGTTTGAACCCGCATCCCTCTTGGACGCTGCCGCTCGCTTGGGACATTTATTGGAGAGCAAAAATAGAAATGTAAACAAAATTAATATAGTGGTATTTTATACTGATGTGTATACTTGAAACAAAGTGGCTGCCAACATCAGATTAAAACATCTTACCTTGGACTCCAGGAGCAAAAATAGATGTCCATATTGAAGTTATCTTTATATTTTAAAAAGCTCCACAGTTTTCTTGTAAGCTTGTGTCTCTACTCATTGTTTCTCAGCTGTTTAAAACTGAATGAGAATGGAGAGGGTATTTCTAGTTGTTTGCAGGAAAATTAATCATTATCAGTTAGCTTGGGGTATGGGGAGTTAGGCGACAGATATTTACGCAGCTTGTGGCTGAAGTGCGATTGCTTTGATTGGAACAGTTTTCATCAGCAACATGGCTCGTGATGAAAATTACACGAGTATAAAATAAATCCCACATTCCTAAAGTTGCGTACACTCGCTTCCATTTATGCCGTGGCCGCAGCTTTGGGAAGCATTTTTCTGGCCTTCACAGGTGGAGTGTGTGTCTATAGCAAGGAGGAGGTGTGTTTAGCTTTTCGCGCATGCAGTGACGTCCCCTTTTGCGTGCATAATTGTTAATTATTCACATATAAATGATTAACTTTGAGCAACAGCTTTACTGGTCATCACTTATAATAACTATGTTTAAATATATAACTAAATAAAACATTATTTTGCACAATTTCTCAATGAATAAGTAGTTTAATGTCAGCATAATGTAAAATTGAAGTATATAATACTCTTACTTTCAAAGAGGACACATTTGTCTAATCTAAACATATAAATAAATAAAACACCGTTTTGCACAAAAACTCCACAAAAATATTTTTCATGGCAACATAAGTAAAACTGAAACACATTATTCTTTTTACTCTCAAAGAGAACACATTTACTAGACATTATATTAATAACCTGTCCAATCTCCATTCTTATCCAATGCCCGATTTAGCCATCTAGGTGCCGGTGGTCCCGCGTCGTATATTTACGACACACAAAACAACCTCAAGCCTGATAAAAGTCCTCTGAGCAGAACTTCCGGCCTTTCACGTCCAATATAGAATGGGACACTAAGATCCATAGTAGTTAAGGAACGTCCATAAGTAAAACTCAATTTAATGTTTAACCGCCTAGGCACTGAGTAACCCGTCGCCCTCTGGGAACACTGACATGAAATGTGGGAACATTTGCGCTTAGAGCCGGAGTTCTTCCAGTACCTACGTGATTCAGTGCCTAGGCGGCTAATTCAGGTATTGGCCAATAATGGAGATTGGACAGATTAATAAATAACGTCTAGTAAATGTGTCGTCTTTGAGAGTTAAAAGTACAATGTATTTCAGTTTTACATTATGCTACTATTAAAAATACTTTTTCATGGAGATATTGTACAAAACAGGTTTTTTTATTTAGTTATATATTTAAACATGGTTATTATTTGTAATGAAGAGTAAAGCTATTGCTCAAAGCTATATATTCATATGCGAATAATCTATAATTGTGCCCGTAAAACAGAACGTCACTGCATGCGCGGTAAACAGATAAACACACCTCCTCCTTGCTTTAGGTGCATACTCCACGTGTGAAGGCCAGTAAAATGCCTCCCAAACCTGTGTTAACGGCATAAATGTAACCCAGTGTACATGATTTTATTTAAACACTATAAAAATTTCACAATGAAGGGTTTTGCGAAATGAAAATGAAAATATATTGTGAGCTTAAGTTTAGAGGCCGTATTGGGCACAAACAATTGAATAACATACATGTCTTAAAGAGGAAGCTCCTGTTTAATACACTGAATCTGAGAAATGTACTTCTTGTACTTGAAACTGTTCAGTTTTGCTGAGTGTTTTTTATTATCGTTGCATTTATTTCTTATCATCTCCGCTGCTTGCAAAATTTATTCTAGAATCCATTTCCAAATCATACAAATAATCTAGCATTACACATTTCGTAGAAGGTGGAAGAGCGATACAGGAAACCAAAGCGATATTCAGATGTTTAAAAGCGGGACGCTATATGCTTGCCTCAAAATTCCATAGTATTTCCATGACATCGCAAGAAAGAACTGAATAGCGACAGAACTATAAACAAGGCAAAGTGTTTTAAAGACATCTACATGTTTTGTGTACTGCTGTTTTGCCTATGATTTACCTGTTATACAAAATTCCTTCCGAATATAGAGGACTTCGCAGGCTGTTCCCAGAAAACTCAAGATGTACATTTCATTTATCATATAAATATCTTAAATATTATACGGTATTTTAATCAAATTCGTTACGGAGATATATGAAAGAGTAACAAATATGAACGTTTTCCACTTAAAAGATAGTATGGGGTTGGAGATTATCTTGAAAATCTTTGTGTCGCATCCTGGGAAGATACTTGCCTTAAAATACCAAGTTCTATTCAGCACTTTCCCTTTCTTGATTTATGCCATTCACGCACACGCAGACCTCTTTTCTTAAAGAGGCCTCAAAAAATGTATTTTCAGTGAAGTATTGTTGTCGAACTTGTGTGTAGAATGCAGTACTTCCCCTATGTAGTAGACACATGGTACAAAAAGTAGAAATTTACCTGATCCTCCTAGGAATCTAAATCTTGTCACTTTGCAAGCCAGTCACTAACACTGATCACCACGACATTGTAGCAAACATGTTAACTACGATACCAAATACTACGAGAATAGGGTAGTAGAGGATATAGGTCCATCCTGGCGCAGTTTTTGCGTTTATATGGGAAAAGATAGGGAAAACGAGGGTATATGCGGAGGAAAATGCGTTTATATGGGGAAGATGGGGACTAAGAGGATCGATGCTAGGCTAGATAGAGGTTGAATGAATGAGGATGTGCTTTATATGAGAGATACGGGGAATACGAGGAGAAGTGTTAGATTACATAGGGTTGAGATGTGGAATATCTTATAGGGGAAAGATAGGGAAAACGTGAACAGATGCTAGGATAGATAGATGCTGAAGCAGGGGGAATATGAACATATTTACAGGAGAGATAGGGGATACGTGGAGAGGTACTAGACTATTCAGGGTTTGAAGGGTAGAGTATGGCTTTTTATATGGAGAGACGAGGAAAACGAGGGTATATGCTAGGTTGAGAGAACCTTCAAGGAGGAAAAAATGCGTTTATATGGGAGAGATAGGGAAAACGAGGAGAGTTCTGAGCTAGAGCAGGGTGAAGGAGGGAGAGATATGCTTTATACGACAGAGATAGGGCATACGAGGGGAGGTGCTAGTGCAGACAGAGGTTAAGGAGTACGGTATACGTTTATATGAGGAATATATGGTAAACGAGGGCAGGCGGTATGATAGACAGAAGCGGGGCCACTTTTACGTTTATATGGGAAAGGATAGGGAAAACGAGGGTACATGCGACAGTTCAAGGAGGAAAATGCGTTTATAGGGGAGAGATAGGGAATACGAGGGCTGATGCTGGGCTAGTCAGATGCTAAAGGAGGGAGGGATACGCTTTATACGAGAGAGATAGGGAATACAAGGAAAGATGTTATACTAAACAGGACTTGAAGGGTAGAATATGGCGTTTTATATGAGCGAGATAGCGAACCGAGGAGAGGTATTAGGCTAGGAGTTTTGAATGATAGAGTAGGCGTTTATATGCGAGATATAGGGTATACGAGGGTCGATGCTAGGCTAGACAGGGTTGAAGTAGGGAATGCGTCTTATATGAGAGAGGTAGGGGAATATGAGGAGAAGTGCTAGGCTAGACAGGAAGGTCTGAATGACAGAGTATGCGTTTATATGGGAAAAGATAGGGAAAACGAAGGTAGGTGCTAGGTTGAGATAGTCTTCAAGGGGGAAAATGCATTTATATGAGATCGGTAGGACATATGAGGAGAGGTGCTAGTCTAGACATGGGTTCAGGAGCAGAGTATACGTTTATATGAGAGAAATATGGAAAACGGGAGAGATACAAGGATAAACAGGGGTTGAAGGAGGAGGAATGTAGGGTTATACGGTAATATAGAGAGTAATTCGATTATAAAACATTTCTCATCCAACGCTACAACACTTTTATATACTTATTTTCTAAACCTTACAAACATTATATATGTTAAACAGTAGCGCGCGAGACGGAGAGGGACAAACTGTATATCGGTTTACAGCGAAGTATACGTCCTAACCTATCGCCACCTTGTATGCTCTGGATCTTCTCATTGTCTATTCATTCCTAACATAATCACGTAACAAGACGTAACCAACAAACGTAACCACGTAACAAGACGTAACATAACAGCATGACAAGTCGTCATACTAAGTAACATAAGCACGTAACCACGCAACATCACGTGACATCTCGTAACCAGAAACGCCACACGACGTAACAACACGTAGCAACTATGTAACCACGTAACAAAACGTAAGAACAACACGTAACCAGCCCATTGCTAAGGTAATCTAAGCTAATCCATCCTTCATAACTTAGACAATAAGTACGAGAGCCTAGCCTAGATTAACCCGACCAATCCTAAACGTTCCTCTCATCATCTATTCTACTCAGTCATCGACTAACCTAATCTGGCTAACCAAAGATAACCTCAACTTTCTTTTAGTGAAATTGCAATGTTTTATTCAGGTTTTATTATTCGAGAGTTTTAATTGAAAAGTTTACGTCAACGTACCTTTATTTTAGTTTGTTGTAGGCGTCTCTCCCCTTTTTATCTAGGCTTGAGACTAGCACTAGGATTGCTCCTAATGGCAGGGTTACCACCTTCCCTTCCATCTTCTTCTTTCTTCATCGGTCGTCAGCTAGCTGCATATACAGCACACGGAAAACCTTCATTTTTTAAGATTGTAGACTCACGAGAAAATCTTCATATTCGACTTAAATTCTCTTATGCACTACTTGTAATGCTGTAATGTCCATAGGCGTATGTCGTTATACCGTCCTCAGCAATAATTATTTTATCGTCGTATGGTGTCAATGTAATTTTATTCACTTGTACTGTGGCAAGAGCATGCTGTCGCGACAGGATCAGATTCATGGGCGTTCTGATAATTTCTCTGGTTTTAAGGCAGTCAGTATAGCTCTCGAACGTGACGTACTGCTTAATAGCACTACGTTTTATGCCTTTAATCTTTTTTATCATTGAACCGTCGATATCTAGGGCATACATTTTAGGTCGTAGCCCTACAAAGCGTTGAATGATTTTACCATTAGCCTCATCTTTAAATTTCCCAAGTACCTTCTTGTTTAGAGGTGAATAGCATATATGGCTTGTAGGATAATCAGCAGTATCTAGGTGCTCAAGAAAACGTAGCTTATCCTGGTACACATCTTCAGTTGTAACACGATGAATGAACGAATCAGTGTCCATATACATAAGTTTCAGGTTTTCAGCTCCATAATACGGTAGCAACACATCATAGTGATACCGGTACATTAATGTCTTGGAGATATCCAACACACTCATACCGATGTATATAGGCTTGTTGAACACGATCTGTTAGAAGCATATATAGTCCTGTCGATAAACGTTGGCTTTGCAATTAACTTTTCCAGAGTCTTCTCATTTGTCACCAGCCGTATATCCATACGATTACGCAGGTTCTCCATAGTTTTTCCGAACATAGCATTGTTGAACAATTTGTAGAGATCCTTCTCAAAATCATTTGCAGCTTGTTGTCGTAGTCTGTTGTTAAATTCCACATACGGTTTTAACCATCGAGACTGTTGGAATTGTAGCACACGATGGATTTTTGTTAACTGTAGTCCATGATCAAGAGCTTGCTTCAACGCCATGTAATGTAGTACATACTTATTTCGAGGTCCTAGATGAGGTATCAGTTTCTTTGTAGGAGAGTCCTTAGGCGTCATACACTCAGGCAGGAAAGGTAGATCGTTGTGTAGATCGTGAAGTTCTGCAGGATACTCGATGTCGACTTCTAATATGTAACCGTAAGGATCATCTTCTTGTAGTCTTTCTAAGTCAATTTTTTCAGGTGATACCCACTCAAATCCACCATAAGGGAGAGCGTGACTCATTGCCCACCCATATTGGTTGTTGGCGTCCTCATAGGTAATAAATTGGGTTGGTCTCGACGGATCATACTTCTCCATGTAGGTGTTATTAGCCTCTGCATAGCGGTGGGAAACTTGACATAAACCTCCTCTTATACCAGATTCCACCATGAGTAATTGATCATAATCCTGTAACAATTCCAGCTGAATTCCAGTGTACAGTAACATGGCATCCCATGTAAGTCCTGGAGAGGTGAAATAATGTGCAGGGTCGACTTTGTGTGTTTTGAGTGTTTGCTCCCTAAATGTCTCAAAGACATCAGCTAGGAGAAGCACATCAGAGATTAAGTAGAGGTCGCTGTACTCGCCCAGGTTTCTGACATTAAACAGCTCCCATACATTTTTAGCATGATCGTAGTCAGCATCACTAATTTCCTCTTCATTTAATTTATTGTAGGAGTCCTTAGGAGGTAAGCAGGTTTCGTTCAAGACGTCCCATGAAGTGATGTAATCATAGGGAAATACACCCTTACGGGTCATCAACTTCAACTTGTCTTCTCCGAAGTATTTCAATGTTTCAGGGTACGATGTTAGATTTTTTACCAGCTTATCCAAGCTTGTACTCAGGAACCGAAAACTATCCACAAACCGGAGTTTTATATCTCCAACATACTTGGAGAATGATATATAGCTTTCTTCAGAGCTAGGAATTACTTCCACCCGCTCACTTGTACATCCCAGCTCCTTAACAATGAAGTGTGAGTCATATCCACTGAGGTTGTGCATGAAGACAGGGATATATTTAGGTGTTTTGCAGGCTAAATTACATTCATTATGCAGACTCTCCCGATATTCACCACTGATGTGATCATGGTCGCGTACTTTATAGTTCTCTTCAGTAAAGGTTTTTCCACACAAGTAGCATGCTGTAGAGGCGTTAAAATCCATCTGCTGTTGATCTGTAAGTTTCAGGGGCATGACAGATTTGTATATATTATTAATCTCCTTTGCAAGGAATGACAGGTGTTCCATAAAATTCTGAGCAGCATCAACACCACGATATACATAGGGATGCTTAGGAAGACCAGTTTCCAGATGTTCAACGTTGGTTGATGGTTTAACGTAAACACAGAAGCTCATTGCTGTATGCTCTTGATAAGGGGTTGTATAGGAAGTTTCAGGACTGGGAATACACGTATGACATGGAGTGAGAATACTCTCAAAATCCGCATAGATGACATAAGGTACTTTCAGCATCCTCTCCACATTTTTAAACTGTACAATTGATTTCTCCTTTGTAGGCATAACTACCCTTGCAACACCATGCTGATTACAGATGACTGCATGTTCTTCCAGTTTTTCCAGCCCACTTCGGCCATATCGATTGTCAAAATGTGTAAAGCACCGCTTACAGGTATATATCACTCTACCATGCTTAGTTTTTTGACATCGAACGAGCTTCTCAAAATTCTTGATATATACATAGCGATGTTTTCCACTACTGTCACTCAATAGCAGGAGGTCACAGTGGTCAGGTAGTTCAGTGTCAGCAACCTTTATCGGATACACTTCATGCTTCTCATCCAGGCCGAAAACGTTGATAGACATCCTATTAAGCTTCTCGAATTTAGGTATTTGAGAAAGCGGAGTAGGATAGGAAACACAGCTGAAGTCGTACTTATCTTGATGTTTCTTATATTTGCTCACCCGTTGTGCATCCTTCTCAACGAATTTGGTCAATACAGAGTACATGAAACATAGCTCATCAGTTAAATTCTGGATGTTAATGCAGGCTTTTCTTGCTTCAACAGATGGCGGTAGTGGTATGTAGCTACTGCCTCGTAACGGGTTGTACTTGTTAATACGAAGGCGCACCCCTTCCACTGCAAGCAGAGCCCAGTTGCTTCCCTTTAGTTGTGATTCCTCCATTTCAGTAACCAATTTCTTCATTTTGGTTTCCAGCATAGAGTCCAGATCCGTTTCTAGGAAAACAGCTTGATTTCTGGTTTTAAATGTCTTGTCACAGGTTTCTCCGATACTGTTAACAAATCTACACTCAGCTAACAGATTAATTTTCAAACTCTTGTGAATACCAAGCTCTTTATGCACAGCCTGGATTATCCGCTGTTTTGCTTCATGCAGGTATATATTCAGGTCCTTAGTCGATTCACATCGTATAAATAACGATTTCAAACGTCCATGGAATGAAGTTTCATATTCTTTCATGTCACACTCCTCCATCGTAGATAACAACTCTTGCTTTGACGGTTTTAATCTACGTTTCTTCTCAGGTCTGTTTATTTCACACGCATCTTCGTGTCGACGACCCTTATAACTGTCTTTGAAGGCTACATTACAAAATTTACACTTGAAGAGCTTTTTACAACGTAGCTCATGTCGTCTTTTATCATATCCACGGAGGAACTTCTTACAGCATTTACCACAAGAATATCCCGAGACACTAGGAATGATATCCTTATACGAGGACTTATTCATTTTTCTTCTTGATATAATAAAGTATTTACCTTTCTTCAAGGAAATGTCCGTCTCTTCACCTTGATATCACTTAGAAAGCTGATTATTTTCTGTGAGAACAGCGATGTTAACACCTCAGAGATGATCAACAAAATGAATTCCAATGCTAGAGGTTGCTCTATTTATAGAGGAAGCACGAACCTTTATGCATCAATTATATAACGTATTAACCCTTCTTCAAGGAAATGTACTCTTCTTCACATTGATAACACTTTAGATTATTTTCTGAGAGAACAGCGATGTTAACACCTCAGAGATGATCAACAGAATGAATTTCAATACTCAAGTTCGCTCTATTTATAGAGAAAGCACGAACCTTTTTTTAATCAATTATATCCTGATTATTAATACTAAAAACGGTGATGAAGCGTGTAAGCTCTTATATATTTCAATTCGTGTTACACTGATGTTCGAGCGTCTCCGTATAGCTTCGTATGCTTAGAGAGAAAGTGTAAAGTATTGTGAAGATGTTATGTATTGTTCGGCTATAATCGTACAGATTCGGAGAGCTTGACTGGTGAAGGTGATGAACGATCCGTCGACCGAGCAGGAGGCAAGCATTCCCTTCGCACAACGAAACCTAGATGCAAATCTTCCCCATATAAACGCATTTTCCTCCGTGAACCTCCGCATATACCCTCGTTTTCCCTATCTTTTCCCATATAAACGCAAAAACTGCGCCAGGATGGACCTATATCCTCTACTTAGGGTTTTGTTTTCGATTGTAGAAACCAAACCTCTATTGCAGACTGTTTTTCCAAAGAATAAATGCATGTAATACAAAAAACGTATTGTAACATTCACATGACTTTCTCTACCCTCTATTCTTAAGAAAGTTTATTTTCCTATCCACTTCATTTTAGTGGAGATAAACCTTTCCGGAAAAAGCTACATTACATATTTCGTAGAAACAACGAGAATAGCGACAGTCAAATATTTTAGAACTGGACGCTATATGCTGGCCTTAAAGTTCCACTCTCTTACCTCGACATCGCGAGAAACAGCTGAAAATCGACAGGACTTTAAAGGAATGAAGTATTGAACAATTCGAACCATTAATAACGGATATCTCGTAAATAACCGGTGCCACAAAAAACTTTTTTGAAATAAATTGTCTGTTTTAAAGAATCTACATTTTTGTAATGTTTGTTTTGTCTATTGCTTCAAGTTTACCAGTTATACAAGATTCTATAAAATTCCTTCCCAATAGGAAGGAATTTGCCTTTGTTGTCTTCACAGGCTATTCCCAGTAAATTCAAGATATGCATTTCATTTGTCGTGTAAATATTTTTAATGTATGGTATTTTAATCCAAATCGTTAGAACCAGTTTTTAGAAATACAAACATTTCGAAAACTGTCTCATGTAAAGAGTAGTTTAGGATGGGTTTTTCTTTTTTGAAAATGTTTGTGTAGCTTCTTTGGAAGGTGCTAAACCTGAATACCTAGTTTGATATTAATGTGACTTTTGGTTTTTGAATTTTGCTATTCACAGGCAATTAAATACGTGTATTTACACGTGTACTTAAAATGAATGCAATTATAACCTCATGGCCTGCTGCTCATTCCTATAATGGTATAAAACGGAGATAGGTATTCTTGTCACTAAGCTGGGGAGTTGAATAAGACTTGACAATGGCAGTTTAACATGGGAGCTCAAGGGTAAAGGAACCGAGAATCCGTATTTCGGGTTTGGACCGTAGTTAAATTATCAACCTTATACCTCTTGATCCTCCTCCATTTTGTAACTTCTGTAATTGTCCAATTACTGTATATGATTCTGAATTGTCATCACCATAGAGTGAGACCATTAGTAATCCAGTGTTTAAAGAATACTTAGGTGTATTATGAGAAGGTATTGTTCTGTTGTTATTATTTTAAGTGTTGAAGTTTTTGGAGTTGATGGAGTTTGCACCACGCTTTGGGCGTCAGTTTAAAGTGAATTGTTTGTTACGTAATATCTGCTACGTGTGAGAAGCCAATTTGAGATTGTATTTATGGATTGCTTTGTTTGTTACGTTCCAAGTTTAAAAAAAAATATTAACTTTGTTATTAAATTGCTGCTATAGATAGTGTTTATGTTTTCCTCGGCTGCGTCAGTATTGTTTTAGAGACACGTTTCTCTTAGACAGGGTGTGGTGCGACAAGAATGTAGGCTTACACAGATTTTAAGTTTAAATTCACTTATTTTTATTAACTCTTGACACAAATTAAATAGCACTACACTGATATCAAGAGCTGTGAGATTCTTTAATTTAATACTTGCACTTTGTTACGCGTATACATAATTTTCGTTACACACGAATACGTAATATTTCTTTAGAGAACACATCTTCCATCCGGTTACTACCAAGGTCTGCAGGTAACTGAACATATTTCAACCGTCCAAACCCGTATGCTTCTGTATTTCAAGTCTCTGATTGGCTAATCCTAGTCCAATAGAATACCTGCATTTTACTAAAGCTTTTTCTGGCTGTTGATTGACTATTTTTAAACTGTCACAAAATTTACATTATCGTTGCTCTAATCATGACTAGTAGTATTCAAACTCTCAAACTCATTATTGCCTCAAGGTTACCTCATTGTTAGCAACTTTAAACTTATTATTCTCACAGCTCTTACATTATTAAATTATATAATGCATTCACATAGCATTATTAAACAATAATATAAGCATTTGCAATGACTGTTAGATACATTTTTCAAATTATTACATACATATTGCTTCAAGGCGGGCTGTTATTGAATTTACATATTACATAATTTAATTGAAATTATTCAAGTGTTAAACATACTGCCTCAATTAAACAAACTAAGATATACGCCCATTTAAAATGTTGTCTGACTAATGTACATTTACAATGTCGTTTATTATATGGTGGTTTGTGTCCTTAAGGAGTCGCGATATGACCAGCGAGCTTAAGCTAGTTAAAATAAATTTAAAAATGTTGAGTCAGTATTTCATCTTAGATATTCTTCGGTTGTGTTTTGTGACATTGTTGTGTCGTATCATTGGTCAATATCGCAGAGAATCGCTCACTGAACTGAAATGAAGAACACTGAACTCTTGAACTGAGGGAGGGAGGAGGCGGAGAATAAATACAAAATGTGGTAACTTGATTACAAACCGCTTTGAGTTACCTGTGCCTTTTTTTGTTTATCCATCTGCATCATCATGACCGTCTTTTCTTTTTCTTCTATTATTTACATATACAAATTCTCCTATGTCTTTTTTTATTTATTATATATACTCCCTACATGCTCCACTACTATGTAGTGCTGTATATTTATTTCCTTTTAGTTGTGTTAATAACATTAGTTACTTTTAAATAATAAATACTTAGTGATAAAACTGAATTTTATTTATGGACGCTCTTTAACTGTTGTGGTCCTTAGCATCCCATTCTATACTGGGCGTGAAAGACCGGTAATTTTGCTTAGAGGCCTCTTTATCAGGCTTGAGGTTCTTTTACGTGACGTAAATCTACGACATAGGACCACCGGCTTTACTTCCCTTCCGAGGGAAGCCATGCTAAGGACTTTTACCCCGAAAAATATCCATCGCCCTCCCACGACCGCGGTAACAAGAGGCTAGCATGGTAACCACTACACCACGGAGGACGACAAATATTTGGTGATGGCTTTAGAATCTTTTGCAGTTAAAAGTCCAAATCATTTTGTTTTGTTTTGTTTTTATCTCGTATATTGGTTGGTCCTTCAGTAGTCTTATTTAATTTTTATGCTTGGGTGCTGGCTGCTGTTACTCATTTGGTGTTTTTCAACTTTGAAAAGTCTAAGCAGTTGACGTATTTTGCAAATGGTTTTAAAATTTTTTTCATTAGCACAGATTTTAAATTAGTCAGTTCTGTTTTAAAAACACTATTTACTGTTGTATATACTGAGGTTTTCACGCCGGCGTCATGGGTAATAATTGAATTGCTATTATCCGGGCTTGTAGGCCGTAGTCTAGAAGGCATCGTAGATACCGACGTTTCGCCAATACAGCGCTTGGCATCCTCAGGGTGAGGCGATTCAGTTGCTGCGGTGGTTAGAACTTGAAGCTACAAGCCCGGATAGTAACAATTCAATTGTTATCTATTTACTGGGGTTCCTCTTTCACTTTTCACTGCACTACACTCGAATATTAGATGGTCCACTGTTAGGGGTCCTCTC
Organism: Deroplatys truncata; assembly: GCA_030765065.1. Classification (NCBI taxonomy): domain Eukaryota; kingdom Metazoa; phylum Arthropoda; class Insecta; order Mantodea; family Mantidae; genus Deroplatys; species Deroplatys truncata. Next base: position 670,931,610 of record CM060990.1, read on the forward strand.
CCACATGAACACTCGGGTGGTTGCTATCTCAAGTCTTTGGAGATATGTGTTGATGGTTTCCATGGCCGGTTACTATTGTCATGTTTGGCGTGTCTAGTTCTTTAGATCCACTGGACGGATTTGTGCCGGTTTTAATACTCTCTTACTCACTCCCTCTTCTTCTGACTCTACAGTTTATTTCTTGGAAATCTTGCATTTTCTGTAGGAAACACTTCCATTAATTAATATACCAGTTACCAAATAGCCTTTTATTCTTATAAAACAAAAGTTCTTAACTCCAATTTTGTTAATTTTGCAGATGCGATTTTTCTATTTAGAGTACAATTTCTTTATTTGGTATGCAAATGTTCTCGAGCATGCCTTAATTTTAATTTAACTCCATAAGCCTTGTAGTATTATACGCTCTACAAAACGTTAAGCTTTTGAAACTACATCACATCAGACGTGGCCAGAACTCGAACCACGGATCTCCGGCTCTACTTACTCATGCTCCATAGTTGGGCAAACATAGTTGCCGAAGCCACATTAAACCTTTCTCATCTTATTTACTTATATGGATAAACCTTCAAGGCCATCCCACATACTCCCAGAATTCATACCTTAGAGGGGGCTTGAAATATGGTGAGTACATTTTAACTTCTAGGTTTTATGGTTAAGAACAATTGGGATTGATTTTTATTTCTGAGTTTGGAGTTAGTGATTTTCAATTATTATGACAGTACTTACTTGTGAATAATTGATTTGTTTTCTGGAATATTTCGTTAATTCTTACTAGTTTTGGAACTTCGATTTAGATGTAAATATTTAATAAGTTACTGTCGATAATTTTGAGCACATATCTATATCTACTTCCCAGTTTTTAAAAATTAAAATTACTATTCAAGAAATGCGGAAGGTAGGAATATACTCCATTTACTTCCTAAATGACTATCGGTTATCTTTTCCTTTTTAACAAGGAAGCTATAAAACTGCTTATATTTCTGAAACAAATATTTCTAAATGATGAAAGGATATCATAAAATTTATTTCATTTGTTGATTTTGTGTTCTAATTTAATGTACAACATATAACGAATGTTATTCGGATATATTGAAAACTTTCAGGGCTATATCAAGAGAATGGATTTCTTTTTTTTTTTTTTCGAATGTACATAAAAAACGTTGTATTAGGGAGGCGTGAAACTTAAATAATTCCTTACCCCACAGTGTGAAAACAAAATATATGTTATAAATATTTGAAATTAAATATGACACGTTAAATATTAATTTTATATGAGACACTAATAATATTCGAAATCAGTTTATAAAATTTAGGGTATACATTTCCTTAATAGGACCTAAAAGCAGTCTACTTTTCTTGTAAGCCATTTCCTTAAAAGAATCTAAAATGCTACCCCACGAAGCTGCGTTGAATCATATATTTAGCAACATATTCGTTTAATTAAAATGATTTAAAATGTTTCTTTATACGTCATTACCAAGAAAAGTGCAAATCATCTTAAAAATGGTGATATTGCATATGTTATGCAAATTACATCCGGGTGTCAGTATACTGATACTATCGATTATAATCCGATCAATAATGTCAATAAACCGCAATACTAAGATGCGACGCGCCTAAGATCTAACTAACCCGTATTTGCGTAATTGGGTCATTATATGTGTACGTGATATCCGCTTGAATTAATATCCAGTGTGAAATAAGGGGTAAAGAATTCTCTACGTAGGACACCGCTTCATGTGCTTGTGTAACAATGTGTCATCAGTCGGAGGAGAGAAACGAAAACGAAAGGAAAGAAAATTGTGGAAGTACATTACTTGGCCATCGTTAGTTAATTTTTATAAGGTTCATTTTTGCGACTCGTGTTGGTCTGCCTGTTGGGTGTCTTTTACGTTTTAACAGTGACATTGGATTTACCAGACGCATTTGATGCGCTGAGCGTCTTTGGACTGTGTGATTTTATATTGTCTTTTTAATGGGGCATCACCTCCCCAGTGGACATCTGGCGCTCGTGTCCATGGCATTCTACAGTTCTTGACACGTTGTTTTACTCTTTTATTGACCATGGTTTTAGTGTGTTCGTTTTTGGAATTTGATGTCTTGTTTTTTACCTTTTGGACATCGCGGGTTTGTGTCCCGTTTTTTTAATTATGCGGTTTTTTATCGGACTTTTATTTTTGGACTGTACATTTTATACTTTGTAAGGGCGCTGATGACCCTAGCTGTTTAGCGCCCTTAAACCGCATCTCATCATCATCATTTTTGCGACGCCGTTTAAGTGTAACACTACTTTTCCCTAAACAAGAAACGATTGTGCTGCAAAGAACATTCGTTAGCTATTTTAATGGAGAACTTGAAAATTGGTCCACTGCTATAATTATTAGGAGACATTTTAAATATACCATAAATAGAAATTGACCTGTTGTCAAGAAGAAAGCACAAGACATTGGTGGTAAAGAAAGGTTTTCTTAGAAAATAATAACTTTCTGAATTCATGTAGAAAGGTCCAAGGAGTTTAGCAAAGTGCTTTGTGCGGAAACCGATAATGCATAGTGCGTAGACTACACGTTGCGATGAATTCAGGAAATCAACTAGAGGCATTTGAAATGTGCAAATGCAAAATGGTGAAGCGTATGAAACTGACAAACAAAATAAGTAATGAAACGCATTTTAAAGTCAGTGGGTCAAGTAACAATAATTCTAGAGCTTATCCGGAAAATAATAAACTTGACTAGGGCATTTGGGCGAGGAGAAACTGGTTGATAAAAGACGTACAGGAAGTAAATGTAATTAGGTAAAGTAACCAGATAATAGAGTTTTTTTTCGAGTGGAGGAGAAAATGATTTAATCACTAACCCCAGCCCCGATGGGAGTCGGGACTGAGAGTGTGGGACTCTCCGAGCGTCGGCATACCCACTAAAAACTCCTCCACCGGACGGAAAATAGAAGAAGGAAAAGTGGAATAAAACGTGGCTTTGTGCGGTCCTGCATAGCACCCGCTTTAGTACTTGAAGGCTGGTGACTGCCGCCCTATGGGCGGGAGCGGGTAAAGGTAGTTACTAGGTTGCAGCCATGAAATCTGACTGCAACACTAGTGGAAATAGCGAGGATTTAAAAAAGAGTGCCAATGAAAAATGAATAGGAGAGGTAGGTAGCAGTTGAACTTACTTTTCGTGTGAATGTTGTATCTGACGTGCTCGATTCAGGTATTCTTCTGCGTATTGTGAGCTGTTCGTAGACCTTCGGCTGGAGGTCTCCGGTTTTGCGCATGGCTGCTGAGAGTAGGATCTGAATTGCTGCTGAAGTACTGACAGAGCTTTGAGATCTGGTCTATGGAGTCGAGGCGTTGATGAGTCGTGTCTGAAACTGATGATGAATTCTTGGTTGAGTCGTCGATGGTATTGATTCTAGATGAGATGTTGTCGAACTGCCCAGCTAGAAAAACTTGCTGTGCTACTGACGTGATTTGAAGTTCCCTGATGAGTTCCTCCAGGGCTGTCAGCTTCGCCGACATGTTCAGGAACTCCGCGTGAAGCGGCCCTGGATCGGTGATCGGTGCTGGTGAAGGTGCTGGTGTCGGCGTATGTGGAGCTGTTGATGTCTGCGAAGTAGGTTCTGGCGGCTTCAGTGTTGCCTTCGTGCGAGGATGCAGGGGGCAGAGCACTTGGACGGTGTAATGAGACGATCCTCTACAGGTTGTGCAGTAGCGGCGGCGGCGAAGATCGTGCTGCTTGCACGTGGATGTAGAGCTGGTAGTGGCACTTTGGATCCGCCGTGCAGGATGTTTCGTCGTGCCCGTAGGCACAGCAGCGTCTGCAGGCCACCTGGCGTTCCATTCGGCTGGCCTCGATGCGTAAGCACCGCTCTAACAAGGGCAGGCCCGCCCTCAAGGCCGCTTCGTGGTCGCCAGGTCTGCAAACTCGATCCTGACGAGCGATGTGGGTCCCTGGGCTCCGTAGATCCGAGCGACCTTCAAGGCTGAAGGCCACTGCTGGTGTGCTGCGCTGATGTGGAACCTGACTGGCAGGTACCTTGGTTTCCCTCGGATGACAGCACCGTACCTCCCATGAGGCACAGGCTGGATCTGCGTCGCTTGGGAAGCTCCCAGGATCGGCGGCGTGGTCCCTAGTGAAGGTGGCGACAACTGCGGAGGCAGTCGCAGTGAAGCGATGGTCGAGACATAAGTAGCTGCGGCGGCGGCGGCATCTGTTTCTCCTCGGCGGGTGCCAGATGAGCGGCGACTCTACGTACCTACTTCTTCGCCATCTCGGAGCTGTGTGTGTGTGTGTTGTGCCTATTAGTAGATGAGTCTGTCTCAATGCGCATTTCATTTTGTGTTGTATGTAGTGCGAACAAGCTGCTTGCCATTATTTTATATTAAGTTCACGATCGGCGGCGCCGTGGAGGAGTGGTTAGACCGCTCGCCTCTCACCGAGGCGGCCCGGGTGCAATCCCAGGGACCCGCTTGTGGGATTTGTGGTGGGCGAAGCGGCGTCTGGGCGGGTTTTCTCCGGGTTCTCCGGTTTCCCCCGCCATTCATTCCACCAACTGCTCCATCATCACCTTCCCTTTCACCCATTTGGCCGTCATTTCGTTTCATCTACTTCCTTCATCCCATCCCAGGCATCGGGCTGATCACCCATCCTGGACATTCTGTCTGCTCCATGAGAGTGTTTGCTGCTCGACGGGCCTCTGACCTCAGGCACCCGCCTGTAAGTCCTGGGGGTGTAAGTCCTACATAAGATGAGGTTAAACAGTGAATGAATGATTGAATGAGAAGTTCACAATCACCTAAATTTAGTTCTTATTACTATGAATCTTGGATACAATTTGAATTTTATTATATCAAGCTCTTTTCTGAATTTCATTTTACTCTTTATTTTCTCGATCCCAGCCGATAAACCTTTCTTAATTCGTATCTGATTGCATTTTTCTTTAAACGTTCTGTACATGCAGTTCAATATAACTTAAGTGTATAGACATATTAACATATCGTCTCACGGTTAGTCATCCTTCGTGGTGTAGTGGTTACCATGCTAGCTTCTAGTTCCTGAGGTCGCAGGTTCAAATCCGGAGGAGGACGATGGATCTTTTTCGGCGTAAAAAAATCCTTATCATAGCTTCCTTCGGAAGGGAAGTAGAGCCGGTGGTCCCACGTCGTAGATTTACGGCATGTAAAGGAAACTGAAGCCTGATAAAGAGGCCTCTGAGCAAAATGAGCGGTCTTTCACCCCCAATATAGAATGAGACGCTAAGGACCACAGCAGTTAAAGAGTGTCCATAAATAAAACTCCAGTTTTTTGCCTCAATTATATCTTTGCTACAGAAATGCCTGTCCAGATGTCACTACTCTGAACAGAAATTATTGGGTTTCACTTAGCTCCAATCCTTCTATCATTTCGCTGTTGTGTACCTCGCCTACAGCTTTTGAAGTTGTAAGGTTTTAAGTTTAAATTCATTCCACTCACACCATTATCATTATTTACCGAATCCATCGGGCATCATGTTCGTTAGAGTGCATGTTTAACACTGTTAAAGTTGTTTAATCGTTAAAGCTGCAGTGCAAAATCAAATCACAGTTTCCGATTTTTTCCCCTTTTTCGAGCGCACATGAAGTACGAAAGCGAGTGCAGCTCGGAGATGCCCCTCATAATCACACTTCCAATATGCGTAGGTAAAATGTATGTAATATCTACTCAGACGCGATGATATATTGATTTTTGGTTAGGTAAAGTTACATGGCCTAGATTTCTAGTGTGTCTAACCAAGCGGATCGCTCGTCCGCACTGACCTTGGGTTTTTTTCTGGTTTTCCCTCGTCGATAGGCAAATGCTGTGGTGGTTTATTATCTAACGGTTTCCTTTCCGTCATTTCCCTGTAATTCAATTTCCTTCTTATCCTTCAAGTGTGCTTCTAAGCTTCGTGGCGTATGGCGGTGCCGTAGAGGTGTCTTGGAACCTGGAACTGTCAGGGAGTTCCGCGCGTTTTTGTGGCCTGTCTGCCTGAGCCTGTAGCCTCCTTCACGTCATCCCTCCTGGGGGTGGTAGCCACAATAGATCTATGTAGGTTGCAGTACGCAGGGTGTCCCTCTGCGTTATATATCCTATATCTATACCAGGTATTATTAACTGGTCACTAGACAAGTTATCATGATATTCACGACTGAGCAACAACATTGAGCAGGTGCGCGGATACAGTTCCTTCACTGCTGTGAATATTGGCGGACAGACTGATAGCAAATGAAGGTACATTTTAGGAACACGTGAAAAGGATGTATTTAATTAAAATCAGTTGGATTTGGAAGCAAAACATATATTATTAGTTTGCTTTAGATAGATAGATATTTATTTTATCTTGCAGAGCTTACAAGCTATAAGATAAGTCATAAACTTACAACCTAACATTAATAATGCAAGCCATAAGGGCACATTTTAATTAAAATGCTCTTAACGTTACTTTCAAAATACTTAAAATTAGTTGTAGATTTAATATTAACAGGCAGGGAGTTAATAGTATATTATGCAAGAGACTATAATGGTAGTAATAGCGGGTCTCTAACCCACGACCCTCAGCTTGGCGGAGCGCCGGAGCTATACCCTCCAACGATCACGGCTACGAGGGCCAGCTGGTTAATAATTATCATACGAGCGCTTTAATCACCATTATATTCAAGTTTCATACGACTGTTTATGCTCGACCATGTATCTAAATTAAAGGTTTCATAAGTACTCGTTTCTCGTTTGAGTGATGTGTTACAATTGTTATTCTTTTATCTATGGTTACAATACAATGACCTTGTAGCTCCTGTGCCAAACAAAGTTGCTAGCGTTGTGAGACGTACTACGCAGAATAATCGATACTTGCGCTTTCACAATGTTACGTGGCCACTTCTGATTGGTCGAATACCAATACTTTAATGAACAGGTGTACTTTAATGAGGCCCATTAAAGTACTGCTACCAGTCGTATAAATACTAGATTTTGGCATGGTCGAGCACAAACAATTTTAAACCATAAACCATAGTAGCTCTATTAAATTTCATCGAGTGATGCATTGGAATGCTAAAATTATGTCTTATACGTGTTATCATGCGTATGTAAATCAACTTCTAAGAAATTAATCTTTGTTAATAAATATCAACACCAGTAATTTAAACATAATCCGTAGATAGTCAATATATGAAAAGTAATAAAATAATCCTTACAGGATACCCTACTATCAATGGCTGCAATACATCGTATTATGCGTTTTTGGGCAATAAATACCTGCTGCATCTTGGATCCTGACCCCCAAAAACAAACACTATGTGCCAAACGAGATTCAAAATGTGCAGCCTTAACATTAAGACAGGATCTCAAAACCCGTAATTGGTAACAAATAACATGTAAGTTTTTAATTAATTCAATACAATGGGGTTGCCAAGATAGGTGTTCATCAAAAATAATTCCTAAGAATTTAGTATGCTGAAGACAGCAGATTCTGACCAAATATATTAATACTAAATTCCTCAGGATTCCTTTTTTGATATATATGAAAATGAACAACACCAGCTTTATTAAAATTCAGATAAAGCATATTATTATTAAACCAGGTTTTGAGGTCCCTAAGTAATTCATTACATTTCACTTGCAAATGTGTCATATTGCCATCTCTAACAATCACAGTGGTATCATCAGCATACATAGTTAAAAATAATCTTTCAATAAGAATATAGGATTGGCACTGGAGGGTACACGTGGTTTAACCCATCCCCCTGATTTCTTCGTCGGTTTGCTGCTATTCTGATAGCGCTTGTCGCCGTAATGTCCGAAAACACCTCCCCCCACACGATGTTGGAGGGAGAAAGGAGGTGAATACACCGCTTGTCACTAAATAGCATACCGGATTTAGCACAGTTAATAGTATAACATAATAATTCATGTAAACACGACTTAAAGTAACAATAATCTCACTGCAACCTTGTGAGGGGTTAAGGTTATTTGAATAAATAAAGCACTTTATTGCTTTTATACCGAACCAAATATTATATTAGTAGGAGCTTATAATCTGCATGGTGCAATAATTAAGAAGCAAAAATAAAAATTAAATTGTGTTTTATTTATAGACGCTCTTTAATTACTATGGTCCTTAGCGTCCCATTCTGTATTGGGCGTCAAAGACCGGAAATTTTTCTCAGAGGCCTCCTTATCAGGCTTGAAGTTCTTTTACGTGCCGTAAATAAACCACACGGGACCATCGGCTTTACTTCCCTTCCGAAGGAAGACGTGCTAAGGAATTTTGTTCCCGAAAAAATCCATCGAACCTCCGGAGGTAATTCAGAAGGGTTTACAAAATTCATACATTTTCAATTCACAATTCACCTAAACTGAAGAACTGCAATACAAATTCCTTGAAAACATTGAGAAGTTGCCTAAACTCAACATCTTTGAGTAGGATTTGGCAAACCTTAACAGCTACATATCTTTTGGGCTTTTCTTATGCTGCAAACATTTTGTGTAATCCAGTTTAGACCTTTTACTGGCAATTCAGTTATTTGTTTCATTCGTCAATCAACCTTAAACCAATGCAATAGTTAGTAGAGTTTATCTGGGTGCCAGATGTCTTCGTAGTTATCTGCTGAAATGAAAATGCTTACCAAGGTGCATATGCCTTCAAAGCTTTCATAATTTCTGAGGATAATTTATGAATCAATCCACAAAATATCCGAGGTTTAATACCTATTTAATTTATGTTTGTATTAATACGAAAACTCAAAATCAGCGTATTGTGCTGGAAAGTATCCAATTGCAATCCAAGAAATTCCTTATGAACGACAAAATCTGACACTATAATTATCAGAAAACAGAGCTTTACGTACACACTGTTGGATAGTTTTCAACGAGAATCTAAACCAACCAGCTGTGAGACAGCTAAACCTAAAAAATATGATTTAACTGATATTAAAAAATAAAACATACTAAGATAAATTTATATTGAAGAGTTACCGAACAAACCAGATGAACTGTTGGAATTGCAGGAAATAGGTGAAAGCTCGTGTCAGTTTATTCATTATTGAAATAGAATGGCATTTCCCACTACGGTCAATATTTTGCTGTATAACACTGGTATAAGTGCAGAGAAATTAAGGAAAACGAACGGTGCATTCTCTTTGAGTGTCATGTTCGTTTACTTCTTTCTTTTTATTTTGTGTGTTACATATACAGAAATATTGTCGCGGGAATCGGCTTGTGTTATCTTATTTGCTGGGCGCCTGTTATTGTTTTATTATTTTAAAATTTGGTTTCTCTCTCCTCCGGCTAGCTATTATAACTCAGTCGAGCAAGTATCTCTAAGCAGGGCGTGTAAACGGAAGGGAGTTGTTACTAAAAGATAACACTGATAAAATAATTTGTTTATACACTTTTATTGCCGTAACACTTAATTAATAATTCACATATTTAATCTTTATACACGCCTGACAAACTGTTATATTTCCGAATGTAATTACTGTCGTATTAGTTGCCGCGTACCAATTAGTTCGCGTACTTCACATTTTGTAACTAACTTTACGAGTGTACATCGCGAGAGATTCTTCCAAACTGAACGACGTGCACCTCACGAGAGGTTCTTCAAGACTGCGCGAAACTTTTTTTTTTTTTTTTTAAATTTTTTAAATGGTGTGGCCCCTCCTCCGCCACACCAGGTGACGATCATCCGAAAGGGATCTACATCGCCTCCCCTACCATGCACTAACTACAGCTAATGGATGGGAGAGGGAGTGGTGCTAGTGGTGCCAGGTACCGCTTGCGCAACCTGGGGTTAGTGGGTAACTCTACGAAAGACGCCGGCCTACCAGGGGGTAGACAGGCAGAGGTGGATCCAGGGCCATCACTTGGCTCGTGGCCCAGTGCTGGTGCCTGGTGTATGTTAGTGAGGTATTCATGCTCATGCAGGTGGAATTTTGTGTTAGGTGTCGTGCTTAGTGATAGAGTAGAAGTGACCATGCTTACTTACGTGTCGGGTCGGTGCCGTCGTCTCTGTTGGTGTGGGTTCGTCCTGAAGGAAACATAGAATGTGAGTTTCAGTTACCTATTCGTGTTCCATGTTAGCGCGGTGGTCGTCATAGGGGCGTTCAGTCCTCATGGCGGGATAAGATGCATTAGGTACTGTGTGACAGGGTCGGGGCCAGTTTGCTTGGTGATGGGAAGAGATCTGTCAAAAAGAGACAGGGGTCGTTTGTGCTTGTCTGCTTCTGTAGTGTACTGGCCTAGGCCTTGTATCAGAGTGTTATGGTGGGTTTTGGATCGTCTGTATAGATCGTAGGCGAGTTTCTTAATAAATTCCTCTATTGTGTGTAGTTTGAGTTCGTCGTGCAGTATGTCTGCGGGTGTGCTCTTTGGTACTCTTGAGGCCATTCTGATTATTTTGTTTTGTATCGTCTGCAGCGTGCGTATGTGCGAGGGGGCACAGTGTCCCCAGACCGGTGCCGCGTATGTCATTATCGGTCTGATTAGGCTCTTGTACAGTGTGATGCTAAGGGCTGTGCTTAGTTCCGTCTTTCGGTTAATTAATGGGTAAATGCGCGTCAGTTGTGCGTATGCTAGTCTCTTAACTTGTTTGACGTGTGGTCCAAAGGTTAGTCCGGTGTCCAGTGTCACGCCTAGATATTTCACCTTGTTGGTCCAGTGGATATCGCTTTGTTGAAGTTTCAGCGGAGTTAAGGGTTTCTTGTGGGAGGTTCTTTTTGTGAAGAGCATTAGTTGTGATTTTGTGGGATTGACTTTAATGCGCCATTGCCGGAGCCAGGGTTCCAGGTCTTGTAGTGCCGTTTGTAGCCTGGAGTGGATTAGCCTCGGTTGAACGGATCGTGCTGATATGGCAGTGTCGTCGGCATACATGTGTAGTGTTGTGTTGGGTGTTTTTGGGATGTCATTTACGTATATCGTGAATAGAACCGGCGAGAGTATACTTCCTTGTGGGACCCCAGCATGGAGTTGCCTGGGCTCCGACGTTGCTGTTGACGTTTTGACCGCAAAGGTGCGGCCGCTGAGGTAGTGCGCAGCTAGTTTAACAAAGGTGTCCGTGAGATTCAATTGCTTTAGTTTGTATAGTAAGCTTGCTTATGGTTCGAGAATATATACTCCCTCACCTCGAATTGCCTAAACATTATAATAGATCTGCTATTGGTTACCAAATCGCGCCAACATTAGCGTCTGTTTTGTCAGCCAATTACTACTACTAACATATATGCTCTAGGGAAGATATTCGCTCCATTTCTAAAGAAAGGCACGCTACCCTGACGTCATTTGTTTGTCTCTTATCAGTGATAAACAACTCACCCCCTCGGTTTATTGTTACCCACTTCTATTGTCAGTTTCAGTGAGTCCGTGCAAACTTATTTCCTAGCAATCCTTATGGCTAACAAACATCTAAAATCCTGTACATACAATAATATTAATTTACACTACAATCACTCTGGTATTCACAGCATGTTATGATATAAAATACTGCCTCAATATTACCGGATGTTCAGTACCTCGATTTTTTGGCCACATATTGCAAATGTTAATCTACTTTAAATGTAGTTGCTTCCAAAAGTAACCAAGCCAGTATTGTAAATTTATGCTTTTTTCAATAAAATATTGTGGCTTTGCCCAGTTTTACTGTCACTTCGCTAATGTCATCTAGTTCAAATATTCACTTTGAGTTCACGTTTTTCGTGACGTACTGACGTAATGAAATACGCACGATACAGCCATTTCTCCTAGACAGCTCACTCGCTGGGGAGTCGAACACAAGACTTCTGTAACGTCTCGCGGAAGCAGCACTCGCTGTACGTTACAGCAGACCTCAGAAACTCGCTCAGAGAACAGCACTTTCCGTTGCATTAGAAACGATACGCTAACTCGCTCAGTCACTAACGACTCGCGAAAGCGCTCGCTTATATAGCACATGGTAAGAGTTCCGAACGTTCTAGAATGGGAAATTTCTAGAAGATTTTGGTTATCTGACGATAGCGCTTCCATTAATCTTTTTTCGTATAGATATTGTGCAAAACATGGTTTTATTTAGTTATATATTATTTTAAAATTGTTATTATAAGTGATGAAGAGTGAAATTATTGCTCAAAGTTATATATTCATATGTGAATAATCTAGAACTGTGCTCATAAAACAGGACGCCACTGCATGCGCGAAAAACTAAAAGTAAACGGATACATGATCCTCCTCCTTGCTATACATACCTGTGAAGGCCAGTAGAATACCTCCAAAAGCTGCGGGGGCGGCATAAATGGAAGCTAGTGTACCTAGTAGGTACAGGAAGTACTGCATTTCACCCAAAATATAATTTCCTCCAAAATAGATCTAATGAATTTGACTTTAGTATGACGTATTTAATATAGTTACATGAAAAATAAAATTTTTATCTTAAATTTTCTGGGAATAGCCTGTGAAGTCCTCTTCATTCAGAAGGAATTTTATTTAATTTTGTAAAACGGGCAACTATAAGAGAGAGAGAAAAACATACTGCATAAAAAATGTAAATATCTTTAAAGTACACAGTTTATTTAAAATAATAATTTCTGTGGCATTAGCCATTTCCGAGATACCCGTTATTATTGGTTTGAAATATTCAATACTTCAAAGTCGCTACTCAGCTGTCTCTCTCGATTTTATGGAAAGAGTATGAAATTTCAAATTCATTATAAAGCGATCACCGTTTAAACTACTAGCTAGCGATTCTGTTTTCTCTATTTCTCTTCTACCCACAACGAAATGTGTAATTAAACTGTTTCTGGAAAGGTTTGTCTCCATTAACATGAAGTAGAAAAATAAGCTTTCGAAAAATAGTTCCTAAATGTTAAATTGAGCTTTATTTATGGACACCCTTTAACTGCTATGGTTGTTATCGTCCCACTCTATATTGAAAGACCGGAAATTTTGCTCAGAGGTCTCTTTATCAGGCTTGAGGTTCTTTTACGTGCCGTAAATATATGACATGGAACCATCGACTTTACTTCCCTTGCGATGGAAGCCATGCTAAGGAATTTTACGCCCGAAAAAATCACTTGGAGACTAGAGGCACAGAACTTATATACGAATAAACGATAATGGGTAGAGAAATATGTGTGAATCTTACACATCAGTTGGTTTTTATTTTTAGTTATAACATTCACTGAAGTTTTAACAAAACCTCTAAGAGTCATACTTTAATTCTTGTTCTGAGAAAAGCTATTGATCTCTTTGTGTGCTGGAGATAGGAAGGCATATACAGTGCGGTCGTTTTATGGTGAGGCCACGGACCGTGCGTATGCATGTTCCGCACACTGTTAGGTACACTGGGGTTTTTTCGTTACGTAACTCCCGCATTACCTACGAGTGGTAGTAACATGCACTATAATGAGTACTAACCTTGTTGTATTGGTGTTGGAAGTGGTGTCCAGCTACGTGAAGAAATTCCTGGTATCTTCGGATAGAATTTCCATTCAAACACATAAATTATTTTTCGGTAAAGTTAGTAATTTCTGTTTTTTGTTTGTCCTTAAGGTCGTCTGTGGTGTGGGGATTGTTCCTATAAACTTTACTTTTTAGGGATCCCCACAAATAGATGCACAAACTTTGTTGATTTTTTCCTCCGTTAGAACATTTCGTTTTCGCTTCTTAGGTTAACCAGGCGTCTAACAGTTTCTTTACCTGGAACTGGAATGCCAGAAACTTTCCCCTGATATTGTCTACACACCTGTTTACATGATTCGGTTTTTACGTATGTATCGTACATAAAAATTCGTTGTTCAGTCGTAAATTTGTCGGCAGATATTGCAGCGAACTACATAATTATAAGACACTAACACTCTTAAGCAAATCACACAAACACAGATGTCTTAAATAAACCTTTACCTTTGAGATGCACAATACACAATTTTTCAGCACGAACATAAAGTAGCGACTGAAGCACAGCTAATAAACATAACCTAGAACGACACGTCATGCACCTCCAGTTGCGCGTCGGAAAAATACCGAGCAGTACAGCGTGCTACGCATATAGCTGGCCTGCAGCCTCACCTTAAAACGACTGCACTGTATGATCTCAGCTTATACGCACATACTTGGAATATAGGTAAATCATGCATCACAAAAGTAATAGTGTGTCATACCTAGGGCCCGGATTTTTAGGTTTTAACCTATGTTTTTCCTCGCTATTTAATTAACACATTTCAAGATATATATTCGTTTCACACTTCCTGGAGCAGAATATACGAATTTCATTACACCTAAAAAAACCTAAAAGAGGGGTTGACATCTAAAATAACCTAAATGGCTGTTTTTCCTTTTTCGAAATGAAGAATGTTATTTTCGAATTGAAACTCATTGTAAAATTATTCCCACCACTTATAGCCAGTAGATAGTTCAAGTTACTACAGTTTAAAGTAGCACATGTGACGTGGTGACACCTGCATGCAGCAGATAGAAGGTTAAAAGAAGCGTAACCTGCGTAAACGAATCACCACCAATAATTCACTGAGGGTACAACAGAATACACTGAGAGTACTATTCTAATGTAATTGTTGTATCGTGAAACAATGCCTAAATCATATTTATTGAAATAGTGGATTGCTGCAGATCCACACTTCACTTTTTTTAGTCTTAGACAGTGCTACCTACATGTCGAAGACCGGGCGGGAGTTCTACGGTCCTTCCACCCGACCATGCTACATGTTACATGCTTGGCCTACGGCCTGCACCGCCTTGCAGAGGAGATTAGAAGCCACTTCGATTATGTGAGCAGCCTGATATTTTTGGTCATTAAGCTTTTTTTCTTAAAAAAACCCAACACGTACACAACTGTTCAAAAAGAAGGTACCGGCAACCCCTCTTCCACCTGAGCCAATACTTGGCTGTTTGCTGCCATTTACTACGCCAAAAATGTCACCAATGAACTGATGAAACAGAAGCTTCCTGCATTACCATGGTTAAGAAGCACTCGAGTATGTCACTCTTGCCACTTCCCTTAGGTATATTAAGACACATTTTTGTTTTATAGACAAGCTATTCTCCGGATGGAAAGTACAACTTTGTCACTGAAGACGCTCCAGATATCATTGGCAATGTTTCCAGTAAAGAAATACCTGGACCAGTGGGAGCTGCATGTTCTTCGAAGTTGCAGAAGATTCTTCAACGAAATCCTAGTTTTGAAGATATGAAAATCAATTAAGTATTGCAGGGAGAAAAGTATACTGGAAAACTACCCCTAGAACCTGCTGCACTGGCCCTATGTTCTACGCCCCAATGATGTCATGTTTCGTTGAAAGAAGCTTTTCTTCATGCAAGAATGTGTTACGTGATAATAGGAAATCATTTAGGCCAGAAAATGTGAGAATGCATGTAAATATCTACTAAATACCAGAAAAGCAAAATTATTGATACCTCTATTGATCCACGAAGCAAAACGTAAAAAAAATCTATTTCAACCAATAAAAACATAAAAAACCTACTTTAAGGATATAAGTAACCTAAAATGAAGGTTTATTCCACCTAAAAATCCGGTCCCTAGTCATACGTCATCGGTGCGCACACATGGCCTGAGAGAAGCTCTGGTTTGAATGTACGCTTACAGTAGAGGTGAAAAAAGTACACTTGACATACGTTGCATACATCTTGCATAGAAGAACTAGAATACTCGAAACACTAAAGCATTTCTATTTATAAGAACCAATAATGGGGAGAACCCATAAATTAAATTAAGTTTTTTTTATGGACGCACATAAGCTGGTGTGGGCCATATCGTCCCATTCTATATTGGGCGTGAAAGACCGCTAATTTTGCTCAGAGGCCTCTTTATCAGACTTTAGGTTCTTTTACGTGCCGTAAATCTACCACACGGGAACACCGGCTTTACTTCCCTTCCGTAGGAAGCTATGCTAAGGATTTTTACACCCGAAAGGATCCATCGCCCTCCGCGGGTTTGAACCCGCGACCTCGGGAACTAGAGGCTAGCATGGTAACCACTACATCACGGAGAACGACATACACTACGTGATCAAATGTATCCGGACACTTGGCTGAAAATGACGTACAAGTTCGTGGCGCCCTCCATCGGTAATGCTGGAAGTCAATATGGTGTTGGCTCACCCTTAGCCTTGATGACAGTGTTCACTCTCGCAGGCATACTTTCAATCAGGTGTTGGAAGGTTTCTTGGGGAATGGTAGCCCATTATTCACGGAGTGCGGAACTGAGGAGAGGTATCGATGTAGGTCGGTGAGGCCTGGCACGAAGTCGGCGTTCCAAAACATCCTAAAAGTGTTCTATAGGACTCAAGTCAGGATTCTGTGCAGGCCAGTCCATTACAAGGATGTTATTGTCGTGTAACCACTCCGCCACATCCCGTGCAGTATGAACAGGTGCTCGAACGTGTTGAAAGATGCAATCGCCATCCCCGAATTGCTCTTCAACAGTGGGAAGCAAGAAGGTGCTTAAAATATGAATATAGGTCTGCGATGTGATCGTGTCACGCAAAACAACAAGGATAGCAGATCCCCTCCAGGAAATACACGACCACACCATAACACCAACACCTCCGAATTTCACTGTTGGCACTACACACGCTGGCAGATGACGTTCACCGGGCATTCACCATACCCACACCCTGACATCGGATCGCCACATTGTGCACCGTGATTCATCACTCCACAAAACGTTTGGTCACTGTTCAATCGTGTAATGTTGGCGCTCCTTACACCAAGCGAGGTGTCGTTTGGCATTTTCCTGCGTGATGTGTGGCTTATGAGCAGCCGCTTGACCATGGAATCCAAGGTTTCTCACCTCATGCCTAACTGTCATAGTACTTGGAGTGGATCCTGATGCAGTTTGGAATTCATGTGTGATGGTCTGGATAGATGTCTGCCTATTACTCTTTACGACCCTCTTCAAATGTCGGCGGTCTCTGTCAGTCAACAGACGAGGTCGGCCTGTACGCTTTTATGCTGTATATGTCCCTTCACGTTTCTACTTCACTATAACATCAGAAACAGTGGACTTAGTGATGTTTAGGAGTGTGGAAATGTCGCGTACAGACTTCTGACACTAGTGACACCAAATCATCTGACCAAGTTCGAAGTTCGTGAGTTCCAGAGCGTCCAATTCTGCTGTTTCACAATGTCTAATGACTACTGAGGTCGCGGATAATGAATACCAGGCAGTATGTGGCAGCACAATGCACCTAAGATGAAAAACGTATGTTTGTGGGGGTGTCCGGATACTTTTGATCACATAGTGTATATAGGGCCTTTTACTTATCAAAGTTGCTGTCTTAAACCAGAATATATTAACTTGTATGTCTCTCCTGGTCAGATGCTGAGGCTTGCATGCGAAAAACACCACTGTGTTTTGTGTTGAATGATTTATAATTTAAGCAAATTTTTTATCCAATCTGAGGGTTTGAGATCAGAGAGGTAATTTCGTTTAAGAAGTTTAGGCACATAGCTTAACTGTAGTAACCATTGACATTGAAGAAATATCACAAGAATCGATATTTAAAAAAAAAGAATAACCGCCGCATCCTTCCCCATTTGTTACGTTACCCAAGATAGGAAAGCAACAATGTTTACGTCACTTTCTGATGCTCCCAAGTGTTGCTTTGTGAGGGGGAATGTGGTGGCCACAGGAGTTCTCGGATATTACCGCATGAAGAAATGTAGATAATAGAATCAAGCACAAATAAAGCCTCGCCGAAGAAGAAAACGTCCTTCAGGGAACACTGAAGAAGAAGACAACCAGATTTGGGTGCCTTTGAGTGGATGTGTTGAGCATACATGGAGGGCGCGTGCTTTCTTGCCGTGTATTTGTCCGTGGGTAAAGGTATCAGCAGCCGTTGAGGCGGAAGGATACGCTTCTTTAGAAGATACCTGAACGAACACATTCACAACAACTAACAATACTTATTACGTTCACTCAGCTACTTTAGATTTATCGAGACATCAGCAACTTGCACCGGAGCCTCGTATACTTGCTTAACGTACAAATGTGGTTAAAATATATGCCTCAACGAAATACTTTGAAGGAGTTATCAATCTGTTTACATCTGTTTCAAGTGTCAGTTTTCCATTTTTAATTAATAACACCGATACCTGTAGTCAGGACATTATGACACGGGCTTGTGGACGCTAGGTCGCCGGTTCAAATCCTGCCAGGAGGGTCACCGACTGCGGCTCTCCTTAGTGCTTATAACTGACAAATGCTGTACTTAAGCCCGGAATGTTTCCTTCCCAAATTTGCTTTTCCAATTGTCATTTCATTTCAGGTGGCATCAGTACCCACAGCCTGTGGTGCCATATGAAGTAAGAACGGGCATTAAACACTCCCAGAAGAAAGAGAATAAATAACTGATATTACTTTATACATTAAAATGCGCTAATATATTTTATACATTTTTTGTGTAGGGTAAGTAAAATTAAAAATATAGGAAACTGCTACCATATTTTTCGTTCAATAGAATTAACTAGTTTTTCAGAATATGGTAGTAGTGAGGCCCGTACCTGGATTTCGTTTAGGGGGGGCTTATCACAGAATTAGTGTCTACTTTTAAACGGACCGTCCCAGCAGAGCAATGGTAGCTGTTGTTGTCTGAGATGCATGGGGACGAGTTTAGATTTCCAGTACTGTCATAAGGATTTCTCACCTCTTGAGATGTCTGATGCAGAATGCACTCAGCCTCGTGAGATCCTTGGTGAGCTACTTCATGGAATAGTAGTAGCTCCGGTCTGGTAGACCGCGTCAAATCGGCCAGGAGACGCGACCACATGCACTCCATAAAAGCACTGTCCCCATAATGTACACAGGGCCGTGCAATAGGCCTGGGCCCTGTAGAGCTATCGGTTAGCATTTTATGTATAATTGTTATCACCGCAATTTAATACATTTATTTCCAGAGTTAAATATTATTTCTCTAAATTTAAATAACACCAAAGCATTACTTCAAAATCTAAAGTTCTGTACCAGTGGCTTAATGTGCTTTTATTTACGTTTGTCGTTTCTTCTATTCCCATATTGTATGAGGTATGATCCAACTTACTTCTATAATAAGTGATGCAACATGATGTGAAGACTCAGTAAAAGAATAATTCATTAGCTTCTTAGTTGCTTTCACTAAAAACAGAATTTTAACGACATAATAAACTAAAAAAAAGTCGAAATATCCCAATATTAGTTTGAAACAAGACTGAATATAGTATATTTTGAAGCTTCTGTTACTGATAGGTCTGGATATTTAAAACATCACATTAATTATACTATTTGACGGTTTGTGCTGATTTTACTTCCTAAGTAATTTGTTTGTATAAACAAAATAAAGACGTTGGAAGGTTTTAATCATAGAAAACTGCATATTAATAAATACAGAACAAGAATAGTGTTTTCTATGTTTAAATGTTTTAATATTTAATGGGGACCATTTCTATTCATCAAAGGTGAAAGTTAACGAACGCCTTAAATTTATGAAACAAAATAGGGTTTTAATAACTTTCTGTAGTCACTTTAAATCCAAACTTGGTAACATTCACTGCACTCCAAGACATTTCCCTTTATTTTCTCCCTTAGCATGACCAACGTGATTACAAGAAAATATACCTAATGTCAAACCCATATACATTTGATTTTTACCTGTACTCCCAATACGCACACAAATACTTAAAAGAGAGAGGGCGGGAGAGGGGGGAGGTAAGAAGGAAGTTACTTAAAAATTTAATAGAATAACGTGACCGGAGCATAGGATTCTGCTACACATAGTATTTTTTACTGGAAGGTGTAGTACGTTTCTTTAATTGTTTTAATACGATACTGTTCTCTGACACAACAAAGTTAATTTCAAGCATATAGTTGTCTGATTTTTAAATATTATTAACCACTTAATTAAGCAATATACTGCAGAAAAAGACCTTAAGAATTATATCTCGTTCATGGTTTGATGCCCATTGTCGACCTATACTTAAATGTTTTAACATCCTGACAGTAATTAATGTATATACACTCCCGTTTGTGAAAATTGCAACACCAAGAAAGAATTTCCCGAATAACTCCAAACTTGGTGGAAGTGTAGAAGAGTGTGCAAGTAATAAGTGATTAGGTTTGCAGAGAGATGGGATACACGTAGGCCGAGCAGAGCCCTCTCGTGTCGGTCCGACAAAGTCAGTGTTGTGTCCAGTGTAGTCAGTGCAGAGCTATCGCCTCGTCGACGACAAAGGGAGCCATATCGGCATGTGAGTGAGTTCCAACGGCGCAGAATGATTGGTCTCCGGAGAGGGTTTGTCATACCGTGACATTTCGGCTCGTACAGGGCATGCTGCTACGACCGTGATGCGTGTGTGAAAGCAGTGGATAGATGAAGGTCGTACGCAGTGAACAGCGGTTACTGGACCACGGAACATGACCACAGCACGGAATGACCGTCATCTTGTCCGAATGGTTATAACGAACCGTACAGCTTCATCCACAGTGTTGCCTCGAAGCTGGAGCACTGCAACGGTGTGAACTTGTGAGCATCAACGGTTCGTCGTCGTGTGCTGCAGGTTGGACTGGTTGCATGCATGCCATTACGTCGGCTTCCATTGTTCAGAACCCACAAGCTTCTCCGAGTACAATGGGCACGTGAACACCATCACTGGGGTGCTGAGTGGCAAAATGTAGTCTTTTTGGACGAGTCCCGTTTCAACGTGTCCTACAGTGATGGCCGCATACGTCTCCGGCGGTACTGTGGTGAGCGCAACCTGGAGGGCTGTATTGTTGAGCGGCATAGCGGACAAACACCAGTTGTGATGGTTTGGGGCGCCATTGGTTACAACAACCGATATCGCCTCCTATGAATTGAGGGCACTTTGAACAGCAACCGATACCTAACGGTGGTTGTAGAACCTGAGGTACTTCCCCTGCTTCAGGCATCTCCACAGGCCACATTTCAACAGGACAATGCCCGGCCACATATTGCGAGGAATGTACAAGCCTTCTTCGAAGAGCGACGGGTACCATTGCTTCCGTGGCCTGCACGTTCGCCTAACATGTCGCACATCGAACATGTCTGGAATATGGTTGGTCAGCATCTGGTGCGTCACGGTCCTTCAGTAACCAGTATCACGGATTTGGGGGTTCGAATATGAACTGCGTGGAGGGAAATCCCTCAGAAACTTATTCGATTCAATGCCACGGTGTATAACAGCTCCAATTGCAGCGCATGGAGGCCACACTAAATGATGAATATTAGGACTCAAAGGTTATGTATAGATTCGAAAAGTTTATAATTTCTTACTTGTCATGTACCTAACCTGTGGTATTAAATTCATTGAATTCATGCGTTTCCTTCTTGGTGTTGCAGTTTTCACAAACGACAGTGTATATACAATTGTATAGTAATTATTAAGACTAACTTGGATAATCACCTATTTCATCATCAGCAAATGAATATTATACTAGAAATAATTATTTTATTGCCGCACACAAAGTAAAATTGACTAAATCCAAGAAATGCTGTAATAACATTGGTATCAATATGTTTAACAGATTACCAAGAGCTGCCCATTCAGCTAGCCTAGATAGATTTAAAGTTGCTTTAAAAGTTTGGCTTGCTGCAAACCCATTTTATAGTCTTAATGAATTTTTTCAAGCCAATACTGACATTGGATTTTGAAGTATCCTGTTTTATATTTTTATATTTTTAGTTTCTGTTATACTGATTCATTTTATCACTTTTATTGTATCATTGACTTATGTTAATAGCTTCTTATGATGCAGTTCTACAACATTAGTAAATTTTGAGTATTGAGTATATAAAAGTTCAAATCTCTGGTACTTTTCATAAATGAGAATGAATTACTTCCAGATAAAATGTTTAGCTTTTCCTTTACAGTTATCGAAGAAAAGTTAGTGTACTAAACTAGACTTGGGCTTTTTTAAACGTGTATTTATGAGTTTTTGGGTCTAGTATCAGATTTCAGGTGAACTTCTTTAATTTAAACTGAGCACAAAGTATACCTCCGTTTTGTATGCATGAAGAGGTTCTGCATATTGTTTAAAGGCAATCATCCAGTCATTTGTTTTTCCATTTCTTTCATACATCAAAATTAGAGGTCTTATTGGTTAGGTACTTGACTTTCCTTAGCTGCTTCCAAAAATCAATCGACTTCCAGAACTTATTTGTGAGTGTCATGGTAACGTCTAGAATTTTCCGAGTGATTTAAGAAACTATAAAATCACTAAAGCACAGATCAGAAATTCGTTATGAATACATACGGAGCAGCGAAGAAAGAAGAAAAGAAGAGGTGTAAAGTAAACGGTACTCTTATTTTAGCAAAGATCGTCTATCTAAAACAATAATCTGGCAAATGCCGGGAAGGTATCCTAAACTTAAGCCTGAAAAATTTTCTTTAGCAAATTTCTTTTCCCGATTATCTTTTTATTTCATGTATTATCGGTGTTACCGCATATGGTTCCGAATGAAGCAAGAAGGGGGCTAACATTATTAAAAATAAATAAATAAAACCACAATAAAAATCCCCGATTTTAGGAATGCAGAGGACCAAATTTAGACCTGCCTTTAATTATTAATTACAATGGTCCTCAATATTTGTGAGTATTGAATAATCTTTATTGCAGTGATTACATTTAGTCTTTAAATGCCGTAGATAAAAAAAGCCTTACAGTTTCATAGCATACTACACCCCTTAACTGTCTTCTGTAAGCTTTTCAAAATTGAATATTACAAAGCTAGTTTATGCACTGAACGTGAACCTAAAGCTTGAGTTTTCAGAAATAATCCTTTAGTTTAGAGTAACGTCTTAAGTTTTAAATATGTTTTTAAATATTCAGGTATTGTGGATGAAATACGTAGCTTCAGGGTTAAAGTGGTTCAGTTTAGAATTTTGCAGATGAAATTTGTAATACGTTTATGAGCTACCTATTTGTTAGGAATTGCTGAAGTATTTTCACGATATCAAAATTTCAAAACTGTAGTTAGTGTTACACAATGCAATAGTAATCCACCTATTGTCCTCCGTGGTGTAGTGGTTACTATGCTAGTCTCTATTTCCCGAGGTCGCAGTTTCAAACCCGGCGGAGAGCGATGGATTTATTCCGGCGTAAAAATACTTAGCATGGCTTCCTTCGGAAGGGAAGTAAAGCCAGTGGTCCCGTGTCGTATATTTACGGCACGTAAAAGAACCTCAAGCCTGATAAAGAGGCCCCTGGGAAAAATTACCGGTCTTGCATGCCCAATATAGAATGGGACGCTAAGGACCACAGCAGTTAAAGAGCGTCCATATATAAAAAAAACTCAACTTCAATTTAAGTAATCAACTTCTGTGTGGCTTTTTAATTACTCTACCACGTACCTAGTAGGTAGAGGAGGTATTGCATTCTACCCAAAAGTTTGATACGGAGATTGTACCGGAAATACACGTTTTGAAGCCCCTGAATAAAAAACATTTTTAGAGAAAGTCCGTGTGTGTGTCTCTGAACAGCATAACTCAAAAATGAAAAGTCGGATAACATCAAAATTTGCATTAAAGTTCAGAAACTTCCAAAGATGCAACACGAAGATTTTAAAGAAAATCCCCCATTCCAAACTACCCTTTACATGGAACATTTTTTAAATTCTATTTATTTTATAAAAAATCTGATGTGTTACACTCACATGACTTTCTGTACTGTTGTACAAACTATTTTTACAAACGCTTATTCTCTATATGCTTCATGTTAATCGAGATGTTAATCTTATTGCTAATTTTCCTGTAGATGCAAGGGGAATATGGTAGGCTTTAAGCGATAGTCAAATATTTTAAGAGCTGGTTGCTATGTGGCGCATTCCATTCTCTTTGTATGTCCAGGACATAAAAAAATGAATAACGAATTCCCATTTGATAAAACGTATTGGAAAATTTAAGGGAATAACAAGCAATATCTCAAAAATGGTTTGCTCAACAACAAAAAAATTATATGACATAAATTGTGTATTTTAACGCGATCTACATTTTTTGTGTAGTAAAATTTTGTCTATCTCTTATGGTTTACCAGTTATGCAAAAGTCGTTCACAATGAAGAATACTTTTGGAGACATTCCCAGAAAATTCGAGATATGCATTTCATTTGTCATGAAAATATCTTAAACATATGATATTTTAATCAAAATCGTTAGAGCCATTTTTGAGAAAATTAAAGTTTTCGACAAATGTTCCATGTAAAGGGTAATCTGGAGGGATTTTCTTGAAAACCTTCGTGTCGCATCTCTGGAAGATACTGAACCTAAATACCAAGTTTGGTGTTTATCCGACTGTTCGTTTCTGAGTTATGGTGTTCACATACACACGGACATGTTTCCAAAAATGCTTTTTTTTGGATTCAGGGTGTCTCAAAACATATATTTCCGGTGAAATCTCGGTATCGAATTTTTGGATGGAATACAATACTTCCCCTACTTACTATACGTAGTAGAGAAAGTAAAAATGGCTTTGATTAAAATACCATATATTAAAGATACAGATGTATATCTTGAATTTTCTGGGAATAGCCTTTGAAGTCCTCTTCATTCGGAAGGAATTTTGTATAATCTTGTATAACTGGTTAACGTTATGTGATAAACGAAAACGTAATACAAAGAAAATGTAGAACTCTTTAGAACACTCAACTTATTTCAAATAACTTTTTTGTGCCATTAGCCATTTCCGAGATATCCGTTATTCATGTTTGGAATTGTTCAATACTGAGAAAGTATTTTATTAATCCCACGTTTTGGGCACCAATTTGAAGAAGTATTTTATTAGCTTCAGTATGGAAGCCAATTTAAAGAAGATGTTTTTGTTTCGTATTTTTATTTGCAACACGCTTTGGGCGTCAATTTGAAGTAGGTTGTATTGAAGGAGTTGTATTATATTTCAACTGTTGGGGAGCCGAACTTGAACTAGTTGCAACCGCACGTATGGTAAACAGTTTCCCGTAGCCTTCGTCCAAAATTTAAAAACATAAACTTTGTAATTTGACTGTTTCTTTAAGTATTAAATATTTATGTTTGCCTCGGCTGCGTCAGTATTATTGTTAAAGATACGTTTCTCTTTGTAAGGTTATGGTGCGACAAGAATGTAGGCTTACACAGATTATAAATTTATTTCACGCCTTTTATTAATGCTTGACACGATTTAAATAACACTTCACTTATATAGAGAGCTGTGATATTCTTTTTATTAATTAATTACACTTTTTAACACGTAAACTCATTTTTCGTCTCACACGAATACGTATTAAATCTTTCGAAGACACTTTTTAAGTCTGGTTAGTAACACTATCTGCAACCAACTGAACTCTTAATTTGTAAAATTTGCTCTTTTTCAGTTTCTGATTGGTTAATCCTACTCGAATAGAATACCTTCATTTAACTAAAGCTTTTTCTGGTTGTTGATTGGGTATTTTTATAAACTGTCACTAAAATTACATTATTGCTTCCAAGAATCAGAAGTAGTATTGTTAAACTCTCAAACTCATCACAGCTCCTACATTATTAAATTATGTAATACATTCACATAACATTATTAAACATGGATACAATAATACAAACATATACAATGACTGTTACATACATTTTTATTTATATTGTTATATACATATATTGCTTTAAGGCGGGCTGTTATTGAATGATATATTATATAATTAGACTGAAATCATTTAAGTGTTAAAAATACTGCTTCAATACATTGTCATTCTTGTTAAGTCCTGTCGAATTTCAGTTGTTTTTCGTGATATCATGGAATGTAGCGTCCATAAACTTTAAACTTAGAATAATTTTTAGAGGGTGGGACAAGTCATGTGAATGTAACACATCAGATTTTTTTAAATACTCGTACGAAGACACGGGGCTAGACGTTAAGAAGGCTGTTATGGGAAGTGGTGTAGCGGTTGTTGCAGTTTTCATGTTGGGAATTGTAGCCGCGAATGTACACCACACAGATTAGCCCTGGTCTATGCCGGTAAACCAGTGGAACCACCCAGTCAGCTTGTTGGCCAGGAGGGACCGCTGAGTCGTGCCATGTCATGCAGGTGAACCTGGTGAAAAGGTTTACGGGAGCGCGATGTTACATCCCTCCCCATCCTAACTTTTTTCCGCACACACGGACACAACTGGTACAAAACAAGATGCTGCAACATTTGAAATGCCCTTGTTGACATGTCAGTAGCTAAAGATGTATAGCACGGACAGAACTCGAGGGGGAAATGTTTGGCAATACCCTTCAAGTTCCGCCTATGTTTATACGTTCATGAAAAGGGTCTGTACTCTAACGCTATAGCAAAGATTAAGGGAACTGCGAAGTGTGGAATAAAAATTGTCTGTGAAAATTTGTTCAAAAAAGGTCAAAAGGTTGATTTTCAAATTTTTACTATTTTACTGCTTAAGAATCCCAATAGCTGTAAAACTTACGAAGTAATTCATAAACTTAAAATAGGTGCGCATGTACTTTGCTTGATACTTCACTTGCACCGCGTGATCAAATTTCAACAAATTTTCCTAAAATGTCCTGCATTGCTTGGGAACTTATTTTCGCTATTTTATGCAGCACATATTAATTGTATAGTTTCCTCATTTTTTAAGTAATATGTAAAATATTAGTCATGACAATACTTAAGAATTTATTGTAGGCAAACTAAAACATTTCCCAAAGAGTCCAAATCAATCATTTTATTACGCTTAATTTCTTAGTAATAATTTCACTTCGAGGTTCAAAATTTAATATTTTATTTCTAGAGCACATGCCAAATCGTCACATAAAACTTTGAATTTGGTAGCTCAAAAATTGAGCATTTTAAATTATTCACCAATTGTTCCCGAACATCAAGAATAAATTGCGTGGACAAATATTTTCTTTGACAGAAGAAGCCGTTGATGCCTTCAAAAACCATGTTTTGGAGGTGTCTCAAGAAGACTGGAATAAATGCTTTGACAAATGGTTCAAACAGATGCAAAAGTGTATTGATCATAAAGGACAATATTTTGAAAAACAATAAAGCAGCTTTTAATCAGAAATTACATTATTTTAATTATTAGGCTCAAAATATAAATAGTGCCCCTCGTAGTGCTTAACGCGTGCTCTTTCTTCATACGGCACCACAGGCGGTGACACTGGTAATATATAAAATGAAAGTATATTTGGGAAGGAAACGTTCCAGGCTTAAGTTTAGGGTACCTCCCCGACATTTGCCAGTTTTGAGGACCTGGAAGAAACGTCAGTTAACGGATGGTCTTTGGGGAATTTGAACCACAGATCTGCTGTAGGACGGGACCACAGACAGCAGACACAGGGTAAAACCAACAGCTCCAGGATTTAGGAAATATCGTTTTGGACATCGTCTAAATTACTGTTTCTTCAATAGAAGTAGGCTTCAAGGAATGTCATTATGAAAAATATGTCATTTTCGACAGAATTTTAGATGCTTTTTTTCTTTGTTAAGGCTTAGTTCTACTGAATTGGTTTGTATTCTTGGAAAATATTTGGTCTCTATGATCTTTTCGTTAGTGCATTTTAAGCAGTCTTTAAAATACTCCAATTTTACATAACGTTTCCTCCAGGGCTTTATCTCTCCTTTTTTAGCCTGTTAAAATCTATATCTATATTCATACTAATGTAAATGGACAAATTGTATGTGTGTGGCGGGAACAATCCTGGAACTTTTGCTGTATTTCCAAAAATGTTCACATCATAAAGAAGGCGCTTGTTGTAGCACGGAAGTCTACGCTTTATATAATACGAGACAAAATCTCAGAAGAACGGAGTTTAGCAGGAAGTTAAAAGAAATTCAAATATTCACACCAAAAATGCCTTAGTAATCCGCACGCTCATATTTTAATTAAAATTGTAGAGCTGTTTATTAGAAGGTGAGCGTATTGTTTCCACACAAAGGGTGCATTTTCAAACATAATAATCCTATAAATGTGGGACAAAAGGCTGGAATTCATTTATTTATGACTTGA
The DNA here is from genome assembly GCA_030765065.1 of Deroplatys truncata. Lineage (NCBI taxonomy): Eukaryota > Metazoa > Arthropoda > Insecta > Mantodea > Mantidae > Deroplatys > Deroplatys truncata. The sequence goes on from CM060990.1 coordinate 670,959,583, forward strand.
TGTCTTCGAAATTTCTTTTTTCACTATTCTCTTCCCTCTCTCTCTTTGTCACTTCCTCTCTGTCATAATTCAAGCATACGTCCAGAGATTCAAAGTTGTTTATACAGGACGTTTCAAAGCAACACTGACAACATTTAGTCGCCAACTGACAATTTTTCAGAAGAAAATCCATGCCCGAAAAAACACAATCTGGGCAATGTGGAACACCAAAGATTTGACAACTTTGAATATGTTAATGGGGACCTCGTTTCACGCTTTGTCGAGAAACTGCACTAATCAACTAAGGATATCACATTAAAGTAAAAAAGGGTCTTCAACTATGGTCGTCCGGATTATAGAGGTGAGAGATGATACATCCTCAGTAGAAAAACTGACGTACATGATGGAAATCCATCGGAGTGTGAACCAAATACCCGGAGATGATGTCGCTCATGTGCAAGAACGTTATCAGACGCAGTTAGTCCATCCATCTTACATCGATGGTTAATGAATTGCATGATTTTTAGGATACCAAAATCAATCTGAACTTAGACATATCACAGGACCCAAACAATGCGTTTCCGACATAGGTCCCCTAAGAAGTAATGATCATTTTGACGTTCCGTAAAATATACCAAGCGTTATCAGTGTTCCTTTACAGCACCCGATATACGTTTATTTATAAGCCCTCAGAACATCTTTTTCTGAAGAAATCGCGATGCCGAACTTTAGAGTTAAATGCAATATGTTTTGCCTTTAAGGAAATGTCAAGCCCTTCATGCTGAAATCTAATTCGAACCTCGAACTACAGAATTAAATTGCAATTTTATGACAAATGCCTGATAGCTTCCGACTTTAGCTGCAAGGCTCCGAAATCGATTGCCATATGACCCATAGAAAACGAATCCTTAACTGACGCCCTTAAGGGTGGACCAAATTGCAAAAATCGCCATAAAATTACAGTTTTTGTTGTTTGTGAAGTCTTAATAATTGGAATCTCCTCTTTACTTTATTTAGATACATTTTATCAGTGTATGCACATTACTTTATTTGAAGTATATTTTTACTAATGGTGCAGTATTTGGAATTTTGTATTGTGAATTCTGCACCATTTCAAAGAAAACATTGTGATATATTGCGTTCACAAGATTTTCTCTACACACACTTCTACAAAGTATTCTTGTGTAAGCTTACACTTTTATCTACTTTTTAATTCAGAAAAACCTTTATTACTCATTTACACATTTCCTTGTAGGCATAAGAAAAACACAACAGGGTAAAGCAATACACATCTCCTCAAGGCCGATCGCTATGAAATTCCGTTCCCTTAGCATGAACACAAAAAAGAAGGGAAGAAAACGTAGTGATTTTGCAGTTGAGAGAAGTATAAACTATTTGAAAAATTCAAGCTAATATAAAAAATATCCCGGAGATGTTTAAATGAGATCTACATTTCTTATGTAGTAAGACTTTTTCTATCTCTTCTGGTTTACTATTTATATAAAGGTAATCCAGAATAAAGATTGAGGCAGTATTTTTAACACTTAAATGATTTCAGTCTACTTATATAATATATATAATTCAATAAAAGCCCAACTTAAAGCAATATGTGTATGTAACAATATATAAAAAGTGTATATTACAGTCATTGTATATGTTTGTATTATTGTATACATGTAATAATGTTATCTGGCTGTATTACGTAATTTAATAATATAGGAGCTGTAAGAATAATAGGTTAAAAGTTGCTAACAATGAGGCAACCTTGAGGCAATAATGAGTAAGAAAGTGTAATAATGCTACTTGTCACTCTTGGAGCAACAATAATGTAATTTTTGTGACAGTTTACAAAATAGCCAATCAAAAACCAGAAAAAGCTTCAGTTAAATAAAAGTATTCTATTGGATTAGGAATAGCCAATCAGGGACTTGAAATACAGAAATTTACAAATTTAGGCGGTAGAAATTGAGTTAGTTGCTTGTAGACAGCGCTCATAACTAGACGCGAGATGCGTCCTCGAGAAATCTAATACGTATTCGTGTGAGACGAAAATAGTTTACGTGTTAAAAAGTGCAAGTAATTAATAAAAAACTCTCACAGCTCTCTATATCAGTGAAGTGTTATTTAAATCGTGTCAAGCATTAATAAAGGGAGAGAAGTAAAATTATAATATGTGTAAGCCTACATTCTTCAGTCGCACCACTCCCTGCTAAGACATTCATGTCCCTAAAAAAAATATAAGTACTGAAGGAAGACGAGGCAAACATAAATATATAATATTTAAAGGAACATCAAAATTACAAAGTTAATATTTTTAAACTTGTGGCGAAGGCTACCGGAAACTGTTTACCATACGTGCGGTTGCAACTACTTCAAGTTCGGCTCCCCAACAGTTGAACTACAATACAACACCTTCTTCAAGATGACTTCACAGGCTATTCCCAGAAAATTCAAGATATAAATTTTGCAATGAACATAGTTTAAAAGGATGGTATTTTAATCAAAATCGTTAGAGCCATTTTAATAAAATAAAAGATCGAAGATTGTTGCATATAAAGGGTATTTTGGTGTGGAGAGGTTTTCGAAAACCTTCATGTATCCTTGAAAGATCCTGAATTTAAATATCAAGTTTCGTATTTAACTCACTTTTCGTTTCTGAGTTATACTGTTCACAGCAACAAGGAGACTCGCACACACGGACCTCCTTCTAAAAAATTTTTTCTTTGGATTCAAAACATTTATTTGCGGTGAAATATCGACATGGAATGTTTGGATGGAATGAAATATTTCCTCAAATTGCTGTAAGTATGTAATAGAGAAAGTAAACATCACAACATCACACTTTGCAGTAGAGGGGTAAACTTTAGCCCAGAGAAGTTTTGCAAATTGGCACTACTGCTAAGTATGACTGCTTCTGCGGGGTCAAGCCATGCGGTTTCTTTCTATCCAAATATAGATATACGAGTTTATCTAGCTTGGAACCGTCTTTTCTATGAATGACATTTGCTGGTGTACATGACCCGTTGTCTCAAACTATTGAAGACAGATGCATTGCATTTAATGTTAAAAGCTTTAGTTTCTGTTCTGGACCTATTTGGCGTTAATAACGTGGTAAGTTATTAAAAAAATAATTGCTGATAAATGTTAATAAAACGGTATGATTAAGAAAATATTCATATATGCCTTAATAACGAAAACCTATTGTACAAAAGTATATCGAGTTAATTTTAAACGGCATTCATCTACATAATGTAAAAATGTCAATCCGACCTTGTCGTACCGACACGAGAGGACTCTGCTCGGCCTACGTGTACCCCATCTCTCTGCAAACCTAATCACTTATTGCTTGCACACTCTTCTATACTGCCACCAAGTTTGGAGTTATTCGGGAAATTCTTTCTTGGTATTGTAATTTTCACAACCGGCAGTGTATTTGAAGATGACTCGGCTGAGGGAAGCGCATCAAGGAAAATGGGCGATGGTCTCATTTTAGCGGCCGCGTATCTTTCCCTTTTACGAGATATTTTACGCGCTTTCCAATGACCACTGGAGATAATGCATAATGGTATTTATATTAGCATGGAGGTCTGCAATTTTATGGGTCTACTACAGGCCATCCCTTACATTAAACCTGTCGTTAAAGTGACCGTATTGCGAAGCTTTTATCCTTGTGGCGTGACTGGTGTTCTTATCCTGAATTCAATACAATAAACTAATTCATTAAGTCAAGGGACTACTGAAATTTGAAGGTTTTACAAGTATGAAGGTGTAATTTTGAAATATTTACCAAGATCTTTAAAGTTTAAGGAAAATGAATGTAATATGACTCAAGATTGTATCACTGTCTTCAATAATACCACAGTGATGATAGCTTCTCGATAATTTAATTGAGGTTAACAAATAATTATCTAACGACAAGTATGAATTTGTAAGTTCAATTAAATCACCTAAGAAAAATTAAAATCTAATGTGTTAACACTCTCATGACTTTCTCTACTCTTGTACAAACTATTTTTACAAACGCTTATTCCACATATGCTTCATGTTAAACGAGATATTAATCTTATTGCTAATTTTCTTGTAGATGCAAGGGGAATTGGTAGGCTTTAAGCGATAGTCAAATATTTTAAGAGCTGGTTGCTATGTGGAGTATTCCATACTCTTTGCATTATCAGGATAAAGAAAATGAATAACGAATTCCTATTTGAGAAAAAGTATAATTATTGGAAAATTTAAGGGAATAACAAGCTATATCTCGAAAAAGGTTCACTCAACCAAAAAGATGTATATGATATAAATTGTGTATTTTAACGTGATCTACATTTTTTGTATAGTAAAATTTTGTCTATCTCTTATGGTTTACCAGTTATGCAAAAGTCGTTCACAATGAAGAATACTTTTGGAGACATTCCCAGAACATTCCGAGATATACATTTCATTTGTTATATAAATATCTTAAACATATGATATTTTAATCAAAATCGTTTGAGCCATTTTTGAGAAAATTATAATTTTCGAAAAATGTTCCATGTAAAGGGTAATCTGGGGTGGGGGATTTTCTTGAAAACCTTCGTGTCGCATCTCTGGAAGATACTGAACCTAAATACCAAGTTTGGTGTTTATCCGACTGTTCGTTTCTGAGTTATGCTGTTCACAGACACACACACACACGGACATGTTTCCAAAAATGCTTTTTTTTATTCAGGGGGCCTCAAAACATATATTTCCGGTGAAATCTCGGTATCGAATTTTTGGGTGGAATACAATACTTTCCTTACTTATACGTAGTAGAGAAAGTAATAAGCAAGTGGAGTGAGTATTCGGTAAGGTAATTACAATGCGAGAAGAATTCCATTTTTTACTTTCTCTACTTCATAAAGTAAGTAAGGGAAGTACTGCATTCTACCCAAAAATTCGATAGCAAGGTTTCCCTGGAAATACATGTTTTCAGGCCCCTGAATAAAAAAGAAACGTTTTTAGAAAAAGGCCCATGTGTTTACTGTGTGTCTGTGAACAGCATAACTCAAAAACGAAAAGTCGGATAAATGCCAAACTTGATATTTCGGTTCAATAGCTTTCAAAGTTGCGGCATGAAGATTTTCAAGAAAATCCCCCCACCCCAGGCTACCCTTTAAATGGATCATTTTTTCGAAAACTTTGATTTTCTCAAAAATGGCTCTAACGATTTTGATTAAAATATCATATGTTTAAGATACTTTCATGGCAAATGAAATGTATATCTTAAATTTTCTGTGAATGTCCCCAAAAGACGTCTTCATTCTGAATGAATTTTGCATAACTGGTAAACCGTAAGAGATAGACAAAACGTTAATCTACAAAAATGTAGATCTCGTTAAAATACACAATTTATGTCATATACATTTTTTTGTCGAGTGAATCATTTCCGAGATATTCCTTGTTATTTGTTTGAATTTCCAACACTTCTACGTTTTCTCAAATGGGAATTCTTTATTCTTTTTTTTTTTTAATGTCCTGGACATGCAAATATAATGGAATGCTGCACATAGCAACCAGCTCTTAAGAGATTTGACTATCGCTTAAAGCCTAACATACTCCCCTTGTACTACAAGAAAATTAGCAACACTATAGTTGCTGCAAATTTTTATATCGTATAACACGAAGTAGAGGGAGAATAAGCGTTTGTAAAAATAGTTTGTACAAGAGTAGAGAAAGTCATGTGAGTGTAACGCATCATATTTTTGTCTCGGACGTCCAAAGGGAATAGAATGCTCCACATAGCAACCAGCTCTTAAAAGATTTGACTATCGCTTAAAGCCCACCATATTTCCCTTGCACCTATAAGAAAATTAACAATAAGATTAACATCTCGATATCTGGATTAACATGAAGTAGATGGAGAATAAGAGTTTGTAAAAATACTTTGTCCAAGAGTAAAGAAAGTCATGTGAGTGCAGCACATCATATTTTACTATTTATTTGCTACTTTTAGTATAATCACGGAAGTGGCTTCTTTCTGAAAACATACACTAATTTTATTAGCTATTTTTCCAAGCAGAACCGCATATCTGAATTAAATAAAATGTAATTTAACAATAGGTGTAAGAAATAAGCTTTCTTTTGGTAGGTGAGGCAGAGGTGATAGAACGCACTAGAATTACGAGGTGTGATCAAAAAGTTTCCGGAATGGCTTTACAACTATTTTGGCGCTGAGATTCTTTAATTCTTACCCAGACATTACATGCAGCGTTCTTTCCCGATAAAAATAAAAGGTCACGTGACTTCCTGTGACCATGCAGTGACGAGGTAGACGCTCTAAAGTGAACACGTATTTTGCACGTGCTGGGATTTTTCCGCGTAGCAAAATGTCAGATTAGGAAGAACAAAGAACGAACATCAAATTTTGCTTTAAACTCGGTAAAACTGCAACAGAAGCCTATGAAATGTTACGAATAGCTGATGGGGAGGACGATATGGACAAAACACAAGCATTTGAGTGGTTTTCGAAATTTAAAAGTGGTGTGACATCAGTTAAAGATGCAGATCGTTCGGTGCGACCCTGTTCCAGCAAAACGGATGAAAATATCAAGCAGGTGAGGGAAATTTTCTTAAATGATTGGCACATTACAATAAGAGAACTTTTTGACTCATTAGGACTCTATTTTGGAAGTGTTTAAAGCATTTTGAAAGACAATTTGGATATGTTCCTGCATCATAACAATGCGCCCGCGCACATACCCGTTTCTGTTGGCCAATTTTTGGATAAAAATAGGATGAATACTGTTCCCCATTCCATTTTTGGCACCAGCGGACTTTTTTCTTTTCCCGCGACTTAAAATGCGGCTCCGAGGACCCCCTTTTGAGGACATTGATGTCATCCATAGCGAAACGCAGAGGCATCTGAACATGTTGAAAGAAGAGGACTTCCAGAGGTACTTCCAGCAGTGGCAGAAGCGCTGGGACGAGTGTATCAACTCCCGAGGAAACTACTTCGAGGGTGACAGTGCAGATTAGACAAAGTAAACTGTTGTGTAGTATTTATGACGTCATTCCGGAAACTTTTTGATCACACCTCGTATTTGCTTTTGTTCCAAGAAGAAATACGAAGCCACCTGTAACTGAATAATTCAAAGCAAACAAAGCGTTTGAGGTTATAATAAAAGTTCATAGTAAATGTGTTTATTTTAGTAGTGAATTTAAAGTTATATTTAAGGTTCTTAGATCTCTCCCTAGTCTAATTGAAGCAGAGTTTATAAGAATAAAAAGTGAATGCAAGAGCTATTAGTTTGTGAGCCCCAGATTTAAAGCTATCGAGTAAATTCGATTCTGATTAGTGAATGATTGATGTTTGGCGTTTGACTGATTGATTAGGCATCATGAGACCACACTTTGACTGAAAGGCGCCCGTGTGTTAATTATCACAAAAGTCACAAATAATTAACCAAGTTGGAATGCCTAATCATACTGGAATAATACACAGCCGCACATCTTCGGCTCTCCTGCTTTTAGATTTGAGCTACCGTGGTGAGTATGCCGGTGAATCTTCAAGGCGGTCTCAAATACTGGAGATGCCATATCTCAAAGGAAATTTGCAATATTGCAAGTGCTTTTAGTTTTCGGAATTTATAGTTAACCGTTGTTGGCGTTAATAGGGGAGGGGAAGACCCGTCATTCCTGCCTTGGCCGTGGCATTGGATTTTTCAAGTCTTGATTCAACCTTCCGGTTTAGTTCCCCCACACGGTTATTGCGAAAGAAACATTATAATACATAAATTAACAAAATTCTTGAAAATATGTTGTTTAGGTAAAAGCCTACAGGAGCTTTCTAAAGATGTTAGTTTTGAAATTGTGAGCCGGTTAAAATGCAAATTGTCTTTTTAAACTTCTTGCAGTTCATAAATTTAAAAAGAAATTAAACGAACTAATGAAATCTGTAGCTTCAAATTTGTGTTTTACACATTTTTGACATTTAAAGCAGCCCTATTTTGTTTGTTACAACGGTTCCTTATGGGCATTCCCTAGATTTGTGTGCACATGTATCATATTTCCGCCCAGATGAAAGATAAGTTATTTTTATATCAATAAACTGCCTAGGAATATAACTAGGTTTGTATACTCAGCACAAGAGAAAAACAACACTGGTTATATTTAGCTTCGAAATTACACCATATAACATGAAGAATATCCTTTAGATGAAAATATGTATATCTTGTATATTTATGGCTGGAAATAATGAATCCTTACTCAGTTTTTGCCTAACACGCTCCATTTTCCACCAAAATCCACAATGTAGTGTGTTTATGTATTTTCTCGCTAATATTTCCATGTTTCTTTAACTTAATTTAGGAATATCCTGCTTATTCTATTCAGCAGTTTCACCGCAGCGATAGATTTACGCACACTTATCAATGTACATATATTTATGAAGATCCCAAATTTCAACATCTATGACGTGTGCACAACATAAAATCAAACAGAGAGAGCTTTGATCTCGTATGGGACTTAAACCTCTCTCAACCAGACGTAGAATTACTGAGTTCTAGGCTTCAAGGTTGGAATGTGTTAGATAAAGGTTTAAAAATAACTTTATTTAAAAGACGACAAAGCAAATTTGGGGACTATTTTGCGGAGAAAGAAGACGTATATTGCTGTGATGTGAATGGCCTATTCCAGGCGTTGGGACATGAACATAATGTAGCAGAATGGTGCACGTTTATTGACTCATCCAAACGTAGTCCAAAGATAGTGCTCCTACATATACGCGATGCTTATCCCCCTGTTCCTTGTCGGGGTATCGTTCGTGTTATCTTATTTGCTGAGCACCTGTTATTATTTTATTATTTTGAATTTTGAGTTCTTTGTCCTCCGGCTAGCTATTATCACTCAGTCGAGCAAAGCTCTTGAACAGGGTGTGTAAACGAGTTGTTACTAAAGGTAACACTGATAAAAGAATTTGTTTTTACGCTTTTATTCCCGTCACACGTTATTAACTTCACATATTTACTCTTGATACACGCCCGACTGAAACTGTTGTATTTTCGAATGTAACTATAATCACTTATTTGCCGCACATTATTAATTCGCGTATTTCACATTTTATAACTAGCTTTACGACGCAAGAGATTCTGTAGAATTGCGCGACGTATAACCCGTGGATGATTCTCTTAAACTGTGCGACGTGTACCTGTGAATAATTCTGTTGAACTGTGCGACGTGTAACCCGTGAATGATTCTGATGAACTGTGCGACGTGTAACGCGTGAATGATTCTGTTGAACTGGGCAATACTTGTCTCTGGCTTTAGAATTTATACTCCCTCACCCCGATATGCCTAAAAATTATAACAGAGCTGCTATTGGTTAATAAAGCGCGCCAACATTAGCGTCTATTTTTATATCCAATCAAAATTACGAACACATATGCTCTAGGGAAAATATTCCCTCCATTTCTAAAGAAAAGCGCGTTACTCTGACGTCATTTGCTTGTCTCTTCTAATTGATAAACATCTCACCCCCTCGTTTCATTGTTATCCACCCCTATTGTCAGTTTCAGTGAACCCGTGTAAACTTATTTTCTAACAATGCTTATAATTAACAAACATCTCAAATCATTGGCATACAATAATGCTAATTTACACTACAATCATTCTAGCATTTACAATGTTGTGATATAAAATACTGCCTCATCCTATAGCATATTATGCTATAAATGCAAAGGAAGCATATGTGGTAATGAGTGCTATACTGAAAGTAATTGACTACGCTACATTCAAACGGCACATTTGTTGAGACTTAAAAGCCATTCGGACGTTAACAGGCATGCAACAAGGGGACACATACTTATGTTGCTTTATGTGAATGGGATAGTCCTGACAGAAAAAATCACTACATCCATAAACAGGGCCTCCAAGAAGATACTACATTCCTGGTATACCAAGTATTTTCTTCCACCACTGCACATTAAACTTGGTTTAATGAAAACTTTTGTAACAGCGTTTGACAGAGAAGGATTGGCTTTCTTGCATCTCGGAAACAAATTCAAAAACTTAAGAGAGGCAAAGGTAAAAGAAGGGGTTGCTATTGGCCCACAAATTAAAGCAGTCATGCATGACGAAGAGTTTGAAAAGAAACTGTCATAGGGAGAAAAGCAGCCTGACGGGCATTTAAATCAGTATGCTAAAGCTTCCTTGGGAATGAGAAATCTGAAAGCAAGCAAGCTGCAATAGGTCCTTAAAACTACACTTTTTGGACTCGCATTGGATTTTTTCCCCCTCAAAACCTCTTCGCAGTTAGCGATGAGCATGGAGTAAGATTGCATCAGGACGTTGCTATGTTTGTAAAGCGCTTTAGTGGACGATGGAATGGTAGTGAGCTGACTGAATCAGGGACACTCCACCAGATGTCTACAAGCGGAAATGGCCAAAACGATAATTTTAGTTATGTGTTTTCCGTAGTCAGTGTCTCGGTTAAATTTCTCTCTCACCACTTTATAAATATGAAAAGTAGGTCTTAAAAAAAAGTCCGTAGGTGATGGACCATTTGCGTTTTCAGATATGAATCAAACAGCTTTTGTTTATACATGATCAGTAGTTTCACCTAAGGGACAGACAAGAACTTCAAATTGGTTTTACGGTGTTATTGCATTGTTTTTCTTTCTTTTCTATTTATATGCCGCCTTTAACATTTAGGGTCATATCGGCAGCTTTGTCGTTGGAACTATTGCTAAACGGCAATGAGGGTGAATCATTTGCTATTCTGTTAATTTTTGGGTTTGTTTACTTTGGGTTTTATTTATATACATTAAAGTCACACACATTCTCATTCATTGCTAGCTTCTAGTTCCCGAGGTCGCGGGTTCAAACCCGGCGGAGGGCGATGGATTTTGTCGGGCGTAAAAATCCTTAACATGGCTTCCTTCGGAAGGGAAGTAAAGCCGGTGGTCATGTGTCGTAGATTTGTGGCACATAAAAGAATCTCAAGCCCGATAAAGAGGTCTCTGAGCAAAATTACCTGTCTTTCACGCCCAATATAGAATGGTACGCTAAGGACCACAGCAGTTGAAGAGCGTCCATAAATATAACTCAATTTTTTAACTCTCGTTCATACTTCTAGACTCTAGGAAGGATGGGGAATGATCCTGGTTGAAGACCGAACCCGGACTTCTAAGATTCGGAGTTTGCTAACCACCAAACCACAGAGCCTGTCTACACTGACTGTTAATTATGCCATTCTTGATAAGCGAGTTTCGAAGTTTTCAGGCAAATGCTATTTAAAACCTTTTAATTTTGAAAAGTTTGTCTAATTATTGTAATATTTCATTTTAACTTTCTCTAGCACATACCTATGGTAGGTAGAGGAGGTATTGCATTCCACCCAAAAATTCAACATTAACATTTTAGCACAAATACATGTTTTGAGGTTATCTAAAACGAGTTATAAGAAAAGGTTCGCGCGCACGCGTATATGTGTGTGCGTCTGTGTGTCTCAAACGAAAATTCGGATCAATACAAAACATCTAATCGATATTCAGTATGTTTCAAGGATGCAACACGAATATTTTTAAGAAAATCATCGCACTTCAAATTACTCTTACATAAAACTGCTTCGTTATTTTGTATTAGTTACTTAAAAAGTAACTTTAACGATTTTGATTAAAAATATAAAATTTATTGATATTTCTGCGAATAACCTGAGAAGAGATTTTCATTCTTAATGAATTTTGTGTATTTTTGTATAGCCGGTAATCCCAAGGGATAGGCAAAGCTTACTGAGCAAAAAATGTAGATCTCATTGAAACATACAATTTATTTTCTATAAATTTCTTTACGCATTTACCACTTCCGAGATATTCCTTGTTATTTCTTTCTGTTTTTCAGTATTTTACTTTCTGCGAGTACTCAAGACGCCATTTCTTTGTTTCTTGTGATTATGCAAAGAGTAGAAGTTTAAGGCAGCATATGGCGACTGGGTTTTTAAGGATATGACACCCGTTTCTGTCTCCTGTAATCCTGTTTTACCTACACTAAGATGTAATGAAACCGTTTCTGCCAACACTCATATCGATTAACATGAAGTAGATAAAAGAGGGAGAGAAAGGCATGAGAATGTTACGAGGGGCGTCCTATAAGTAAGTTTCTCTATTTTATAAAAAACATTGCACACAATTGATCATGTTGAATTAATTTTATTTATATTGTACAATCCTTCTGTTACTTTTCTACATAGTCAACATGTTTTTCAAGCATTTTTGGGGACGTGACACAAGTTTTTCCAAACCAGTGTTGTACCAGGTCGGGTCCTGTGCTCGCAACCAGCTGTTCTGATTTGACATCATCGGTGTTAAAAGTGCTTACCTTTGAGTTAGAGGAACATATGAAAATCACTTGAGGCAAGCTCCGGTGAATACGGAGGATGCAAGAAAACTTCCAAGTTGAATCTTGACCCAGGCGGAGCTCAGAAGATTCAACTGGGAGGTTTTCTCGCATCCTCCATATTCACCAGATCTTTTCCCAAGTAATTTTCGTATGTTCCCCTGACTCAAAGGTCATCTTGGAGGTAAGCACTTTAACACCGTGACGAAGATGAATCAGAAGTGAACAGCTGGTTACGAGCACAGGACCCGACTTCTGGTTTTTTTTATAAAATAGGGAAACTTATTTGGCGGCCCTCGTACAATCACATTTTCTTTTTCTTCCTTGTCAAGAAATATTGTTGTTGCCTCTTATGATGAATGTCATTGTTGATTTCTCTACCACTTACATAGAAGTTAGAGAAGGTATTGCATTTCATTAAAAAAATTGATATAGAGATTTCACCGGAAATAACATTGCTTAAGGCCTCCTGAAGCCCCTCCTCGCAATGTCCGTATCTTTGTGTCGGTGAACAGAATAACTCAAAAACGAAATGTCTGATAAATGCCAAACTTGGTATTTAGGTTCAGTACCATTCAAAGATGCGACAAAAATGTTTTCAACAAACTCCCCCTACTCCAAATTAGCCTTTACATTGAACACCTTTAGAATTTTTTCATTCCTGAAAAATAGCTCAAACGATACCATATACGACATATATATTTACACGACAAATAAAATGTACGTATATCTTGAATTTTCTGTGAATTCCTCTTCATTCGGAAGGAAATTACTTGCACAACTGGTAAACGTTAAGAGATGGACAAAAAAAGTCCTGCGCAATTCTTTAATACACACAATTTATTTCAAATAATCTTTTTTGTAGCATTATCTATTTCCAAGATATCCGTTATTAATGCTTCGAATGTTTAATACTTAATCATTGTTTTCAAGTCCTGTCGATTTTCAGTTTTTTCTCGCTGTCATGGAAAGAGTATGAAATGTTACGGCTAGTGTGTAGCGTCCAGTAAAACATTGAACTATCGCTGTTCACTTTGCATCTATAACAAAATATGTAATGCAGCTATTTTCGTAAAGGTATATCTCTATTAAGATGAAGTAGATAAGAGAAACTTTAGTAAGAATAATTTGTATATTCACTAATCAGCAATAAAGGGTAGAGAAGGTCATATGAATGTAACACATCGGTTTTTTACTTTCTCTACTACGTATAGCAAGCAGGGGAAGTATTGCATTCCCCTCAAAAATTCGATACCGATATTTCATATGAAATACATGTTTTGAGGTCCCTGAGTCCAACAAAATCATTTTTAGATATAGATCCGGGTGTGTCTATGAACAGCATAACTCAAAAACGACAAGTCGGATAAATATCAAACTTGGTATATAAGTTCAGTATCTTTGAAAGATGCGACGCAAAGATTTTCAAGAAAATCCCCCAACCCCAGACTACCCTTCACATGGAACTTTTTCAAAAATGGCTCTAACGATTTTCATTAAAATATCATATGTTTAAGATATTTTCATGACAAATGAAATGTATATCTTGAATTTTCTGGGAATGTCCCCAAAATTCCTCTTCATTGTGAATGGCTTTTGCATAACTGGTAAAGCGTAAGAGATAGATAAAATTTTTGTACACAAAAAATGTAGATCTCGTTAAAACACACAATTTATGTCATATACAATTTTTTTGTCGAGTGAACGATTTCCGAGATATTCCTTGTTATTTGTTTGAATTTTCCAGTACTTATACTTTTCTCAAATGGGAATTCGTTCGTTTTTCAATGTCCTGGACATGCAAAGAGAATGGAATGCTCTGCATAGCAACCAGCTCTTAAAATATTTGACTATGCTTAAAGCCTACTATATTCCCCTTGCATCTACATGAAAATGAGCAGTAAGATTAACATCTGGATATCTCAATTAACATGAAGTAGATGAAGGATAAGCGTTTGTAAAAATAATTTGCACAAGAGTAGGGAAAGTCATGTGAGTGCAACACATCAGATTTTTTAATAAGTTTCAGTATAGTTTGGTTTTTCAATAGAAATGTTATAAGAATAATATCCAGGTATAAAAATCCAGGATAATAAAACACTAGCAAAATATTTGCAGGGATCTTATGATGTGTAGCGCTGCGGAAACCAGGATATATTCCCCACAGGTAACTCGACGGTTCCATGAACGTAGCTTGATAATAAATAGCTTCCTTCTGCTGGCGGCATCCCCCAACAACCGACAGCAAATAATGAAGATCAATGTGTGCACTGAAGCACGAGGACGCAGAAGCTACCGGGTGTAAGATATCTCCCTTCTCCTCGCTCCCTTTCTTTCTTTAAGCCTGCCGATATTTTGCTTCTTGAGAGCGTATGCTAACCCAAGTGTCGTGTAAACTCAAAAACGTTTGATGACCAAAACAGAGCCGCACTTCGCGTCTTATAAATAATATCTATTCACAAAAATATTGCAACACATAGTTTAATATTCTAACGCCCGATTATACAGAGTGAACTATTGAAGTTGTGACTTGAGGCAATATTTTTAACACTTAAATGATTTCAGTCAAATTATATAATATTTAAATTGAATAAAAGCCCACCTTGAAGCAATACGTGCATGTAATAATTTGCAAAATGTATGTAACAGTCATTGCATATGCTTATATTATTGTAAATATGTTTCAATAATGTTATGTGAATGTATTACGTAATTTAATAATGTAGGAGCTGTGAGAAATAGGTTAGAAGTTGCTAACAAAAAGGTAACAATGAGGTAACCCTGAGACAATAATGAGTAAGATAGTTTAATAATGCTATCAGTCATTATTGGAGCAACAATAGTGTAATTTTAGTGACAGTTTATAAAATAGCCAATCAACAACCAGAAAAAGCTTTAGTTAAATAAAGGTATTCTATTGGAGTAGGATTACCCAATCAGAAACTGAAAAGCAGAAAATCTTACAAATTTAGAGCTCAGTTGGTTGCAGACAGTGTTACTAACCAGACGCAAAAAGTGTCCTCAAGAAATTTAATACGTATTCGTGTGAGACGAAAAATAAGTTTACGTGTTAAATAAAGTGTAATTAATTAATAAAAAGAATCTCACAGCTCTCTATATCAGTGAGGTGTTATTTAAATCGTGTCAAGCATTAATAAAAGGAGTGAAGTAAATTTATAATCTGTGTAAGCCTACATTCTTGTCGTACCATAGCCCTACAAAGAGAAACATGTCTCTAACAATAATACTGACGCAGCCGAGGCAAACATAAATATTTAATACTTAAAGAAACAATCAAATTACAAAGTTAATATTCTTAAACTTAGGGTGAAGGCTACCGGAAAACGGGTACTATACGTGCGGTTGCAACTACTACAAGTTTGGCTCCCCAACAGTTGAAATATAATACAACTCCTTCAATACAACAAAACATCTATCTTCAGACTGTACAATTTCTCCTAAACTAAGCGTTGTAGAAAGAAATGCCTTTAATAAAAGTTGCTTGATATGCGGGAAAGTAAATACCATTAGTGTGTTTTGCTTGGAGGACATATGATGGGTATTTTAGGGTCAATTTATTTTTTTTAATGGGAACCTATATTTTGTATGTTGTTTTCTCATTAAGAAATGGTTTATAAAAAGCTGTTTATTTTATGGTAAGGAATAAGGGAACAACATAAAAAATATTGGTTCCCAATTACGAAACGTAACTTGACCCTCAAATGACCATCCATGGATGGTCCAACCATTCATTGCGCTCTTCGTACACAGCCATTCAGAATTTTCGTTGTTATTTACGTTGGTGTAAGAACAATTGCAAAGTGCTTTATACAAATGTTGTTTAGGTTTTTATGAGGAGTGAGAAAACAACACAAAAAGTAGTTTTCAATTTTAAAAAAATTAAATTGATCCTAAAATGACCATTCCAACGTCCTCCAAATAAAACATGACTAATGGCATTTACTTTCCCCCATAATATCAAACAACCTTTATTCCTGACATAGACATTTCTTTCTACAACGCTTAGTTTTGGAGATATTGTACAGTCTTAAATTAAATAGTTCAGCCTGTACATGCTGGTTTATCTCACATCAGAGCCAAAGTTTCAAGATGAATTTAGGAAGTTTCTTTGTTTAAGCTCCAATCTAAAACAACGTCAATGAAAATAGTTCAGTTTTCACCGGAGAAATTTCTATGATCAAGCTATATGATCTGAGTTAAGTGAGCTGCATGAAACTGTAGACAGATGCGGCTCTGATGTGTTACATTCACATGACTTTCTCTACACACTATCGATTATTAACGGGTATACAAATTATCCTTACGAAAGTTTATTTTCCTGTCTACTTCATTTTAATCGAGTTAAAGCTTTCCGGAAATAGCTACAATCAAATGTTTTACAACTGGATGCTATACGCTGGCCTTAAAATTCCATACTCTTTCCGTAACATGGCAGAAGCAACTGAAAATCGCAGGACTTTTAATTTAATGGATATCTCGGAATTGGCCGATGCTTCAAACAACGTTATTTGAAATACTTTGTGTCTTTACATTTTTTGTGTAGTATGTATTGTCTATCACTTAACTTTTACCAGTTTTACAATATTATTCTACACTCCTTACGAATTACGAGGATTTCACAGACAATTCCCCGAAAATTCAAAAAAATGCATTTTATTGTCATATAAATATCTTTAACATACGGTATTTTAATTAAAATCGTTATAGCCGTTTTTCAGAAAATCAAAAAATTCGAAAAGTGTGCCACGTAAAGGGTTGTTTGGGGTGGGGGAGGTTCTTGAAAACCTTCGTGTCACAT
This sequence comes from Deroplatys truncata, assembly GCA_030765065.1. Taxonomy (NCBI): domain Eukaryota; kingdom Metazoa; phylum Arthropoda; class Insecta; order Mantodea; family Mantidae; genus Deroplatys; species Deroplatys truncata. The sequence continues at coordinate 670,976,729 of CM060990.1, forward strand.
CTTTGGAGGATACTGAACTTAAAAATACCAAGTTTGGTATTTATCCGACATGTCGCTTTTGAGTTATGCTGTTCACAGACACACACACGAGGACATTTTTCTAAAAATGTTTTTTATTGAATCCAAGGGGCCTCAAAATATGTACTTTTGTGAAATATCTATATCAAATTTTTGGTTGGAGTGCAATACTTCTCTACTGTGTACTTGGTTGAAAATTTTAAAAAATATATATGATTTTTTTGTTATCATTATATATAAATTAATTATGCTTTTTATAGACCTTAGCCTGGTCTTGGCAAGATTTTATTACACCTCAAAAAACCCATTTACCCAGCACTTCAGTACTTGCGATAGCAGGTCGTCGCTAAGATTGTCATCTCGAGGGATATGCCTTAGTGGTCTGTCTGGGAAACAACTTGAGTCAATTGGGGAATTCAATGTCCTATCAGTATGTTCTCACAGTAGCTCAATGGTTAAGAGCACGGAGAGCGGGAAACCGTGTTCAAATCCCGGCTGTGGCGTTGAATTTTTCCGTTGACTCTATATTAAAAATATATATGATGTTATATACACTGAATTTCTCTACGTACTATAATTAACTTTTAATACGTCCACCAACTATTCTAGCGAAATGTTGTTCTCCAATCTATCTCAAATAAATTGAAATAAGCCTTTGCATAAATATTTTCATTATAGGCATAAAGGAATAGACTTAGACAAATATTTAAAAACAGGTTGTTATATACCAGCCTTGAAATTCTATGCTACTCCTATGACATCCCGAGAAAAATTGAAAGTCGCCATAGTTCCAGAAACTGAAGTAGTGAAAAATTCAAACCAATAACAATTTTGTGTTTTAAAGAGATTTACATTTTTTTGTTTATTACCTTTTTGTCTAACTCTTATGGTTTACCAATTATACAAAATTACTCAAAATTCCTTCCGAATGAAGAGGACTTTACAGGCTATTCCACGAAAATTCAATACGTACATTGTATTTGCCATGTAAATGCTTAAATATATGGTATTTTAATAATAATAATCGTTAGAGCCATTTTTGAAAAAAATCAAAAATTGGAAAGAACTTTCCATGTAAAGGGTAGTTTGGGCTGAGGGATTTTCTTTAAAAATATTTGTATCGGATCTTTGAAAGACGTCAAAATTAAGAATACAAAGTTTGATATTTATTCGACATTTCGTTTTTCAGTTATACTGTTCACGCACACACCGACACGCGTAGCCGCAGTCGTTAAGAACCGGACTCGTGGGAGGTTTGCGGCCCAAATTCCAACAGGACCGTCCTCCCTGAGTGAGGTATTTTTGTACAGGAAGTATCGGGGAGGTACCTTACGCTTGGGCCTGGAACGTTTCTTTCCCAAAATTCCCTTTCCCAATTATCATTTGATTTTATGTATCATCAGCAGACATATCTTTAAGCAGTTGGCTTCAAATTCTCTACACTCAAACCATTATCACTACAAAGAATGCAAAACTTCAGAGCCCAAGGGTAAAATCCCATCCGGGTGCTGTCTGGAGATGCCAAGAGACTGTACGAGGGGTAGTTTGTTACCCGCGACATTGTTCTCCGTGGTGTAGTGGCTACCAGCTAGTCCCTAGTTTCCGAAGTTGCGGGTTCAAACCCGGCGGAGGGCGATAGATTTTTTCGGGCGTTTAACTCCTTAGCAGGCTTCCTTCGGAAGGGAAGTAAAGCCGGTGGTTCCGTGTCGTAGATTTGCGGCACGTAACGGAACCTCTGAGCAAAATTACCGGTCTTTCACACCCAGTACAGAATGGGACGCTCAGGACCACAGCAGTTAAAGAACGTCCATCAACAAAGCTAATTTTGTTTTTTAATTTTGTTACCCGCGATTTCCCTGCCTATATAGTCCAGTGACAGTTAAACCTTATTTCCTTCCTCCCTGGCTTTAATGCCTAATCCAATGCCAGTGGTGTATCTAGTAAAAACGGATGCTAAACTGTTCTAAATCTTTTTAAAATCACACAAAACCATTTTAGATGCTTCTTTGAATTCAGGGGCCTCAAAACATGTATTTCCGATGAAATCTCTATATTGAATACAATAGGCACTTCATCTACCTACAAAGTACGTGGCAGAGAAAGTAGTAATGGCAGTTAAAATATACAGATTAAATTTCAGCCAAATATATCCCGGTTTAATTTCAATATAGACTACGAATAACTTGTGGTATTTTGTTTTTAAAATCAGTTGTTATATAACATAAAATACAACATAATTTGTCCTATGTAACATAGTTTTTTTTAATTACTTCATAGATCTTGGATAATGATGTTATTACACAAATTTTCAATTAAAACACACGTTTTCCTTCACTGCATCTTTACAGGGTTTTCGTAGTTACTGATAACAGAGTAGAATGAAGTGCGAGTGGCGGGTCAGGAAAGATGTCGCTCAAGCTACACTTAAGTTCAGCTTAGGTGCTCAACTGGTCTCTGGTTCGAAGATCGCCGAATGCTCTCTCTTGCTAGAAGATGCTGTAAATTGAGCCTGTTCCTATAGATTTTATTTCAAGAGTGGGCAAAGGCAATAATACGGGTTGCGCAATCCTTGGCAGCACCGGTTTCGCGGCGTGCGGCCGATCGGCGAGGCTGGTTGATGTGTCAGCGGTGCGCGATAGGAAGTCCTCAGTAAATACAGTACGGTTTGTTGTGTAAGTTATTTCTAACACACATAAACACTTAAAAAGAAAAGCAAATTACTCACACATATCAAGCAAGGAGAGTTCGAACTGACTTCCCTCGTTGTTCAAGCATTTCTGGTACCTGCTTAGGAAATTCCCCATTACACTCTGCAGTTTCCTCTGAGAAATAGCAGCAGTTTCTTGACGAATGTTGCTTTTAAGTGCATCTTAAGTGTGAGGATTTATTTTGTAAGCTTTTGTGCCCTCCCCAGAGATAAAGGTCGCAGAGATTTAAATCAGGGGAACGAGGGCGCATTTAAAGAGAAAGTTCACAAAATAAATCCACACGCTTTAGATGAACTTAAAAATAATATTTGTCAAGAAATTGCTGTCATTTCTCAGAAACTGCAGAGTATAACGACCAATTTCCTAAGCAGGTACCAGAAATGTTTGAACAACGAAGAGAGACAGTTCCAACATCTCCTTTCGGATATACGTGAATAATTTACTTTTCTTTTTAAATGGTAGTGTTATGTGTGTTAGACATAACTTACACGACAAACCGTACTATATTTACTGAGGACATTCTCTCACCTGTACCGTGGACACAACAACCAGCCTCTACGGCCGGCAGCACGCCGCGAAACGGTCCACCAATGATTGCTCACCCCATATATCTACGTATTCGATTATTAGCTGGACTTTATTCCAGATATACAAAGTAAAATCGGCTAGCAGAGTTATTTCCCTTATTTATATGTTCACGTTTTTTCTATATTCTTAACTCTGTATTCCGATAGCCGTTTTTTACTTTCTCTACTACGTACAGTAAGTAGGGGAAGTATTGTATTCCACCCAAAAATTCGATACCGGGATTTCAACGGAAATATATGTTTTGAGAACCCCTGAATCCAAAAAAAGCATTTTTGGAAACATGTCCGTGTGTGTCTGTGAACGGCATAATTCAGAAACGAACAGTCGGATAAACACCAAACTTGGTATTTAGGTTCAGTATGTTCCAGAGATGCGACACGAAGGTTTTCAAGAAAATCCCCCCATCCAAGATTACCCTTTACATGCAACATTTTTCGAAAATTTTAATTTTCTCAAAAATGGCTCTAACGATTTTGATTAAAATATCATATGTTTAAGATATTTTTATGACAAATAAAATGTACATCTTGAATTTCCTGGGAATATCTCCAAAAGTATTCCTCATTGTGAACGACTTTTCCATAACTGGTAAACCATAAGAGATGGACAAAATTTTACTACACAAAAAAAGTAGATCGCGTTAAAATACACAATTTATGTCATATTTTTTTTTGTTTTTTTGTTGAGTGAACCATTTTCGAGATATTGCTTGTTATTCCCTTAAATTTTTCAATACTTATTTTCTCAAATGGGAATTCGTTTTTCATTTTTTTTGTCTTGGATATGCAAAGAGTATTAATTTGTGGCAAATAGAATGGTGCTGCACATAGCAACCAGCTATTAAGAGTAATGTCTATGCTTAAAGGCTACTGTCTTTCTATATTGCCCTTGTAAATATATATTCCCCTTACATCTACAAGAAAATTAGTAATAAGGTAAGAGTCTGCAAAGGTTTATCTCGATTAACATGAAGTAGATGGAGAATAAGCGTTTGTAAAAATAGTTTGTACAAGAGTAGAGAAAGTCATGTGAGTGTAACACATGAGATTTTTGTAAGAAGTGATCAAAGCGAAGATGCTGAAAGAACTTCTGTGCCTGGCGACGGATAAACTCCTCAATGGTAAGAATGCCAAGCTCATGGTATAACTATACGTTCTGGACAAACCAAAGAGCACCGTTGAAGTTTTGTTTTGCTGAGGTTGCATCGTCCCACACAGGGCAAGCGTGCGTCACTGGAGGACATAGGAAAGAGATATAAAGAATAAAAACGGCGTCGCTGTGTAGAGAAGAGCTTTGAGGCTGTGCATAGCCAGGCGGTGTCGGACAGATGACTAGATGCTTTCTCACTGGATAGTTCTTCTCGGCCCTGCTAGATGGTAGCACTCTTTGAGGTGCCCACGCTTGGGATCGTTAGGCACCCTGCGCATCTCTGTCAACCGGCTGCATGCTGTCTCTACCTCCTGTGGTTTCTTCACTTCATCCGTTCCTCCTGAGCCGCAAAAGATCTGCCTGGTCGAAGTGAGCGAGGTGCCACCCTCCGTTACCTTCTCACTGTCTTAGTCATTTTGCAGTTATTCTTAGAGACTGGGGAAAAAAAATAAAAAAACCATGTTACCTTAAGCCCTTTAAAGACTATTCTTCCTCTCATTTTCACCCATTATATTTAAACCGAGACCCATATTTGTGAATTTACACTGTAGGAAACCAGCAATACTTATAGGCTACCTTAAACATGCTACCCTTAATACTGTTTTCAACTCCTTAGGTGCAAACTGCAAAGCTTTGAACACTTGGATATGTTCTCAACGAAATCTATATACTACTCACATTCATTCATTCATTAAATGTTTACCCTCCTCTTATGTAGAGGAGGGTAAACTTACAAGCGGGTGCCTGGGGTCAGAGGCCCGTCAAGGAGCAGATACTCGTGGATCAGACAGAGCATCCAGGATGGGTGATCAGCCCGATGCCTGGTATCCTAGTATGGGATGAAGGAAGTAGATGAAACGAAATGTTTGTGAAATGGATGAAAGGAAAGGTGATGATGAAGCAGTTGGTGGAATGAATGGCGGGGGAAACCGGAGAACCCGGAGAAAACCGCCGCTTCGTCCACCACAAATCCCACATGCAGGTCCCTGGGATTGAACCCGGGCCGCCTCGGTGGTCTATCCACTCGGCCACGGCGCCGCATATATATATATACTACTCACGACTTTAAAAACTAGTCCTAACCTAGTTTTAAAGCCTTCACTTACAGATTTCATTCGGGTAAAACCGTTACGAATAGCAAACTTGCTCTGTGAAATCATTACTTCATCTCAGCGTCTTAGTGTAGACATATTTTTGAACAATAAACATTAGATATATTTGGAACATAAATAAGCAAATAATTTCAGTGTTTTTCTGTTAGTTTTTTCTTTCTCCACTGCTTATTTTAGTAAGCAGAAGAAGAATTGCATTTTCCATCTAAAAAGCTCGATATCCAGATTTCACCTAAAATACTTGCACTGAGGCCCTCTGAATCACAAAAGAAAGCATTTTTAGAAAACTCTGGGTGCGCGCGTCAATTGATGACATAACTCAAAACAGAAAATAGGATAAATACTAGACTTAGTATTTAAGTTTAGTTTCTTCCAAAGATGAGTCACGTCGTCCTCCGTGCTGTATTGGTAACCATGCTAGCCTCTAGTTCCCGAGGCCGCGGGTTCAAGCCCGGCGGAGGGCGATGGAGTTTTTTTTTCGAGCGTAAAAATCCTTAGCATGGCTTCCTTCGGAAGGGAAGTAAAACCGGTGGTCCCGTGTCGTACATTTACGGCACATAAAAGAACCTCAAGCCTAATTAAGGGGCCTGAGTAAAATTGCCGGTCTTTCACGCCCAATATAGAATAGGATTCTAAGGACAACAGCAGTTAAAGAGCGTCCATAAGTAAAACTCAATTTAATTTGAGATGTGACACGAAGATTTTCAAGAAAATCCCCACATGTCAAATTACCCCTTATTCGGAAAAGGTTTCGATGTTTTTGATTTACTCCAAAATAGCTCTAAAGATTTTGATTAAAGTACGATATATTTAAGATATTTATATGATAAATAAACTGCGTATATTGAATTCTGTGGGAATAGCGTGTGAATTCCTCTTCATTTAGAAGGAATTTTGTATAACGGGCAATCCATAACAGATGAACAAAACCTTACAAGACAAAAAATGTAGATATCCATAAAAAAAACTACCTCAAATAACGTTTTTTGTGGCATTTGCCCTTTCGGAGATATTCGTTAATGTTGGTTTGAACTTTTAAACAGATGCAAAAATGTACTGGACAAAAACCGTAAAACTCTTTAAAACACAGAATTTATTTCCAAGAACTTTTTTGTGGCATCAGCCTTTCCAAGGATATTCATTATTATTGATTGGAATTTTTCAATACCTTGTACCTTTTTTTTTTCTTCAGTGTCTGGCGATATCATGGAAAGGGTATGGAATTGTTAGGCCAGCATATCACCACTCGCTTTTAAACAAATGGTTATCGATCCGTTTCTTCTATTGCCCTTTTGTGTAAAAAAGGATTTCTGCAAAGTTTTGTCTTAATTATGATGAAGTAACAGAAAAATAACCTTTCCTAAAGAGTTTGTAGAAGTAGTATCAAAATAAATGAACTTTTTTAGAACTTCTTCACATACTGAAAGCATTGTCGCTTTTATGGTAAAATTACTCAAAAAATAGTTAATTTGTGTGATTACGAGAGAGCTGAGTATTGTATACATCGAAGGACCTTCTGTGTAGTACAACTCAACTGTTGGAATCACTAAACAGGTGTTTATCATGCAGGCGAGCTGTGCATGTTTGTTGAGAATACCAAGAGGACGACCTTGTTCCTGATGTTGATTTAACCTGCGTCCCACTCATCCCATCTTCCGTGTCCAGCACGCAATGATCCTCTCCACAAGGGCGAAAGCACTCTTCTGAGCATTACCCTATCTCAAAACAAGCATATACGTAACATATACACATATTAGCAACACATTTGAATGATGAAGTGTACGCATAGTTAATAATATACAACATGAACATTTCAACCTGCCATTACAGCAAGTAGATTACAGCTTTGAAACATGAGATGGAGAATAACGACATATAAAAAATAAAACACGGAAGAGAAATACAGGGGATGAGAAGAGAGAGTCGGATGGGTAGCAGGGGGGTTAAAAAAAAAGGTATTATGGTGTGTTCATTCTCTGGGCCAGCTCATCGGTTGCCTACTGTAATCCTGGCGACATCTCTGACGACCCCAATGAATAATTCCACTAGACTTACAGCAGTTCGCTTGCTCGCTCGTACTGCGACAGCATACATACACACGCGCGCACGTTAAAAAAAGGTAGCAGGTTAAAGGGAGGCGTGATCGGCCAGCGGGCGAGTACTGGGATGATTGTCGGTTAATCCGCGGGAGATCAGAGAGGTGTGGCCCTCCCGCTCAAGTAGTGCTGTGCAGGAAGGTAGCTATATTAAAATAACAATCCACTCCGACATCAAACGCTACCAGAAATCCTTAATGACAAGTACATTCGCTGCTTGACGCAAAGCTTTTCACAGCTCGATGCGCGCTTTTTTCTCATCTTCATCCCTACCTGGGGCACTCCGGTTACAACGCCATGTTGCTCATCAATAAGGAGAGACTGCAATTAGCAGGCTGATTATATCTTCAGGGTTTCAAACTTCGTCGGTTTTTAACTTTATACCTCCCTTACGGTGTCTGATTACGTATTTTTTCTCCAATATAAGGAAAACGTTAAAATTTCCACAAATTTACACCAATCTAGACCAAATTTTTACTGCAGGTTTATCTTATATGCTTCCCACAGTTGTTTATGTCAGTTTCATTTGATCTTTTGTAAATGTACATTTTTAAATATAAAGAAAAGTATTTTTTCTTTAAGCGAGAGCCCCAAGTTTTAAGATTCATTTTTTTAATCTAAAAATAAGCATTAGCGCAACTGAGAATAGCAAAAAGTATTATTATATGGTGGATCATTTATCTTCAAACTGTTAGCTTTAAAATTACGAGGGCCGTTCAATAAGTAAGTTTCCCTATTTTATAAAAAACACTACACACAATTGATCATGTTGAATTAATTTTATTTATATTGTACAATCCTTCCCTTAGTTTTTTACACAGTCAACATGTTTTCCAACCATTTTTGGGGACGTTACACAAGTTTTTCCAAACCAGTGTTGTACCAGGTTGGGTCCTGTGCTCGCAACCAGCTGGTCACTGATTTGACTTCATCATCGGTGTTAAAAGTGCTTATCTTTGAGTTGGAGGAACATGTGAAATTCACTTGGGGCAAGCTCCGGTGAATACGGAGGATACGAGAAAACTTCCAAGTTGAATCTTGACCCAGGTGGAGCTCAGAAGATTCAACTGAGAAGTTTTCTCGTATTCTCCATATTCACCTGATCTTTTCCCAAGCGATTTTCACATTTTCTCCTGACTCAAAGGTCACCTTGGAGGTAAGCACTCTAACACCGTGACGAAGATGAGTCAGAAGTGAACAGCTGGATACGAGCACAGAACCCGACCTGGTACAATACTGGCTTAGAAAAACTTGTATCACGTCCCCAAAAATGCTTGGAAAAATATGTTGACTGTGTAGAAAAGTAACGGAAGCATTGTACAATATAAATAAAATTAATTCAACATGATCTATTGTGTGTAATGTTTTTTATAAAATAGGGAAACTTACTTATTGGACGACCCTCGTATATATTACACTTATGGTAAATAGTTCCATCATTTAGCTTAAATAAAACAGTTATTTTTAGAGTAAGTTATGAAGACGTGAAAAAAATGTTTAAAATTTAATGCTGAATAACATTTTCCCTAAACAGATATAACATAGGTACTCAGTGTGAGAGAGACATTTTCCTCCTTTCTGTGAGTTGGTATTGAAGGCATAGGTAGCCGAGGTCGCAAGGGAGGGACTCGTGGCCCGCTGCTCAAATCGCATTAGGACCACCATCCCCCCTGAATGATATTTTCTCCAGGTGTTCTTCAGTCCCCCATATCTGGCAAATGTCAGCTTCGGCTTCAAACTTTTCCTTCCCTAATTATTATTTCATTTCATGTATCATAAGTGTCCATGGTCTGTGACCTATGTAGTGAGAACGGGTTTAAACAGTACTAAAAATACAAAAGCCACGTTGGTACTGTAAATATTTGCTTAGAGCTAAATATATAGATGTGTTTTGCATAAAATTTATGCTGAGTTGTACTATATAGGTATAGTGTATTATTTACTTTATATGTAACTGTCAAGAAACTAAAAGTAACTGGGTATTTAAATTACAAGGGAAGTATGAAACCCTACATGCCGATACCTGCCTTGAAATTCTGGCGTCCGAAACGATTTTCAATAAAAAAACCTGCATACAAAATTATAGTTGCCAGTTCTTCTAGGGATGGGAATCGAGACGTGTGAAGTCGGGCTCGCTATTGGTGAGGGATGGGACCCGAGACGCGTGAATTCGGGACGGCAGTTAAAACCGGTTCGCTATTTGCTGGAAAAGGCACGCGCTACAGCTCGCGACCCAGTAATATTCCGGCGCCCCTCTCTTGTGGCGCAAAAGTAGCATAACTACTGTCTCTATCCCCATTCCTAGACTTCTTGTGTAAGGGTTAGAAATACAGCAACACATCAGCCATGTATGCTATAGGAAAGCAACAGATAGTTGCCTGAAGTGGACGGCCCTGGTAAGCGAGAGAGGGATGTGATTCATGCGATATGACAGCTACTTGGGGGATCCATGGACGTTCATCGGCATCGCACATTATCCTGCCGTTGCAGTATTTGGCATCAATGGCTAGACCTTGCGGTTGAAACTGGCACCTAACTTTTCGGTTATGGCCTTCGTATACCAAATGCCTTTTCTGAATGGAATTTCAACGTAGGTTTTGGTATGAAGGGTTTGATACTTCCCTTTTAAGAGCAATAAAACTTTGAATATAAATTACATATTATATGATTTTGCAACTTTTAACCCAATACCATTATCGTAAATTAATTACAATAGATACTTCTAACGGTATTCTTTTATAAATTGTACGTTAAAATATAACAAAAATGCCTAAAAAATATTTCATAGTTTCAACTGAACATAATAAAATATCATTATTATACCTTCATGAAAACGAGGATAAAATTTCGGTAAACTGTGACCAATAGTTATTAAGAAAATGGAACATAAGATTCTAATTTTAATGTTTTTATGATACGGAATTCTCGGTCCCCTTAAAGCACGTAGGCCTTAGGTCGACCGACAGAGATGCATAAAGGTACGTAACGGCTCCAAACTTTATGACCCGATGAGAAGGCTTCCCTCTGGCGGAACCGGGGAAAACTCGACCCAACGCGGATCTTTTGTGCCAATCCCTCCCACCACCAGGAGGAACGGATGAGGTGAAGGAACCGCCGGAGGCTATAGGCCGGCCGGCAGAGATGAACGTAACGCTTCCAAATTTCATGACGCGGTCACACTTGTGGACTGCTCTGAGAAGGCTTCCCTCTGGTAGAATTGGGGATAACTCGACCCACCTGAGGCGGCTCAGAGAAGGCTGCCATATGGCAGGGTCGAGGAGAACTCTCCAACGAGGAAATATCTGTGGCATCTGTCCAACATCGACCACATTGCAGATTCCCTAACACTCCTGACACATAAAAGAGGAAACGAAATAATAGGGAATCGGAGATCTGTAAACATGGGACTGGGACCGGCCACTCAGTCCATACCCTCGCAACACGGGAGTCAAGCTCGCGGGCTCTTCCATTAGGGACAGTGCCTATTTTATATACCGCCCCCCGTGCATGGCCAAGATTGGGTAAGGATACCATCCTCCCCTCAACCCTGCCACACAGGGACGGAGAGACGGGGGAGACTACCGAATAAACTCGGTAGGGCCGACAGTATATCTAGGTACCGTCTACCAACTCTCTGGCATGGTTGGTGCCGGAGAACATCGAGGCATCTCACAACCCCGCCTGGGCGGATAAACCAGCCAGGCGTACCCAATCTCCCATGGGTATCGGGATCCACTGCCCCGCCGAGCCCAACCCAATCCGAACAGCTCCCTGTCGGGAGGGGTTCGAATGTTCGGCCCGGTGTACATCTAGTAACGCCAGAAGTACCACGAGTGCTCCGGGTGCGCATCGCCCGCACTACGACAGCTGAAGGGCTCCAAACCCCCCTTACGGGGAGGAAATCGGAGAAATGAAATTCGTGGTAGAAGAAAAATCACCCTAGCTTTCGCCTTGCCAACCAGGGAAAACCACGAAAAACCCGTGGTCATAGTAGCCGGCCACAAGAATCGAACACAGAACCTCCCGAATGCGAACCTCGCACGTCACCGTGGAACCATCTTGCTCAATTAGGAATTACAAAATGTATGTTGTTTGTTATTATGTGTAAACTACATCATTGTGATCAAAATTTGAAAAGTTAGATATTCTTTTGAAGTTTATTTATTTATTTCTCTCCACGTAAGGGAACCAACTTGAAGATATTTTGCCTTTACGTTGTTTTTGTTGAAGGAGTTTTACACCACGCTTTGGGCGTCAATTTGAAGAAGATTGTTTGTTACGTAATATGCTACTACGCTTCAAGTTTAAAAAATATTAATTAAATTTGTTATTAAACTGCTTCTATAGATATTATTTATGTTTATGTTTGCCTCGGCTGCTTCAGTATTGTTTTAGAGTCACGTATCTCTTAGACAGGGCGTGGTACGACAAGAATGTAGGCTTACACAGATTTTAAGTTTAAATTCACTTCTTTTTAGTAATCCTTGACACAAATTAAATAGCATTACACTGATATTAAGAACTGTGATATTCTTTTAATTTAATACTTGTACTTTGTTAACACGTATACATACTTTTCGTTTCACACGAATATGTAATATTTCTCTAGAGAACACATCTTGCATCCGGTCACTACCAAGGTCTGCAAGCAACTGAAAGATTTCAACCGTTCAAACCCGTAAACTTTTGTATTTCAAGTCTCTGATTGGCTAATCTTAGTCCAATAGAATATCTGCATTTAATTAAAGCTTTTTCTAGCTATTGATTGACTATTTTTACATTATCGTTGCTCTAATCATGACTAGTAGCATTTAAACTCTCAAACTCATTATTGCTTCAAGGTTACCTCATTGTTAGCAACTTTAAACTTATTATTCTCACAGCTTTACATTATTAAATTACGTAATGCATTCACATAACATTATTAAACATGTTTAAATTATATAAGCATATGCAATGACTGTTACATACATTTTTAAAATGTATGACATACATATTGCTTCAAGGCGGGCTGTTATTGAATTTACATATTATATAATTTAATTAAAATTATTCATGTGTTAAAAATACTTACTCAAATTTGAATTGGAACCCCTGCTGAGGTTCTGGGTGGATATGCCGTTGTTTACACAGTTTGGTTTAGAGTTAGGGTGGCGCCGTGGCCGAGTGGTTAGACCGCTCGCCTCCCACCGAGGCGGACCGGGTTCAATCCCAGGGACCTGCATGTGGGATTTGTGGTTGACGAAGCGGCGTCTGGGCGGGTTTTCTCCGGGTTCTCCGGTTTCCCCCGCCATTCATTCCACCAACTGCTCCATCATCACCTTTCCTTTCATCCATTTCACCAACATTTCGCTTCATCCACTTCCTTCATCCCATACCAGGCATCGGGCTGATCACCCATCCTGGATGTTCTGTCTGATCCATGAGTGTCTGTTCCTCGACGGGCCTGTGACCCCAGGCACCCGCCTGTAAGTCCTGGGGGGTGTAAGTACTACATAAGAGGAGGGTAAACAGATAATGAATGAATGAACGGTTTAGAGTGAGTTTAGAGTGCTTTGAGAAGGTTACGCACGGTGAGCGAAAATTTCTAGAACCACTTCCTCTGAATGATATAAAACTCGTCTAATTCTCCCTGCGACCTGTTAGGATATGTTTATAATAAATATTTTGGTTTTATAGTGAAACATCTTCCGGATTTAAACTGAAGTATTCCAACATTAGGTTTTGGTTTAGAAACCATCAGATTTCAAAGTAGCGTAGAAAAAGGCTTTAATTTGAGAGATAAATCCAATAATAAACAGCACCTAATAGTCCGTGAAGGCCAACAAATGTCACTGTTTTTAAAACATCCCGTTTTATCACTCCTTACAACAGTGTAACAATATAGAACAAACTTGAAGCGGATGTAATCCACCGAATCAATACTGCAAATAGTGCTTATGTAGCAAAGACCCGCATTTACCTTGACAGTCACGCTCGCAACTTCGGTCGTGACTCGAATCTGAACACACACAGGAGTTTTGTGACATTTTATGAATCAACCAAAATACATTATTGTAGTTTATCAATCGATACACATTTTAGATTATATAAACTTCTGTGAATAATATTAAAGACACGTGTTAACAAAACCTTAAGTTCGAATATTTAACCGAATCCATGAATTGGTCCATAATCTCTGAGAGACGGAAGGTAAATTAGTTGCGCACTCAGTATTTTCACTGCTTGGATAATGAACGCCACAAGCAAATTGTACGATAGAAACCAAAACTGCAATAAGGTTAACACCTATTCAATATTTTCTAACAAGGAGACAACAGCAAATTTAACTCCGTGATTAAATTCAAACCTTGCTCATATCTTGTAGACTCCTTTCTAATTACACTAGCAAAATATCGCAGCTTTAAACAGTCTAGTGTTTCTCGTCGCGGTATGTGTTATAGCGTACCGACTATGTAATATGATGTAGCCCTAAAGGGAGTTGTAGTGTAACCCGTATAGTGATGGTCCTGTAGGATATTGTCACGGGCACTCTGGTTGTGCCTCGACTTGTGCAGGGCGTGGTTTCAGCTCCGGCTTTCTTTTTGTAAATGTTTAACGACCATTCTTACTACATATGGCACGACAGGTGTTGGACACTAATGCACGAAATGAAATGCTTTATTGGGAAAGGAACTTTGGGAAGGAAACCTTAGTTTAAGGTACCTCCCCGAAATTTGCCAATTATGAAGACAGAGGAAAACCTGAAAGACACCCCAGTAAGGGAGGGAAGTCCTGGAAGGATATGAATCGCAGACATCTCGTTCATGAGCCCGTGACTTAATGAACTCGACGACCCGTGTCAGTCAGCTCCAGCTGGCCTGCGACTGATTGCAGAGAGGTAGGGGTTGCTGTAGATTACGGAACTATCCGTAACTCCTATCGGGACGCGGGTAGAAATCTCAAGAATTCCTCTCTCTTCCGACTTCCTGTGAACCGTCTAGAAGACACCTTTCGGGTAAGCAAAGAAGGTTGACTGCTGCCTCTGTGTTCCATTCAGTTCTGTTCTGCTGTTTCCTAAGCGAGTTACAGCGTGCGGGCAAGTAGCAATTTTCTACGCAAGGAGAACAGAATCCCGAGTTCGAACGATACAAGACAGAAGAGGCTGAGAGGTAACTGAAGTACTACAAGCAGGAAAAACAAATGGTAACTAGAGAAAGCAGGATCAAGTCAAAATATTTCTGTTTCGTCTTGATTTGAGTCTCCCTGGAGACAAAACTTATATCTGATTTACTGTATTTTATTCTATTTATTTTATTTGATATATTTTATTTTAAAATAGTTTAATTAAAACCGAAGTTAAGATATAATAGTTATACGTGATACAATTATTAAAAGTAGATTTTTTGAGAATAGAAATGTTTCCGAAACGCCGCCTTATGCAGAAAAAATGCAGTTAAGTGGACATATTGGACATCAGCACAACATAACCCTCTCCAATTGCGTTACGATGCTCGTACGATGCTACGACCTGAATAAAAATAACTCGCACAGGAAGCGATAGTGTGTCTGTTCCTAGTATTTTGCTAATATAATTAGATTGTAAATGTTCTGGTCATTGAGGCCCATAACAGACATTTGCAACATTTTAACATACCTCATCAGATAATGATACTGGCTCGCTCCGAACCAGATGTTTTAGGTTGTACGTTAACATCAATATTATTCTGGTTTCACTCTCGGGTTTGTAGGTGTTCCCGTGTCCTCAAAGGAGCCCTGTTAGGGAACAGCTGCAGTCTCATCCGGGAGTGCGGGCGCGATAACCTTTACGATAAGATTTCCGAATAAGATCTGCACTACGATAAATTCCCTAAAGCGGTGAAAGCAAAGGAACGTATGGCAAAGTACTCGGGGTTCGCTTCCGCCGTATTTGTCATATTGTCCTTTATCTGAAAGGCCTTTGGTAGACGCAATGGGACACTAATCCTCTCCACACAAACACCAATACATGCTGCTGCCTATGAGGTTCATAATATCAACGTAAAATCTCCGCCTCAGAGTAATAAACAAACACATTATATTAAACGTTTTTATGTTTAGATTACCTCCTCATGCTATTTATTTATATTATTTCATGCACCTATGCAATTCTGCTCACACTTGCTTTAGATAATGGAGGCCGTATGTATACAGGGTAGACCATTTAAGTTGAGACTGTACAATATCTCCATAACTAAGCGTTGTAGAAAGAAATGTCTTGAACAAAACTTGCTTGATATTATGGGGGAAAGTAAATGCCATTAGTCGTATTTTATTTGGAGGACGTTGTGATGGTTATCCGAGTGTCAATTTATTTTTTTTTAAATGCGAAGTTACCTTTCTTATGCGTTCTCACTCCTCATAAAAAACTAAACAACATTTGTAATATAGCACTTTGAATGTCTGTGTCAATGTCTCATTGTCTCCTCACCTATTGTTATTATGCTGTACTGTTGAATGGGTCAACGATTCATTACGCTCTTCGTACACAGACATTCAGAATTTTCATTGATATTTACGTTGGTGTAAGATCAATTGCAAGGTTCTTTATACATAAGTTGTTTAGTTATTTATAAGGAATGAGAAAACAACATATAAAAGGTAGGTTCCCATCTAAAGAAATTAAATTGACCCTAAAATGACCATCATAACATCCTCCAAACAAAACAGACTAATGACGTTTACTTTCCTCCATAACATCAAGTAAATTTTATAAAGGACATTTCTTTCTATAACGCTTAGTTTTGGAGATATTCTACAGTCTCAACTTAAATGGTTCGCCCTGTATACCATACGGAAAGTTCTATGTTTGTATGTGTTGGGATCTCCGAAGTGCACAATCTACCAGAAATGCAACATGAAAATTTACAGGTTTATAATACTTCAACGCAGAAGCCATAAAATGACTGAAAATCACGTTTTTTCCTTTGCATGGGTAGTTTTAGTGGTTGGCATTTTGTAAAATCCCATAAGAAATAATCTGGTCAAGGCCGCATTCTATTCATGAGCTCATTTTTTGTGATCTTCCCTAATGATATTTGTTTATTTACGTGACAAAGTAAGGCCATTTGGTCTTCTCTTCCGCTCAACCACATAACCATATTATGAATGCATTTATGATGCACGTAAATTATATCCAAATGAACACAAACAGAAGTAACACAAATATTAGAAAAACAATAAACCTAAGTTAGCTGAAAATATATAGAAACCAAGTTAAAAGTAATAAATATTTTGAAAATTAAGGCAGTATTTTTAACACTTAAATGATTTCAGTCTAATTATATAATATATAGATTCAATAACAGCCCGCCTTAAAGCAATATGTAGTAATTTGTAAAATGTATGTAACAGCCATTGTATATGTTTATATTGTTGTATACATGTTCAATAATGTTATGTGAATGTATTATGTAATTTAATAATGTAGGAGCTGTGAGAAAAATAGGTTAAAAGTTGCTAACAATGAGGTAACCTTGAGGCAATAATGAATTTGAAAGTTTAACAATACTACTTGTGATTCTTGGAAGCAATAATGTAATTTTAGTTACAGTTTATAAAATAGCCATTCAACAACCAGAAAAAGCTTTAGTTAAATGAAGGTATTCTATTGCACTAGGATTAGCCAATCAGAAACTAAAATGAAGCGAAATTTACAAATTCAGAAGTCATTTGGTTGTAGACAGTGTTCCTAACCGGACGCGAGATGCGTCCTCGAGAAATTTAATACGTATTCAGTGTGAGACGAAAAATAGTTTACGTGTTAAAAAGTGTAAGTAATTAATAAAAATAATCTCACAGCACTCTCTCTATATCAGTGTTTAAATTGTGTCAAGGATTAATAAATGTAGTGAAGTAAAAATTATAATCTGTGTAAGCCTACAATACAATCAAACAGTTTCTTCAAATTTGCGCCCGAAACGTGGGGCAAATAACAAATAACAACGTAAAAATAACAATATAACAAAAATAACAACCTCAAAATATATGCATACAACTATATTTACAATAAAATGAGGATATTGTCTCTAAACTAACAATTGTTTTTAACTAAAATGTGCAATATACACGAAATGCCTTTAAAAGTTTGACGCTCCCTAACATTTTGTGTCAATGAATTCCAGAGCTTAGCAACTTGGGTGAAAGATGCTGCTACTGATGATGATGGTGGTGGTGGTGGTGATGATGATGATGTATAGGGATGTTCGGTTAAGTGGTATTCAAAGTATGTGACGATTTTCCAGTGTATATGAAGGTTGTTAGATGAGAACAAGCTTTTAAGTTAGAAGCTAGGTATGTAGGATAAGTGTTAATGCGTTTAAAGAGAAGATAAAGACAATGAAACTTTCTGTAGTCAATTAGGCGGACAGTATCATGAAATTCGTGGAGAGATAATGTTTTAAGATCGTAACAACATACATCACAGATGTAGCGTATGCAGTCTTGTGAGCCAGTTTTAATTTACGTGACAGATCAGATCTTAAATCTTAGAGGACGGAAAGTAATAAACGAACTAGGATATCACCATTGTTTGTGCCAAGCTTTTCTTAGAAAGTTCCGGCCGGGCCTAGAATTGGATTGACTACAGAGGGGACTCGGCACCTATCCAGAGTGTATAATGTACCTACGGCCCACGAGGAGGAAGGATGAAGCGAGAGGAGATACCGGGCAGCCAGAAACAGGAGCGACGGCACAGCTATGAGATGGTCCCTAAGTTGCCAAATAGAAACACCCCGGCAGGCGGACAGGCAGACCGGGGACCCCGCCCCACACAGAGGGAATCCAATGCCCCTCAAGGACGTTCGGATACCCCAACACTCAGCCGAAAGTCGAGGGACGGAGAGAGTCGCAAAGAGCATCCTTTTCTCCTGCCACACCGCACCGAAACACAATCGCCTCTGAAAGAGACCACCGGGATGACAGATGAAATGGAGGGACAGGAAATTCGGGGGATGAAAGAAACCATTCCAGAATTCGCCTGACGACCCGGGAAAACCCCCAAAAAACCTAACGGTCAGAGTGGGCGATCACCGAGGATCGACCCCGGGACTTCCTGAATGCGGGCCACAGACGTAAAATGGGTTTATTTTGAAGTGTTTTAATACTATCCTGTTTGTTTTAAAAACTACACCGTTTGGACAATTGGATCACAAATTCATGTACTTGAACTATGGACTTCGGAAAAATTACAGACTATCCTACAACTTTCAAAACTACCCAATTTCATTTGACCCCATACATATATTCACAATTTGACTAGTATGGACAGACGTTTGCACACTTTTTTATGATTTAGCCAATCGCGAAAACTGTAGGCTAATTCGGCTTTACAACTATTCCGGTCCTTATTTTCAACCCCACTTACAGATGCTTTTATTTTATAAAATATTTATATTTACACCTTAGGAATTATCCAAACATTACCTCTAATTATATTTTAAATCCCCTACGTAGAAATTCGGACTTAATATTGTGAAATCATACTTTAGGACTTGCAAATAACATACAGCCCAATTCTTTTCATTTTCGATTTTTAAAATTACCTTTACATTATTTTCAATTCTTGAACCACTTGGCAAATAGGTACACAAATGTGTGTATTTACACTATAGATTCGGAGAAAATTATTGCCTACCCTAACATGCTGTCCCTACCGATATTTTCAACCTTTTGCGTACAAATCTATATAATTTGATAATTCTGGACCAAACCTTGGACATTTATGCTTTAGGTCTCAGCGGGTATAAGTTACTCAAAACTTTCAAAACTACCTCTGTTCTTATTTTCAGCTCCATACAAAAGTAGCTGTGAAACGTTGGGTAAGAGAGTTAATGGTACAGTGTATAATATGTACAAATGGAACCATACTTTCCTTATATTTTTTTATTATTTCAGAATGTATTTCTAACTTAATATTCATACATTTCATAATGCTTCCTTCATAGGCTCTGTCGTCCTCCGTGGTCTAGGGGTACCATGCTAACCTTTTGTTCCCGAGGTTGCGGCTTCAAACCCGGCGGAGGGCGATGGATATTTTTGGGCGTAAAAATCCTTAGCATGGCTTCCTTCGGAAGGGAAGTAAAGCCAGTGGCCCCTTGTCGTAAATTGGCGAAAATTGACATAAAATTACATTTTCAGTTTTTATGAGGTATGGCTTGTAAGTCCTTGGGGGTGTAAGTCATACAAAGAGAAGGGTAATGAGAGAAAAAGAAGGTTATAAATTGGGATTTACTCTGCTTCTTTCTTCGGAAATATATGTGATCTTATTTACTCCATTTTTTATTTTATCAGTTTTTTTTCCGTGAATGACATCAAATCAAATTTTAGGATGATAAAAATATCTCTTAGTTGTTGTTATTGCGGACCTACTATGGTGTTAATAACATGTTTTATTATTTCTAAAAGAATAATTTGTAATAAATTTTAATGAAAACCTGAGAAAAAGTCTACCTTTCTTAATAAGAAAACTCACTGCACAGGAGTATATTAATTAACTTCGATGGAATACATCTATATCCTGTAAAAGTTACATCTTATATCTCAAATAGTTTCTGAGATAATGAGTAATGAATTTTACGAAATTTAACCTTGGTGAGGTAGCGTTTTTATCTTCCATTAAGTAAATTCTCATTCCTCCGTTGTTATGCCAAGCACACAATATTTTGGACATCCACGTGCTGATATTGCACACAAATAGCTTATACCAGAAAGACGAAGTATCGTCCATACTTATAGGATAATGCTGTAATACTCCCAGAATTTCTAAATACAATTATCTGAACACTTGATTAAATTTTATTTCATCAGTGCCAGAGGTGGTGACAATGGCTGAAAAATCAGGTATAGCAGGTGGCCCAACCGCGCCGTATTTGACGTGTGCAAATGATCCTTCGTGCGTTAAAAGAGTTGCAGAACTAAACGGGGCAATTCGAAGTAAACACAGGTCAGGGGGAACTGGCGCATTTTTTTTTTTTTTTTTTTTTTTTTTTTTTTTTTTTTTTTTTTTTTTTTTTAAGTTCCCTTGTCGTTCCCAGATTATTCTACTGTGTTTTTCTGTTTTATAGCGCTTATTTCCGCAACACACACACACACAAACACCCATGCCCGAGGCGGGACTCGAACCCACGACCTTCAGCTTGGCGGAGCGCCGGAGCGACCACTCCAACGACCACGGCTACGAGGGCCGGCTTTGCATTAGCGCCTTAAAAACTTGCTGCTCCTGCTGCCAGAACGCCCATATGGATACACGGAGACGGTTGGAACATCGTATCAATCAACAGGGTCAACATTTCGAACTCCTATTCAACGAGTGAAGTATATGAAGTAACAGTATCACTAGATGATGATGATGATGAGAACAATAGTAATAATCATAATAGTAACAATACAATTTATAATAGGAAGCGAAAAAACGGTAGTGAACACTGCGTGCTCTTTTGTTTGTTGCTTATAATTCATAATGTTACACAAGAACACCATAAACGCAATTTAAAATATAGCTATGGGAGGATACGAATAGGACAAATAGACATTTGTAGTCATTTGTTAATCTAAAAAGTGAGTTTATTCCCTCGAAAATAAAGCCTGTGTAACTGAAGTGGAAAATATTCTAAGACGTTTTCGGTCTATTTTTGTCTGTTACCACGGACAGAACACTCTAGTGCAAGGGTCCGTTTTTGTCTATCATCACGGACTGTACACTCTATTGCAAAACTGGGAAGTGCAACTCAATGAGTGCGATCCGCTCATCGTCTTCGCTGATAAGCAAGAGGAGCTGAAGTAACCTCGGCTGCCCCGTAGATCAGTTAGTAGAGCACTTGCCTGTAGTGCGAGGGGTCCCGAGTTCGATTCTCGGCTGGGGGGTTGGAATTTTTCTATAGCCAAGATTATTCCCTATCCTTCCTAGAGTCTAGAAGCATGAATAAGAGTGTGAATGTGTGTGTGATCTACTGATTAAAGCCCAAAGTTTACTAGAAACCTCAAGACAAGCGAATACAAGTTAACACCATTGCTTATAGGCAACAGTATGTTCCAAATGAAAGGGTCTCGATAAGACAATTGTAGTTTAGGGCAGGGTATAAATGGAGTTTTAAAACAATTGCCCCATTGAGAATTTCCCCATTGCCCCATCCACGGGAATTACCCCATTGTGTTCTGCAACTATTTTTAACGCTCGAATGGGTATTCTTGGTTCAATGCATGGATTTAAAGCACACAATTGTGGTAGTCAATATTCATATCTGTGATAGATTTATATAATCGCAATAAATTTTTTCCAGAAACATATCTTTCTATTCTCAGTGGTTTACAAAACATGTTGGTATTACTCCAGCTGGCTTTCTGTATATCCAGAGTGGTACAGACAGACCATCTAGGTTGCGCATCATACTTGTTCCGCCGCGCATTCGCAGAAGGTCCATAAGGGCTATAATAAAATTCAGCGGAAATAGTATGTTTGTCAAGAAATGTAAACGTGACAAGTAATTTAAGTGTTCGGCCACAGTTGTTCGGACAGTATTCAGCATAAAGTGAGCAAAGTTGTAGAACCAAATTGGTTAAGAATAAATGGAGATAAACCTTTACAGAAATAGCTTCATTACACATTTAGGTTTTGGTAGAAGGGGGATAGAGAAAATTGAATCGATATTCAGATGTTTAAAAGCCAGACGCTACATGTTAGCCTTTAAATTCCATACTCTTTCCAGGACATTGCGAGAAAAACTGTTTAGTGACCGCACTTTTAAAAATCTTACGAAGTATTGGCAATTAAAACCAATAATAACGGATATTTCGGAAATGTTTGATGCTACAAAAGTTACTTCAAATAAATTGTGTGTTTTAAAGGGAACTGTATTTTTTGTGCAGTACTTTTTTGTCTGTTTCTTAATGTTTACCAGTTACACAAAAATTATACAAAATGAAGAGGGCTTCACAGAATATTTACAGAAAATTCAAGATACACATTTCATTTTGTCATATAAATATCTTAAATATATGGTGTTTTAATCAAAATCTTTAGGCATTTCTGAGAAAATAAACAATTTCCAAAAATCTTCTATGTAAAGGGTAATTGGGGGTAGGGAGATTGCCTTTAAAATTTCAGTGTCTTATTTTTGTAAGATACTGAGCTTAAATACCAAGTATGGAATTTGAGGCAGTATTTTTAACACTTAAATGATTTTAGTGAAATTATATAATATATAAATTCAATAACAGCCCGCCTTAAAGCAATATGTGTATGTAAAAATATAAAAAGTGTATATTACAGTCATTATATATGTTTATATTATTGTACACATGCAATAATGTTATCTGAATGTATTACGTAATTTAATAATGTAGGAGCTGTGAGAATAATAGGTTAAAGGTTGTTAACAATGAAGTAACCTTGAGTCAATAATGAGTAAAAAAGTTTAACAACACTACTTGTGATTCTTGGAGTAACAATAATGTAAATTTTGAGACAGTTTATAAAATAGCCAATCAACAACAACAACAAAAAAAAAGCTTAAGTTAAATAAAAGTATTCTATTGAATTAGGAATAGCCAGTCAGAGACTTGAAATACAGAAATTTACAAATGTGGCGGTAGAAATCAAATTCGTTGCTTGTAGACAGCGCTCATAACTGGACGTGTTGGTTGTAGACAGTGTTCCTGACGTGAGATGCGTCCTCGAGAAATTTAATACGTATTCGTGTGAGACGAAAATAGTTTACGTGTTAAAAAGTGCAAGTAATTAATTAAAAACAATCTCACAGTTCTCTATATCAGTGAAGTGTTATTTAAATCGTGTCAGGCATTAATAAAAGGAGTGAAGTAAAATTATAATCTGTGTAAGCCTACATTCTTCATCGCACCACAACCCTGCAAAGAGAAACATGTCTCTAACAATAATACTGACGCAGCCGAGGAAAACATAAATATATAATACTTAAAGAAACAGGCAAATTACAAAGTTAATATTTCTAAACTTGGGGCAAAGACCACCGGAAAGTACATTTGGGGCGAAGGCTACCGGAAAGCGGGTACTATACGTGCGGTTGCAATGAACTTCAAGGTCGGCTCCCAACAGTTGAAATATAATACTTCAAATTGGCTCCCAAAGCGTGGTGCAAATAACGTAAAGACAATAACTTCTTCAAATTTATCCGACATTTCACACACACACACACACACACATCTTTTTGTAAAGATACATTTTTCTTTTAGATTCAGGGGGTCGCAAACTTTTTGTGTGAAATAAAATGCTCCCTCTGTTTACTAAGTACGTAGTAGGGAAAGTACTAATGTATATTTGTGTATTATCTACTAACGGTTTTGAATTTTACCAACACTCCTAATAGGATTTCGAAGCTTATGGCATCCTACAAAGGGACCCACACGTAGAGAGTATCTGTTTTTCAGATATGATACCTATACTTATTGAAGTATCACAGTGTGTCAACAACGGTTGGTAATGGAAATAAAAACAAAACGAGTATTACTTGTACATTAGAGCTGATATATGCATGCACATACATGTGCACGAAAACAATCTCAAACGCTGCCATGCCATAACAGAAATCTGGTTTCCCACCTCAGTAACCGAGTTGTTGAAATGGATTTCCGCCCTCCCCTATTGCTAAAAGCCCAATTATCCGCAACCATTATATCATTAACAGTTATTCCATATGCAGTATACCGCGGTATCGGAAAAGTTTGTAACCTCAATACACGCAGTCATTATCATGTACATTTCTATATGGTCCCTTTAAATATTTGCAAAAAGTGGAAATCTGACAGCTCTCAAAAGAGGGAAAGTATCCTAAAAGCGCTGGGAATTGGATAAGGCACCATTGATCACAAGTGCTACTGTGCGTAGGAAATTGAGATACTGCGGCGGAAAGCTTGGCAGCGATGATGAACAGAAGCTTCCGGCCACAAGAGTGTTACAAACACGCGTGCTTAGTCTTCCTTTGTCCCCTTGGTGACTGACTGATTGATTGGCTGAATGAGTGATTGCTGGAAACAATTTGAAGGAAGGATGTCCCAGCTCAAAGCAGGAAGTGTCAACAATGATGGTGTCAGTGGGCTAACGTGCTTTGCGTTAACCAGGGATGTGGAGATCTGTGGGTGGTGTCCTTAATTCACTAACAAATAAATGTAATTTAAATAACTTTGCGAGAAATATGGTTACATTACATTAGATTGGATTGCATTCTGTGGGTTCACTAGCAGCCATAAAGACTTGTGAACATAGAACATGTCAAGGAAATATACAAAAATTACATATAAACATAAATATGACATAGAATACAGAACATTTAAAATAAAATAAAGACATATTATATACAAAATGAAACAAATCAGGTGTAAGTCGAATACCTCCCTACCGTTATAAGGTTAACATATTTATAGAGAAGAACAGTTATTTTAACATTCACTAGGCTTGTAACTTTGTTCGTCTCATCATTTTGTTCTATTTGATTTGTAATGCATAGCATTTACGACAGTTATTAATATACATACATTTAAATAGCTTCATTAATCTAGAGCAGGCATCAAATATAATTGACAATTGTCATTAATATTTACTAATACTACATAGAGAGCTATATATGCATTATCATCAGCATAACTTGTATTTCAGATAATCTTGTACAGAATAATATGCTTTTGAGCATAGGTAGTCTTTAACAGCAGCTTTAAAGACATTGAAATTGTCAACTTTTCCCTTAAAATCATTAGGGAGAGTATTAAATATTTTTATGGTCTCGTAATATACACCTTTCTGGAAGCAAGAAAGCTTTGCACTGGGATGATGGATGTTACCCTTTTGTTTAGTGTTTATCTCATGAATTTCCATGTTTGTAATAAATGTGGTTGGATTGCATACATAGAACAACAACAAGAATTTAGTTCAGGCTTTAGGAGTTTTGGGCTAAACTAGTTTCAATATTTCTAACCTTTAATAAATACTCTTCAAATTAATATTGAAAATAATCTTCAAAATTGTTGTTTTGATCATATATAGATTACAGTAACGTTATCTAAGGAACTAGGGATAATCATTTCCACATATATTAGAAATTCAGTCTTATGGATTCTAATACCAGCCCTTATTCTGGCGATCATACACTCTGACTTTATTTTAATTGTGTGAATATTATGGCAAGTAAAGTTTTATATAAAATAAATGGTGTTGTAGAAAGCTACTATATTTAATCACTTTGTCTATTTAGAAAGATCAAAGCAGAAAAATGCTGGCAAGATAACCAAAAATACAATGCCAAAACATGTTAACAAAAAAAAATACATACTGTTAATTGTTTAATCCGTCATATGATATTATTTTATTTTATCTGCTCTTAATGCATTCTTTACTTCCTCTTCTTAAGCATCTGAAGAGATTTGAGAGCACGTTCCAGCTTTTACAAAATATTTTCGAACAAATCTTTGCCCTCTTCATCTAAAAATGGGTGGGGGATCATACATAATTCTCCTTGTAGAGATTCAAAGGAACTAGCTTCATTTTAGGCAGAATCGCTCTTTTTCAGTTCATGCCCTTCTATTTCACTCTTCCAAAAGAAGAACATGAAAGATAATAAATGTGTGAATGAAACTAGGATAATTCCAGATGAACAGTAAAGCAACTACTGATATTTTTGCAACTGGAGGAGCACACCTTTTCGCCAGATCTTTTCCCAAGTGATTTTCACATGTTCCCCCGACTCAAAGGTCATCATGGTGGGTAAGCACTTTAACACCGTGACGAAGATGAATCAGAAGTGAACCAGAAGTCGGGTCCTAGTGAATATGGAGGATGCGAGAAAACTTCCCAGTTGAATCTTCTGAGCTCCGCCTGGGTCAAGATTCAACTAGGAAGTATTCTCGTATCCTCCGTATTCACCGGAACTTGCCCCAAGTGATTTTAACTTGTTCCTCCAACTCAAAGGTAAGCACTTTTAACACCGATGATGAAGTCAAATTAGTGAACAGCTGGTTGCGAGCACAGGACCCGACTTGGTACAACACTGGTTTGGAAAAACTTGTGTCACGTCCCCAAAAATGCATGGAAAAGCATGTTGTCTATGTAGAAAAGTAACAGAGGGATTGTGCAATATAAATAAAATTAATTCTACATGACCAATTGTGTGTAATGTTTTAATGGGGAAACTTACTTATTGGACGTCCCTCGTACATTGCCTATCTTATATTGTCCATCGCTTGCTATCTTCTATCCCAACATTCTTATTATTCACCTTTTCTTCCAATGCATCCTTTCGAAAACAGTTTTATCTCAACCAATGTCCCATACAATTTCTTACACAATGCTTGAACTTGATGAGTTCCTCGTTGGCATATTTTTAGCAGCTTCAATGAAGCCGGTCTTAGGCACGTGCAGTCGGTACGGCCGCACCTGGGCCCACGCCTCGAAGGGGCCCGCAAAGAATAATAAAAAAAACGTTAATTTTTTGTCTTGGAGGCGAAATGGCAAAAATAATGTGAACTATCATAGAAAGAACTTTTTCTTTTAATAACAATGTACTGTAGCAAAGTAGTCATAGTAACACTACTGGCGAATGGAAGCACTGTGAGTTTGTTAGTTTAAACCTACGACGCATTTTAACATTTTTCGGTTTCACAACGATTCATGTGTTGTGAGAAGCTTCTATGTATATTAGAAGAAAGAGCATTTTTTCGTTATACTGCAAAGCAAAATCTCTCGTGAAAGGGACAAATGTCGAAAATGCGAATCAGATGCCCAAGAAAATCGGAAAAAGTTAAATCATCAGCTTTTGAACTCACAAAAAGGTACTTTCGAAAACTTTCTCCAACCCAAATCTTTAAAAACTGAGAATGAAAGTGAAGAATATGCAAATGATAGCCTGAACAGTAGTGATTTCTCATCTGGTGGTTTAAGTGAAAAAGAAAATGAAGTATTGGCTTGTGGCCTAATTGACATTCAGGTAGACTAGTAGTAGTGATAATGAAATTTATAAATTTTGATTATCCTTTAAATTGGAACAAAACAAAATGTTCGCCTCATTTTTAAGTAAGAGCCTTACCCACTGGAGAGAAAAAAATGCGGAAATGGCTCGTCTACTAAAAATAAATTTCTGGTTTTGTTATAAACCTTTTAGATCTCCTTCAAAACTTAAGTGTGCAGATAAACTTTTTAACTTCTCATATATAAAAATATATAACAGTATAATTGAATAAGTGTGTATCCTAAATCATAACTGTGAACCTTATTTCATCTTGAATTCTAATTAATTAAAAAATCTAAATGATAAGTGGTTTCTTTTTATTGCTAATATTTACTAATTATCCTACCTATTAAGGTTAGTAGGTTATAGTAGTAAAGTAGTGTTCTGATATATCATAATTGTAGGAGCCCCACGGTGAAGGTTTTAACATGGTCCCGCGTCAGCTAAGGCCGGCCTTGAGCTTCATTATTTATGTTGTCAGCCCATTTAACACGTTCTATACCTCTTCAAATCAACATTTCAAATGGTTCCTACTTATGCTCATGGAAGCACACCCTGTTGTTCTTTCACGAACGTTGGGAAGTATTTAAATCACTTCATGTTATACAATATACCAAAATATTCTTTTTGAGTTCCACACAAAGGCTGCATTTTCTGAACACGTTCTAAAATACTCAATATCGCAGGTTTATTCAAATCTCTATCTAAAATAAAAGTATTATTAAACACGTGGTTACTATCAATTTTTGAGAATGTGTATAATGTACTGCACTTAAGCAAACTAGCCCTATTAAAACTTTTTGTTTGTATGAATGGCTGAACTGATTTTTACTAAATTAAACTTATTGTATAGGTAAGGTGACACTTACTGGAATCGATTGATATTTTAATTATTTTCAGCAATGGGAGTTATAATAGGACAGGACAGTATAACATTTTGATTTTGCTTGTTATTGGATTTTGTAAAAGAAGAAAAAAGTTTGAAGCACTAAAATTTTACAAGCAGAACTTTTCTAAAAGGTTTTATTATTTACAATATTTCAGTAGGGGTATAGCAGGTGTTTAAAGGCTTAATATCTCACGGATTTACCGTGTGTTCAATTAGTACTTGGATCGGAGTTGGGGTGGAACAGACTGTCACCATGGAGAAGATGCTAAGAAAGTAGCTGGCAGATGAGGCAGTATTTTTAACACTAAAATGATTTCAGTCTAATTGTATAATATATATAATTCAATAACAGCCCGCCTTAAAGCAATATGTGTATGTAACAATATATAAAAAGTGTATATTACAGTCATTGTATATGTTTATATTATTGTATACATGTAATAATGTTATGTGAATGTTTTACGTAATTTAATAATGTAGGCGCTGCGAGAATAATAGGTTAAAAGTTGCTAACAATGAGGTAAACTTGAGGCAATAATGAATTTGAAAGTTTAACCATACTACTTGTAATTCTTGGAAACAACCATGTAAATTTTGAGACAGTTTATAAAATAGCCAATCAACAACCAGAAAAAAGCTTAAGTTAAATAAAAGTATTCTATTGGATTAGGAATAGCCAATCAGAGACTTAAAATACAGAAATTTACAAATTTAGGCGGTAGAAATCTAGTCAGTTGCTTGTAGACAGTGCTCATAACTAAACGCGTTGCTTGTACGCAGACGCGAGACACGTGCTAAAAAAAAATGTAATACGCATTCAGTGTGAGACGAAAATAGTTTACGTGTTAAAAAGTGCAAGTAATTAACAAAAGAATCTCACAGCTCTCTATATCAGTGAGGTGTTATTTAAATCGTGTCAAGAATTAATAAAAAAAGAGTAAATTAAAAATTATAATCTTTGTAAGCCTACATTCTTCACCCGCATCACGCCCTGCAAAGAGAAACATGTCTCTAACAATAATACTGACACAGCCGAGGCAAACATAAATATATAGCATTTAAAGAAACAGTCAAATTACAAAGTTAATATTTCTAAACTTGGGGCAAAGGCCACCGGAAAGTACATTTGGGCCGAAGGCTACCGGAAACCGGGTACTATACGTGCCGTTGCAACTACTTCAAGTTCGGCTCCCCAACAGTTGAACTATAATACAACAACGTAAAGACAATGAACCTTCTTTAAAATTGGCTCCCAAAACAAACCATTTTCTCACAGAAAGGAAGGATTTTATATCAGAACTGGGAAAATGAAATCGCAATTGATACTTGAAGTGGGGAAGTTGAAGATTTTGTTCTTTTTAATTCTGACGTAATAAACTCTTATATTCCCCAGTTCTGATATAAATGTTGAATTATTTTTTCCAGTTTCGATGTAAACTCATTCATTTATTCCAATTACTCACGTGGACCTACTAAATGAAGTCACTCTGACCCACTCCTGACACCAGTGTAAATACATATAGTTTTCAAGTCTGTTGCGGTGTAACCAAATCGTGTGCTTAAACATGTGAAACGAAGACTTTATTCTTACTTTATCTTCCGTAATTTCCACCTAGTGCAATTGTCCCCTTATGCGTCATTTTAACTGGGCTGAAACTGAATTTCTCCTGCCTCACTTCTGCAGCACTCTTTAAGAGCTGCTAAATATGCATAACCACCGCTGGTTGCACTTGTCAGATGACTGGAATTTACATGCTTTTTCCTCTCTTCTCTCTCTTTATCTCTCTCTCACACACTATTTCCCTCATACTCTCAAGTAGGTAGAGATAAAGTATTTTTATTAGTTTCAAATTATTAAAGTTATTACACAAATACTTAGTGCATGGGGCATTGACCGTACATGCATATTTAAGATACAAAGTAAGGTGATAAAAGAAACAAAAAAAAGGAAACCAAAAATAAGAAAAAAGGAAAAACAGAGAGAAATTGCCTCTGACTAACTGAACTAATTTGGCCTGGCTTCGCGCAATTTAGCCAGGAAATTGCCTATGTTTGCTAGTAGATCCCAACATGCCAATCTCCTCCCAGCAGGACTTAAGAAATTTTCTTTGAATTTAATTGTTCGCTAGTTCTTCCACTGTAAGCATCCCGCCAAAATATGTACCCAGTCTTCATCCAAACCAAAAAATGGACAGATTTCCTACCAGAATCGTTAGTCATTTTTGGTGCCCTAGAGCCTCCCAGTCTAAATTATGCCATTCCTGATCTTTCCTTTCTTCCTAAGTGATGCCACTTTACCCCAACACAGTTTTATTTCATTTAAAAGATTTAGAGCAGGTTTAATTTTACAATCCGCTTCTTTTTCCTTTTGACGCCTTTCCATACGTTTTTGTCATTTATTTCAGCTCTTTGCAACATTGACCCCATGCCTATTCTCCTCAAACCACTTTCCAAGTCAGCTGCCCAAAACTTAGGAGACAGGTTTTCTCGCTGGTATTTCTAGCACTTGGACCGTAGTGTGGAATTGCCTTCCTTCATCAGCCTCAGCCAATACTTCACTGCTCTTATTTTACGGTGTATTGTGTCTTCATAACATCCCATCTCCTTATTACACCAGAATTTGATGTACCTTGTGAAACTCTAAGAACTCTCTTCCAAAATACTACCTGCGTTTTATTTACATGCCCTGTTCCTTCCTATCCCCAAATTTCGCTTCCGTATAACAAAGTTGGCCTTGTTATGGAGTTATACATCTTTTCTAATAGCCTCAAGTAAGGCTGAGTGACCATTCCCCAACAGCTGCGCATTTATATATGTTTTAGGGATTGTTTAAGCTTGTCGTCTGCAGCTTTCAATACTATAAAGCTTGGAGTGCATGTGTCAGTGAGCCAGCGTGAACCGTCCGCAGAAACATTCGTAATTTTAAATTCTAAATTCTACGTACTCATTCAAGTAATTGCATCCGCCACCATAATTAATCTAGGGATAATATACTAGCCTGTCTACATGACCGGTTTCGGATCCCAGTTATGTTAGTCTGTCTGTGTAAGGTATTTCCTTATTCGCTTAGAATAAATATCCAAAAACTTCAGATCTAATAGTGTTTATTCATTTCTTTTACACTTTCGTTCACTACTGATCCCAAGCTCGCAGGTTCAAACCCCACCCAGACCGATGGTTTTTAAGTGTGCTTATACGCGACAGCCCCATGTCAATAGATTTACTAACAATTAAAGGAACACCTGCGGGACGAAATTCCGGCTCACCGGCGGAGTTGATATAATCCTGGCAATTGACAACGTCGTTAACAAAACAAAATATATAAATTCACACGTCAGTTACCAGAATTTATAATGTTTATTACAGATAAAATAAATAAAGCAAGAAATTCCGATTCACAACAATTGTGTGACCTTCTTCAGTCATTTATTTTTGTAGTTATTCTAAAAAGCTTACTCCTCCATCCACTTTCTGATAAATATTTGCCAGAAATAGTTTCGGTACATATATTTTAAAGATCCTGAGCAACAATCGCACCATAATCAACTCTTCAAAGACTAGATCGATCCTATGCTATGAAATTGCATACTCTGTGCATGACCTCATGAGAAATAAAACACGTGCTTAACATTTAAAAGTCTACCTAATGCTTAAAATTCTAGAAATTATGAAGGAACGAGAGATAAAACTTCGAAAATGGCTAGTTTCGGTAATGTATATTCACATAAATCTTCGCGAAATCTGCATTTTTTTTGATAAGGTTTGTATCGGCTATAATTCGGTAATTTTTTAAAAATACATAAAAATGTAAGGCCTTCATAGGCTGTTCATTGCAAATTCAAGATACACACTTTATGCGTCATACTAATATATCACACATAATATTTTAATCAATAACATAAGATCCACTTGTGAGAAAAGAAACATATGGAAAGTTTCTTGTGTAAAAGCTTACTTGAGATGGGTGAATTCTTGATAAATCTTTGCCTTGCATATTTAAAAACTACCCGAATTGAGTACTACCCAAATATTCATTTCTGAATTATGCTGCATACAGATACACGGACAGAGCAAAACCCACGACATTCTTTTCTGAAAATACTTGCCCTTTTTATTCAGGGAACATCAAAAGGTATATTTTAGATGAAATTTTGATAATGAATTTTGGGTGGAGTACCTCTTAGGTATCTAAGCATTAGGGAAGGTAAAATGAAGTAAAAAGAAATCACATCCAAGATCACAATCCATGTTTCTTGATATCCTTTGTAACGCCGGAATTTGTGATAATAAGTGGAGTTGCATATATGTGCTCTGTAGTAGTGTTACTTTAGAAATGAAAAATGACGCTAGGAAACCTTTAATTCTTACGAGGGCGGATTGATAAGTCAATTTTATTTCTCAACGTAGTCTCCTTTCAATTCAATACACGTTGTCCAACGTTTCTCCAATTTTTTAACCCTTCTGCAAAATATGAGGATGTTCACTGGACGTGAATTTCTTCCCAGCGAGCCAATTTTTCAGGTTTCCGAAGAGGAAGAATCGCTCGGAGCCAAATCTGGAGAATATGGTGGGTGAGGTAGCAGTTCGTAGACCAATTACACAAATTTTACGATGGCAATGGCTGACTTGTGTGCGGGTGCATTATCCTCGTGAAAGAGAACCTTTTTCCTCACCAAATGGGGTCATTTATGTAACAATTCCTTGTGAAACTGATCCAACATTGAGGCATAATATGAACCTCTAATCGTTTTGCCCTTTTCCAGGTAGAGGATGTCTATTACCCCGTGTGAATCCTCGACGGAATGGTTTACGCTTTCTTTGGAGCAGGTTTGCCGAAGGAAATCCACTGCTTTGATTGTTGTTTGGTTTCAGGTTGATAGTAATGGATCCAAGTTTCATCAGCCGTGATATAACGCCACAAAAACCCATTTGGGTTGCGCTGGAACATGTTCAAACATCCCTGTGAAATGGTCGCAGGATTCCGCTTGCTCTCAACTGTGAGCAGCCACGGCACTCATCTTGCTGACAGCTTTCTCATACCTAAAAATTTGTGCAGAATGTTATACACCCGTTCACTCGAGATGTTTACCGTCTTGGCTATCTCACGGATTTTCACTCGGCGGTCTTCCAACACAATATCGTAAACTTTGTTCACCATTTCTTCTGTTATGACATCAATCGGTCGTCCTAAGCGCACGGCACCTCTTGTGCTCGAACGGCCAAGTCGAAATTCTGTGAACCAGTTTTGAAGCGTGCCATGTGATGGAGCAGAGTCCCCATAATGCTTGTTAAGCTTCCCTTTCGTTTCCTTCAGCATCTTACCACGCAAATAATATTGTTTTATCAGAACACGAAATTCACTTTTCTCGATTTTCTACGAAGCAACACACATCTGCTTATTTTAGACGATCTCAACAATGTTCTAAGAAACAAATGACGCAGAATTTCTGAGATTATACCCAGAATAGATGTAAGACTTGGGTACATTAGAACACCATCTTTCGTCAAAGTCATGGACTTGTCAATCCGCCCTCGTAAATGAGTCCTATATATTCCCTAGAAATCTTCTTGAGAGTAAATGTGAGAAGATTGTTTGTATTGTAACTTGTTTGCAATACGCTTTGGGCGTCAATTTGAAGTAGGTCGTATTGAAGGAGTTGTATTACATTTCAACTGTTGGGGAACCGAACTTGAAATTCGTTGCAACCACACGTATAGTACCAGCTTTCCGGTAACTTCGCTCTAAGTTTAAAAATATTAACTTTTTGACTGTTACTTTAAATATTATGTATTTATGTTTGCCTCGGCTGCGTCAGTATTTATTTTAGAGACATGGATGTTTTGTCCGGGTTGTGGTGCGACTTAAGATTGTAGGCTTACACGGATTAGAATTTTACTTCACTCCTTTTTATTAATGCTTGATACGATTTAAATAACACTTCACTGATATAAAGAGAGAGCTGTAAGATGATTTTCTTTAATACTTGCACTTTTAACACGTAAACTATTTTTGTCACACACAAAATACATATAAAATCTCTCGAGGACGCACCACGCATCCGGTTACAATCACTGTCTACAGGCAACTGAATAGATTTCAACCGTCTAAACTTGTAAATTTCTGTATTTCAAGTCTCTGATTGGCTAATCCTACTTCAATAAAATACCTGCATTTAACTAAAACTTTTTCTGGTTGTTGATTGGCTATTTTTATGAACTGTCACTAAAATGACATTATTGTTACTCCAAGAATCACAAGTGGTACTGTTAAACTTTCTTACTCATTATTGACTCAAGGTTACCTCATTGTTAGCAACTTTTAACTTATTATTATCACAGCTCCTACATTATTAAATTACGTAATATATTCATATAACATTATTACACATGGATACAATAACATAAACATATACAATGACTGTAATACACACTTTTTATATATTTTTACATACACATATTGCTTAAAGATGGGCTGTTATTGAATTTATATATTATATAATTAGACTGAAATTATTTAAGTGTTAAAAATACTGCCTCAACTTTTCTCGATTTTATACGAAGCAACACACATCTGCTTATTTTAGACGCTCTCAACAATGTTGTAAGGAACAAATAACGACGAATTTCTGAGATTATACCCAGAATAGATGTAAGACTTGGGTGCATTAGAACACCATCTTTCGTCAAGGTCATGGACTTGTCAAACCGCCCTCGTAAATGAGTCACATATATTCCTAGAAATCTCCTTGAGAGTAAATGAAATACCTATTTCGGAAACTATTTCCTGTTTCTGGAGAGATTCGGAACATAATTATTACATTCTTCTAAGCCAAGCTTTTCTTTTTCGTTTATATTGTCAGCACATATTGTTTTTCGTACACATGCTTCGTCTTTATACGAATGAATACTACAAGAGGTTAGTTCACAAAACAATAGATGAAATTAATGTCCTATGGCACCGAGCTTGGTGGGGGATGGACATAAGGAATATCGCCCTTCGCTCTTCCGCGCCGCCACTTCTCCGACCTTGTGGAAGCCCAGTTATGTCCCTAGCGTAACCAACATTCCGTCGAGATTCTGAAACTGCTGGTTACTGACTGCCTTTTTACTTTCCCTACTACGTAGGGGAAGTATTGCATTCCACCCTAAAATTTGATACCGAGATTTACCGGAAATACATGTTTTGAGATCCACTGAAACCACAAAAGCACTTTTAGAAAAAGGTTCGTGTCTGTGAACAGCATAACTTAAAAACGAAAAGTCGGATAAATACCAAACTTGGTATTTAGGTTCAGCATCTTTCAAAGATGCGTCACGAAGATTTTCAAGAAAATACCCCACTCCAGACTACTCTTTACATGTAACATTTTTCGAAATTTTTTATTTTCTCAAAACTAGCTCTAACGATTTTGATTAAAATATCATATATTTAAGCTATTTTCAGGACAAATATAATGTATATCTTGAATTTTCTGAGAACGTCCCCTAAGAGATACACAAAATTGTTTCTATGAAAACATTTAGAGCTCGGTAAAACACACAATTTATGTCATATACTTTTTATGGAGTGAACCATTTCTGAGAAATTCCTTGTTATTTGTTTGAATTTTGCAATACTTAATACTTTTTCTGAAATGGGAATTTGTTATTCCTTTTTTATATGTCCTGGACATACAAAGAAAATGAAATGCACCAAATAGCAACCAGCTCTTAAAGGATTTGACTATCGCTTGAAACCTACCATATTCCCCTTGCACCTACAACAAAATTAGCAATAAGATAGTTTGTGCAAATGTTAACTTGAAGTAGATGGAGAGTAAGCGCTTCTAAAAGCAGTTTGTACAAGAGTAGAAAAAGTCATTTGAGAGTAACACATCAGATTTTTTTTTCAGACTTCTTCCTTTCGCAGCCCTTAAAACACGGACGAGCGGCGAAATTGATTTTAACAATGCGCCGAAGACTTTTGTAATCTTACATTTTATATAGATCTCTAGTGTTGACATAATAACCGCATTTCTTTTCATTTTACTCTTTTCAGTGATCTAAAGAAATGGAAGTTCATTTAGAGCCAAAACATTCAGCATCGCTTTAGATATTGGTTTCTCTTCTATATTAGAAACGACGTGGTAGAAGTAAACTGGCTTTTAATATTGGGATAATTAAAAATAAATGCAAGCTTGTAATAAATGTAATATTAATTTCTACATACACAGGCTGGACCATTTAAGCTGAGACTGTACAATATCTCCAAAACTAAGCATTGTAGAAAGAAATGTCTTTCATAAAAGTTGCTTGATATTATGGGGGGAAAGTAAATCTAGTCATTTTTTATGCGGAGGATGTTAAATTGACCCTAAAATCTCCATCACAACGTCCTCCAAATAAAACACGACTAATGACATTTACTTTCTCTCATAATATCAAGCAACGTTTATTCAAGACGTTTTTTCTACAACGCTTAGTTTTGGAGACATTGTACAGTCTCAACCTAAATGGTTCCACCCTGTATATATAATGTCACCTGCTCTTAAACCAGAGACTATATTAGTGAATGTCGCAGACACTGTTTCACCGTTTCAGGCTTTCGCAGGAATTTAAGTTCTTAAACCTCTCGCGAAAAAGATTTCCTAATTGAAAATCGGACATTATTCGAAAATTGCAACTGTAACCGTGGACTAATCCTACCAAAATGGGGGATTTAAAGCGACTTCAACTCATGTGTGAATTATTTAAGCATGTTTTTCATTTGGCGGTACAATTTAATTCTTAAAACGTGGATCATTGCATTTTAAATATTACAGCAGCGTTTTAATAATATAGTGAACGTAGAGTAAATAAATACTTTAGAGGGAAAATGCGGGACAGTAGGTCCAACTTTACATAAGAAATTCAAAATGTAGGCTTTTCCCAATAAAAACTTTTCTTCCACATTAACCTATAACATTTGTATGGAATAAATCACCTAACATTTATTTTTTGGTAATGTGTACAAATAATATTTAGTATTCTATGGCATCTACCGGTGAATTGTCGTCCTCCGTGGTCTAGGGGTACTATGCTAGTCTCTAGCTCCTGAGGTCGCGGGTTCAAACCCAGCGGAAGGCGATGGATATTTTCGGGCGTAAAAATCCTTAGCATGGCTATCTTTGGAATGGAAGTAAAGCCGGTGGTCCTATGTCGGAGATTTACGGCTCGTAAAAGAACCTGAAGTCTGATAAACAGGTCTCTGAGCAAAATTTCAGGCCTTTCACGTCCAATATAGAATGGGACGCTAAGAACCATAGTAGTTAAAGAACGTCCATAAATAAAACATATATGTGGATCAAAAGTCATGTTATATGGGAACGTTACAGAATGTGTTTAATATGTGAACCGGCTGCTTTATAACACCGTTGAATTTAAGGCAGTATTTTTAACATTTAAATGATTTCGGTCTAATTATATAATATGCAAATTCAATAACAGCCCGCCTTGAAGCAATATGTGTATGTAATAATTTGTAAAATGTATGTAACAGTCATTGTATATGTTTATATTATTGTATACTATTATATCCATGTGTAGTAATGTTATGTGAGTGTATTACGTAATTTAATACTGTCGGAGCTGTGAAAATAATTGGTTAAACGTTGCTAACAATGAGGTAACCTTGAGTCAATAATGAGTAAGAAAGTTTAACAGTACTACTTGTGATTCTTGAAGTAAGAATAATGTAATTTTAGTGACAGTTTAAAAAATAGCCAATCAACAACCAGAAAAAGCTTTAGTTAAATGAAGGTATTCTATTGAATTAGGAATAGTCAATCAGAGACTTAAAATACAGAAATTTACAAGTTTAGGCGCTAGAAATCTTGTCAGTGCCTGCAAAAAGTGTTCCTAACCGGACGCGAGACTCTTCCTCGAGAAATATAATATGTATTCGTGTGAGACGAAAAATAAGTTTACGTGTTAAAAAGTGTAATTAATTAAATAAAAAGAATCTCGCAGCTCTCTATATCAGCGAAGTGTTATTTTATATTGTGTCAAGGATTAATAAATGTAGTGAAGTAAAATTATAACCTGTGTAAGCCTACATTCTTGTCGCATCACAACCCTGCTAAGAGAAACGCGTCTCTAACAAAAATACTGACGCAGCCGAGGCAAACATAAATATTTAATGCTTAAAGAAACAGTCAAATTACAAAGTTAATACTTTTAAAAATTGGGGCGAAGGGTACCGGAAACTTTTTACCATCAGTGCGGTTGCAACTACTTCAAGTTTTCTCCCCAACAGTTGAACTACAATATAACTCCTTCAATACAAACTACTTCAAATTGACGCCCAAAGCGTGGTGCAAATAACGTAATAAACCATCTTTAAATTCGATTCTCCCTATCGAGAATTGTGGTGCTGTTGTGATGGAATTGATTTCTTTTTATTTTCTCTGCCGCGTACATAGTAGACAGAGGAGGTAGTGCATTCCACCCAAAAATTCGATACCGTGATTTCACCAGAAATACATGTTTTGAGGCCCCCTGAATCCCAAAAAAATGCATTTTTATAAAACGGTCCGTGTGTTGTCTGTGAACAGCATAGGAAAAGTCGGATAAATTCAAAACTAGGTATTTAAATTCAGTATCTTCCAAAAATGCGACACCAAGATGTTCCAGAAAATTGCCACTCTATAAACTACCCTTTACGTGGAATATTTTTCGAAATTTTTGATTTTATAAAAAATAGCTGTAACTATTTTGATTGAAATGCCATATATTAAAGATATTTACATGAAAAATAAAATTATAACGTGCATTTTCTGGGATTAGTCTGCATGTTCCTCCTCATTCGGAAGGAATTTTGCATAATCGTGTGTAATTGGTAGATGTTAAGCGAGAGACGAAAACGTACTACACAAATAATGTAGATCTCGTAATCTACTCCAAATATTTTTTGTGGTACAAGTCATTTCCAAGATATCCATTATTAATCGTTCGAAATGTTCAATACTTTGACATTCTTTTCAAGTCCTGTCGGTTTACAGTTGTTTTTCGCGATTGCATGGAAAGAGTATGGAATTTTATGGACAGCATATAGCTACCAGTTCTTAAACATTTGACTATTGCTCTTCCATGGGTTTTAAGTGGCCCAATAGATTCAAGAATTAAATTGAGTTTTATTTATGGACGCTCTTTAACTGCTGCGGTCCTTAGCGTCCCATTCTATATGAAAGACCGGTAATTGTGTCCAGAGGTCTCTTTGTCAGGCTAGAGGTTTCTTTTACGTGCCTTAAAGCTAAGACACGGGATCACCAGCTTTACTTCCCTTCCGAAGGAAGCCATTCTAAGGGTTTTTTTGCGCCCGAAAAAAATCTATCGCCCTCCGCGGGGTTTGAACCCGCGACCACGGGAACTAGAGACTATGGTAACCACTACACCATGGAGGACGACTGAAATTCAGGGGTGTTGGGTCTGGTGAACATGATGGTCATTCATTGAAGTAGTTTGTATTGAAGAAGTTGTATTATATTTCAACTGTTGGGGAGCCCAACTTGAAATTCGTTGCAATCGCACTATAGTATCCGGTTTCCGGTAGCCTTCGCCCCAAGTTTAAAAGTATTAGCTTTGTAATTTGACTGTTTCTTTAGATATTATATATTTATGTTTGCCTCGGCTGCGTCAGTATTATTGTTAGAGACATGGAAGTCTTGGCAGGGTTGTGGTGCGAATGAAGAATGTAGGCTTACACAGAGTTTAAGTTTTAATTCATTCCTTTTTTATTAATCCTTGACACAGATTAAATAGCACTTCACTGATATAGAGAGTTGTGAGATTCTTTTGTTTAATACTCCCACTTTTTAACACGTAAACTATTTTCGTCTCACACGAATACGTATTTAATTTGTCGAGGACACATCTCGCGTCTGGTTATGAGCACTGTCTAGAAGCAACTGAACTGTTTTCCACCTCTTAGATTTGTAAATTTCTGTATTTCAAGTCTGTGATTGGCTAATCCTAGTCCAATAGAATACCTTCATTTAACTAAAGCTTTTTCTGGTTGTTGATTGGCTATTTTTAAACTGTCTCAAAATTTACATTATTGTTGCTCCAATAATGACTAGTAGCATTTAAACTTTCAAATTTATTATTGCCTCAAGGTTACCTCATTGTTACCTCATATTGTTAGCCACCTTTAACTTATTATTCTCACAGCTCCTACCTTATTAAATTACGTAATTTAGTCACATAACATTATTACACATGGTTACAATAATATAAGCATATGCAATGACTGTTATATACATTTTACAAATTATTACATACACATATTGCTTCAAGGCGGGCTGTTATTGAATTTATATATTATATAATTAAACTGGAATTATTTAAGTGTTAAAAATACTGCCTCATCATCACCTAGACGACCAATCCACGTTTCTGGGAACGGAACTGTTGATGTCACCACGTGTAAATGATACCGTAATGCGATGGGACACCATCTTACTGGAGCTTTTCATTAAGGATGCCCGGTAAAACACTGCCTTGAAGCAGTTCCTTGTAACTATCATCACTGAGAGAACCTTAATGAAAAACGTCCTGATCCCCTAATGTGCCACACAGTAATATTAGCTTTCCTACCCCTTACCTTTTCATAAATCCATCCAAATTGGGTGGCTTCGTTATTATTGTAAAAACTGGCTTAGTCGCTGAACAGAATGGAGGACGAAAACTGAACCTGTTGCGTACACGTGCCCACTCGCAAAATTCAAGTCATCGGCTCGATTCCTCTTCAGAGTTGCAGCAGCATCTGCAGCTTGTATGGATGCCCAAGTATGTATGCAGAATTCGGAGCACACTGCTTTTGCTGGTTTGTATTACACTGAGAAACACCGAGGGAAAAATGCGAGTTATTTGGGGA
This sequence comes from Deroplatys truncata, assembly GCA_030765065.1. Lineage (NCBI taxonomy): Eukaryota > Metazoa > Arthropoda > Insecta > Mantodea > Mantidae > Deroplatys > Deroplatys truncata. The sequence goes on from CM060990.1 coordinate 671,018,169, forward strand.
ATTTAACATCGTAACTGTATGTTACCATGGTAGCTCGGTTGGTTAGAGCATTCGGACGGAAACCAGAAGATCCGCGGTTCAAATCCCGGCTATGGCATTGAATTTTTCAGTTGTCTGATTCCACCTTTCCAACCTTGTCCTACACACGGATTGTGTGGAAGAACAATTAATTAGAATTTGATTTAACTGTTGAAAATCGAAGACACCAAAGTTTTCAAAACACATTTCATCTGCTTTTAATATGTAATGCATGATTTCCAGGTCCTATCATAGTACGTGTTAAGCAACCGTATCCATTGTTTAAAATGCGTATCTTTAGTACTGCACACGCTTGTAATTGCAAAATTCAAGGTTCATTTGGAAAGATTCAATCAGGTTTCTGTAGTTTTCGTTTCCAGATCTATCTCTGCTGAGGAAAGCATTTTCCGCAACGATCTTATCTTCCAATATTGAAGTGGTATACTTGTTATTATATTTATTTATTTGTTGAGCCCCACGTTTGGGAGCCAATTTGCGACGGTATTAGCTATAATGTTTGTGTATTTGTATTTACTCCACGTGGTGAAGCCATTTTGTGACGTGATTCTTTGTTAGGTTTGTTAGCTCCATCTGGTGTTAGCAATTTACGGCAGTATTAGTGTTTGTTTTAAAGAATGCTACTGTTATTTTATTTAATTTTAGTTCACTGTCCTCCGGCTAGCTATGATCTTTTTGGTCGAGCACTTCTCTTTATACAGGTTGTGTTAACGGAAAGGAGTCTTTTATCCAAAGATAACACTGATGAAAGAATTTGTTTTACACTTTTTATTGTCGAACACATTCACTATCACATTTACACATTGATCTTGACACTCGCCAAACTGAAACTGTTATAATAACTTCATTACTGATCACTTTTAATTCGCGTACTTCAACCTTTTGTATAATTAACTTTACAACACTTTAGATTTTTCATAACTCTGCTACGCGTAACTTGCGAATCTATAGCCGACGTGTACTTTACAAATATTTCTGCTGGACTGATGACGACGTGTAACGTACAAATGTTTTCGACGAACTGACGGACTGAAGGCGACGTGTAGCATACAAATATTTTCGGTGAACTGACGGGGTCTACCTCTAATCTAGCCCTTTTTATACTCCTACACCCCGATATGCCTAAAGATTATAACTAAGTTGCTATTGACTAATAAAACGCGCCAACATTAGCGTATATTTTTATATCCAATGAAAATTATGAATACATATGCTCTAGGGAAAATGTTCCAGCAAATTCTAAAGAAAAACGCGCCAACATTACGTAACTTCCTCGTCTCTAATAATGATAAACAGCTCACCCCCTCGCTGCATTATTGCACGCTATTATTGTCAGTTTCAGTAAGGCAGTATAAACTTACTTCTCAACAATAATTACAATCAACAAATATCTCAAATCAATGTCACATAAAAATGCATATTCATACTATAATCATTCTTTACATTTAAATAATTTATGACACAAATTACTGCATCAATATATAAAAAAAATCTTAGTGTATGTGTTGAACATCACCTGGAAAACTTCAGCTAGAAAGTTTTCCATCACAAAACTCTAGCTGCCACTCTAGTTCCGCATCGTACTTCTTCATACATTAACATAATTTTAACTACCGATTTGCGAAATACTTTACAGCAAAGTGTTTTCTTTTCGCCGTGCTCTAACCTATATAGTTTCAGTGGAATAGATAATGAGCAGAACAAATGAAACAAACGACGTTGTCAGACGTAGTACAACACGAAGATTATGATTCTGTGGAATCATTAATGGAGTATTTCTGGGAAAATAAAGTACAGGAAAAATCTATTCAGTTTCATTTAAATTATCCATAGTCTTAGGTGCGCTTTTATACTGAAGAGGACTGCAGAGTAACCTCGTGCTACATGTCCCGTGAAAACAAAATTATTATGACGGATTAATATTCGAAAGAAAGAAAGGAAAAGTAGAGGCGTTACTGTTATATTTTGTATAGTATAGCATGTAGAATCAACCCTTAAGCTATGGATACCTATACCTTTTACATCCTGTATATCAAATAAAGATTATGAGCTTATTACGATTATTTTCTACCTTCTGTCGGCAGCGCGGTAACATGTGAAGTACGCATTCGGAAGATTCCGGTTTCGATTCCCGTTGGAATGCCCATTCTGACCAGTTTTAGTTTTTGCGGTTTACCAAGCCGAATGTTATTTCTGTAACGCACCGAATTTTCCTGTTATATCATTTCCTTATGTTTCAAGGTCAGAGGATCAGGCAAGTGGACAGCGTGAAGAAGCTTGTGGTGGTGAAATTTGCTTGAAGTAACTATCTGTCCTAGAGCCCGGTGTGTGACGAACCCCCAGTCTGACCTCTTCTTGAGTAGGGAGATTTATGTGGGTGATTTCGCCGGCGTTGGGATCTCATATCTGCAGACGTTAGGAACCCCGCCTGCAACCGAACATGTCGCCTCGGATCTGGCGACCTTCTATGTGCTTCGCTTCACCACTTCCTCATGGAGGTTCAGTAGATACATTAGGCTTCCGCGCCGAAATCTTCCACCGCACCTAGTCTACTGTGCTCTACTCTACATATAAGCAGCAATACTTATAAGCATAAACTGCCTAATTCCCTCAAAGACATGAGACTACAGTTTACATAGAAGTAAGCTGGAAAATATTATTAAAGAGTTTTTCACTAAAACTCGACTGTCAACTGTGTTCATCTGAACATGTTCTGGGATTACGAACTTGGAGTAATTATAGTACATTATGCAACAAGACTATAATGGTAGTAATTAAGACGCAAGTTTTATAATTTTAATACGATCGTTTTAATTACCGTTATAGTCTAGTTGCTTGTTTTAGGTCGACCACACTATAATTTCAAAACAACTTTGAGTTTTTATAAAAGGATCTTATCTTGTCAATTGTGTGTAATTAAATGCAGATCAGATGACAGTACTGTTAAGTCCACGCAGTATTTTGTGCAGGTAACGTGAAAGCATCACGTAATGAAGCAAAGGAAGTGAACTCCATTTATTAGAATATTAAGATTACAAGAAACAGGATTTATTTTATTTTAAATACACATATTGCTTGTTTATCTGGGGGAATGCAGCCCATGGACTTTGCTTTGAAGGTTTTAAAAGGTATGGGGATAGTGGAGCTGTGCGCGCCGCCGAGTGAGAGCAAAATGAGTTATTGAAGTATCATGGATAACGTAACAGTTCAGTTACGTCACATGTAATCAACGTATTTTAGTGTGGTCAATCAAAAAGGTCATTATAGTCTTGAAATAGTCTCAATAACTAGTGAAACTTGAACCATTTAAGATTGTTAAACTCATTTGTATTAAGGCATTGTCAACCAATTCCAGAAGACATACATTGAGCAGGAAAACGAGGCGAGGATTTAAATATTTCCTACAGAAAAACATACCTAAGATTTAGTAACATCAACATTTTTCACTCTTAAATGATTAATGATCTTTGCAGCACAAAATGTGATGCAGCGGCTATGGCCTAAGCCAGAGGTGGCGAAAATGTGACTCGCAAGTTATTTTGACTCGCAGGCGCACGTTCCCTCTCTGCAATCGTCCGTTTGATTTTCACATGCTGCTGAGTGACGCCGTGCGTGTTGCATATTTGGTGACTCGCGGAAGGAAGTCGTTTTCGCCACCCTTGGCCTAAGCTAATCGGTAGGTCGGTGCCTGATAGTCGGAATAAACAGCGTTAAGTACAGTTAGCCAATGTAAACACCGGGCGCGCTATCGGCAAATAAACAGAAACTTCTGGAAGTTTCTCCCCACTCCTCCAGAACGTGCGTCGGGATAGTTCTAGAATGTTCTGTGGAAGATTCCTTTGCCTATATAAGCGAGCGTTCTCGCGGACAATCAGTTGGGAGGGAGTTGAGTCAGTCAGTGATTCTCCGAGCCAGTTGATGACGACTGCTGTGACGTGCTGTGCATGCTGCTGCAACAGGAGAGATTAAAGAAGTCTTGCGTTCGACTCCCCAGCCAATGAACTGTCCGGAAGAAGAGACTACGTCACGAAGAAATGAAATGATTCGGAAAGTTGAAGTAGTTCACTTAAGTGAAGTGATAGCGAGAATTAGTTACGTTTCAGTGAAAGCTGAACTAGATAAAACAACTAAACGTAACATTGAGAACTCAGAGAAGTGACAGTTAAAAAAATCTTGTGTTACAATCACATGACTTTCTCTACTCGTGTACAAACTATTTTTACAAACGCTTATTCTCCATCTACTTCATGTTAATCGAGATAAACATTTGCAGACTCTATCTTATTGCTAATTTTCTTGTAGATGTAAGGGGAATATATATTTACAAGGGCAATATAGAAATACAGCAGCCTTTAAGCATAGACATTACTCTTAATAGCTGGTTGCTATGTGCAGCACCATTGTCTTTGCCACAGATGAATACTCTTTGCATATCCAAGACAAAAAAAATGAATAACGAATTCCCATTTGAGAAAATAAGCATTGAAAAATTTAAGGGAATAACAAGCAATATCTCTCATAAATTGTGTATTTTAACGCGATCTATATTTCTGTGTAGTAAAATTTTGTGTATCTCTTACGGTTTACCAGTTATGCAAAATTCGTTCAGAATGAAGAATACTTTTGGAGACATTCCCAGAAAATTCAAGATATACATTTTATTTGTCATGAAAATATCTTAAACATATGATATTTTAAGCAAAATTTTTATAGCCATTTTTGAGAAAATAAAAATTTTCGAAAAATGTTGCATGTAAAGGGTAATCTGGAGTGGGGGGAGTTTCTTGAAAACCTTCGTGTCGCATCTCTGGAAGATACTGAACCTAAATACCAAGTTTGGTGTTTATCCGACTGTTCGTTTCTGAGTTATGCTGTTCACAGACACACACGGACATGTTTCCAAAAATGCATTTTTTGGATTCAGGGGGTCTCAAAACATATATTTCCGGTGAAATCTGGGTATCGAATTTTTAGGTGGAATACAATACTTCCCCTACTTACTCTACGTAGTAGAGAAAGTAAAAAACTGAACAGAGTCGCAATAATAAGGTAAACTCCTCTACAAAGCAACATTATTACTGTCGTTTAAATGTTTCAGATTCCCTGTATTCCTTCAATTAAACAGGGGCCTGTCGAGTGCAAGCACGACACATCGAAACAGTTACAGTCCTCTTTGCTTGATTATTATAAGCACTGTTAACATGCTAAATGCATACACGATTCCAGTTTTGCGTTTATTTAATGTATCTACCCTTAATACTTCGGCGATGAGGACACCGATGAGCATTCAAATGATTTCTCTAGGGAAACCCAGTTGGGCTGTTTTCACATACCTTTGTATTAGAATCACTGAGGTTGAAATTTGACCGTTATTTGATGGCAAGCAATTTTCTCGGTTTTTTCCCCCGGTTTTATTATTACTGAACGTGTTGATCTTTCTTTGACAGGTACAACGTACACTCTTCTTCATTTATGAGGTCATTCTCCTCCAACTAACTGCTACTACTTCTGTATGTATTAGCTACCTGACCTCTGTTACCTATGATGACACAAACGAAGAAGGGCGAGCACGCTCAGTCAAAGCAGAAAGTATTCCGAAAGCATTTAAAAACTCTATCAGCCAAATTAATGGAGGGAAAAGAGAAAAGGATAATGTAGTTTATGTGCACTGACAATTTCCAACATTACTTTCTGTGCCATGTACACTGTCGTGCATAAAAAGTGACCAATTTCCCTGGATTGTCATAGTGTTTTTGACATAAGGTTGCCACCTTCAGGTAACCAACTTTTGACTCCACCCAGCCGGTATCAGTTGTCTTTGACTGGCCTGAAAAAAATAGGGACATGCAAACTAACCAATGAACAACGTTTATAATCTGTGAAATGAAGGGTTGGTTTGGATACCACCTCTATGAAAGGGTTTCTCTATGATTGGTACACAAGGAAAGACTAAACCAATTACAAATAATTCGGCCTTCTGGAGGTAGCAGAGAAGAATTAATTGAATTTGAGGTTAAACTGAACTACAGCTACGACATTTACCTATATAAGATAGTTCATCAGCGACTTGGAGACAAAGGTTAAAGTTGTTGCTACTACGAAGACGCCAATGAGAAAACAGTAGTTTAGCATGAAAATGTAATGTTACCCTTCCGCAGTTGCGCCATAATTTGGGAGAGTAAACTACCCCGCCAATCCAGTGTTGCAATTATGCTCGAAAAATAGATGTGATCAAGCTGGTAGGGGTGGAGCTAGATTTTTTCAGTACCAACATAAACAGCTACGTTCCATTATGGGTCACATTTTATGCAATACATTTTATATGTATACTTAATAGGTAGAGAAGGTATTGCATTTCACCCAAAAATTACCGAGAAATACATTTTTGAGGACTCTTCAATCTAAGAATGTTATTTTTGTGTGTCCGTATATGTCTCTGTGAACAGCATAACTCAAAAATGAAAAGTTGTATAAACACCAAACTTGGTATTCATGTTCAGTATCTTCCAAGAATTGGACACGGTGATTTTAAACGAAATCCTCTTACCTCAAACTACACTTTACATGGAAGATGTTTCGAAATTTTGTATTTCCTAAAAAGTGGCTGTAACGATTTTGATTAAAACACCATATATTAAAGTTATTTACATGAAAAATGAAATGAATATCTTCAGTTTTCTGAGAATAGCCTTTGAAGTCATTGAAAGGAATCTTGTGTAAAGTTAAATGTTAATGGATAGCCAAAAACGCACTACTCAAAAAAAAGTGTTGTAATCAGGCATAGGGTTTCTTAAGCAGTTGGCTTCATGTTGTCTACACTCAGACCATTGTCACTACAAAGAATGCAAAACAACAGAGGCCAAGGATCACTCACGGCAGGTGTATACCCGTCAGAGTTCTGTCTGCAAACGTCAAAAGGCTACATCAGGAATGAGAGTGGTTTGTTACTTGCAACATCCCTGCCAAAGTTCAGTAACAGTTGAGGAAGTAATTATTATTACGTTATTTGCACCACGCTTTGGGCGTCAACTTGAAGTAGGTTATATTGAAAGATGAGTTGTATTATATTTCGACTGTTGGGGAGACGAACTTGAAGTAATTGAAACCGCACGTATGGTAAAAAGTTTCCGGTAGCCTTCGCCCCAAAAGTACTTTCCGGCGGCCTTTGCCCCAAATGTTTAAAAAATATTAGCTTTGTAATTTTTTACTGTTTCTTTAAATATTATATATATTTATGTTTGCCTCGGCTGCGTCAGTATTTATTTTTAGGGACATGAATGTCTTAGCAGGGAGCGACTGAAGAATGTAGGCTTACACAGATTATAATTTTTTACTTCACTCCTTTTATTAATGGTTGATACGATTTAAGTAACGCTTCACTGATATAGAGAGAGAGCTGTGAGATTTGTTCTTTTTTATTAAATACTTGCACTTTTTAACACGTAAACTATTTTTGTCTCACACAAAATAGGTATTAAATTTCTCGAGGACGCATCTCGCGTCCGGTTAGAAACGCTGTCTACAAGCAACTGAACTCTGAATTTGTAAATTTTGCTATATTTCAGTTTCTGATTTGCTAATCCTAGTCCAATAGAATACCTTCATTTAACTAAAGCTTATTAAACTTTCTTACTCATTATTGCCTCAAGTTACCTCATTGTTAGCAAATTTTAATCCTTTGTTCTCACAGCTCCTACATTATTAAATTACGTAATACATTCACATAATATTATTAAACATGTATACAATAACTTAAACATATACAATGACTGTAATATACACTCTTTATATCTTGTTATATACCATATTGCTTTAAGGCGGGCTGTTATTGAATTTATATATTATATAATTTGACTGAAATCATTTAAGTGTTAAAAATACTGCCTCACAGTTGACCCATATTTTATTCCGTCCTGAGTTTAATGCTTCGACATTTTAGGCAGCTGGCACAGTTTTTAACACGAGCCACTCATGCTAGAAATTGAATAGTGGAATAAAATGTCTATAACACTCCTTTATTGTACCCATGTTTCTTGTGATGTAAGTAACATTAATATTAAGCGGAGATCCTGTATAGATTAATTTAATGGCCGATTATTTGAATGACTCGGAAATGAATGCGGCAGAACCAGAATAAAGTGTTATGATTGTGAAAGTGATTAGGTGAAGAAAAGGCGAAGGCCAAACAACAACAGACCAGAGCTCGCCATTGCGCATCTCCGAATGCTTCAGCTGGATACTTTATAATTTAATATACAGAGCTGTCCAAAAGTAGTGTATCATAACATATGTTAATGGTTTTATTTTGCACGTAGGGTGGCTACACTGGGCCATCAGCCTCGTTCCGCTAACATTCCTAATCGCCAGATAAAACTACTTTTTACACTTGTTCTATAAATAAATATTTTAAAATTGCACGAATGCGCAACCGTGTTTATTATATGTAGTACTTAGAAAATTGAATTGTTTTTCTTCTTGCAGTTGTTTTTCTTCGTGTATTTACCGAGCGGGATAGCTTAGGCGGTTACGCCTATGGCCTGTATTCGGGAGGTCACGGGATCGATCCCTGGCGACCGCCCACTCTGTCCCATTGGTTTTTCGTGGTTTCTCCAGATTGCCAGGCGAATGCTATGGTGGTTCATCTTCTACCACGGCTCTCCTTCCTCGCATTTCCTGTATCATCATTTTCCTTGTTATCTGTTTCAGGGTTGTAGGACCAGGCGACGGTATTCGGCGGGTTGCGGCTGGGCGGTGGCTTGCGCTCTATAAAGGTTTCTTCCCTGGCGTCGCTGTGGTACCGCACAGTTAGGTCTCTCTTGGTTCCGCTCCGGGGAACCATGGAGGTTGGTGGCTTGTGGACAGGGACCGTACTTTGTCTGGAAACGTTAGGGACCCCGTCCATTCTTGCGCCCGGATCTGGTCACCTTTCCGGTCTCTCCCCTCATCCTTCAAGCCCAAGGGTCACGCTAGAAGCACAATGTGCTCTACTCTGGTTCCACGAGTCCCTCCGGCATACGCAGCTTTACATTTACCTTCTTGTGTTTCATTTAAATAACATCGATAGTGAGTTGGTACATAGGCTAGATCGATGATTCTATTCATGGACCTGATTGCATACTTCCATCTTAGACTGCGTATGCCAGTGTGAAAGTGAAATGAGGCACATTGTTGTAACATTAGTTCTCTCTCCATTATTTAAATATTGTCAGTAAAACATGACGCATATAATAAGTTAATGAAACACTCCATGAAAGCCATTGTCCCGTCTCTTCAGTTCCCATATTCTCCTCAGATCAGCTCAGCCTGGATATATTAAAATTAATGAAGATACAAAATTTGAACAATACTATATGTAGATACCGAAATATATCCCATCAGTGATAAACAAAAATAAATAATACTCTGTTTATAACTACCGGAACCTGCAGCTCTGCTGTTTTCCTTTTTGTTTGTTTGTTTGCTTTTTATAAATTAACTGCTTCAACCGGCTTGGTCATACTGGGCGGTGAATGAATGAAATGCTCCTAAAATGAATCCGGAGCCCATAGGGCTTAGTTATCCAACATTCGCCTTCTAAGGTTAAGGAAATGCTCTTGAAAAAAAGACCTTTTCCAGATAATTGACCTTTACCGAAATTCGAACTCCGCACTTTGAATTTGAGGTACACACTTTACCTCCATGCTCAATAGAAGTGGGCAGTACTCACGTTGTCGCAGTAAATGTGGATATTCTTCTTTTCTTTCTCACTTTCTCTCCCTCTTTCTCTCCTCCTCAATCTTAATCTTTCTCTTTCTCTCCCTCTCTGCCCTCTGTCCCTCTCATTTCTCTACCTAAACTCTTCCTCCCTCTCTCTTTCACTCTTCACCCTATCCTCCTTGTGAATCAAAATGTGACATAATGTTTCGAAAACAGTCTAATAAATACATAGTCTATCTAAATGTCAAACAATCAAATCATTCAGAAACGTTACACTTATCTCCCCCTTGCGAGTGGAAGATTAACATGCCATATAGCCTATTTTCCAAGTTATGCTATATTTACTTACCAAGTTTCCTTACTATCTGTTTGGCCATTCTTTCTTTCAAAGGTAAGAAAATCAACAAACATAAAACCTAAAATGAAATTCTTTGCCTCAAGTTGGTGCACCATACACGTTAGTATCAATTATTCATCCAAAATCGAAAATTACTGGAGACTTTTGGGTAACTGCTACTTAAGAATATGTCCCTCAATTAAGGAATTATAGGAGCCAAATTACCTCGGTTTTAATATGCCGAAAGGACAAACAATATTACGGTTTGCACATTCTAAGGGTTCTTACAGAGTTTCAGCTTAGTAGTTTTATAATTTTTTGAAACTTGCTCTGACATTTTAACTTTTTCATATGCGGTGTTCATAAAATGTTGTGTATGCTTTCAGTGGAAGAATGTTTATTGCTACAATGCCCAATAATGTCGGTGACATACGCTATGTGATCAAAGGAATCCGGTCACCCCAACAAACATGTTTTTCATCTAAGGTGCATTGCGCTGCCACCTACTGCCTGGTACTCATTATCCGCGACCTCAGTAGTGAAACAGCAGAATGGGACGCTCCGTGGAACTCACGGACTTCGAACGTGGTCAGGTGATTCGGTGTCACTTGTATCAGAAGTCTGTACGCGAGATTTCCACACTCCTAATATCCCTAGGTCCACTGTTTCTGAGTGATAGTGAGGTGGAAACGTGAAGAGACGTGTACAGCACAAAAGCATACAGGCCGACCTCATCTGTTGACTGACAGAGACCGCCGACATTTGAAGAGGGTCGTAAAGAGTAATAGGCAGACATCTATCCAGACCATCACACAAGAATTCCAAACTGCATCAGGATCCACTCCAAGTATTATGACAGGCGTGAGGTGAGAAACCTCGGATTCCACGGTCGAGCGGCTGCTCATAAGCCACACATCACGCAGGAAAATGCCATAACTGGCTATTAAGCTAACATTAGAATGTTAACGCAGAAGACAGTAAGGATTTATAATAATAGCAGCGCAACCCTTAATTTGTTTAGAAAGTATGTTGATGTGTGTACAGCCGGGTGCAAAAAACCGTGCCGATATGAGGAACCGCGGCTTAAATTGGCAATCAATAATTAACGCGCCTTTGCCGCGCCTTCCATCCCTCATTCGGCTACAGAGGTCAATGCTTGAATGCCGAACCAATAAGAGCCGGACTCATTCAGGGGCTAGTATGGACAGTCCTTGGGAGGAATATTGTTTCAAGCCTTCAGGTGATATACAGGATGGACCATTTAAGTTGAGACTACAATATCTCCAAAACTAAGCGTTGTAGAAAGAAACGTCTTTAATAAAAGTTGCTTGATATTATGGCGGTAAGTAAATGCTATTAGTCGTATTTTTTAGGACATTATGATAGTCATTTTTGGGTCAATTTAATTTTTAAAATGGGAACCTACAATTAGTCAAATTAAATTCACTATAAAATTACTATCACAACGTCCTCCAAATAAAACACAACTAATGGCAGTTACTACCCCGATGATATCAAGCAACTTTTATTCACGACATTTCTTTCTACAATGCTTAGTTTTGGAGATATTGTACAGTTTCAACTTAAATGGTCTTTTTTTGCACTCAACTGTACATAGAATCATAGTTGCCATGAACAATGTTATCAGATTAATTTATTTGAAGCGTTTCGGATAGTGTTACAGGTTTTGTTAGTTCAGTTTATTCAGAACATAGTCCCAGGAAATGTAACTTAAGGTTTTCAATTCCTCCAAATAACTGGTTTCCAAATTTTGCTGAGACCTTTGGCTTTCCAGGGGTTCCGCGGTCGCTCAAGGAAAACGAAAGAAATAACAATTGAATTGAACTGAAGAATAAGAAACAAAATGTAGAATCAAATTAAGACAAATACTAATTATCTTCTGAGCGGAAAAATAGTAAGTTGAATATCGTGCATCCTGTAACAGGCGATTCTTGGTCTTCTGTTACTAGCTCCGCGACGGCTTGTTCTCGGAAATTAATATTCGAGTGTTTTTTCGCCCAGCCTGCTCTTCAAGAACACCTAGAATCCAATCTTTTTTAAATTTAGCTTTAAATAATCAGAGACTGGCTAGTCGATTTTGAGTTAAAGTGTACTTTCGTTGCATAGACCATCTGCAATATGTTTCCTTGGGTTAGAGAGAATTTTACGTTCCCTTATAATCTATCCCAAATTCCTCCCTCGGTAGTAATAGGAGTAGGACTAGGTATGGAAGGCGACTTAGCACCTCCACCTACAAGATCTTTTGTTCCTAAGCCCCTGACGAGGTGCCCCCGGGATGGAGGGATGAGGTGAGACGGGACAGAGGGCAACGTACCACGATGCACGACAGGGCAGAGTGCAGGGTCCCCACCTTTTACAGCCCAGGACTCGCTCCCATTCCGGGGGACGAAGGGTTACATTGAGCATCCTTTTTCCCCTGTCGTACAACGCCGAGACTCCCGCCGACACTGTCAATCCTGTAACAGACCAATCAGATGAAAGGTGAAGGGAAATGAGAATGGAGGTGAAATGGGCCAAGAAATTTGGGGGATGTAATGGACCTTCCCAGCATTTGTCTAGCGTCCCGGGGAAATCCCCGAAAAAACCCATGCGTCAGGATGTTCGGCCGCCGAAATCGAACCAGCGACCTACCGAATGGTGGCCACAAACGTTACCGCCTGAGTCTTCCCGCTCGGCTCCTCTTCCGGTAAACATACAATGGCTTCCATCATAGAAATTGATTCTAAAATGTGCTCCGTAAATCAAAAAGGTTTGCAAACCTTGATCTATATTATTGATATGTGGCATTGAATATGGCACTTAAAGGTTAAATTCGCTTTCTTACTCCAGGTTTTAAGTGGAGATTCAAAGCCTTATCCCACCAGTGTTAAATCTGTTAAATTTATTAGCCATTGTACTATAAAGTATTTAACACCTGACAGAAGTTTTTATTCAATGTAGATGCATGTCGTTTAATTTCACTGGTCTATTTATAGATGGTATTATTTTCTGAATTATTGCTTTTAAAAACTAACTAACCTTATAGATACAAATGTAGATCCACAATAGCGCTTAGAGGTTTTTATTTATTATCCTAATGTTTAGTTTAGCTATCTTGAATAGCATCGAGAAAACGGCTGAATTATATCAGAAAATATCATCGAAAGAAAAAGCCGTTCAAGGGGAAAATAGAGGAAATAAACCAACATATGTTTGCAGAGAAAGAAACAAACTATATGACTTCAAAAACTACTATACTTAACAATACTACTTATTTTCAGAGCAAAGCTTTCCTAAAACATGGTCTAAAGTCTACCTTTATACTCCTGGTTGTGTAGGAGTACTTATTATTTTTTCTGGGAAGCGGTCCAGATTTGACACTAACAATGGCAGGTGCAGTAGATATTTACGATGGAACTAGAAGCGGAAGGGAACTCAGCACCTAGATCTGTGCAGAGCTTCTGTGCCTATGCCTCTGACGGGGCGGGATGAGGTGAGAGGAAACAGAGGGCGAACGAACCAGGAGGCATGACAGGCAGAGGACAGGGTCCCTACAATTTACAGATTTTAACTCCCCGGGTGCTAGCTGGTGCAGCCGGGCCTCTTAGGCTTACACATCCCTTGGGGGTCCGGAGGACAAAGCATACCTTTCCCCTGCCATGCACCCGCCGAGACCTCCCGCCGACACTTGCAACCCTGAAAAAAACCAAGTAGATGAAGGGTGAAGTGAAATGAGAATGGAGGTAAAATGGAGGGACAGGAAATTCGAGGGCTGTAATGATCTTTCCCAGCATTCGCCTGGCGACCCGGATAAACTCCCCGAAAAATGTCATGGATCAGGAAGATCGGCCACGGGAATCGACCCCACGCATGCGGGCCACAGACGTAACCGCCTGAACCATCCCGCTCGGACAGTACGATGTTTAAATATTTATTTATATAGAAATACACCTGCTTTCTCAATGAGGCGTTGCCTAATGACAACGCATACCAAGAAACAAATGAAGTGAATAATAAAAATAACAATTACAGACAAAAAACATCGTACAAATGAGATTACAGTATAACGTGATTATAAGAATGCAAGAAATTCAGTTAGAACTAATAGGAAGACAAATATAGTGCTTATAAATAAATATCAATATTACAACTGAGTTTTTAAAATTGATACAGAAACTTTTAGTGCCATGGCAATTGTACTTCGTAATGATTTACTTTCCGGTACCGAATTCACGGCAGCACTTGATGAATAGCCCAGGGATGTGCCCCTGGCATCACTCATTCACCCAATATCCTTAATCTTGGAGAGGTGTATTTGTTATTGTAATGCGGAATGGTTGGTTCATAGACGGATTTCTATTCTTCGTGAATGTCCTTAGGCTGGCTGTTATGAGATTCGATTCAAAGTAGCTTCAATAATAGTTTCATGAAATATAGTATCTAAGATAATAAAGTATATATGAAATTGAAGAGGAAATTCCAAATAAAAACATTGCACAAAAACAGAGAAATATGATTTTTTGGAACATTCGACTTTACCCCATAAATTTTTATGAACGTGTGCAGCAGTTTTATAAGTGCAACGAAAACCAATTTTTTACTTGTGTCATTTGTGTAACCCCCTTAACTTCTATGGTGATTTCGGGGCTGTGACTTTCTATTTATTTATTTATTTATTTATGGACGCTCTTTAACTGCTGCAGTCCTTAGCGTCTCATTCCATATTGGGCGTGAAAGACCGGTAATTTTGCTCATAGGTCTTTATGGGGCTTGAGGTTCTTTTACATGCCGTAAATCTACGACACGGGACCACCGCCTTTACTTCCCTTCCGAAGGAAGCCATGTTAAGAAATTTTAGGCCATAAAAAAATCCATCGCCCCCCACCGGGTTTGAACCCGCGACCTCGACAACTAGAAGCTAGCATAGTAACCCCTACACCACTGAGGACGACAGGATTTTCACTTGAGAAACTTCTGATGGTATTTTTACTTTCTGAACTGTTGTTTGCCGAATGGGATGGCTCAGGCGGTAACTTCTAGGGTTCGCGTTTGGAAGATCCGGGTTCAAACCCCAAAGCCGACCAATATGACCGAAGACATTTTTCGTGAATTTTCATGGTCGCTAGGCGAACGCTGGATTGGATAATGTAATCCTCGAATTTTCCTATCATTCCTTTCATCATTTCATTTCCTTCTTCTTCACCGCCATACCCGGCATTAAGTGATCACCCATCCTGGATACGCTATGATCCAAAGGTTGCTTGCTCCTCCACAGGCTACTGATCCAAGACATTGGGCTGATCACCCATCCTGGATATGCTATGAAGCATAGTTTGCTTGCTCCTCCACAGGCTACTGATCCAAGAAATTGGGCTGATCACCCATCCTGGATATGCTATGAAGCATAGTTTGCTTGCTCCTCCACAGGCTACTGATCCAAGAAATTGGGCTGATCACCCATCCTGGATATGCTATGAAGCAGAGTTTGCTTGCTCCTCCACAGGCTACTGACCCAAGACATTGGGCTGACCACCAGTCCTGGATATGCTGTGATCCAGAGTTTACTTGCTCCTCGACAGACTACTGACCCAAGACATTGGGCGGATCACCCATCCTGGATATGCTGTGATCAACAGTTTGCTTGCTCCTCGACAGACTACTGACCCAAGACATTGAGCTGATCACCCATCCTGGATATGCTATGATCCAGAGATTTAGCTTGCTCCTCTACAGCCTACTGATCCAAAGCATTGGGCTGATCACCCATACTGGACATGCAGTGATCCAAAGTTTGCTTGCTCCTCGACAGGCTACTGACCCAAGACATTGGCTTGTAAGTGTATATCCTAAAAAGAGGAGGCTAATCCATTGAAGAAGAACTGTTATTTTTCTTAATATTGATTTGAAAAGGATGCTGATATTAGAACCAGGAGGCTGCAGGTTGTTCAGGGAACTTATTTTGGGATACAATGAAGAGACTTCCTTTTAGGCTGACGAGCAGGAGGCCGACAAAGCTCCCTCCCCCAAAAAGGTAACTATCTGTCTGTCTTAATCTTGTCTATCTAATCTAATTTATCTAACACTAATTTTACATTGAGTACCCTCAGCCCACATTCATACTACCAGGCTCTGTAGAGGATAGGGAATAATTCTGGATAAAGAAAAATTCCGAGCTCCAGTCTGGAATCCAACCCGGCATCTCTGGGTTAAAGAACCCAGAACGCTGACCACTTGAAGACGGAGGCAGCCTAAAAAAGCTCAATTGGTTTGTAAGATGATTTAAAATAGGCTACGCTTCTTCTCGAGGACTGGTTACTTGATTAGACTGAACTAGACTTGAAGATGTTTACGTTTCTGTGTTGGCATCTTGCACCATTACAGACACCATTTTGCATGCGACACAAAGAGTACCTCGAACCTCTCGCGAGCAGCCAGGCCGTGTTGCTGGCGAGCATTAAAAGTCGTAGCAATAAATACCCTGAGAGTTAAAGCTCATAAATACACAGGCATACTCGTCACTCATTCAGCGGGTGTGTAAAAGGGCGGCTGTATCCCTTCTCTTTCTCTCTCTCTGCCACTTGTCGCACGAATTGCTTTCGACACTGACCATTAGCTCCCTTGGCACTCTGCATGGCTTTATGCCCCTCCACTTCCCAATCCTGTGCGGGATCGTACTGAAAAAAAAGTCCCAGGCAATTTCCCCCCACCCCTTTCTCTTTTCCCATACGTACGTAGTGTATACAACAAGGTAGGAACTGTTGCTGGACTTAGGACGATGACAGATCGTCACTAAAACCCACGCACGACAAACACACAACTCAAATATACGTACAAACAGAGAGATGTAGGGAGGTGGGAAGTATATACATACGTAACGATGGAAATACAAACATAAAGCTTATGTGAGTGCAAGTGGGGTGGTTAGAAGGGTTAGAGTTGACGGCTCTGAAGCCCGAAAATATTCACCTAACTTGGCTGTATGCAGATGATCAAGCCAGTTCGCACCAGAGTCGTCATTCTTTTTCCTACCTACGCAAAGAGGAGGGGGAGTCGATGTGGGGCATCAACAAACATGTACGAAAACAAATGCATCATAAATTCCGCAAATAGGAAGAGCCATTATCTACACGGGGGGAAAGGAATAACGAAACGGTGGAGGTTAGAAATTCCATTTTGGTAGCAATGGTTGATGCTTTCATTTTATACTATTGGTATTTTCGTCTTCCTCTCAGAAATTCTCATGTGTATTCTTTTCCATCATAAACAACACTTTTATACATAAAAGTGCTTAGCCTCTGGACGTGGGAAACGAAGTAACGTTGTAACATATCTGTTTCCAGAGTTTTTCCATAGAGTTGGAAAATATAAGCAATATATCCTGTAAATACTATTAATACCTATTTCAGTAGGGGTAGTCGTCAAGTTCAAAATGAGAAAGATGATATTTTCTTTTTACGTGTTAGTATGACTCGTAGTGCATAATGTGGGTTTTTGTTCGTTAAAATGTTCAGAAACATACCATTTTTAATACATTTTTCCGTTATTATGGAATCTTTTTCATCTAGATAATCACAGTTCTCTTAGAAACTAGGGAGTTATTTTTTAAATATAAAAAGTTTAAAAATTTACTCAACACTTTAGAGATTTATAATAAAATCAAATATTTTGGCTAATAATATTTCATCATCAAAATAAATCAGTATATTCAGAAAGAATATTTCCATACTTACTCTTCTGATATAACGGCTCATTAATATTGTTGTTTTAATATTCTTTTAAAGGTCGCCGGGGTGTCGCAGTGGTTTTTTTGAGGCAGTATTTTAAACACTTAAATAATTTCAGTCTAATTGTATAATATGTATAATTCAATAAAGCCCGCCTTAAAGTAATATGTGTATATAACTATATATAAAAAGTGTACATTACAGTCATTGTAAATGTTTATATTATTGCATCCATGTTTAATAATGTTATGTGAATGTATTACGTAATTTAATAATGTAGGAGCTGTGAGAATAATAGGTTAAACGTTGCTAACAATGAGGTAACCTTGAGGCAATAATGAGTTTGTAAGTTTAACGATACTACTTCTGATTCTTGGAAGCAATAATGTAATTTTAGTGACAGTTTATAAAATAGCCAATCAACAACCAGAAAAAGCTTTAGTTAAATGAAGGTATACTATTGGAGTAGGATTAGCCAATCAGAAACCGAAAAGGAGAAAATGTTACAAATTTAGAGTTCAGTTGCCTGCAAACAATGCTCCTAACCGGACGCAAAAAGTGTCCTCGAGAAGTATAATACGTATTCGTGTGAGACGTAAATAGTGCAAGTAATTAATAAAAGAATCTCACAGCTCTATGTCAATGAAGTGTTATTTAAATCGTATCAAGCACTAATAAAAGGAGTGAAGTAAAATTATAATTTGTGTAAGCCTACATTCTTCAGTCGCACCACAACCCTCCTAAGAGAAACGTGTCTCTAACAATAATACTGACGCAGCCGAGGCAAACATAAATATATAATACTTAAAGAAACAGTCAAATTACAAAGTTAATATTTTTTTGAACTTGGGGCAAATGCCACTTGAAAATAAATTTGGGGCAAAGGCCACCTGAAATTACATTTGGGGCGAAGGCTATCGGAAACTGTTTACCATACGTGCGGTTGCAACTACTTCAAGTGTTCGGCTCCCCAACAGTTGAACTATAATACAACAAAATAACGTCTTCAAATTGACGCCCAAAGCGTGGTGCAAATAACGTAACAAACAATCTTTCTTCATCTTTTCCGCTCTCTTTCTGAGGATCCGGGTTCGATTCCCGCCTCTGTGGTGCCGATTTTAACTCTTAACCGTGCTGGTGTTTTCAAGTTGCAGTAACATGCTAGAGATGTCACATAGACCCCAAATTTTAAAAATATAATAAAAATGTAAAATACAGCAAATATTATTTATAAAGCAGAATGTTATAAAAACATGCAATATAATTTCTGCTAAGATATGGCCATCATTCAACATGACCAGATTTTCACACCGGTTTCTAGCTTTTCTGTCTACCTATGGACAAATTCAACAAATAATATTTATAAAGCATACTATTATGAATAAATACAATATATGTAGGTTCTGGTGAGGCAAAGTTGTTATCAATTTTTGCATACAAAGTGGACATATTGTTGCAAATATAAATACACACTTTTCGGCTGGTTTCCTTTCTGACTGTCTGTCTTAGACATACCTCACAGCTGGATTTTTTTTATGGATCTGCATTGAGGTCGTGTTAAAGGATAGCTATCCCTAAGAATTTGTGTTCGATGGCTTGGAAGTGTCAAGGAAAATATTTCAATTCTCTGTATTCCATATAGGCGGGCAAATTAGAAGAAAAGCATACACTTACATGCTGGTGGGGTCCAAAGGGTTCAAAAA
The DNA here is from genome assembly GCA_030765065.1 of Deroplatys truncata. Taxonomy (NCBI): domain Eukaryota; kingdom Metazoa; phylum Arthropoda; class Insecta; order Mantodea; family Mantidae; genus Deroplatys; species Deroplatys truncata. The sequence goes on from CM060990.1 coordinate 671,037,665, forward strand.
TTTTATATATCACCTTTGAACAGCAACTATACAAAGAGCTTTCTCCAACTGTCAAATGGCAATGCACAATAAGATTACAAAAAGCCCCAACGACATTCGACATTCGTGAAATATTAAGAAATAGGAGATTTGGTGCTTCACAGACCCCATCAGCACAATTAAGGGTTGTCAGCCTTATCCACGCCTTCACCTCTGACTTGTGTCCCTAGGCCCAACGTGGTTCGAAGTCCATGGTAAAAGCCGTAGGTCCTCTCATTCCACCGCCATCCTCATCATCCTACCATCGGAGGTAACGGACTCCACTCGGTGAGTGCCTCCACTTCAGAAATATCTCCAGTCATCGCTTGGTAGAATGAGGTAACCCGCGAAGGTCATAGGGCATATGCGTAGCGTTAGAGACGACGATATTCTTTTAATAGTGTTTAACGCCCGTTCTTGCTTTATACGTCACCACAGACAGTAACATTGCCGGTACATGAAATGATAATTGGGAAAGGAAACTTGGGAAGGAAACGTTTCATACCTAAGTTTAGGGTACCTTCCCAGATTTTGCCAGTTATAGGACTGAGGAAAGCATGGAAAAAAAGCTCAATCAGGAGAGGCGATTCCTGTGGGATTTGAAACGTAGACCTCCCGTTAAAGAGTCCGAGCCTTAGCGACCTCGGCTACCCTGTCGGTTTTAACGCTGGTAAAATGGCCTTCACGATTCTCCATAAAGCATTTGTTTGGCTTGATCTGCAGCTTACTTTCAAAACAGAGGGCGTCAATGCATTACATAGTCTTGTTAAACACAAGCAGAGCCCGCAGCACTGCTTACGTTATTGCATTAAATACGGAGGCCCTTTTGTCTCTCTACCTCCCTCTTTCTTTGTCCCTCTGTTTCTGACTCTTTCATTGCATGTCTGTTTTACTCAGACTCTTTTCCCTCTCTATCCCTCTCTCTCTCTCTCCCCACTCTCTGCTCTAGTTAATGCAATGCGTTATTTTAAAAACCGGTAATAAAACCGTTTTTTTCTCTTCTTCTGAGAAGTGAAACCTTAATTAAAATATTTAAGAGTACCCTATGCGCAAACGCGAAATTCTGTAATTTTCATAGCTTTATCTGATACTCACATAGATATTTAAAGTTCAGTTCAATATACTTAAAACTCTCCTAGATGTTAATTTTCAGAGAAAGAAATACCTTCCTTTGGAAGACGCCGCGAATATGGAATCTTTGACAATTTTAAATTAAAAATATAAGGATCAGATTTAAATATCTATGTCTTCTGCGAACAAAGGATTGTTTTTATCTAATTCCTATAGCCCTTCAGAAAAAGTAATGTAATCAATTCCATTGTTAAACAAAGAATACAAATGAACGCTTAAAAATAAAACCATGACTGCGGAATACCATGAAGTTCGAAATAAATCATCCTTTAATTTTTTTGCTCACCTTTCAAGAGCTTACGCTGAATATATCAAACAGATTTAATGAAAAATCAAACGTATGGTGCATTTGCAGTATAAAAAATGCTGAAAAATACAGCTCCCAGAAAAGCAGAATCATATTGTAAATTCCAAAGAACATAATGTCGCGCTGAAGAGCATTTTAATATAAAGGAGAGGTTTACAACAATAAAAATATGAGAAAATTACGAATCTACAAGAAAAACCTAAAATGACCACCATAACGTCCTCCAAACAAAACACGACTAATCGTATTTACTTACCCCCATAATATCAAGCAACATTTATGAAAGACATTTTTTCTACAACGCTTAGTTTTGGAGATGTTGTACAGTCTCCTTAAATGGTCCACGCCTTAATAAGTCTCCTAAGTAGTAGGTTCTCTTATTAGGAAAAGTTGACACAATTCCGTACTCATAAAATAATAACAAATGTTGGGTTTTAAAACATTCCGTATAAAGGACTACTAAAAAGTGAGAGAATTCTAAACTTACGAAATGTGCTAGTGTTGTAGTGAACATAACTAACCAAATTTAAGTATGTTGAAGGAATGGGATAAAAAAGAATAGAAAAGCAGGTAACTCGGTATAGGAAAAGTATAGTTATTTTTAAAGCCAGTGCATTAACAAAGCCGGAAATGAAGGATCTAATGAATCAAATTTTATGTACGTAAACGCGCGTTGAAAACACACATCACTACCTAGACTGTCATTTGTTTTGTAAGTAGCTCTCTCTCTCTCTCAGTTGCTGAAACTAATACCATTTAACATGTGTTCTGTTTCTGTGTAAAACTTACATCACTTTTTATGTCTGATGAATATGTAAACATTACTTATTAATTTGGTGCATCATTTATTATATTTGATTGATGAGAAGTGTATGTACTGCATGTGATAATAAATTTTAATTTAATTTCCCATTGGGGATTCTAATAAGAAATAAAATTAAAAATATCTAAATACTTCGTAGAAAATGTAACATCACAGAGTCTTCTGGGAATGTTTCTCTTTACAACATTTCGGCAGAGTTTATATTTAAGAACTTAAACTAATTTTCTTTAGTGTTATACGTGAACTTAAGCAAGACACACATATCTTAATTCAGGATATTTTACACTCATTTTCTGTTCACTATGAGAAATTGCAAGGCTAAGGAATGGGCTCAAATGCCTATTGTACTACTAAATCTTGAACTAAATTTCAGGGTAAAGAGGTTTATTGCTGAATTTTAAAAACCACATAATATATACGTTGCACAGAGGGATACGGAGAAGAGGTGAGGAGTGTAAGCCTGTCAGATTCTCAAACTGAAAATAAAGAACACACTTAAACTTACAGTCTACAAGTACTCCAGGTACTAAAGCAGATGATTGCAGATGAGGAGTGACATGTGGGATTATAATTATAAATTTTAATTAAAACCAAAATAAGGTATATTATTTATAGAGGACACAGAACAAAATCTTTACTTAATACCTATTTTTGCTAGTTAATACGGAAACGATGTTCCGCGGTGCAACAACTTGAAGCAGGAATATAGTCGTCACTTTTGAAGCAGAAGGTTGCACCACGATGAGGTGCCAATTTGATACGGGAACGTTGGTATCACTTTTGAAGCCGTTTACTTTACCTGCTTTGTTGTTGATTCTACTACTGTGATCTCATAGCTCGCTCTGTTGTCTCGCACGCCAGCTACTTTAATGTTATAAATATGAGATCTTTCTCTCAGGGTATGCGTGGATGTATTGTGAAGAAGAGCGCCAATTTAAACTGACTGAGAAATTTATTGAACTAATACTTGAGTTATTGAAGCAAGTTGCCGATCGTTTGAAACCAATTATGAATCATAGCACTCAAAATTGTAACAACGGAATTATTATAACTGCTAGCTTCTACAGTATCAAAGTTACGGTTCCTGCAATAAAACAAACTAGTAGCGTAACTTGGCTTGAGTCACTAAAATGCTTATCGGCAAGAACTCTCGCAACAGCCGCGAAATTTTATTCACATAAGCGCGTCACTATGCGCTTAAAATATCACAAAGAGCAGTACGTACCGGTGATGGTACCAGAAAGAGTGCACTGCGTGCACGAAGGTGTGCACGAACAAATGTAAGTACCAGTGCCGGTACCAGAATGAGTAACTTTCTGATATAAAATTGCACGTCTTTATTACTTTTAGCTCCGCCTGCATATTATTCCCCCTTCCAACTTTATATCTTGCACGGGCAATATCATCAAATTCTCTTCATGTGCATCTCTGACTGTTACTAACTCAGCCTTTCACATTTCTCAGAATTTATTTTGCCTCTCTAATTTACAGAATTGGTCTACGTGACTACAAACGTACTGAATTTATAACCTAACTGAATTCCCAGAATTTTTAAGTCAATGCGTTCTCCCCTCGGCTGAGACTAATGACTTTCGATAACCTGACTTCCTAACTACTTCTTCTTGGACAAGTCTTTCAATATGTTACATTATACATTGATTTAACATGCGAAAATTATTTATTTCATTTATTTCTCTGTCTTACTATTAATTATTTATTTAATTATTTATATCTGCCGGTCAATAATTACGGTAACATAGTTAGGCATAAGTTTGAAAACATTAATTGAAATTGATCACTCTTTCATATATGCTGTTATTTCTAGTTTTAATTAACAAAGTATCCCCACAAATAGTACTATCATAAAATGCTATGCATTGTTTATTGTAATTGTAATAAGTCAACAAGTCCAGTGAATTAGATTCTTCCAGATATAAAAGCAGAGACCAAACACAGCGGAATTTGAGTTAATTCACTTTTAGTTCAGCCTGAGGCCTGAGAATCACTATAAATAGTGAAGAAACGAGAATAACAAGTTGTGTATGATAAGCTAATAATCAGTATTGCCAAGTCGTTTTTGTTAATATGATGACAACTGACGCTTTTCGCGCGTCGAGCAACGCCTCCAAAGAAAGCAGGGCACATTATTAACTGAAACAGTAAGGGCAAGGAACCGTACAGCAGGTACATTACAACGTACGCGGAATAAAAAGGAAAATACGGTACTGTTGCTTAAAAAATACGTCTTACAACCTTATGAGAGAGGGAAGAGACGAAAAGGGAAGAGAGTGGGTATAAATGGCGGTGGAAGAGCGAGACAAAGGTGCACTAACGTGCATATAAAGTGGCCCTTTGACCGATATCGCCGTAGTGTTTTCCCTCCGTAAGGTTTCCACCTTCAGGTTCCCAAGTTTTGACTCCACCCAGCCGGTATTAGTTGTCTATGTGACTGGTCTGAGAAACAATTCATGAGCACAAAACTAAACAATGAACGATGTTTACAATCAGTGTGAAATGAAAGGGATGGTTTGAATACCACTTCTAAAAAGAGTTTCGCTACGATTAGTACACAAGGAAAAGCTAAACCAGTTACAATGTGGAAGCCTTCTACAGAAAGGGTGAAGAATTATTACATTGTGTGATTAAACTGAACGACAGCCACGACATTTATATACAGGATGGACCATTTAAGTTGAGACTATACAATATCTCCAAAACTAAGCGTTGTAGAAATGTCTTGAATAAAAGTTGCTTGATATTATGGGGGAGAGTAAATACCATTAGTTGTGTTTTGATTGGAGGGCGTTATGATAGTCATTTAGGGTCAATTTAAATTTTTAAATGAGAAACTACAATTAGGGTCAAATTAAATTGACCCTAAAATGACCATCACAGCGTTCTCTAAATAAAACACGATTAATTGCATTTACTATCCCCATAATATCAAGCAACTTTCATTTAAGACATTTTTTCTACAACGCTTAGTTTTGGAGATATTGTAGAGCTTCAATTTAAATGGTTCTCCCTGTATATGAGAGCTTTAATCAGCGACATGGAGACGAAGGTTAAGTTATTGCCGCTATCATAAATGGCGCAGATATAAAACCGGAGTATTACCTATGGAAGTACGTTAGTAGTAAAGGTGGTAAGAAAATAGGAACTACAAGTTTCTTTACAGTGTTCATAATCAATAGTCTTTATTTTCTTGGGGTCTTGGTGAAGGAAGCTGAATTACGAGACAGATGATATTGTACTAAAACTGAGGATGTTTTGTGCGAGTTCCTTGCTACACTTGATGCCGAGGTTAATGTGCCCTTGCGTCAGTAGATTTTTACTCCTGTTGTCTGCCAGATGGTGACCGTGCATGTCTTTACACTATGATTCAGTCCGCTGTCACGGTCAAGGCTCTGGTGTTCTTCTTTGCATCTGGTAGACATGAATTTGACTCTCGAGAAAGTTAATTTGTTAAAGATCACGTCATTGCATTAAAGGATCTTAATATGTAATCGTAATTCTTCTTTAACTGATTACACTACTCTTTGAAGGACTTACACCCCAAGGGTTTACAGGCCAATGTCTTGGTTCAGTAGCTTGTCGAGGAAGAAGCAAACTCTGGATCATAGCATATCCAGGATGGGTGATCACCCCAATGCCTGGTATGGCGGTGAAGTAGGAGGAAATGAAATGTAGGGATGAAAGGGATGATAGGAAAATTCGCGGAACAAATTACCCAACCCAGCGTTCGCTTAGCGACCGAGGAAACCCGCGAAAAAACCTTCGGTCAGATTGGTCCAGATTACAGGCCACAGACGTTACCGCCGGATCAATCCCGCTCGGTATATATAATCTTACGGAACATAACATTTTTTGAGTCGCATTCATAAATAGAATGTTAGTACCAGTTTTATAAACATTCATAGAAATACCCACCTGCTGTACTGTTTTAGGAATATACATATTACTTGTATTCCTTACTTTCAAAATTGTGTACAATTTTATAAATGATTCACTGTATTTTTCATATTGGGTAAAATGTTTCTAAATGAGGCAAGGGTGATAAATATACGGATAAACTGAAAAATTCAACGCCACAGCCGGGATTTTAACACGGTTCTCCCGCTCAGCGTGCGGTTGCTCTAACCATTGAGCTACTGTCCCAATTGACTCAAATTGTTTCCCAGACATACCTACCAAGGCATCTCCATCGAAATGACAAACTTAGCGGCGACCTGTCTACAAGAAATGTACGTAATTTTTCAGGGCTTTTAATTTTTTTTTATTGTTATTGTATATGCTCAATGGTTAGAGCAACCGTACGGAGAGCGGGAGAACCGTGTTCAAATCCCGGCTGTGGCGTTGAATTTTTTAGATGACTCTACATTAAAAACTTGCCTAGGCCAGGCTAAGGTCCATTAAAAGTATAATTCATTTATACCATAACAATAAAAAGAATTAAAAACCCTGAATAAATTATGTACCCAGCACTGAAGTACTTGCAATAAGCAGGTCGCCGCTAAGTTTGTCATCTCGATGGAGATGCCTTGGTAGGTATGTCTGGCAAACAATTTGAGTCAATTGGGGAATTCAATGCACCACCGACATGTTGTCACAGTAGCTCAATGGTTAGAGCAACCGCACGGAGAGCGGGAGAACGGTGTTCAAATCCCGGATGTGGCGTAGAATTTTTCAGTTGACTCTACATTAAAAATTTGCCTAGACCAGGCTAAGGTCTATTAAAAGTATAATTAATTTATACAATAAAGAAAATTAAAAAATATACGGATATTATTATTATTATTATTGTTTATGATCATTATTCTCCACTTGTTTACTTTTCTTACGAGCCTTCTACTTGATTTTATTCAACCTATTTTACACACCTCGTAGCGTATAGTGTTCTGGCGAAGGTGCAAGGATTAAGGCAATCGTTCATTATATTCTGTGTACATATTTACCCATTTTCAGCAAATATAGTTTCTTTTTATTTCGGCATCGAACATTTGTTTATTCAAGGGCATTGGTGCGTTTGTGTACGTCATTATGCTCTAATTACGGCTAAAATTGATCGTTCGACACCCGGAGAACACAGCAGTGTACAGTTAAATTTGTTTGATTGACAGTATTTCAGTAGTTGTGTACATGATTCGCTTTCGAGAAGAACCAACAAGTTCTTCGAAATTGAATTTCTACAAACAATACTCCAGCTTTTCTAAACATCATTCTAAATTTAATGTCATATATGAGATTTCAACCACAAATCTTCGGCTTACCATTCCGCTTTTTTAATCAACTGAGCTATCATGGTAACATAGGGGTACGAAACTAAATTCTACAACAGATTCACCTTCTTTTCCCGGTAAACCACAATGCGTCCACAAATTCATTTTGAGATAATATACCCTAATAAAGCCATAAAATGTATTATAACAATTGTAATTCGTAGTTTACATACTGGTTGGTATAAAGTTCCTTTCAAAATAGAATAAGAAGTTACATTATTAGACAATCACGTGAGAAGGGATGTTGGAAAAGAGTTAGATTGAGGATTGAAGATATGGAAAGACAGGAAATAATTGGTAGTTTTAATTCAAAAAGATCATGATATGTATATACGGTGATTAAAAGGACATGGGAAAGAGAAAACTATGTTGATGTTTGTAATAAAATAGCAAGAGAGAGCTTTGCATGGGCTAGGTCAGAGGTGGTGAGGTTAAAAGGCAAGGGAGAAGGAGAAAATGAAGGCAACTGCCCACTATGTAATAGCTAATTTAATAATTGCTGGCATTTAATGTTAGAATGTGAAGGAACAATGAATATGAGGAAAAAAACTGCAAAGAAACAATTGGTCTAGATTACCAAATGAAATTATAGGTAAAAGGATGTTAAGAGTTAAATCCAAGGGAAAGTTTTTTTGAAATAGGAAAATATTTAGGTGTAGTGAGAAATAAATGGTTGAAGAAAATTAGAAATAGGGAACAGAAAGAAAATGTAGATTGTTGAATCATAAATTAAATAGGACTCAATTACTCGACAACCATGGTGTTGAATGTTTGCGGGCCCTTAGTAATGCACCAACATAGTGAAAATGATATGTAAAGGGTAATGTGTAGAGATAAAATTAGTATTATAGAACTTATATGAGAATTAATTTATGTAACTAACGAAGTGAAATAAAATATCTATCTCTATCTCTACAGGTGAACCATTTAAGTTGAGACTGTACAGTAACTCCAAAACTAAGCGTTTTAGACAGAAATGTCCTTATTAAAAGTTGCTTGATATTATGGAGGAAAGTTAATGCCATTAGCCATGTTTTGTTTGGAGGACGTTATGATGTTCATTTTAGGGTCACATTAATCTTTTTTAAATGCGAACCTACATTTTGTATATTGCTTTCTCATTAGAAAATTGCTTATAAGAAGATGTTTATTTGGTGATGAGGAATAAGGAAACAAAATAAAAGGTTGGTTCCCAATTACGAACTTGACCCTCAAATAATCACCCATGGATGGTCCAGCCATTCATTGCGCTCTTCGTACACAGCCATTCAGAATTTTCGTTGTTATTTACGTTGGTGTAATAACAATTGCAAGGTGCTTTATACAAATTTTGTTTAGGTTTTTATGAGTAGTGAGAAAAAAAATTAAATTGAACCTAAAACCACCATCACAACGTCCTCCAAATAAAACACGGCTATTGGCATTTACTTTCGCTGATAATATCAAGCAAATTTTATTCAAGACATTTCTTTCTACAACGCTTAGTTTTGGAGATATTGTACAGTCTCAACTTAAATGGTCCATCCTGAATATTACAGTGCTTTTCCTTTACATTGTGCCACCGCAAATCCCCCCAAAACAGTTATAATATTCCCGCAACCGCCGCACGTTCTCATAGTTACACTTACAACGGTAATAAATTAAGCACATACCTTACCATAAGAGATGTTGGAAATGTTTCCCTTCTCTGTCCGCATATTTCTGGCATCTTCTAAGGAAATTTTCATTCACACTCGAAAGTTAAATATCCGAAATTGAGTGAATTTCTCGCCTGATGTTTTCTTTTAGTTCCTACAAAACCGCCAGTTGCTAAAAAGTGTAGGAATTAAGAGCAAAAGTCGTCCTCCGGGTGTAGTGGTTACCATGTTAGCTTCTAGTTGTCGAGGTCGCGGGTTCAAACCTGGCGGAGGGCGATGGATTTTTTTCGGGCGTAAAAATCCTTAGCATAGCTTCCTTCGGAAGGGAAGTAAAGTCGGTGGTCGTGTCGGAGATTTACGTCACGTAAAGGAACCTCAAGCCTGGTAAAGAGGCCTCTGAGTAAAACTGCCGATCTTTCACGCCCAATATAGAATGGGACGCTAAGGAACACAGCGGTTAAAGAGCGTCCATAACTAAAAATTTTAATTTTAATTAAGAGCAAAAGCAGCTTCGTTATTATAATACCACCTTTCTAGGTTGGAGGGAACAAGACACGTCCTAATCGTATCCATGGTAGTCCTTTATTTACGGTGCATGTCTTGGACAACATGGCCAAAGGTGACAAAAGAAACTGTACTTTAGATGGCGTGGGTACAACAATGCTAAGATATCGGGAGCATGTTTTCGTTCCAGTTTAGAACATAACTTGAAACGCTATTTTGTAGTGAAATAAAATAGCCTGCAGCGGTAATATAAAATATTTACAGTGGTCATTAATTCTCATGTCACAACAAATTTACCACTTAGATTACCCAAAACATCCTATCCTAATTTTAATTCCGATTGCTGCACCTTAATCTGTGAATATAAAATCGATTTATTTAAACATTTCAACTCAGAATTAATTCACATTTATCCTTTGAATTTATAAAACTGTTTAAAAACTGGACCCCTGTACATAAACCACATAATAATTTTCTGGCTACGCTACTGGTTATAACTGTATCGGCGGAGTCAGAGCTGTAGAGGCTGGCACGCTTACGGTGGCCACAAAGTGAAGGAATGCAGTACATACACAAAGTGGACCATTTAAGCTGAGACTGTAAAATATCTCCAAAGCTAAGCTTGCAGAAAAAAGTGCCTTTAATAAACGTTGCTTGATGTTATGGGGGAAAGTAAATGCCATCAGTCGTGTTTTATTTGGAGGACTTTTTTTTATTTATTTATGGACGCACTTTATTTGCTATGATCCTTAGCGTCCCATTTTATATTGGGCGTAAAAGACCAGTAATTTTGCTCAGAGGCCTCTTTATCAGGCTTGAGGTTCTTTTATGTGCCGTAAGTCTACGACACGGGACCACCGGCTTTACTTCCCTTCCGAAGGAAGCCATGCTAAGGATTTTTACACCCGAAAAAATCCATCGCCCTCCGCCAGGTTTGAAGCCGCAACCTCGGGAACTAGAGGGATGGTGTTGTGATAGTCATCTTAAGGCCAATTTAAATTGACCCTAATTGAAGGTTACCATTTAAAAAAATTAATTGACAATAAAATAACCGTCATAACGCCCTCCAAACAAAACACAACTTATGGCATTTACTTTCCCCCATAATATAAAGCAACTTTTATTCAAGACATTTCTTTCTACAACGCTTAGTTTTGGAGATATTGTACAGTTTCAACTTAAATGGTCCACGCTGTATACACACTTTAGTAATTCCGAAGAAAATTGCATCAAGCAAATTTCTCTCTAAATAAACTTAAGAATAACTGGCCGAAATTAAGTTTGATGCCAAAATCGAAAGAAACAAGATTTTTTTCTCGTATCACAGACATCAAATACTAAACATTTTGAATTGAGTCCTAAAGGATTTCATTGCGGAATAAAGAACATGGCGGTTTCATTCATAAAACATCCAAGTTTTATAAAGGAAGTAAGCCACAGGTCCAAACTTCGGATTAAATGTGAATACGATATTTCACTTAAAGCCTACCAGCAATATTACTTTGCTCCTATCAAAATGCCTTAACAATAAGTGTGCTATAAAGAATTATTTTGTTTTCTAATGATGTTAAGCGAAACCAAAGCGTAGTCTATTCCTAAATATAATACATTTTAAATGCCATTTCTGTGGCATTTAAAAATTACGTCATGAAACGAACAGTCAAAGGAATTCCCAAGAAATGCAATCTATTAATTAAATATACATTATGCTCCTAAAAGTAAAATTGAATTTTGTAAATCCAGAGGGTTTCCTGAGGACTGTCTGAAGGCAATATCCTGTGGTATATAACTTGATTCAGACACATTATGCCATCGCTGGGATTGGGCATACAGAAACAAAGTATTTGTTGCTTATAGTCAAAAACCAAAACTAAATATTAAAAATCTAAATCATTCAGATTGATCCTATATAAACTGAAAACAGCCGCAAATAATAAATTTAAATCAATAAATTGAAGAGCTTCCTAGAGAAGGAACGTTACATAAAAGGTAATATTCTGTAATATTAAATAAATCGTTATTCTTATAAAGAAGTATAAAACACTTTTTTTCAGTTTAATTTGTTAATACACCATGACTATCAGCCAAACCTTCACGGTTGTTAAGTTTAATTCATTTTTCATTTTTCACAGGAAACCTCATAATTTTTTTATGCGGCATACATAAATTTATTTAAGAGTAGGTAACGCACAAACAACATTATTTTCCTGGAGGGTGGTACAAATTGGACATTTTTTATTCTGCATATCCTAAAGATACAAGCATATAAACCCGGGTATATGGCTGTTATTTTCCGCGAGCCACAATTAGCGGTAGTTTAAGGGCAGCGAGAAGCAAGCTGGGCTCCTGTGGGCGGACAGAGGGCGCTGTCAGTCATGACAGTAATTACTGTGCAGTCTTTGGAAAGAAATACAGAAAAAAACACATCGCGTGAGAGTTACCTTGCTCAAACGACTGGGCTTCACGTTTACAATTAACAGAACAATAGGTACATATTGCACAGGATATTATAAAAAAATCGTCCTGCGTAGAAAAATATAACTACGTTTTGAAACACCGATTTTACTAGATGTATCAGGTAATGGGTTTTGTGTAGACTTTTCTATTTCCGGCAAATGTTAAGATAGAACTATTAAATGAAGTTATCAAGGTGACATTAACATCTATACATTTCAAAATAATCTCGTAAATTTATATTTTAGGGCGGCGCCATGGCCGAGTGGCTACACCGCTCGCCTCTCACCAAGGCGGCCCGGGTGCAATCCCAGGGGACCGATGTGGGATTTGTGGTGGACAAAGCGGCGTGTAGGGTTCTCCGGTTTGCCCCGCAATCCATTCCACCAAATGCTCCATCATCACCTATCCTTTCATTCAACTCACTGTCATTTCATATCGTTTCCTTCCTCTTTCTCATACCGGGCTTCGGACTGAACACTCATCCTGGCTGTTCTCTCTGATCTATAGTCTGTGCTCTCGGACAGGCATCTGACCCCAGGCATCCGCTTCTAAGTCCTAATAACGGGAAGGATAATCTTAGGAAGAAAAAGAAAATGTATACTTTGGACGAATGTTTAGTACCAAAAATGTAGTTTTTTATATTTTTGAATCGATGGACGAGTATTATCGTCACATGCAAGAATATACTGGCCTACACCAAGTTGTTTGTTGTTATTTTCGTATACGGTATACAACGAAGGGGGACACCTCGCCCGCTGTTGCGATGAGGCAAACAGGTCACAGAGACGCGCCGAGACCCGTTCCAGAGAGAGCGGTTAACGACCCGCCAAACAAGCAGCCCTCTACTGTCCGAGGGGAATATTTTTTCCTTGGAGCAAGGATCCGCGACATCTGTTTGGCACTGCCTCACACCACAAAACCTATAAGGACATCTGAAAATAAGAAGAAAACAAAATGAACGGGAAATGATGCAAAGGAGATCGTAGTAGGTGAGAAACCACAATATAATTCAAATACCAACCTGGGAAAACTACGAAAAACCGGAAGTCAGAATGTACGATAGACGGGAGTCGAATACGGCATCTCTTCCCTAATGCTAGCTTCAAATGTTACAGCGTAGCCATCTCGTTCGGGTGTTAATTGTGTATATTATTTATGAATTAACTTGTATATAATATCTAAACAAATCAATTAATGTTGCTATAGCAAGCTAAACAATTTTGGTTCCGCTATGGGCAGTTTTAAGAGGACGTTTTCCGTCCTTGTGATCAGCCTTTCGGATCAACAGGGCTCGTGCGTGGATCACCCACTGCCAGGCTGAGGTTAGGTATACACAAACGACAGTGACAGGGGCAAGTAACACGTGATTACATACACTATGTGATAAAAAATATCCGGACACCCCACAAACATACGTTTTTTATCTTAGGTGCATTGTGCTGCCACCTACTGCCTGGTACTCATTATCCGCGACCTCAGAAGCCATTAGACATCGTGAAACACCACAATGGGACGCTCCGTGGAACTCACGGACTTCGAACGTGGTCAGGAGATTGGGTGTCACTTCTGTCAGAAGTCTGTGCGCGAGATTTCCACACTCCTAAACATCCCTAGGTCCACTGTTTCTGATTTAAAAACGTGAAGGGACATGTACAGCACAAAAGCGTACAAGCCGACCTGTCTGTTGACTGACAGAGACCGCCGACATTTGAAGAGGCGCGTAAAGAGTAATAGGCAGACATCTATCCAGACCATCACACAGGAATTCCAACCTGCATCAAGATCACTCCAAGCACTATGACAGTTAGGCGTGAGGTAAGAAACCTTTGATTCCATGGTCGAGCGGCTGCTCATAAGCTACACATCACGCAGGAAAATGCCAAACGACGCCTCGCTTGGGGTAAGGAGCGTCAACATTACACGATTGAACAGTGGCAAAACGTTATGTGGAGTGACGAATCACGGTACACAATGTGGCGATCCGATGTCAGGGTGTGGGTATGGCGAATGCCCGGTGAACGTCATCTGCCAGCGTGCGTAGTGCCAACAGTGATATTCGGAGGTGGTGGTGTTATGGTGTGGTCGTGTTTTTCCTGGAGGGGGCTTGCACCCCTTGCGTGGCACGATCACAGCGCAGACCTAAATTGATATTTTAAGCACCTTCTTGTTTCCACTGTTGAAGAGCAATTCGGGGATGGCGATCGAGCACCTGCTCATACTACACGGGCTGTGGCGGAGTGGTTACACGACAATAACATTCTTGTAATGGACTGGCCTGCACAGAGTCCTGACTTGAGTTCTATAGAACACCTTCGGGATGTTTTGGAACGCCGACTTCGTGCCAGGCCTCACCGACCTACAATCCATACCTCTCCTCAGTTCCGCACTCCGTGAAACATGGACTGCCATTCCCCAAGAGACGTTCCAGCACCTCATTGAATGTATGCCTGCGAGAGTGAACGCTGCCATCAATGCTAAGGGTGGGCCAACACCATACTGACTTCCAGCATTACCGATGGAGGGCGCCACGAGCTTGTACGTCATTTTCAGCCAGGTGTCCGGAAACATTTGATCACGTAGTGTATGTACGTTTTCGAAACATGGTGTTTGACCTACAACCTGAGCAAGGCGCTTCATGCGCCCGTAAGACCATGAGCAGAGTAACCCAAAAAGCAGGGGTTCTCTACACAAATTAGAGGAGAATTTTGACCAGCAATATTCTTATTATGAGGCAGCACTATTCTTCAACATGTGCCAAAGGTATGTATCAGAGCAAATGGAATTCTCTTAGTTTAAACATATTTAATAGTGGAGGAGAAAACGTATGCTTTAAATAGTAACAGAGGAACGCTAAATATCAAAATTATTTCCAGAAGTGAAAAAAGAAAATATATTGCATTTCGCCAACATATTTTTAGGAAATATATTTAATTCTATATTTATGCTTTGTTTTCTCAAATATACACTGCCGTTTGTGAAAATTGCAACACCAAGAAGGAAACACGCGAATTCTATGAATTTAATACCACAGGTTAGGTACATTACAAGTAACAAATGATAACTTTTCAAATCTACACCTGAGCCCTACTATTCAATATTTGTCGTGGCCGCTGCAATTGGAGCTGCTATAAGCCGTGTCATTGAATCAAAAGGGTTCTGAATAAGATCCTGAGGGATTTCCTTCCACGCAGTTTGCATTCGATCCCACACGTCCATGACACTGGTCACTGGAGGACCGTGGCGCACCAGGTAACGACTAACCATATCTCAAGACATCTTCGATGGGAGACATGTCAGGCGAACGTGCTGGCCACGGAAGCAATGGTACCTGTCGCTCTTCGAAGAAAGCTTGTACATTCCTCGTAATATGTGGCCGGGCATTGTCCTGTTGAAGTGTGGCCTGTGGAGATGTCTGAAGCAGGGGAGTACCTCAGGCTCTACAACCACCGTTAGGTACCGGTTGCTGTTCAAAGTGCCCTCAATTCGTAGGAGGCGAGATCGGTTGTTGTAACCAATGGTGTCCCAAACATCACACCTGGTGCTTGTCCGATATGCGGCTCAACAATGCAGCCCTCCAGATTGCGCTCACCACGGTACCGCCGGACACGTATACGGCCATCACTGTAGGACACGTTGAAGCGGGACTCGTCCAAAAAGACTACAGTACCCCAGTGATGGTCTTCACGTGCCGATTGCTGTCGGAGGAGCTTGTGGTTTCTCGACAATGGAAGCCGATGTAATGGCATGCATGTAACCTGTCCAGCCTGCAGCAGACGGCGACAAACCGTTGATGGAAACAAGTTCACATCTGCTGCAGTGCTCTAACGTCGAGCCAACACAGTGGATGAAGCTGTACGGTCCGTTATGGCCATATGGACAAGATGACGGTCATCCCGTGCTGTGATCATGTTCCGTGGTCCAGTACCCGCTCTTCGCTGCGTACGAACTTCATCTATCTGCTTCTGCACACGCATCTCTGTCGTAGCAGCATGCCCTGTATGAGCCAAAATGTCACGGTAGGACAAACATGCTTCCCGGAGACCGGTCATTCTGCCCCGTTCGAACTCACATGCCGACATGGCTCTCTTTGACGTCGAGGAGGCATATTAGCACCTACTTTATTGTTTCCACCTTGTTTGACAGCTCTTCATTGACTACACTGAGCGCAATACTGACCTTGTCTGACCGACACGAGAGGGCTCTGCTCGGCCTACGTGTACCGCATCTCTCTGCAAACCTAATCACTTATTGCTTGCACACTCTTCTACACTTCCACCAAGTATGGAGTTATTCGCAAAATTGTTTCTTGGTGTTGCAATTTTCACAAACGGCAGTGTAAATTAGTATTTCACAACAATAATATCTGTACAGTTTAATCCAAAACGATAATAAACATGATAAAGACGCCGATATACGAGGCGTGTCTTTAAAGCAAATACTGATAATTTTTAAAAAAATAACAGAATATTGCTTTTCAAATACTTTATTACCATTCATTACTTTACACTATTTCTCCACACACTCACCGCCGTTATTCATGCACCTGTAACGTGAAGCAGTTTTTGTGTGTCTTCGTCAAAGAATGATGCCGCCTGTGATGAAAGCTAAGTCTGTACTTCTTGGTTCAAATGTTTTCTACCATGGCATTTCTTCACATGAAGAAACTGACGAAAATCGCTTGGTGCCAATTCCGGACTGCAGGCAGGGTGGTCAAATTGTTCCCAACCAAATGATGCAATCAGATATTGGCTTTGTTTAGCCGTGTGTGGCCGAGCGTTGTCACTCATTATTGATTCCCCATAAACCGCGCACAATTGGCGATGAATGTTTGCTGGCGTAGCATTTATGGCATTCAAAAAAATGAGGCAGTATTTTTAACACTTGAATAATTTCAATTAAATTATATAATATATAAATTCAATAACAGGCCGCCTTGAAGCAATATGTATGTAATAATTTATAAAAATGTATGTAACAGTCATTGCCAATGCTTATATTATTGTAAACATGTTTAATAATGTTATGTGAATGCATTAAGTAATTTAATAATGTAAGAGCTGTGAGAATAATAAGTTTAACGTTGCTAACAATGAGGTAACAATGAGGTGACCTTGAGGCAATAATGAGTTTGAGAGTTTAAATATTACTAGTCATTATTAGAGCAACGATAATGTAAATTTTTGTGACAGTTTAAAATTATCCAATCAGCAGCCAGAAAAGGCTTTAGTAAAATGCAGGTATTCTATTGGACTAGGATTAGCCAATCAGGGACTTGAAATACAAAAAGTTAAAAGTTTATACGGTTGAAATATATTCAGTTGCTGACAGACCGTGTTAGTGACCGGATCGAAGATGTGTTCTCTAAAGAAATATTACTATTCGTGTGTTACGTAAATTAAGTATACGCGTTAACAAAGCGCAAGTTTTAAACTGAGGAATCTCACAGCTCTTAATATCAGTGTAGTGCTACTTAATTTGTGTCAAGGATTAATAAAAAGAAGTGAACTTAAACTTCAAGTCTGTGTACGCCTACATTCTTGTCGTACCACGCCGTCTAAGAGATACATGACTAAAACAATACTGACGCAGCGGAGCCAAAAACAAACATAAATAATGTCTATAGAAGCAGTTTAATAAGTTAATATTTTTTAAAAACGTGGAGCGTAACAACAAAAATACATCTTCAAAAATCGGTTTCTCATACGTAGCAGCATATTACATAATAAACAACCCACTTCAAAATTGACGTTCATACATGGAGCTGATTAAATAAATAAACTCCAAGACAATAACTACTTCAAGTTGTCTTCCCAAGCGTGTGGCTAAAAACAACAGTAAAACTTCAACAACAGAACACTTTCTCAAATTGGATTCCCAAGCGTGAGACTAATAACTTACGTAAAAATAAATTACGTAAACAAAACACCTTATCAAACGAATCACTTATCTGACTTCACAGTCGACGACTCGTTGGATTGTTTTGAACATTTCGAAACGCTCTAACAACAACACAAAGCGTTTTTTCAAATAAAAGAACTTCCATGGTTTAGTTTTAAGCGACGTAAAATATAATGTAATTAAACTATTTTCTACACTAAATATTTGTGAATTACAGGTATGTTCTCCGCGATGTTTTAAGAGGTGATGTACTCAAAAATAACTAAAAATATGATATTTTTTTCAGAATTATTTGTTTTGTTTCTAAATTGTTATTTGGTGTCATAGAAACATTATACAAGTAATATGAAGTCTTTCTACCACTTTAACACCTTCTTTGGTAGCCACTTCAATGTAGTTAATTAGTATATGATAGTTCCAAATTTAGAACCATTTTCCATATATTTTTTTCTTTTTGCTTTCTTTCTTTTTTTACTTACATTGCAGAAGCAATGATGTCAGTCTAAATGAGGACGTTACAACATAGTTATTGTCGTTTGTTTTTAAAACCATAAGGAATACTTTCTAATAAATAGTAGTCCAATTATTTTGTAAAATAGCTTGAAAGAATATAGATAATTTCCAGAAAACCAAAAAAAAAAAAATTATAAATCCTTAATAATGATTTGAATAATATACAGTAAGATTGAAATCAATTAACTTTTAAAGTTTAACAATTAAAGGGGCTGAAACATTTGAAACTAAGTGAAATAATAACCCAGCGAGTTGGCGTCGCAATAACGTATGCGACTCGCATTCGGGAGGTCATGGGTTTGTTTTCCGGAGACCGATCACTCTTAGCAATGGGCTTTTCGCGTTTCCCGGGATCGGCAGGCGAATGCAGGGTTGGCTTCTTCTCTACCACGATTTCCTTTCCATAATTTCACTTTCATTCCGTTGCCTTTTCATTTTAAAGGTGTTTCAAGGTTTTGGTAAATGGCGGTGCCGGGCAGACGGCATGCATTCATGCTCAATAGGAGTATTCCCCGTGGGCACCAGATGGCTGCTTGCTCGGCGACTCCAACAGTGGGAAGGACCTGCGTGCTTGGAAATGTTAGGGACTTCTGCACGTCTCTGTGGCCTGTCTGCCAACGGCTGCAGCCTCCTTGGTTCATTCACCTCATCCCTTCCTCCTGCAGGTTGGTAGCAGCACGCGAGGTTACCCCCTCCGTTGAATCGCCTAAGGTCTTGTGAGATAATAACGACAACATAGCTATATTTGCCAAAGCGTAGGAGATGGATATGAAAACACACTGTGATGACATAGTTGATTATTCCAACCTGCTAACAAAAACTTATACTTCCAGCTTTAGCGCTTCAAAAGCTGTATATCTAGGTACATCCGTCCGATATATAAGTTAGTTTGTGACCAAACATGGCCAAGGTGTCGCACATCACCTGCCTAAGACACTCTACTGCCCATCTCCTTGGTTAGCATATAAATTGTAGGCCTCGAGTTAGAATCTCAGTTAGGGTGAATTGCCTGGTTAAGGTTCTTTCAGTGGCTTTCGCTTATGCTAGGTGTAGGTTACAGGT
Organism: Deroplatys truncata; assembly: GCA_030765065.1. NCBI lineage: Eukaryota > Metazoa > Arthropoda > Insecta > Mantodea > Mantidae > Deroplatys > Deroplatys truncata. Next base: position 671,057,294 of record CM060990.1, read on the forward strand.
TATTCAACGGAGGGGCCACCTCACGCACCGCAACCAGCATAGCTTGGCAGAATAGAAAAGTTCAACTCATCTGGGTCCCGGGTCATGGTGGCACAGAGGGAAATGAAACAACTGATGAATTTGCAAGGCAAGGAGCAGCTTCACAATTTATTGGGCCAGAGCCAGTTCTAGGAACATCTCAATGTTTAGTAAGAAAGGCTATTAAGACCTGATCCAAAGTAGAATATCATAAAACCTGGTTTAAAACTCCCGCAAATAGACGTGGTAATATATTTATTAGAAAACCATATAAGAAAAGAGCTGAAAGATTACTTAAATGTAACAGACTTCAGCTAAGAACAGTTATTGCATGTTTTACACGACGTGCTCCTGTGATAAAGCAAGTTAACATGATGGGAGTGTTTCAGAGTAACTTAGATTGCAGACTGTGCAAGAAAGAGCTGTGCTCCTGTGAGGCTTTGGCTTACAGTAGATACGAGGGCAGTCCCAGAAGTATCCGACCTGCCGTATAGATAGTGGTTGTTGTTTCAAACAAATCACTGTGGTAGAAAGTACAATCCTTATAAAGCTTAAGTCTGAAGTTTGATGATCCTACATCGTTTAGTAATTGTATGGCAGCCATCAATAGTGAACACTGTCAGCAGATTTGTAAACATGGATAAAACTGGCCATCGTTATGTTGTATAATACTTTCATTTAAAGGGTCTTAATCCAACTAATATTAAAGCTGAGCTAGATTCTACTCTGGGGGAGTCTGCTCCTTCGTTTACAACAGTAAAATATTGGGTGGCGGAATTTAAGCGAGGCCGTACGAGCTGCCAAGACGAACATCGCAGTGGTCGACCAAATGAGGTGACCACGCCAGAAATTGCGAGGAAAATCCACAAAATGGTATTGGATGACCATCGGCTGAAAGTGCGCGCGCGAGCTAGCAGACATCGTAGGCATTTCAAAAACTGCTGTACATCGCATACTGACTAAACATTTAGACATGAGAAAGCTATGCGCAAGATGGATGCCGCATTTACTCACAATGGAACAAAAGCAGCATCATGAAGATGTTTCAGTCGAGTGTTTAGCGATGTTTTGCTGCAAAAAGCCGAGCTTTTGTATGGATTCATAACCATGGATGAAACAAGGGTCCATCACTTCACACCTGAGACGAAGGAACAGCCAAAACAGTGGATTGAAAGGGGAGAATCAGCTTCAAAGAAGGTGAGACAGTTCCATTTGCAGGCAAGGTCATGGCGTCAACTTTCTGGAATGTGTATGGAATAATTTTCATTGATTATCTTCAAAAAGGAAAAGCAATCAATGGCGAGTATTATGCAAACTTACTGCAGCATTTGAATGTTGAAATCAAGCAAAAACGGCCGCATTTAGTGGAAAAGAAGCTTTTGTTGCATCAAGACAGTGCACCAGTTCACACATCCATTATCGCCATGGCCAAAATCAGTGGGTTAAAGTTGGAATTGCTTCCTCATGCACCTATTCGCCAGATTTAGGCACCTCTGATTACTTTCTGTTTCCAAAGTTGAAGAAATAGCTTGGTGCTAAAAGATTTGCCAAACGTGGAGAGCTGGAGTCTGCAGTTGGTAGTTATTTTGCAGAACTCGATGGTTTTCAGTATAAACAGGGTATCGAAGCTATTGAACAAGCTCGGAAAAGTGTATCGAGTTGAAAGACTATGTAGAGAAATAAGGATGTTTTTCCGTTAGGTCATGTATTTCAGGGACAGCCCTCGTGTATTGCTTTTGGGGAAATGTTTTTAGAATTAAAAGCATTTGAAACCATATCTTTTATGAGACAGTATTCCTTGATAAAGGGTGCAGGCATAATGAATTGACTTTAAAGCGATACAGGAAGCACAAGCTCAAGGCTGAATTGCTTCCGGAGCAATGTTGGAAATTTGCATCGAACAAGTCAAGACAAGACCACCTCAGAGGAAGGGAAGAGGTGAAGGAACCACAAGCGCTCCAGACCTACAAGCCACAGAGACTCGCGGAAGTCCCTAACATTTCCAAGCTCGCAGACCCGTCTCACTGCTGGAGCCGCCGAGAGAGGGCGACGAACCACCCACCAACCAAGCAGCCTTTTAATCACTATGTTGCCGAGGTCGCGTGTTCAAATCCTTGGAGAGTGATGGATTTTTTTTCGAGCGTAAAAATCTTTGGAATGGCTTCCTTTGGAAGGGAATTAAAGCCGGTAGTCCCCCTAGTCATACATTTACGGCACGTAAAAGAGCCTCAAGCCTGATAAAAAGGCCTCGGAGAAAAATTACCGTTGTTTCATGCCCAATATAGAATGGGACGCTAAGGTCCATAGCAGTTAAAGAGCGTCCTTAAAGAGCCTCACACTTCAGCAGCGAGCCAACTCGCTCGGTTTGAGAACTATAACTAAAGGTGCAGGGTAATTACGTTGGTTCTCCCTCAGTCCGCAATGATACGACTCCGGTTTCAACTGACTGAATCAAACCCACCTGCCGTTGTACCGTTCGAATAGTTGCATCCCAGAATTATTTTATTTTCAGCGGCATATCTAGTAATTGTATCCATTTGAATGAAAAATAGGAAAAAGGAGAAACAATAGGTACGTGAACTCTGCTTTGTTACCTAATAAAGCAGAAGGGGGTTATTCTTGCCTCGTGATGCGTGAAACCCCGCTCACTTCATATCGCAATCAAGCGTAAGCCACTGTTAATCGTAAATCTGTGTGATGATGCAGATAATTCATGTAGCGGGCTGATGGTTTACAAGCCTACCACCCAATACCATCTTCACTCTATGTTGCACAAACGCCAGGAGTGTTGCCAAATGTACAGTTCTGCACACAGTTTTCTTCAACTATCGGATCAGTTGCAAATATACATTTAATCTAAAGTACAGTTTCGTAAAATATGAGGCAATGTTTTTAACACTTAAATGATTTCAGTTTAATTACATAACATACAAATGCAGTAACAGCCTGCCTTAAAGCAATATGTGTATGTAATAATTTGTAAAATGTATGTAACAGTCATTGCATATGCTTATATTATTGTATCCATGTGTAATACTGTCATGTGAATGTATTACGTAATTTAATAATGTATGAGCTGTGAGAAATAGGTCAAAAGTTGCTAACAATGAGGTAACCTTGAGGCAATAATTAATTAGAAAGTTTAAATGTTACTTGTGATTCTTGGAGCAACAATAATGTATATTTTGAGACAGTTTAAAAATAGCTAATCAACAACCAGAAAAGCTTTAGTTAAATGAAGGTATTCTATTGGAGTAGGATTAGCCAATCAGAAACTGAAAAGGAGAAACATTTACAAATTTAGAGTTCAGTTGCCAGTAAGCAGTGTTCCTAACCGGACGCGAGACACGTATTCGTGTGAGACGAAAATAGTTTACGTGTTAAAAAGTGCAAGGAATTCATAAAAGAATCTCACAGTTCTTTCTATCAATGAAGTGTTATTTAAATCGTATTAAGCATTAATAAAAGGAGTGAAGTAAAATTATAATCTGTGTAAGCCAAAATTCTTAGTCGCATCACAACCCTACTAAGAGAAACGTGTCTCTAACAATAATATTGACGCAGTCGAGGGAAACTTAAATATATAATACTTAAAGAAACAGTCAAATTACAGGGTTAATATTTTTAAAAATTGGGGCAAAGGCTACCGGGTACCATACGTGTGGTTGCAACTGCTTCAAATCTTCGGCTTCCCAACAGTTGAAATATAATACAACTCCTTCAATACAATCTACTTCAAATTGACGCCCAAAGCGTGGTGCAAATAACGTAACAAACCATCTTCTCAAATTGGCTTCCATATGTGGAGCTAATAAATCTACTAATTCAAATATGAATCGAAAATATTCTATAAATCTACAGAAAGTATTATTTTTTCGACAATTACCATTCATGCTCTCATGGTGCAAAGTAGATTTTCCTGCACTCGGTGTTAATGCTTATTGTTGGGGAACACCAACACACAACCAATAAAATATAATTGTGTAATCAATAAAAATTCACAGATATTAATAATCAATAAGCACAGATATGCTAATAAATACAACAGAGATTAAAAAAGAGAAAGTATATAAATAACGGTAAATAAGGTGTAAATAGAATACATATAAATATCAGAAGAACTCTAAATATTGTAAGTATAGTGCCTTATTTTCGACTCCTGGCCGGCAACTTGACGGCTGTAGCTGCCTGCGCACAGTGATTCTAACAGGTTCTGGCTCCCGCTGTTCTACCTCCACTCCAAGCGTTAGTGCATGTGCGACCGTTTCTCGCGCGAGTTCGTGTTTTGTTCTTTGTGGTTAAAGTGTGATAGTTCTGTTATAATGCCAAGAAGTGTGTTTACTTTAGAACACCGCATATTCAAGTATGATTCCTACGTGCGAACAGAGTCTTGTAGACAAGGGACATGGCTATTTATAGACAGATTCCCCGGAATCCGTGCGCCTCATAGAGTAGTCTTGTAAACCGATTTAGAGAAACAGGTTCTGTTCTTGATAACAAACCCAAAGTAACTCACCGTGTTCTTACAGAGGAAAAAATCAATGAGATAGGACAAAGGTTAGAACATAGCCCCCAAAAATATCTGAGTAGGTTATGACAGGAAACGGGATTTTCACAATTTTTGGCTTGGAAAACCACTAAATTTTTTAAATTAAAACCTTATAGGATAACCATAGTAGAGGAACTGCAACCACGTAATACTGGGAGTAGAGTAAATTTCTGTATAACCAATAAGAACATTTATATGAGGTACAGTAGAGTAGATTAGGTGGCCTATTGTGTCTATTACACTTCCGGAAGAAAACAGTGAACCTAAAATCTAAGGACAAAGAGGGCGTTCAGATCTAGAGCGGGAGTCAGGATGCGGTGGGGCCCCTAACGTCGTCAGTTATGAGATCCCGACGCCAGCTGAACCACTCTCACAAGCCTTCTTCTTCAAGGAGTGATCTTTCTGCGGGATCGTTCGAGACAGTTGAAATCAAATCCTACCGCCACACGCCTCACCACGCCGTCCACTCGTCTGGCCTTCCGACCCTGAAACAGATAAAGAAATGAAATGACAGGAAAATGTTTGGTATTACACAAACCACCCTAGCATTAGCACATTTCTAGCACATTTATAACAATATACCTCGCCATGCATTGGATTATACACTACCTTTGTAAAAATTGCAACACCAAGAAAGAATTTCCCGAATAACTCCAAACTTGGTGGAAGTGTAGAAGAGTGTGCAAGCAATAAGTGATTAGGTTTGCAGAGAGATGGGGTACACGTAGGCCGAGCAGAGCCCTTTCGTGTTGGTCCGGCAAGGTCATTGTTGTGCCTAATGTAGTCAGTGCAGAGCTGTCAAACCAGGTGAAAACAATAAAGTGAGTGCCAGTATGCCTTGTCGACGTCAAAGGGAGCCATATCGGCATGTGAGTGACTTTGAACGGGGAAGAATGATCGGTCTCCGGGAAGCGGGTTTGTCATACCGTGACATGTCGGCTCGTACAGGGCATGCTGCTACGACAATGATGCGTGTGTGGAAGCAGGATAGATGAAGGTCGTAGGCAGCGAAGAGCGGATACTGGATCACGGAACATGGCCACAGCACGGGATGACCGTCATCTTGTCCGCATGGCCATAACGCACCGTACAACTTCATCCATAGTGCTGGCTCGATGCTGGAGCATTGAAACAGATGTGAACTTGTCTGCAGCAACGGTTCGTCGCCGTCTGGTGAAGATTGGACTGGTTGCATGCATGCCATTACGTCGGCTTCCATTGCCCAGAAACCACAAGCTCCTCCGACTGCAATGGGCGCGTGAACACCGTCACTGGGGTGCTGAGTGGCAAAATGTAGTCTTTTCGGACGAGTCCTGCTTCAACGTGTCCTATAGTGATGGCCGCATACGTGTCCGGCGGTACCGTGGTGAGCGCAACCTGGAGGGCTGCATTGTTGCGCGGCATAGCGGACAAACACCAAGTGTGATGGTTTAGGCGCCATTGGTTACAAAACCGATCTCGCGCCCTACGAATTGAGGGCACTTTGAACAGCAACCGATACCAAACGGTGGTTGTAAAGACTGAGGTACTCACCCTGCTATCAGGCATCTTCACAGGCCACATTTCAACAGGACAATGCTCGGCCACATATTGCGAGGAATGTACAAGTCTTCTTCAAAGAGCGACGGGTACCATTGCTTCCCTGGCCTGCACGGTCGCCTGTCATGTCGCCCATCGAACATGTCTGGGATATGGTTGGTCGGCACCTGGTGCGTCACGGTCCTCCAGTAACCAGTGTCACGGATTTGTGGAATACAAACTGCGTGGAGGGATATCCCTCAGGAACTTATGCAGAACCTTTTTGATTCAATGCCATGGCGTATAGTAGCTCTAGTTGCAGCGCATAGACGCCACACCAAATACTGAATATTAGGGCTCAAAGGTCATGTATAGGTTTGAAAAGTTTTATCATTTGTTACCTGTCATGTACCTAACCTGTGGTATTAAATTCATTGATTTCATGCGTTTCCTTCTTGGTGTTGCAATTTTCACAAACGGCAGTGTATATTGTGACTTCATCCAGTTTTTCAACTGTCACTTCCTTAACTTCTCCGTGTCACTTCATTGTTTTCAGGTTTTGGCTTCTCCTCTGGGGGAGTTCACTAAGTTCACAGTGACTACACTAATGTAAACTAGTTCAATTTTCCAGTCACTTCCGCTTCCTTCATGACGTAGCGGCGTAATATGCACGACATAACCAATTGCTGCGGACTGCTCACTCGCTGGGGAGTCGAACACAAGGTTTCTTTAATCTCTCCTGCAGCAGTAGCAGCACTTACGGCGCGTCGCAGTTGTGACAAATTTACCTGTAAAACCGCACTTGATATCGCATCAGAATTGCACTCCCTAACTGGCTCACTAATTCAACTAACTCCCTCCTCTCGCGCAAACGCTCGCTTATATAGAAAACGGAATCTCCATAGAACATTCTAGAACGATCTCGACACACGTTCTGGAGGTGGGGGAAAGAAACCTCCAGAAAACTCTGGTTTTCTGCCGATAGCGTTTCCGTGTTTATGCCGGGTGAGAGCGTTGCTTATCTCTGTTTACCTCTGACAGGGCGGACGAGGCAGTATTTTTAACACTTGAATTATTTAAATTAAATTATATAATATTAGATTCAATAACAGCCCGCCTTGAAGCAATATGTACGTAATAAATATTTAAAATGTATATAACAGTCATTGCAAATACTTATATTATTGTAAAAATGTTTAATAATGTTATGTAAATACATTACATAATTTAATAATGTAAGAGATGTGAGAATAATAAGTTTAACGTTGCTATCAATGAGGTAACAATGAGGTAACCTTGAGGCAATAATGAGTTTGAGAGTTTAAATGTTACTAGTCATGATTAGAGCAACGATAATATAAATTTTGTGACAGTTTAAAATTAGCCAATCAGAGACTTGAAATACAAACGTTTACGGGTTATGACGGTTGAAATATGTTCAGTTGCCTGCAGACCTTGGTAGTGACCGGATGGATGGTTCTCTAAAGAAATATGTATTCGTGTGAATCGTAAAATAAGTATACGCGTTAACAAAGTGCAAGTTTTAAATTAAAGAATCTCACAGCTCTTGATATCAGTGTAGTGCTATTTAGTTTGTATCACGGATTAATAAAAAGAAGTGAATTTAAACTTAAAATCTGTGTAAGACTACATTCTCGTCGCACCAAACCCTGATTAAGAGAAACGTGTCTATAAAGTAAGACTGACGCAGCCGAGGCAAACATAAATACTATCTATAGAAGCAGTTTAATAGCAAAGTAAATATATGTTTTCTTTTTAAACTTGGAGCGTAACAACAAAAATACATCTTCAAATCGGCTTCTCACACTAGCAGCATAATACGTAACAAACAATCTTCTTCAAATTAACGCCCAAACTCCTAAAGACAACTACTTCAAGTTGGCTTCCCAAGCGTAAGGCTAATAACTTACGTAACAATAGATTACGCAAATAAATAACATCAACAACAAAATAACTACTTCAAGTTGGTTCCCATACGTGGGGCATACTACTTCACGGGTCGACCTCCTGATAACCTTGGACCATAGCCCTTGTCTCACAGTATGTATATAAATTTGATATGCTAAAGTGTTCTACGTTCTGTAAAGTAGGAAGAGATGCATAAATTGAGAAAGAAGAAGAATAAAGCCAAAGAGAAAAGGAAAATTGAGTAATGCATGTTTATATTTTATGTCCTTTGATACTGAACAGGATTTATTTAAAGAAAACAATAAACAAAGCTATGGAAAATTCGAATCCGCATCGGTGTGCCTTAGCCTATGAGCCAAATTACAGATTGTCGTTTGCCCAACTTAGCTACCAAGCAACTTGAGAAATGTAGGGCAGTTTACGTCTGTACAATACCGATGGATGAAATTCTCTTTTTCGCTTGTCATTCTGTTGAACCGCTGTGAGGTTTATACGCAGTCATAATATGTCCGAGTAACACAGTAAAGGTTCGCGAGAGAAAGATTGGGATGTCATATGCACAGAACTTAGTGTGTCCATATAAAAATATACTCCTGGTATGATCTGTTGAAAAAGTTTTATAAAGCAGCAACATTTTATTATCTTTATGAAGGGATAATAACTACTAAAATAGATTTTTACACATAAGAGTTATATCACAAAAATATTTCGATATTTTTGTGGCATTAAATATACTAGACAGAAATAAAAGTGGTATTAGAGCACAGCATAATCTCGAAGATCCAGAAAGGGATTATAATAAATGAATTTCTTAAATTATCATATTTATCTGCACAGTTTGTATATTCGCAACCTTATTATCTATGTCCTAGGATTACCTGCTTGGTCTTTGTAGTCCTACCTTTGTGTCATGTTTGTTAATGCATTACGTTTTTTTTATTGTTCAATTTGAACCCCACTTTCAACTTCAGTGGTGATATCAACGGCCTTTTATTCTTGGAACGTGTTTCATATCGACAATGGTGTTAACTTTTATACTACTACACTAGTCTGCATGTTCGAACTCTTTGTCAGATGATTTCTTAAAAGTAGGTGTTCTTGAATCACGTTTTTATGCTGATTCCAAAAATAACTTCCGTTTTGTTCTATCACGTCAGGTTTTTACACAAAATAAGTAATGTTTTTACAAGTTTACTAATGAGCGTAGAAAAGTATTCAAATACCATTTCACACAGGTAAGTTTTTATTCAACAAACATTTTAAGAATACTCTCAAGAACTCCCCTAATTTATTTCATGACTACATTTTAACAAAATAAGAAGCCAAAGTGTTTCATTTAATTTTTTTCAAACTTTCTCTTCTTTGACTTCCTTGCAGAGCCTTGCAGATGACTGTCCCTCCTCAACATCCAACAGTAGTCGGCCGTCATAGTTTTATTCCATCTTCCCTGGTACCTCCTCTCCATTTCCTTAATATTTTGCTGAAAACGTTCACCCTGCTCTTCACTATAATGTCCCAGATTTTCTGGAAAGTAGTCGATATGTGAATGCAGAAAATGCACCTTTACACTCATGTTACAAACCATCTTCTTGAAATTGTCCAATGTTGTTTCGACAATGGCCTTGTAATTAGGATCTTTTTATTGCCTAAGAAGTTTTCAGTAACTGATTGGAAGGCGGTCCATGCTTCTATTTCTCTCTCATTCATTGTCTACTCAAAATCTTCATCAATTTCTTTATTTGAGGACCAACAAAAATTCCAGGCTTTAATTTGTCTTGTGTAATGAAGGGAAATTTCTTGGAAAGGTACTTGAAGCAGGGTCCATACTGTGGTAGAGCCCTTACAAATTGCCTCATCAAGCCCAATTTTATGTGTAGTGGCGGAAGCAATATCTTTATCTCTATATTTTTGAAGTGAAATTGTGAAAAAACTGTACCTGATAGAAAAAAACTAAAAGCAGTTCTGAAATCAGCATAAAAAGTGAGTCAGAATCACTTAATAGTTTTCAGTCATCCGATATCATGCAGACTAGTGATATTATTACACTGTTTATTTTACATCGCTTTAACTACAAGGTCACATCGCAACGGATCTGTGAGTGGATAACTCTTAGATCGACATGTGGAGGACAGTTAGCCTTCTAGGTCTCATCCCTGTAACCAGCCGCTTCGTCGTGTCCACACAGACCCTAGCGCATAGCAACTGGATCTTCTGCTTCGTGCTGTGCAGATGGCATTAGAGTGCGTCCAGTCTATCTGTTTTCATTGTCTGTGGATAGATGGAACAGCATTCACTATTATCACCTATTTTTCATGTTGACTTGTTTTAGACTTAAGGTAGAACATTGAGTCGTGATATTAAATATCTAATCCGGTATTTACCTTAGCGGCTGAGGGAAACCTCGAAAAAGCCTCAGTCAGATTGGTCGGCCCACGGGATTTGAACCCGGGTCCGAATGCGGGACACAGAGGTTATCGCCTGAGCTATACCACTCGGTTTCTCCTACTATTGTCATTGATTTTTATAACTAGATCCCGCATACATTCACACTCTGATTCATTCTTTCAGGCTCTGGGGAAGGTAGGGAATAATCTTGGCTAGAGAAAAAATCCCACCCCCAGCAGGGAATTGAACCCGGGACCCCTGGCAATACTTTACTGTAATTCACTATACACTGTAAAGCCTTAGTACATTCATTTTGGGCAAATACATCGGTTTAAGGCACATCCGTTCTGTTTGTGGCGTCATAGAGAAACTTAAATTGTTTTATTTAGGGACGCTCTTTAACTGCTGTGGTCCTTAGCGTCCCATTCTATATTCGGCATGAAAGACCGGTAATTTTGCTCAGAGGTCTCTTTTATCAGGCTTGAGGTTGTTTTACGTGCCGTAAATCTACGACACGGGACCACCGGCTTTACTTCCCTTCCGAAGGAAGCCATGCTAAGTATTTTACGCCCGAAAAAAATCCATCGCCCTCCGCCGGGTTTGAACCCGCGACCTCGGGAACTAGAGATAACCACTACACCACGGAGGACGTCATGGAGATTAGTACGTTCAGAGAGAAAGCTTTCTCTGCAGGTGTGCATACTTGTTAAAGAGGTTTCAATATGTAAACTGGTTGCCGTTCTTGTATTGTTTATCATTGTTATACACCTCAAACATAGTCTCCTGTACTAGGATAATACTTATTCATGGTGATTAAATAGTTCAGTGGTTTCTAACTTGGAGTTTAAACGTGATAAAAATTGCTTCTGTCATCCTGGAACAACAGAAAAAGCATTACGTTTTTATAATCCTACATGGGAATATTTACAAATACTTTTGGATTATATAACTACCTGTGTGTTATAACGGGTGAGGCATTTAATACAGGCCACCTGAATAACACGGCTATTTGTAGTAATAGAAGGGAATACTTCAGACAAAAGTTGAGGTGAAGGGGGACGTATTGTGGTATAGACCGTTTTGTGATGAGTGTAGGTGTACGAATATCAACTTCATAATTTTAAATGGATTGATATCATTCATTATTTGTCACTTAACAGTTCATTTGAAGACGCATACAACGCTCAGAAGCGCTTTACTACACGATGTAATTCTAAATATCTGATGTAAGTAAGCGTCAGAAATGATTGCGATTGTCTTTAAGCTGTCCTCCGTGGTATAGTGGTTACCATGCTAGCCTCTATTTCCCGATGTCGCGGGTTCAAACCCAGCGGAAGGCGATGGATTTTTTCGGGCGTAAAAATCCTTAGCATGGCTTCCTTCGGAAGGGAAGTAAAGCCGCTTGCCTCACGTAAAGAACCTCAAGCCTGAGCAAAATTACCTGTCTTTCACGTACAATATAGAATGGGACGCTAAGAACCACAGTAATTATGGAGCGTCCATAAATAAAACCCAATTTAATTTAGATTGTCTTTAACAGAAATTGTTCTATGTACCTTGAGCTATCTCCATTGGTTATAAAAATACAGCTACCGTATGCGTCTTCAAACGCATTATTGAATAATAAATAATTATATAAATTTATTTAAAATAATGAAATTGGCATCCATATCTCACCTACACCTGCATTCACAAAAAAATTATCTATACCACAATATGTTCCCCTTCACTCCAAACAACTTTTTTCTGAAATATTTGCTTCCATCACTAAATAGCCATGTTATTCAGTGGCCTGTTTTAAAAGCCTCATCAAATATACAACCAAATTTTAAGTATTAGCTATTTTATTATTGCCGTTTCATTGAGGCTACAGTGTAAAACTCTGGTAAAGAGGTCATAAAGTAAAGGATGGCTTCCATATCTTTGTAAGCTTTAATATACTGTTAATATTGACTTCTAAACTGCAATGTAAAACCAGATATCGTTATTTCTGTACACATAATTTGATTCCCTGTATCTTGGTCTAGTAACATCCTTTGATTCTGAATCCTGGGAAGGAAAATTCATGATACAATGGTCCGTTTTCCTAACGGTTTGAGTGCTGGCAAACACTCCATATAAAAATCATATTTTGCATCTGTTGCGTCATGCATGAGCTAGTTTATCGGTGTCGATGGTGTGGGGATAGTATAGGACAATGTAAACCTGGCCCCCAACCCACCTTCCGGAAATATGTCTTGGTGTCCAACTGACGCATGCGCGCTTCGAATTGAGGAGGATGTTTGTTGAGTTGAGCGATATTTTGTTGCGGAGTGGGGTTGATGTGGAAGTGAGAATTACAGTTTTCCTGCCGTTGATGTTATGGTCTCTGTTCCTGCGTGTAATTTGTGGATCCCGTCAAAACAGAAAGACAGACAGACAGCCAGAGGGTGGGAGAGGTGTATGTCATGGCTAACCTCCTCATCACTAATAGCCACTTCCGCTTAGCACCAAACTCTCCCTCCGCTAACTCTATTCGGTTTACTTTTAAAGTTTTAAACCACAACGTATACCGTATACCCGGTTCTGCATCTTTGTATTCCTGTTGAGCAAGCAATGGAGTTATGGGTATCTACTCTTTAGAACAGTGAACTTAGTGATTCTTGAGAGGTTTGTGCTTTCAACAAGGAGGAAGCAAGCTTCACCTATCTTTATTACATTTTGTTACATTCTCTACATGGTAAGTAGAAAAACTATAGCATTCCACCCAAGAATTCGATAGCGAAATCCCCTGAAGAAAGCATTTTTAGAACAAAGTCCATGTGCGTATCTGTCTGTGAACAGAAAAGCTCAAAAACGAAATGTTGGATAAATACCAAACTTTGTATTGATACCGGAATTATTAACTCCTATGATTTATAATTTTATAACAGCTAAATAATTGCAATACATAATTTACATATATTGAATCAATGCATACGGGAAGAAGAAAGGGTAAGGGAGTCACTATTAGGCAAATTACGTGTTCAGGAAAAGCAATTAGGTAGAAGTCACAGTAGCTAAGGCAATTAGGTTCCGGTGAACTCAGTCAACAAGAAACCCATTAGCTCAAGGTTCAGGTAATTAGAACTCAGTACGTTAAGTAATCAGAGTTGTGTGAAAATGCACGTTGACCAGTTCTGAAGAAATAGAAAGGGAAATTATTCTTAGAATTTAGCAACTCAAAGAGTAAACGTTGTGTTTCAAATGCGAAGAAAAGCTTCAGATATGGAAACGTATAACGTAGGAACTTTGGTGGTGTAGTCGTCAAGCAGTGGGACTTAGGTTAATAAAAGGGGGTGTGTTTCTAAAATTAGGGTATTTTCCAGTCTTTTCGTTTAGTCTTTTACAGGCAGAAATTAGTTTCTCGTGCTATTAATTCTTTATCCTCAAACTGTCGTAAACTCGCTTCATTAGCTCATGTATTAGCATACATTAAATTTCTGGGTCCATTTAACTGGTGTTGTCTATTGTCAAGCTCAACCACGTTTACCCTGAGAAAATATCTCCTAACTTACCACTGTAGTAGCTGGCAGAAGGTTCATCAGCAGATATTGGAGGCCAATCAAAGTGCCGCAAAGGGGCACGTAGTCAGTATTTAAGTCGAGGATCTAAAGACACGAAGATTTTTAAGAATATCCCTTTGCAACAAACTGCCCCTTACATGGAGCTCTCATGGGCAACGGGTCTTTCTACAGGGCACTGTGTCCTCGGAGACCACCTGTACAGAGTGGAACAGTAAGTAGATCCTGCCTGCAGACGGTGTCAACAGACAGATGAGACAGCTGCCCGTCTATTGTGCGAGTGCGCCGCACTTGCTGTCCAATGAGCCCTCATATTTTGGGAGTCAGTTTCCAAAATTAGAGGAGCTTTCAACTGTCACGTACCAGAGCCTATAATTTTGTTTAAGTGCTAAACGTTAAAATATAAACGAAAACATAGAAGCAAAAGCTGTAGAACTCATAAAATACAACATTTCTTCTAAATAGCTTTATTTGTGCCATTAGTAATTTCGGAGGTAGGTATCCGTTATTATTAGTTTTCTCACGATGCCGTAGAGGGAGTATGGAATTTTAAGGTCAGCTTTTAAACATCTGACAACAGATTTGGTTTCCTCTATTCCCCTTGTATCCATAACGAAATGTGTAAGGTTTATCTCAGTAAACACGAAAAAGATAGAAAAATAATCTTTCGTAACAATAGTTTGCCGAGGATATATAAAAATAAATAACATGAGTAGAGAAAGTCATGTGAATTTAACACATCCAAACTTTACCGCAAAGTCGATGTGGTATTGAAGTCCATAGATAATTATAATTCTAAATGTTACACTGCATGAAATACACATTTTTATTTTGTTTTGATCACTGTATACGACTGAAAAATTAATTTTTGTGTAAGACATATACGTGGATCTTCCCTCTAGAATTATTTTTGTAAAAGCAATATCTTCCGCACAGTTCGCCGTTGAAGTTTCGTCAGAATCCTAATTTTCGTGCTGTACCACATTTGATATCGAAGAGAGGACCCTGTAATGCGCGACTCAACCCTGAGTCGATACAGATTGCTGTGCTTTGGTTTCCACTAGATTGTACTTTGGCGGTTGTACTTTGCATCGACTTGAAAATAGGTCAGAGCACGGCGTAAAATGTTTAACTACGAAGCCTTTTATATATCGGTAATAGAAATTATATTGGGACGCAGACTATATTATCCCACGACAGGTTACGAATCTATCTAATGAAACTTGAACCTCGAATGGGGTTAATTAAGACTATTAGAAGAATTAAACATAGTAGATCATATAAATAATGATAACTTTCTTACTCGTGTTGTTTACAATCAAATCACCATTTTATCAGCTGTCAGATCGTGGCATACTGACATATTAGATAAATGAATAATCGAATGTGTTACAGAATACTAACCACTGCTATCAACAGTGGGAATGAGAAAATGGTTCACCTTAAAATTAAGATAAGCTAAAATCAGAACACAGTAGAGCATATGTTTTCAACATCATTCATTTATGAATTTAAACTATTTGAATGTGTTGGAAAGATAGAATCAGATGACTGAAAAATTCAATGCCATAGCCGGGATTTGAACCACGGATCTCCCGGTTTCCGTCCGGTTGCTCTGACCACTGAGCTACTATGGCAACATGCCGGCACGCCATTAACTTCTCCAGCTGACTCGCATTTTTTCCCGGTAAACCACAAGGAGATCTCAAATTGTATTGAGATGTCATACCCCAATGGCGACTTACATTCTTTGTAAGTACTTAAGTCCCGGGCTTTTAGTTTCAACCACTATTAGGTCAATTAATGGAATTAATAGTTCTTTCACACAAGCCGTGTGTTGGACAGGGTTGGAAAGTTGGACAGGAAAGAAAGTTGTGTGAAAGAACTATTAATTCCATTATTTGAATGTGTATTGATTAAAAACACAATTTTGAAAGTTGAAGGAATCTTCCGGTTTTCGGTAATGGAAACTCAAGTGGATGTTGAGGTAGTAGGGTTTCGTAGTTTCTCCAGAAGGGATAAATGACCATATGGAAGATGTAGCCTATTAATCACTACATACTAATACCTTTAACGTCCGTGGCATTGCTAAAAATGGTTGGTTAATATCAAATACAAGGCGTATGAATGGAATAGTCAGTGCAAATTATCTATCAGAAAGTTCCCGGTAATCTCCTGTGTTGAAAGCAGAAACGGGAAATGTGAATCGTAACACTAGTAGAGAAGACAAAGAAAAAACACCATCTAAATATTGTTATTGCGGAAAACCGTATTCTCTTGCTCAGAGAATAAAATCTGGAAACGAATAATATCTTGCATCTTTTAAGTTTCTGTTACGAATATAAATATTGTGATGGAAACGAGTGTATTTAACGTTATGAACGTGTGCCATATTCCAATGTTAGAGATTCTAAACTAGGATAGGATTTATTAATGATAACTATATCAAGACCGATAATTTATTCGTATGTTACCAGTGACAAATGAAGCGAAAATAATGTATTTATATTTTTCCCAACGATCTTGATTGCGGAGAGAAGAATACATGCCTAAAGTGAAGTGCATTTTCAGAATTATTTATCAACAGTTTATATAAATGTTTCATTACGTTTTCCCGCGTAACGTTTTCGTTAATATACAGCTTTAAGAATGAGTTTGTTTTACAGGTTATTTTTGGTGTAGAACTTTTTCTCAGTCAGTCTTAATTAAATATGCACCAATTTTTGCAACTGCACTTCTGTAAACAGACAAAATATGTAAAAATTCAAAGGGGTCAGTAGAATAGGTACTTGGTTTCAACAAACTCGCACGTTAGTCCCTGTGAGCAATTATACCCCTTTCAGCCTGTTTATGTCTGTATAATATAGAATTTATAATCACCGAGAAGTTGAACAGTATTGTGAAGTGTAATTAATCTATTTCCGAGTGCCTGGAGAAGATAAAATAGTAATTGGCTAAATATTGCAATTAAATCACTTACTACTTAATATTAACTGTATATTATTTTTCACATCTCACCAAAAATACTTTTTTCTAACAAATGACTAACCCACAAATTATCCTTTCTTTGATATGTGCCGTAATATCAAGAAGAGCCTGTTAATTTTAAGATGGCAAAAAATAGTTTAGACATGGTCGAATTTTTTGTGTTAATTAGAATGTTTATTTATTACTTCAGATTTATTTTGTACAACGATGCATTACAGTGCTTATTATATTATTTTTAGGAAAACCGTATTTTTCTCAAAAAGTGTTAAATGTTGGTTAGCCAACCCTGCCACTAGTGCCTCATGTAATATAACAGGCTGGACCATTTAAGTTGAGACTGTACAATATCTCCAAAAACTAGCGTTGTAGAAAGATATATCTTATTTGGAGGAAGTCGTGATGGGCATTTTAGGGGCCAATTTAATTTTTTTTAAATGGCTACATTTAGGGTCAATTTAAATTGACCTAAAATGACCATCAATTGTCCTCCAAATAAAAGACGACTAACGACATTTACTTTCCCCCATAATATCAAGCAACTTCTATTCAAGCCTACAACGTTTAGTTTTGGAGATATTGTACAGTCTAAACTCAAATGGTCGATCCTGTATGTGTGTGTGTGTGTGTGTGTGTGTGTGTGTGAGTCGGACATTAAAAGAATCGCTATAACCTGGTTTTTTAAACTAAAGTAAACAATATCACAATTACCCGATGGTCAAAACATTGTGAAGTTCTTGCTACAGAAGATAACACTCAGGAGACGAGATATCATTGCAGAGGTTGTAGTTGTCAAGTTTTGGAAAAAGACGGGCGGATAACTTATGAAATAATAGCTCGTGAATGTCGTATAACAAAATTGTATCTTCAAAAGGCAAAGGTCAGTGCCTATCGGCGATAATGCAACTTTAAATATCGGCATTGATGAATTAGAATTATAGAATACTTGCATCCATCTTATTATAATATTTAACAACACTAAACAATTCACTCCGGAATCAACTTTTAACCTGTCATACTAAATGGCTTTCAATGAGCGTTGATGCGAAGCATCCCAGCTGTTAATCTTCAGAAGAGATTGGCTTGTGAGGCGGAGGGGCTTCGGCACCGATCCAGGAATGGGAATTATGTACTGACGCGTCCCGACGGGGCGCCCCAGGAGGGAGGGATGAGGTGAAGTGAGACAACGGGCGGCCGGAACAATGAAGGCACAGCAATGACAGGGTCCCTACAGTTTTAAAATTGAACACACCGGCAGTTAGACAGGCAGACCGTGTACCCCGCCCCTCATTGTGCCCAATGCCCCCCAAGGGGCGGTCCATGAATTTATTAATGGAACGAAATGGAGGGAGAGGAAATTCGGGGGATGAGAGAAACCAGTTCAGCATTCACCTGACGACCGGAGAAAACCCAGGGTCAGAGTGCACGGACTCCGGGGAACGAACCCAATACCTGCCGAATGCGGGTCACGGACGTTACCACCTGTGCCATCCCGCTCCGTCTGTGTTGAGATGGTATCCATCAAAAGAATTATCTAAGATTAGTTTATTTGATGCGACCTTTATTGATAAGTTTATGTATTACACTGATTTATAAATATTTTTATTGCACTGAAAGCTGAGAAAATACTTTAAGTAATGCTTTATTGAGTTTTTTATTTTACACTATTATAGATATATCAATTTTACGCGGTTTTCAAATTTTAAACAAAGTTTTCTGCATAAACGTTTAAACTTTACGAGCTCATGAAATTGATCAAGCATGTCAATTTGCAGCATGCAGAGGGAAGGTGCGAAAAAAATACACTTCCTTTATGAGTATTTTAGGATAAAACAGAAAAAGTTAATGTTTTATATTTAGCTTTAAATAATCTTCTTTAGCTATATTCACATTTTAAAAGCATAATATAGGATTAATACAGTATTACTATATCTAAAAATAAACAACGTATACGAGGGCAGGAGAAGAGAGGATCTCTTCGGAATTAATTTGCAAATTGGTTCATTGGATTTGATTTTGTTATTTTTATCCAAGCTTAAAGAGCATTACGGCCCAACTTTTAATAAAAACAAAAATCAGGGGTTTTTACCCCGAACTAAAACATACGTTTTAACCTTAGGCGAGCGCTCAAAACCATTAGATTTATGTGTTTTATAGCAACTTTAGACCGAGAGAGGTGTTCAAGGTCCTTAGGGTATGGACACGTGAAAGGATGTCCGCGGTTCAAATCTCGCCAGGACCGCCCTCCCTGGCTGAGTTCTTTTTCCAGGTTTTCCTCAGTCTCCTTAACTGGCAAATCCGGGAAGGTACCTAAACTTAGACCTGGAACGTTTCGTTTCTAAATTTCCTCAATTTTCATTTCATATATCAACAGTGTGCACCGCCTGTGTTGCCTTATGCAGTAAGAACGGGTGTTAATTACTACTTTAAAAATAAAGTATTTATCTGCGTATTTATTTGAGGCAGGTTCTTTGGTAACATTATTATTGCCACAGAATCGTAATTTACACATAGTAGTAGATCCCAACATAGTTTGAGTCGGTTAAACGTCTGACGGTCTGATGGCGCGACGAGTTCGACCCGTTTCCGATACATCGGTTTGCATCGGTGAGGGTGTTGCCTCCAAGTACAAATCGTCTTATAGTTACTACTTTTGGTTGCGATGACTATTGTCTCTTAGTTCTTCAAATATTAGTTCACAGCAAAAAGGTATCTTGAAACCGTTTAAAGCCTGGACTGTTTTCTATTTCGATTTATTGTGCTTTAAGTTTTGGACAAACAATTTTCATAATCTAAATTAGTAATGTCAGAGGTGCAAGTATTAAGTCAGAAAGATTTTGCTTCATAAAATTATTATCAATGCTCTATAACACTTTCTAGTTGAATATTAGCTAACAAAGCTACAAGCTTAAAAATCACACGTAACATTTCTAGAGCCAGTGTGGCGTACCTATATGCCGCAAAACGTAAATAGCAATTTCATCTATGTCTTCCAATCATGTTTGGAAACCCTGATGCCAAATTACTGCCCATTTTCTCCTTATACTATGGGCGGTGCCAAAAATTAATTTAGTTACCTATTCTTCATCTCTACACTAGAACCAGTGCCTAAGAAAAGGTCGTAAGTTTAACTGGCACGTGACCGTAAATTCGGCCCTTATAATCAGCAATGTCAATTTTCGGTTTTGCGGAATTATTGCTAAGAAGGCACTCCAAGACAGAGGAAGAGAGTGAGGAAGGAACAGCTTTACAGTCAAAATAGCAACAACCGAAAAGTTTTAACTCAAAGGTTCCTTTCACTCTGTGGTTAGTAGGGTGAGACAAGTGTAGGACAAGGTTTTCTCCTGATGAAACAAATAGAACATAAGAAGAGGGTCTTAGTAATGAAATGCAGGTTTTGTTTGTGTAAATTAATAATTTCTTTTTCAACTAGACAGTCGATTGGCATACTGGAGTCCGTAATGAAGGTTTTCCAACATTCTTGTTGCTTTTAAATATATGTGCAAGCACTCTTAGTTTACTGTAAATGCTGTTTATAAAATGTTTACTTAATCTTGTAAGTTATTTGCACTTGGAAGAATATAAAGCTATCAGTAGACAAAAGGCAGGAGAGACTCATGGCTTGTGGGAACCTTTATGATTAAATTCCCTTGAAGTTTTTGACCACTGTTGAAAGGAATATTTCAATATAAGCCACTGATAATCCAGAACGCCATCAGTTACTGATGTATTACAATATTTCATTAAGAATAATAGATTTTCACGAGTTGAACCCTCTCCTCTAAACAGCTATTGATTTTCAAATGGCTTTCCCAGATTTTCCAACACCTTTCACTCCCACATTTTAAGTCTCGCCCCGCTGTTTGCAACTCCCACAACGTGAGCAGTTTGGTTGACGTATTCGCTGATAATTAATGAACAAATCAACAATTGAATCGGATTGTCCAGAAAACGTATAGCGGAGTGACAGGTGCCGGGTTGATGGGAGTGGATGTGATGCCAGGCCCACAGCTACACGATAGCCAGATAAACATTACATCAGCACCGTTTTGTTTTCCTAGTGCACGTTACAGTCGATATTAATTTAAGGGAGGCACTGCTGTAAAAGGCGCCGCTATCCACCGGGCAGGTCCTGAATATTTAATACCGTTGTATTGTTCGAAAATAAGAGCTGAATTATTTTAGCGTGTTTGACGGACTATGGGAATGGGGGAGGGGGTGCCACGCACTGGTGAACGCGTATGCTATGCTCACCGAAATCCCATGATCGAATGCAGACCCCCACCTCCTCTGTAGAAAAATTATATTCTCTTCCACACGCGAATAAAAACAAGCCGTTTGGTGCTAATAGCTTTTCAGCTGTAGATTTAAACATGCCTCTACATGATAGGCGTATTTGTTAGGGTCGCTGATGTATATTTCTGCTGTTACTTGTCGAAGGTCTCATCTACTTAATATTATTCTTGTCTCTATTTGTTTAAATTTTTAATGTATGTTGATTTTAGAATGAATTACATATTTTATGCGATGCATTATTAATACTTGGCCTTGAGGGGCGGCGTTTCAATGAATGATGTAAATTTCTTCAGTATATTAATTTGCACCTCCAATTGCATAAGTCTTCTGCGCGACGACATATGTGGTACGACACAACCAGAGTGTCAGAACCTGGCTTTGATAATGTATTAGAATTATTGTGGTCTTTGACAAGGAAACATTTGTTTAGAAGGGATGTTTATTGGGTTTAGTTTGGAGGGCAGAATATTTAAGTGAATTAAACGTAATCAACCAATGGCGCAGCCAGAATGTGGTTCTTTGAACGGGTTTAATGCATTTGCGGGCATTTACCAGTGCAGAACGGCTATTGTCATGAATTTGACTATCCGCCCATAAACCCCCGCAGGGGGGACCACCACTTCAGCTGCTGTGGTGCGAGCTCTGTGTACCCCTGGCACTCGTGATACTTCTGATGTTACTAGTAGTACGGGGACGAACACTCGAGCCCCTTCCGTAACGGAGTTGTTCGGATTGGGTTGGGCTCGGCGGGACGTACGGGAGATTGGATACGTCTGGCTGGTTTTTCCGCCAAGGCGGAGTTGTGAGACGCCTCAAGGTCCTCCGGCACCGCCCTGGATAGCCGGTAGACAGTCTGCTAGGTTGCTGTTGGCCCTACCGAAGTTTTTGGTAGTGTTTCTCTTCTGGGGTTGACGCGTGTAAGTAGCGTATTCACTTCCGCCGCTGTAATGGGGGGTCAGATTAAAATTTTCAGGTGCCGGCGCAAAGGAAAAGCCCTTGGGGGATGGGAGATAAAAGAAACAACACACGAACCGTGTATGTAAGGAACAGTACGCATATAAATTTGTGGAGACGCTTCAAGTGTTATTAAAATCGAAACAAAATTGACATTAGTTCATACGGTGAGCCCTACCTATCGATACGAGGTCTTATGTATACGAATTTGAGAAGTATTTGTTGATAAATTTTGAATTTGGTTGAAACCTGAACTGAGTTAGGGTAATTTCTGGGGAGCCTCCACAACATTATAAGACTTCTAAATGATCCGTTACAGTTACGGATGAAAATGTACGTATACTGTCTTCAGCGATGTTTTAGCTAGTGAGTGGGGGAGCTCTTCCAAGCAGATAGGGGTTTAGCTACTAGAAGGAGATAGTGTTTACTTGGTATGCAGCAGTAGTGAAACACGTGGCTGTTTTCCAATGTACACGCCACGCGCGGCACGAGTTCAGCATACTGTGTTTCTCTTCCCCTAGCAAGCTTCATCTGAGAGATAAGCCACCGCATCCCACTGGCTAAAACATTGTTAAACAGACAGTAAGATCCTAAATAACCCTTCTTGACTTATTGACAATTTGATTTAAATCGTTGCAAAATTATGGATAGTTTAATTC
The DNA here is from genome assembly GCA_030765065.1 of Deroplatys truncata. Classification (NCBI taxonomy): domain Eukaryota; kingdom Metazoa; phylum Arthropoda; class Insecta; order Mantodea; family Mantidae; genus Deroplatys; species Deroplatys truncata. The sequence goes on from CM060990.1 coordinate 671,080,129, forward strand.
AGAAGCTCCCTAAAAGCTATGTTTTTAAAGGATTATTTTCATAAAACGTTTATAAAAGGAAATAGTATAATACTGCGGCATTATTTTTGCCATAAAACAAACGCACCTAAATTTAAAACAATAGATTTGTTTATTCTTACATTTCCAACCCGCAGTAACATTGGGGCTTATTCTTTTGGGAGGGGCGCCTTAGTTTAACAGGGCTAGTGTCAAATAAATAAACAAAATTAGGCGTAAGAAATAATGTTACCAAATCCAGCTTACAATCTGGCGTATTGCATTATTATGATCTTAATTTCTTTATTGTACAGGGGGTTGCAGAATTATCAAAGAGAAAAACGAGGGGGGGAGCACGAAATACGAAGGTTTGAAAATAGTTGGTTTATCCTATCTAGTCTCAATGTTTTACAATTACCCTGGAGAATATGATAGAATACCTTACTGCTTCTACAAACTACCCAAACCTCGTTTACAATTCTACAGTTTCTGGAAATCCCGTTATACTTTATTTTCAACTCCTTATAGACAAAGCTATATAGCTTGGCCAATCGGAGCAGACCATTATACACTTGACGGTACGAATTGGCGAAAAGTATAGCATTGCTTTTGTCTCATATTTATTTTCTGTAGGGCTCTGGTGAGGGTTTAAACCCCGAAAATCTTACGTTGCTGCTCCACAGAATCAACACGTTATTCTAAGTGATTGCTATAGTTTTTCACAAAATTAAGTTTGTTTCTTTAACTTGATTTTTTATTAGAAATATGATTTTTTTTGCATGAAGAGTGTCGCGGTTACTTTCGTGTTATCTTATTTGCTGAGCTCCTGTTATTGGTTTACTATTTTAAATTTTGAGTTCTTTGTCCTCCGGCTAGCTATTATCATTCAGTCGAGCAAATCTCTTGAACAGGGTGTGTAAACGGAAAGGAGTTGTTACTAAAAGATAACACTGATAAAAGAATTTGTTTTTACACTTTTGTTGCCGTCACACTTCATTAATTTCACATATTTATCTCTTGATACACGCCCGACTGAAAATGTTATATTTTCGAATGTAATTATAATCACTTATTTGCCGCACATTATTAATTCGCGTATTTCACATCTTTTAACTAACTTTACGACGTGAGAGATTCTGTAGAACTGCGCGGCGTGTAACCCGTGGATGATTCTGTTGAACTGCGCGACGTTTGCCTTGTGAATTATTCTGTAGAACTGCGCGTTACCCGTCTCTGGCACGGAATTTATACTCTCTCATCCCGATATGCCTAAACATTATAACAGAGCTGCTATTGGTTAATAAAACGCGCCAACATTAGCGTCTATTTTTATATCCAATCAAAATTACGAACACATATGCTCTAGGGAAGATATTCCCTCCATTTCTAAAGAAAAGCGCGCTACTCTGACGTCATTTGTTTGTCTCTTATAATTGATAAACAACTCACCCCCTCGCTCATTGTTACCCGCTCCTATTGTCAGTTTCAGTGAGGTCGTGTAAACTTATTTCCTAACAATGCTTATAATTAACAAACATCTCAAATCATTATTGCCATACAATAATGCTAATTTACACTACAATCACTCTGGCATTCACAGTGTTGTGATATAAAATACTGCGTCAAGAGTTGGATCTTATTTTCAAAAATCGTATCTGAAATTACTGCCCACAAGCCACCAACCTCCAGGGTCCCCAGAGCGGAGCCCCACGCTGAGGAGAGACCTACGTGAGCGGTACCGCAGTGACGTCACGGAAGAAAACTTTACAGAGCGTAAGCCACCGTCCAGCCGCAACACGCCAACAACCCTGAAACAGATGACAACGAAAATGATGGGTACAGGAAAGGAAAGTGGTGGTAGAAGATGAACCACACCGCATTTGCCTGGTGACCATGAAGAACCCTTGGGCCGGATTGGGCGGCCGCCGGGACCTCCCAAATGCGGATCACAGATGGAACCGACTGAGCCCGCTCGGTAACTTGTGGAATATCTCTCTCCACTAACGCTTGAGATATCCGTTTTTCTTGGTCATGCTCGATAAAGTATCTGGCTTAACTGTTCCGTCCCGTGGAGGAGCTTGAGTTTGGAGTCCCGCCTCGCAGTAAAACAATAAAGAAATATAGAAATTTTAAAACACAATTAGATTAATAAATAATAACTATAGACATACTATCTGGGCTGTTAACGCCAGTTGGAAATTCCATATAGCCTACATTTTAAACCAAGCTGTTCATGAAGTGTTTTCTATATTGAAGGGGCAATATCAACAAACTGCCGCTAGTTCGTATGAAATGAAAAAAGGAAACTTATTACGGCCTTAATTTCGTCCACTGTTTAGCATGGCCTGCACGGCGGAAGTCTAATTATAAAGCTACTGACATGGATAGACCACATACAGTATGGCATATAGGGTGTTTTGAACTTTGAAATCGTATAGGTAACCTTCTTTCAGACATGTTTTCTTAAAGAATCAAAGGAGGATTCAAGGAGAAATTGTGAGAGGTTTATATAGTACTTACATTTTCAAGAAGTTCTTCCTGATCTACTCCACCCACTTCCTCTTAATATAAGGAATGCAATTATAACATGATACAGTACGCCGTCATCTGATAGCTGCATTTCACGCTCACTGGATAGGTCGGAGTGGTCCATTTCCTTGGCCGTTGCCTCAACTGACTTCCTCTTGGGGACTGCGTGAAATCTGTGGTTATGAAAAACCTGTTGATACTGAAGAAGTCGTAGCGCGGATATTCAGCACAGCACCTGAAATCAGGAAAATGCCTGATGACTTTGAAAGGGTAAGACAAAGTTTGGCTTGACGATGTACCTACTGCAAGCCAATGGGCGTATGATTCAGGACTTATTGTAGTAATTAGACAGAAAATTAATGGGCACGTACTGTCATTTAACACTGAAGTGTGTGTTTCTCCTTTCCTTTCGGTATGTTGTTTTGGATGAACATCGTATACCATTTAAATTTGCATACAGCTAATTACGGAGGCTGTCCAGAAATTAACATCCGTTCATGCATAGCACGAGAAGTAGTGGGGGTAGCGCCGCCATTTCGACATCAGCGTGCGCATTGGCTCAGTGCGTTTCTAGCTCTGCAGAATGAGCGCCAAAATAGCAAATCCCGCCAAGTGTGAAGTGCGTGAGAAGTGTGAAAAGGCTAAGAAGAGCAATCCAAAACAAGAGTCGTGGTCTTCTGACATCTGGTGTTGTGTTCTTACATGACAACGCTCGCCCTCACACAGCAAACAACACAAATTAACTTTTGGCAAGTTCAAATGGGACGTTTTTGACCATCCCCCGTACAGCCCGGACTTGCCCCTATCGACTTACATCTGTTCCCGTACCTGAAAAATTGGCTGCAACTCAGCGCTTTGGCAGTGACGAAGAGCTTTAAAACGCCGTGACAGGTTGGTTTAGTTCACAGGCGCCAGAATTTTATGCAAAGGGTGTTTCAAAGACTGTCAAAAAGTAGGACAGAGGAGACTGTGTAGAAAAATAGAGAATAGCTGTAGTTTCCAGATGTATATAACAAAACGTTTGTATGTATACCGGTTTCATGTTTATTTCAAAACGGAGGCTACTTTCTGGACAGCCCTCGTACATCAATTTAATGACACAAGTCTCTCTAACACTAAAACGAAGCGTCAATGGCAATGATTCCCTTAAACAAAAATATGTTTGAATAAAAGGTCATTTATTTCCAGCGTTTGTCCGTCTAATTTAGAAACGCCTGTATATTGTTTAAAGCTTATTGTTTGAAAATTCACGTAAAACATAGTGTTGCGCAATGATTGACTCTTCAGATCTCGTTGTTTTAATCATCTGCCCACACCATTACACACGAAGTATTTCTTCAAAGCACAGACAGTTTTTCTTGCAGCATGTAATGAAATGTATCCTTAAATCAACAGAGCAATAGAAGACAAGAAAAGTGTATAAAAGTTAGCAACCTTGAAGTAGATAGTATCTTTACGTTATTTGCACCACGCTTTGAGCGTCAATTTGAAGTAGGTTGTATTGAAGGAGTTGTATTATATTTCAACTGTTGGGAGCCGAACTTGAAGTTTGTTGCAACCGCACGTATAGTATCCGCTTTCCGGTAGCCTTCACCATAAATGTACTTTCCGGTGGCATTTGCCCCCAAAAGATGTTTAAAAATATTAACTTTGTAATTTGTCTGTTTCTCTAAATACTATATATTTATGTTTGCCTCGGCTGCGTCAGTATTATTGTTAGAGACATGTTTCTCTTTGCAGGGTTGTGGTGCGACTGAAGAATGTAGGCTTACACATTATAATTTTACTTCACTCCATTTATTAATGCTTGACACGATTTAAATAACACTTCACTGATATAGGGAGAGAGCTGTGAGATTCTTTTATTAATAACTTACACATTTTAACACGTAAACTATTTTTGTCTCACACTGAGTACGTATTAAACTTCTCGAGGCCACATCTCGCGTCCGGTTAGAAACACTGTCTACAACCAACACGACCAGTTATGAGCGCTGTCTACAAGCAACTGAACTCTGAAGTTGTAAATTTTGCTATATTTCAGTTTTTGATTGGCTAATCCTAGTCCAATAGAATACCTTCATTTAACTAAAGCTTTTTCTGGTTGTTGGTTGGCTATTTTATGAACTGTCACAAAAATTACATTATTGCTTCCAAGAATCAATAGCATTACACTTTCAAATTCATTATTTCCTCACGGTTACCTCATTGTTACCTCTTTGTTAGCAACTTTTAACCTATTATTCTCACAGATCCTACATTATTAAATTACGCAATACATTCACATAACATTGTTACACATGTATACAATAATATAAACATATAGAATGACTGTAATATACAATTTTTATATATTGTTATATACACATATTGCTTTAAGGCGGGCTGTTATTTAATTTACATATTATATAATTAGACTGAATTTATTTAAGTGTTAAAAATACTGCCTCAACCTGAATACGATCAGAAACAGAAGATTGTGTATTAGCTTCTAAGTATAAAGGAACAGTTATATATCTGAAAGTCTAAATAACAACGGGAAAATTTTGTTTAATGTCTGCCGTCTAAAGAACCGATTAATATTATATGAATTGATTCAAATAATTGCAAAATTGTTCATTCGTCCTTCTTAATTTTAAAAATAGCAATGCAGCACATAATTTACCGAATATTTCACAGTAATTTGTTAATGTTTAAGCCACGTTATGGATGAAAGAAATGTTTCCTAACCTTATACGTAGAATGTTAATACCATTAAAAGTATTAAAAGATTATTATATAGAAGTTGTACGAGTAGCTTAAATGTCAAAGCAGTAATGTGTTAAAGAGTCAAGTGATAATTCATAAAACTTCAACATACCCAGTGGAGAGTTTAGAGAGTAAATACTGTGACTTTGTCTAATTTCTAATTGTCGGTTCAATAGTTTTTACTGTAATTTTATTAAACTGGTTCAACTTTCACGAAGATTCACTAATGTGAACTAGTTCAGTTTCCCCTGTCATTTCAGTTTCTTCTTCGAATGTTCACTTCACTTGCTGGGAGTCGAACCTAGGACGTCTCCAATCTCTCCTGCTGCAGCTGCACGTCATGGCAGTCGTCACAAACCCGCTAGGAGAACAACACTTTTCGTCACACCAGAATCGCACTCGCTATCTCACTCACTCATTGACTCCTCTCTCGAAAACGCTCGCTTATATAACATATAGAATCTTCCCCAGAACCTTCTAGAACTATCTGGACGCAGGTTCTGGAAGCGGAGTAAAGAAACTTCCAGAAGAGTCTGGTTATCTGCTGATAGCGCTTCTGGAGTTTACGCCGAGCGAGAGCGCAACCTAACTTTATCTCCGACTGCCTGGGGCCGACTTCCCTAATACCTTGGGCCATGCTCGCTGCGTCAGAATATTATGAGCAATAAGTAAAGGAAATTATATCTCAGTGTTTCTGCGTAAAACGAAAGTTGTTTTTCTAATGGGAAAAGGTAGCATTAAATGTAAAAGAACCTGATGTGTTGCATTCACATTACTTTCCCTACTCTTGTACAAACTATTTTTACAAACCTTATTTTCCCTCTACTTCATGTTAATCGATATAAACATATGCAAAAACCTATTGCTAATTTTCTTGTAGATGCAAGGGGAATATGTTAGGCTTTAAGCGATAGTCAAATATTTTAAGAGCTGGTTGCTATGTGAAGCATTTTCATTTTCTTTGCATGTCCAGGAAAAAAAAACAACTAATTCCCATTTGAGAAGTAATACAAGTATTGGAAAATTCAAAAAAATAACAAGGAATATCTCGGAAATGGTTCACTTAACAAAAAAACTGTATATGACATAAGTTGTGTGTTTTAATGAGATCTACATTTTTTGTGAAGTAAAACTTTGCCTGTCTCTTACGGTTTACCAATTATGCAAAAGCCATTCACAATGAAGAGGACCTTTGAGGACATTTCCAGAAAATTCAAGATATACATTTCGTTTGCCATAAAATTTTCTTAAGTATATGATATTTTAATCAAAATCGTTAGAGCCATTTTTGAGAAAATCAAAATTTTCGTATAATGTTCCACGTAAAGGGTAGTCTGGGGTTGGGGGGTTTTCCTGAAAAACTTCGTGTCGCATCTTTGAAAGACACTGGATCTAAATACTAAGTTTGGTATTTATCCGACTTTTGGTTTTTGAGTTATGCTGTTCACAGGCACACAAACACACACACACACACACGGACCTTTTTCTAAAAATGCTTTTTTTATTCAGTGGACCTCAAAACATGTATTTCCGGTGAAATCTCGGTATTGAATTTTTGGATGGAATACAGTACTTCCCCTACTTACTGCACGTACTAGAGAAAGTAATAAACAGGAGTTAAATATTTTTAATTTCACAACTTAAATACAGAGTGCGCAAGAGTAATGTGCAGAAAATTGTGGAGTAAAAAGGCAATACCAAACAGAGCATTTTGAGGTTAGGAGCACGGGATCGAAGATGCAGTATAAGAACAGGAGCGCTGCATTAACATAATTGGAAATATAAATTTATGAAAGGAAGCCAAAATGAAATGTAACACACACGGCAAGTGTGTAAACTAATGCGTTTTTGTATCGATGTGAAACTATTACATGCGTGTATTACACTGTACTTTTTGTACTGAACAAGGCGAGCATTCGGTATTACGGCACCATCCAGTAGGCTTCGCATCAGACACACCTAGAAACTGTGACTAACAGTGTGCAAGAGTGTGTTTTGTTTACATCCGATACGCCACAAGGGTATTTCACAATTGGATACTAACGTGGTGGATTTAATACTGACACTTAAATAGCACAATAAATAGGTCACCTTGTGCCTGGCCTCAAAGTGCTTATTTTGGTGCTGTCTTACGCCGCAATTTTCTGTCATAGACTTTCCACACCCGTATGCCGTATGAATTTAAATAAATGTAGTCCTATTAATGGTCCTAAGAGCAGGTTTAAATGAAAATCTGTAGTCAGTTATAAAGGACCTCAGGTGTTCATGTGTTACCACGTATACTTAGGTATATCTAAAACATTATATCCTTACAAATTCAGTTTTTGAGCCCCTGTGTTAGATACATTAGAATGAATTTAACCTTCCAAAGTTTCTGTTTTCATTATTAAGGCCAGTAAAGGTGATCCCGTGTTTGAAAAAGGGAAATAATAATCATTATTAAAACATTATATAATTATGCATTTCAAAATATTGGTCTGTGAAATCTATTTTTGGGGAAATAATCTAGGTGGGTGTATGCTTAAAAAAAATAACTGTTTCAAAGCTCTTGGCCCTTACGTTGAAAAATCAAATTTATCATGGCTGAAGCAGAGAGTACATTTTCCTCTTCACGTTCGTGTAGGTATCTATAAAGGCTTTAACTTCAGAATGTATGGCTGAGATTAGATGAAGCAGGCTTTCTGCCATCTTAGCCCCTAGTGAGTGAAACTGATTTTATTTATTGCGCCACAGGACCTCCTCTTGGAATTCTCCATCTTTTTAACGACTGCTCCAACCTTTATGAGAAGTTTCTTCTGATCCTCCCACTTTCGGCGACTGCTTCTGTTAAAGATCACCTCGCTTTTTCCAGAGTTTGATTCTGTTTAAGCAGCTCTTTAATATCGCTTCATGTTATCTTGCTGGAGCTATCTGCAGGTGATTTTTAATACTCGTTTTTCACGTGCGTTAAGCATTTCTGTTTGTAATAACATTAGTTTTTTCCTATGCAAAATTAATTTAAATTAAGGGTATAATTATAACCACACCTTTAATGTGCTGCTCTTTTATTTATGATATTATGTTATTTAAAATACTGGTACTTAAAATGAAAAGCTGTAGCTAATAAATAAATAATTTAAAAATACTATTTACTTTCGAAACTGAAATTATTTACTCACTTATTTGATTAGAAAATTTTCCAGTAACTTAAATATTTCACAGGCCAAAAAATTTATTGGAATATTTTATACCTTTACAGACAAAACTATACTTTTTGGCCAATCTGGGCACAAATTTGTGTACTTAAGCCAGAGGCTAGAGGAAAACTATAGTATAGCACACTACTTCAAAAAAGTAAGAGGGATGGGATGGGAAGATAATTTATTGCTAAAGACATTTACACGTCTAGCAAAGTCAAATATTAAATATTACAAAAATTCAATCTTATAACATTCCTAGACCTTATAGAGTGAATTTTTCTTCGATATCATTAAAATCTGTCCCGATTCACATTTAGAAACTTATATGCACAAATGTGTAACATTTGAACAATCTGGATAAAATTTGGAGAAATTGTGCTACAAGTAAGACTGAAAATCGTAATCTAATTAGAACTTTCAAAAACCATAGCATATTCAAAATTTCAACCACTTACACATTGCAACCGTGCAATGCTGAATAAGACAGCGTGTAAAAAGTAAAGTTAAAATATTAATCTAAACAAAGAACGAAAAAAAAACGTACATTTGGCAATTTAATCTGAACTGTGGCATAAGTTACCAGATAATTCTCCCTCTCGTATCTCTCCGTTTTGCTCCCTGCAGTGACTGTCCTGATTTCATTTTTGGTAATTTTAAGTATACACTTAAATAATTCGATATCAGTATAAGTAGAATATTAATACGACAATAAAAATGAACTTTTCTTCAAAATAAAACAACATACCACATTTTGCTTCTATCTATCGTATGCATTAAGTTTTAAACCAGGGATTCTCCTTTTTCACACACATAATAAACGCACGAGATTTCATATAAACGCTAACTCTATCAATAACTATATAGCAGTCCATTAGTACATCATAACAAAACATTGTCGTCCTTCGTGGTGTAGTGGTTACCATGCTAGCCTCTGGTTCCCGAGGTCGCGGGTGTAAACCCGGTGGAGGGCGATGGATTTTTTCAGGCGTAAAGATCCTTAGCATAGGTTCCTTCGTAAGGGAAGTAAACCCAGTGGTCCCGTGTTGTAGATTTACGGCACATAAAGAGGCCTGTGAGCAAAATTTCCTGTCCCACGCCCAGTATGGAGTGTGAAGCTAAGAACCACAGCGGTTATAGAGCGTCCATAAATAAAATTCACTTTAATTTAATAACAAATTGAAGCACCTTTTATGTAGCACACAGGAATCTGGGATTCATCACTCGTAATTCATCTTACGTCAGTATTCTAAAATTTCGGTTTATTTTATATAATTCATTTGTTTAGACCTAGACTTGAGTGTGCTTCCATTATATGGAGTCTTTATAAAATCAAATATGTTAAGCTTATTTAAATAGTTCAATGCAAGTTCCTGAAGTATACTTTTCTCAAATTCTTACCCCATTTTCCTAATAATTTCATATTATTCATTACTTCAGTTTAAAAGAATTGTCACTTGTTAGTGTTCCTGTACAAGCTATCACACAATAAGGTTGATGATCCTAACCTAAAACAGTCAATATGCTTTTATGTTTCCAATGTCACACCAAACAGATTTTGTAATAACTTTTTCATTCATAAAAATATTCCCCTATACTTAGAATAGCATCTTGTACAGTAAATTACAATATTTGAGTATTGTATATTGAACACCAATTTTAATAAGTTTCCTATATTGTGTGATCACTTATTACCAATTATATACTGATTAGCTTAATGTATATGTGTACCAACATTAACAAATTTTCGTTTTCTGAGTTGTACCGGGCGAGGTGGTGCCACGGTAATGTGTGTGACTCGCATTCGGGAGGTTCCAAGTTCAAACCCCGTGGTCGACCATCCTGACCGAAGATTTTTTTGGATAATAAGTAGCTATTGTATTCCACCCAAAATTTCGATGTTGATATTTCACCAGAAATATATTGAGGCAGTGTTTTTAAAACTTAAATGATTTTCAGTCTAATTATATAATATATAAATTCAATAACAGCCCGCCTTGAAGCAATATGTGTATGTAATAATTTGTAAAATGTATGTAACAGTCATTGCATATGCTTATATTATTGTATACCTATTCAATAATGTTATATGGATGCATTACGTAATTTAATAATGTAGGAGCTGTGAGAAATAGGTCAAAAGTTGCTAACAATGAGGTAACATTGAGGCAACAATGAATTATAAAGTTTAAATGTTACTTGTGATTCTTGGAAGCAATAATGTAATTTTATAGACAGTTTAAAAATAGCCAATCAACAACCAGAAAAAGCTTTAGTTAAATGAAGGTATTCTATTGGATTAGGAATAGCCAATCAGAGACTTGAAATACAGAAATTTACAAGTTTAGGCGGTTGAAATCAGTTCAGTTGCCTGCAGACAGTGTTTGTAACCGGATGCGAGATGCGTCCTCGAGAGATTTAATACGTATTCGTGTGAGACGAAAATAGTTTTACGTGTTAAAAAGTACAAGTAATTAATAAAAGAATCTCACAGCTCTATATCAGTGAAGTGTTTTTTAAATCGTATAAAGTATTAATAAAAGGAGTGAAGTCAAATTATAATCTATGTAAGCCTACATTCTTAAGTCGCACCACAACCCTGCTAAGAGAAACGCGTCTCTAACAATAATACTGACGCAGCCGAGGCAAACATAAATATATAATATTTAAAGAAACAGTCAAATTACAAAGTTAATATTTTTTTAAACTTGGGGCAAAGGCCACCTGAAAGTACATTTGGGGCGAAGGCTACCAGAAACTGTTTACTATACGTGCGGTTGCAACTACTACAAGTTCGGCTCCCCAACAGTTTAAATACAATACAACTTCTACTTCAAATCGGCTTTTCCATACGTGAAAAAAAAACTCTCAAATTGGCGCCCATACGTGGGGCAAAGAACATAAAGACAATACACTTTCTCAACAAGTTTTGAGGACCCTGAACAAAAAAAGCATTTCTGGAAAAGGATGTGTGTGTGTGTCTGTGAATAGTATAACTCAAAAACGAAAAACATTAAACTTGGTTTTTACGTTCAGACCTTCCAAGGATTCGACACGAAGATTTTGAAGAAAATCCCCCCACTCCAAACTAACCTTTGCATGAAAAATGTTTTGTTATTTTCCATTTTCTCAAAAACAGTTGTAAAAATTTTGATTAAAATACCATATGTATGTCTGGAATTTTCAGGAAATATACTGCAACACCCATTTCATTTGGAAGGAATTATCTGTAACCGGTAAACGATATGAGATATACAAAGAGGTAGAACACAAATAATATAGATCACTTTAACACACAGAATTTATTTAAAATAACTTTTGTATGGCATCAGCCATTTCCGAGATATCCGCTAATGTTGGTTTCAATTGTTCAATACTTTGCAACTTTTTGCTATCCTGTCGCTATTTACTTGTTTATCATGATATCGTGGGAAATGTATAGCATTTTAAAGTCACAGTGAACCGCCTTTAAACACCTGATTGTCGATTCGGTTTCCTGCAACCGTCTATATACCTACATCCTAATGTATAAGAAACTATATCTGGAAGTTTCATCTCGAGCAAGATAAATCAGCTTGCGTAGTAATAGTTTATAGAACCTATATAAAAATAAATTATAGGGAAAAATCATGGAATGTAACTCATAAGATTTGTTTCCATTATGTTGTAATTAAATTGTACTGCATTGCATTAAGTGAACATTTTAATTGGAGAAACATATAATAGTCACTAAATAAATAAATACGCCCTCCAGTAGTCGCAAGCAGATTAAGTCTGCACTATAGCGTTTTTTTTTATCTCGTTCCGTTTAAGGGGGTGAAGGGTGAAATTTCTATTTTGCACAATTTTAAAGCTACATACTTAATTTTTGTACACATATTTGGAGTGTTATGTAGAACTATTTGGCAGAGTTTCATTTTTGAATGTCAATTAGTTTTTGAATTATTGAAAATCTACTTTAAAAGTATTTGCAAATTTTAAAATGAAATACAGTTCACACTTTTTTGAAAAAAGTTTGAAATATTTTTACAAAACCAGAAACTGATTTAGAAAAACTTGACACATGGTTTGTGATACCTTAACCGTAATGGAAATTAAAAAAATGACGTGCATAGCAAAAATTTCAAAATGTTTGCAATCACTGCACACATTTTATTTTTCATCTCAAAAAGCACTAAGTTAATCCTGAATTCCATGCGTCAGTTTTTTTAATTCTTTATAGAATGTACAGCAAACATTTCAGCTCATTAACACGTAATTTTGCATAATATTTTGTTTTGATTGAGTAAAAGCGTAGCAAAAATTAAAGTGAGGAAAAATGAGTTTAAAAGTTTGTATGCAGTTAACCAGAAATAATGACTTGCAGACCTTCGCAGAAGCTTCCAGCTTAGATGTGTAATTTGTACTCTTTTTTTCATTACAAGCACTGCAAATCAGACAAGCCTTTCAGTGCCAAGTCCTATATACAAACGCTTTTAATTGTGGTCATTACACTTCAGGTCCTTCACCAATGATGACAGTAAAACTGGTGTCCGCCAGTATACATTGGTGTGCAAAACCTAAGGACGAAGTAATCTTCGCATGCTGTGACACTGCCAAGTAACAAAGCTCGATGAAACTTGAATCATACGTAGATGGAACTGCTACGGTATGCTACAGTACGCAACTAAACGAAATGTGCAATGAGATGAACGGAAATGCCACTTTTATTCATAAACCATAGGCTACACTAAAGACAATACGACATATGATGGCTCTCTAGATTTACAGAAACAGATACATGGTGCTTAAAAGGGTATATGATCACCACAGACATCAATGCATGCTCAGCATTGTGCTCCCATGCTGGCCACAAGGTTGGTAAGCACTTCTTGTGGTAGGGCGTTCCATTCCTCCTGTTGATAACTGTTGGATAGTCGTTGGTGCATGTGGATGTGCTGCAATGCGTCTCCCCAAAGCATCCCACACGTATTCGATGGGATTTGAATCGGGAGAACGGGAAAGCCAGTCCATTCGCCGAATATCCTCTCGTTCCAAGAGATCCTCCACCTGCGCTGTTTGATGCGTTCGCGCATTGTCATCCATAAAAATGAAGTCAGGGCCGATTGCACCCCTGAAAAGACGCACATGGGGAAGGAGTACAATATCACAATAACGTTGACCAGTGAGCGTACCGTGTTCAAAGATTTGGAGATCGGTGCGCCCATACAACATAATGCCTCCCCAAACCATAACACCCGGACCACCAAAACGATCATGTTCAAGGATGTTCCTGGGTTCATTACGTGTTCCCACCTCTTGCCAGATGAGGGTACGTCGAGAATCTCTACTTAGACTGAATCTGCTCTCATCCGAGAAGAGCACGCGACGCCATTCTTCGTTGGTCCAATTTTGATACTCTTGGGACCATCGCAAACGGTGCCGCCGATGTGCGGATGTCAACGGAATACAACGTACTGGCCGTCGGGCAAAGAGACCACCTCTGTGTAGTCGCCATGCCACTGTGTATCGTGAGATTGCGTGCCTAGCTGTCCTGTTAAATGTGGTTGCAATTGCACCCGCTGTTTGACGTGGATCCCTTCTTGCCTGTTGCACAATGTAGCGGTCATCTGCTGCTGTAGTTGAGCGTGGGCGACCACCACCTCTCCTTGGGACAGCAGTGCGTGTGGTTTGGAAGGTCTCCCATGCACGTAAAACAATGCTGTGAGCAATTCCAAACTCCTGAGCAAAACTTGTCACACTTCGCCCTTCTTCCAGTTTCCCGATGATTCTTCCCCGTGTGAAGTCATCCAGATGGTGTATATGGGCCATGTTGCAATGAAGAACACTAATACTGTGTACCGTAACAGCTTGCTAATTGCCACACACCGTCTTGTCCTGTTTCGTCAACTGCCCCGTGTTGCGGGACTAGACACATTTGGCACTATAGGCTCGCTACACTCACGCCATGTGACGTCCAGCTTTCTGTGTACGTGTGAGAGACCTCTGGCAACATGCTCCCACACCTTCATCTACTTCCACCATCTCGTCCTTAGATTTTGCACACCAGTGTATATTTACAGACTACATTATTTACTACAGGTGTATGTTCACAATTATCCTCCAGCTGTTTCTGACTTAAATCTTTCTTTTGCACATCATATTCTCGCTCATCTAACCTTTTATCACGGTATTATTTACATTATTTACACTTTTTTCTGGCTCATGTATATGAAACAACATATAACTTGATGTTACACGTCGTCTACCGGCAGAGCTGCTGTTACAATGTTATACCCATCATGGTGGCTCAGTAATAGATCAGAAATTAACTTTCACGGAAAAAATCCCACTAAAATTGGGAAAAAAGAGAGCAGATTTCTTTTTCATCACCTGCCATGCCTTCTCAGGGACATTTAAGGAGCACAGACCCTTAAATATGATGTAATTAAAACAACTTTCAGGCACTGTAGTGCTTTAAAACTTTGTATATATGTACTTCAAACCACCTTTCATTTTTTGGTACAAAAACACAAAATGTGAAATTTTGTTATTTTTGGTCACAGATCACCCGTTTCCCCCCTTAAGCTCTTTGAATTTAGGAATCACGTGATTTGTGTACCTTCCTGTAATCAGCAGTATTACAGCGGTTAACGAATGGTGAGCAATTGCAGACGACAGTCCCGCACGAGTAACGACGTTGGACATTAGCTGCATTGTTGCCGTTAGCAGAAATAGTAAAAGTCATACAGTTCTAGTCATACAGTACTTTATTCACAAGGTTATTCTTATTACTTATGTTTCACTTTGTTATAGCCATGCCGTTTCATTACGTTCAGGTTAGTGAATTTTTTATTTATCTTTTTTTTTGCGGAATGGATCCTTATGAAAACAGAGTCGGAAAGAAGCATGAATGAATGAATATTTATTCCTCAATACTCACAATTGCATATTTAAATTACATACATTTTAAACTATAATAACATTTAAAAAATATTCTTTATAGTCATTCTTAACCATTTCTCTTTAACCTAACCCAAATAGTTGCCCATATCTTTTATATTTTTATCCCCTTTTACAGTCAAAATCTTCCTTATTAATATTTCCCCATCCATTTTTTTCCCATTTCTTTTGCCAAAATTGTTCTCTACATGTTTTTGTTTGATTGGAGTATAATATACAGTGGAAATCCGTGTTCACTTCCCCACATATTGGGTATGTTACTATATCCTCGTCATGCCTTATGCCTTTTAACCTTCTAACTCTTGTTCTAGCCCATACAAATCCTTTTCGTCCTAGTTTATTACATATCTCTATATACAGGGTTATTCAAAAACAAGGAACAGACTTTAAATATGCATTTCTAATGAACGACAATAGATGGCGACACATGCAATACATCACTGAGTAGAGAAAAGTTCAGCATTTTATTGTGTGTGTTCAAAATGAGCATTATTTGTTATGCGAGGACGGCCAGTGCTTTTCCGTTTGCATACGTAACCATCTTCTACGAATTTATTGTATCAATTGTAATTTTTTTATGATGAGGCGGCTCGTTGTTGAACTTACAACTAAATGCACGCTGCAATGACACAATGGATTCACTCTTTATATAATGCAGCACACAAAACGACTTTTTCTTTGGCGTCGCCATTTTCTCGTAAACAAACACAGCGCCGCTGTAGGCACTGAATGAAACTAATAGATGCGGCTTAAAACTTTGAACTTTCCTCTATTTAATGACGTGTCGTGTGTGTCGTTATCTATTGTCGTTCATTAGAAATAAATATTTAAAGTATGTTCCTTCTTTTTGAATAACCCTGTACTTTTCCCTCTCCCATACTATTTTTATTTCCCTATACATTCTCTCTTGTACTGCCAAAAATATATTTTTGTCATTATCTTCCAGCCTTAATTCTGCTTCTTTCCAAAAGTGTCTAATGTAATATTCTGCATTTATCCACGCAACCCCTATCTGTTCCAAAACTTCCTAAATGCTTAATAACCATGGCCCTTTCTATTTATTTTTGTATATAAAATATTCTTTGATAAAATCGCTATTGTCCAGATTGGGAATTCTGTACAAATACTGCGTAGCTCTTGTGAAAATTTTGATCTTGGTGGAATACCAAGTTCTAGCCTAAAACATATATAAAAAAATCTATTGACTTTGTCAACCTCTCTCCAGGCATCATCTACTCCCCATATCTCTGCCCCATGCAACATCCTACTTTCTACTGTGACAGTATACATTCTTTCAAGCTATTTGACATTTATGTCTGGCAGTTTTTTCAAACATGATCTTATAACACTCGTGGCATTATACCTTTTGCTCTAGATATCTTTTTTTGTTCACTCCAACTTCCGTTCAAACTTAGTCTTAGGCCCAGATAATCAGATCTCCTTACCACTTCTATTTCTCTTCCATTTATCTGCCATGGCTCATTCATAAATACGGGAACAAACAGGGGATGGCTTGACTCCACGAGAAGCAAACATCGAGTTTTTCGAAACATCTTCCCAGTAATTCTCTTTCCAAACAAGACCAGGTTTTAATATCCCGACTGAGAATGGGCCATACCATGATCACGCACAGTTATCTTCTTTCAAAGGACCAACCACCCATCTGCCACCAGTGTAACATACTGTTAACGACGAAACACATAATCGTGGAATGTCCACAATTGAAGCCGGAATTATAAAGGCAATAATTATCATAATATTCTGAGAAGGATAGGGATATAAAATAAGTAATAATATATTTAAAATCAGTGTATGTATAAAAAGGAGAAGCATTGTGACAATTGTTGACTGTAAAAGCGACAGAAATACAAGACAGGCACAGGTTAGCTAATTAGGGACCAGCCCCAGGTATAAAGGGTAAAATAGCTGAAGCCAGTTTCTCTTGGAATTCATGGGTGCAGTAGCACTGGCCGGGATGTGAAGGCACCTCTAGGCTTCAGGACGCCGAGTTGTGACGAGCATTTGAGGGGAGAGTAGGGGAAGTAAGTAGCTTGCTTTTCCTTGTAGCGCGGTGGAAAAGACAGTCTGTCCTGAGTGCTTGGTGAGAGCAGGATGACATTCTCGTCGTGTGGAGAAGAAGGGTGGTGAACATGCTAGAGGGTAGAACGCTTAGCGGTAGTTAATATTCTTCGGTCTTGATAAAGACACAGTAGCATCGTATGCGTTTACAAGTGATCGGCAAACCTTAAGTTTTATTTTAAATGGCGAAAATAAAAGTGTTCCAATAAAGTGTTCGTGTTTCTCTGTACATACACTCGTGCATACCCAGTGATTAAGATCTCATGCTCGAGCAGCCGTGGCAAATTATAAAAAGAACCAACTAGGAGGAGAAACGCAGCAATCGTGAGGCAAAGGTAGTGCTTCATTGTTGGATGACGTAGAGTGGCTGCGTCACAATACGACCAATGGAGACAACACTACCAGATACCTAATGATTTAAAAATACCACTTAACTATTCGATGTACTTTAAGATAGTTGAATTTTTCAAAAACATAAATTTATATAAAAGTATATAATGTTCAATCAGATTAGCTATAGTGTCAGAATTTTATACTAGTTCATTGTAATAGTTCAAAACTGTTAAATAATCTCGTTGTTTATTGTTAAATATGTATTTTAAAAGTTGTAAAGTCGCGATACTGTGGTCCAGATTTGGCAGGGAGTGGCCATGAAAGTTTTCTCATACGGTTTACAACAGTATTATACAGTATTTGTTTTTGAATTTGAAGAGCACGTAACGCATTAAGAAATATAGAATTTCAGTAGAATTGGACAGGATTTATATTTTATAAAACGTGTGTACTTAGTAAATTAAAATTCAAACATATCAAATTGTGTGTTCTGTGTTACTTTGTTGTTATTTAGTTATAAATCCATATCTTTTCCCATAATGACTCGCAGTTCGCAGCGACCACTAGCGGTGTAAAACATTGCATTGTTAATAAACTAACAAATAAATATCGCGACAAAGCTTGGACAAACCTTTCAAATCCACCAATTTGTTGTGTTACGCAAGCAACAAGCTTGATTTGGAGAAGGCCGCATTGATGCAACGCGCACGGCTTTCGCATTAAACGTTAGCACTCGGCAATAACCGTAACGAAGTAGACAGGTTGGTCAGACCACCAAAGCATATGAGACCTCATTCAGTAGCTCAGCGTGTCACTCAGATGTGTGCGCAGTGGCAACGAGACCGCCAATTGCTATGATTACAACGATGAAATAACGTCTGTGTGCTTCCCGTATGATGGGGCAGATACAGAAATCACACTCTTGTAATGGACCCGTAACTATCCACCACTGTCATCGTGATGCAGCAGGGCTAACTCTGCGCACCCGGGTTTCAGTCCTGTTTGCGTCAAACTGCCTTGTAAAAGATTTTATTTAGGGGTCCTTACGATGAAAATCTGGTATCCTTAAAGTTTTTGTTCCCTTAATCGATTTCTCGTCCTTCGATTATTTAATCACCCGTAATTAATCTTCGTTTCACCAGTAGGAAAACTCACCTCTCAACCACAGAAATGTTTGGGGCGTACTGGAGAAGCTCCTTAGCGATTATTGTTCTCAAAATCCAAAAACTGACAATACTGATTCTCAAAGTATTAATTTGGCTTTCCTTTGCCCGTCCCTTGCCTAATTAATACCCCGTAACAGTTAGATTTATAGCCATCCTTTGGCAAGGATTTCTAATTGAGAAACGAATTATATTCATTATCAGAGAAGTTACAAAATATAATTCACAACACATGAAAAAATCTGATGCGTTACATTCAGATGACTTTCTCTACCCACTACAGTTTATTATTTTCTCTACCACGTACATAGTAGAGAATGTGTTGCATTCCAACCAAAATTTTGATACCGAGATTTCACCGGAAATACATGTTTTGAGGCCTCTTGAATCTCAAAAAAATGTATTTTTAGAAAGATGTCCGTGTGTGTGTGTGAGAAAATATTAAACTTGCTATTTAAGTTCAGTACTTTCTAAAGATGAGACACTAAGATTTTCCAGAAAATTCCCCACCCCAAACTACCCATTATATGGAACATTTTTGGAAAATTTTCATTTTCTGAAAAACGGCACTAAAGATTTTGATTAAAATTCCATACACAGAGTGAACCATTTAAGTCGAGACTGTACAATATCTCCAAAAATAAGTGTTATAGAAAGAAATGACTTCAATAAAAGTTGCTTTATATTACGGGGGAAAGTAAATGACATTAGTCGTGTTTTATTTGGAGGATGTTATGATGGTCATTTTAAGGTCAATTTAAATTGACCCTAATTGTAGGTTCTCATTTAAAACAATTAAATTGACCCCAAAATGACCATCACAAAGACCTTCAAACAAAACACGACTAATTGCATTTACTTTCTCCCATAATACCAAGCAACTTTTATTAAAGACATTTCCTTATACAGCGCTTAGTTTTGGAGATATTGTACAGTCGCAACTTAAATGGTCCCTCCTGTATATTAAAGATATTTACATGACAAATAAAATGCAAATCATGAATTTTCTGGGAATAGCTTGTCAAGTCCACCTTAAGGGATGGGGGTAAACGTACTACACAAAAAATGTACCTCTCTTTAAAACACACAATTTACTTCAAATAACTTTTTTGTGGCATGAACAATATCCGAGATATCTGTTATTACTGGATAGAATTGTTTAATACTTAGGCATTCTTTTAAAGTGCTGTTGATTGTTGGTTGTTTCTCGCGATGCCATAGAAAGAGTATTGATTTTTAGTGTCAGCATATAGCGTCTAGTTCTTAAACATTTGACTATCGCTATTCTATATAAAAATGTGTAATGTAGCTATTTCCGGAAAGGTTTATCTCCATTAAAATGAAGTAGATAGAAAAATAAGCTTTCGTAAGAATAATTTGTATACCCAGCAATAAGCAATAGAGGGTAGATCAAGTCATGTGAATGTAACACATCAGATTTTCTTATATAGCTTCTACAAACTATTCTTACGAAAGCTTGATATTCCGCTTTTTAAAAGCGTGTTGATATGTGTGGCTTTCAAATTCCATACTCTCAAGAAAGAACTGAATAACAGAAGCAATTTGAAATATGACAAAAGTATTGAAAAACGCAAACCAATATTAACGGATATCTCAAAAATGCCTTGTTGGAAATAAATTAGGTTTTAAAAGGGTTCTACATTTTCGAAGTTTTGTGCACCTCTTAAGATTAATTCACCAAAATTATACAAAATACTTTCCGAATGAACATGATTTCACAGGCTGTTCCTATATAATTCAAGATGTACGTTTTATTTGCTGTGTAGATGCCTTATATTTATTCATTTAAAGTTTATTACACACAATGTGTATTAATATATATTACCTAATGAAAATAATAGCTGGAGATTTCTTTTCTTACATATTAGTATATGATCGCGTTGCAAGGTAATCCACATTTGCATTCGTTTGAAAATCATGGTATCTATTCTGGATACATACGCGATGATGGAAGCCGCTGATTGCTGCATTTGTGTAGACATGGTGCATGTCGAATTTAGGTCCTTTTCAGAGCTCATCTTTTAATCAAAACCGTTTTGCCATTTATAGTGACCAAATTGGGATAATGGCGGGCGCAAGCATTGAAAGGGTCCCTGACGTTTCCAGATCGAATTAATCCGACGCCGCCTGGGCCAACCCATAAGCATCTAACCTCTGGGAGTCTCGCGAAATCGGGGAAATCTCCGAAATCTCCTGAAGCGGGTCCTAACTGAGCAATTCTGTAAACGCCAGGGAAGAAAACTACACAGCACACATCCACCGTCCAGCCGCAGCCCGCCGACCAATGTCGTTTGGTCCTATAACCCTGAAACAGATGACAAGGAAGATGACGAGTACAGGAAGTGAGGGGCATGAAAATCGTGGTAGAAGATAAATCACACCAGCTTTCGCCCGTCGACCCGGGGAAACCACGAAAAACTCCTGGGTCAGGGTGGGCGGTCGTGAGGATCGAACCCGGGACCTTCTGAATGCAGGTCACACACGTTACCAGGGCGCCACCTCGCTCGGTCTGTCCTTGTGTAAACGTGGCGTATGTAAACTGGGTGTCCTTTCCAACGGTCATCTTTTAATCAAAATCGTTTTAGCTATTTATGAGAAAACTAAAATGATGGAATATTTTTTCATAATAAACAGTAGTTTGGGGTGAAGGGATTTTCTTTAAAATCTTCCTGTCGTATCTTTGAAAGATACAGAACTTAAATACCAATACACAGGACTTTTATAATGTGTTTTTGTTCAGCGAACTTCAAAACGTGTATATCTGGTGTAATTTCGATATCAAATTTTTGAGTGGAATGCAATAGCTTCTCTACATACTAGACCAGTAATAGAGAAAGTAAAACTTCAACGTTTTATGAAAATAATTGCAATTTCATACCAAACAAGTCAAATAACGGGGATGAGCTCCTTGATTTTGGAGAAAAATTAAATTAAATTGAGTTTTATTTATGGACGCCCTTTAACTGCTGTGGTTTTTAGCGTCCCATTCTATATTGGGTGTGAAAGAACGGAAATTTTTCTTAGAGGTCTCTTCGTCAGGCTTGAGAATCTTTTACGTGCCGTAAACCTACGACACGGGACCAACGGCTTTGCTTGCCTTCCGAAGGAAATCATGCTAAGGATGGATCAGCATGTTTGCTGAGATTGCGAGTTTACGAGACGCAAGCGAAAGAAGTGCCAAATTAAACACTGGAAATCTTCTTCCATTTTACTAAGGTGTCCTCGAAACTGTTGACATCCACTCCTTCCACTCATCTTTCGATAGTTCTCTGCCAGCGGCACTGGTGATAAACTCACTTCAAAGTATTGACGTCATGCGCAGACAACCGACTTCGGCAACGGCCGAATGAATCTCATGAACCCGTATATGTGAGTATGGATCTTTCTGATGGGTGATAAAGAAGTCAATTAATGCCTTTCAACGTAGCTTATTTACCAGTCAGTGTTCTTCTTGCATTTTCAGGGTCTAACCTACACGCATCCCACCAGGTACCCTCAACTCACAGCCTCCGATTGGGCACACGCACCTTAATACTTTCGCTGCTTTTATGCCTCGTCGCAACTTTTATGGAGTGCCCGACGAAGTAGGTACAAAGAGCGCCAAAGAAAATCTCACTGCACCTCGCGTCTATGTCACCTTATTTATCGTTGTACGTGGCCTAGCGAAACCATGGCCATTTTATTGGTTGCTTTAGGCCACGGTGCAAGGATGCGCCACTCCTCCTGCTAAATAGTTGTACCAATAACCACAACAACGGTTACAAAATGGCCTAGAAACGAAATATATGTTTACGCTCTTGATCGTGTTGGCTAAAAGAGAAAGAGATAGAGCGAGTGCATCCAGTTTGTCATACAGACCTCTTGTCGTGATTGGTAGCCCATACCTTATCGGCTAGTGCAGGACACACCTTTGAAAGGGTTAAAAGCTAAGGGGTAAAATTGATGAGCGCTCAGGTTAGCGAAATGTAGAATGTGCAGTGTGAGAAGATTTTCAACTTAAAGCTTGAATGGTATTCATTAAATACATAGACAAATATATAAAGCGGCATGTTTTCCTTCTAATACAACAGGATTATAGATAAAAATATAATCCAATTTTATTGCCATAATATGTATGTCATATTCAGTAAACCATATACATATACACATTTATCTCTAGTTTCTAAACATGATCAGTCAGTTATAACAGAAGAGTAATTTGCATTTAGTTTTACCGGGATGTTTTATGCATTGCTGTTGCAATTGCTGTAACAGTGTGACCAACCTCCCACATACCCACGATACGTCCACGAGTAATTACGCTAGTATACGGCATGACTGGTTCTGAGACAATAAACATGTTTTGGTTTCAATAACACCAGAAAAAGCAAAGGCATTAACCTCCCCTCTTTTCCCCCTCATTGCTGTGTTATCAAGCCACCACGCTCTGCAATAGGTAAGGTGAAGGACACGCCTCAAAAGACCCCCAGAAAACGGTACAAAATCCGCCGAAGATTTTTTTTGGTGCTTTTTGTACCTGTTTACTTCGGAAAATAGAAACAAATGTCTAATGTCTCTTGCTGCAACTCCAAAATTGTTTTCTCCTCAAAGCTTACATTTCGAAAACGCCCACTGCCATAACATGTGACCTGTAACTTCTCTTAAATGGGACACTGCACTTCGCTTATTTCCTAATAGTTAGTTCTTGAATTTATATTCCTAACATCGGCTTCATAGTTGCAAAGGAGCAGTGGCTTTTCATTTTTACGACCGTCCAGTCTTATCAGGTAAACAATCTGTCGCTCCCAAGCCTTGGTCTACAATGGTAACTGGAAATATCCCGTAACGGGACTTATAACAGAAGCAGTGCTTTTATTGCACTACACCCCCTTGAATCTTTCTTTCCCTCTCGGCGTGGTTTCAGCTGATATAGGTAGGTATTCTATATTTAAATTACCTATGTATATTTTCCTCAATGTAGTCTCCATAATCTTTATGTACAAACTTATTTTTATTATTATTACTGTACTCTGCACGGAGAATACTACCTCAATGTACACATGAACTAGTTCTCTTACGAATAATAGGCATGTTCCACGCAGGAGTTTCTCGATGACATAGAAACATTTAGTTTAGTGGTTTTTAAAAGATTTCGAGAAGAATAGCTCGGTGAGTAGCTTCTATGAAATCGTCATATCTTATTATAACACTAGTCTGCATGATATCGGATGACTGAAAACAAATAAGTGATTCCGACTCACTTTTTATGCTGGTTTCAGAACTGCTTTCAGCTTTTTCTATCACGTACAGTTTTTTCACAATTTCACTTCAAAGATATAGAAATATAAACATATTGCTTCCGCCACTCACTAAAAATCGGGCTTGATGAAGCAATTTGTAAGGGCTCTACCACAGGATAGACCCTACTTCAAGTACCTTTCCAAGACATTTCCCTTCATTACACAAGACAAATTAAAGGCTGGAATTTTTGTTGATCCTCAAATAAAGAAAGCGATGAAGGATGACGATGTTGAAAAGACAATGAATGAGAGAGAAATAGAAGCATGGACCGCCTTCCGATCAGTTACTGAAAACTTCTTAGGCAATAACAAAGATCCTAATTACAAGGCCATTGTCGAAACAATGCTGGAAAATTTTAAGAAGATGGGTTGTAACATGAGTGTAAAGGTGCATTTTCTGCATTCACGTATCGACTACTTTCCAGAAAATCTGGGACATTATAGTGAAGAGCAGGGTGAACGTTTTCACCAAGATATTAACGAAATGGAGAGGAGGTGCCAGGGGAGATGGAATGAAACTATGATGGTCGACTACTGTTGGATGTTGAGGACGGACAGTCATCTTCAAGGATCTGCAAGGAAGTCAAAGAAGAGAAAGTTTGAAAAAAATTAAATGAAACACTTTGGCTTCTTGTTTTGTTAAAATGTAGTCATGAAATAAATTAGGGAATTTCTTGAGGGTATTCTTAAAATGTTTCTTGAATAATAACTTACCTTGTGTGAAATGGTATTTGAATACTTTTTTACGTTTATTACTAAAATTGTCAAAACATTAATTATTTTGTGTAAAAACTTGACGTGATAGAAAAAAACGGAAATTATTTCTGGAATCAGCATCAAAACTTGATTCAAGAACACCTAATTTTAATAAATCATCTGACAAAAAGCCTGAAAATGCAGACTAGTGTAATCAATTGGAATGGATGAGGTGTAGCTTTGTGTTCTAAAATTTCCCGGTTGCTTTGCCGTGGTCTGCAGGTTAAAATACTTCATGACGTTTCGTCCCTGTCTGTGAGGGACATCTTCAGAGATCTCGTCATCTTCGCTTCTTTCTCTGGATTAAAACCATGCTAAAATAGAGCCGGTATATATTTACTCGTGGCTTGGTGGTCTGAGTCAAAGGACAGAGTTATGTTGCTGTTTCTTGGCTGTATGGAGGTTACGGATTTGAGAAAGTGTGGGAATCCAGGTTTGGCTAAGTTTAAATCCTTCGTCTTTATTAAAGTTATTGGTGTGTTTATAAATTTCTATAGCCTCTCTGTACAAGCGGGGAAAACACTGCTTGGTTGTAGTTAAAACCTCTATGTCATCGTACTGCAAACGGTGGTCGTCCAGGGATAAAACGTGCTGTGCTACGGCAGACTTCTCTGTTTGTTCTAAGCGGCAATTTATTTTGTGTTCGGTTATACGTGTGTATATTTTAGCATGTTTTAAATCCAGAGAAAGAAGCGATTATGAGATTCTGAAGATGTTCCTCGCAGACAGGGACGAAGCGCCAGGAAGTATTTTGACCTGTAGACAACGGCAAAACAGCCCGGAAATTTTAGAACATAAAGCTACAGACGCCGGCCGTGAACGCTTACGTATATGTGGATGAGGTGTGTAACGTGCTACAAAACCTACACGATTGTTTTTTTAGGAAGTTATGCGTTATTTGCCTTCCGTTCTATAATAAGATAGCCTTAGTAGTTCGGTAGTTTTGTCTCTATGGAGGAATAAATACTCGACCCGTTTGTAGGTTTTCACAATATAGACTAGACTCTAGTAGTGCATTATTATTTTAATTGTGTTCTAAGCTACTGCTGAGAAAAAACGCTTATCTCATCAATGTTCTAATAGAATGTGAGGCAGTATTTTAATACCTGAATAATTTCAATTGATATTTATAATAAGTAAATTCAATAACAGCCCACCTTGAAACAGTATGTATGTAATAATTATTTAAATTGTATGTAACAGTCATTTCAAATGCTTATTGTTATTGTAAATATATTTTATTAATGTTATATGAATACTTTATATACTCTAATAATGCAAGAACTGTGAGAATAGTAAATTTTAGGTTGCTAACAATGAGTAATAATGAGGTAATTGTGGCAATAATGTGTTTGGAATTTGAAATGTACTGGTCATGATTAGAGCGACGATGACATAGTTTCAGCGACAGTTTTAAAATTAGCCAATCAACAGCAAAGAAAAGTTTTAAGTTGAATGCAGAAATTCTATTGCACTAAAATTAGTCAATCAGAGACTTGCATTACCGAAGCTTAAGGAGTTTTGATCATTGAGGTTAGTCAGTTGCTGGCTAGACTTGGTAAAGTATAGATGGAAAAATGTGCTCTCTATGGGTGATTAGTAAAAACTGATATATACGCTAAGTCAGTATGTAAAAATGTTTCTCACAGTTCTTTAAACTGTAGTGGTGTATTAATATGTGCAAGAAGTTAAAGTAAAAGTGAAAATTTAAAAGTTTAGTTCTGTGACGTCTACAATAATTGTCATTACCACGCCCTACCCAAGAAACATGACTCTAAATTAAGACTGACGCAGCCGAGGCAAATTCAACAGTAATATTACGTAAACATCAAATACAAACCGACGACAAAAGCAACTATTAATACATAACAACTCTTCAAGTTTGCGTAAACATTTATTACGCAACAATAGCAGCAAATCATCTTCAAGTTACTTATTTATTACGTAACCAGCATCAATAAAGCATCTTCCAACTACCAACAAACAATCCTACTTCAAATGTCGCTTATGTAATAAAAAGAACCATATTTGATTTCATTAGTATCTTTATATCCTTCATGTTCGAATGGTAAACTGAATCTCAGGTATCTACCATACTATGAATCCCAAAAACATGCCAGCCCACATATACACTTTGTTCACGGTAGATGTTATAAATTCAGTGTAGTCTAATAAGTTCGACAGCCTCATCTCGCAGTTTAAAATCTGACAGAATCAATGTTTAGAATTAATAAATACATGATGTGGCGTATTAATAATTTGGGGGTTTCATTGTCATTACCAGATATATTGTTGTTTTCGTCTCTCAGTCAATTTCGGTCGCAGACACCCTCCTCCTGGGCACTTTTGATGTTCACTGGGATAACGTCACTCATGGCTAGTAGTTTTTTTTTTTTTTTGCTAGTGACGAAAGGTGGAGATAGCGTCTATCTTGCTCAGTATTCCGTGAGAAGTGGATCGCGCGTGCAAGCCGGCCTTTGGATCGGTGAACATCTCCCCTCACATTTCATATTTAATAATGTAGGAACCCCAAATCTAGGAAGGTGTAAGTAGATTTGTGTTATGGATTTAGTGCAGTGAAAAACCCACGCCTCCCTCTTAACCTCCACACCACGTTTCGGTCCTCCGCAGCCAAGTGAGCATACATTCCGTCAATGTACGTGCTGGGTACTAAAATTAATTTAATTTTTTATGTGAACCTTTAGGCCTCTACCCAGCATATAACAATTTCTTCATTTCTTAATCATAAACCTGTTTTCTGCCAGAAAGTAAGTAAACTTGGATATTTCATGCATTTATCGCGAGATTTATGTAGTTTTATTGGAACAAAACTTGTGAAATATTAACTGATAAATATTTTATTTAAACAAAGTTAAAGATATTCCTCTTACCTGGAGCACTAAGTATATTGCTTTATAATACTGTAAATATGCACACGAATTTTAAACGCAGTGTTAAGACATGTGTAAAACGTATTTATGAAATAAAGAATCTTGGAGATGTAGTAGAGGGCGAAATAATTTTGGTGGAAAAATATATTTATTTTAACTTTATTTCTTAATGTTTTCAGAAAGGAATTAAAAATGTAATACGATATAAGAAGTCATTTTAATGCGCTTGAACTATAACAATGAAATTATGATAACCTATAAGATTTTACACTCGACCAGGTACCGTTTAGTCACTCCTGTTGCTATCTGTTTTCATATTAGGGCGGTATTAAATTGCACTGAAAAATCAGAAACTGCACGGGAATTAAGGGAAGTTTTAAATTGCACCAAAGGCCTGTTATCCAAAATGTAAACTGCACTGTATAACTTAATCATAACACGCAAATGGCACTGTTCTTTATTTTGTGCGTTGTCGAAGTATTCATTACTCAACGCATACTTGGCAGAAAATTATATTGACGAAAGCGCAATTTTCCTTCCCGCATGTGGGCAGCCAACAACACACACTCGACTAAATACCATTGCGTGTGAATCTTTTCATTTGTATTTCAATGCAAACCTTCATTCCTGTCATCCACTTGTGTACGCTTTCGTGGGAGAAAAGACGTCTTATTAGACCAATGGCTTGTGAAAATAAACAACACTAATTCACACATGGAAAAACAATTATTTTACGATAAATAAGTATATATTCATAGGCAAGTCAGTGAAATTGATCACTTCGCATTCCTTAAAAGCACTTGCTATTATATTTCAAAGTGAACTAAAAAAATATAATTTTATTGACGGTTTTAAATAAATCTATGATATTTTATGATATATTTGTGGATGTGAAGTGGTATAACTATGGACGAACATTGAAGAAGCAATGCAGTCCGCACAGTTTGTGCAAAATCATTGAACACGCATGCTCAGCGCAATCCACACCCATTACTTAAAGTTCTGCAGCCAGTTTACACAATAAGTATACTGTCGTTTGTGAAAATTGCAACACCAAGAAGGAAACGCATGAATTCAATACCACAGGTTAGGTACATGACAAGTAACAAATGATAAAACTTTTCAAATCTATACATGACCTCTGAGCCCTAATATACAGTATTTGGTGTGGCCTCCATGCGCTGCAATTAGAGCTGCTATACGCTGTGGCATTGAATCAAAAAGGTTCTGAATAAGTTCCTGAGGGATTTTCCTCCACGCAGTTTGTATTTGAGCCCACAAATCCATGACACTGGTTACTGGAGGACCGTGACGCACCAGGTGCTGACCAACCATATCCCAGACATGTTCGATGTGCGACATGTCAGGCGAGCGTGCAGGCAAGGGAAGCAATGGTACCCGTCGCTCTTCGAAGAAGGCTGGTACATTCCTCGCAATATGTGGTCGGGCATTGTCCTGTTGAAATGTGGCATGTTGAGATGCCTGAAGCAGGGGGAGTAACTCAGGCTCTACAACCAACGGTAGGTATCGGTTGCTGTTCGAAGTGCCCTCAATTCGTAGGAGGCGAAATCGGTTGTTGTAACCAATGGCGCCCCAAACCATCACAACTGGTGTTTGTCCGCTATGCCGCTCAACAATACAGCCCTCCAGGTTGCGCTCACCACAGTACCGCCGGAGGCGTATGCGGCCATCACTGTAGGACACGTTGAAACGGGACTCGTCCAAAAAGATTACATTTTGCTACTCAGCACCCCAGTGACGGTGTTCACGTGCTCATTGCAGTCGGAGCAGCTTGTGGTTTCTGGACAATGGAAGCCGACGTAATGGCGTGCGTGCAACCAGACCAACCTGCAGCAGACGACGATGAACCGTTGATGCAGACAAGTTCATACCTGTTGCGTTGCTTCAGCATCGAGCCAACACTGTGGATGAAGCTGTAAGGTCCGTTATAGTCATGCGGACAAGATGACGGTCACCCCATGCTGTGGTCATGTTCCGTGGTCCAGTAGCCGCTCTTCGCTGCGTACGACCTTCGTCTATCCACTGCTTCCACACACGCATCACTGTCGTAGCAGCGTGCCCTGTACGAGCCGTAATGTCACGGTATGACATACCCGCTTCCCGGAGACCGATCATTCTGCCCCGTTCGAACTCGCTCACATGCCGATATGGCTCCCTTGGACATCGATGAGGCATATTGACACTTACTTTATTGTTTCCACCTTGTAACAGCTATGCACTGACCACACTGGGCGCAACACTGACCTTGTCGGACCGACACGAGAGGGCCCTGATTGGTCTACGTGTACCCCATCTCTCTGCAAACATAATCACTTATTGCTTGTACACTCTTCTATGCTTCCACCAACTTTGGAGTTATTCGGTAAATTCTTTCTTTGTGTTGCAATTTTCACAACCGGCAGTGTATTAAAACACCCAGTGATATCTACGTGCTATGTGTTTAATGATTTAGTGCAGTTTACACTGTGGATTAGACGCCTTCAGCGCAATGTACATCGCCCTCATTGGCTTATTCAGTATTAACTCGGTAACACTTGCAGCGCTGTGAACCTTTTATGACATTTTGAGTCGTAACAGTATATTGCAATACACGTGCGGAAAGTTGTAGTCAATGCATTAACACACGTGTATTGCATACTGTTTTTTCCACAACAGAGAATAATAGAAATAGGGCTTAAGCGAAAATAAAACTTAATTACTACCAGCTATTGAACATTGTACCAGTAGCAAGGTCATTTGGTGGTAAGGTGGCGATCGATTATCCACGGCTTGTAGCTGACCTTTAAAAAAATAAATTTGTAGCCCATAATTATCTGCTGCATGAATTACAACGTAAGTAAATATTGCCAAATAAAAGTAATTAAAGACCCAGGTAAGATATAAATGGTAAATTTTAGTTATCAAATATGATTATATTCAATATCTACAGTAATGAATATATCAAAAGTAAAAGGATTTAGTATAGTTCATGCACATACGTGCAATAAAATTGATAAAAGACACCAGTAGGTTAGGTTACCAGCACTGAATGCAAGATATTCAACTTTCCACCGTGACAGCATGAATGGAAAGTGGGTCAAACATCGCTATATCGATAAAAACTGTTTAAAAGTACTATCTCTCCATCTATGCAAATTTAGTCCTTAAAATGTAAGCTTTTAGCTGCTAAACCCTTAGAATAATTTTGTATGATCTACTAGAAGCCACTATCGCTCTCTTCCATTTCCCCTAATGCTATCAATACGTATTGATGTGAGATTCTTGGTCGGTTTACGTTGGTGAGAGAGTTATGAAAGTGAAAGGTGTTGCTTTGTCAGCCAGCTCCGCCAAGGTAGGTAATTTCTAGGAAAGCAGAGGCTATTCTCCCATGAGGTATGGAGAGGAGATAAATGAATACTTCTGGTTTACTCCGTCACTGCCCTTTTTTATGTTGCTTCACAATAAAAACAATTTTCTCTTGCTCACTTCACACAAGATTCGCCAGGTCGTACGATCAAACGAAAATTATTGAAGCTATTTCTATATCCTATGGTTTAAACTCTTTTAACTTCGATCCCCATATCTTAACCGTTTCCCCTATATTCAACATAATCATCGGTGAAGTCGGCCGACTCTTGTCATACTACGCTATAACACGAAGTGTTCTGAAAACGATATCGCACGTGCCGTTATTACCATAGTTCGAAACTAAGCTCCTCACCTACATAAATTTATATTTCACGCCCATTTTCTATTTTCCTCGGGTTTCTTTTATACTCACATGATTTTTATTGATTTAATTGGCCCCAAGATAAACTCCAACGCATGTTTATTGCTTGTCCTATTTTAGAAAGTCCATGCTGCTTGTGTCTGCAGTTATCGCGTTATTCTCGCCTGATTACATTTTCTGTGCGCTTGGCTGATTTTTAGACGCTTGGATTTTCCCCGTACTGTTCAATACATCCGGATCTGTACTTTTCTCTTCGTTTGCAATATTTTGTCAATGACTACCTGTAAGCCCTTCAATGCCTGTACACCTGCCGTCTCAAACAATGTTACTTCAAACTTAATACTTTACTTTCCTTCTTCACAATATTTGCTTGTTATCGAATTTAATATTTATTCTTTTTTATTATTAAGTTCCCTTTTTGTTGCAATTGCTTAGCGTGCTTTGTTCCTTTCTCTTTTTATTCTTATTTAGTATTTTGTTTCCCTTTTTGTTCCCTATAATACGTTTCTCTATCGTTTTTACATTTAATTGGGCAAATATTACAACTTCGGTGGCAATTAGTTATTTTATATGCCATTAGGTTACTATACTTACAAATTCTGCCAACACCAGATAGTGAATTCAGCCCAAATTAAAAGCGAACCACTTCTTATTATAGCGAACACGCAATTTTTCAGGTAGAAGTTTGCCACTCTTCAGTTTGTTGCAAAACTTCAACGGGGTTTAAATCAATTTCTATTTCTTTAAAACATTAATAAATGTCGATTCAACTTTATAGTAAAGAATTTAGCATAGTTTACTTTATACTAAAATTTGTTTTCCAGAAATGTTTTCCTGTATTTTGAATCGTTTTGTTTCCAATACAATGGTGCCAACCGCATGCAGTACGAAATAACCAAAAACCTTTTCAATTGCTGTTCCAATCACAAGCCAAATGAAATTATTTTCTTGTTTAAAATTAACGACTCAAAATACCCTAAAACTTCGGTACAAATTTCGACCGTTATAAAGAAATTAACCCACTCACACTTTCCTGCTCGCAAGTTGCATTCTATATAACGGTCTTACATCGTAAAATGGCATGTATTTTACAAAGCAGTACCTTCCAAACACTCAGATTATTTTTCGTTAATGTTTAGCTTTTGCTGCTCACACGAAATGATCTAAAACGTTTTGTGTACCGGAATTTCATTTAAATAAAATGAAATAGGCTGCTTCATTAACGAACTGTTAAGAAAATCCTGTCAGTATTAGAAAAGAAAAACACTTGAGCGATTAGCTACAAGGACACGCTTTCGTGTACTCGAAATACATTGGAGTTTAATAGTTTTCACTTTCACTGGCCAAAAATGTTAATAAGAAAATAATACTAATAAAATAATTTAAACTGCCTTGAGCAGTAGATAACATTTAGAACTAAGTATAGGGGAAAGGTATGCCCCTAATTAAATAAAATAAGGTTAGGATAGGCCTCCGGGAGGTAGGTATGAGGTGAGAGGAGAAAGAGAGCTGACGGATCAGGAGGCACGACAGGCAGACGGCAGGGTCCCTACCATTTACAGATTTGAACTCGCCGGGTTCTGGCTAGTGCAGCCGGCGTCCCTCACCTCCATAGGCTTACACATTCCCTGGGAAGTTCGGGACCCGGAGAACGCTCGCATTACAGAGGAAAAAGTTTTCCAGAGAGCTCCTTTTCCCCTGACATGCATATGCCGAGATCTCCCGCCGACGCTTGCAGCCCTGAAAGAGACCGAGCAGATGAAGGAGAATGGGGATGAAATGGAGGAACAAGAAATTCGGGGCATGTAATGATCCTTCCCAGCATTCGCCTGGGTCAGCAAGGTCGGCCATGGGAATCGAACCCGCGACCTTCCGAATGAGAGCCACAGGCGTAACAGCCTGTGCCATCCCGCTCGGTAAAATAAGGTTAGTGAGGCGGTGTTTTGCTTTTCCAATAAAATTTCGTTTGTCCCTGAGAAAACCTTCACACACGGTAGTATACTTTTCTTTCGGATATTGACTCCACTCATAATAATTTTATCAGCATTTGTTTAGCTACTCAGTGAATTATATGCATTACATATATCGGATCTAGAATATATGTTTACAGATGCTGAACCCTATATGACAAACATACAAGGGGAATTTCTCTTATGATCGGATCTTCTTGGACGTTTTTGGGTTATTGCGTCGATAGTGGTGTGAATATATTGCTTTACACTATATTCACTCTTAGGTTGATCCGCGGCAAAACAAACCCACGTGGTCAGTGCACCGTGTTGCAACACAGTAGCAATGCGCCCAGGAAAGTAGTCCCATGCTAATCTCTGAATTTTAGAATGAATTTATCCTTAAATAGTATAATATTCTATACAAATACCTAAGGTTTTATTTAACGCTGATTTATACCGTAAAACCGAGCTACAAGTCCCATGACGCAATTCGTATGAGTCACCTGACATCCGGGTAGGCGCAGAATATTGTTTACAGTCAGAAACCAGTAGTTGTGTTTAGTATAATGGAGGACGGTGAATTCGCTCTTGTGTTTTCGTCGAATTATGTAAAGCATTAGCCGCGCAAGCCATTGACTAGTGGTGAAAAAACAATAGTGTTGAATCTTTATTGTAAGTTATGTGAGAAATATCCAACACTTTCCGCGAAAGAAATGGTGAAATTAACTTCCGAGTTCACCGGTGTTTCGAGTGCAAGTATAAACAGTGCTTGTGCAGAAAAATCTGAAACGAGAAAAGTGGTTACACCCGGAAAAAAAAGAAAGCATATGAAATACGCGATGCAAGATTGTAGTGATTTTAAGAAGAATGCAATTCGCGCAACAGTGCACAATGTTTTTTTTAAAATGAACCGCCAACAGTTAATAAAGTGCCGCTTCCAGAGAGCGAATAAATTAGGTTATCGCATACCTGTTACTTTATTTTTCGCTCATTTATTTTAGAATTAACTATTATTATATGTGAAAACGTTTATTTTGTTGCAACTATCGATCTTATCACTTTTAACCCTTAACAGAATATGCTAGTCACCGTTTCAGTTGTCGAAATAAGGACTCTGTTCTTTTTTGCACTACGTGCCGCTTGTACTCGCCACGTGGTCTAAAAGTGTGACTATTTCTAGTGAGAATGGCGGAAGGATACATTATAACGTTGCACTGGTCACCTGGGGTATGTTTTGACGCAGATCAACCTAAGAGTGAACACAGAGTAGAGGCTTGACATGATAGTCAGTCCAATGAACAATGGGGTCTGTTGTTATGAAAATCTCGCTTTTGTTTTATGGAGATGATTTGTGCATTCCTACGCTTCATACCTTCCCCTGGTGAAGGTAGTGACAATGGATCTCCCGTAGTTCACAGTGTGCGAAGTGTCTCCCCCCGTTGCATATCCTATTCTATTTGTACATTTGAATACTTCTCTGCATTCCATTAGGTGTGCGCTTGATTATTTCATGAAAAAGAATTCGGCTGCACAAACTAGAATCTTGATATAATAAGTTCTTAATTTATAGGATGTTTTGAAGAGGTTTTGTTGCTGCTACGTATGAAAAGCCGATTTGAAGTAGGAGTTGTATTGTAGTTCAAATGTTGGGGAGCCGAACTTGAAGTAGTTGCAACCGCACGTATGGTAAAAAGTTTCCGGTAGCCTTCTCCCCAAAGGTACTTTCCGGTGGCCTTTGCCCCCCCCAAAATGTTCAAAAATACTAACTTTGTAATTTTGACTGTTTCTTTAAATATTATATATTTATGTTTGCCTCGGCTGCGTCAGTATTTATATTATTTTAGAGACATGAATGTCTTTGCAGGGAGTGGTGCGACTGAAGAATGTAGGCTTACACAGATTATAATTTTACTTCACTTCTTTTATTAATGCTTGACACGATTTAAATAACACGTCACTGATATAGAGAGAGAGAGCTGTGAGATTTGTTTTTTATTAATTACTTGCACTTTTTAACACGTAAACTATATTCGTCTCACACTAAATACGTATTAAATTTCTCTAGGACGCATCTCGCGTCCGGTTAGGAACACTGTCTACAAGCAACTGACTTCTGAATTTGTAAATTTTGCTTCATTTTAGTTTCTGATTGGCTAATCCTAGTTCAATAGAATACCTTCATTTAACTAAAGCTTTTCTGGTTGTTGATTGGCTATTTTATAAACTGTCACAAAAATTACATTATTGCTTCCAAGAATCACATGTAGTATTATTAAACTTTCAAATTCATTATTGCCTCAAGGTTACCTCATTGTTACTTCATTGTTAGCAACGTTAAACTTATTATTCTCACAGCTGTTACATTATTAAATTACGTAATGCATTCACGTAACATTTTTGAGCATGTTTACAATAATATAAGCATTTGCAATGACTGTTACATACATTTTTATAAATTATTACATACGTATTGCTTCAAGGCGGGCTGTTATTGAATTTACATATTATATAATTTAATTAAAATTATTCAAGTGTTAAGTATACTGCCTCAACTCTGCAATCACAGGAGCTTACTCTGACTGCGGTGGATAGTAAACAGCCTAGCCAGTCCTCTGTGCTTTATTTATTGCTTCATTAACCTTCTTAAACATTTAAGACGAGAACAGTTGCAAATAATGCTTGTGAGGAAAGGTGTGCTTTTGATAGAAGGAATTTTAAATGTTTGTTTCTTTGGAGTTGCATCTATACTCTGTGGAAACGTTTACAGCGACGTTAGCGAGGTAGCAGAGTACAGCAAGATGCTACTGACGAAAAACCTTGACTTTTGTAAAGAGACCCTCAATTTCAAATTCTTGGTTACGTATACTTTATACACTAACGCCAATTTTGCCTCCATAAGACGTTTCCTAATTCTTTCTTACAATCCCTCAATGGAAAACAAATTTTCTTACCTATACCTAAGAAATCTTCTTTTAATACCTGATGCACTAACGTAACTTCTAGCCTATATCTTTTCTGTAACACCTCGACAACGCAAATCCCACCTACGTTGACCTCTAGCACATCAGTTGTGGATGAAAATTGGGGCATAGTATTTCAATGAAGGTATTAAATTTCTATCAATTTATGAAAAATTACTATTTGAAAAACAGATTTGTTACTATTAGTTTGTTATAGTTTTTTACCACTTTTAATGTTGTTCTTTTATTTAGATACTTCATCTTTGTTACTTTTTTGGGGTGGGGGGTCAAAGGAGATGGTAGGGAAGGATCGGAGAGGTTGGTAGCGGGGTTCCGCAGAAGCACCCCCGGTGTAACAGTGTTGGTTTGCTGCTGCGGAAGGCAGGAGCGAGAAGGAGGTTAGTTTTCCCAGCATCCAGACATTGCCGAAGCCCTGACTGGGCCCTGGGGAATAGGAAGGGATATCTTTAGAGCCCTGTGTTTTAATTTCTATTCGCATTGCATTTTGGGGACTAAATTTGTCTTTTCTTTTTGATAAATCTACGGAAGACAGAAGTTTGATGAGAAAATTTTAACTCACTAGGTTAATCACATCTTGAGAAAAATGCACCTGTACAATTCTCGAATTCACTGTGTGCCAAAAGATCACGAAACAGCGATGTTTAGAGGTATGTATTGATTCAGATTCAATATATTTCCATACACAAATCAACAAATAAGCACAAATATCTGTAGAGAACAAATATGTGGAATAAATGGTGCGTGCATGTTTATACGCAGGCCTATTTAATTACATTTATATAACCACTTCAAATGAAGCGTGAAATAGTGTTAACTTTATTATAACACCATTATCTTAAAATCCATATTTTGACGCCAAAACGATTACATACCACACTTCAACTGAACTAGATAGAAAGCAGAGCGCTTGCGGATATACCTTAGGAAATCTGTGTATGGAAGTCGTCAGAATATGAACGCTATACCATTTTTATTCCATCATCATATAACACGCCAATTAAATGTGACATAACTGTACCTTTAAGACATAGGTTTAGTACTTTTTTCATTAAGCTACTTCAATTGTCGATTTTTAAATAATCATATGCGATAACGTATAATTTCGTAGGCGCAACAATCCCCAACCCTTGAAAGCGCAATCCGAAATGGCAGGCGCGGGTTTTCAGACTGCTATTGTTTTGGAATCTCTAACACCGCCAGAAATTGCGGAAGAGGCTTTAAATCTTATTAACAATTTACCGTCGCAAAAGACAAGGAAAATAAATGAAAAAACTCTATTGACAATTCATAGATAACATGTTTTTTCAGAAAATATAGTGCTAGGCTACCTTGAATATTGTCCTTAAAAGAAATCGTCCTGACGCAAAAGTGCTCCGTGCCTGCCATCTGTTGCAATTGATGAGAACACACAAAACCAAAGAAAGAAAGAAAGAAACACTCACGAGCTCCATGCGATAATCACTATAATTAAGGCCGTGGTCACCGTAAAGTAAACAAGTTAAGATTTTTTAAAAACCTAAACATTTAATTATGGTCAAACAAAAACAGTCCCATGTACACAGAGCGCCAAAGAAAATCTTCGGGCGATTTTGTATCGTTTTCTGCGGTCTTTTGAGGCGTGTCCTTCACCTTACCTATCGCAGAGCGTGGTGGCTTGATAACACAGCAATAAGGGTGAAAAGTGGGGAGGTTGAGGTCTTTGCATTTTCTGGTGTTACTGAAACCAAAACATGTTTATTGCCTTACAACCAGTCATGCCGTATACTAGCGAAATTACTCGTGGACGTATCATGGGTATGTGGGAGGCTGGTCGCACTGTTGCATCAATTGCAACGGCAATGCATAAAAGTGTTTTTATAGTAAATTGCTGGATAAAAATATTCCAGGAAAGTGGGGAAGACGGTCTAAATACTCGTCAGAAAGTGGACACTCGCCGTAAAATATCTGCAGATGATGATATTCGTTTACTAAACGCAAATTACTCTTTTGTTATAACTGACTGATCATGTTTAGAACCTAGAGATAAATGTGTATATGTACGTGCTTTACCAAATATGACATACATATTATGGCAATAAATTTGGGTTATATTTTAGTCTATAATCCTGTTGTATTCCTATCATCAGCAATGTGTTAGTAAAGGTATATTAACCAATTACAGTTTGAATTAGAGGGAAAACATGCTGTTTTTTTATTTTTTATTTAGTTATGTTTGCTTGTATGCATCAATAGGCATTGATATCACCGTGAGAATACAGCTCTGTTTATTTTTTGTTATAATGTGCTGCCTGCTATGTATTTAATGAATAACATTCAAGCTTTATTTGAAAATCTTCTCACACTGCGCATTCTACATTTCGCTAACCTTTTAACCCTTTCAACGGCGTGTCCTGCACTAGCCGATAAGTTATGGGTTACCAATCACGATAAGAGGTCTGTATGACAAACTGAATGCACTCACTCTATCTCTTTCAGCCATTACGATCAAGAGCGTAAATATAATTTCCTTTCTACGCCATTTTGTAACCTTTGTTGTGGGTATTGGTGCAACTATTTAGCAGAAGAACTGGCGCACCCTTGCACCGTGGCCTAAAGCAACCAATGAAATGGCCATGGCTTCGCAAGGCCACGTACAAGGATAAATAATGTGACTTAGACGCGAGGTGCAGTTAGATTTCCTTTGGCATTCTTTATGGTTATCAGGAAGTTCGGGAGCTTTTCGGGACTTAAGCATTTGTACCTCTCGAAATTTCCAAGAGGAAGAGGTGAAGCGATGGACACAGAGGATGACCAGATCCGGGACGACCGTCTCGGCCACAGGCGGAGTTCTTAACGTCAGCCAGCAGAACCCTTCCCACAGGCCCACCACTCTTTGAGGACCCATCCCACACCGAACGCCAGGACAGACTCCCCGCCCGCCCGCCGTCCACTGGCCTGATCCTTCGAGCCTGGAACATGATAAGAATATTAAATGACAGAAATAGGGGAGAGGAAAATTCGCGGGAATTATATAATCCATTCGTCTACCAGACGGGGAAAACCGCGAAAAAACCTAAGACCAGCCAACGAGAATCGAACCCGGGACTTCCTGATTGCGAGCACACATTGTCGCGCAGCCATCTCACGTGGTACCTATAATGATAACTAAGCCACTCGTAAGAACCGCTTACCTCTTTCATAACCATGCTCGTGTCTTATCACCATTATAGGTTCGTCAGATTATACAGGGATACTCAAAAAGGAGCAGATTTTGGGGTTTTTCTGGGGCTTTTTGAGGAGTTCGCCGGAGATGGGAAGACGCACACGCCGGACAGCCGCTGAGGTACCCGCCGAGGAGGCCACCGCCGAGCCATCAATTGAAGAAGTTGCACCGAGCCTCGCCGCCGCAGTTTCGCCGGCCGTTCCCCCGGCAGCTGCCGGGAGTCCTGCCTCCTCGCCACCGGTGACCGGGCCTTCATGGGCAGCGGTCGCTGCATCGCCACAGAGCCAGCAACCTCACCGTTCTCAGCCAGTCAGCACCACACCTCACCTCCATCCACAACAGTCGCCAACAGCACCTCCATCGCAGCAGCCACCACAACATGCTACACCACTGCGCTACAGCGCAGTGATCTCTGGAGTTCCTCGAGACCTGCCCACAAGATACGTCCTCGCCGCAGCTCAACACCGGTGGCCTCCTGCCTTGAAGGCCACACGCATCATCACGTCTCGAGGAGCAACCACCTTCGTCCGCCTGCAACTGGCTGATCCGTCCGACCGAGAGGCTGCCTTCAGGTCCGGCCTGCCCTTGCTAGGGCAGGTTCTTCGCGTTGAGGCCAGCCGAACGGAAGCTCACCAGCCATGTCGCAGATGCTGCTGCTTCGGCCACGATTCCAACACCTGCGCCGCACAACCCAAGTGCCACTACTGTGGAGCACCGTGTTTGACAGCGCAGTGCACCAGTCACGATCTACGCCGCCGACGCCGGTACTGTGCCTCCTGCAATGGCCACGGCCATTTTACCGGGCAGGCACAGTGCCCTAAGTATCCGAGAAGCCGTCGATTCACTCCGGCTTCAGTACCAGCACCAACATCTCCGACACCAGCACCGCCACCACCCGCAGCACCAGACACCACCTTGCGAGATGCAATCCAGGATCTGCATTCAGAGGTCCTGAACATCGGATCCAGCATCTCGCAACAGGACGAAGCACTAGCTTCACTTGCCACCGCCGCTCAAGCTACCAGCCTGGAACCACAACATGATCGACTTGACGCATTGGAAAGCGCAATCCAGGACCTTCACACCATCGTCACAGACTTCACCACCGCTTTCCACAGCTTCACCGCACGCTGCCTACGCCGGTTCGAAAGAGCCGACACAGCCATCCGAGGCCTGGAAGAATCAATCGCCAGCCTGCCACCACCATCAGCACAGCCACCTCCGACAGAATGCCTAGAGGAGGTTAGGCACACGACTTCAACCCTGCTCACGACGATGGACGAGTGGACATCCGCTCTCTCGGCCATGAAGAATGAACAGGAGCGAACCAACGGCTACCTAATGTCGCTAGAAGCGGCACGCTTCTTTCCGAGTCACTTCAGACCACCAGCGGGCTCCTTTCGAGGACCGCGCCAAAATTAACGGATGATACAATAAAAAAAGAAAAACCCAACGTACAACAACGCTACATAACCTATCCTACTCCTTTCCACGTACCTACCCGGGGGCCGGCCAGGGCCTCGGTCATGGTCGTCTCCCGGACACTTCCTTACTCCGCTGCCAGTGCAATAAGCTGGCAGCCACCTATCTTTCCACGTACTAACGGGGGTGCGGAAGCGGAACCCCAATACCTTACCTTACTTCTCCTATCTACTTTACGCCTAATCCTTCCTATTCCCGATAACCCAAAAAAAAAAAAAAAAAAAAAAAAAAAAGCATTTTAGGTGTTAATTTCTAATGAACAACAATAGATATCGACACATACAATATTAAGTGGATAGAGGACATTTCAAAGTTTTAAGCTCCCACATATTATTACATGCAATGCCTACAGCGACGCTGTGATTTGATTATGAGAAAATGGCGACGCCACAGGAGGTCGTTTTGTGACCTGCAGTATGAACAGAGTGAATCCCGGTGCAGCATAGATTTCGTTGTAGGTTCAACAAAGAGCTGCCTCGTCATAAACAGATATATAATTGATAAAGAAATTCATAGAAGATCGTTGCACATGCAAAGGGAAAAGCATTTGTCGTCCTCGTATAACAAATGGTACTCATTTTGAATATGAAGTATTAGGAGTTGTATTATATTTCAACTGTTGGGGAGCCGAACTTGTAGTAGTTGCAACCGCACGTATAGTAAACAGTTTCCGGTAGCCTTCGCCCCAAATGTACTTTCAAGTGGCCTTTGCCCCAGGTTTAAAAAATACTAACTTTGTAATTAAACTGTTTCTTTAAATATTTAATATCTATGTTTGCCTCGGCTGCGTCAGTATTATTTTAGAAACATGAATATCTTGGCAGGGCGTGATGCGACAAGAATGTAGGCTTACACAGATTTTAAGTTTTAATTCACTTATTTTTATTAATCCTTGACACAAATTAAATAGCACTTCACTGATATCGAGAACTGTGAGATTCTTTATTTTAATACGTGTACTATTTTCGTTTCACACGAATTTATATTTCTCCCAAGGACGCATCTTGCATCAGGTTACTATCACTGTCTGCAGGCAACTGACTAGATTTCAACCGTCTAAACTTGTAAATTTCTGTATTTCAAGTCTCCGGTTGTTGATTGGCTATTTTATAAACTGTCACTAAAATTACATTGTTGCTTCCAAGAATTACAAGTAAGATTTAAACTCTCAAACTCATTATTGCCTCAAGGTTACCTCATTGTTACCTCATTGTTAGCAACGTTTAACTTATTATTCTCACAGCTCCTACATTATTAAATTACGTAATACATTCACATAACATTATTACACATGGATACAATAATATAAGCATATGCAATGACTGTTGCATACATTTTACAAATTATTACATACACATATTGCTTCAAGGCGGGCTGTTATTGAATTTATAATATTATATAGTTTGACTAAAATCATTTAAGTGTTAAAAACACTGCCTCAAACTTTGAGCTTTCCTCTGTCCAGTGATGTATCGTATATGTCTTTATCTATTGCCATCCATTAGAAATAAATATTTAAATTCTGTTCCTTCTTTTTGAATAGCCCAGTACAGTACTGCGCATCAGAAGGAAGGACATACTGACTACTCTGCAGGTGGCATACCACTGAAAAAAAACGGGTTGGCTGCTTCATCTAGTATATACACACGCGCTAAGATGAATGTCGATATAAAATATACTCACTGGCATAGGATGTTAAGCGAAGCGTGTAATGAAATGAAATCTGTCTAGGAGTAGTTCATTCCAACTGTGACCACACGCAGCACAGTTGTTAATATGAAACATCACAATAAATCTCACACATACATATGCACAAAAACACGAGCACGGAAAGAAATCCCCTAATGTCCATGGCTCTAAATTAATAAACACGCCCCCTTTGTTGGAGCTGTTGAGAGGGATTGATGGCTGGTTGGGAATCAGGGATAGCTGTTTATGACAG
Organism: Deroplatys truncata; assembly: GCA_030765065.1. Taxonomy (NCBI): domain Eukaryota; kingdom Metazoa; phylum Arthropoda; class Insecta; order Mantodea; family Mantidae; genus Deroplatys; species Deroplatys truncata. Next base: position 671,123,332 of record CM060990.1, read on the forward strand.
TTGCATTTAACAGGACAAGGCCGTATAGTGCAAGTGTGTGCCTGTCATCCATGTTATACAATCCACACCGTTCAATAACAACCGCAGTCACTTTTTTTAAGTTGTGGTCATTGAGATGGCATCCAAACTTTGTTTATTCCAATATTAGCTTGTGAAGCGCTGCCTCATAGAATATACCATTTGAAACGCACGTGTTCTGAATAGCAGAATCAGAGGGTTTGTTGTAGAAGCCTACACTGCAAACAGTCAAGACAAATATGGGCAAACTATAAATCAGGATGAATATACCCATCTGTGAAATTTCTAAAATCTGTAATTTGAGTTCTATTCCTTTAAAATTGCGGGGTTGTTTATAAAGACAGCCCTTGTCAAAAGAAAGTTAATTTTTCAGGAGAAGCAAAAAATATTTTACAGTCCACATGCACTGCAGTATAAACAATCTAATTATATAATGATTCTACAGGTTATGTGGCATAACGTAATAGAAAATTCACATCAATTATCTCTTAAATGTGACTATTACAAGTTATTAAAGATGAGCATTTGGAACAAGGGTCGTTTTGCCTGAAAATTTTAAAATATAAATGAAGATAAAAAATGTATAGTGCCAAATTGTTCATAAAGGTTTAGAGTTGTTAACTGAGGCAGTATTTATAACACTTGAACAATTTAAATTATATAATATGTAACTTCAATAACAGCCCGCCTTGAAGCAATATATATGTAATAATTTGTAAAAATGTATGTAACAGTCATTGCATATGCTTATATTATTGTAAACATGTTTGATAATGTATGTGAATGCATTACGTAATTTAATAATGTAAGAGCTGTGAGAATAATAAGTTTAAAGTTGCTAACAATGAGGTAACAATGAGGTAACCTTGAGGCAATAATGAGTTTGAGAGTTTAAATGCTACTAGTCATGATTAGGGCAGCAATAATATAAATTTTGTGACAGTTTAAAATTAGCCAATCAACAGCCAGAAAAAGCTTTAATTAAATGCAGGTATTCTATTGGACTAGGATTAGCCAATCAGAGACTTGAAATACAGAAGTTTACGGGTTTGGACGGTTGAAATATGTTCAGTTGCTGGCAGACCTTGGCAGTAATCGGATGGAAGATGCGTTCTCTAAAGAAATATTACGTATTCGTGTGTAACGAAAATTAAGTATACGCGTTAACAAAGTGCAAGTATAAAATTAAAGAATCTCACAGCTCTTAATATCAGTGTAGTTCTGTTTAATTTTTGTCAAGGAGTAATAAAAGGAAGTGAATTTAAACTTAAAATCTGTGTAAGCCTACATTCTTTTCGCACCACGCCCTGATTAAGAGAAACGTGTCTCTAAAGTAATACTGATGCAGCCGAGGCAAACATAAACATAAATACTAATTATAGAAGCAGTTTAATAAGGAAGTTAATATATATTTTTTTAACTTGGAGCGTAACAACAAAAATACAACATATTAAAATTGGCTTTACATAGGTAGCAACATATTACGTAACAAACAACCTGCTTCAAATTGCCTTACCAAAGCGTGTTGCAAACTCCTTCAACTCCAAAAACATAAATGAACAACTCCAACGTAAAGACAATAACTATTTCATTACTTGAAAATTCAATATCGTAAGGGTCGTCATTTTCACCTCTCCATTGCCATTTAAGTAAAATAAGAATCTCCAACTAAGATTTTGAAATAGGCATGAAAGCAGAAGTCGGAACAATATATTTTCAATTATACATATATACGTAGAGTGCGCACCAATTTTCGCAATGACTATGTAAGAACCGAACGGTATAGCTCCATGATAACGCGTGAGGCTCGCATTTGGGAGGTGCCTGTTTGATTCCCGTTGGACCGGCCGCTCTGATCTTGTTTTTTTCGTGCTTGGATATTCCTAAGTCAGTAGCCGTATGGTTTCTTTAATGCCCAGAATTTTCCTGACCCCCATTTCTGTCATTTTAATCCCTTGTCGTGCTTCAGGGTCAGAGGATTAGGCGAATGGACGGCGTCGCGATGCGTGTGGTGGTGAAATTTGCTTTGTGTAACTGTCTGTCTTGGCCTCCGGTGTGTGAAGAGCCCCCAGCGAGACCTTTCCTTGGGGAGAGAGGCTTGTGTAAGAGATCGCGCTGCCCCTGTTCTTCCCCACCCTTACTGATCCACATTGCCTTCAACTCTACCGCAAGCGAGGCAGGTAGCCGGGCCAGTCCGCATGCCTAACTGGCAACTGGCGCAGCCTTAAGGGATACTGGAACTGAATATTTTTAATTTTAAAGCTATTCAGTTGAAAATTGGCGGACTTAATATGAGTAAATAAATAAATGAGTGTGCAAAAGCTCAAAGCTCTAGCTTAAATAGTTTCCCATATAAAACAATTAAATGTTTTTAACTAACGAAAAAATGCAGATACTTTAAAGCTGCCTTGGGCATTCAATTAGTCAGAGAAGTATGATAGTGGCATTTTCTAATACTTTAGTACAGTGAAAATAAATGTAAGGATTTGATTGCAATTGATGGTATTAGTTGTAGAGTAATACATTTTTGTTTTTATGAAGTTGTTGATGTTAAATTTTTCCTTGTTTTTCAGTATAAATTATGTTTTTGTGAAGCAATGGAAAAAAGCATTCATAAAATGCATGATTGAATCTTTATATACCACATTTTAGATAGTATATGTGAATTTGCATATAAATCGGGGCAAAACTGAAATGCAAGGAATAAATTTCATGCGCAAAAATGTAAAACTGACAACAAAAAAACCAACAAAATGTCTAGTAGGTTTAAAAGAGGGAGAATTAAAAGGATTTAAACATGTCGCTGGGCTTTTAAAATGGCAGGTCGTGAAAAAGTTTTGCGAAATTGTTTGCCAGTGTCTATAGAATATTCCTACGATACAATTCAAAAATAGAAATGTTTGTCGTTTAGGCTTAAAAACTGAGTCACAGTGTTCCTTAAGCCATAATTCAATATTGCATCTTTATATTGGTCATATTTACATGGAAATAACTGGAACTATTACACTTATTAATACATATATAGAGTGGACCGTTTAAGTTGAGACTGTAAAATATCTCAAAAACTAAGCGTTCTAGAAAGAAATGTCTTTAATAAAAGTTGCTTGATATTATGGGGGAAAGTAAATGCCATCAGTCGTGTTTTGTTTGGTCATATTTAATATTTTAAATGGGAATCTACAATTAGGGTCAATTTAAAATGACCCTAAAATGACCATCACAACGTCCTCTAAATAAAACACTACTAATGACATTTACTTCCCACCAGAATATCAAGCAATTTTTAGTAAAGACATTTAATTCTAAAACGCTTAGTTTTGGAGATATTTTACAGTCTCAACATAAATGGTCTACCTTATATATAAGGAACAAATAAACCGTTAACGGTTAACAGTTTCTCCGGAAGAAAATCATTTGAATTCGTTATACCCATCCCATAAATAATGTATATTTCAGAACAAATCCATTTCAACCTGTCCTATTAAATAAAACATGGCTTTAACGTATTGAATCCCACTGATAACTTAGGGATTAAATCAGTCAACTTGCTAATACAACCCCGTTTGTGTCAGAGTCGATATCCAGGGCCTAGAAAAACTCTCATGTTCTCTGACACGTAGTTCAATTCTGTCTAGCCACTGTTTTTTTTAACTTTTAGTTCCATTATTCGCTTTATCTCTTCTTTAAGCGAACGTTCAAACGCGTTTTCTACCTAATGCGACTTATTACTAATTTCGCAAAATATTGCCTTTGAAAACTACTCAAACTATATGAATTAGGTTTTACTGAGTTCGGGATTTCCCGAAGATCAGCGATCTAGTTCAAGATGACTAATCCAGTTTTACCGTTGTTCATAATTTATTTTTAATAATTTACTTTCTGTCGCTCTGACAACTACACACTTTCCTGACTTCTAAAGCTAATAGAATGCAAATTGAATACAGTTTCATACATTTGTACTCTTAAAATGACTCATATATTGAAACCCACATAATATTAAGCAGATGTGAGGAGATCTGTGAATTTTTGTTGATTAGTTCCTGGTTTATTCGTTTTAAAACACATTTTTTAGTTATTTGCAAAAAATTCTCCTTACGATGAAATTTTCACAATTTTTTAACATCATTTCAGATTTATGTTCCTTATTGAACTATAAAATAATTTCAGTAAGAAATTTACTCTTAAATGTATATATTTTAATTTTGTTTAATTATGGGCTTCGGCCTTTGCAAAAATTTATACTTAAACAATCTTGGGTGAGCCTGGTGGCGTAACACATTTGCCTTATATTAATAACTGCATAGCATGTTTTAGTCAGAATATATTGGGGAAACTATATCTGAAATTTCACCCTGATAACTTAAAAATTTCACCGTAAGGAGCATTTTAAATACTGAAAACTGTCTAAAATATTACAACTGAGGAAAACTCATCGGAAAATTTACTCGTAAAAACTGGGTCGAAATCCTGTTTATGTATTTTCTGTTATATAGCGTACACCTACTTAAAATATATTATTTAGAAACTGATTGATATATGCACAACAAATTTTGAAAAAAATGAACTCAAATGCGCAACCACTCCGTCCGCTCAGGGCTATTCAAATCATCATGTGACTCATTTTCACTCAGATAACAAAAATATTTGGATTAAAACGTTCCTATAGAATCCAATGTAATAATAATTTAAAAGCCTAAACTGTATTCTTTGATCATTTTTCGGAATTTTCACCGATCAAGCCTTTTAATGAAACACAATTTTTCGGTAATACTTTGGGCTGTTCGGTGCTATGGATAGGTCCTCCGTAATGCTGTGATCTATCTAAGTGAATATTAGATGATAAATATGTGATATGGAGTTAAAAATACAAATTTTACAACTTAGAGGAGGATTTATTTGAAATGGGACGTTAATGTGTGATTTGAATATTATTATTTATTAGTATATAAAATTTACCTAGATGTGTTTTTTTTGTTTCAATTCATATGTCTTTATCGACCACATTTTGAGCTGACTTAACGCATTCTTCAGGCTACCGACGAATAAATTTCATTGTTTAATAAGGCGGCGTCTCTGACAGCTCTGTAGGCTGTTTCATTACCTGATATAGCTCTTTGGAATGGTTGAATTGACTTTTTAAATTTCGCATTTAGATGCATTCCTTAGTTTTTGTCCTCTTTGTGTCAACCTGCGCTGATATGTTTCCATAAATTCTCCTAAACATATAAATGCTAAATAGAAAGGAGCAAAATAAAATGGTTGAAGTTTTGTAACCTTAATCAAGTGGTTTAGTTTCTGTCCCCTTAGGTCAGCAAGAGTTCTATTGGGAAGCTTTCTTTTATTTTCGCAACACTTACCAAAAATCATATTCAACATATGTGTTATCAGTTTTAAGCAAAGCCTTACGTAACCCATTTCAATGGTTCGATTATTGTTGACAATTTTATCACATGGCGAGCGTCAAACTTGACGACGTACCCATCTGTGTCACCTTTTGACGTCGTACCCATATCTGCTGATAAATCTTCTGCCGGCTGCTACAGTAGTTGGCTATGAGATCTTTATTTAAAGGCATGCGTGTTTGGAATGAGAATAGACAGCACCCGTTAAATTGCCTAAGAAATTTAATGTGGTCTAATGCTTGAACTATTGAAGTGAGTTACTGACAGTTTGAGATGAATCTTATCACTAGAAACTGTAACGATTGAATTATTATATCTGCTAGTTTCCGTAGTATCAAATTTACTGTTTGAAATAACTGTGATAACCTCACGCGGTCTTTAGGCGCTACGAACTGTCGATCAGCGTAAAAAATTGTAAGCTCCTAAAGCTGTACACGAAAGAAAGACGCTGATTTTAAAAATACACGCTATTTTATGGACTTAAGTACCGCCTACCCCACCACAGTTCCTATATTATACGTTGCCAAATCTTGAAGTAATTCGCATCTGAAACACAACTTTTACTCTTTGACTAGCTAAATTCTAAGAATTATTTTCCTTTATAGTTTTTCAGACTGGCCAACATGGACTTTCAAACACTTCTCTTATTTCTCAACGTCTTGAGTTCCAATTACCTGAACCTAGAGATACTGGGTTTCTTGTTGACCGAGCTCGCCGGAACCTAATTGCCTTGGCTACTCCACCTTCTAAATCATTGTTTTCCTGAACATATAATTTACCTGGTACTGACTTACTTATTACCTAACAAAGTTGTAAACCTTTCTTCTTCCATTGTGCATAGACTCAATATATGGACCTCATTTATTGCAATTATTTATATATTTTCCTATAATTTCTATAAAATTATTAATCATACGAGTTAATAATTCCGGTATCATTGTCTTGTAGTTGTAGTTGTAGTTGTAGTTTGAAAAAGGGGTGGGTTTTATCCCCAAGCACTGCCAGCTTAAAGATCTATTGCGCATGCCCCCTTTCATCAGTTAAGTAGTCTGTTGCTAGTTACGAGCTTAACCAGACTACTAACTGAGGTTTTCGATAGTTCATCTGTCTTTGGAAAGTGATTGCCAAAAATACTTGCTCTTTGATTCGCAAGAGCAGGGCAATCCAATAGCAGATGAGTAACAGTCTCATCTACTACAGATAGGGTTGTTAAACAATCCTATTCTGTATAGATTAAACTTTAGGGCACAGTGTCCTGTAATGAATCCTGTTGCCCATGCAAGCCTTCTTCTACTAAGACCGCGCAGGTACTTTGCCCTGCTGTTATCTAGGTCTGTAATAAACAACTTGGAATGTCTGCAACCCTCAATGGAGTTCCAGTAGTTCTTGTGTTCTGCTTGCGCCCAGCACTTGATAGCCTGTTTCACTGGTCTGTAGGACACCTCCAGTACAGGCTCTGGACCCAAAAATGGGATTTCGCTGCCAAACCTGGCTGCTTTATCTGCTTTTTCATTGCCTGGTATACCTGTATGTCCTGGCACCCACGTAAGTTGAACTTTATTGTGTTCAGCCAGTGTCATTAAGGATCCCCGGCATTCTGAGACGAACTTTGATTTTATTGATGGTGATTCAAGTGCTTTAAGAGCAGCGTGACTGTTTGAGAGGATAAGAGCACTTCTATTCTTGTATCATTGTCCTACTCGGACACAAGTAGAAAACCAGCCCTTTTTTAATGTTTAAGGTAACATTCCACTGAAAGTTTGGTAATGTCATTGAAAAATCAATACTTTTGCTTTTTCAATAAGAGGAAGCTCTAAAACTTGTAGATTCATAAACTGTTTATATTTTCCAGCTCCTTCAGATTTAAATGCCCTTCAGTGTGATCTAAATAATCAGTAGGTATCATGATAAGTTGATTACAGTGCTCCATATGTTCGAGTATTCTACCAATGCATTTCAAATCTTCAGTCTAAGATCTAGAAAAAACAATAATGAAGCATAAGTAAGCTTTTTTACGAACTTAAAATAGCGGTTATTGCTTTGCTATTACATACTTAATAATTTATTTTCTGGAAAAGTATAACTAACAAATAAAAATTAATCGTTAGTTTTGAGGAAGGGGTATATAAAAATAGGACTTTCTTATAATCTGAATTCTTAAAAATCCCCATCATAGGGCTCATTCCAAAATATTCCAAAAAGATTTTTAAAGGATAACATATCCAAAATTAGAAACATATTCAACTGAAGTTTAAACACGTATTATACTCATCAGATAAAGCAATGACAAGTTTTAATTAAATCCATTGAAAATCGTGGCATTTAAATTTTAAGTGAAAAGTTGCTTTGGGAATTTTAAAGTCGTTATATTCCTATTTCGATTTATTCACTGACAAGGACTTTCAGCACAAATACCATTTTGATCCTGTGTTTGAACTGAATGCACAATATTGTGTTACTGGATTATCTAGAAAATGGTTTTGAAAGGTGGTTAAGTTTAGCTTATTCGACATCGAGTGAAATGGCTCCGCGGTAACGTGTGATACTCGTATTCGGGAGGTTCTAGATTCGATTCCCATCGGGCCGGCCGCCCTGAACATGGGGATTTTCGTGGTTTCCTCGAGTCAGTAGGGTAGTTCCTCCTCTACAACGAATTTTCTGTCGACTCATTCTCTGTCGGACAGATGGCGCAAATGCTTTCTAACTGGAAAGTTTTGACCCTGCCAGATGGTAGCCTTCTGTGAACCGCCTACGGTGGGTCGAGTTCTACCCGACTCCGCCATAGGGAAGCCTTCTCTGAGCAGCCGATAGTGTGATCGGGTCTTCAAACTTGGAATCGTTAAGGATCCTTGCGCGTCTCTGTGACATCTCTGCTTGCAGCCTGTAGCCTCCCACGGTATCTTCTCTTCATCTGTTCCTCCTGGGGGATGTTACCCACAAAAGATCTGACTTGAGGTTGAGGTGAGCGTGCTTTCCCTCCCCGTTACCTTGTCATAGTCACGGTTTATTCAATTGGTGAAGAAAGTTTAAGCTTGAGGCAGTATTTTTAACAGTTAAATAATTTCAGTCTAATTATATAATATGTAAATTCAATAACAGCCCGCCTTGCAGCAATATGTGTATGTAATAGTTTGTCAAATGTACGTATGTAACAGTCATTGCATATGCTTATATTATTGTATCCATGTGTAATAATGTTATGTGAATATATTACGTAACTTAATAATGTAGGAGCTGTTAGAAATAGGTCAAAAGTTGCTAACAAAGAGGTAACAATGAGGTAACCTTGAGGCAATAATGAGTTTCAGAGTTTAACAATACTAATTGTGATTCTTGGAAGCAATGATGTAATTTTAGTGACAGTTTATAAAATAGCCAATCAACAACCAGAAAAAGCTTTAGTTAAATGAAGGAATTCCATTAGAGTAGGATTAGCCAATCAGAGACTTGAAATACAGAAATTTACAAGTTTAGACGGTTGAAATCAATTCAGTTGCCTGCAGATAGTGCTCATAACTGGATGCGTTGCTTGTGCGTCCTCTAGAGATTTAATACGTATGCATGTGAAATGAAAAATAGTTTACATGTCAAAAAGTGTAATTAATTAATAAAAAGAATCTCACAGCCATCTATATCAGTGAAGTGTTATGTTAATCGTATCAAATGTTAATAAAAAGAAGTGAAGTAAAATTATAATCTGTGTAAGGCTACATTCTTAGTCGTATCACAACCCTGCCTAAGAGAAATATTAAATATCTAAAGAAACAGTTTAATTACAAAGTTAATATTTTTTAAATTTTTGGACGAAGGCTACCGGGTACTATACGTGCGGTTGCAACTACTACAAGTTCGGCTCCCCAACAGTTGAACTGCAGTACAACTCCTTCAATACGACCTACTTCAAATTGACGTCCATGCGTGGAGCTAAATATATACATCTGAAATTGGTTCCCAAACGTGGGGCTAATAAAACAAACTACCTTTCTCAAGCTCCAGTTCATGAAGTTTCGTGTAAATGTAACTGTAGATATTATTTATACCACTGACCACTATCAGATATTCTTGAGTGCAGATTTTCAGTATATAGAACGGTTAAAAAGACCTTCCAGTTGAGGCAGTATTTTATATCACAACATTGTAAATGTCAGAGTGATTATAGTGTAAATTAGCATTATTGTATGACAATGATTTGAGATGTTTGTTAATTATAAGCATTGTTAGGAAATAAGTTTACACAGCCTCACTGAAACTGACAATAGGAGCGGATAACAATGAGCGAGGGGGTGAGTTGTTTATTAATTAGATGAGACAAACAAATGACGTCAGAGTAGCGTGCCTTTCTTTAAAAATGGAGGGAATATCTTCCCTAGAGCATATGCGTTCGTAATTTTGATTGTATATAAAATAGACGCTAATGTTGGCGCGTTTTATTAACCAATAGCAGCTCTGTTATAATGTTTAGGCATATCGGGGTGAGGGAGTATAAAAAGCTAAAGTCAGAGACGGGTAACGTTCAGTCCAACAGAATCATTCGCGGGTTATACGTCGCGCAGTTCAACAGAATAATTCACAAGGCAAACGTCGCGCAGTTCTACAGAATAATTCACAAGGCAAACGTTGCGCAGTTCTACAGAATCTCTCACGTTGTAAACTTAGTGTAAGATATCACAGTTTCAGTCGGGCGTGTATCAAGATTAAATATGTGAAATTAATGAAGCGTGATGGCAATAAAAGTGTAAAAACAAATTCTTTTATCAGTGTTATCTTTAGTAACAGCTCCTTTCCGTTTACACACCCTGTTCAAGAGATTTGCTCGACCGAGTAATAATAGCTAGCCGGAGCACAATGATCCCAAAATTCAGAATAGTAAAACAATAACAGGCGCTCAGCAAATAAGATAACACGAACGATACCGCGACACAGTTATGCAAGTAAAATAACACGTTTATGAAAACTTCTAGTACTAAAGTTTCTTTGTCTGAAGGGGAAGTGGAGGTTATGAAAGTTGCTTTAAGGTAAACTTTTTCTTTAAAAGAGAATCCCACATTTTGTCAGGTCATGGGTTCTGAGGGAAAGCGAATGCCTGAAACATTTTTAATCAAACCCTGTTTTTTGTAACATATTTAAAAAAATTGAGGAAGGATTACACGTTAATATATTTAAATACTTTAAGTCAGCTTTATTTTTATGCGATGAACTCGTAGAAATTCCAGTGGTGGAGGATGCTTGTTGATGCCAACTAGTTGGATCAACAGCAAAATATTCTAATACCTTTCCTGAAACTATCAACAGAAGCAACTAATAAAAAATTCTTGTCTAAAATCAAACCCAAATATTTGATATTATCTTAAAAAAACCCATTCTTTCAAAATATTGCTGTGTGATAGCATTTCTTAATTTTATAAACGTTTTTTTAGGGTTTCCTTAGATAATGCTACAGAAAAGAAAGAAATCTGTTGGCTTTTGTGGATATAAATAAAAAAAATTGTGGACTCCCATTAAAAATTTTAACAGTTTAAAAAATGGTTTTCCAGATAAACAGTTGCAAAGTTTGTAAAAGATGCCGTGTATAACGCAGTCCGTACTCACACACAGTGAATCCGATTACTATAATTATGGAAAATGATAAAATGTGCTGACAGTTTATTACTAAACGCTATAAATATAAATAAGCCTATAATATTACAGATATTGGAATAAATGCAGTTGCGTATGAATTATATTTAAAATTTGAGTAAGTCAGCATATCTCGTTCTTCAGGAGAGTAAAAAAGACGCATTTTTTGTAAAGTTAATATATCTTCTTAATAACACAGGGATGAAATAAATATATTTGAAAGTTATTTTTAAATGTAGCTATCTTAGTGTATAATTCTTTTATTTTACTGAAAAACGCTGTATAATGCCGATTAAGATTTTGTAAAACTTTATTTCACATTGCTATAATAATTTTGTATGAGGGTATTATGCTTGATTGATATTCCTGATGAGAAGATGGTTTCTTACGCTATTTGCAACACGCTTTGGGCGTCAATTTGAAGTAGTTTGTATTGAAGGAGTTGTATTATATTTCAACTGTTGGGGAGCCGAACTTGAAGTAGTTGCAACTGCAGGTATGGTACCCGGCAACCTTTGCGCCAAATATACTTTCTGGTGGCCTTTGCCCCAAAAATAATTTAAAATAATATATAACTTTGTAATTAAACTGTTTCTTTAAATATTTAATATTTCTGTTTGCCTCGGCTGCGTCAGTATAATTGTTAGAGACATGGATGTCTTGGCAGGGTTGTGGTGCGACTAAGTATGTAGGCTTACACAGATTATAATTTTACTTCACTCCTTTTATTAATGCTTGATACGATTTAAATAACACTTAACTGATATAGACAGCTGTGAGATTCTTTATATTAATTAATTACACTTTTTAACACGTAAACTTATTTTTCGTCTCACACGAATACGTATTATACCTCTAGAGGACTCATCTCGCATCCGGTTACAAACACTATCTGCAGGCAACTGAATTGATTTCAACCGCCTAAACTTGTAAATTTCTGTATTTCAAGTCTCTGATTCGGTATTCCTAATCCAATACAATACCTTCATTTAACTAAAGCTTTTTCTGGTTGTTGATTGACTATTTTTATAAACTGTCACTAAAATTACATTATTGCTGCTAAGAATCACAAGTAACATTATTAAAATCTCAAACTCATTATTGCCTCAAGGTTTTCCCATTGTTAACTCATTGTGAGCAACTTTTAACCTATTATTCTCACAGCTCCTACATTATTAAATTACGTAATACATTCACATAACATTATTACACATGGATACAATAATATAAACATATACAATGACTGTAATATACACTCCTCATATATTGTTACATACACATATTGCTTTAAGACGGGCTGTTATTGAATTTAAATATTATATAATTTGACTAAAATCATTAAGTGTTAAAAATACTGCCTCACTGAGGACCCTATTTCTGACCTTGTTTGGGGTAAATTACCTGGATAACGTTTTTACAGTGTTTTCTCAGATCCTAAAAAGACAAATACCGGGAAACTGTTAGCTTTATGGACCCCGGGCTCATTTGAGTATCATTTCATTGATTTCATTCTCCGAGTAAGGACTCTCTCTTAAAGGACGTTAAAGTTGCAATAATTTATTTTAGTTTTGGCATTTTAGGGGAAAAAACCTACTGTCATATTTTTGGGCTGTGTGCTTCACATGTTAAGAAATAAGTTATTATATTTTCCCTTCTGCATATATGACAATAATACGGATGATTGCTCGGTGTTAAGATTTTATTTTACCCTTTAATTATGTGTGTGGTATTCGCTGTAAGTAGATACATAGATATTCCTAGGCTAAACACATGTTACATACTGTTAGATGAAGAAGGCCCCTCTGGAAATACGATAGCAAAAATATCTATCTGCAGCAGGAAGGGTAAAGTACGGTACGTATTTCCGATATGGAACGCATTTTCGAATATGTTCGTTATGAGATGAATAATTAATCTACTATGCATGTATTTATAAGCATTATCATGTAACGAATCCAACTTCTGTTAATAAAACATACAGTACGATTCCTGCATTTTCCATTACTGTTTCCCAAAAATGTTATATTCAGCTTTTATATTATCATAATGTTACCACAACTATGGGCCTCGCGTACTCGTCTGATGTCATCGATTTTTATTTCAGTGAACCCTCGCCATTAAAATCATAATAATCATTACCCTCACCATTCTAATGGACAGCGGCTCTGTGTTTGTAATATGTCGAGCAGGGAATCCGAGGGTCGTGTGCGTTATTCTGGCAGCCGTCAGACCGGCTTAACACTTAAATATATGGACTTTATGCCACCAACTTCCTTTTGTTTGCTTTATTTCCCTGGAGGTAACTTACAAAGATAGCTGTTTCTGCACTACAATTATTGCAATACCTCAGGATTACAACAAACTACTACGATGATACAAAAGTGTAATAACAACGAAAATTCCTGCCAAGCATAATAAAAAATTTGATGAGGATATTTTATCGCAAATACATGTTTTGAGGCACTCTGAAGAAAAAGAATAAAAAAGGTCCAAGTGTGTGTGTGTGTGTGTGTGTGTGTGTGTGTGTGTGTGTGTGTGTGTCTGTCAACAGCATAACTCAAAAACTCTAGTTATATGGTAGAGGCAAAAATGATGTACGGTATTGAAATATGGGGATTAGATGGAGGATGGGAAAGTATAGATGAGGTGCATAGGATGCTTTGTAGAGAAATGCTAGGGCTACCAAACGCAGTTACAAGACAGGTAGCTCAAATAGAAATGGGCAGGGTGGCAAGCAAGAGAAAGATAATGGAAAGAGCATTGAAATATTGGCTTAGGATCTAAAATTTGGATGAAGGAAATGTGTTAAAACAATGCTTAGAATACCAAGAAAAAAGTTTAGGGAACAGGATGGATAAATAGTGAGAGGTACAATTTGGAGGGCAACGGGTTAGGAGAGATATGGAGAAGTAGGGAAAATAATGTGAATAATTTTTGGAAAGTCGTAACAAAGAGATTAGATGATATAAAAATACAAAACATATTTAGCATAATAGCCGAAAAGAGATCCTTAGTTTTTATATGTCAATAAAAAACACACGGGGAAGAGAGAAATATGGAGATAATACAAATAAGGTCGAGCGAGAAAGCATTGCATGGGTGAGAACAGGTGTATGGAGGCTAAGAGGGATAAGAAAGGATATGCCTCAAAACCAATGTTCCATATGTGGTGGAAATGAAGATGTTGAACATATAATATTTAAGTGCAAAGGTACAGAAATTTGGAGAAAAGAGTTTATTAAAAATAAATGATTTAAGGTAGATAGAAATATTGCTATAACTGAAATGATTCAAAAAGATAGTAAGAGTATAGGATACTTGAGTATAGTTAAAAACAAACGGATTCGGTCAGTGAACAGATCAGCAAATATGGTTAAATAGGATTAAGGAAATGGGAAGTAAAGTAGGTAGATAAAAGGAAGTATTGTAATACGAATATGACTGGTAAAGAGCCAGAGGTGAATGCTGGTCATATTACTTGTATTTTACTTGTACATGGCTCAGTACAATGAAGATTATTATTATTATTATTATTATTATTATTATTATTATTATTATACTTGGTATTTAGCTTCAGGACCTTTCAAGAATGTGACAGGAAGATTTTGAAGAAAATCCTCCATCCAAAACTACAGTTTATATGGAAAAGCTTTCGTTGTATTTTGATAACGTATAGCACCACAATGAGGCGCCAATTTTGAAGGAATATTGTACCTGCTTCTGATGTCTTTATCTCGTAGCTCGTTCTGTGTTGTGCGCCAGCTGTTTCAGTGGTAGAGCTGTGAGACCTCTATCAGTGTATGCGTGAATGTAATGTGAAGACTAACAACAGTTTAAATTAACTGAGAAATTTAATGTGATGTAATACTTGAGCTGTTGAAACGAGCTGCCGACCGTTTGAAACTGATTTTAAATCATAGCACTCGAAACTGTAACAATTGAATTATTATACCTGCTAACTTCTGCAGTAACAATTTTACGGTTTGAAATAACTGTTTTCGCATTGAAAGAAACTATAAGCGTAACTTGCCGTGAGTCGCTAAAATGTTTACCGGCAAAATCCCTCGCAATAGCCGCTAAATCTTACTCACACAACCGCATCACTTGACGCTTAAAATAACATACGAGTAATCACCAGATTAAGTGAGTAATTCCCAAGAAGGAGTGTACGAACGAATGTATTTCTGATTAGAGTTTCACGTCCTTATGTTAACTCTACTTTAGAAATACCCCACTAGCGTCCCTTCTTGCGCTGGTGAACACGTAAACATCCTACCTGTGCGTGTGTTATCTTGTTGCTATTGCGGTCTGGCTAAACTCTCAGAATTTCATTACCTTTCTCTTTTCCAGAATTCTGGTTACGACCCTCTGCAAACGTACTGAGCTTATAACCTAGCTGAATTCCATGAATCTTTAAGCTAATGTCTTCTATCCTCCGTTGTTACTAATGACTTTAGTTAACTTAATTCGCTAATTACCTTAGCCTTTCCGGACATATCTTCCAATTCTAGCTTATTATATTTATACATTGATTTAACATACGAAAATTACTTATTGCAATTATTTCTGCATGTTACTATTATTTGTTTAATTATTTGTATATTTCTGCCAATAATTACGGCATCAGTTTGATTTTCTCAAAAATGGATCTTGCGATTTTGATTAAAATACCAAAATTTATTTTCATCACAAATAAAATGTATATTTTGAATTTTATGGGAATAGTCCTCTTTACTCTCAATGACTTTTGTATAATTGGTAAACCGTAAGAAATAGACAAAATCTTACTGCACAGAAATGTAGATCTCGTTAAAGCACACAATTGATGTAAAATACAAGTTTTTGTGACTTTAACCGTTTCAGATATATTCTCTGTTATTGGTTTCTAATTTCAAATACTTTATACTTTACTGAACAGCAAATGGAAGTTTTCCTTCCTTCTTTCTTTTTCCCCCGTTTTGTTTCGTTTCTTTTCTTCTGTAATAATATTTTGTAGAAGAGGGAGTAGAGAAAGAAATTGAATCTAACACATTCGTTGATTTCTTTTCAGAATGAAACTCTACACTTGAATCCATTCGCGAGGCTTGTGAAGTGTAGAAACTTGCAACCGAATTTTAATCAACACCTGCCTGCAGAAGCGTATTTCATGTATCATGCCGATAAATACGCTTTCGTAAGGTATACTCAACCATAAGGTATAAATTTATCGCAAGCACATAACGCATTTTAGGAGCAGACCTTCCGTCCCACACAATTACCAGAACTCAACTTATGCGCATACGCGCCATTTACCGTGAGTTTGGGACAGAGGTCCTGTGTCTTAGAATTACACTTTTTTGTTTTGTGAAAAATGCAAACTTTGATTCAATGGAGTTACTGAAAAGTAACGACAATGTTGATGATAAAAGTAACAAGAATAATAATTCCGATGTTAAAACTACTAATGGCCTTTTTTCGAAAATAAATTAGGTTTATTCGTTTGGAACCATGTTCCTAATGTTTTTTCTAAAATTTAAGAAGCATAAATTTATTTACTTTATATGTTTGAAGTGCAACTTCATCTCCTGCAACGTGCTTCTTGCATATTGCTTTCGTTTCGTTTTCTAGCACTTTTACTGGATAGAGAGTCTTCTCTGTTGGTTATTTTTTACTCGAAATCCATCATTACATTTTTTCTGTATGAATACATGTTTTTTCCGTATTTTTGCTATAAAATATTGCATTTTTACTTTCTATATCGCATACCTAGTAGGTAGAGGAGGTATTACATTCCACCCAAAAATTCGATATCGGGATTTCACCAGAAATACATGTTTTGAGGTCTCTTGAACCCAAAACAGCATTTTTAGAAACATGTCCGTGTGTGTGTGTTTGTGAACAGCATAACTCAAAAACTAAAAGTGGGATAAATACCAAACTTGGCATTTAGGTTCAATACCCCACCCCAAACTACCCTTTAAATGGAAAATTTTTCGAAGTTTTTTATTTTGTAAAAAGTGACCAACGATTTTGATTAAAATATCATAGATTAAATATAGTTACGTGCCAAATAAAACATATATCTTGAATTTTATGAGAATAGCCTTTGAAGTCCTCTTCATTCGGAACACATTTCGTATAATTTTGCATAACTGGTAAGAGATCCACAGTGTGGATCTCTTTACAACACACTTCTTCTTCTTTCTCTGTTTAACCTCCTCTTATGTAGGACTTACACCCCCCCCCAGGACTTAGAGGCGGGTGCCTGGGGTCAGAGACCCGTCGAAGAGCAGACACTCATGGATCAGACAGAAGATCCAGGATGGGTGATCAGCCCGATGCCTGGTATGGGAGGAAGTAGATGAAACGAAATGATGGTGAAATGGATGAAAGGAAAGGTGATGATGGAGCAGTTGGCGGAATGAATGGCGGGGGAAACCGGAGAGCCCGGAGAAAACCCGCCCAGACGCCGCTTTGTCCACCACAAATCCCTGGGATTGAACCAGGGCCGCCACGGTCACGACAACGCCCTTTAAAACACACAATTTATTTTAAATAAATAAGCCATTTCTGAGATATCTGCGATTAATGCTTCGAATTGTTCATTACTTGGTCATTCTTTTAAAGTCCTGTCAACATTCAGTAATGTTTCTCGCGATTACATAGAAACATTGAATAAGGCCAGCATATAGCATCCAGTTCTTATTTGACTTTCGCTGTTCCCTTTGTATCTATAACAAAATGTGTAATTCAGCTACTTCTACAATGTTTATTTGGATTAAAATATAGTAGAAGGAAAAATAAGCTTTAGTAAGAATAGTTTGTATAACCAGTATTAAAGATAGAGGGTAGAGAATGTCATGTGAATGTATCACATCACATTTTTTTCAATTGAAATATGTATCAGCTCATTTCTTATGACCCCTTCAGTCCAGACACATCAACCCAAAACGCGATTCATAAAAGAAATCGTTCGAAACTAAATTCTGCTTATTATAAGAGCGGGGTATCTTTTAATTACATTTTCCTTGTATCTTTGGATTTATACCTGAAACGCTGTGTACAAAACATCAAATTAAAATTGGATCCTTTTTTGGCAAAACATTTTCTGAGGACTTATTTCTTTTACACATTTACGATAACATGCAAAAGTTTCCATTTTCGCAAATTTCTTTATTACAAGCAATACTTAAAATCTAATATTGTTGCATTATCCGTTTGGACAGAGTTATATAACTCGTAAGATGTTCATTTTAAGACACATTTTTTCCCAGCCGCTCTTAAAAGGCAATTTCTTTTTTAATGCAACCACGTTGAGTTTTGAGTTTGACTGGAAGCTAAAGCGGACCAGCCAGTTACAGTTTCATGGGCACATTTGAAGTTAAGGGTACACAGAGTTTAAATTGCTAATTTCTATAATTGTGTATATATTTGCCTCAAATTTATACAATGTATTGTAAATGTGCACACCAAATTTCATTTCAATATTTTAGTAGTTATTAAACAAGAGACACTCCACACGATGAACGATTACGAATTTTATTAATTTTAATATTTATTACAAAACAGGTGAACACTATAGAAAAAATGTTGAAAACTGATTCTTGTTACTTTTTTAGTTTGGTGGAAAAAACGGTAATTTTAGTGCGCTAATCGAATATAATCATTAATATGTTCATAGATATAAATAGTTCAGAAGAATCACATCCAACGTTTTTATTTCTAGTTTTTTATATTTGTATTGTTCCCAAAAATCTTATACGAATTAAACAAAAATTGCATCGTGTGGAACATTTTAAATCTCTAAAAGCATTGATAAAACAGAAAACCAGAGAATCAGCTTTGAAGTTTTAAAAGGGATGCTTGTTCACGTGGACAGGGACCGTTAGAAATTCACTTGACGACACCTCTACTCATCACTGACAGGCAATAAATACAGCTTATGGAACTAGAAGGTTCAAAGATAATTATAAGCACAAAATAAAAACAAAATATTTTTAATGAATTTTTGGACAATTTTCACCTTTGTATACCTTTAAAGAAAGGAACCAGCTGATTCTGTGAATGAAGTCTTAAGATTTTGTGTCTAATTTACTAGTGAAAGGGATTCCAAAATGAACGCGATGTTCCGTCATAATGTATTAAGTTTTAAAACATAATTCTTATTGAATTTCTTACAGCTGGATTTTAATACCTTAAAAATGCTCAGTATAAAACAGAATTCGTTAAAGAAAACCTAGATTTTACAAATATAATAAGAACTGGCCTTTGGTAAAATTGTTATGACGAAGAAAAACTTTGAAGAAGGTGCTTGCTTCACGTATGGAAAGCCAATTTGAAGTAGGAGTTGTATTGTAGTTCAACTGTTGGGGAGCTAAACTTGAAGTAGTAGCAATCACATGTATGGTAAAAAGTTTCCGGTGGCCTTTGCCACAAATGTTTAAAAAATATTAACTTTGTAATTTGACTGTTTCTTTAAATATTATATTTATGTTTGCCTCGCCTGCGTCATTATTACTGTTAGAGACATGTTTCTCTTTGCAGGGTTGTGGTGCGACCTAAGAATGTAGGCTTACACAGACTATAATTTTACTTCACTCCTTTTATTAATGATTGACACGATTTCAATAACACTTCACTGATGTATATATAGAGAGAGAGAGAGAGAGAGAATGAGCTGTGAGATTTTTTTTATTAATTACTTGCATAATTACATGTATACAATAATATAAACATATACAATGACTATAATATACACTTTTATATATTGGTACATACACATATTGCTTTAAGGCGGGCCGTTATTATATTTTTTATTATATAATTTGACTAAAACTATTTAAGTGTTAAAAATACTGCCTCAGCTTAAGAGCGTAACAAACAGTGAGCCTAAATCTATTTATCTTAACTTTGAATATTTCACTGTCTCACTATTGTTACATGATAGATGACCTAAAAGTTCACATGAAAATTAAATTAATTTCTAATACCACGCACGCACATTGAGGGATCGTATACCTACTTGGCTGCGGAGGACCGAAACGTGGTGTGGAGGTCAGGAGGAAGGCGTGGGTTTTTACTGTTTTTCACAAATCTACTCGCACAGTCCTAGATTTATTTCCCAACCGTTTGGGGTTCGTATATTATTAAAAATGGAAGGTGGGAGATGTCCACCGGTCCAAAGCTCGGCTTACACACGCGGTCCGTTCCTCACGGAATCCTAACTGAGACTGAAGCTATATCTCCCACTACTCGTGGCTAGCAAAAGCTACCAGCCAAGAGTGACGTAAACAACAATGTGTTTGTAGTGACAATGTAGAACAATAATGTAACCCCCAAATTATTAATACGCCACACTATTTCTAAAAACTTACATGCATACAATGTTAAAAATGTGTGTTCACAGGGAAAAAATAAATCTTTTAAAGTTGTGATTTGAAGCTACCGCCATTAAAAAAGTGGGTGATGAAGCAATATTTAAAATAAGATTATATGACATTAACTAAATATATAATCACAAACCTTAAGCAAAAGATATTAGATTATCAATGAAATAATAATAATAATAATAATAATAATAATAATAATAATAATAATAATAATAATAATAAACATTAAGAGCAGAATATCAACGTTAAAAATCTAGGGAAGGAAAAGTGATAACCATAACTTCGAAATATTAAACTGTATTTAGTGGAAACAACAGATAATTGCATTTATAATATGTAGTAGAAGAGCCTATCGTCTTTAACTCTCAATGAATTCATACAGCTAAATTTATTCCTAGATTTTAGAACAACAGTGTGCGTTCGGAACACGTGTAGCTAGACTGGCATTCTGGCTCTTTTGTAGCACTTGGGAAATAGTTCTCATAAACGTGTTAATTCTAGAAATAGTTCCTTTCATTTTTATCAATTTTTACTTTCTCTACTACGTGTAGTAAGCAGGGGAAGTATTGCATTTCACCCAAAAATTCGATACCAATATTTCACCGGAAATACACGTTTTGAGGCCCCCTGAATCCAAAAAAGCACTTTTAGAAAAAGGTTCGTGTGTGTGTGTGTGCCTGTGTGACTGTGAACAGCATAACTCAAAAACGAAAAGTCGGATAAATACCAAACTTGGTGAGTACGTTCAGTACCTTTCAAAGATGCAACACGAAGATTTTCAATAAAATCCCCCACTACAGACTACTCTTTACATGGAACATTTTTCGAAAATTACGATTTTCTCAAAAATGGCTCTAAACGATTTTGATTAAAATATCACATATTTAACATATTTTCATGATAAATGAAATGTATATCTTAAATTTTCTGGGAATGTTTCCAAAAGTCCTCTTCATTCTGAATGGCTTTTGTACAACTGGCAAGTCATAAGAGATAGACAAAGTTTTTCTACACAAAAAATGTATATCTCGTTAAAACACACAATTTATGACATTTGCATTTTTTTTGTGGAGTGAACTATTTGCAAGGTATTCCTTGTTATTTATTTGTATTTTCCAATACTTATACTTTTTCTCAAATGGGAATTTGTTCTTTTTTATGTCCTGGACATGCAAAGAGAATAGAATGCTCCACATAACAACCAGCTCTTAAAAGATTTGATTATCGCTTAAAGCCTATCGCATTCCCCTTGCACCTACAAGAAAATTAGCAATAAGTTTCTGTAAATGTTTATATCGACTAACTTGAAGTAGACGGAGAATAGGCGTTTGTAAAAATAGTTTGTACCAGAGTAGAGGTCATACGAGTGCAACACATGAGATTTTTGTGGTTTACAACGTTTTTTCCTCTGAACTCCATTAGTAGAGTTATTGCAATACGTAGTCAGTATTGTGAGGGCCTTATAAACTATTAGATGTTGATGCTATGTACAAAGACGAATAAAACATGTAACACCATTTTAATCCGTGAACGCCTATTTCAGCAGAAAACATATGTTTCCTCAAAATTCGTCACATTCTAATTCACGAGCAAAAGGATTAAGGCAACGGTTACTTAAATATTAAAAAAAAAACAATTCCACTAAATTTCTCAAGCTCCATATTCAGCCACTATTTAGCACTATTAATTTATTCAAATCGTGATTCACGTTGAAAGCACGACGTCGCAACAGCGGGCCGAATAACCTAACCACACACACTCCTTACACAGCTGTATTATGCCTACCTGCTCGCTATCACGCGGCCATATCTTCCAATATTCTACCCCGTTTTTATTTTCTGTTAATGAATGCACAAATAAAAACAAGGAGCTTTAATTTGTTTGTCATGTTTATCAAACGTTGTGATAAAATCACTATATATTTTAATTACGGCTTCTTGAATTGTTATATAAAATACCCATTTTCCTTTTGCATATTTTCAATTAATTCTTAGTTAAGCACTTGATGGTTATAAAGTTGTATATTTACTTGTTTTCTGCATAAACTGCAAAATAAATAAACGGCTGAGTTAAAACATTTATTTTGTGTTGTTCCAATCATCAACCATTAAGCATTTTGCTGAAAATAAACCAAAATTTTAAAATATATAAAAAATTAATATCTCCTATAATTCAGTAACCAATTGCAGCAACATCAAAGACAGAGCACGCATTGTCTCTGCGACGGACATGAACTTACCCATCAAGTGCGAGTTTCTCACCCACTTGCAAGAGAAACCGCACAATTGCCAAACCTCTCAGGATTTCGAAGGTATTTTCTACGTATCTATAAAAGATAGAACAAGCGTTGTTATAACATTTTTCAATGTACCCATCGATGATATACAGAATGGACCATTTAAGTTGACTGTACAACTAAGGGTTGTAGAAAGAAATGTTTTCAATAAACGTTGCCTAATATTATGGGGGAAAATACATGCCACTAGTGTGTTTATTTGTAGTACGTTTGTGATGGTCATTTTAGAATCAATTTAATTTGACCCTAATTGTAGGTTCCCAAATAAAAAATTAAATTGACCCTAAAATGACTATCATAACGTCCTCCAAACAATTCCCGACTAATGGCATTTACTTCCGCCCATAATATCAAGCAACTTTTATTAAAGACATTCCTTTCTACAACGCTTAGTTTTGGAGATATTTTACAGTCTCAACTTAAATGGTCCACCCTGTATACTCTTTCAACCCAAAGTACTGCGAGTCTGAAGTATGCAGATGCTTGAATTTTAACATGTTCTTGTTTATTTTAACATCTAATTATATGCATTTTCTAAGAAGAGTGCTTTGTATGTTATATAGTAATAAAAATGTAAGTGATGTGATTAACTTTGTGAATGTTTATATGGTATAATAAATCATTTTTTTCTTTGCCGTTAGCACTACAAATAGCTGTTATTATACTTCTCGGATTTGATGAGTGAAACAGATGAGGAAATGGCGGGTGATTGAAATCGATTACTCCATAAAGAAACATAAATAGTTACTTTATTTATACCAGATTGCTAAATAAATACAAAACGGGTAATCCAAAAGCACGGTTGATGAAATGATCCCTGCTCTCAAAGAGTTAAAGTGGATATTCCCATGCATAGAATCTGAAAACTGTTTGGTGTTCTGCGCATCTTTAGCAAAAGAAGACTTCGGAGGAAATAAATGAAATGAAAATGATTTTGGTCAGAGAAAGATGACCCCAGAGGAACAATTCCTTCAGTAATCAAAAGGTGACAACCCTAGTTGCAGTGCTATTCACCATACAGTGAAGTGTCGTTCGATTCATTTCTGGCAAAAAAGCTTAACTGAAGCTATTCAATAAACAGTAATTGATTTAGAAAAAGAGCTGTTTATTATGTAATTTATAATCTGGTGTTTAATATAAGAATTGTAATTCTCCACCTTCACTATTTAAATGGTTGTTCTCTTCACCTTCAGGTTAATAGCTCTTGTGCATAATATAATGTTTTCATTTATGTTTATTGCTATCATACTACCTGGTATGGTAATGAAGATCAAGAACATAATCGTAGGGTTCAAAATTATTATAATTTGATGCCATTTTCAGCTGCTGGCTCACTAGGTATCTAAACCCAGCCCATGAGGATCAAGCATTCTACGGCCATTGTTTTTGTCATGGTTTCACATA
The DNA here is from genome assembly GCA_030765065.1 of Deroplatys truncata. Lineage (NCBI taxonomy): Eukaryota > Metazoa > Arthropoda > Insecta > Mantodea > Mantidae > Deroplatys > Deroplatys truncata. The sequence goes on from CM060990.1 coordinate 671,147,436, forward strand.
GTCTACCACGCCTTTCTCTTCATGTTACACTCTTATAAATCCATCGGAGTATTATTGGTTGCGTAGTATTGGGATTAAAATCTTTATTGGAGTTGAAACCTAGTAGTGAGAATTCCAATAAGAAAAAAGTATTTTATTTATGGATGTTCTATGGTTCTTAGCGTCCCGTTCTATATTGGACGTGAAAGGTCGTAAATTTTGCTCACATGTCCCTTTATCAGGCTTGAGGTTCTTTTACGTGCCGTAAATATACGACACGGTACCACCCGCTTTACTTCCCTTCCGAAGGAAGGCATGCTAAGTATTTTTACGCCCAAAAAATCCATCGCGCTCCGCCAGGTTTGAACCCGCAACCTCGGGAACTAGAGGCTAGCATGGTACCCCTAGACCACGGAGGACAATTCCAATCTACTTATATGCCTATAGATCCTTCTGGTTGCAGTATTACTGTGATGCATCTGTGATAAATTAAATATCTACAAGCTTTTCTTAAATTGTTTGAAATGTTACTAGCTGTTTATAGTATAAATCTTTATTATTAGTATTATAAAGAGGGACTGTGTATTAGTGTGTAAGTTAGTCTCCGAAACCCTTCAACCAATTTTGATAATTCTTTCACCATTAAAAAAACTTCTTCCGGATGAACATAGGGAAAATATTTCCAAGAATTTTAAAGCTATACAATTTCATTTCGTTTCGTTTAATATGAATATTTGAGGATATTTTTGGCAATTTATTGCACACATGGCATATTTTAATAACTTTCAGTCCAAAGGAGTAAATGGGTAGGCTTAAAATCACTTAAAATGTAATTATTGGAGGGGGGCGTTGCATATCCTGTTCATATAACGAAACATCAATCCAAATGTAGTGATATTTCCGCCGATTAAGAATAAATAAAAAAGGAACTCTGTAATAATTATAGTTGAGGAATTATTAATAATTAATTAACATTCAATTTGATAAATTTCCATAATTTTAAAGCCATAGGATTAAAAATTGTGTCAATCGAAACCCCTTCAGAAGTTTTAAATATGTTTTAGGTTTCAATAATATTGTTAAATAAACAAAGATGTAATTGCATAAGAAAAACTGCAAGATTTAGGCAAAAGTAAAACTATCTTCGTTTTTGACTGTCCAGTATATTTTCCGAGCGTGGGGCCATAAAAATTACTGTAGCTTCTTTTTACTTTATCTACTACGTATAGTAAGTAGGGGAAGTATTGCATTCCACCCAAAAATTCGATACCGAGATTTCACCGGAAATACATGTTTTGAGAAACACTGAATCCAAAAAAAGCATTTTTGGAAACATGTCCGTGTGTGTGTCTGTCTGTGTGTCTGTGTGTCTGTCTGTGTGTCTGTGTGTCTGTGAACAGCATAACTCAAAAACGAACAGTCGGATAAACACCAAACTTGGTATTTAGGTTCAGTATCTTCCAGAGATGCGACACGAAGGTTTTCAAGAAAATCCCCCCACCCCAGACTACCCTTTACATGGAACATTTTTCGAAAATTTTAATTTTCTCAAAAACGGCTCTAACGATTTTGATTAAAATATCATATGTTTAAGATATTGTCATGACAAATAAAATGTATATCTCGAATTTTCTGGGAATGTCTCCAAAAATATTCTTCATTGTGAACGACTTTTGCATAACTGGTAAACCATAAGAGATAGACAAAATTTTACTACACAAAAAATGTAGATCGCGTTAAAATACACAACATGTCATATACGTTTCTTTTGTTGAGTGAACCGTTTTCGAGATATTGCTTGTTATTTCCTTAAATTTTCCAATACTTATACTTTTTCTCAAATTCGTTATTCATTTTTTTATGTCCTGAACATGCAAAGAGAATGGAATTCGCCACATAGCAACCAGCGTTAAAATATTTGACTATCGCTTAAAAGCTACCATATTCCCCTTGCATCTACAAGAAAATTACCAATAAGATTGACATCTCGATATCTCGATTAACATGAAGCATATGGAGAATAGGCGTTTGTAAAATTAGATTGTACAAGAGTAGAGAAAGTTATGTGAGTGTAACACATCAGATTTTTTTACCATTTTTGCTACTGTTTTTTTTTTTTTTTTTTTTTTGCAATACCTTTATTGCCTTCGCTGCAATAATATTTAGAACACACATTTAAAAGGTTCTGTAGCTGTGGTGAAGGTTTATTGATTTTCTAAGGTGATGAGTTTTTGTTAATTATCCTTTAATCGGTTTTGATGAATACGAGCATTCTTTGCGATTGAGAATGGATGACTTTCTGTTCACAACATAATACTTTTGCTAAACGCGTAAGTATTTTGTTATATGTGAACCTTTGATTATCAATGAGAAGGCTTTTCAAGTGGTGTCTTGAGGCACAATTATTGACTCAATTAAACCCTGTTTCAGCAACACAGTCACAATGGAAACTTGTGAGTAAAAGAACTGGACCATTTTCTTAGATTAAATTTGTTCTTTCTGTCGCGGTATCTTTCGTGTTATCTTATTTGCTGAGCGCCTGTTATTGTTTTACTATTTTGAATTTTGGGTTCTTTGTCCTCCGGCTAGCTATTATTACTCAGTTGAGCAAATATCTCTTGAACAGGATGTGTAAACGGAAAGGAGTTGTTCATAAAAGATAACACTGATAAAAGAATTTGTTTTTACACTTTTATTGCCGTCACACTTTATTAATTTCACATATTTACTTTTGATACACGCCTGACTGAAACTGTTATATTTTCGAATGTAACTACAATTACTTATTTGCCGCGCACTATTAATTCACGTATTTCACATTTTTTAAACTAACTTTACGACGCGAGAGATTCTGTAGAATTGCGTAATGTGTACTTCGTGAATGCTTCCATAGATCTACCTGACGTGTTACTCGCGAGAGAGATTTCTTAGAACTGCGCGACGTTTGCCTGGTGAATGACTCTGTAGAACTGCGCGACGTTTAACTCGTGAATGATTCTGTTGAACTGTGCGATACTTGTCTTTGGCTCTAGAATTTATACTCCCTCACCCCGATATGCCTAAACATTATAATCGAGCTGCTATTGGATAATAAAGCGCGCCAACACTAGCGTCTATTCTGTCAGCCAATAAAAATTACAAATACATATGCTCTAGGGAAAATATTCCCTCCATTTCTAACGAAAGGCACGCTACTCTGACGTCATTTGTTTGTCTCTTCTAATGGATAAACAACTCATCCTCTCGCTTCATTGCTACCCGCTCCTATTGTCAGTTTCAGTGAGGCCGTGTAAACTTATTTCCTAACAATGCTTATAGTTAACAAACATCTCAAATCATTGTCATACAATAATGTTAATTTACACTACAATCACTCTGGCATTCACAGTGTTGTGATATAAAATACTGCCTCATTTCATCCATAGGTTTTCCGCATTTATCTTCTTACTAACACTAGATTCCACTCAGCGTTTTCTCGCCTTGAAGAAAATTCTAAGAGGCAAACCTGAGTTTATTGACTATTAGGAGTAAAACGAAGGATGGGGACAGAGATGGCTTATGTTAATGAATTCTACTTGATTGGTGTAAGCAGCATACCCTAATGTATAAGGGCCATTCAAATGAAACCCGGTCACTTGTGTAAAGTAACGCTAACGATTTTATTAACTCAAAAATAGTCGCCAAAACTGTTGGCACATTTATCCCATTGCGACACTAGCCGGTCGATTCCATCCTTGAAGAAGCTAGTAGGCTTCGATCCAGACCTGGACCCATTCACACACTTCATCATCCGTTGTGAATCGATGTCCGCGAATAGCTTGTTTTAGAGTTCCATAAACATGAAAGTCACACGGTGAAAGGTCTAGACTGTACGGTGGATGTTCCAACGTTTCTCATCAAAACTGCTGCAATGTCGTCTTCACCGCATTGGCAGTGTGTGGGAGGGCATTATCATGCAGGAGAATAACGCCATAGGACAACATGCCTGGGCATTTCGACTTGATGGCTCGTCTAATGTTCTGTAAAGTGGCTTGATAACGCTGGGCATTGATGGTGACAAGCAGTGAGCCCTTGTGGTCAAAAAAGGACATCATGACCTTAACAAAACTGGTGTGCACGGCCTTTGATTTCTTTGGAGGTGGTGAAGTCGCATGTTTCCACTGCTTGCTCTGACTCACTCCTCGTTGTTCCTGCTTACTCGCCTTCATGTTCAGTAGTGGACGATAACTTGTGTAACCACCTCTTCGGCGTGAAACCACACTGTCGCTATGTAACGTCAAACGTTGCACACGCTGTAGTCGCTCTGCCAATAGATGGAGCTGCCATACACGCAGTTACATGGTGCCACCTTACGTGTAATGCAAAGTTAGACACACTGATCAGGTTTCATTTGAATGCCCCTCATAATATCACCAACTCGTCCTAGTAGAAGGGGCGGGAGAGATATTACCTACCTGTGGCCTTATGAACCATAAGAGCAGAAAATTCATGCCAAACTTTCCTTCTGAGCTACAATTAGAAAGAAATTGCACAATTCTTGCCAGCATTGCATAGGAATGTAGCGTGCAATCTCTGCTCAAGTGGGTGACATGTTCTCGAAAAACCGAGTTCCCTTAATGGAAAAATGGCAGCGAATAGGTCTTCTTAGTTTAGTGTATTTATCAATTTCAGTAACAATTTGGTCGGAAGCATTAAGGTAGAAGAAATTATTATTATTATTATTATTATTATTATTATTATTATTATTATTATTATTTATTATTATTATTATTATTTATTATTATTATTATTATTATTGTCGTTGTTTCGCTTTCTGTAAAATAATCCCGAAGCACTTCCATACATCGTTTCTTCCAATTTTATGTTCTAAGAGATAAACTGCTTAGATAAACTTTAATTTTAAGAAAACGTTTGCATCACTCGACTCCATACCGGAATATCACGCAAACTTGGGCTGCGCATAAGGCCCCGTGCGGCTACAACACCAGTGAAGCAAGTAGTCTGGTCACACTGGGCTTTCGAACTGGAAAGAATACCTTCCTTTCTTTCCTTTATTTCCTTTCCTTACCATTACCAAAATATACCACACGAAATGGACTGAGAGCGCGACACCACTCAAGCACCAATACAACGAACTCGCCTGTATGAACAATCTCCTTTGTATTCGAAGACATAAATGGTACAAATTATTAATAACCAAAACCCGTTCTATGAACAGCTCTTAAGGTTGCAGCTTGTAACCTCCGATGTCTTTGAGTAAAATTTCGTAACAGTTCAGCTTTGTTTCCTTTCGTCCTGGCAATAATGCTTGGGTATTCCTATGCATTGGCAACGTTACTCTGAGGTCATTTTGTGGAATTACGTAAGAGACTAGTCTACAATGTGACTAGAATTATACAAGAGGGAAGTTACAAAGGTGATGTTTGGAGACGACGTACTTATATACTTCATTACCAATCTAAGTCTATACTAGCCACATTTTTTGCACAGAAGTGTACATCTATACGATATTGACGTTAAAATACCAACACAGTTAACGTATTGTAACAAATGATAACACCAGTTACTGCGAATCACACTTTATTTATCACTTGGACACTCAGCATAACACAGACGTTACACTTGAGTCACTTTTGGCATACACTCGGAACACACTACAACTGATCCGTCGAATCAAATCACAACTGAACTGCCGGGTCACAACTCACAACTCAGCTGCACTGGCTGTAAACTATTAACTTTCAATTACTCTAGTCGGGCAAGAGCAGTCCCTTATATTGGACCCGCATACATAGTGGAACGTTCTAGAAATGTAAGTTGCTAGAACCGTCCCAAAGGTATCTTCTGGAACAGTAATCACCGAAACTGCGGAGAAGTGGCACATAATGAGCTCATTACGGACTATTATTTTAAAGGGATAGCTCATTAGCCACACACAGCCGGCCAGGTAGGCAAGCAGAGATGTTTTCGCACCGCCGATCCGTAGGTAACTCACCCGTGTGGTCATAATAATATGATGAAAAGCACACTGATACATTACATTTGGCATTTTATGAAAATAAACAAACAACAATGGTTTTTTGATCTACTCTTACGGTGGAAGGGTATAAACGAGTAGGCTTTAATCACAAAGTATAGTTTGTCATCACTAAGCAACAGCTTGCTCTTCAATCCCAATTGTTGTTTTCACTTAGATGTCCAATTAATCTTCTCCCTGCCCCAAAGCCTTAAATATTTTGTACAGCGTCCACCTCTGGAAACTTTTCCATAATTTAACCCATTACTCTCCAACCTGTTTCTTCTGCATAATTCATAGCTGTGCTTCTCGTTTAAGGGAATGAAAATCAATGAGTTTTTTTTTACGCAAGGGCTTAAACTTTCGATCAAGCGACTCTATAGCCTCTCTCCCATCAGTGCAAATAAAAATATAGCTGGTTTTTAAATAATGAATTTTATGCTATAAGGTATAGTTTATATTAATACAAATGTGTGTAAAATATCAAATTGAGTTTATTTATGGACGCTCTTTACCTGGTGTGGTCTTTAGTGCCCCATTCTATATTGGGCGTGAAAGACCAGTAATTTTGCTCAGAGGCCTCTTTATCGGGTTTGAGGTTCCTTTACGTGCCGTAAATCTACGACACGGGACCACCAGCTTTACTTCCCTTCCGAAGGAAGCCATGCTAAGGATTTTTACGCCCGAAAAAAATCCATCGCCCTCCGCCGGGTTTGAACCCGTGACCTCGGGAACTAGAGGTTAGCATGGTAACCACTACACTACGGAAGACGTTATGAAATTCATAAGACAGTGTATAATTATTTTACCAATTAAATATAATTTTTGTGTTAGAGCTTGACGTCTGTTGTACAGAAAAGAGCAAAAATCATAAATTTGAATTCACTATAGTTACGTGATTTACGGTGAATTTTTACTTTCTTTACCACGTATCTATAAGTAGAGAAGTATTCTGTTCCGCTCCAAAATTTGATAAATTTGAAACACACATTTTGAGGCTCCCTGGATCGAAAACAAAGACTTTTTAAAAACGGTCCGTGTGTGCCAGTATGTTTAAACAGCATAACTCACAAACGAAAACCAAATTTGGTATTCAAGATGCCACACAAAGATTTTCAACAAAATCCCCTCACACAAAGCTATCCTTTACATTAAAAATTTTCTAAATTTTAATTTCTCAAAATTGGCTCTAATGATTTTGATTAAAATAACATACATTTAAGATACTTACATAACAAATAAAATGTAAATCTTGAATTTTGTAAATAGCCTGTAATGTCCTCCTCATTCTGAAGAAGTTTTGTGTAATTTTACATAAGTGGTGAACGTTAAGAGATAAACAAGGACTTACTACATAACAAATATGGATATATTTCAAACACAATTTATTTGAAATAATTTTTTGTAGCATTAGCCATTTTGGAGATATCGCTTTTCATTGGTTTGAATTTCCCAATATATTAATTTTTTAAACTGTTGTTGCTATTCAGTTGTTTCTCACGATATGGAAGGAGTAATCTATATGAAGGCAAATATATAGCCACTCTCTTTTCAACATCTGACTATCGAGTCGGATTCCACTAACCTCCTTGTTCCTACAACGAGATATGTAAATACACGTTGACTCGGGTGGATATACAAGTAAGCAACTAAGGGCAGTGCACCCAAAAGAAGTAGCAAATATCCAAGGGTGCAACAATAATAGAAGAGGCATCAGAAATAAGGAAATGACCTCCAGGACCTTGCACACAAAGGACAAAGAATAAATGTCAAAATATTGTACAGAAGAATAAAGGTTATTTAACAATTTGTAACATATTAACAATACAAAATCATCAGATGATACCATAGTATACTTGAAATATGCACCATTAACGTCCTGTGACGTTGAAAGAGGCTTCTTGCAGTTCAAAAACTAACGACGGCGACGGTGATGGCTCTGAAGCTGTATGAATCATAAAGACAAGCTTCTTCTAACTTTACTTATGTTTCAACAAATGACTATGGTAGAAAGTACCAACCTTATAAATCTTATGTTTGAAGTTTGACGATGCTATGTTTAGTAAATGTTTGGCAGCCATCAATAGTGAACACACTCAGCAAATTTGTACACATGGATAAAACTGGTCATCGTTATGTGATACAATACTTTCATTTGAAGGGTCTTAGGCCCGGTTTCACAGTATAAGCTTAAACTTCGAATCGGGCTTAACCGGAGAGTTAAGCTACAGCTGAGTTTTACAGTGCGTAGTTCAAGCGCTAAGCCGAGATTATACGGGACTCGACTTAAACTGTATTCAACTGCAGCTTAAGTTAAGGCGCCACCATGTTATCTGAGGACGACGATTTTAGTGACGAGGAAATGCAAATTATTTTAAACCATATCCACAACAGAAGACGGCCTAAAGTGTTTAGAATGCATCCAAATCATTTCCACATATGGAATGACCGAGAATTCTACGAGAGGTTTCGGTTAAGTAAACAGTCTGCGATGATGGTTCTAGAGATTATTGATGATGCAATTAAACATAAAACAGACTGGTAAGTAAAACTTAATATTAAATTTATTCTTACACCTTTATAATATACTTTATCGCTCATAAGGTATTCTTACTTTATATTGCAGGAACAAAGCCCTCTCGTCAGAAGCGATGCTTCTTTTGACGTTGAGGTTACATGCAAGTGGAAGCATGCTAATTGCAGCTGGAGATTTTTCCGGCGTCTCAAAATCTACAGCATGCAGGGTGGTGAAAATTGTTTCACATCCATCAATTTGGACACCAATTAATTCCTTTATTTCGTCGTCGATTGGTGTAATTAACGACGGCACAGCCGGACCTCCATCTGTACCCCGAATAGCACATTTCTTTCGTCGTATTTCTTTTTTGTAACTTTCTTCAAATTGTCATATTTCTTCTTCGACACGGTAGCATCTCTGTATATTATTCCGCTATTTGCATTGAATAACTCCGCAATTTTCCCCCACGTTTGGTTCTTCCTGCTCCACAGTACCTTATCAGATTGTTTGTACTCTGTTATGTGTTTTTACTGCTTTACAATGTCTAACAGAATGCTAACTTCTTGAGAAATGAAGTTAGCAGTACGTTTTGGCTCTGATTTGTCGGTCATTTTAATGGGGGCATCTTAATAACCTATAAAACCTTACTTTCAGGAACAGCGCCGCCATAAAAAATGATGGGAATTCGCTCGATGCGCATGCGCCAGCGTTACCAACTTTAAAGTTCCGAGGAGTTGTTCAGCTCAGTAAAGCCAAACGTGGTTGTCTTACTGTGAAACTCGTTAAGCTTTAACCAAAGCTTAAGTTTTGTTTAAGCTGCGTCCGTAGCTTAGTAAAGGTTCGACTTAAGCCTGAACTGTGAAACCGGCCCTTAGTCCAACTAATATTAAAGCTGAGCTAGATTCTACTCTGGGGGAGTTTGCTCCTTCGTTTACAACAGTAAAATATTGGGTGGCAGAGTTTAAGTTAGGCCGTCCGACATGCCCGTACCCAGAAAAAAAATTCGAGGAGGGTTTTCCACAAGTAGATCTGAACTTAACAGTACCCCACACCGTTACCATGTACCTACTCCGTAGTATATAGACGTTACATGGATAAGAAAATTGCTTGGAGACATTATATAGACAACAAAAACTCACCAGAATGAGGATATTCCACCTTACAGCACAAAACATGGAGACTGCTTCGAAAACCTGAATGTATGGTCACCTAACCTATGTAAGGTGACGATATTAAGTTTCCCTTTTTCTTGTAAATGTGCTACTGGCAATAGACCTACTGTTATCTAACGACATTTTCCCCTATTGGTTTGCTATGAATTTAAATAAATAAAACTATCAGAAGTTTCAGGGGGGGTTTGAACCCTAGAACCTCCCCCCCTCTAAATACGGCCCTGCCGTCCGAGGTGCCAAGATGAACATCGCAGTGGTCGACCAAATGAGGTGACCACGCCAGAAATTGTGAAGAAAATCCATAAATGGTATTGGATGATCTTCGACTGAAAGTGCGCGAGCTAGCGGACATCGTAGGCATTTCAAAAAGTGCTGTCGCATACTGACTGAAAATTCAGGCGTGAAAAAGCTGTGCGCAAGATGGGTGCCGCGTTTACTCACAATGGAACAAAAGCAGTGATATGAGGATGTTTCAGTCGAGTGTTTGGTGATGTTTCGCTGCAATAAAGCCGAGTTTTTGCGTCGATTCATAACCATGGATGACACATGGGTTCATCACTTCACACCTGAGATGAAGGAACAGTCAAAACAGTGGACTGAAAGGGGAGAATCGGCTCCAAAGAAGGCGAAGACAGTTCTATCTGCAGGCAAGGTCATGGCGTCAGTTTTTTGGGATGCGCGTGGAATAATTTTCATTGATTATCTTCAAAATGAAAAACAGTCAATGTGGAGTATTATGCCAACTTATTGTAGCGTTTGAATGATGAAATCAAGCAAAAACGGCCGCATTTAGCGAAAAAGAAAATTTTGTTTCATCAAGACAATGCACCAGTTCACACATCCATTATCGCCATGCCCAAAATGAATGAGTTAAAGTTCAAATTGCTTCCTCATGCACCCTATTCACGATTTAGCTCCCTCTGATTATTATCTATTTCCAACGTTGGAGAAATGTCTTGGTGGTAACATATTTGCTAAGAATGAAGAGCTGGAGTCAGCAGTTGATGTATATTTTGCAGAACTCGACGGTTCTCACTATAAACAGGGTATCGAAGCTATTGAACATCGCTGGGAAAAGTGTATCGAGTTGAAAGGAGACTATGTAGAGAAATAAGAATGTTTTTTCCCAAAATTTTTGTGTTTTCTTTGTTAGGTCGGTACTCCTGGGACAGCCCTCGTATCTATCCCTCATATTTGTATATAATCAGTCTTGCATTTCTCATTTTCAGACTGTACCTGACTGTACGCTTCGCGTGGGACACAGACACTGGGCATGCAACTGTATAACGTCTGTGCACACGCAACCTGAATACAAACCGTACAAACCCCTCATCTTTGGTAATGAAGCTATTTATTCAAAGGTTTATGTCGTAAGAATAGTTGCAGAAGCTATATACAAATAAAAGACAGTGGGTAGACATAGTCATGTGATTTGAAGAAGGTGTTTTGTTGGAGTTGTTTATTTATTTAGCTCCACGTATGGACGCCAATTTGAAGTAGAATTGTTCTTTACGTTGTTTGCTGCTACGTATGAAAAGCCGATTTGAAGTAGTTTGTATTGAAGGTGTTGTATTTTATTTCAACTGTTGGGGAACCGAACTTGTAGTAGTTGCAACCGCACGTATAGTAAACAGTTTCCGGTAGCCTTTTCCCCAAGTTTAAAAATAATATTAACTTTGTAATTTGATTGTTTCTTTAAGTATTAAATATTTATGTTTGCCTCGGCTGCGTCAGTATTATTTTAGAGACATGAATATCTTGGCAGGGCGTGATGCGAGAAGAATGTAGGCTTACACAGATTTTAAGTTTTAATTCACTCCTTTTTATTAATCCTTGACACAAATTAAATAGCACTTCGCGGATATCGAGAGCTGTGAAATTCTTTTATTTAATGCTTGCACTTTTTAACACATATACTATTTTTCGTTTCATACAAATGCGTATTAAATCTCTCGAGGACGCACAAGCATCCAGTTACAATCACTGTCTGCAGGCAACTGACTAGACTTCAACCGTCTAAACTTGTAAATTTCTGTATTTCAAGTCTCTGATTGGCTAATCCCACTCCAATAGAATACCTGCATTTAACTAAAGCTTTTTCTGGTTGTTAATTGGCTGTTTTTAAACTGTCATTAAAATTACATTATTGCTTTCAAGAATTACAAATAACATTTAAACTCTCAAACTCATTATTGCCTCAAGGTTACCTCATTGTTAGCAACTTTTAACTTATTATTCTCACAGCTCCTACATTATTAAATTACGTAATATATTGATATAACATTATTACACATGGATACAATAACATAAGCATATGCAATGACTGTTACATACATTTTACAAATTATTACATACAAATATTGCTTCAAGGCGGGCCGTTATTGAATTTACACATTATATAACCAGACTGAAATCATTCAAGTGATAAAATACTGCCTCAGATTGTAACACATAAGAACTTTCTACAGAAGAACCCAAATGTTCTCTGTCGGTGCTGCTGTAAATAAGTTATATGATACATTTTATCGAACATCAGGAAGCAGGAAGTTAACGCGTCCTGTGTGTTTGTAGCAAAACCTCACTAAATATTCCCCTTTCACTTTTCCCATATACAGAACTTGCACCTTCCCCTTCACCCCATTCTAACACGCTCAAGTCAACTTAATTACACTTTGTCAGTCTGTTCTGACAGTTGCAATTTAAAATGGTTGGGAGCCGCTAGGCCTTTCCGAAATCCTGTATTATCACAACAATGGATAGAATCCTTGCTGGCACGCACGTATATAGCGGTGTACCGTGTAGATAAGTTTGGTGTAGCACCGCAGAAGATCAATAGTACTCTACCCAAACATGAAGGTCGTCAATAACCATTTAAACCCAAACTGGTTACTCCCAAGAGTTTACACTTTAAACCCCGGTATCCAAATGTGGTTTACTAATGTGAGTACACGAGTGAGCTCCTAAAAGCCTCAAGTTTCATTATTTTTATGCTACTTCCACATAAGTCATATATTATAAAAATTATGTGATAGACTCACATGACCTTCTCTATCCTCTGTCGTTTATTAGTGGGTATACAAATTAAATAGCTATATTACACATTTCGTTATAGATACAAAGGGACTAGCGATAGGCAAATGTTTTAGAGCTGAACGTGACAAGCTGGCCTTAAAATTCCATACTCTTTCCATGACATCGCGAGAAACAACTGAAAATCGACAGGACTTTAAGACTAGCTAAGTATTGAACAATTCAAACTATTACTAACGGATATCTCGGAAATTGCTTATGCTAAAAAAACGTTGATTGTGTGTTTTAAAGAGATCTACATTTCCTTTGTGTAGTACTTTTCGTCTATCGCTAACGTTTACCAGTTATACAAGATTATAAGAACCTTCTTCGTAATGAAGAGGACTTTACAAGCTATCCCCAGAAAATTCAAAACATACATTTTATTTGTCATGTAAATGTGTATAACATATGGTTTTCTTTAACAAAACTCGTTAGAGGCATTTTTTAGAAAATGAAACATTTCGAAAAATGTTCCAGCTAAGGGGTAGTTGGAGTGGGGGATTTTCTTGGTAATTTACCAAGTTTGGCATTTATTCGAGTTTTAGTTTTAGAGTTATGCTGTTCACAGACACACACACAGACCATTTTCTATAAAAAAAAAATTTGGATCCAGGGGGCCTCAAAACATATATTTCCGGTGAAACCTTTACATGCATTTTTGGGTGGAATGCAATACTTTCCCTACTTACTATACGTAGTAGAGAAACTAAAAATCCCACTTTACCAAAAACAACTTTTACAGGAATCAAGAAAAGCCGTGTAAAGTATTTTAGGCCCAGATTATATTTTTCTGTACCGAAAATTTGTTTGTACATGCAATTAGTGTTATTCAGGGGCGTATTTAAGCTGACCCCTCCCCCGAAATTTCTTCCTTTCTGATACAAAATCAGTAAAAATAACAAAAGTCAATCGCAAATGTTTTAGCTAAAATTAGTCCTTGAGGAAAGTAATTCTTCAGAAAGGGAGTCTTAAGACAATCTGGCAACATGGAAAGCTTCGAATACATGAGAAGCACAACATTGAATCACGATTAAATGGACCCTTCTTGCTGTTAGTTCACCATGATATTCCTGTTTGATTATGAAATTGTAAATTAGTTTGGTAATGCTCCACGAATACTTGATTTTGCATTATTAAATGTTTGTATTTTCAAATTGTTTCTAAAAGTTTATATTGAAAATCTGTAAAAAGCCACCTTGTAGAAATCAGTATATATACAGATATATGCCAGGAGGAAATTGGAGATTTCTACATCAGTACCTAAAGAATGTCCTCACTTTGACTTTACTCGTCAATTTAAATTGACCCTAATTGTAGGTCCTCATTTTAAAAAAGAATTAAATTGGCCCTAAAATGACCATCATAACGTCCTCCAAACAAAACACGACTAATGGCATTTACTTTCCCCCCATAATATCAAGCAACTTTTATTAAGAACATTTCTTTCTATAACGTTTAGGTTTAGAGATATTGTACAGTCTCAACTTAAATGGTCTACCATGTATACATAACATATAAGTGTGTTATGGCTTTAGCTCATTTGCAACTGTTCCAAATTTTTCATTTTATGCACGGATCTTTCGGTTTCCATTCGGTTGCTCTAACCAACCAAACCTGGTCCATACCGATGGTTTGTAAGTGTGCTTAAAAGCGACAGCCCCATGTCAGTAGATTTACTAGTATGTAAAACAAATCTGCGGGACGAAATTCCGGCACACCGGCGGCGCTGATATGATCCTGGCAATTGACAGCGACGTTAACAAACAAATATTTATTTGGAACAACCGGACAGAAACCGGAAGATCCGTGCCTCGAATTCCGGCTGTGGCATTGAATTTTTCAGTCGTCTGATTATACCTTTCCAGTTTAGGTAATGTTAACTGTTCCTCATATTTATTAATACCAGCTATACAATATAGTATATACAGCAGTACCACCTATGCATTACACACATTTTCACACTACTGAACTCTTAATTTATATTTCATTCTTTATTACTACCCCAAAAAAGGTTTTTTACCGGTTTTCAAAATATCACATAACATTAGTTGCACCGAGAGAAAAAGCAGATTTTAACACTGTGGAAGGGATAAAGCTAAGGAGCGAGATAGGACGAATGAGGAAGAGGGGAACATGTACAGCACAAAAGCGTACAGGCCGACCTCGTCTGTTGACTGGCAGAGACCGCCGACATTTGAAGAGGGTCGTAAAGAGTAATAGGCAGACATCTATCCAGACCATCACACAGGAATTCAAAACTGCATCAGGATCCACTCCAAGTACTATAACAGTTAGGTGTGAGGTGAGAAACCTTGGATTCCATGGTCGGGCGGCTGCTCGTAGGCCACACATCACGCAGGAAAATGCCAAACGACGCCTCGCTTGGTGTAAGGAGCGTCAACATTACACGATTGAACAGTGACTAAACGTTGTGTGGAGTGACGAATCACGGTACACAATGTGGTGATCCGATAGCAGGGTGTAGGTATGGCGAATGCCCGGTGAACGTCATCTGCCAGCGTGTGTAGTGACAACAGTGAAATTCGGAGGTAGTGGTGTTATGGTGTGGTCGTGTTTTTCCTGGAGGGGGCTTGCACCCCTTGTTGTTTTGCGTGGCACGATCACAGCGCAGACCTACATTGATATTTTAAGCACCTTTTTGCTTCCCACTGTTGAAGAGCAATTCCGGGATGGCGATTGCAACTTTCAACACGATCGAGCACCTGTTCATACTGCACGGGCTGTGGCGGAGTGGTTACACGACAATAACATCTCTGTAATGGACTGGCCTGCACAGAGTCCTGACTTGACTTCTATAGAACACCTTTGGGATGTTTTAGAACGCCGACTTTGTGCCAGGCCTCACCGACCTATATTGATACCTCTCCTCAGTTCCGCGCTCCGTGAAGAATGGGCTGCCATTCCCCAAGAAACCTTCCAGCACCTGATTGAAAGTATGCCTGCGAGAGTGAACGCTGTCATCAAGGCTAAGGGTGGGTCAACACCATATTGACTTCCAGCATTACCGATGGAGGGCGTCACGAACTTGTACGTCATTTTCAGCCAGGTGTCTGGATACTTTTGATCACGTAGTGTACATCTTTCACATCATAAAGAAAACATAGTTGGCATCATACGATACCTAATAGGGTTTTACCCTCTCCCTCTGATAAATACTGTTCACAATGTCAGTTACCCATTGAGGAAGTGCACTTTAAACATATGTCATTATACCAGTCTAATTTATGAATAAATAAGTACAGAATCTAGGCATAAGGGAATTCCGAGTGCGCATTTCCCTTTGGAAATAAATGCGAAGTATTTCCTTTCCCTACCACGCACACTGTCGTGCGTAAAAGTGGCATATTCACCTAGATCGCCATAGTGCTTTTTCCTCCGTAAGGCTTCCACCTTCAGGTAACCAACTTTGGGCTCCACGCAGTGGGTATCAGTTCTTTATGTGAATGGTACAATACCGACATATACCAACTAAACAATGAACGACATTTGTAATCTATATGAAAATAAGGGTTGGCTCGGATACCGCCTCTATGAAAGGTTTGTACACAAGGAAAGGCTAAACCAACTACAAATAATTCGGTCTTCTAGAGGAAGGGTGAAGAATTATTTGCGTGTGTAGTTAAACTGAACACATCTAACACTTACATATATGAGAGCTTTCATCAGCGACATGAAGACAAAGGTTAAAGCTGTTGCCGCTACTAAACCGCAATAAGAAACGGTAGTGTAGCATGAAAATATAAGATTTAGATTGTTATGTTACCCTTCGGCAATTCGGCCATACTTTGGGGGAGGTAAAGTACCCTTCCAATCCGGTGGCTAGAATTATGCTCGAAAAACAGAGGTGGTGTTAGATTTTGTCAGTACCAACACAAACAGCTCCGTTCCATTATGGGCCACATTTTATGCTTATCAATATACATAGTAGTTAGAGAAAGTATTGGTTTTACCCTAAAATTCTAAGTCCGGATTTCACCCAAGAATATCTGTTTTGAAGCCCTTGAATCCAAGGAAGGAGTTTTTAGATGAGTATGTGTGAACGCCAGAACTCAAAAACGAAAACTCGCAGAAATACTAATGTTGGTATTTGAGTTCAGTATCTTCTAAAGATGCCACATAAAGGTTTTTAAGAAAGTTCCCCTAACCCAAACCAATGTTTACATAGAAAGATTTTCGATATTTTTAATTTCCTCAAAAATGGCTCTAATGATTAGTTCTCGAGGCCGCGGGTTCAAACCCTGCTGAGGACAATTGACTTTTTCGGGCCTAAAAATTTTTAGCATGGCTTCCTTCGGAAGGGATGTAAAGAGGTGTCCCGTGTCGTAGATTTACGGCACGTAAAAGAACTTTAAGCATGATAATTAGGCCTCTGAGCAAAATTTCTGGTCTTTCACGCCCAATATGGAATGGGAGCTAAGGATCACAGCAGTTGAAGAGCGTCCATAAATAAAACTCCATTTGTTTACCATATATTTAAAACTTTTGCATGACTTAGAACATTCACTTGTTGAATTGCATGGGAATATCCTATAAGTCTTCTTCATTTGGAAGGAATGTGGTATAATTTTTATAACGGGTAAATCATAAGCGATAGACAGTCATACTTCACGAAAAATGTATATCTCTTTGAAAACACACAGTTTATTTCAAATAAAGTTTTGTGACTTTAGCCATTAGCACTTTTCAATAATTTATTGTGCTGTCGGTATTCAGTTGTTTCTCGAGATATTATGCAAAGCGTATGACAATTCAATGCGGCTTTTAAACTTCAATCGATTCGGTTTCCTCTATCCCGCTTGTACCCATAAGGAAATATGTGGCGAAATCATATCTACAAAGCTTTAACCCAGTATAACACGAAATAGATAGAAAAAAGATCTAATGTGTTACATTCACATGGCTTTCTCTACTCTTGTACTAACTATTTTTACAAACACTTATTTTCCATATGGTTCATGTTAATTGACATATCGAGATGTTAATCTTATTGCTAATTTTCTTGTAGATGCAAGGGTAATTGGTAGGTTTTAAGCGATAGTCAAATGTTTTAAGAGCCGGTTGCTATGTGGAGTATTCCATTCTCTTTGTATGTCCAGGACAAAAAAAATGAATAACGAATTTGCATTTGAGAAAAAGTATACGTATTGGAAAATTTAAGGGAATAACAAGCAATATCTCGAAAATGGTTCACTCAACAAAAACAATGTATATGACATAAATTGTGTATTTTTTACCGCGATCTACATTTTTCGTATAGTAAAATTTTGTCTATCTCTTATGGTTTACCAGTTATGCAAAAGTTGATCACGATAAACAATACTTTTGGAGACATTCTCAGAAAATTCGACATATGCATTTCATTTGTCATAAAAATATCTTAAACATATGATATTTTAATCAAAATCGTTAGAGCCATTTTTGAGAAAATTAAAATTTTCGAAAAATGTTCCATGTAAAGGGTAACCTGGGGTGGGGGGATGTTCTTGAAAAGCTTCGTGTCGCATTTCTGGAAGATTTTGAACCTAAATACCAAGTTTGGTGTTTATCCGACTGTTCGTTTCTGAGTTATGCTGTTCACAGACACACAGACACACACGGACATGTTTCCAAAAATGCTTTTCATGGATTCAGGGGGTCTCAAAACATATATTTCCGGTGAAATCTCGGTATCGAATTTTTGGGTGGAATACAATACTTCCCCTACTTGCTATACGTAGTAGAGAAAGCAATAAGCTTTCGTAAGAACGGTCTGTAGAAGCTGTATAAAGATAAATATATCATAATTTGTAGAGAAAGTCATGTGAATGTAACACATTTTAAATAGAATACAACTAGAATTTCAACATACGTACTTCAAGAACATAAGTCTAAAATTTTAGGGTAAGAACGTGAAAATCATTGAAGAAGAGCTTTAGTATATTTGGTATTCGTTTTTGGCAATTCGTTTTTTGTAATTTTGTATCGTATAAGGCTGGCTTTCACTGCTTTATTCTTTCATTTTTATTAGATGTTGAACTCCTTGTGGTACATAGGTTCCTTATGATTATCTAGATACGCAGCATTGTATACACCTGGGCGTAATTAGGTCAGAATTCCTCTCCTTGTCCTCTACATGCTTGTCTTTTAAATACACATTCCGTTTAACAAAACCACGCCTTAGCAAAATTAGTTCCCCATTCCAAAAACTTGAGATCGTTGTATGTGAGTGATATTATGTTCTTCTTACAAGGTCTACCACAATAGATTGTCAAATGAGCGATTTAACCCTAGAGAGGTGGCGTGGGGTATTTTCTGACCCCAGTCAGTTTTATTTGCAAGTTATATATAATGATTTCGGATACCTGGACCCTGCCTTTGCCTTACCTTTCGCTGCATTCCTTTGTTCTTTTGTTAGAGGTCATTAGCATTGAAATACAGGTCATACATTCCTAGAATATAGGCTATTTGTGTTCTTCGGCTGAAATGAGGGCAGGAAATACCCCACCTCTCCCTTTCCATGTTGTGAGTCTCGTCTGAATGTTGTTTCTGTAGTTATAGTGTGTTTTCAGCGGAACCTTCGAGAAGTTGTGGTTATAATATTTCCCTAATAAGGGAAGTGGAAGAAGAGGAAGCATTAGGTGGTGAGGGCAGCGAAACCGAAGATTAACTTGAAATACTGAGTTCAAATAGTGAAAGTGAGCAAAGTGCAGAAGAGGATCGAGTTACGGCATGGAAAATGGTTCATCCTCCTCAAAATTAACGTACTCGCTCCCACAAAATAGTGATCACCAGGTGTAAAATCTGCACTAAAAATCAAAATCTCCTATAGAATTATTGCTTGAGAAAATACGGCATTTTATAAATGCAGCACAACCAGAAAATCAAGAACAGGAATTGCCAGTGAAGAAAGGAATGAGGTGTAATGTGTGTCCGAGAACGCGGGCAGAAAGACAAAACTTTCGTGTGTAAAATGCAAGCAGCAGGTGAGCAAAGACCATAGTGTAGTCGTGTGTAGGAGTTGTGTGTGAATTATAATATGAGCATCAACATATGTTCTTACTGTCGAGATGAAAAAAACACATTAACTGTGATACTTTATGATTATGAGTAAAGTGAACATTTAAATATATTTCTTGTGCTACGCATCAGACCAAATTGCAAGGAACTGTCAATTCAAAGTTTTTGTTTTAATTTTTAAAGCAGAGTTCTACAACCAACAGTTATTTTAATACATAATGTATTACTCGGTATATGTAAGCAATAATTAGATAAATTTATTAATTCGGTCCACTTACAACAATCGTTTTATTCCTGGGGTCGCGAGTGACCCCGCGCCACTTCTAATGTAAGACGTACATGCGCCACCTGTCTAGGGTTAAATGCTGTAAATCAGGTGTAAAGTGGTTATTTAATACAAGAGTAGACGGAATGTACACTGCCAAGGAACCTAGGCGTGAGACAAACACGTTTCTCTGGCTCAGCGTCAGTCAACTGAATGCTCTGTGATGTCAGCAAGCAAGTCTCTTCTTGCTCCGGCTATCAGCTAAGAACTTGCTGAGTAGTGTAGGGCAGATGAGGCAAAGGGAGGTCAAAGTTACTGTTAGCGAAGAACTAGCAGGGTAAGGGGAATGAACGTTGACCTTAAGTGATTGTAAGACACAAATCCTACACTTCACCTCCCTCTGCAACTCTTACCAACGAATCTTCGAAACGATGTTGCGCCATAACACTGTAATACATCACACAAAACTGACTTGGCTGAATCTGATCTGGCGTGTATGTGTGTACATTCACAGTTCCGTAGCCGCAGCAAATGGGGTGAGTGTTTGTAGTGCTGGATGTTTGATAATTCTGCTATTCATTACGTACATATAGAGCCTAACATACTGGAATGTTTAAGCAGATGCATTGCCCAACCTTATCTCCTACGGAAAATGCTTCGCACTCAGTAAGTACCTATATTTTTGGTAGCTCAAAATCAATACACCGTTCCATGCACCAAACTATGTCATGCTATAATGAAATGTTTAATGCGTTGTCCATACAAAGGGAGCTGCCCAAAATATTTGAATAAACATTAAAAGAAAAGACAGCGAGTAACTCGAACCAAATGAACAAATAAATACCCAATTTTCGCATTGTGTTATGTCTATTGTTTTCCGAGGAAAGATCTATTTGAAACAAAACAAATCTGCTTAGTTTACAAACCTGAATCAGCGCGTCTTGGCAGCTCCCGTTCATGGTAACGTGTACTAATCCGCCATTTTTAAACAAATTTATTATTATTTTAAGACTTCATTAGAGAAAAGCTAGAAAGAAGGCCAAGAAATCTATGAGAAAGCTTGTACAGGAATCAGTAAATTTGCTAAACTTCTGCTTGGGATGTCACTTGGTGTTGGGCTGTGTTAATGATGGCTCTAATAACCTGCATTTAATTTTTTCCTCCGGACAAAGCACGGTTTTAATTATATGGCCATGGGGAATTAATAAGTGATAATGCAACTTTTCCTAAAATGTGTGAGAGATTTGTGGCCACAAGGAAATTGCTTCCAACATCTTCTATGAAGAAGGCATGTGGTCATTGTGGTGTATTATCAAACCTATGAGCTTGAATTTAAGGGTGCTATGCATATCCGACTCCGCAGGCAACAGCGTGCGTCCCGGTGCCAAGAAAATTTGTTAGTTCGGACACGCATCCAAACGAAGGCTCTATATTATAAAGCGCTAGAGATAGTGCACGGCTTTTTGGTTTTATCGAAGTATCAGTTTGTTATTGCTGAGAGATATTTTATGTATTAATTAATGTACATTGAGAAGATATTTTTTAGCCCCACGTATAGAAGCCAATTTGAAAAGTATTTTGCATTGAAGGAGTTGCATTATATTTCAACTGTTGAGCCGTACTTGTAGTATTTGCAACCTCACGTATAGTAAACAGTTTCCGGTAGCCTTCGCCCCAAATGTACTTTCAGGTGGGCTTTGCCCCAAGTTTAAAAAAAATATTAACTTTGTATAAACTGTTTCTTTAAATATTTAATATTTATGCTTTTCCTCGGCTGCGTCAGTATTTGTTAGAGACACGTTTCTCTTGGCAGGGTTGTGATACGACTAAGAATGTAGGCTTACACAGATTATAATTTTTACTTCACTCCTTTTATTAATGCTTGATAACGATTTAAATAAGACCACTGATATAGAGAACTGTGAGATTCTTTTTATTAATTAATTACACTTTTTAACACGTAAACTTATTTTTCGACTCACACGAATACATATTAAATCTCTCGAGCACGCACAAGCAACGCACCCAGTTATGAGCACTGTCTGCAGGCAACTGAGTTGATTTCAACCGTCTAAACTTGTAAATTTCTGTATTTAAAGTCTCTGATTGGCTAATCCTACTCCAATAGAATATCTGCATTTAACTAAAGCTTTTTCTGGTTGTTGATTGGCTATTTTTAAACTTTCACTAAAATTACATTATTGTTGCTCCAAGAATCACAAGTAGTACTGCTAAACTTTCTTACTCATTATTGACTCAAGGTTACCTCATTGTTACCTCTTTGTTAGCAGCTTTTGACCTATTTCTCACAGCTCCTACATTATTAAATTACGTAATATATTCACATAACATTAGTGAACATGTTTACAATAATATAAGCATATGCAATGACTGTTACATACATTTTACAAATTATTACATACACATATTGTTTCAAGGCGGGCTGTTATTGAATTTACATATTATATAATTACACTGAAATTATTTAAGTGTTAAAAATACTGCCTCAACATAGAATCTAGTTCGTTTTAGTTGAAAATTTAAGTGAACAAATAATGCGAAGTTTTTGTTATACGGCCCAAAATAAAGCGTCCAGTTTGACGTCAAACTGTTTGATAAAAATAAGACGATCGCGTGTTAGTAGCTCTTAGTATGGTATTCTCACGCATTGATCCTGCACGTGGCGGGGGATACCACTTGGAACACTACAGTGGTTGTAAACTTTTAAACTGGAAGGGAGGTGCAGCTGTTTCCACAATTAGAAGCGCGGTAGGTAAAATAGGTTTTTAAAAAGAATCAGGAATGCGTTGTATCGTTTTTGTTGAGGTATATCTCTTTAAACAGGTACTAAACAAAGTCAGTAGTGTTCAATAATTTTCCGATTGATACGCGATTATTTCATGAACACCGATCTCTTCTGCTGACAACCCTTCAGTTCCAGACTAAACCTTCAAACCGTTTTGTACCAATCCTGCTCCTAAGAGGAGCTCAATTCCCTGAAATTCACATCAGTCACATATATGGATAGGCTAGCCGTGTATACATGAAAACACGTTAGCAGATATTAAACATACGAAGCGCTTTAAAATAACGTATACAAAAATAAGTCGAAACGTTTGTCAGGAGAGGACTATGCCTCTTAAGAATGTGGTATGAGTAACAGATATTTAATAAAAATGTGGGGGAAAACAATGCGATTGTTCCTTTCACTCCATTTTTCAGACAAGTGCTCCCTATCAGAAATTATATAATACATGACGAATATAAATAGCGAATAGTTTAATGAATCTAATTTCAACATTTTCCTCTTAATTATCTACCATACAGCTAGTAAGTATACAGAATGCTGACTATGATTAACAATGAATTTTGAATCTCCCTATTTTAAACGGCGCACCTTTCAGAACGAATGATGTAGATTTATTATAAATGTTTTTGCATCTCTTCTGAATTTTTTTTATCGTTACATTTTATTTTCTCAGTGATTAAGTTGTACATGGAAAACCTTTATGTAAAATGGAGTTAACTCTTTTAGGAAATTTGGAACCTTGTAAATGTATTTTATTGCTGTTCCTTGGTTTATGATAATGCCCTGTATTATTCATTTTTAAATTTTGAATGTTGCTATCTATGAAACAAACAGTTTCTAAAGTATATAAGTAGGTTAAGGTGGGTATGTTATTTTCCTTTAAATAAGTTTTACAGTGAGTCATCCTATATATACTAAACATATTTTTTATTTATTAGAAAATGGAAAACAAAAACAGTGTGAAATTTTGAACTTTCAGCTCTCACCATAGGGTTGCCTTAAATTTCACGGAGTTACAGCTGCAATATTTAGGTTAAGTCTAAATAAAATAGCGATAGAAATACTATTTCAATCTATTTTTAGGTGTCCTGCATTTCGTGTAAACAAACTGGGGGCTTAAAGGGAAAATTGACAAAGATTGTGGTTGATTTTCATTCCCATTTAAGATAATCTTCACGCGAACAAATATGTCGTAGAATAAACACATAAATAAAAGGTTGATTGATATCGCCCATCGAGATGACAGTCATGGGTACCTGTTTAGTTTCAGGTGAGGACGAATTAGACAAATGAACGCGGCAGAGGGGAGAGAATACACTAGCACCACTGGTGACGCTCAATCCGTCAAGCCGAGGCATCCACCACCGCCACTAGCCGGAGAGATCAATTTCCAATCCATTATTGCTGTTTTGTCCGCAATAAAACAGACAGCCAGAATGGAGCCTGCCGTTTTGTTCGCTGCGACTGAGCCAACGTGCATGTTGATGGATAGTAATGCTATAGCGGCTAACTGATCCAATGCGTGCCCAGCTCTACTACTCTTTCCAAATCTGTACACGTCACGCGTAACCCTCATCAAATATTTTTCCACCCACCTCACGAACAGTCAACGAAAATAACGAGGGTCGAACGTAACTGTTGCTGCAAATACGTAACTACGGGTCCGAATGTGTGTACTTGAACCCGCACGCAAATTGCCCATTTTCGGAGAAACGTTGCTCTCCATCATCGCACGCCTCGTGTCGATACTAGGTCTTTGTTTCTTTATTTACTGTATTGTGTACACTGTGCACGTTTTCATTTCGTTCCAGAAACAAGCAGCACTTCCAACCAAGTGTGCGAATCAAATGAAATCACCTGATAATTTCTAGAAATATAACTAAATAAGCTTAAAGCACACAGTTAAATGACGAAGCCAGAAAACGAAACAAATTCTAGTAGTAGAGCCTCGATATTTGGCGTAGTTTTCGGGTTTTAACATTTAAATATTGCTTCCACGCCTTCACCTCTGACTTGCTCATGTGAAGTACCTACAGGGAGAGCCAAAAAACTACGAACCGGCTGCGCGGTGTTTCTCCTGCCCACGTCCTCAGCGCTCGTTGTCGTCTGCCGCTATTATAGAAAGGCACAGATGAAACCATACAACATTTTTAAAACTACTTTACTTACCAACTTTATGAAAGGAGATGCTGAAGCGGGCCACCATACATTTTTGGCTCAATTTAGCGCCAATTTTTTATGGGTTAACAGTTGACGCCCGTACATATGTGAATACAATTTTGCCCCCCCCCTTATTTTAGAGAATTAACAGCCAGGGAATGTGATTTCGCCTTTTTTCAACAAGACTCAGCAACAGCTCATACTGCCAATATTTCGATGAGAACATTGAAATTATTAGTAGAGATTTCTAGCCCCCTCGGTCCCACGACCTAGCCCCCTGTGATTTCTATCTCTACGGCAACTTAAAACAAAGTGTACAAGACAAACCTACACATCCTGGAAGAATTAAAACAAAATATCCGCCAGGAAATTGCCAGCATTTCGCAACGTGAACTACGGCGAGTGATGGATAGTTTCCTAAAGAGGTGCCAAAAATGTATGGACAACGATGGTGGCCAGTTTCAGCATTTCCTTTCATACAGTTGGTAAGTAAAGCCTTTAAAAGTAGTTTTAAAAATGTTGTATGGTTTCATCCGTGCCTTCTATGTAATGGGCAGACGGCAACGAGCGCTCGATATCGTTTTTAGTTTTATGTTACAACATTTCAAAACTGAACTTTCAAAATAATTTTCCTTCTTTAATAAAATATATGCCGTCGTTTATAACGCTCTCAATATGGCCTATGACCTTCGGGGATACCTTATTCCACCAAGAATGACTGGACCTATTTCTGAGGTGGAGCCACCCAGCGGGTGGAATCCGTTCCTTCCGATGAGGATGGTGGTGGAATAAGGGAACCTACAGCCTTTACAGTAGACTCCGAACCATGTTGGGCCTAGGGGATACCTCACATAAGCAAATCAGATGTGAAGACGTGGATAGGACCGACTTAAAATTCCCAGAGCTGAGATTCGAAGTTCGGACCCTCAGTATGAAAGCCGGAAACGAAACCACTGCGCTACCGCAGTGCCCAATATAATACACATGTTATCTATTTAATTATAGCACTTAGAGTGTCATTTGAGCAGACTATCATAGCGAATTTATAGGTTTTGCTTTCTCTGGCATCTTCGTATAGTAGGTAGACAAAGTACTGGATTCTACCCAAAAAGTATATCATATTTCATCGTAAATATATAATTTGAGCTCAGCTGAACACAAAGGACAAAACATTTGAGAAAAAAGGTCGACGTGTGTGTCTTCAGCCAAAATCTTGAATCTAAATTAATTTTGTATACCTGGTAAACTATTAGAGATAGACAAAAGCTCAAAATACGAAAGATGTATAACCCGATAAAACATTGCATTTATGTAAAACATTCTTGTCGCATTAATAGTTCTGGGATACTCGTCATTGGCTGGAATTCTCCAGAACTTACACATTTGTTTAAGTAGGTACTAAGCCACTATGCTTTTCTTTTTTCCAGATATTATATAAACGGTGAAATTTCAAAGCAGGATATAGCAAGTCCATTTTTTAAACATTTGTCTATTGTTTTCGCCCCATGTATCTACTTTGCATATACCTACAACGAAATGTGTAATAAACCACATCTGTGAACTTTTGAATATAGGATGTAGACAGAAGATTTTGTAAGAATAACTTGTATAGGAAATATAAGCATAAACGATAGCTGTAGGGAAACTCGTATGATTATAACATATCAGACTTTTGCATTTAATTTTTGCTATAAAATGAGTAATTTTGAAGGTATTCTAAAAATTCTGATGTGTTACACTCACATGACTTTCTCTACTCTTGTACAAACTATTTTTACAAATGCTTATACTCCATATGCTTCATGTTAATCGAGAAATCGAGATGTTAATCTTATTGCTAATTTTCTTGTAGATGCAAGGGGAATTGGTAGGCTTTAAGCTATAGTCAAATATTTTAAGAGCTGGTTGCTATGTGGGGTATTCCATTTTCTTTGCATTACCAGGACAAAAAATGAATAACGAATTTGAGAAAAAGTATAAGTATTGGAAAATTTAAGGGAATAACAAACAATATCTAGAAAATTGTTCACTCAACAACAAAAATGTAAATGACAATTTGTGTATTTTAACGCGATCTACATTTTTTGTGTAGTAAATTTTTTTCTATCTCTTATGGTTTACCAGTTATGCAAATGTCGTTCACAATGAAGAATGCTTTTGGAGACATTCCCAGAAAGTTCGAGATATACATTTCATTTTTCATGAAAATATCTTAAACATATGATATTTTAATCAAAATCGTTAGAGCCATTTTTTAGAAAATTAAAAATTTCGAAAAGTTTTGCATGTAAAGGGTAACCTGGGGTGGGGGATTTTCTTGAAAACCTTCGTGTCGCATCTCTGGAAGATACTGAACCTAAATATCAAGTTTGGTGTTTATCCGACTGTTCGTTTCTGAATTATGCTGTTCACAAACACACAGACACACACACGGACATGTTTCCAAAAATGCTTTTTTTTGGGATTCAGAGGTTCTCAAAACATGTATTTTCGGTGAAATTTCGTTATCGAATATGTGGGTGGAATACAATACTTCCCTTACTTACTATACGTAGGAGAGAAAGTAAACAGGTATGTGCTAGTTTTATTTGTTTGCTTCTCCGAAAGTGCTTAAAATATTTCCGTAAAATTAGAAGAAAACTGCATCGTGTTGAACGTTTAGAACGAATGAAAGTGCTGAAAGAAAAAAATATTCCACAAACTCAGATTTGAAAATGAAAAACAGAAACGAATTTTAATTCCAAAGCGTTTCTTTCTGGGGGTATATACAGCTAAACATGTATAATACCGGAAGTGAAAATGAATTTTGAAATTATAGCCGAAGGTATAATATAGACTACTGTACCAGGCTTTCATTGCGTCATTTTGTGTGAATTTTGATGATTTTATGTATATTATAGATCGTTTTAAAACATTTTGAGGGCATTAATATCTGGAAAATGCCCCTTCCCTTCTTTACACAACCCTTGCACAGAAATGCTCAAAACGATGTTACGTCACACGACTACCATACGTCACACAATTGAATCGGTTTACTCCACCATAGCGCAAAATAATTAGCTACTTAAATACGTGATCGTCAGCATTTAAATGTCAGTACAGTATATAAGCATTTACATATGTGACCGTAACTCAACGTTTTTCATTCTAACTTAGGCCCTACACCAGCCCAATGCAAACAATTTTACTACATTTCTTTTTATTTTTCCTGGAGTTATTTGGGTTTTAATTTTTCTTCTAAGTATTGTGTGACTTTATGGTATGGAATAGCTGCTTTACCTACTTGTTTATGTTTCTTAAACTTTGGTTTCATTCCTTAATATTGATAATCATTAATTGTAAAAGGGCGTCTAGTTAGAATAATAAAGGCACAAAAGTGTGAACAATTGAAGGAGCTCTTAAGCTTTTCAAATAAGGATATAAAGCTGGTGGGTATTCATTTTTCCACCCGAAGGTCGAAGGGTTTCGGAGTTTCAGCAGTTTCAAAAGGTGAATCTTAAAATTTGTGATAAATTTGTAACTGACTATTAATTTTTGTTACTTTAAAATTGTAATAGAGGCATATGCTAAACTTATGCACACATATAAAAATATTTGGTTTTCTTTTCCCCGAATATCTGATGATTTGAAATGGAATAGTCCAAACATGAGAAGCCTGAAAAGAAACATTGCAGCATATATACTTATTTCCAAGGCAAAAATAACATAAATAAAGTCTATTTAGTATCCCTCCCGTTCAACGCATAGCTGGTGAGCCAAATTGTCTTTCACCTTTAATGCAATGCAAGTTCTGTCCTAGAATAGCGTGTAATATGTATACAGAAATGTAAAAAAATCTTTGTTATACATTCACATGACTTTCTCTGTCCTCTATCGTTTATTAGTGGGTATACAAACTACTCTTACGAAAACTTATTTTTTCTAGCTGCATTGCACATTTCGTTATAGATACAAAGGGAACAGCTATATTCAAATGTTTAAGAACTGGACGTTATATGCTGGCTTTAAAATTCTATACTGTTTCCATGCAGTCGCGAGAAACAAGTGAATGTTGACAGGACTTAAGAGAATTACCAAGAAATGAGCTATTCAAACCTTTAACAACGGACATCTCAGAAATTGCTTATGCCACAAAAAACTTATTTGAAGTAAATTATGTGTTTTAAAGAGATCTACATTTTTTGTGTAGTACGTTTTCGTCTATAGCCTAACGTTTATCACTTATACAAGATTATACAAAGCTTCTTCCAAATGAAGAGGACTTCACATGCTATTCCCAGAAAATTCAAGATACACATTGTATTTGTAATGCACATATGTTTAATATGTGGTATTTTAATAAAAATCATTAGAGCCACTTCTTAGAAAATCAAAACTTTCGAACTATGTTCCATGTAAAGGGTAGTCTAGGGTGAGGGGATTTTATTGAAAACCTTTGTGTTGCATCTTTGGAAGGTATTCAACCTAAATACCAACTTTGGTATTTATGCGAAGTTTCATTTTTGAGTTATGCTGTTCACAGACTCAAACACAGGCAAACCTTTTTTGTAAAAATGCCTCTTCTTTGTATCAGGTGCTCAAAACATGTACTTCCGGTGAATCGGTATCGAATTTTTGGGTGGAATACAATACCTTCTCTACCTAATACGTACGTTGAAAAATTAATTTGAGTTTTATTTATGGACGCTCTTTAACTGCTGTAGTCTTTAGCGTCCCATTCTATGCTGAGTTTGAAAGACCGGTAATTTTGCTCAGAGGCCTCTTTATCAGGCTTGAGGTTCTTTTACGTGCCGTAAATCTACGTTACGGGATCACCGGCTTTACTTCCCTTCCGAAGTAAGCCATGCTAAGGATTTTTACGCCCGAAAAAATCCACCCTCTTCGCCGGATTTGAGCCTGCGACCTCGGGAACTAGAGGCTAGCATGGTAACCACTACACCACTGAGGACGACTAATACGTACGTGGTAGAGAAAGTAGAAAAAACGTTGCAAATCTCTGTGATATATGTGTACTATGTGATCACATTTAGTAATGTAAACTAGTCTATATAGATGTGAAACAGTCTGTTCTACGTACGTAAATAACTGTGGCTACATGGTGTACTACATGTGTTTTGTGCAACTAATTCTTAAAGTTTGTAACAAAACTTCAAAAATATATTCCTTAGATTTTTCTAAAACTTAAACTATTTTCAGGTGAACTCTTAAAGAGCCTCACAACTTTATATATAATGTAACCTTATGCGTTCTCGTAGCTATTAGATCTAAATGTACTACATCCACAGTTTAAAAGTTTCGATTCACTCGCCCAGTCGCTCTGCAGGCGAAAGCCAGGTTATTGCCATTGACTTCTCGCCGTTAATACTCTCTATTTCAACTTTATCCTACGTACCAAGTAGGGTAAAGGAATTATTGCATTCCAACAAAAAATTAGATATCGAAATTTAACTGGGAACGCATGTTTTTGAGGCCGCTTGAATAAAAGAAAGTTTTAGAAAAAAAATCGGTGAGTTTGATAAATACCACATTTGGTATTTAAGTTCAGTATCTTCTAAAGATGCGAGAGGAAGATTTTGAAGAAAATACTCCTACCCAAAGTACTCTTTGACTGTATATCTTGAATTTTCTAGAAATAGTCTGTTAAAACCTGTTCATTTGGAAAGAGTTTTGTAAGGCTGTTAAACCAAGAGAGACAGAGACAAAAACACTTCATTGAAAATATAGATCACTTTGAAACATACAATTTATTTCAAATAAATCGTTTTGTGGCATCCACCGCTTCCGAGATGTCCGCTGTTATTGGTTTAGACTTTTCAATATTTGTCATTTCTTAAAGTGGTTATCATTCAGCTGTTTCTCGCGGAGTCGTGGAAACAGTAGAGAATTTGAAGTCCAGTATATAGCCACTCGCTTTTAAACATCAAACTGCCGATTCAGTTTCCTCTATCCCCTCCCCCCTTGTACCAACAACAAAATGTGTAATGAAGAAATTTCTGCAAACGTTTATCTCGCAAGTAGTAGGTTGAAAAATAGTCTTTCATAAAAATACTATCTGGAAGCTATATAAAGTAAATGATAGTGGGTGGAGAAAGTCATTTGAATATAGCAGATAAGATATTTTTCCCCGAAATACTAGAATTTGGCGCGGATCACTTTTTCGCCAGACATGCACCAATCCCTACTGGACTAAACAGAATGACGTAACAGTCTCATCTCCCGTCTCCTCTCTCACCCTGCATGAAAGATACCTATCTTAATTTGGTTTATCTCCCTACAAAGCATACATACGCAGCGTTCCTTTCTTTTTCTTAGTGGCATTATAACCTGAAGGGTGTTGAACTGACGTTGGCTAATTAACTCCTAAGCATGAAGAGAGAATTAAACTCGAGGAATCATCTGTTACCGTTTCTGTGGTAAAGTTTTTATTGAGTAATACCTTGGAGGGTAATGATTAAAATAACTAATGGAGTAGTACCCTATACTCCTTTTTTTTGTAGTCCTCCGTGAGGTAGTGGTTACCATGCTAGTTCCCAACATCGAGGGTTCAAACCCGGGGGAGGGCGATGGATTTTTACGGGGATAAAAATCCTTAGCATGGCTTCCTTCAGAAGGTAAATAAAGCCGTTTGTCCCGTGTTTTAGATTTACGGCACGTAAAAGAGCCTCAGAGCAAAATTATCGGTCTTCCACGTCCAATATAGAATGGGACGCTAAGGACCACAACAGTTACAGAGCGTCCATAAATAAAACTCAATTTAGTTTTAATTTAACTCTATTTTTACTTTCTCTACTACCTAGACACCTAACCTTGCGAGATGGCTCCGCGGTAACGTGTGAGGTCCGCATTCGGGAGGCCCTGAGTTCGATTCCCGTCAACCGCCCACACTGACCTTAAATGTTTCGTAGTTTTCCCTGGTCGGTCGGCGGTGTGGTTTCTCATCCACCACAATTTCCTTTCCATCATTTCATTTTCATTCCGTCTCCACATCTTTGAGGTGTGCTTCTAGGTTTTGTGGTGTATGGCGGTGCCGGACAGATGGCGCGGATGCTTGCTCAAATATAAGAGTATTATACATGGACACTAAAGAGCGGTGGGACGGATCTTCGAGCCTGGAATTATTAGGGGCTTCCGTGCGTCTCTGTGGCCCGTCTGCCTGCGACCTGTAGCCTCCTGGGGATGGTAGCCACAATGGTTCTATGTAAGTCTAAGTGTTCGAGGTGTCCCCCTACTTAGACGCCTGTAGTAAGCAGAGGAAACATTGTATTGTACCCAAGATTCTGTGATTTCCCCGGAAATACACGTTTTGAGGATCCCTGAATCAACAACAAAATGAAACCTTTTTAGAAAAAGGCCTGTGTGCCTCTTCGTGTGCCTGTGAACTCAAAAACGAAAATTCCGTTAAACATAAACCTGGTATTTTAAGTTCATATCCTCTAAGGATACGACACGAAGATATCAGGATAAGTTCTCCACAACAAACAACCCTTTACTTGTAAAAATGTCCTTGTTTTCGATTTTCTCAAAAAAGCTCTGGAAATTTTGATTCAAATACCATACGTTTAGGATGTATCAGGACAAAAAAATGCATATCTTGAATTTTCTTGGAATAGACGTGTTCCTTTTCGTTCTGAATAAGGATGGGACCTCGATACTCGTTGGTATGTCTAATAGTTTGAGATAAACCTTCGATACTTTTAAGTTCTGTATCATTGAAAGTGGTTGCTAAAACTTTATGCTAGATAAGGTGCCTTGCACATGTCCCCAAAGTGTTGTTGGACTATAATTCTTGAGAAACCTTGACTGTGTTTCCAGTAGGCGAATGAATGCTACATTCTATAGACTCTTGCGTCTAAATGAAAACATACAAAACAATGGTGTAAGGAGCAGAGGTACTCATGTAACATGCAGCGTTAACTGAGTTGTGAATGAAGCTGATTTAACTGACGCACTAAATCACATTTCTGCAATAGCATGGTTATTCCAGCAAAAACAAATAAGAACTTATTACTATCATCATCCTTGCCTAACAATAGGGGATATATAACCTGTAGCATTATCGGATAAAAAAATTGCTGACAATTGGAAAATGTCAAACAGGAACAATTTCGAAATTAGTATGCAATAGAAAATTGGTTACATGTGTTTATAAAAACAAAACTACTAGTAATAACATCACTCAGTGAACAAGCTATCACCTTTACAGTTTTTATAAAGTGAGCATCCAGTATTGACGCTCAAAAATCAGTATCGGTATCGAGAAATAATGGTATCGTCCCATCAGCAGTTCTGAATAACTCTTGTATAGGGGAAAGGTCCCTAATTTGAACCGCCCCGATATTTTCTAAACTGTTCGACAGCGTAGCGTGTACAGCTATGAATGCTTGGAGTTGTTGACTTTGCATTCTGAGCTGTGGTTTCAGTTGTATGAAGTGTTGTGTGTTATTGGTGCTTCAGAAGTAATATTTGACTCATCTAGCTAAGCTTATATGACCAATTAGGCAAGTTTGAGATGAGCTATATATATTACATGTTTAGCAACAATATTCATGCACACGTTTTTTCAAGCAGCGTCTCTCCTAGTCACATAGATGCTAAAGCTTCCAAAATGGCGTGGCTCGTAAATTGAACCGCTGTTTGAATCCTATATTGAACTGGTCCAATTTAGGAAACCTATTCAAGTTCTAGGGTTGTTCAACTGCGAATAGTATATCTTGTGAACAAATATCGATATAGTATGTTAAGTTAAAAAATAATGTTAAAAACAGTGGCTGACATGAATATGTGAATGTGAATTGTCTGAAATTATGGACATGATCCAGTGTATGAGTTGTAGGATATGGCTTCACCAAAAGTGTGCAAAGTTAGTGCTAAGAAGAAAGTGTTTTATTGTGAATACTGTGTATAATTGGACTCTTTTGTATGAGAGTAAAAATTAGTAACAACTTTATTTGCAAATAATACCTATTCCAAAAACCAAGTGATTGTCATTATATAAAAATTCAAAATGTTCAAGGAAATTGCTATTCTTATCACAATTTTGGCCTCTAATTTTGTTGCTGATAGCATATTGTTTTGAATATACAACAGAATATGTGTATTTTGTATTAATAAAAATACTTTTAAACTTAAAAGTGTGTGGTTCATTTTAAGATACAGGTGGTTCAATTTAAGGACCACGTTCCTAATTTGAGCCGATTTACACCATCTCACTTTTTAAATGTTATTTAATTGATAATTGTATTAATTTTAAATTGTGTTGAGGATATAGCGCAAAGATTTGTCACTTTAACGCTTGTGTTTCTGAAAATTTTGATTTGAAATTATAATTATATTTACTGTTTAGGCGTAAGTGGTTCAATATAGGGACCTTTCCCCAAATTGGTAAACCGTAAGAATAGACAAATCTTACTACACAAAATATGTAGTTTCGTTAGATCTCACAATCTGTTATTTTTTATTGTGGAGTTTTCCGAAATGTTCCTTGTTATTGGTTTGAATTTTCAAATACTTACACTTTTCTCAAATGGGAAGTGACTATTCGTTTTTTCGCTCGTGGTCCTGCAAAGGCCTGAATTTCAAAGCCATCACATAGCAAAAAGCTGTTTAAAAATCTGACTATCGCTTTATTTATTGCCTCTTGTAATGAAATGCGTAAAAAAGCGAGTAGAAAATACATGTGTATGCAACACATAAGATTTTCTCTTATTTAATAAACCAGATTTAGCAGTTTTCATAATATACATTTTGTTCTTTTCAATAAAGTAAGCACGTATAGATAACACAGGTTTGCATCACATACCTACATGGATTGTTGATGTATTTACGCTCTGCTAATTCGCTAATAAAACATTAACGAAAGTAATGGAAGGTAAAATGCCGGTTTACGGCAATGAAAAACATATTTTTCTTGGCGAATGTATAATTGCAGCTATCGACAGTACCGTGATTGCCGTAAATTATTAATATTAATAGATAAATGCAAAATGGGTATAGTTTAATGTAAAGACTAAAAACTCTGCGTTGAATTATACAGTTGACAGAAGAGCGGGGTCAGATCGGCGGCTCATGCACAGGGGAACATACATGTAACAGCACACTCGCACGCACATACAGACAAAAAAACGCGCGCGCGCATTCGAATCTAAAATGATAATAACGCGAAAAACTGCATTGTATCACAAATATGTTGGTTATCGGATTTTTGCATCAATTCCTCTTTTATAATTGTTACATTCCATCGGCGCCAAATTTAGGGTTACATGGCATGGCATGGGATGGCATGGCCCCCATGACAAATCACGCTGCAGCTGTGGTTGCATCCTCGATACGGAACATTGTTATTTGTACTGGCGTAAAATATGACGTCACCCGCCATGTTCCTCCCACCCTAAACCACCACCCACCTTCCTCCCTTTTTCCCAGCGCTCGTACCAAATCCAAACCACACTCATTGCGCAATCTAAAAGTATTCCCAACGGATTCAAAAAAGTTCTGTCGACCTCCAGCACCGCTGGAGTATGTTTTTTGAAATACTTTGGAAATACTTTATGGATACTTGGATCTACACATAATGAACCAATAAAGATGAAGGCTCAGAAAGAGCAAATAATTTATTATCTAATAGTGATGCGACCTCGATACCGCCGATATCTCGAAACTAGCTGCTATCGAAATATATCTAATACTTTGTGATAAAACTTCGATAATTTTTAAGTGTTGTATTATAGAAATTTTGCGTTTATTTTTATGGTAGATAAGAAACATACCCTTGTGTCTAAACGAAAACATGCAAAATGAAGAAGGTTGTTTGTTGCTGCTACGTATGGAAAGCCAGTTTGAAGAAGATGGTATCTTTACGTTATTTGCCCCACGTTGGGCGCCAATTTGAAGGAGTTGTATTATATTTCAACTGTTGGGGAGCCGAACTACAAGTTTGTTTGCAACCGCACGTATGGTAAACAGTTTCCGGTAGGCTTCGCCCCAAGTTTAAAAAATATTAACTTTATAATTTTGACTGTTTCTTTTAAATATTATATATTTATGTTTGCCTCGGCTGCGTCAGTATTATTGTTAGAGACTTGGATGCCTTGGCAGGGTTGTGGTGCGACAAGAATGTAGGCTTACACAGATTAAAATTTTACTTCACTACATTTATTAAACCTTGACACAATTTAAATAACACTTCACTGATATAGAGAGCTGTGAGATTCTTTTATTAAATACTTGCACTTTTTAACACGTAAACTGTTTTCGTCTCATACAAATACGTATTATACTTCTCGAGGACGTGTCTCGCGTCCGGTTAGGAACACTGTTTACAGGCAACCGACTTCTAAATTTGTAAATTTTTCTCCTTTTTAGTCTCTGATTGGCTAATCCTAGTCCAATAGAATTCCTTCATTTAACTAAGGCGTTTTCTGGTTGTTGATTGGCTATTTTATAAACTGTCAATAAAATTACATTATTGCTTCCAAGAATCACAAGTAACATTTAAACTTTCTAATTCATTATTGCCTCAAGGTTACCTCATTGTTAGCTCATTGTTAGCAACTTTTAACTTATTCTCACACCTCCTACATTATTAAATTACGTAATACATTCACATAACATTATTGCATGTTACAATAATATTAACATATACAATGACAGTTATATACACTTTTTATATATTGTTACATATACATATTGCTTTAAGGCGGGCTGTTATTGAATTTATATTTATATATATAATATAATTAGACTGAAATCATTTAAGTGTTAAAAATACTGCCTCAGAAACAATGATTGAAGGAGTGGGGGTACTATGTAACATGCAGCGTTAACTGAGTTGTGAATGAAGCTGATTTAGCTGACGCACTAAATCACGTTTCTGCAATAGCTTGGATTGGGGACACACTCTCAGGCAATACATTTACCTACTCCGGTGATCAAAATCTGTGAATCAGACACAAATCAGTACAACAGTGTGAGATAATGCAGCGCATGGAAATATTTGAACTTTCCGTCCATCTGTTAGTTTGTGTTTACACAAGTCAAACTCGTGTCACGAACATAGCATACAGGTATACCTTGCGACTAATTCCCATAATATTGATAGAAAGTGGCTTAAAAGACAATTTCCAGCATAAAATATACACTGCCGTTTGTGGAAATTGCAACACCAAGAAGGAAACGCATGAATTCAATGAATTTAATACCACAGGTTAGCTATGTGATACAAGTAACAAATGATAAACTTTTCAAACCTATACATGACCTTTGAGGCCCAATATTCAGTATTTGGTATGGCCTCCACGCGCTGCAATTAGAGATCCTATACGCCGTGGCATTGAATCAAAAAGGTTCTGAATAAGTTCCTGAGGGATTTTCCACAACGCAGTTTGTATTCGAGCCCACAAATCCGTGATACTGTTTACTGGAGGACCGTGACGCACCAGGTGCCCACTAACCATATCCCAGACATGTTCGATGGGCGACATGTCAGGCGAACGTGCAGGCCAGGGAAACAATGGTACTCGTCGCTCTTCGAAGAAGGCTTGTATATTCCTAGCAATATGTGGCCAGGCATTGTCCTGTTGAAATGTGGCCTGTGGAGATGCCTGAAGCAGGGGGAGTACATCAGGCTTTACAACCACCGTTAGGCACCGGTTGCTGTTCAAAGTGCCCTCAATTCGTAGGAGGCGAGATCGGTTGTTGTAACCAATGGCGCCCCAAACATCACACCTGGTGTTTGTCCGCTATGCCGCTCAACAATGTAGCCCTTCAGGTTGCGGCCATCACTGTAGGACACGTTGAAGCGGGACTCGTCTGAAAAGACTACATTTTGTTACTCAGCACACCAGTGACGGTGTTCACGTGCCCATTGCAGTCGGAGGAGCTTGTGGTTTCTGGACAATGGCAGCATTGTAGGAAGCCGACGTAATGACATGCATGCAATCAGTCCAACCTGCAGCAGATGGCGACGAACCGTTGATGCAGACAAGTTCGCACGTGTTGCAGCCCTCCAGCGTCGAGCCAACACTGTAGATGAAGCTGCACGGTCCGTTATGGCCATGCAGACGAGATGACGGTCATCCCGTGCTGTGGTCATGTTCCGTGGTCCAGTACCCGCTCTTCGCTGCGTACGACCTCCATCTATCCACTGCTTCCACACACGCATCACTGTCGCAGCAGCAAGCCCTGTAGGAGGCGTATGTCACTGTGTGACAAACCCGCTTCCCGGAGACCGATCATTCTGCCCCGTTCGAACTCACTCACATGCCGATATGGCTCCCTTTGACGTCGACGAGGCATACTGGCACGCACTTTATTGTTTCCACCTTGTTTGATAGCTCTGCATTGACTAAACTGGACACAACGCTGACCTTTTCGGACCGACACGAGAGGGCTCTGCTCGGCCTACGTGTACCCCATCTCTCTGCAAACCTAATCACTTATTGCTTGCACACTCTTCTACACTTCCACCAAGTTTGTAGTTATTCGGGAAATTCTTTCCTTATGTTGCAATTTTCACAAACGGCAGTATAGTTACATAAAAAGGGAAGGAAATAAATTATTATTATTATTATTATTATTATTATTATTATTATTATTATTATTATTATTATTATCAGCTTTGACCAAAATAACGATATATAACATGTAGCGTTATCCACATATAAACAATTCTGCCAATTGGAGGGTGTCAAACATAAAAATTTCGGAATTAGTGCACAATGTAAAATTGGATACATGCATTTGTACATAGAACACTGCTAATAAGGACATAATTCTGTGAACAAACTATCGCCTTCACAGTTTTTTTATAAAGTGAGTATCGAGTATCGGTGCTCAAAAATCAGTATCGATATCGAGTGTCGAGAAATAGTGGTATCGCTCCATCACTATTATTTAATTATTTGTTTACTTCTGTGTTTTCTTTTATAACCAGTATGACACAGGGAGATAACGTTGTTATCTGCTACTCATATGGAAACACGGTTCTGAACCTCATTATCAGGACGATTCTACTCACAATGAAATTACCCCAACTGGATAGACCGACATGGGAATCCGAGGTTTCCTAAGACAGGGAATCGTAAATGGAAGGTTCACAGTTCAAATCCCGCCCGGAACATCCTCCCTAACTGAAGTTTTTTTTACAGGTTTTCCTCTCATAGCTTGAAAACATCGGGAGGTACCCTAAACGTAGGCCTGTAACGTTTCCTTCCCAAATTTCCTTTTCCAATTTTCATTTCATGTCTCATTACCTGGCATAGGAATTTATAGGCATTAAATTCAGGATGGGAAGAAATAAAGTTGACTGCTACTGGATTATAAGCGGGGTCGTCGCTGGTATTGAACCCTCCCCCATCCCTCGCACAGTATTTTGCCGTTTGCAGACACCATTCAGGCCAGTTTTTATCTGCCTGTCAGTTTTCCTACTCCGCTGTTGTACATTCTTTGTAGCGATAATTGTTTCAGCGTAGATAACTGAAGGCAATTGTTTAAGAATTCCTATGCCTGATCATGTGTCCGCCGCCTCTGGAGTCGTCTGCGGTAAGAACGGGACTTAAACACTGCTTCTTTTTTAACGGATTACCTTCGGACAGATTTCCAACCCTGGGGGCTTGAACCCCAGACCTTCTAAATACGAGTCTCACACGTTACAGCGGCGCACACCGCGCTCGTTGTAGTTAAAAAAATACTTGACAGGCCCGATTTCTTTTTAAATCGGTATATAGGTAGGAAATGATAAAGATGGTCTGGAATATAATAAAACGTCCTAATTTACGAAGGTACACAACACTACAAGAAAATTGTATCACAATATTATTATTACTATTCCTCGATACTCACTTTATAAAAAGTGTAACGGTGATATCTTATTCATTGAATAATGTTCTGTTGTTGTTCATCAATGGCACTGGGAATTAATTGATCTCCATCATTTTCTCTCTGCTTCCGAATATAAAGTCTGTAAGTTATCACTTTTAATGCTTTTGCACTTGGCGAGATGCTGTTTGTTCAGCATCTTCACAGAGGTTGCATTTGGGTGTAGGTAGGCATCCTATCTTGTAGAGGTGTTCTGCGAGGCAATTGTGGCCAGTTGCCATCCCAAATAAGGCCACTGTATTCTTCCTTGGCATTTTTTGTATATCAACTCTATTTTTAGTATTCTTATAGTCTTTATTTTTTAATTCATCTTCATTAAGTCTCTGCTGTCTTTTGAAATGTTGTTTAAGGTTATTTAATTGTTTATTTGTTTCTATTTGTCCTACAGGTTTTATTTGTTGTATTGCACCTTTCTTTGCTGATTGATCCACATGTTCATTGCTCAAAAGTCCAACATGAGCTGGGATCAATTGTAGAGTGACATGATTTCTAGTTTCAACTGCTTTAATTAGGCTTCTTATTTCTTTAATATTTCTTGTTGTTTTATTATTGTAATTTACTATCCCGACTATGGCTGATTTTGCGTCTGATAAGATGACTATGTTTTTGAATAATGCTCTTATTAGTAGTTTTCTGTGTATAAACACATGTAATCAATTTTCTATTGTATGCTAACTCCGAAATTGTTCTTGTTTGACATTCTTAAATTGGCAGCAATTTTTTATCTTGATTTTGTCACAGGTTATAAATACCCTATTGTTAGGCAAGGATGATGAATTATAATAATAATAATAATAATAATAATAATAAAAATAAGTTCTGATTTTTTTTCTGGAATTGCCATAATATTGCAGAAACGTGATTTAGTGCGGCAGCTAAATCAGCTTCATTCACAACTCAGTTAACGCTGCATGTTACACACGTACCTCTACTCCTTTCCCCATTGTTTTGTATGTTTTCATTTAGACACAGGAGTCTATGGAAACGCAATCAAGGTCTCTCAAGAATTATAGTTCAGCAACTCTTTGAGGACATATGCAAGACAATAGCGTGGTCTAGACTCCTTTCATACATCATCCAGCATAAAGTTAAACACTTCCAATAATGCAAATCTTAAAAAGTTAAAAGTATCGAAAAAGTATCGAAGGTTTATCACAAAGTATTAGACACAGAGTATCGATGTATCGACGGAATCGTGGTCCCATTCTTATTGTTTACTCACTAAGAAATCCAAGGGCAGCTTCCTGAAATTTTCCACATCATAGGTGTGTCAATTCATGAGAAATCGCATGATATAGGAATTCTTGCAATTCAATGCTATTATATTGTAATTGTTAACGTATTTAAAATAATTCCTTACACCTTGTTTTTCAGAAAACGAGCAGGGGAAAAGGTGAGGTTACTGTCAGCAAACGTCTAGCGGGGTAAGAGAAATGCATGTCGAACTTTATATCCATGTGGTTATAAACCTGACCTTGTTTTCTTTCCGAACCTTTTGTTTAAAATCCCGAAGCGATGCTACGTCACACAACAGCACTACGTCATACTTAATTGAGTTAGTTTACTCTGCAGTAGACTTTCATTCTATGGAAGAGAGTGTGTTTTCCTTCAGATAACACCGTGCTGCGAGTACACACGGTCCCTTAGCAATCAGAATTCCCAGCTATCTTTCCTATATTTACACTAATTACATATTTTCGTGTGTTTTGTTCTTAGTAATAAACATTTCTTCAGATATATCGTTTGTATTTGATATTTGCGAACTTTTGATTTTGTATAACCTTTTTGTCTTTCTTTTTTGTGGTAGTGTGTGAATATTCGATTAAGATTTACGATTTATATTTCTGTTTCTATTCGAAAACTCGCTACAGCAGGGATAACCGCAATGGAGGAATGTCGCGTGTTCTTATAACAGAGAGTTGGGGACTTCGATTGTAGCTTTTATCGTGGCACCGTCAGATGATCAGCAGGTCTGCTTTTATACCGATTTGAATTTTGTGCAGTGTGTAGAGCTTAAACAAACAAAATGGAGCATGATTGATTACATTTGTATTTGTTCATTTACAATGTCCATATTGAACGATAGGTGAGGTGGGCTAATGTGCAATAAAATGCTATACCTCGAACGTTCCAGATTCGCATCAGAATCCAATTGCACAAGTTTCATTTGGAGAAACATAATACCCGGCACATCTCCCTTCATTTATATGTATAATAAAACTGTAACCTAAAATTTCCTACTTTTTACTTTCTCTACTACGTATAGTAAGTAGGGGAAGTATTGTATTCCACCAAAAAATTCGATACCCAGATTTCACCGGAAATATATGTTTTGAGATCCCCTGAATCCAAAAAAAAACATTTTTGGAAACATGTACGTGTGTGTGTCTGTGTGTGTGTTTGTGAACAACATAACTCAGAAACGAACAGTCTGATAAACACCAAACTTGGTATTTAGGTTCAGCATCTTCCAGAGATGCGACACGAAGGTTCTCAAGAAAATTCTCCCACCCCAGATTACCCTTTACATGGAACATTTTTCGAACATTTTAATTTTCTCAAAAATGGCTCAAACGATTTTGATTAAAATAGCATATGTTTAAGCTATTTTTATGTCAAATAAAATGTATATCTTGAATTTTCTGGGAATGTCTCCAAAAGTATTCTTCATTGTGAACGACTTTTGCATAACTGGTAAACCATAAGAGATAGACAAAATTTTACTACACAAAAAAATGTAGATCGCGTTAAAATACACAATTTATGCCATATACATTTTTTTTTGCTGAGTGAACCAATTTCGAGATATTGCTTGTTATTCCCTTAAATTTTTCAATAGTTATTTTCTCAAATGGGAATTCGTTATTCATTTTATTTTGTCTTGGATATGCAAAGAATATTAATCTGTGGCAAAGAGAATGGTGCTGCACATAGCAACCAGCTATTAAGAGATATGTCTGTGCTTATATTGCCCTTGCAAATACAAAACAAGGGGAACATAGTAGGCCTTAAGGAATAGTCAAATATTTTTAGAACTGGTCGCTATGTGTAAAATGTAATTCTCTTTGCATGTCTAAAGATCGTTTCTGCAAATGTTTATCTCGATTAATATAAAATAGATGGAGAGTAAGAGTTTGTAAAAATAGTTTGTACTAGAGTAGAGAAAGTCATGTGAGTGTAACACATTTTTTTTCTATTTTGGATAAATAACTGAAGCTAATATGTATGGTGGATTACCCCGAAGTAAAAAAAAAGTCAATTTATGAATTACTGTTAGTAAGTTTGTGTGTGTGTGTGTGTATGTTACCTATCCATGCAATGAAATGACGTTGTGAAACTGGTATATACATACGTTGGGCCTCATTTAGAAAACAGGGGTTATTATATCTAAATCGGTTTCTACAAGATGGATCGACCGAAGTGGCGCCGCGGTAACGTGTGCGACTGCATTCGGGGGAGGTCCCGAGTCCATCCCGGCGACCACACACTCTGATCCAAGGGTTTTTCATGAGTTCCTTGGGTCGGCAGGCGAATCGGGGGTGGTACATCTTCTACCACGACTCTCCTGCCCCTCATTTCCTGTACCCATCTTCCTTCACATCTGTTTCAGGGTTTAGGACCAGGCGACGGTGCTCGGCGCGTTGTGGCTGGACGCTGGCTATGTGCTCTGTAGAGGTTTCTTCTGGTGTCGTCTAGGGACCACTGGTTGGATACCCGCCTCTGGGTACTTTCGGGCATGATCTCCTTCGGGAACTTCGGAGGCTCGGGGCCCAATGGTTGGACTCGGGCGGCTGGAAACGTTATGGACCCCGTCCATGGGTCCGTTATGGACCCATGCTTGCACCTGTCGTTATCCGAATCTAATCGCCCTTCGGGTCTCTCCCCTCATACCTCTCTCCCAGGTGTCGCGGTAGAAGTACAAGGGGCCCAATGGCCTGTGTGCGGTGCTCTGCCCCACTTTCAG
The DNA here is from genome assembly GCA_030765065.1 of Deroplatys truncata. Classification (NCBI taxonomy): domain Eukaryota; kingdom Metazoa; phylum Arthropoda; class Insecta; order Mantodea; family Mantidae; genus Deroplatys; species Deroplatys truncata. The sequence continues at coordinate 671,191,282 of CM060990.1, forward strand.
GGGTCCCCCGTGAGGCAGTATTTTTAACACTTAAATAATTTCAGTCTAATTATATAATATGTAAATTCAATAACGGCCCGCCTTGAAGCAATATGTGTATGTAATAATTTGTAAAATGTACGTAACAGACATTGCATATGCTTATATTAGTGTATCCATGTGTAATAATGTTATGTGAATATATTACGTAATTTAATAATGTAGGAGCTGTGAGAATAATAAGTTAAAAGTTGCTAACAATGAGGTAACCTTGAGTCATTAATGAGTAAGAAAGTTTAACAGTACTACTTGTGATTCTTGGAGTAACAATAATGTAATTTTATTGACAGTTTATAAAATAGCCAATCAACAACCAGATAAAGCTTTAGTTAAATGGAGGTATACTATTGGAGTAGGATTAGCCAATCAGAAACTGAAGAGGAGAACATTTTACAAATTTAGAGTTCAGTTGCCTGCAGACAGCGTTACTATCCAGACGCAAAAAGTGTCCTGAAGAAATATAATATGTATTCGTGTGAGACGAAAAATAAGTTTACTTGTTAAAAAGCGTAATTAATTAATAAAAAGAATCTCACAGCTCTCTATATCAGTGAAATGTTATTTAAATTGTGTCAAGGATTAATAAATGTAGTGATGTAAAATTATAATCTGTGTAAGCCTACATTCTTCAGTTGCACCACTACCCTGCTAAGAGAAACGTGTCTCTAACAAAAATACTGACGCAGCCGAGGCAAACATAAATATTTAATACTTAAAGAAACAATCAAATTACAAAGTTAATAATTTTAAAAATTGGGGCAAAGGCTATCGGGTACTATACGTGCGGTTGCAACTACTACAAGTTCGACTCCCCAACAGTTGAAATATAATACAACTCCTTCAATACAAACTACTTAAAATTCGCCCAAAGCGTGGTGCAAACAACGTAAAGACAATATCTACTTCACCCGCTTATTAATACCTTTATCTTTATCGTTTTACCTTCCACAAGATGGGGTTTTAATGGCTGACAAAGTCAAACAATCATAATGCTCGCTTTATATTGAGCTTTGCCAAGAGGTTACATACTAAAAGTTTGTTTCTGACAAGCTTCGTTATTTACAAAAATTCGATAGAATGGATATATGTGTAATTAAAGCATTTTTTTCACTATAGTTGTTCGTGTTAACACAATTACAGAGCAGTCGTTTTAGGCCCTGCCTGGATCGCGTGTATGCGTGCCCCGCGCGCTGTCCATTATAAAACTCCCGCGTTACATACTCTTGAGTAGGCAGGACGAAAGGAAATTAGGTTGAACTGTTGCCGGACTTTACGCTGTGGCGTCCTAGGTAACAAACCGCCACCATCCCTCGTCTCTTGGCGTGTGCAGATCAATCATGAGCGCGTTTTACCTGCCATCAGTGATTCTAAAGTCGCTGTTGTGTACGTACTATGTATTGATGATGGTTTAAGTATAGCTAACTTGAAGCCAACAGCTTCAGAATTCCTATGCCTGCTCATGAGTAACAGTAACATGCACTATAATGAGTACTAACCTTGTTATAAGTGGTGTTGAAAGTAGTGTCCATCTACATCAAGAAATTGCTCGTCATCACGAGGTTGTAATTCATGAACAAGTCACTTTTTAGGGTTTCAATTTTTAAAGTTTAGCAGTTGTACGAACAGAGGATTTTGAAACACCCATTTGCGATGCAACACGTCATAGAGACTTATTTGGAGAGCGTAAGCATGATGCATAAATTTCCTGTGTTAGAACATGTGTTTTTGCTTCTTTGGTTTAGCGTTTAGCGATAAATTAAGTTAAATAAAATTGAGTTTTATTTACGGACGCTCTTTAACTGCAGTGTTCCTTAGCGCTCCATTCTATGGGCGTGAAAGACCGGTAATTTTGCTCAGAGGCCTCTGTATCAAGCTTGAGGTTTTTTTACGTGCCATAATCTACGAAATGGGACACCGGCTTTACTTCCCTTCATAGGAAGCTATGCTAAGAATGTTTACGCCCGAAAAAACCATCACCCTCGCTTTGAACCCGCGACCTCGGGAACCACGGAGGACGACAGCGTTGGCGATCTCACTGTGCTAAACTTATTAACCGGATATTTGACAGTATCACTATTTAGAACTGGAATACCAGAAAATGTTTCCTGAAATATCTCAGCTTTCACGTATGTATCGTACATTATTTGTTCAATGGTGAATTTTTCGGCAGGTATTTCAGTTAACTAATAAAAAGACAAGAATAGCTATAATAAGAAAACTCTAAAGAAATTTACAGGCTACGCCGATCTTTGAATAAGCTTTCACTGACAGTTGACATTCATAGGCGATAAAGCGTAGCCTTGAGCGGGTCATTCACCGCTAGTGAGCTAGTGGAACATACCGAGGTAACTGCAGTGCAAGTGAATCACGCATACACGCAATTGCGGCCGGGCCACAAAACGACCGCTCGGTAGAAGCTGTATAATTTTAAATATTTCACAATGTTTTCTGATTAATACCGGAAAGTGTGTATTTCAATCGAATGGATAAATATAAGAAACAGGCACAGGCAGTGGCAGCCGAAGCAGAACGTACCGGAGTGCCAACAATTATTTATGTACTTCAAATTGTATTAAACAATATTATGAGAGGCTTCTTATTCGCTCTATTTCCATAATACGCTCTATTACATTCTAGATAAATGCATATAGTTAATTTATTGCCCACTTCCTCACTGTATATAAATAGAGGCTTGCAGGAATTTCTAAAATTGAGTATTTAAATCCTGTTTTTTATTGTGATTGTCACCTTAGAAAGCTCTGTAGGCAACATTATTGATAACGCCATTGCTGATTAATTGTAAATACTATTAAAGAGACAGGAGCATGTTTGTTAAAATGTAAAATAAAAAACAAATTTTCTCTAACTTTTACAATACAAAATATCGATGAACGTCTTAATCCGCATTGCACCTACTCATTTACTGTAACATAATGCTGGCACCTGTACCTGTATAGACACTGCCACATTCAATCGTGCCAGGTACTGACTGGCATGAATATATGGTATCCTTTTACCACTCAACACTTTCACAACTCCAGAATTGAAAGCCCTGAATTATTCTGCGCATGATTGAGAGGTACCACTACTACTCACACACGAATATCTGGTATACTCTTACTCCTTGATAGTCGCAAAACTCCAGAATTGCAAGCCCTGAATTCTTCTGCGCGTGTCTGAGAGGTACCACTACTACTCACACACGAACATCTGGTATACTCTTACTCCTTGACAGTCGCACAACTCCAGAATTGCAAGCTCTGAATTCTTCTGCGCGTGTCTGAGAGGTACCACTACTACTCACACACGAACATCTGGTATACTCTTACTCCTTGGTAGTCGCACAACTCCAGAATTGCAAGCTCTGAATTCTTCTGCGCGTGTCTGAGAGGTACCACTACTACTCACACACGAGCATCTGGTATACTCTTACTCCTTGATAGTCGCACAACTCCAGAATTGCAAGCTCTGAATTCTTCTGCGCGTGTCTGAGAGGTACCACTACTACTCACACACGAACATCTGGTATACTCTTACTCCTTGACAGTCGCACAACTCCAGAATTGAAAGCCCTGGATTCTTCTGCGCGTGTCTGAGAGGTACCACTACTACTCACACACGAATATCTGGTATACTCTTATTGCTCGACACTCGCACAACTCAGAAGTGGAAGCCCTGAATCCTCCTGTGCATGCTGAGAGGTGCCAGTACTACTCGCGTACGAATAACTATGTGGTATCCTCTTATCCCTTGACATCCGCACAACTTCAGAAGTGGAAGCCCTGAATGTTTCTGCGTATGTCTGAGAGGTGTCTCTACTACTCACGCACGAATGTATGGTATCCTGTTATCCCTCGACAGTCGCACAACTCCAGAAGTGGAAGCCCTGAATCCTCCTGTGCATGCTGAGAGCTGCCACTACTACTCCCGCACGAATATGTGGTATCCTCTTACCCCTCAACATTTGCACAAGATGTGGCATATTAATTTTATTGTCATTACCAGACGCATTGTTGTGTTGTATTGTTGCTACCAGACGTAGCATTATTGAGTCTCCTTAATTATATTTCGGTTTGACGGTATTTCCTTTTGATGCGGACCACGTCAAAGGAAAGGATCTATTTGAAATTGTCTGGTATGACGTCAGCCCTGTCTGGCTTTGGCTAGACATGGTTGGTGGGGGCAAGTTAGCGTTACTTGAGTGAAAGTGATCGTTGGAACCAATCGTGTGTGGCTGATCTACTGTTTGTGGCATCTCCCTTCAGCCTGTTTCCCTTGTTAACTATGTAGAGAAGCCAAACGTTTTTGTGTATAAATCCCAAGTAATGTGTGTAATGTAATCTATCAATGTAATATAAAAACTCACGCCTTCCTCTTAATTCTACACACCAAGGTCCCGGACTTTTACTGCCAGCGAGTTGTGCCACCATGTGCGTTGAGGTGACCTGAATTAAACATTTTCTGGTAACCTTTTCGGTCTTCACCCCAACATGTAACAATATGTGGTATCCTCTTACCCCTCAACATTAGCAGAACAGCAGAATTTGAAGCCCTGAATTCTTCTGCGCATGGCTGAGACGTGCCACTACTACTCACGCACGAATATATGGTATCCTCTTATCTCTCGACACTCGCACAACTCCAGAAGTGAAAGCCCTGAATTCTTCTGCGCATATCTGAGAGGTGCCACTACTACTCACGTGCTATATGGTATCCTCTTATCTCTCGACACTCGCACAACTCCAGAAGTGAAAGCCCTGAATTCTTCTGCTCATATCTGAGAGGTGCCACTACTACTCACGTGCTATATGGTATCCTCTTATCTCTCGACACTCGCACAACTCCAGAAGTGAAAGCCCTGAATTCTTCTGCGCATATCTGAGAGGTGCCACTACTACTCACGTACGAAGATGTGATATCCTCTTATCTGTCGACACTCGCACAACTCCAGAAGTGAAAGCCCTGAATTCTTCTGCGCATATCTGAGAGGTGCCACTACTACTCACGTACGAAGCCAAAGAAGAGTAACGTTGAATTGGAACTTCATTAGCTTTTCGTTGCATTCTTCAATGGGGACTAGTGTTAAATGCTTGTTTTACATGACGTATATACTATGATAAATAGTTTTTTTTAAAGTATGCATTTATATGTTTTTTATTTAAGGATAGGTTAAATAGAGCAAGTTGCCAAAAATTGCTTTTGAGAAAGGCGTGTTTTGTTAGAGACATGGATGTCTTAGCAGGGCGTAATGCGGCTGAAGAATATAGGCTTACACAGATTATGATTTTTAATTCACTCCTTTTTATTAATTCTTGACACAATTTAAATAACACTTCACTGATATAGAGAGCTATGAGATTCTTTTATTAATTACTTGCACTTTTTGACACGTAAAACTATTTTCGTCTCTCACGAATACATATTAAATTTCTCGAGGACGTGTCTCGCGTCCGATTAGGAACACTGTCAACAACCAACGCTCCAGTTATGAGCGCTGTCTACAAGCAGCTGACTTGATTTTAACTGCATAAATTTGTAAATTTCTGTATTTCAAGTCTCTGATTGGTTATTCCTATTCCAATAGAATACTTTTATTTAACTTAAGCTTTTTTCTGGTTGTTGATTGGCTATTTTGTAAACTGTCACAAAAATTACATTATTGTTGATCCAAGAATGACTAGTAGCATTATTACACTTTCTTACTCATTATTGCCTCAAGGTTACCTCATTGTTAGCAACTTTTAACCTATTATTCTCACAGCTCCTACATTATTAAATTACGTAATACATTCACACAACATTATTGAACATGTATACAATAATATAAACATCTACAATGACTGTAATATACACTTTTTATATATTGTTACATACGCATATTGCTTTAAGGCGGGCTGTTATTGAGTTTATATATTATACAATTAGACTGGAATCTTTTAAGCGTTAAAAATACTGCCTCACTTTTTAGTTTTTTTGTGCAGTCTTATTAATTGGAATTTCCTCTTTAATTTGATACATAGTTTACCACTTTCTACATAATACTTACTCTATAAATATATTTTTAAAAGTGCTATTCACTTACCATTTTGTACTATGGATGCTGCACAATTCACAGAAGAAAATCACAACTCCCATACACATCGAAGTAGAGTGCTAAACTTTAGCCCATTCTTTGGGGAAACTTTGCTCTACAAATTGGTTCTACTATTAAGGATAGTAGCTTTTGTTTTCTTCAGTTTTTCTTTGAGGACCTATTTCTGTGAATGGAATTTTGTGGTATAAATGCCCCGTTTTCTCAAAGTCTTGAAGATACCTATATTAAATATTAAGGTAATAAACCTCTTAAGTGTTGTTGCGAATTTACTTTGGTGCTAAAACACTTTTTAAAAGACGTATCTAGAACCCGGTAGTTATTAAACATTGTTGTGTTCAAAGACCTTTGCCATTTGCTTCTTCTTTTCCATTTGCTGTAGTTACACTTTCGATGGCTGCATCAGGCACCTTCAAACTCTCTGTCTCCATTCTGGTAGGCCCTCCTTTTGTCATTCTAAATATCTGCTTGCGCTAACCTTAACATTAGCACGGTTTTTAATTTTATTTCGAGTTTAGAAAACTTGAAACAGTATTATGACCAGGCAAAGGGGTTTTAGTAAGTAAATAGGACAGTCCTGTTACCACACGGAGTATGTGACGGCAGGTACTGTGACAGATACACACCTCCCCTCCCCAACAGCCGTTTTCCTTGCGACTGCTCCATTTATTCGCTGCATATACACCAGTAGAGAACTGTGTCAATATGCCTAAAGCAAAGAAGAGTTTATACATCAGAATTGGCATCCTTTGTAGAGCGCAAAAGATGTTTAAAGTATTGTGTTAAACAACACAACGAGCGTCTGACATTATTAGAAAGGAACAATGAGGAAAGTGAACCACTAACCTCAGCCCAAAACTACAGATCAGAATTTTTCGAGGATCCATGTCATACACTAATAAGAGCGGATATTGCTTTAAAAAATGTATAACCTTTGAAATACTTTCTTCGTTGATTTCATTAACTAATTTCAGTCTATCAGTAGCTAAACACACACTGCTTTCTGTCTTTTAATACTACTACTTAATCTTGATTTACCTACTTTCGAAGCAGGGTGTAGTACCTTCGACTGTTCATTTGTTTACAGAGAACACTGTAAGGTCGCAGTTGCTCGCACCCTACCTCCCCACAAACTCTGGGTGTGTTCTTTGATGGTTTACTTACTACAACCCCTCTCCGTGATTATGACAAATAAGGCTATAAATATGCACTAACATGCTCTTATCGTTGAATATGCAAACAAACACGCTTCAGTCGTCTTACTTTAATATGAAACATATGATTACTAAGTTTTATTAAGATATACAGCTACCGAGTGAGATGGCTGTGCGGTAATGTGTGAGGCTCGCGTTCCGGACGTACCGGGTCCGATTCCCGGTTGCCGCCACTCTGACCAGGGGTTTTTCGTGGTTTTCCATGGTAAATATTGGCGAATGCCGGAGTGGTGTATCCTAACACGGAATTTCTCTCTCCCTAATTTCATCTCATTTCATTTCAGGTTGAATCCGGGGCTGGTTTGGTCGGTGTAAGGGCAGAAGGCGCAGAGGCTTGCATTTGGAACTTATTCTCAACCCTGCTAGAGGGAAGCCTGTCGAGCCTCCACGGCTGGGTCGTGTTTTCCCGGGCCCACCGGAGGGACGTCTCCGAGTGACCCTCCCGTTACCGAGTGGAACTGTTAGGGAACTCTGCGCGTCTCTGTAGACTTGACCCGGCCTTGCTCTGCAACCCATATTTCTTCTGCGTTTCCTCACCTCATCCGTTCTTCCTGGGGGTGTAAGCACAAAAGATCCATTGAGTGTGGATGGATGAGATGGGGTTTAAGGGCGTTAAACATCTAAGGTTGTCAGCGCCCTTACAAAGTATAAAATTTAAAATCCAATCCATTGGGTGTCGAGGTGCTAGGTGTCCCCTAATCGTATCGTATCCTATCCTAAGATATACGGCTGGGCACTCTTGCTAACAGTTACGTTAAATATTTCTTACGAATGCATCAATGCATGAGTATGTAGGCCTTCTTTTATCTTAGGAATCACTCTACAGTTGGGATATTTTCTCTTAAACACTTTTGATATTGTTTCATTAACACTTTTTGGATGGTTCAGAGCACAAAATTGGTCACTCTACTCGAGAATAACATTAAAGTTGTAAAAACACACAATACCATTATATGGTCAAAACCAAACATCAGCCTATACACTGGTTAATTTTGATAAGAAGTAGTCACTTGAAGTAGTCGCTTTGATAAAAGAAGTAGTCTATTTTCTTTACATTAGGGTAAGGGTTATACAATGGAGGGAGACGACTCACCACTTAGACCTACGTAGATTTATTGTAGCTACTACCCACAAGGAGGAAGGGATGAAGTAAGGTAGTCACAGGAGGCTACAGGCCATAGACATACAGGCCACAGAGACGCGCGGAAGTCCCTAACAATTCCAGGCTCGAAGACCAATCCCATTTTTGGAGCTGCTTAGAGAGGGCGATCAAAGGCCCTTTGAAAAAGCATCCCCACCATCTGTCCGGCACTGCATACGCCAAGAAATTTAGAAGTACACTTAACAGATGAGAAGGAAACGAAATGAAGGGGAAATGTTGGAAAGGAAATCGTGGAAGACAAGAAACCACACCCTATCGACAGTGGGTAAACATGAAAAACCCATGGTTAGAGCGGGCAGGGAATCGAACCCGAGTCCTCCAATGCGAGCCTCCCCACGTTACCGTGGAGGCATTACGGTTATTTTCTTTAACTACATATTTGTGGTTTATCTGTAAGAAGCTCAGGGTCAGATTAAAATATATTTCATGCAACACTCTTAACACTTTCACTGGCGAGTGATCTTGGAGGTCAAATGGAGCTTTCCGTCAAATGGTGCATCGCTTTCAGTGTCTTTATCACATGGAATTAATATGAATTTATACTATACTCACAAGAGCACGTGAGGCTTGAATTCGTGAGGTTACGGTTTCGATTCCCGTTGGACCGGTCATTCTGACGGATTTTTTCGTAATTTTCCCTCGTTGACAAGCGAATGCTGAAGTGGAATTCTGCGAATTTTGCTCTCTAAGGATCAGGCGAATGGACAGAGGGCGAGGCGTATAGCGATGAAGTTTCCTTTGTGGAAATGTCTACCCTGACGTTTGTGTGTGACAGAACCGTAGAGACACTTCTCAGTGAGGATAGGTGGGCCTGTGGGTGGTCCCATCAGTGCCAGAATATATCTGGAGACGTTAGGGGCCCCGCCTGTGCCCCAGATCTGGGCGCCCTCAGTGTCCTTCACTTCATCCCTATCTCCTGGAAGTTTCTATAAGCACAGTAGGTGATTGTAAACCTAAGTGCCGAAATTCTTCTCCGCTTCCTAATAACAATAACCTACAATACACAACCATTTATCGGTATTCACCCCTGCTTTCTTTCCAGCTGTCCATCTTTTCTTGTATGTGGCTGTTCGGTGCTTTTGTTACCAAAGAAGGGTTTACTTTCTATTTTTGTATGGGTCTCCATGGAGATCCATCAGGTAAAAATAACGCGCAGTGCTATGTTTTAAAAATATGTGTTACATTCACATGACATTCGCTAACAACTATCGTTTATTTTATAGCTTCTGCAAACTATTCCTACAAAAACTTATTTCGATAAGGCTTTTAAGGTTTACCAGCTGTACAAAATTATTCAAAACCCCTTTCGTATGAGGACGACTTCACCGGCTATTCCCAGAAGATTCAATGCATATGTTTTATATATGGGCGCCGGGTTAGCGCAGTGGTTTGGTTTCCGGCCCCCGTACTGAGGGTCGGAGTTTGATTCCCGGCTCTGGGGTGGCGATCCTAATTATAGGTACCCATTAAAAAAATTAAATTGACCCAAAAATGGCTATCATAACGTCCTCCAAACAAAACAAGACTAATGACATTTGCTTTCCCCCATAATATCAAGCAAATTTTATTCAAGACATTTCTTTCTACAAAGCTTAGTTTTGGAGATATTGTACAGTCTCAACTAAAATGGTCCACCTGTACATATTCACGCGACTGGATATGAAACATGGGTTTTATTTTGTTTCTGATTTCCTTAACTTGCCACAGCAGAATTTCAAGTTCTGTAGGTATAGGTGATTAAACGGAGAGGGACACCTCGCACGCTGCGACCTGCAGATATCTGTTGCGGTTATCACCCCCAGGAGGAAGGGGTGAGGTGAAGGAACCACAGGAGGCTACAGGACACAGAGACGCGCGGAAGTCCCTAACACTTCAAAGCTCGCAGATCTGTCCCTCTGCTGAAGCCGCCGACAGAGGGCGATGAACGACCCAACAATCAAGCTGTCCTCTGTTGTTCCATTGAGTATGTATTCGCGCCATCTGTCCGCCACCGCCATGTGCCACGAAACCTAGAAGCACAACTGAAAGATGAGAAGGAATTGAAATGAAAGGAAAATGATGGAAAGGAAAATGTGTTATAGAAGAAACCACCCCAGCATTCGCCTGCCGACCACGGGGAAACTACAAAGAACCCGTGGGTCAGAGTGGACGGTCGCTAGGGATCGATCCCGTGACCTCCCGAATGCGAATCGCACACTTAACCGCGATGCCACCTCACTCGAAAGTTCTGCAGTTACTTGTAACAATATTCTAAATAGTTTAGATAACCTGAATAAGGACATTTTAAACCCTTATACCTTTCCTTTTGTCCTTTATTATTAACGTAAAGACTTCACATAGCAGATACCACTACGAGTAGGACCAGGAGCGGGGAGTCCCCGGAAGGGAAGGGAGGGGTGAGTGAGAGGAAACAGGGCGGCCGGACCAGGAGGCACGACAGTGAAGAGGGCAGAGTCCCTACCTTTCTACAGATTGAAACACCCCGGATGGCAGCTGGTATAACCGGTTTGGCTTGCACATCCCACTAGGGGGCTCGGGACTCGGAGACAGCCCCCATTCCGGAGGACGGAGTGTTACATTGAGCATTCTTTTCCCCTGCCATGCAACACCGAGACAGATTCACGTACAGACTTCTGACATAAGTGACACCCAATCACCTGACCACGTTCGAAGTCCGTGAGTTCCATGGAACGTCCCATTCTGCTGTTTCACAATGTCTAATGACTACTGAGGTCGCGGATAATGAGTACCAGGCAGTAGGTGGCAGCACAATGCACCTAAGATGAAAAACGTATGTTTGTGGGGGTGTCCGCATACTTTTGATCACATAGTGTATCCTACCGTTATAAGCGCATACGATTTGCTGTTTTGCCTTATCTTCTGGTTTCTTAGTTGCAATGGGGACCACCTATGTATGTCTCTTGGAATAGAATATCCGCGAGTTTTATCTTTCTTTACCCCGTACAAAGTAGGTGTAGAAAGGTATTGCATTCCATCCAAAATGTTTTGAGGCACCTTGAATCCAAAAAAGTATTTTAGAAAACGGTCCGTGTATATCTGCCCGTGTCTGTGAACAGAAGTAACTCAAAAAGGGAAAGTAGCATAAATACTAAACTTGGTATTTAGGTTCAGCCCTTTCCAAAGATTTTCAAGAAACCCCCTCCCCTATTCCAAACTACCTTTTACATAGAATTTTTTTTAAACTGTTATTTTCTAAAAAATGGCTTTAACGATTGTTGACTAAAATACCATATATTAAAGATACTTACACATTATACCTTGATTTTCTGGAATAGGTTATAAAGTCCTCTTCATTCGGAAGAAATTTTGTATAATCTTATATAACTGGTAAACGTTAAGTGATAACGCAAAATAAAAAAAGACATATCTTTAAAACACACAAATAACTTCTTTGTGGCATCAGTCATTTCCGAGATATTCCTTATCAGTGATTTGAATTGTTCAATAGCTAGCCATACCTTTAAAGTCCTGTAGATTTTCAGTTGTTTCTCGTGATGTGATGGAAAGAGTATGAAATGTTAAGGCCAGCATATAGATTCCAGCTCTAAAATATTTGACTATCCTAGTCCCTTTGTATCTATAACGAAATGTGTAATGCGGTATTTCCGGAAAAGTTTACCGCGGTTAAAATGAAGTAGATAGGAAAATAAACTTTAGTAAGAATAATTTGTATACCCAATAATAAGCGATAGAGGGTGCACTCATGTGAAAGTAACACATCATCAGATTTTTTTACACGCATTTTCTGTGGAATAACAGTGGTTATTTTCTACTTCGTGGCATTCTCAACGAAAAGTTATGACCTTCTTTCTTCGTAAGTATGTTTATAACTCCAAGATGTACTTATTGTAGTATCCAAGCGTCGTAAATTATTAAGTTTTTAGTACGAATTGAGATAGTAAGCTGTCTAATGGTTCACACAAATTTTTCCTTTTTATAGTATTAGCAGGAGCGGGTTTTATTAGCGATAATTTTTTTAAATAACCTGCGTTTAATTTTTAAATTTTTACATTTTCGTATTGATAATGCAACAAAATATAGCGATAATTTTTGACAAACATAAAAACACATTATATGTGTGATTTGTATAATAAGGGACTTTGAAATTCATTTGGACTTATCTTAAACAATATAAAATTATTACATTATCTGTAAAATTGAATTATTAATACCACCAGTAGTTTATGAGTTCTTTAACAATGAAGCAACTTATTTTGAAAGTTTACGATTAGGCTTAGGATTGCGGATGGGATTCGGCACCGATCCAGAAAATAGGACGATGTACCTACGTCCCACGAGGAAGGGAGTTACTTGTCGGACAGGACCAGGAGTGACAGCACAGCAATTACAGGGTCCCTACACTTTCCAGATATACACGCACCGGCAGTCGGACAGGCAGACCGGGGACCCCGGCCCAAATAGGGTTCAACGCCCCGCCAAGGGACGGTCCTTATACTCTGGCAACCAGCCGAAGACCGAGGGACGGGGAAACTTCGCAGATAGCATCCTTTCTCCTGCCACGCTGCACGACCCGAGAAAACCCCGAAAAAATCCATGAGTCATAGTTGGAGGTCGCCGGGGATCGATCCCGGGACCTCCCGAATGCGGACTACAGGCGTTACCGCCTAAGCCATCCCGCTTGGTTTGAAAGGTTAACTGTTTATTCCATGGCACAATATTGCAACATATGACAAGTTACCATGTTTTCAAACCATTGAAGATCTCGTCAGTAACGATTAATTATAGTGTGAAAAGTAACCTTCCTTGTTCGCATTTGAAGGTAGTCATAAGGCTTGAACGTATCTCATAGTCGTCCTCCGTGGTGTAGTGGTTAACATACTAGCCTCTAGTTTCCGAGGTCGCGGCGGTGGGCGATGGACGTTTTCGAGCGTAGAACTCCTTAGCGTGGCTTCCTTCGGAAGGGAAGTAAAGCCGGTGGTCCCGTGTCGTACATTCACGGCACTTAAAAGAACCTCAAGCCTGATAGAGGCCTCTGATAAAAATATCCGGTCTTTTACGCTCAATATAAATTGGGACGCTAAGAACCACAGGATTTAAAGAGCGTGCATAAACTAAAAAAAGAATCTCATAAAATTTATGAAACTAGTTACATTTAGCTTTAAATCTCAATAAAGTATGTAATACATCATATTTATTCGTATCCTGATACAAATTTCGGACATAGTTGCATAATTCAATATAACATACTAGTGCATATTAGGTACATAATGTTTACCAAATCGAGATATCAGATTCCCTAATTAATTTTGATAACTGCAAAAGAAAATCGAGCGCTTTGATTACCTTGAATAGTAACATGCAAGTTTTGTAATTTATTTTTAAAATATGCCAATTTTCGTGTTTATCCCGCAAATAAAGCCTTTCGCCGGTAAACGAGAAACTTGTGAAAATTCGCTAAAACATTACAGGTTTAAATCGCCTACATTTATTGTGAAACATGTAGATACTTCTAGACGAAGTTGTGCATCTTCTCGCGTTTATCGTTAATTGTTGATAGAAGAAACAATAAAGAAACAAAGTTTTCTACCCTGAGGATTCGTATAGATTAGAATTAGGTATTGTTGCTTAAAAGTAATTATTTCTTTAACGAGAGCGGCACTGGCTGTTGCTGGTAGGTAAATGTAAAGCATGCAGTATCATCTTTGCTTTAATTCTCACTGAAGTAGTTTTCTTCGTGTTATTTTAAATACAATGAAACTTCGTCTTTGCGTTTCCTGCTTTTATCTACAATTTTCTTCGTTCTAGCTAATGCATTTGTTTTTAAATAAGAGAAGACAACATAAGGATTTGTGCTTCTGTGACTATCGTAGTACTCAATTACACAAAAATTAACATTACTAATTCGTTTCTTCGCCACCTTCAAATGTTTTCCTTGACTTTCAGACATTCGCATATTCGCCAGTCTCACAAGCATAACGCAAGAATTTGACACCCTACGGCGCCATTAGTAGGATTTCGCAGGCCAAGCACGACGCCAATTTGTTTGCTAATGCTGAAAACATTCAGAACCAACTCACCGTTTCGGAGATTCGTAGGCTTCGAGCGCGTATACGGATGACGTCACGGGTTTGAAACCAACATCTCGTTCAGCTGTCGAAGGTATAAGCTGTGAATGCAGACGATCTTAAGGTGGGATTTTTTTCCTGTAGTTCGATTAAATTCAAGACTTATAACGCCAACAAGACTATGATGTATTATTGTGCAGCTTATGTCTGCAAGGTGAGGCAGTGTTTTTAAGACTTAAATGATCTCAATCAAATTATGTAATAAGTAAATCAATAACAGCCCTCCTTGAAGCAATATGTGTATGTAACAATTTGTAAAATGTATGTAACAGTCATTGCATATGCTTATATTATTGTAAACATGCTCAATAATGTTATGTGAATGCATTACGTAATTTAAGAATGTAGGAGCTGTGAGAAATAGATCAAAAGTTGCTAACAAAGAGGTAACAATGAGGTAACCTTGAGTCAATAATGAGTAAGTAAGTATAAATGTTACTTGTGATTCTTGGAAGCGATAATGTAATTTTAGTGAGTTTATAAAAATAGCCAATCAACAACCAGAAAAAGCTTAAGTTTACAAGTTTAGACGGTTGAAATCTAGTCAGTTGCCTGCAGACAGTGCTCATAACTGGATGTGTTGCTTGTACGTCCTCAAGAAATTAATTACGTATTCGTGTGAGACGAAAATAGTATACATGCTAAAACAGTGCAAGTATTAAATAAAAGAATCTCACAGCTCTCGATAACAGTGAAGTGCTATTTAATTTGTGTCAAGGATTAATAAAAAGGAGTGAATTAAAACTTAAAATCTGTGTAGGCCTACATTCTTGTCGCATCACGCCCTGCCAAGACTTCCATGTCTCTAACAATAATACTGACGCCGACGAGGCAAACATAAATATTTAATACTTAAAGAAACAGTCAAATTACAAAGGTAATATTTTTTAAACTTGGGTCAAAGGCCATTTAAAAATACATTTGGGGAGAAGGCTACCGGAAACTGTTTACTATACATGCGGTTGCAACTAATTTTAAATTCGGCTCCCCAACAGTTGAACTATAATACAACTCCTTCAATACAACCTACTTCAAGTTGATGCCCAAAGCGTGTTGCAAATAAACCAACCACCTACTTCAAATTGGCGCCCATACGTGGAGCTAAATAAATAAACAACACCAACGTAAAGACAACACCTTCTTCAAAGGAATCAATCCGAAAAGGATCTAGCAATTTTTTTTTTTTTTTTTTTTTTGCAGATACGTACTCATTTTAAAGAGTACAGTATAAAAGTAATGACGATCCAATTAAAAATGCCATAAATACAGATGAAATCAGGACAGCTTTTCTGGTTACAAGTAGGAGCGATAAATGATAGCATACATAGAAAAAATGTAAAGAAATAAGTTTATTTTTTTCAAGGTTTACCATTTGAAGAGCTTAGTAGGTTAATTCTTACGTTACCCTTTTTTCGTCACATATAACAGAGGCAATCCTGCTTTAAGGGATGAACACTACTTTAATAACGTTTCATAATGGCTTCTGAAGTTCATTTTAAGTTATCACTTTACAATCCACAAAAACATCAACTTTCCAAAACACACTCGCTAATGCCGAAGAATATTTCAACACCAAATAACCTAATCCCACATTTTAGCACGTCAACATGCTAAGTTATAGTCCCTTTTTATGGTTAAACACTGACAGCTTGTTCATCACTGCATATATTTAAATTCTTCACTAAAAACAACTAACGTTGTGATTTTTACCACATTACCTATCTTCTACCTTACTAGGTTTTCAGGTCAGGATCGAGTTTCAAACATCGAATGCACGTTATTTATTGCTCCATATTAATAAGGTATCACGAAAGGCTCTTACACTTGCACCATTTGCTTGTCGATAGGAAAATTCGGCTTTATTTTAACATTTTCATTCCACTCTTTCATTACGGTTGATGAGCGACATTGCACTTTTCTAACTTTGTCACGTGACTTTGATGTTGGTTTAAGTCTCAACATGGGAGAGGTGGGACCACGAGCTCTCTATCTGTATACATGCTCGAAGTTCGTAGCTAAGGAGTGCGGCGGGAACGGAAGGGCAGGCTTTGTGACTTACTATCACATAGGTACAAATTACAATATATATTCCCCTTAAACCAATAGTTCTTCTCCAACAGCAGCTTTGCCTTTCTTCTTGCCTCACTTGCCCTAAACTGCACACTAAGTTGGAAAGGTAGAATCAGACAACTGAAAAATTCAATGCCCTAGCCGGGATATGAACCACGGATCTCCCCGTCTCCGTCCGGTTGCTCTAACCACTGAGTTACCATGGCAACTTGCCGGTACGACATTAAATTCCCCAACTGATTCGCATTTTTCCCGATAAACCACAAGGAGATCTCAAATTGCATTGAGATGACATACTCCAATGGCGACTTACAATGTTGTAAGTACTTTAAGTCCCGTGCTTCATAGTTACAACCACTATTAGGTCAATTAATGGGATTAATTGCTCTTCCACACAAGCCGTGTGCTAGACAGGGTTGGAAAGGTAGAATCAGCCGTACCAGCAAGTTGCGATGGTAGCTCAGTGGTTAGAGCAACAGGACGGAGACCGGGAGATCCGTGGTTCATATCCCGGCTATGGCATTGAATTTTTCAGTCGTCTGATTCTACCTTTCCAACCCTGTCTAACACACGGCTGGTGTGGAAGAACAATTAATTCCTTCACACTAAGTTCCTAACTGAGAGCAAGAAGAGACGTGTTCGCTGACGTAACAGAGCGTTCAGTCTGCTGACACTCCTGCAAAGCCTCCGCGGTGATTTAGGATTAAGTTCTTAGGGTTCGAATCCTGAATAGGTGTTGTGTCTATTTAATCTTTATATTTGGTGGTACTCTTCAGCCTTTAGGCTGCATATTAAATAGCTTTAGAAATATGAATGCCTTAGGGATGATAATTTCACCTTTTTGCAGTAAATGTCACACTGTCAAGACCACTCATCATATAACGCCTCGTTATATAGATCACATTTGCCGATCTTAAATGTTTAGGCATTGAGACCGAAGTTAGAGGTGCAAAAAAGACATCGTAAAAGAAAAATCACTGCCAACATTTGGAGTGAGGTGGTCGTGGTCGGGAGTGTAACGAATTTCTGTTATGTCCTAACTGCCCGAGTCCACTGCTGTCCTGAAATGTTTTGAAAGAACGGCTGTTATTTTTACGCAGCAAGCGTAAGATCAAGCGTCTTCTAAGAGACTTAACAGATAATCCCTAACACAGTTTATGGTCGGCCATACTATAGTAGGCTGATTACATGTGACGTAGCTGAACTATAATGACATCCGATACACCTCAGCGGCTCATTATGATGTTACTCGGCGGCGCGCGCACACATACTTTTTAACACCTTCAAAACAACAGTCCACTGGGATCCATTCCCCAGAAAAACAGTGAAATATCTGTATTTCATTGAAATTGAGTGGTGTAATTGTAGTGAGTGGTGGATAAGAATAATGAAGATTTGGTTATAGATATATTTAAATTAAATGATTGTAAATTGAAGTATAAATGTTAGTTTAATAATAATAGGATATAGGTGTTATATAATTTTAGTTTGGATTAAATATTTTAAATGTTAACTTGGCGGCGTCGTGGCCGAGTGGTTAGACCGCTCGCCTCTCGCCGAGGCGGCCCGGGTTCAATGCCAGGACCCACATGTGGGATTTGTGGTGGACAAAACGGCGTCTGGGCGGGTTTTCTCCGGGTTCTCCGGTTTCCCCCGCCATTCATTCCATCAACTGCTCCATCATCACCTTTCCTTTCATCCATTTCGCCATCATTTCATTGCATCTACTTCCTTCATCCAGGCATCGGGCTGATCACCCATTCTGGCTATTCTGTCTGATCCATGAGAGTGTCTGCTCCTCGACGGGCCTCTGACCCCAGGCACCCGCCTGTAAGTCCTGGGGAGTTTAAGTCCTACATAAGATGAGGATAAACAGTGAATGAATGAATGTAAATGTTAACTTATTGAATGGAAATATAAATAGAATGTAATATGATTATTAATGAATGAATGAAATAATAATAATAATAATAATAATAATAATAATAATAATATATAAGGTTTATAAATCTATTGTGTCTAGGTTATTAAATTAAAATGATTTTATATAGTGTATTTGTGTTTAAATACATATATTTCAGCATCAAATACTAGGTGTGAAAATAGCTATGAAATGGTTTAAATAACTTTAAAGGGGAATAAATAATAGTATTTTAGAATTATTTATGTAAAGGAATGTAGCTATAGACAGTAGGAAAGGAAAGTATAAATTATAAAATAAATGTGTTATAAAATAATTATAATAAATATAAATATGAATAAGGTAGATGATTCTAATTTTCTTTTGTAATTTAAAGAAAATTAATAAATAAAAATGTAAATGAAGGAAATATTGTTAATTTGTATATAATTATTATAGTGTGAAAGTATAAATTTAAAATACAAGTAAATTTTTAAATTATTATTATAATGTATCAAGTAAGTTTTATTATATATTAATTTTACTGTATAATAGAAAAAAAAGAACTTATTTAAGCAAGCAGAATCTGATAAATAGTACTGGATACCAGTGGAGTAGTTTTTAGTTTCGTAGTAAGTTTTGTTAGTTAAATAACTGGTTACCAGTTGCTTTTATGCTCGTTACCAGTATTAGTATAGGTTTTGTAATTATTATTTATTTATACCTTTACTATCTATTATTCACTTTCCTTACTTATGTTTTCTATTTTATGTTTTTTTTTGTAATTAAGTAATAGTTGTGGACTTAATCTGTAAAATGAATGTATATAAGAATTGAAAATTTTGATTCAATAAATAGAAAATTTGGATATATGTGCCGATATAGTAACCTAGATGCGGGGGTTGAATATTCAGATTTTATTTTATTTTATTATAGCTTTTCAGTTCATTGTAATTTTAATATTCTGATAAATGGAGTTAATTTCCTATGTTTTAATATGTCATGCTTTTATGTTACCTGCAAAAATCAATAAATACGGCCTGGACTTAACAGTACTGCCATCTCTTACACTAGTCGCCAACACGCTCAAGGTACTGTCTTCGGATGAGCATTTAATTACGCTTAATTAATAAGTTAAAATGTTTTCGTAAAAGCTCAAAGTTTTGAAATTACAGTGTGGTCCACTAAAACAGTCTTATGCAGCTTGGTTATAAGGGTAAGAACGCTCGTATGCAAATTATGAAACTCGTGTCTTAATTACTACCATATTATCCTGTTGCATAATATACTATTTTAAAATTATAACTAATATGATTTTCCGGGTTGTTATGCCGTGGTCTGCTGAAGAAAGATTTCCCAGACGTTTCGTCCACAACTGCGGTGGACATCTTCAGTGGCGCGGACGAAGTCTTCTCGGTGAAAGTATCGCAGCGTCTGATGCGTTGGCCGTTAGTGCCGCTCTCTTTATAGTGTGGGCGCTCTCTGCTGATTGGCCCGCTGGTATGAGGGGGCTGGCGCCGGCTGTGTTGTTGCTCTCTTCTGATTGGCTCGCAGTGTTTTTCGGTTTTGTATGACCTTTCTTGTTTTTGATGACTAATGACGCCCAGGACGATGCTTTTTCCGAACGTACTCGGAGGGAGGTACGCCGATTCCTTCGACGTCCCCCCGACGATGCGGATCATAAGACCTTCATCCCGTCATAAGACCTTCAGAAATCCAAGGCGCACTCCGGCGTCTCAACCCCAAAAGGGCACCGGGGCCCGACGGGCTTACACCCGCCATGCTACGACGCCTTCCCTTCCGGGCCGTGCTCTTTCTCACCAGGGTCTTCAATAGGTGCTTCGCCCTAAGTCACTTTCCACGCGAGTGGAGAGAGGCTCGGGTTAGCTGCATATTGAAGCCGGGGAAAGATCCGGTACATCCTGCCAATTACAGATCCATTAGCCTCCTCTCTGTCCTTTCAAAAGTGTTTGAAAGGACCATTCTTAACCGCTTGTCTCCCACCTTAGGGGACATTCGAGCCATCCCACCACATCAGTTCGGCTTCCGTCCTGGGCACTCGACATCCCAGCAATTGCTGCGCGTGGTGGAAGCGGCTGCCCTGGGCTTCCAGGACAGGGCTTACACCGCCGCAGTTTCACTGGATGTCGAGAAGGCCTTCTCGACGACCTGGCATGCGGGGCTCCTCAAAAAGCTCATCCAACTGGAGCTCCCTACACACTTAATACACCTGCTACACACATATCTAAAACACCGCACTTTTGTTGTTTCGGTAGCGGGACACAAATCTACACTAAGGCCAATACGAGGCGGAGTCCCCGAAGGTTCTGTTCTATCCCCCACACTTTTTAGTGTATATGTGGCCGATCTACCCACAGAGCAGCACGTCAACATGGCACAGTACGCTGATGACGTGCTCCTGTATTGTACAAGTAAAAACCCAAACAGAGCCTTCAACCCCATTCAGAGACACCTCCGCCTCCTCCAAGAGTGGTGCAGGCGTTGGCGATTATCCATCAATCCGGCAAAAAGCCACGCCATTCTCTTCACCAAGCGCCGCTTTCCCGCAACCTTCCCCACATTCAGCTATCTCGAAAGAAGGATAGAATGGACAAATGCCATCTCCTACCTGGGGGTTAAGTTAGATAAGGGTCTAACTTTTCGGGCACACGTCGGGGACGTCGCGCGTCGGGGACATGGGGCTGCGGCTTCATTGTACCCGATGCTGAGGTCTGAGATGCCTGTCCCTGTAAAGTTACACCTTTTTCGGGCGCTGATAATCCCCTTCCTGCTTTATGCCTGCGAGATCTGGGGCATGGCCGCAGATTCCAACCTGCTGCTCCTGCAACGGGTACAGAATAGGTGCCTTCGGGCCATCTATTGTGTAAACCGCTCCTTTCCCGTGAGACTGCTTCACGAAGCCTCATCTCTTCCTTACGTGGAGGATGAAATTAGGCGCCGGGCCGCAAAATTTTACGACCAGTTGCCATACCATCAGAGCGCCCTAGTTAGGTCTCTTGGGGATTATGACCCCAGAACACGCCGCTTGAGGCATCACCGGCTTCCCCGCATGGCTTGCGGGCATATCCGGTAACAGCGGAGTAATTCCAACAGCAGCTAAAGCTGAACTCCAATACAATCCATTCAAGAGTAGCTTGGACTTCAAAATTAAAATCCCAACATGTTTATAATTACAAAATTCATACCACCAGCGGTGCACAAGGGTAGTTGCACCATGACCGGCTACCGTTGAGGAACAAACCTTGTTACCTCCTTTCTCTCCCCATACCTAAAGAACAACCGCCATCCTGTAACCCCCATATCCCGTCACTACGTGGTAAAGCCCTAATTAGGGTAGGTACACGCCTAAGCACACCATCGGGTTGCCCTCAACCTGCCATCTGACGCACAGCACAGCACAGCCAGTTACTGTTGAGTTTCAATGCTTCTTCTTTCCTATTGAAATTATTGGGATGTTTATAAATCTCTATTGCTTCGCGTTGTAGCCGGGTATGGTAATGCTTTATGGAGGAAAGAATGTTGGTGTCCTGAAATCTAATAATGTGTTCGCCCTCGGCTTCAATGGCATGTTCGGCGACTGCCGATTTTTCTGTATGGCCCAGGCGGCAGTTTCTTTTGTGTTCGCTAAGTCTGGTGTTTGCGCTCCGCTGTGTGGTACCAATGTACACTGAACCACAGGAACAAGGAATACGGTAAACACCGGCCGATGACAGGGGATCTCGGGGGTCTTTGGAAGAGCGCAGTAGGCTGTTTAATTGTCTTGTAGGTTTGAATACTGTTTTGACGTTATGACGTTGAAGTATATGTTCAATACGGTCAGTGACATTTCTGAAATATGGCAGAAAGACAATGGACTTGCTTTTGGGTTGGCCCTGAGTAACCGGTCGGGGCTTGGCCGGACGGCAGGCTCTTCTCACCTCTTGGACTGAATAACCATTTGATTGTAGAGTTGTTTCCAGGTGTCGGATTTCTTGTGGAAGTAAGTGTGGTTCACAAATACGGGAAGCACGGTTTGCGAGTGTCTTAATCATAGCACGTTTTTGTCTAGGATGGTGGTTGGAGTTCTTGTTAAGGTAACGGTCTGTGTGTGTGGGTTTGCGGTAAACAGTATGACCCAGCGTGCCGTCAGCCTTCCTGCTAACGAGTACATCTAGAAAGGCTAGTTGGCCATCCTTTTCTTGTTCCATTGTGAACTGTATACGCTGATTGATGCTATTTAGATGTAACAAAAAATCTTGAAGAGCTTGTTCACCATGGGGCCAGATGACGAAGGTGTCATCCACATAGCGGAATCAGGCTGTTGGTTTGAGTGGAGCTGAGTTTAGTGCCTTTGACTCAAATGCCTCCATGAAGAAATTGGCCACAACAGGGCTAAGGGGGCTGCCCATGGCAACACCGTCTATTTGATCGTAGAATGTTATGCCGTGGTCTGCTGAAGAAAGATTTCCCAGACGTTTCGTCCACAACTGCGGTGGACATCTTCTGAAGATGTCCACCGCAGTTGTGGACGAAACGTCTGGGAAATCTTTCTTCAGCAGACCACGGCATAACAACCCGGAAAATCATATTAGTTATAATTGTGACTCCGGCCGTGAAAACCTACGTTCTTACATACTATTTTAAAGTTTAAAATCGAACTTTTACGCCGTTCTCTGTTTGTAAGTAAATATCAGCGCTTAAATTATTTATTTCACAGCTTCTATACGCGATCCTTTAAAGTTATTACTGTGTACGAATTGTAGAATTTTATATTTGTTTTAGCATAGAGATGATGAGACAATATTTTAAATAACTGCTTTGAAATTCACAATTTTCGTTTGAGCGACCTGAAATGTTTATTGCAGTATTACAGTACAGTACAGTACAGTACCACATTTCAGTCAGGTATGTGCATCTGTTTCAGAGATAATAATGTACTCGCTGTGGATATAATCAATTTAATTGTGTTAATTAAAAATGTCACACGTGTCAAAAGATTTGTTATATAGTACTCAGAATTTTATTTAAATTTAACAGAACATCATAAAGAACCCTAAATTAGAACTTTTTTTAATTATAATGAAGCTATAGTGGAAAAGAAGATAAGACTTTTGTATTTAGGATATTTTTAGATTTTATGAGTATCAAACTATGAAAATATAAAATAAAAATTAACGTAATATAAAATTAAAAAACAACGGCCATGTGAATCTCTAAAGTAATCATTCACAAGGCTTTGCTGAAAATGAGAAATCAATCGGGTAAGGCGAAATGCTGAGAAAAAGTTTTTGTGAAAAATGACATTTAAATTGGAACGTGCATTACATTACTATGTACAGGAGTATTTAACTTTCCGCAAAGAACACTAAACTTTGCCGTTTGTGGCAGTATTTTATATCACAACAATGTAAATGCCAGAGTGATTGTAGTATAAATAAGCATTATTGTATGACATTGATTTGAGATGTTTGTTAATTATAAGCATTGTTAGGAAATAAGTTTATACGGCCTCACTGAAACTGATAATAAGAGCGGGTAACAATGAGCGAGGGGGTGAGTTGTTTATCAATAAGCAAATAACGTCAGATTAGCGCGGTTTTCTGTAGAAATGGAGGGAATTTCTTCCCTAGAGCATATGTTTTCGTAATTTTTATTGGATATAAATATAGACGCTAATGTTGGCGCGTTTTATTAACCAATAGCAGCTCGGTTATAATCTTTAGGCATATCGGGCGAGGGAGTATAAAGCATGAAGCAGGGGGACAGGTTTTGCACAGTCCAACAGAAGCATTCGCGTGTAATACGTCGTTCAGTTCAACATAAGTATTCGTGGGTTATACGTCACAAAGTTTAAGAGAATCGTCGCGCAATTCTACAAAATCTCTCGCGTCGTAAAGTTAGTTATAAATGTGAAATACGCGAATTAATAAAGTACGGCAAATAAGTGATTATAATAACATTAGAAAACATAACAGTTTCAGTCTGGCGTGTATCAAAAGATATGTGAAATGAATAAAGTGTGACGGCAATAAAAGTGTAAAAACAAATTCTTTTATCAGTGTTAGCTTCTAGTAAAAACTCCTTTCCGTTTACACACCCTGTTCAAGAGATATGCTTGACTGAGTAGTAATAATAGCTAGCCGGAGGACAATGAACCCAAAACTCAAACTAGTAATACAATAACAGGCGCCCAGCAAAGATAACACGAAGTTACCGCGACAAATTGGCTCTCATATATGGGGGAGATAAACATGAAGCATCTTCCAACAAATATAGTCTACTTCACGTTATTATTAGCTCAAGGGCGCCAATTTAAAATATGCAGCATAAATATAATAAAAATGTTCACATATACATTGCCTTAATTCAATACAACTATGAATACTAAATTAAAGTCAGTTTTATTTATGGACGCTCTTAACTATGGTCCTTAGTGTCCCATTTTATATTGGGCGTGAAAGATCAGAAGTTTTGCTCAGAGGTCTCTTTATCAGGCTTGAGGTTCTTTTACGTGCCGTTAATTTACGACGCGGGACCACCGGCATTACTTCCCTTCCGAAGGGATGCTAAGGATTTTTACGCCCGAAAAAATCCATCGCCCTCCGCCGAATTTGAACCACGGAGGGTGACACTATGAATACTAAAGCAATAGTTAAAAGTGTGCTGCAATATTGTTTATTTTGTTCACTATATCTCCTACAGGACTTCAGAGTAGCAGGTATCATTGTACCCTAGCCATCGTCTAACATTGCAAAACCTTTTCTAAAAGCCTCGAGAGCTTCTTTCTCAATTTTCAAAGTGCATGTGGGTAGGGAAGAAAATCCAGGTCAGTACTCACGGATACCGGAATTTTCAATTGCTTCCTTGCCTTAAGGCTCTCTGAAGGCTGGGAGGTTAAACAGTTCCCTTGCGCAAGCAAACATTTCTTTTGCCTTTGGTATTAGATAATGTAATCTATGGCCGCTTCAGAACAGGTTTTAATTATGAAAAATCAAGGCGGAATCAGCTATTAGTAACGGAGCCTCCGATTACCTTCATAAATTACAAGATGATAGTTTTTCATTCTAAGCTAAGCAAATATAGCATTAATTAAATGGAAAATTCTCGTCAGAGCAATTCCCTTTTATTTGGTTTCTTCTTAATATATGATGGTTTACTTTATATTACGGCGAAATTCTCTTTATCGACTTGTCAGTTTATTTTCCTTCATTTTCCATATCGACTCTTCAGTGCATTTCGGTATCATATTTAATACTCTATTAAGGTGTGCCCAAGAAACAGAAATGAGAAAACTCAAAGTTTTGCGACCAGGAAAACAAAGGATGAAAATGTACAAATACTGGCATTGCTGTCCTGAACAAAAGAAACAGAATGAAGTATCGGTTATCGTTTTCAGGAAGCGGAGGAGAAATTCGGCATTTAACCCTCTAATGCATGAATTATTTTGCTACATATGCCACTCTTCTTCTAATTCCTAAACTGGTTTAGATATCCCTGTTATAGGCACTTTAATGGAAGCGATTCGAATATCCGTAATCGTTAAGGCGTGAGAAATGGTTTGACTAATCCATTCAAATCCGAAGGTCATAAGTTGGATGGGGAAGGCCCACGTAAAGTAATCGGTGTTATAGCACCCGTATTAGATGATGGTGTTACATTTGACTGCATTTGCATGGCTTTTGCCGTATTTTCTAAACTCTTTAGGCAGCTCTAACAGTGGGACGGGTTTTCCAACTTGGAAATATGAGACTTCCACGCATCTCTGTAGTCTGTCGGTCTGCCTGCGGTCTTAGCTTCCTGTGGTTCCTTCACTTCATTCCTTTCTTCTGGAGGTGGTAGCCGCAATAGACCTGCGCACGAGGTGTGCCCCTCCGTTGAATAACCTATGTCTATACCTATGAGTGGTATTTCGTAAGAAAATATCAGATATAAGTATAAACTTGATAGAAGGACTATATGGTGCAATGGCATAAGCAAGGTGGAAGTATGAGGAATGGAAGATGGATGGATTAACATGGATATAGGTTTCTATGAACCAGATTTAGGCCTACCAAGATCTTCACCAAATAGTGTTGCCTTAGTGGAAATGGGAAGAGTTTGGACTACAGGAAGGTAGTTAAAAGACCACAAAGGCAATGGTATTATATATAAGATCTCTTGAAGATGGTAATATCACAGTCTGATATACCACGAAGCTTGCGGTGATTTTTTTATGCTGGTGGAATTACAGCTCTCCTAGTGGAATGATTTTAACCAACTAAAAAACCCTGGTAACTTCGTGTTTGAGAGAAAAAGATTTGTTATGTAAAATGCTCGTAAAAAACATTAATATCTGAAGCACAGTGCGTTCGTTATATTACTGGGCCGTGAGTCGCGTATATATCTACCCCGCGCACTATTACACTGGGGTTTTCCGTTCTATAGTTACTCACGAGTAATAATAACACGCATTATAATGAATACTAACCTTGTTATAATTTGTATTGAAAGTGGTGTCCACATGCATTCAGACATTCCTGGCATCGTTGGATGAAATTTCCATTCACAATTCTTCAGTATCACGAGGTTGTAATTCATGAACTGTAGTCACGCTGTAGAGTTTCAATTTTAAAAATTCAGCAGCTCTACGAACTGAGGCTTTTGAAGCACGCAATTGCTGTGCAACACGTCTTAGACATTTCTTTGGAGAGCGTTCAAATGCTGTAAAAATCTCGTCAATTTTTTCTTCCATTAGAAAATTTATTTTTCACTTGTTAGGTTTAGCGTTTAGCGATCCCTTGTCTTAAACTTATTAACCAGACATCTAACAGTTTCTCTACCTGGAACTGGAATACCAGGAAATTTCTGCTGAAATTGTCTACATACCTGTCTACATTATTCGGTTTTTACGTATGTATTGTACATAAAAATTCTTTGTTCAGGAGCGAATTTTTCGATAGGCTTTTCAGTGGGTCTAATAAGAATAATCAAATGTAATTCACAAATAACACAGATGCCTTGAAGAAACTTTCGCTTTGAGATGCACAATGAACAAATACTAGTCTTTACAGCTCGAATTGAAGGCAGCTACTGACACAGTATATAGGGGAAACAATTTAATGGAAGTTCCCAAAAATTCAAAGCGACCGACTTTACACTAAATTGAAGTAATGGCAACCTTACTAGTTTCAAGACAGTGAGTAAATAAAACCTTGTTTGGAAAAGAAATGCAACCTGATTAAATCACTTTTCCGCAATTAACACCAACCACGGTATTGTTGCTGGTTGCAGTTGCTGGTATTGATGTCAACTGAACAAACAAAATGTCACCAAAAATAACCAGAGAGTGCTCTAATGGGGAAAATGTGACACAGTTTCCGTTTGGTGAATTCCAATAGCTTGCGTTCTCTATAACACAGCAGATAAACGTAGCCTAGGGCGGGTCATTCACCGCTGGTGCACTAGCGGAAAAACACCGAGGTACTGCATTGAAAGGGAACTACGATCTGTGGCCCGGCTATAAATCGAACGCATGATATAATTAGAATATGAGACGAAGAGGAGGCGTTTGTAGTACGATAAATTGTGTTAACAGTAACAAAAGACGTCAGGTCTGTCTTTCATCCGTATCCCGAAACATACAGTAAGGTGAGTTCATAAGACATTCTAATGACATTAAAATGTAAAACTGTAGTTGACTATGTTTAAAAAGTAAGAATGTAGTGTTTCTGGGTGGATTATCCGATATATGCATAAGCTTATATATTGTGATTTCCTAACCTCTTTCTTATTATACTTCCAGATGCAAAAGACTTAAAAACATTAGGAGGGAAGATGTTATGAAAAAAAAATATGGCGTATAATACTGTAACTTTGTCCAGTTTTTAATGTCACTGTTTTAATCTAGTTCAACTCTCACTGAGACTCCACTTAGTTTACACTATCACTTCATTGATGTGAACTAGTTCAATTTCTTCTGTCACTTCACTTTCTTCCCGTCGCAGCGACGTAATAAAATACGCAGAATGCAGCATCTTCTTTGGATGGTTCACTTCAAACGCTGTAATCACTGCACGTCACGGCAGTCGTCACAAACTCGCTCGGAGAACAGCACTTTTCGCCGCGCCAGAAACTAATTCGCTATCTCGTCCATTGAGAAGGTTTATTGTTTCTGCCCCAAGTATGGAAAGCCAATTAGAAGTATGGAAGCCAATTTGAAGATGTTATATTGTAGGAGTTTCGTTATTTGCAACACGCTTTGGGCGTCAATTTGAAGTTGTATTGAAGGAGTTGTATTATAGTTCAACTGTTGCGGAGCCGAACTTGTAGTAGTTGCAACCACACGTATGGTACCCGGCAGCCTTCGTCCAAAATTTAAAAATATTAACTTTGTAATTAAACTGTTTCTTTAAATATTTAATATTTCTGTTTGCCTCGGCTGCGTCAGTATAATTCTTAGAGACATAGATGTCTTGGCAGGGTTGTGGTCCGACTAAGTATGTAGGCTTACACATATTATAATTTTACTTCACTCCTTTTATTAATGCTTGATACGATTTAAATAACCCTTCACTGATATAGAGAGAGAGCTGTGAGATGTTTTTATTAATACTTGCACCTTTTAATACGTAAACTATTTTCGTCTCACACGAATACGTATTATACTTCTTGAGGACGTGTCTCGCGTCCGGTTAGGAACACTATTTGCAGGCAACTGAACTCATTTCAACCGTCTAAACTTGTACATTTCTGTATTTCAAGTATCTGATTGGCTAATCCCACTCCAATATAATACCTTCATTTAACTAAAGCTTTTTCTGGTTGTTGATTGGCTATTTTATAAACTGTCACTAAAATTACATTATTGCTTCCAAGAATCAGAAGTAGTATTGTTAAACTCTCAAATTCATTATTGCCTCAAGATTACCTCATTGTTACCTCATGGTTAGCAACGTTTTACCTATTATTTTCAGAGCTCCTACGTTATTAAATCACGTAATATTCACATAACATTATTGAACATATATACAATAATACAAATATGTTCAATGACTGTTACATACATGTTTTATATATATTGTTACATACACATGTTGCTTTAAGGCGGGCGATTATTGAATTTACATTTTATATAATTAGACTGAAATCATTTAAGTGTTAAAAACACTGCCTCACCACTCAGTGGCTGACCGACTGATTATACGAGAACGTTTGCTTATATAGATAATGGAATTATCCACTGAACATTCTAGAACTTTCTGGACGTACGTTCTGGAGATGGGGGGAAGGAAATTTCCAGAAGATTTTGGTTATTAGAAATTAGCGTTTCCGGTGTTTAAGCTGGCGAGCGCTACTTATCTTTCTTAATCTCCAAGTGCTCGGCGTCGACCTCCCGATAACCTTGAGCCGTAGCTGTTGTGTTAAACTATTAAGATTTATTCGCTTCATTTTGAGAACACACAAGCTATAAATGATATTTTAAGTAAATATAAATGAATTTAGAAATTATTTACGATTACAGTAAATGTCATTATACCTACACGCCTGAGAATAATAACTATTGCTATTATTTCTCATGTCTTGGTTTTTATGAAGAAACTTATCCTTCAGTAAAATATTGAATCAAATATGCTCTATAATTGCATAAATAATAGGAGAAAGGTGTTCATTTTCCCAAAAGAACACGATAACGAAAGGATAGTCGTCGCCTGCTGAGTTGATACCAGTATCTAGCCACCAGGATCGCTAGTATCGCTTCAGCTGTCAAAGCGATGCATATTGTCTATGTATTGAGCTTGGTGTCTGTATGATAGTAAACTGTGTAATGTTATTAAGGACTGTCTGTAATCATAAGACTATGGCTGGAAGAAAGTTTGCTTCCCTATGATTTAAACTATTTACAAGACGTCGGAACGAGACACCATGTAGCGGTGGATGGAACATTCAGATTTTTTTTTTTTTTTTTTGAAGAAAGCAAGAACAAGAAATGAAGATACGGAAAAGTATGACTTTATAAATAGCTTAAGTGAGAAACGTCAGTTGAAATTTTTGAAGACATAGGGGTTAGGGGGAGAAGGGTATGCATGGGCAATATGTGAAGTATTATTATTATTATTATTATTATTATTATTATTATTATTGTTATTATCATTATTACTATTGACATCTAGCTATGAAAAAGGCCAAAATTGCCAAAATTCATAAATATGGATTTTAGTGTTACTAAACACTACAAACCTTCTAGTATATCTATGTAATTTTTATAGCCGCACGAGCAGTTAAAGTATGTCATGTAGCTATTTAAATGTTTGCCTTAAACGTAGATTCCTATACAACTAGTAGTAGAACATAAGTTTTGTCTATATAAAAGTGAACAAACCATTCGAGAGAGCCCTCAGGAATCTTTAAACACTGAATTAGTTGCAGAGGAGCAAAAATATGAAGGAGGGTCTTTATATGCACTAAATGTTTTTTAAAGAGCATAAAGCCAGAAACAGTGTTACTTTAAGCTTACAATTTTTCAATTCTCTTTTCTTGGGCTTTCATTTGTAGGTACATTCTCATTTTTAAATTGTTCCAGATGATGTATTTTTTTGTATAAATCAATGAAATTTTGTATACTTCCTTGTTAATAAGAGAATAAAAATGGTAAGGTGACTGTTTAACATGCTAAGCTGTGATGCTAATGAATGATAATTCTCATATTGTGTGAATTTTTAAATAACAAATTTAAGTCTCATATTTAACATTTCTTGTCTTCCAGACTAGGGGATAATTAAAAATTCATCTCTATAATTTATTTACGTATTATTAAAGAGTTTAATTATAAAATATTAATTTTTGCAACAATTAATTGCATCGCGTGATGCAATTTTTCAAAGGAGTAAAAAAATCATAAAATAGTAACATCGTTGGAGCTAATTTTAAAATATGCATGCATTTTGCTGTACGTAATATATATTAAGCTCGAATATCTGTATTAATATTATAAATTATTCGACCTGATATTGTGGATTTTTCAAATTTCACAGATGGGTATCCTTAACATGGCTTAGGTTGGGCTTAAGAATAGAAGCATGTCCTTTATTTCGGCAACAGGTCAAAGCACTGCATTACGTGATAGAGTGTAAGGAAATAGAATTATGCAGAAAATAGGCAGGACTTGGCAAATGGACTTATGAGGATTAATGAAACAAAAATCTGATGTGTTACACTCACATGACTTTCTCTACTCTTGTACAAACTATTTTACAAACCCTTATTCTCCATCTACTTCATGTTAATCGAGATAAAATTTGCAGACTCTATCTTATTGTTAATTTTCTTGTAGATGTAAGGGGAATATATATTTACAAGAGCAATATAGAAATACAGTAGCCTTTAAGCATAGACATTACTCTTAATAGCTCGTTGCTATGTGCAGCAACATTCTCTTTGCCACAGATTAATACTCTTTGCATATCCAAGACAAAAAATGTATAACGAATTCCTATTTGAGAAAATAAGTACTGAAAAATTTAAGGGAATAACAAGCAATATCTCGAAAATGGTTCACTCAACAAAAAAAAATATATGACATAAATTGTGTATTTTAACGCGATCTACATTTTTTGTGTAGTAAAATTTTGTCTATCTCTTATGGTTTACCAGTTATGCAAAAATCGTTCACAATGAAGAATACTTTTGGGGACATTCTCAAAAAATTCAAGATATACATTTTATTTTTCATGAAAATATCTTAAACACATGATATTTTAATCAAAATCGTTAGAGCCATTCTTGAGAAAATTAAAATTTTCGAAAAATGTTCCATGTAAAGGGTAATCTGGGGTGGAGGGATTTTCTTGAAAACCTTTGTGTCGCATCTCTGGAAGATACTGAACCTATATACCAAGTTTGGTGTTTATCCGACTGTTCGTTTCTGAGTTATGCTGTTCACAGGCACACACACAGACACACACACGGACATGTTTCCAAAAATGCTTCTTTTGGATTCAGGGGGTCTCAAAACATATTTCCGGTGAAATCTCGGTATCGAATTTCTGGGCGGAATATAATACTTCCCCTTACTATACGTAGTAGAGAAAGTAAAAAGTTGGGAAAAACAGAGCAGATTTCTTTTTCAAAGAATGTGGAGGGAAGGTGTTTATTTAAAATAAAATAGGGTAAAAGTTGTTAAAATTCATAAATGTGAACTTTAGTGATACTGAACACTAGAAACCTTCTACTTGAATTCTATAGCTTTTATAGTTGTAGCTTTTAAAGCAATCACAATCAGCGATATAAATGTCTGCCTGTAGGCCTAGCTTCCTACAAAATTGTAGTAGTAGTAGTAGCAGCAGCAGCAGTAGTAGTAGTAGTAGTAGTAGTAGTAAAAACGATAAGTTTTTTCTGTATTAAAGTGAACAAACCGTTCAAGAGAGACCTCATGAATCTTAAATACTAAATCAGCAGCAAATAAGCAGAAAACGACAAAGCACTAAATTATTTATAAACAGCATAAACCCAGAAACAGTGTTATCTTAACGTATAAATTTTTAAACTCTCCATTCTCGGAATTTATTTGTCGTCATATTCTCATATGACGACAATTTTCAAATTGTTCCACACAATGTACTTATTGGTATCAATCAATGAAATTTTTTGTACGTCCAGGATAAAATAATGAGATGATTTTTTTAACATGCTTAGTTGTGATGTTGTTAAGCCATAATTCTAATATTGTGCGAATGTATAAGCAAAAGCTTTGTCTCATAGATAACATTTATTTATCCAAGCCGGCGCTCCGCCAAGCTGAGGGTCGCGGGTTTTGAGTCCCGCCATGGGCATGTGTGTTTGTGTGTCTGTGTGTTTTATAATTGCGTAATAACCGGCAACGAAAACAGTAAAAACACAGTAAGATTAACTGGGTAACACAAGGGAGCTTTAAAAATTAAAAATATATCCAACTAGTAGGATGATGAAGGATTCAGCTATATAATTTATTAATATACTATTAAATATTTTAATTACGAAATCTTAAATTTTCAATAATAATTCCATTCTGTGAAGAAAGTTTTAAAGTATTAGAAAATATAAGCAAATAGTATCTCTGGAAGTAATTTTAAAGATGCATGAAATTTGGTTTAGAAGTTATAGGGGAGAGGGGGGAAATTGGCACAAAATTTAAGTTTTATTTTTTTATTTCTATTACAGCAACATTTCAGCTAATCCTGACATGGTACTGCTCCATAAATTTCTTTAACAGTATCTATTAATAATTGTGTCATTATTTTACGGCCATTTAAAATTAAATTGTTTAACTTTTCAAACCACTGCGTAGTGAGTCAAGTTATCTCACCTAGAAGGCAGGTTGGCACAGGATGTGGGGTAAGTTGCTACATGCTATTTAAATGAAAAGTATGCTATTTAAATCATTCATTAAAAAAATATCCTCATCAAGTTAATAAGAACACTTCAGATATATAATTACAGATTCATCATAGTTAAAACACCTAACACAGGGTAACGTTTCTTTTAAACATATCAACACGTCCTTAAAGTAAGATATAACGTCCAAGGTTAATTAAATACTTAAATGGCAATAATAAAACGAAACACTGTATACAAATTAACCGGAAATGTTCGAAAAACAATTTAAACACACAAAGTGACTTGCTATCATTGGGCCAACTTGCCCCCTTTTTGTTGTGCCAACTTGCCGCTGGTGTACTTGTTCTAAAGGAAGCTCGATATAGTGATCAAGAATGAGGAACTGAAATACTTAAAATACCAAGGAATAAAGCTATTTGAAAGCGCTTTCAAACAAAATATTTAGAAGCCATTTAATATTGGATATGTACCCAAGGGGAAAAATTACTAACCTCGCGAGAAAAACAACTTCATGGCTTCCTTCCACTAGAACTTGTCACAAAGGATTGCCGCTGCTGTGGGACGTGTATTTGGAGACAAGGAATACTATGTGTGCATTTGGCTACAATCTGTTGACTAAGGGCTGAAATAGGAGCCATGTGCCAACCTGCTCACCTCTCTCCTACATTAAATCTGGATTGCTGTATTACAATTTCAAATGATTAGGACTGAAATTGTAGATTTTAGAAATCCCAGAGATGGTTATCCTAAAGTAACAAATGAATTCGATCGTTCAAGAAAGAAGGTGGACACAATTAACAGCTTGGCAAGGGTACGGATCTACCTATGTGTTGAAGTGCGTGTAATTCATAGAAAATGTTACAGGGAACAGCACCAGGCGTAAGGAAGAGGCGATTTAGATATCAGAAATAGTAAAAATTAAAATCCATCCACACAAGTATAAGGCTTTTAATATAAAAATAGAGACAACTTTTAACTTTATCTACATATTTCTCTCTTCTAAGAGGTGTAACCCTATTAACAAAATTCAAGCATACTTCATCATTGTACTATAATACGCTTGGTATTTACCCAGCAATGTGATCGGTGATAAATACCAACTGGACAGAGAATTTGCCAGCAGCGATGAAGTTAAAGGTGAAGTGATGAAATGTTTCAATGAACAAACGCCACTTTCCATCAGAAGGCAGTGGAGAATCTCATTGTATTCTATGATAAACATTTGAGTTCCCTTGGTGATAGAAGAACACTAAAATGGTACAGGAGTAACACTGTCCTATAGTTTTTACTTACTCTCGTGCTAATATTACTAAAACATAAACTGTATAGTTACTCAATGGAAGAGGGCATTGTGTACCACGACCAGCACAGATCTATTAACAATAAAAATTTGATGTTTTACATCCACGTGATTTTCCCTACTCACTCTTCTACAAGCTTTTCTTACAAAAGGTTATTCTTCTATCTGCTTCGTTTTAGTCCAGATAAAGTTTTAATACACCTTTCGTTGTAGGTATAAAAACGATAGTCAGATTTTTAAAAAGCAACTTTGAAATGCGTGACTACGAGAAAAATGAATAGATACTTACCACTTGAAAAAATTATAATTGTTTGATAATTCAAACCAATGATAAAGAATATTAAGGAAATATTTACTCCAGAACAACATATTATTTTACACAAAGTCTCTGTTTTTAAGGAGGTCTACATTTTTGTGTATTAAACTCTGTCTATTTCTTACGGTTTACCGATTATTCATAAGTCATTCTCAATAAAAAGAACTTCTCAAGCAAATCGCAGAAAATTCATGATATGCATTGTATTCCTCATGTAAATATCTTAAACATATGGTATTTTAATCAAAATCGTTAGAGCTATTTATGAGAAAATAAAAAAATAACGAATGTTTTTCCACGTAAAGGGTAGCTTGTGGTGGGGGAATTTTTATGAAAACGTTCGTGTGACATCCTGAACAGACGCTGATCTTAAATACCAAGATTCGTATTTAACTAACGTTTCGTTTTTGAGTAATGCTGTTTACACAACGCGCCTGACTTTTTGGGTACATGATTTATTCAGGAAGCCTCAAAACGCGTATTTCCAGGAAACTCTCGATAGCAGATTTTTGTGCTGAATACAATGTTTCCTCTACTTACTATAGCCACCGATACAGATGGACGAGGTTTTTAGGGCATCGACTCGTTAACGGAAAGTCTGTGTTTCAAATCCCGCCAGGACGATCCTCTCTCACTTAGGCATTTTCCAGGTTTCCTCAGTCCTAATAACTTAGGCCTGGAATTTTTCCTTCGTCCAACTCCTGTGGCGCCGTATGCATACAGAACGCCCGTTAAAGACCACTAAAAATACTATAGTTAAGTAGTAGAGATAGTCAAGAAAGATGTGATGCGTTACATTCACATGGCTTTCTCTACCCTCTATAGCTTATCAGCGAGTATACAAGTTATTCCTACGAAACCTTATTTTCCTATCTACTTAATTTCAATCGAGATAACTTTTAGCTTCGTTACACATAAAAAGGTAATAGCGATAGTTAAATGTTTAAGAACTGGACGCTATACGTTGGCCTTAAAATTCCATACTGTTCCCATGCAATCGCAAGAAATAATTGAAAATTGACAGGTTTTGAAAGGAGTGGCTAAGTATTCAACAGTTCCAACCATTAATAACGGATATCTCGGAAAGGTCACAAAAAGGTTAATTGAAATAAACTGTGTGTTTTAAGGAAATCTACCCTTTCGTGTAGTACGTTTTGGTCTATCGCTTAACGTTTACCAGTTATACAAGATTATACAAAATTCCTTCCGAGTGAAGACTTCAAAGGCTATTCCCAGAAAATTCAAGATATACATTTTATTTGTCATGTAAATATGTATTTTAATCAAAATCATCAAGCCATTTTTAGAAAATAAAATAGAAAGTCTTCAATATAAAGAGTGGTTTGTGGTGATGCGAGTTTTCTTGCAGGTCTTAGTGTCGCATCTTTGAAAGGCCCAAGTTTGGTATTTATACGACTTTTCGTTTTTGAGTTATGCTGTTCACAGACACACATTGAAGTTTTTCTAAAAATGCATTTTATGTGTACGGGGGCCTCAATACATATTATATTTCCCGTAAAATCTCGAAATCTAGTTACCAACTTGCCTGAAATGTAGTTTTAATTTTAAAATCATTCTCAGGAAATGTTTAATTGAAAACTGCTTTTATGCTTAACTGAATATTTTAATTTAAAATTTTTATAGATCTGTTATAATGATTTGTGTTTTTTCAGCGGCAAATAT
This sequence comes from Deroplatys truncata, assembly GCA_030765065.1. Taxonomy (NCBI): domain Eukaryota; kingdom Metazoa; phylum Arthropoda; class Insecta; order Mantodea; family Mantidae; genus Deroplatys; species Deroplatys truncata. The sequence continues at coordinate 671,228,515 of CM060990.1, forward strand.
AAATGTATCTATCGAGTTTTTGGGTGGAATACAATACTTCCCCTATTTGTTGTACGTAGTAGGGTAGGTGAAAAGTAAGGCTAATTAAAACAATCTGGTAATTGGCTCAACGAACACAATCCACTTATAGGCTGGTTTCATAGACAGTCAAACGCATCTCTCCTTTAAGAGAAGTGCCTTTGGAAATGATATTTATTGTTACCGTGGAAACTGAGTTTGTAATCTTTGCACTTGAAGCTTATACAGTGCATTACTTTCCACTGTAAGTGCTTGTGCGGTTGAGTATTCAACATAAAATTTCAAGCTGAAATGGGTGTTGTGGCGGACTGGCCGGTAACTCACAAAATAACCAAACACCGACACCAACCGTGCACGCACCTCCCTCTAACCTCCACAAAAAAGAAAAAAAAACTCCCATAGCCATCCATTCACTTCCAATCCCTGCTAACAGTGTATCAGTCACCCTCCGAACTCCACGTTCCCGCACCCTGCTCCGCAGTAACCCACCACAATATCAGACTTTGCAGCCACTACCACCGACCCCTGCCAGCATTTTAGGTCCAACGATCAAACCGCGTTCCATACATAGTTGACAAGTGCAATCAAAACTACAGTTTGGGCTATCTCTCTTTCCAGTACAGTTTTTTTATTTGCCCACAGAAATGCGGGTGGTACGGGCATGGCATGGCGCGGAATCAAGGCTTTATAGCGACCGAGTTTGTAGCGCAGATGAAACTGTAACGCTGCACTCGTGCAGTGGGATGGTGGTGGCGGTAATGGCGGCGGCAGAATAGACTAGTGGCTACAAAAAATTCAACATAGCATCCAAAAACCACCGTAGAGGCATTTTATTAGTTAGTAATGAGTGACATCAATTTTAAGCTCTGGCTGGGAAGTCTAAACCAAACCAAACCCAACGTAACCATCCCGCTACGCCCCGCACCCCCGAACTCCACTCGGCGTGTGGGAGTGAGTGGGTGATATTAGTGGGGTGAGTAGGGGGTTGCTGAAGTGAAAGCGATGTTGGACCGAACGCCGATGGAGGGGTGTGCTGCAATGGTTGTGTGAGATTGCAAATGAAGAGTGAGAGCGTTGAATGTTGGGGAAAAAATGAGATGGAAGTTGTAATGGGTAAATAAACTAAATATGCCAAAAATTTGTGCGCGTGCGTGTGTGTGCAGAAGGAGTGAGGGTGCTGCCTATTGTTGCGTGTCACCGCGTCATCACAGTCCGTAGTTCGGAGAGAAAGAATGGCGGAGGGGGAACAGGATCGTTTGTAAAACCGCGGGAATGAAACTCGCCCACACCCAACTACAATATGACCAATCCAAAAGCAGGAGACAATCACTCTCGCGCTGTACTTTATCGTGCAGCAAAAAAATAGCCGCAGCATCTCCCGTCATACATATTGTAAAATGCCTAGCCTCGAACCAACAATAGCACAAGTGATAACGTCATCTGTGTACCTCATTTAGAGACGCTTGTATTCAAAAGAGCTAACAAAGCTCTCGTAAACCCGAAAGGACGCGCAAAACCATGGTCGCTGAGGGGTAGAGTTTATTCAGATACCTGTTATTGTAAAGTTTTAATAGGTGAATGAGAATTCTGTTGCAATATAATTGAAACCAGGATCTCTAGAGTGCAACACTTCATCAGTGCTGACACAGTGATTCAGGTCACGAGAGCCAACGTTACGGCTGTGGGAAGCAGGGTGCTGACCGCTGCTTCTCCCCGTATTGGCTGGATGTTCCTCCACTTCTGCCTCGCCTTAGGCCTGGAACGTTTCCTACCCAAATTCCGTTTCCCAATTAAAATTTCATTTCACGTATCAACAATGTCATCGCCTGCGGTGCCTTATGTAGTAAGAGTGGGCGTTAAACACGATTTAAAAATGACTTTCTCTGCCCTCTATCATTTATTCGTGGGTAGGTATACAAACCATTCTTATGAAAGCTTATTTTTATACCTACTTCATTTTAATCGAAATTGAAATTGAATTTTATTTATGGACGCTCTTTAACTGCTGTGGTCCTTAGCGTCCCATTCTATATTGGGCGTGAAAGACCGCTCATTTTGCTCTTTATCATGCTTGAGACTGTCTTACGTGCCATAAATCTACGACACGCGTCCACTGGCTTTACTTCCCTTCCAAAATAATTCATGCTTAGGATTGTTACGCCCTAAAACATCCATCGCCCTCCGCCGAGTTTGAACCCGCGACCTCGGGAACTAGAGGCTAGCATGGTAACCACTACACTATGGAGGGCGACATTTTAATCGAGACAAACCTTTGCAGAAATAGCTACATTACACATTTCGTTATAGATACAAAGGGAACGCGATAGTCAAATGTTTAAGAACTGGACGCTATATTCTGGCCTTAAAATTATATTACTCTTTCCATACAATCACGAGAAACAACTAAATATCTACAGAACTTTAAATAATGATAAGGTGTTGAACAATTCGAACCATTAATAACGAATATCTCGAAATGGCTTATGCCAAAAAAAGTTATTTGAAATAAATTATGTTTTAAAGAATTCTGCATTTATTGTGTAGTATGTTTCCACGTTTTTTTTTTAACTTTTTTGGCTTGGTAAGCATGCCTGTGTTGTAGTCCATTTAGCGTTACTCAGGGAACAACACGTGGAGGCGGACTACGTAGTTTCCCTGTTGATGGACTTTTGGGCAATGAACATGTGGATCAATTAGCAAAGAAAGGTGCAATACAACAAATAAAACCTGTAGGACAAATAGAAGTAAATAAACAATTAAATAGCATTAAACAACATTACCAAAGACAGCAGAGAATTGATGAAGAAGATAAATTAAAATATAAAGATTATAAGAATATTAAAGATAGAGTTGATATACAAAAAAAATGCTAAGGAAGACTGCAGTGGCCTTATTTAGGACGGCAACTGGCCACGATTGCCTCGCAGAACACCTCTACAAGATAGGATGCCTACCTACACCCAAGTGCACTCTCTGTGAAGAAGATGTCATCCTGAACAAACAGCATCTCGCCAAATGCAAAGGCCTTAAAAGTGATAACTTACAGACTTTATATTGGGAAGCCAGAGGGAAAATGATGCAGATCAATTAATCTCCAGTGCCATTGGTGAACAACAACATTTTCACGTTTACCAGTTACACAAGATTATGCAAATTTTATTCTTCATAAAGTGGAATTCACAGGCTATTTCCAGAAATTTAAAGATATCATTTAATTTTTAATCTAAATGTCTTTCTACTCAAAATCCTTAGACATTTTTGAGAAAATAAAAGTTTCTTAAAATGTTCCATGTAAAGTGTAGTTTGGGCTTGGGGGTTATCTTGAAAATCTTCGTGTCTCATCTTAGGAAGATACCGCACGTAGGTAAATACCAATTTTGGTATTTATCCGACTTTTCGTTTTTTTATTTGTACTGTTCACACACACACACACACGGACATTTTTCTTAAAATGCTTCTTTTTCATTTAGAGGCTTCAAAACATACATTACCGTTGAAATTTAGATATAGAATTTTTGGGTGGAATGGAATACCTTATCTTCCTACTAGAACGTGATAGAGAAAGTAAAAAGCTCTGTCTTGCACATGTGCGCGTGAGGTTGGCTGCCGCGGTAGTATGGCAAGGTCCACAACAACTGTAGTGCTACAGATTTAACTTTAACCTCAGTGACTTTGTGCGTAGATTCGTCATAGGTAATCCTATGAGAGGTGATATGTTTATGGGTACATTCGTGAGGACAAAGTGCGAGTGAATTTATATGATGAAATCCATAACTCGAAAGGATTTATTAACACTGTTTTAAATATAAATTGTAACATTATATAAATAATAATCGCTTTCTTAGTTGTGTTATTCGAAATCAAGTCACCATTGTGTCAGCTGTCAGATCAGGGCATACTAAATTAATAAACAATCGGAAGTGCTACGGAACACTAACCAATCAAAGTTAAGATAAGCTAAAATTAAAACACAATTATTCAAGAACTTTTTATTTGAAAATTTACACTATTTAAGTGTGAATAGATTAAAAATTCAATTTTCATATTTGAAAGAATCTGCCGGCTTTTGGTAATAGAAACTAAAGCGGTTTCGACTTAAGTATATGCGAATAATGTGACTATGTGACGTTTTATCCAATAAAATCGCGTCCTCGGAAGCGTATTATAAGACAAATGACCGTGAATGGTTGATATCCGAGGCACTGCTAAACGTTATTTGTCAGTATCAAATGCCGGGGTATGAATGGAATAATCTATATAAATTAAGAATGAACATTTAAAATTAGTTCCGGATAGGTAAGTCACAGTGTAAAGAAAATACTTGGAATTTCTGATAAACCTTACATTTTTTCTTAAGACAAAGTAAATAAAAATGAAAATATTATTATAACTTTTCATTCCTACTAGTGTATTTTTCATAATCTACACTTTCCAAATTCCATTTATTCGTAACAGGCGAATTTACCAATCTTGTAGTAGTATAGTATACCAGGTGAATCTTTTAGTTGAGACTGTACAATATCTCAAAAACTAAGCGTTTTAGAAAGAAATGTCTTGAATAAAAGTTGCTTGATGTTATGGGGGAAAGCAAATGCCATTAGTCGTGATTTATTTGGAGGCCGTTGTGATGGTTATTTTAGGGTCAATTTAATCGTACCCTAATTATAGGTTCCTGTTTACAAAAATTAAATTGACCCTAAAATGACTATCATAACGTCCTTCAAACAAAACATAACTAATGGTATTTACTTTACTCCATAATATCAAGCAACTTTTAATAAATATATTTCTTTCTACAACTCTTAGTTTCGGAGATATTGTACAGTCTCAACTTAAATGGTCCACCCTGTATTTACTGCATTAAAGTTTAAAACACTGAAACCTTTTTCTCAATTTTTATCCTTCAATATTGCACATCGTTCATTCGTCCATAAGTTTGGATTTTAATCGAATTTGCTTAAAATTTTAGCCAACTATGTAGAAATGGTGCTATAGTTGTTTTGTTTTATATATTATAAACTAGTTTTAGTTAACTATGTGTATATATTTTTAAATAACAAAACACAGTTACAACGTCTTGTGTAATTCTAAATCTTAAAGTATTATCAATTACTTCTTAATATCACAAAGTTATTTTATTTTGGCCTGAGATTCTTCGCTGTGTTATAACAATTTTAACAGTCGATTTTTGCCCTTGGTAAGACGATGTTTATTTTCATTTGTTAGCGGTGGTGGTGGTGAACATTTTTAAATGTAATAAACTGCACATTTAATATTCTTTCTTTCTTTAACGGATTACCCTCCTCTTAGTGGCTGTCACAGGCTGGGGTGTTATCACCCCTACTATGGAAACTGATGGTTGATGGAATACTTGTTCAAGCACGTAACCTAGTCCTTAATATCACGGACTATTTTGATGATATCATTTCGAGGTAAATACTCAGAAACAGCCAGGGAACTCGGGCAGTCGATCCTGAATGGCCTGTGAATGAGGGCTTAACTATTACGGACGTTTGTTCACGATCTATGGTAACAATATCAGACGAGTACAATAGCTCCGCGCTCAAACATGTGGAACCGAATGAAAGTTCAGCAGCATTAGTGTGTCACTGTGTTTGCTCAGTTATGTGCTCTTGTTATTGCTGCATCAAATGGCGTCAGAAACAGAACCATTCTGATAAGGGTACATTATTGCCCTTTCCGATGCAAAATATTGTATTCTAAGATTATTAAACAGTGCAAAAGGCGTGGTTTTACCATACCCAAGAATGTGATCTCACGTGCACTCAATAAAAAAGGTAAGGCCACATTAGGACTTATTCTAAGGGACAAACAACAGGGAAAACCACGACCGGTCACCAGTCGCACCCCGGAGATAATTTGAAAGGTCACGGCACGTGCCTCTGGACCAAATTCTGCAACTCAGAGGGCCATTGCACTGTAATTAGCGATCTCCATTACTACTGTGAACACCATAATCAATCTGGATTGAATCTAAAAAATTGCCATAATAGCTGGGGATATAAGTTGTTGCCTAAACACATTGCAGAACGTGCCACTAACAGCAGAAACCTGTATGAATGATACCTAGCTGGTGAAAAGTGTATTTTCGTTGTCTTTTTAGATGAGGCATATGCTTCTCTAAGTGACTGCAGCAAACCCTGGGCTATATATTACCGACCAAGAGGAGAAAAAAGATTTGAAGGTTAGTATAAGGAAACTAAGGAAAATTTCCCCAATGGTTTCATGGTGATAGCAAGGTACAATGGCCAAGTAACCATTCGTCGTGTACATAAAAGTGTGAAAATCAACTCCACATATTATCATACTATCGTCCTGATATCAATTTTCCATACAGAAATCCGTGCTCTCTGTGGTGCAGATGTAAATAAAGTTTAGTTGCATCATGATAAGGCATCAAGCCATACGTCTGCTTCAATCTACAAATTTTTGTAGAACATAGAAAGAGAAATGGGAGTACATTCCATACCATTCAGTACCATCCGTGTTAAGTCATCTGATGCATTACTGATGGAGTTTTGTGCATTTGGGTTACTGAAAAGACCCCTTGGAAGCAGACGGTCGCGAACTTTGGATTGTCCCTGGAAAGTTGCCAGGAGGAATGGCATAAAGTGGATATCCCTGTATTTCGTAGCAGCTTGCTCCAGTGGAAGCTGTGCTGCAGATTGTGAGTTCAAGCTAAAGGCTGCCAGATGATACATCACTGTTGGTGGAGGCGTGGTTTTTCATAAGGTAAGGGAGTCTTAAGTTTATTACCATAGATTGCGAACAACCCCCTGTAATCCTCATAAAACAGCCATGGTACCATTTACCAGAAGAAGAAGAGATATAAAGGGATTAGGACCTCTATATCTTTAAAGGTAAAGAACTTAACACGTCTAAGGAAGTCATATACTTGGGAATCAGTTTTAACTCCAGATGGACTGCAATCAGCATTTCAATAAAACAACAAAACGTGCGAAAACTGTCTTTGAAATAGTTACACGCACGTATGGCAAAGGGTGGGGACTAGGAGCTGCTGTGATCCATTGGATATCTACCAGGACAATTAACCTATGGAGAGCTGATTTGGTGGCTTAAGGTCCTTCAAACAGGCTCTAAAAATCAAAATAAAGTTCAAAGAACAATTATGCTCATACCACCTTCTGTCCAACAATGTTTTGCAGTACCCATCTGCGACAAAATAGTAAATGAGCAAAATGTGTAGTTCCTGCTCAGCCATAATTTGGTGTCCCTATACACTAGTGTCTGATTTTTCATAGTTTGGTAACACCTTATCTAGTGCCTAAAAACAAGAGTCTTTCTTGAACTCTTCTCCAAGGAATGCTCAATTATGGATCGCAAAATAATCTAAAATCAGAGCAAGAGTTAATTAATTATACTCTTCAAACCAAAACAAGATATTAGAAATAATAAATCGCCTTCTTACCTTCAACTGCTGCTCGTTATCTTGCGATCTGCAGAAATTAATTGAGTTTTATTTATGGACGCTCTTTAACTGCGGTGGTCCTTAGCATCCCATTTTATATTGGGCGTGAAAGACTGGAAATGTTGCTCCGAGGCCTCTTTATCAGGCTTGAGGTTCTTTTACGTGCCATAAATCTACGACCACCAGCTTTACTTCCCTTCCGAAGGAAGCCATGCGAAGGACTTTTACGCCCGAAAAAATCCATCGCCCTCCGCCGGGTTTGAACCCGCGACCTCGGGAACTAGAGACTAGCATGGTAACCACTACACCACGGAGGACGACTCGATCTGCAGAACACGAACTTATACAAGACGACTGTTTGGCGATCTACTGATACTAACCGTGAGATGTCGGCCCATGGGTTTTCGTGGTTTCCCCGCGTCCTCAGGTGAATGCTCCGGTGGTTCGTCTTCTACCATGACTCTCCTTACTCTCATTTCCTGTACCCATCATCTTCCTTGCCATCTGTTTCATGGTTGTAGGACCAAGCGACGGTGTTCGGCGGTTGTGGCTGGGCGGGGGCTTGCGCCCTGCAAAGGTTTTTTTCTCTGGCGTCGCTGCGGTATCACTCAGGTCTCTTCTCTGCGGGGGACTCCGCTCCGGGGAATACTGGACGTTGGTGGCTTGTGGATAGGGACCGTGCGGCGTCCGATGAGTTCTATCTGGAAACTTTAGGGATCCCGTCCATGCTTCCGCCCGTCGGCATCCGAATCTGGTCGCCCCTCATCCTTCCCTCCCTGGGGTCACGTTGTAAGCAAAAAGGGCTGATTGGCCTTCTTGCGGTGCTCGGCCCTGGTTCCGGGGGCCTATCCGTGATACGTACCTGTAACTGCAAGATGTCACGGCTTCCCCATATATGGATAGTTTTAAGTGGAGAATGGGTTTCTCAAAGCTCTCCTTATTCACCTCCTGACCCTCTTCACCCAAGGTTGCACTATTATAAACTTTCTTACCCAGTTCAGCAAAACTATTCTTAAACTATATTCACTCTTAGGTTGATCCGCGGCAAAACAAACCCACGTGGTCAGTGCACCGTGGTGCAACACGGTAGCAATGCGCCCAGGAAAGTAGTCCCATGCTAATCTCTGAATTTTAGAATGAATTTATCCTTAAATAGTATCATATTCTATACAAATACCTAAGGTTTTATTTAGCGCTGATTTATACCGTAAAAGAGACCTACAAGTCCCATGACGCAATTTGTATGAGTCACCTGACATCCGGCTAGGCGCAGAATATTGTTTACAGCCAGAAACCAGCAGCTGTGTTTAGTATCATGGAGGACAATGAATTCGCTTTTGTGTTTTCGTCGAATTACGTAAAGCATTAGTCGCGCAAACCATTGACTAGTGGTGAAAAAACAATAGTGTTGAATCTTTATTATAAGTTATGTGAGAAATATCCAACACCCAACACTTTCCGCTAAAGAAATGACGAAATTAACTTCTGAGTTCACCGCTGTTTCGAGTACCAGTATAAACAGTGCCTGTGCAGAAAAATCTGAAACGAGAAATGTGGTTACACCCGGAAAAAAAGAAAGCATATGAAATACGCGATGCAAGAATCTAGTGATTTTGAGAAGAATGCAATTTGCGTAACAATGCACAATTTCTGTTTTAAACTCAGCCGCCAACAGTTAATAAAGTGCCGCTTCCAGAGAGCAAATAAATTAAGTTATCGCATACCTGTTACTTTATTTTTCGCTCATTTATTTTAGAATTAACTATTATTATATGTGCAAACGTTTGTTTTGTTACAACTATCAATCTTATCATCTTTAACCCTAAACAGAATATGCTAGTCACCGCACATGGTCTAAAAGTGTGACAGTAATTTTAATACGATTGGCGGAAGGATACATTATAACGGTGCACTGGTCACCTGGGGTTTGTTTTGACGCGGATCAACCTAAGAGAGAATACAGTTTAGTTTAACAATTTAACCTGAAACTGTTTGGATTCCTGGTGCTATACGAATTAAGGGGACAAGGTAGTCTGAACACATGGAAATTACACCTTAAGTGTGTTAAATTGCCACTGCTGTTAAAGTTCTCAATGGTTTTTCTGAAATTTTTTATGAATTATTCTATAAATCATGATAATTATTTGAAGTGGTTGTTTGCGTTGATAGCTTATGTAGTTGAATCCATAAAAATTATTTCATTCAGCAGAAAAACAATAAAAATTACTCTTAAAACATGTGAATTCATGTACCTTTTTCTCTGATACTGCTTGCAATATAGAATCATACTTTTGCATGCTTGTTATTAGTATAATCAGCTATCTTCTGAACCTCAATTATTTAGTTATGTAAATCAGTTCACTATAAATTGAAAAAAATTATTTGTAAATCAAAAAACAAAAATGTGGGAAATTTGCAATGTTATTGCTCTCTTAATATCACTAATATACATTATAAAATTATGATTGTGGTTCACAAAGTTTAACTGTGTGTAGTTTACATGTACTGAAAATTTCAGCTCTCTACCTCTCATACTTTCTGAGAAAAAGGTACATAAGTCTTCAAAAATGTTGTTTTGAGAAAACTGAATTTAAAGCTTGAACATGAAAATTTTGACACACTTCAGCACATTCCAGGGTTATAATCATCTGCACCTTGATTCCTGCATTGCTTCAACTTTTTTTATTGCGTTCTCTTGGTCTTGAACTCTTTTGTTAATTGCTGAACGGCTCGCTGGGCATAATATAATCGTTCATTTTTGAAAGATACAAAAATGTTCTAAAAAGGGGGCGTTGCATGACAGCTTTAAAGGAATGCAGACTAGTATTTAAATGTCTTAACAACCTCTTAACCCCAAAAAGTGTATATTTTCTGAAGCTGGAAATAATAGAGAGTTTATTAGTGCTTAAAACAAAAAAAATTGTGATTTTTGACCATTTCACAGTACCTTGTCCCCTTAACTGAGCTATTTATTGGAATATTACCAACATTATTTTCGTATAAAAATAGACATTTCATTACTAAGATTGATATGCTAAACTATTTAAGTTTTTATTTGAGTTTTCTTAATGAGCTTTCTTATCGATCATGGAGAAACGGAAATTTTGAGATGGGACAGGTCTTCACAAGAATGGCAGTTAGTGATGGGACGATACCACCATTTCTCGATAGTCCATACTCGATACCGATACTCGATACTCACTTTATAAAAAGACTGTAAAGACGAACGCTTGATCATTGAATTATGTTCTTATTAGTAGTCTTCTGTGTATTGTAACCTTTTGTAATCTATGGTAATTCCGAAATTGTACCCGTTATCTTGATAATGCCGCAGGTTATATATGCTATATTGTTAGTCCAGCCCAATAATAATAACTTCTTTGCTTCCTTTATTATGTAACCATATTTTGCGATGAAAACTTTCTTTAAAGAATTTGCTATCCATTATGTGGAAATCAGTTATACCTGTAAGCTACTCTCGTAACCCGAGTTTGACTTACGTAAACAAAAACTAACAGATGGAAGGAAAGAATAAATATTTGCATGTGCTATATTATCTCATGTCTTAACGTTCTGATTTGTTTCTTCTAGATTGACAGATTTTGGTCACCGGAGTAGGTAAATGTAATGGCTGAGAGTGAGTCACCAAGCCTGGCTGTTGCAGAAACGTGATTTAGTGCGTAAGGTAAATCAACTTAATTCACAACTCAGTTAACGCTGTATGTTACACGAGTACCTCTACACCTTCCCACATTATTTTGTACGTTTTCATTTAGACACCAGAGTCTACGAAATGTTGCAGAAAACGCAGTCAAGTCTTTCAAGAAGTATAGCCCAGCAACTCTTTGGGGACATGTGTGAGGCAATAATGTGAAGTCTCGACTCCTTTTATTTCCTATTTAGCATAAAGTTAAATGTAACAACTTTCAATAATGCAAAACTTAAAGATTCAGAGGTATCGAATATTAATCTGAAAGTACATATTAGACAACTTCGATACCACCGAATATCGAGAGTATCCAGGTATCGACAGTATCGAGGTGCCATCCTTAATGGCAGTTCATAGCTTCCACCATCTCATCTGCAGCAACACATCCTTTCATGAACCAAACCAAATATAGATGAGAGCGTAAGCTATGTAAACAAAAATGTGATCGCTATTACATAGAAGTCTGCACAAAATGGACACGGTCAATAAGTGAATATGCAAATATGTGACAGTTCTATAATCATGAATGTAATGTAATATTATAAACCTACATGGCTATTTGGCTGCAATAAATATATTAAAATGAATGAGCTTTCTTGTTACGACGACTTGATGGCAGGCTGAAGGCATCCCGAAGGTGTGTTGGACATGCACGTGCCCTGAATAGATTTAAACCACGTAAAGACGGGATGTGGGGTTTACAGGATGGGTCGTGCTTACCATGCTAGCCTCTAGTTCCCGAGATCGCGGGTTCAAACCTGGCGGAGGGCGATGTATTTTTTTGGGCGTAAAAATCCTTAGAATGGCATCCTTCGGAAGAGAAGTAAAGACGGTGGTCCCGTGTCGTAGATTTACGGCACGTAAAAGAACCTCAAGCCTGATAAAGAGGCCTCTGAGCAAAATTACCGGTATTTCACGACCAATATAGAATGGGTCGCTAATCTGTATTTCTGGTGCTGTGCGAACACTTGAAAACGCCCAAGAAAATATAATTAATTGCAATAAAGCATAGGCCCAGTCCTATATCCTAGATCAATGGCAATTAATTCTTTGCTCCGTGATACAATAGGAAAGATGCCCCCTTATTCAGGCCTGTGCGCGATACAGCGCATTTGAGCGAGGGAAGGGAGGAAGGAATCCGGAACAACAAGTTTTTGATCCACTCCCCGTTCATCCGTCATGATGGAAATTTGAATGTCCTGCATTCAGTGCTGTAACCTAACCTAATCTAACCTAACCTACCTGCGTGTGTTGCTCATTTTACTACACTATATGCATAAATCATATTAAACCCTCTAACTTTTGATATATTTACGAGGGAGGTCCAGAAAGTAACAGAAGTTTTGAAATAAAAAATTAACAAAATGAAAAAACCAAACTTTATTACACACATTTGAAAGGTGCACTCTTAAGCTATTTTTCTACATAATCGCCATTCAAATTAAGGTACTTATCATACAGTGGCACAAGTTTTTCAATGCCGTTTCTGTAGAAATCTGCGATTTCAACCACTGGTTTACACCGGCACGCAGTTAGGCGTCAGTGTCGAAGTGTTGTGTAGCGAGGCATTTCTTCATCGCTGGGAAGAGGTGGTAGTAGATCTGCGCCAAATCCGGGCCCTATAGTGGATGATCGAAGCCTCTCATACAAAACCATCCAAGATGCTTCGGGTACGAATGGCCGTGTGTGGACGTGCGTTGTCGTGAAAAAACAAGCAAAGTAAGCGAATCACAGTCCACGCGCTACAACAGCTGGGTGCGTACTGGGTGTAGGAACGTTCCGAGACCAAGATGGCGGCTCTAGCCTCGCCCTCCGCCGCGATAGGCCAAAACGTCTGCTACTTTCTGGACGGTTCTTGTATGATTTTATACGTAAAGTATAATCATATTTGATTGTTGAATTTTACCATTTAAATCTTAGTGTATCTTTACTTCCTTTTTTGGCTAATATTTGCTTAGCATTTAATTCATGCAGCATCTAAGTATGAGCTGCCAGTTACTATTTTAAGATTAATAACCAGGAGTGGATATTCGAGCACCACCAAGGTTAATGTTGGTGACCTTGCTACTGAACTACTATGTGTAGCAGCCGTTAGTAAAACATTTAGGGTAGGGCGGGGGAATTCGGATAGCGGGTCCTTTTGGATAATGTTAAGTTCTCACGCATGCGCTGCCAGTACTAAACACGTCATATTGCAGTTCCCAGTCTCACAGCTAAGGACGGAGTCTTATCAACGTGTGTGCTTGGTTCTGACGCTACGTCAGTTTTTCTAATCAAAGATAACGAAGGAATACCTGTACAACACGTAGCATGTAATATTTTGGTCAGAAAACTTAAGCTTTAGCTGGTCTCGTGTACTAGTTTTCGTACTGCTTTAAGGGGTGAACGTTTCCTTGGTATTTTGCGAACCATTATAGTATAGCGTGGTGCTGTCTATTGCAGTCTAAGAATTACACCGTGACCAGTAACATGTTGTGTTGTGGGGCTATTTCGATAACAATCGGTGGTGTTAATCGGATATCATACATATTTGTTTCTCCGGTATGTAACTTATTTCCATTGGGGGCTATGTTTTAAAGTAATTTTATTATATTAATTACTCCGTTCAAATTTTCAGACGGTATGACATTACAAAAGGAAGAATTTACGGCTACAATGGGGCAAAAGCTATGGAACAAGCTATCTCATCTGTAATAGAGGGTAATCTGTCATTACTAGATGCAAGTCAAGTTTTCAAGGTACCATACGATCCTGTATACAAAAGTTAAATTAAAATTAAATGAATTAAATCCAATGTTCAAACAGCCCTGCACTTCACAATCCCCTGTGGGTGTAATGCCTGAAAGAACCATTCGAGAGGTCCTTCCTAGTTCTGTAAAGAGTGTATTCAAGAGAAGAGTTCAAACTAAGAAAGAAGCATCCCACAGCACATCACCAGAAAATGTAGCAGTTGTTAAGTTAAAGAGAGAGAGAGAGAGATGAAATTTCGTGGGAAACAAATTCAGTTAAAAAAAGAAGAAAGGCAACATTTCAAGGAAAAAGAAAAAGAAGCTAAGCAATCAAAGAAATCCATTGACTTATCGTCTAGTGAAGACGATACTGCTAATGATTCCAACTTAGATGATTACAAATGTGGATTCTGCAGTGTCAGCTACTACTCGAAGTAGTCTGTATTGATAGGTGACTGGATTCGCTGCCAGAAATGCCAGGTTTGGTTCCATGAAAGATGCGTGGAAGCTGAAGGAAGGGAACAATTTATTTGTGGCAAATGCTTCTAAGCAGCGTTCAGAACTCAAGAATTGTTAATCCTTATATTTCTTAATGCTTCACATTTCATAGGAATTAACTGTTCATAATTCTACATTAATATTTTATAATATAAATATATATAAGGGCGGCGCCGTGGCCGAGTGGTTAGACCGCTCGCCTCTCACCTAGGCGGCCTGGATTCAATCCTAGGGATCCGCATGTGGGATTTGTGGTGGACAAAGCCGCGTCTGGGCGGGTTTTCTCCGGTTTCCCCCGCCATTCATTCCACCAACTGCTCCATCATCACCTTTCCTTTCATCCATTTCACCATTTCGTTTCATCTACTTCCTTCCTCCCATTAAAGGCATCGGGCTGATCACCCATCCTGGATATTCTGTATGATCCATGAATGTCTGCTCCTCATGATTGTCATTAATGATAGTGATATTATGCCCACCGTGAGCCATAATAGTGTACTACTCGTGTGCTTACTTGAATGCTTGGTACATTGTAACATTGTATTTTCAATCAAGAAGTTACGCTAACCTATCGGAATTACCGCGCCCTACCCTATTTTGTTTTGGCACTAATTATATTATTCATTATTGTAGAACAAATAGTATACAATACACATGCTTTAAATGCACTGCAGAATCTCGGAAGAAGAGACTACTCCAATTTGTCTCGCATTTTCAAACATCATTGTTAAAATCTGTCTATGAAGAGGTGTATTATCATCTGAAGCTTCATCCAGAAGAGCAGACATAATTGCTGTTAACTAGTGTTAAAGTCAAAGCAATGTGTTTCACAACTGCTTTGGATATACATTCATCGGCCGGTTTGTGGAGCGGTAATGAATCTTTGCATGTTTACCTACATAACATCGCTGCATGACTAGGAAAATCGTGCTCGGAATTAAGCTAATGGCCAACTAATGAACATTAAATCTTCGTATAATGAAACGTGAACATGTCAGGCGACATGTATTCGATAACGTGTACATATCCTCTGGAATACTCAGTGGGCTACATAGGCTACCGTCGATATCCCAAGAAAATTATAGAACAAATTATAATGCATGCGAAGAAATTTATACCACCAGCTTCGTAGTTCATTGCATTCTTGAAACGATGTAACTCCATAACTATTGCTGCACACTGCTGCACAGTTCCCTGTCACTGCCCACTCTGACCATGTGTTTTTTTCGGGGACTTTTCCCCGGTCGTCAGGATAATTTGGTCTCTTTCAGCCACGAATTCCCTGTACCTCCATTACGTTGTTCCTTTAATCATTTCATTCATCCTTCACCCTGTTTAGTCTGTTTCAGGCTTACAAGTGTCGGCGATGATGTTTCGGTGCAGCGTGGCATGGAAAAGGATGCTCTCCGTGAATTTTCTCCGTCCCTCGGCCTTCGTTGGTTGCCGGGGTATAAGGACCGCCCCTTGGGAGGGCCCGATCTGCATGTCCGACTGCCGGGGCGTCTCAATTTGGAAACTGTAGGGACCGTGTCAATGCGGTGCCGTCACTCCTGGTTCCGACCGTTGTCTCCCTTCAACTCATCCCTCCGTTCCGGGGCGCCCCCTCGGGGTGCGTCGGTACAATATCCTCATTCAAGTGTTCTACAATTGCAATTGATCAATGTCTACCCTAACAGATCACCGATATTTGACTTTGCATTATCGGGGATAGGCATCGACCTTTCTCTTTTGAAGATACAATTTGGTTTTACGACATTCACGAGCTATTATTTCATAAGTTATCTGCCTATCTTTTTCCGAACATTGACAAGCAAGACCTCTGCCTTGATGTCTCGTCTTCTGAGCGTCTTCTATAGCAAGAACTTCACAACGTTTTGACCATCGCGTAATTGTGAGATGGTTTACTGTGGATTCACTACACGCTTGTTGAAACTATTAATATATTCTGTAAGGATAAAGTGTGAACTTTAATGAAATATTTATTGAGCTGACACTAATCAAGTGTTTCTCAAGCTGGAAGAAAATAAAAATGGGGGAATGTTATTGTAATCTGACCAGGTTAGAAATGAACATGAAGACAAACCAGGAAATAAGTACTGCTTGGCTTTAATAAATTAAAAATGCTATTTTATGACAATAATATGTGACTTACAAGATGAATTGCATTTATTCACATAATTGCTTCCGTTATTTCTACATTTGGCATATCTTTAGTAACCGTGTTGTGTTCGGTTGCCGCTAGTCCAGGGAAGATCCCCCCGCACAATTTTAGCAAGGAACGAGAAAAGTTTTGGGAAAGAAATCTGTAACTCGTCTAGGATTACGCGTCGGTCTTACAGATTTTGTTGTTCACTTGATTCTTCAAATCATCTGTGAGAGTGACGGACTGTAGTCGAGTTTTATCATGCTCATTTGTTCGTCCATTGTACATTTCGCACCACTTTCTCAGATTTATTTCGTTCATTACTGTATCACCATACACTTCCTTTGGTTGACAGTAACTTCTGTAGGTTTCAACTTCCAGAATCCAAGAATCGAATAACACCTCTCAACTCACATTCGGTGGGAGTTTTTATCACACATTTCATTTTGAACAACTACAGAATGCACAATAGCAATCTGTTACGACTGACACATTACACTGAGAAAATATGTCGAGGAAACCATTCGATCTTGGATAGAATCCCGATAGTGGAATGCGCAAAGGTCGTTGCTTCTTGGATTATCTTCGTAACCTAGTTCTTGAGGTCGCGGGTTCAAACCCGGCGGGGGGCGATGGATTTTTTCGGGAGTAAAACTCCTTAGCATGGCTTCCTTTGGTTGGGAAGTAAAGCCGGTGGTCCCGTGTTGTAGATTTACGGCATGTAAAAGAACCTCAAGCCTGATAAAGAGGCCGGTGAGCAAAATTGCCGATATTTCACGCCCAACATAGAATGAGACGCTAAGGATCACAGTAGTCAAAGAGCGTCTATAAATAACAAAAAAAAACTAAAAAAAAAACGCACTACAGATTAGGTTAATTCATGTAATACACGGGATTGGTCAGTGTTCTATTATTTTTTCTTCCTAAAATATTTCCTTGTTTTCTGTTTCCATATGTTTGTAGTTTAATGAACTGGTTCTCCCCAGTAACACCATTACTTTGTTAATTGCGTTAGTGATAATGCTTCAGTATGGTCAGTATATTTCCATCTAGTTGTTGTAAGTATGGATTTAAGCATTAAATTTTGTTTACCTTGTTGCATTTTGATAAGAGTGTAATTATAAACAATAGGCTGCTAAGAGTGAGAAAGAGGTTTTCCTCTGCATCTAAATTGAAATTGTTTTCAAAAACTTACGTATATTAACGTGAGCGGAATAGTTAATTGGTTGCAGGTTTATATAAAATTATCTTCCTCTCAATTCATAGTAACTCTCCAGAATTCTATTTCAAGGAAAAATTGGAGACAAAACCTTTATGGCACGTATGCTCTAAGTATAATAATACTCGTGGCACATATATTCTAAATACAATAGTACTCAGCATAAATTTAATTAATGGAATTGCACCCAGCTCAGCACTACGCACTTGCCAGCCAGCTGCCACTGATAACACCCATGCGGGCTGGCCAGGCTGCCTGACTATGTTGCAGCGGTGAACAACCTCGGACTGTAAGGGACGGGAGGAACAGCTACAAGTTGGCCTTTAGCCAGATAGTCGGTTCCATCCCTAGGTCCTTACAAGCAGCAGGCTGGCAAATGTTTAGCTCTAAACTGTGATACAATATTGTGGCTTTTGATTGGTTAACTGGCTATAATTTGTGAACTTAAAATTTAGGTGCCATATAGTTTTTGTCTCATAATAGCAATTAATTGTTTTTTGCACAAGCCGTAGCGCTTGTAGCCTGGTACCTCAGTTGGTTAGAGCACCGGAAGGAAACCGGAGATCCGTGGTTCAAATCCCCTCTATGGCATTTAATTTTTCAGCCTGAGTCTATCTTTACAAGGTGTTTTGTCTCTTGCTTGTTTGCCGATTGGGATCCTGGAAGAGTAGTGCGCGAATTCTTGGAAACCGTTCGTAAAATTATTAATTTTTTTTTTATTTTTGATTTAATCCTTCTTCATTGTCGTTTACAGTTGCACTGTCTCATCTTTGGAGTTCTCTACCTGCTGATCTAAGGGTTCCCCGAACTTTGAATACATTTAAAATTATGCTAAAGAGAATTACGTTTTAATACTTGGAATTTAAGTGTTATTTTCTCAGTGAGTGTACCTTCCATTATAAGCAATGTAAATAGTTGCCATTTGCTTATTTCTCTTTTTTCAATGCGTATAGCTATTTTATTCCAACATTCAAGATGAATTTTTAGCTAACGCGTGTAATTCCTTTATCTTTATTATATGTTTGTTTTATTTTAGTTTTTAACCATAACTTGGTGTCCTTGTGTTAAGCTGCTTATTTAAGAATGTAGAAGTTTTAAAGATATGATTATTATATTTTATGTTTTTCGATATGTTATTGTATTGGATTACTTTTATTCTATTGTTTTATATTAGGTATGCAATCGAAAACCAGATTGCTTAACTCCACCGAAATAAATAAATATATAAATTTATTCTGTTCGTTTTAGTCTATATTATTCTCAGATTTACGCATATTTGAGAATAAATATTTTTAAAAAGTTTACAAAATTGAAATTGAGTTTTTATTTATAGACGCGCTTTAGCTACTATGGTTCTTAACGTCCTATTCTACATTGGGCGTGAAAGCCTGGGAATTTTACTCAGAGGCCCCTTTATCAGACTTGAGGTTCTTTTACGTGTCATGAATCTACGACACGGGACCACCAGCTTTACTTCCCTTCCGAAGGAAGCCATACTAAGGATTTTTACGCCCGGAAAAAATAATTTTAGGGGTTTTGCAAACTGTCAACTGAGAGATTTTTGTAATAACTAGACTAAAACGCTTTCACTAGTCTGTAGACAAAAAATTTTTAATAATAACCATGCATCCCAACAGAGATGGGTGCATACACAGTGCATCTGCCCTGGTATTAATGGTATAACTTCTTCTCAAAATTAGTTTACATAAATGTAACTACTGTCATTTGATGAACATAAAGGAACCAGATCACCAAGTGGCAGAACGGTGACATCTAGAGACCAACTGTAGTGTTAAAGCAACAGATGCATAAAATAAACATGTTAATTATTGGTGCAAGCCTCTCTGTTCGCGGCCATCATTAGAAGCAGGTGTTGGTCCTTCGTCTCCATCAGTTTAGAGAGAGGGGGAGAGAGAACAGAATGGCCGTCGGTGTAAATCAGTGAACAGGGGTTGGGTGAGCAAGTGTCGGACCTGATGGCTTACTTAATGTTTAATGCATGCTGCTGTTGCTGCTCCTGCAGTTGCTAGCCCGTGAACCTGAACAGGCTGTTAGCCATCTTGTCGGCATCCACGTCATATTGACTCGAGATTTCCACCACGTTCTGCCATCTCGAAACATTTGAATTAATGTGCGACTCCACGCTACATCATGGGGTGTACAGTCCAACCCAGAAGCTGCGGCAGTTGGAGAAATACTTACCCGTTGGGTCTTCCCCTCAGCCCTTAAATGAACTTCATACAACTGCTTCGTACCACATTACCCTATTTCCCTACTCTCTGATTTAAATACGTAGCAGACCAACAAAGTGTAACGTGTCCGTAATCCCTGTGGCCGGTATGTACCTAATTAACGCCTGCAAATGTGTCCCTGTGACACCCCTGCTTGGACTTCCGTTGAAGGAACGAAAGTATATCCATTCCCTTATATTTCTAAATAAAATATTCTTCATCCCAAGTTACACTTGTCACAGATGTATACACGTATACCATGTGGCTCAAACAGGACATCCTTTGCAGTTTTGTGTTTCTCGCATACATAGGTGCAAAAGAAGTTACCGCATCAATGCTGTTCAAAGGGGCAGTGCAGGTACAAAGCGTAAGGTCACTGAGGTAGTGCTGCTGTCTGCAGGTGTTTACGTGGTAGTCTCGTACTGATAAGTGTCGCGTGGTCGTCTGCATGCAGTTTGAGCCAGGTCATTCAGGCAAAAAGGTAACGTTCACCAATAACGAACACACAGATATGGTTACGATCTGTGCGGAGTTGGATCGTTCCAGGTAGAACGTGGGCCTGGGATTCCCTTAAATCAATTCCTCCACCAAGGCTGGCATGTTTTTGTGCATGCTTATTATGAATAAGAATAGAAAATAATTTAATTCTAACGCACTTTAAAGGTACATAAATATAATGAAAATAGAATTTTGTTAAATCTTGTTAACTTTGCTGCACCAATTGGTGCCATAGAGTTGTACAGATTGTAGATTAACTGTCATAAAACTAAATGCCTTAATAATGTGCTCAGGTTTGCGTCAGGCGGTAGTCCTTAATTCTTGTTAATGGCTGAATTGGTTATTAAATAACCAATAACACCCCCCTCCACACACACCACATAGGTAGGTACTCTCGCATTCAAACAACATACCCTTAGGCATACCGTGGAATGTTTTTGTTTAAAGACAACTTTCTGGAGCCCAGCGTGGAATCGAACCCGGAACACCTCATATACTAGGTAGTTTCTCTACCGAATGAGCTCTTGGACCAGTAATAGCAGTTAAAGTGTTCTTTTCCAAGCATTGGTCTTCAATTTAATGATGGGGTTGTTTTTTAAACTCGCGAGTAGCCTGCAATTTGCACTTGTAACTAAAGCACAAGGTTTTATCCAAATTGGTCAGCTGCTGCAAATTTGTATACTGGCATAGCCCATAATGGAACGGAGCTGTTTATGTTGGTACTGAAATTTTAGCCGCACCATACTGCCAGTGTGACCAAGTCTGTTTTTCGAGCATAATTCTCGCCACTGGATTGGCAGGGTACTTTACCTCCCACAATGTACGGCCAAACTGCCTAAGGGTAACATTACAACTTAAACATTATATTTCATACTACACTACCGTTTTCTTAATGCCACTTTTATTATTGCTGTTTATTAGCGGCAACAGCTTAACCTTCATCGTTCAGTTTAACCACACATGCAAATAATTCTTCACCTCTTCCTCTACGAAGCCAAGTTATTTATAATTGGTTTAACCTTTCGTTGTGTACGATTCTTAGCGAAACCCTTTCTTAGAGGTGGTATGCGAACCACCCCTTCATTTCACGTTGATTATATACATCGTCCATTGGCGATATAGGGAAACTGACTTTCATGCTCAACAGTATACATAAGGGGTTGAAAACATGAGCAGGTGTAGCATTTAGAAGTTATAAGGTAAGCTGTAACCTTAGTAAAATTCTATGCCTTGCTCAAGTGTGTAAAGGTGTGCCCTGATAAGCCTATCAGTACAGTTGATTATAAATGGTAGGAAATAAAAAAAATTTAAAATTTTCGAGATACTGTATGCTTAAAAATAGGAGTTTGGTAGTTTCTTATTTTCTAGGTAATTTATGATTTTTTTTCCCTCCACATCCTCAGTATTTGGACCACATTTTCTACTCTATATTCACTCTTAGATTGATCCGCGGCAAAACAAACCCACGTGATCAGTACACCGTGGTGCAACACGGTAGCAGTGCGCCCAGGAAAGTAGTCCCATGCTAATCTCTGAATTTTAGAATGAATTTATCCTTAAATATACAATATTCTATACAAATACCTAAGGTTTTATTTAACCTGATTTATACCGTAAAACAGAGCTACAAGTCCCATGACGCAATTCGTATGAGTCACTTGACATCCGGGTTGGCACAGAATATTGTTTGTAAGCCAGAAACCGGCAGTTGTGTTCAGTATGATGGAGGGCGGTGAATTCGCTCTTGTGTTTTCGTCGAATTACGTAAGGCATTATCCGCGCAAACCATTGACTAGTGGTGAAAAAACAATAGTGTTGAATCTTTATTATAAGTTATGTGAGAAATGTCCAACACTGATGAAATTAACTTCTGAGTTCACCGGTGTTTCGAGTACAAGTATAAACAGTGCTTGTACAGAAAAATCTGAAACGAGAAAAGTGGTTACACCCGGAAAAAAAGGAAGCATATGAAATACGCGATGCAAGAATGTAGTGGTTTTAAGAAGAATGCAATCCGCGTTACAGTACACAATTTCGTTTTTAAAATGAGCCACCAACAGTTAATAAAGTGTCGCTTCCAGAGAGCGAATAAATTAGGTTGCATACCTGGTACTTTATTTTTTGCTAATTTATTTTATAATTAACTATTATTATATGTGCAAACGTTTATTTTGTTGCAATTATCAATCTTACCACCTTTAGCCCTTAACAGAATATGCTAGTCGCCGTTTCAGTTGTCGAAATAAGAATCTGTTCTTTTTTGCACTACGTACCGCTTGTACTCGCCACATGGTCTGAAACTGTGACAGTATTTCTAGCGCGAATGGCGGAAGGATACATTATAGTGGTACACCTGGGGTTTGTTTTGACGCGGATCAACCTAAGAGTGAATAAAGAGTACATAAAAGGTTGTAGATATGGTAGGGGTACTCTATGAGAGGTGTAAGGTAGCTTTTTCTGTTCTAGAGTGTTGGTTTGTATGTTATTAGTTGAGAATAGTGATTCAAAGTAAGGATAGTGGTTTTTTTTTTCAATTTAATGGATAGCTTGTCATTTTTTCTAGATTCTAAAATCTAAGTGTGTCAATTTTGTTAAAACCATACCCAAAGTACTCTTGATGACATAGGTGATCCCAATTGGAGGGAAATAGATGATAGGAAGGCGATACGCAGCTCTCCCCTCCAATAACTCAATTTTAAAAGATTTTAAGTCTCGCCATTTAGCCCTTTGTGCTGGAAGCCATTATCATCTGCCATACTCACCATAAAGTGCCAAACGTATCCTCTGATAGTCATAGTTACCGACACGGAATTGAGATTGTGTGATATACACATGAAAATCCCGGTAGTTTTCAAGGTTTTGAAGTATTTTACAGCCCATCTTTTTAATATTGGTATAATAGTATCGTATAATTAGTATGAGATCATATTACCTATGTTTATTCAGGTTACAACCTAACTACCAATGAGCGGGCTACGAAACAATTTTGACTAGTGTAAGAGACACGTAAATCAGCCGGGTATTATTCTTAAAATGTGCTAAGCACGTTTTGAGAAGCGAACACCCACCTCACTACTATAAGATAGGAACCGAGTGAGGTGGCGCTACCGTAACGTGGGCGACTCGCATTTGAGATGTCCCGGCTGCGATCCTCGGCGACGTTGACTCTGAACCATCGGTTTTTCGTGGTTTCCCCGGTCGGCAGGTGAATACGGGGGTGGTTATTTTCTACCACGATTCTCCTGCCCTCATTTCCTGTAACCATCATCTTCCACAACATCTGTTTCAGGGTTGTAGGACCCGGCGACAGTGTTCGGACGGTTGCGGCTGGGCGGTGGCTTTGTGCTCTATGGAGGGTTCTTCCTGAAGTCGTTCCAGGGACAGCTTTGTTAGGAACCACCTACGGGTGCTTTCGGACAGCCGTTCACTTGGGGACCCCCACGGGGGCCGGGGAATATGGGTTAGCCCGGGTGGCGTTGGAGGCTTCAATCTGGAAACATTAGGGACCCCACCCATGCTTGTGCCCGTCCTCCTTCGAATCTGGTCGCCCTTCGGGTCTCTCTCCTCATCCCTCTTTCCCAGGGGTCACGTAGAAGCACAAGGGGCTGGATGGCGATGGTCGACAAGTTTTGAAGCCGCACCCTTTGCTTCAATATCTGCTGTTGATTCTTCTGCCGGCTGCTACAGTAGTTGGCTATGATATCTTTCTCTCAGGGTATGCATGAGCGTATTTTGAAAGGATAACACCAGTTTAAATTGACTGAGAAATTGAAAGTGCTGTAATACTTCAGCTCTAAAAGCGATTTATCGGCCCTTTAAAGATAAAGAATGAAACTGATTATGAATCGTAGCACTCGAAAGTATAACAATTGACTTATTATACCTGCTAGCTTCTGCAGTATCGATTTTACGGTTTGAAATAACTTTTCCGCAATGAAAGAAACTAGAAGCGTAACTTGCCGTGAGTCACTAAAATGCTTCCCGGCAAAACCCCTCGCGACTCAGCTAAGTAAATGTTAACCCAGCGCAATGTTTGGCGCTACGAAGTGTCGATCACCGTAAAGGACTGTATGCCCCTAAGGCTGTACACGAAAGAAAAGAAAGAACAAGACGCTAATTTTAGCAATACACGCTCTTTTATTACTTAAGCTCAGCCTACATTAGGACTGTCCCACCAGCGTTACTTCACATGCGCTCCAATCTCAAAACTCTTAAGTTTGCGTATATGACACTGTTACTAGACGGTAACTCCCCGAAACTCAGAATTCATTCCAAGAATCTTTTTACTTAACGCGTTCACTACTCGCCTGTTACTAATGTCTTTGCTGGTTAATTACCTTTTTCTCCGGACAGAACTTTTAAACTAATGTTTATTACATTATGCATTGATTTAATATACAGAAATTATTTACTGCAATTATTTCTCTATCTTGCTATTTTTTCTTGATTTAGTTATTTATATCTTCCTGTCAGTAATTACGGTAACACCTGCGTGCGGTGCCCTATCGTGGCATCGGGGCCCCATCGTTCGTCAGTACCTTTACTTTTACATCAAGAAACTCTGCAATAAACAAAATATAATTCCAGCAAATATATAGATATATATTCAACTTAAGAGTCACACATATCTTATACATTAAATCGGCTGCACGCAACATCTTACAATTTCATGCTTATAGTATTGATCGGGAACGTTTACATTTAGTAAAATAGATCGTCTCGCTGCACAGCTAAAGCAGAGAAGTTTAGACTATAAGCCTGATCATCCAAAGAGCTTATTACTTTAGGCAATGTACCTAACAGAGCTATATACTCCATACGCAAAAGCAATATGGAGAACATTTTAGAGTAGAAAGCCAGTAGCAGATTAAAGCATTTTGGGGATAAAAAATGAAATTAAAATTAAATCTGCAATACGCCATCCTGGTACCTTGTTTCCTATACCAGGAGGTGTACTCAAAATTTGTAATTTATTTAAGACTTCTTTCATTTTATAAATTATTGTTGTACATATTTTTACTAATAATCAAGTAAATAAAAAGAAATTAGATAAAATAAATAAAGTAAAAATCCAAAATGTAATAATTCTAATTGAAAATCAAATGAAAAATACTCGAATATTCAACTGCTGTTACTGGAAGGCGGCAACAATATAATTGGTATCCAGCTGTTCCTAATTTCTAGTAAATAATGAGTGAATTAAACAAGAAAACTGTAACAAAATATTCCGTACTAATCTAAAATCTTAACTACATGCTAAGCACTGGTATCCAGTACACAACTACATTTATTATATATATATATTTTCATTTTCAACTAATGATAGGGAATTGTATAACACAAGTAACTTTTTTAATAATCTCATATCGACATTCAAAATTCTAACTGCTCTATATTTTTTATCCTTTCTATACTACTTCAATGCACTTTCATCAAAAATGTATACGTTAACCATTCACTTTTTTAATATATTTTAAGTAAATTATGTAAGCCCACAGGGGTAGGGGCCAGCTGTACCAACCAGCACCCGGGAAGTTCAAATCTGAAATGGTAGGGACCCTGCCCTCTGCCTGTTATGCCTCCTGTTCCGGCCACCCTCTGTCTCCTCTCAACTCATCCCTTCCTCCAGGGGGCGCCCCGTCACGGGCCTAAGCACGAAAGATCTGCGCAAGTCCCCCTCCGCTTCCAGTCCTCTCCTACCCTATCCTTAAGTAAATTATAGTATTTCGTAACTTTTAAAACTTATTACTCACTCTGGATTAACTTGTCTTCTCTTGTTATTTTATCATTCCCTTCATTTAATACAGTAATCACTATATTTATCACTGTACTATGAATCTATTACTTCACTTTCTCATTTTGAAGATAGGAACAAGCCGTCACAGATGCAGTATAACATCAGGAGCACTCGTGAACATAATTGAAATCTAACACAAGTGTGTACATACTGTCTCAACTAATGAGTACTGGTACACAATGAGAAACTAAATTACATGCGTGTACTGTACTGTACTCTTTGTACTGAACAAGACGAGGGTTCGGTATTACCGTACCATCCAGTAGGCTTCACAACATAGATGCGGCATTGAACATCAGACACACCTAGCGACAGTGACTAGCACCGCACAAGAGTGCGTTTTGTTTACATCAGGATATAATGTTGACGCACGTATTTCTTTCTATTCTCAAAATGTGTGTTTTGTTACTGGCTTTCTATTCTACCATTTGCTGCACGTTGTTCTTCCGCTTCCGCTGTATCTGCTAAATGCTGTAGGTTACTTTCTTCTTCTTTCTCTGCTTAACCTCCTCGTATGTAGGACTTACACCCCCCCAGGTCTTACGGCGGGTGCCTGGGATCAGAGGCCCGTCGAGGCCCGATGCCTGTTATGGGATTAAGGCAGTAGATGAAACGAAATGATGGTGAAATGGATGAAAGAAAAGGCTATGGTGGAGCAGTTGGTGGAATAAATGGCGGGGGAAACCGGAGAACCCGGAGAAAACCCGCCCAGACGCCGCTTTGTCCACCACAAATCCCACATGCGGGTCCTGGGATTGAACTTGGGGGTGAGAGGCGAGCGGTCTAACCACTCGGCCACGGCGCCGCCCTGTAGGTTACTATTGAGAAATAAAAATCGAGCGAAGTGGAGCAGGGCTAACGTGGTTTCTCCGGGGCTAACAGGCGAATGCTGTGGTGGTTTCTTCAACACAACGATTTCCTTTACACCATTTCCGTTTTATCCTGTTTCCTTCCTATCGTCTAGGTTTCGTGGGGCCGGACAAATGGCGCGGATGCATATTTAATGGAAAAAGTATTCCCCGTGGACACCAAGAGAGCTACTCGTACATCGCTCTCGGCGGGACAAGTCTGCGAGCTTGGCAATGTTAAGGACTTTCGCGCGTCTCTGCCTGCCTACGGTCTGTGGCCTGTGTGGTTCCTTCACTTCATCCGTTCCTCCTGGTAGCCACAATAGATCTTTGTAGATCGCAGTGCGTGAAAGATCAAGGAGACAACGTTGCTTAAATAGATGTTCCTAAATCACAGTTGCTCTAGAAAGCTAATAACGAGCACAACGTATTTTTGACTGATTAAAACTGTCCTATAAAATGCTTGTGTAACCGAAGCTCGGCTGTTAAACCTAGATATCGCGCTGGTAACCGGTGAAAGCAGTGAGAGTGTTAGGTGAAAACTTTGATGACGTCAGACATAACCTCCTCGTCTGCTCGGTCTTGAGAACGCGAAGTCACTTAGATCAAATAAGCAATAACTGAGTTTTATTCTCACTTTAAGCTTATACTGAAGACTTCGTTTTTATTGCACCTTTTGATTCATGGGGTCATGGAGATTTTTGCCTTCTTGGAAGGCTTGTTACATTGTACATTCAGCCTCCTGATACACTCGAGAATCAATTAATAGAAAAATATTCAACTTATTTAAGATACAAATAAAGTATTTTTCTCTTCAGATTAAGATCCCTATTTCCTCACAAAAACGATTGGACCTTTCACCCGCAGTGGGACTTGAACTGGAGGTCGAACTAGTTGCGCTGAAATTGTAGAGTTTAGTTATACATCTCGTTATTGGGGAGGAGTAGAACTATACACCGAGGGGGGGCTTAGCACATCGACCTACAAGATCTTTCATGTCTAAGCCCCTGATGGGGTGAGGAGACAGAGAGCGGCCGGATCAGGAGGAATGACAGGGTCCCTAACTTTTACAAATTGAAACTCCCAAGAATGGCAGCGTGGTGCAACCGGTTCCCCTCTCGTCGTCCTCCACGGTGTAGTGGTTACCACGCTAGCCGCTAATTCCAGAGGTCGCGAGTTCAAACCCGGTGGAGGGCGATGGAGTTTTTTCAGGCGTAAAAATCCTTAGCATGGCTTCTTTCGGAAGGGAAGTAAAGCCGGCGGTCCCGTGTCGTAGATTTACGGCACGTAAAAGAACCTCAAACCTGATAAAGAGGCTCTGAGCAAAATTCCCGGTCTTTCACGCCCAATATAGAAGGACCATAGCAGTTAAAAAGTGTCCATTGATAAAACTCAATTTAATTTTTAATTTTTAGGCTCTCCTTCTCCCTGCAGGTTTGCACACCCCACTGGAGGGCCCGGGACTTGGAGACCGCCCCCATTCCGGGGACGGAGAGTTACATAGAGCATCCTTTTCCCCTGTCATACAACGCCGAGACTTTTGCCGACATTTTCAACCCTGAAACAGACCAAGTAGATGAAAGGTGAAGCGTAATGGGAATAGAAGTGAAATGGAGGAACAGGAAATTCGGAGGATGTAATCAAACTTCCCAGAATTCAACTAGCGACCCAGAGAAGCCCCCAAAAGAACCCATGGATCAGGAATATAGGCCGCGGAAATCGAACCCACGACCTCCCGAATGCAGGCCACAGACGTTACCGCATGAGCCATCCCACTCTGTCACCTCTCGTTAGCTACTCTAGCCATGTACAAGAGGTCACTGATTGCGATTGTCAGAAATCTCCGTCACATTTTCAAACTAAAGCACACATCATAAAACTCGTGATTGTATGCCGGTAACAGTTGTAACTAAAATCTTGCAAAAAATAAAAAATATTGGCATTTTAACCTAATCTAGCTTTGCTTTTTAAAATAAATAGCATAATTGTATTTGATAAATATAACTCTGCCTATAAATACACTTTCCTTTAATTTTTGGAATTTTTTAAGGTGCTACACTAATTTTTGGGTTAATATCCTTTTGATTCTTCCAATATGTTGGAATTTATGGCACGCATTGTCCTTGAAGCTACCCTACAAACAAAAGCCACAAAAGATATGGGGAGCGAGAGGGGCATACCACCAGTAGCAACTTTTGTGTTATAACACTTCCCTAATTTCTATACACTTCTCTGCTATATACCCAGTGACGCAATCTTTTTCAAACCAGATTTCCCCACTTTTGTCATCTCATTGAACGATTTTGCCAGAATATCATTTCAATACCTCCCTCGATTTATTCTCTGATCTTAAAAATGTCGGCCTAATTATGGATTTTGCGGCATGTAAACCAAACTCCAATTTTTATATTGTAAGGTGAAATAGATTGTTTTGTTGTATTGTTATTTTTACGTTGTTATTTGCCCCACGCTTTGGGAGCCAATTTGAATTTGATATTTTGTTGTATTGTAGTTCAACTGTTGGGGAGCCGAACTTGAAGTAGCTGCAGCCGCACGTGTGGTAAAAAGTTTCCGGTAGCCTTCGCCCCAAATGTACTTTCCGGTGGCCTTTGGCCCAAAAATGTTTAAAAAATATTAACTTTATAATTTTGACTGTTTCTTTAAATATTATATATTTATGTTTGCCTCGGCTGCGTCAGTATTATTGTTAGAGGCATAGATTTCTTTGCAAGGCGTGGTTCGGCTGAAGAATGTAGGCTTACACAGATTATATTTTTTTAATTCACTCCTTTTTATTAATTCTTGACACGATTTAAATAACACTTCACTGATATAGAGAGCTGTAAGATTTTTTTATTAATTATTTGCACTTTTTAAACACGTAAACTATTTTCGTCTCACACTGAATACATATTGAACTTCTCGAGGACACATCTCGCGTCCGGTTAGAAACACTGTCTACAAGCTACTGAACTGATTTCTACCGCCTAAATTTGTAAATTTCTGTATTTCAAGTCTCTGATTGGCTATTCCTAATCCAATAGAATACTTTTATTTAACTTGAGATTTTTTCTGGTTGTTGATTGGCTATTTTATAAACTGTCTCAAAATTTATATTATTGTTGCTCCAATAATGACTAGTAGCATTATTAAACTTTGTTACTCATTATTGCCTCAAGGTTACTTTATTGTTAGCAGCTTTTAACCTATTTTTCTCACAGCTCCTACATTATTAAATTATGTAATACATTCACACAACATTATTACACATGTATACAGTAATATAAACATATACAATGACTGCAATATACAATTTTTTATATCTTGTTATATACACTTATTGCTTTAAGGTGGGCTGTTATTGAATTTATATATTATATAATTAGACTGAAATCATTTAAGTGTTAAAAATAATGTCTCAAAGGAAAAGTTTATTGCATACAGTTTGGATTTTTTTCAGAATACTAGTTGCGAGTGGAACCTCCATTTTGGTGGACATGTTTTCATTTGAAATATATTTTAAAAACTGGGAATTGTAGATCCGAAAGAAGGTAATCGCACAAGTAGCTTCCAAATTAAGTTCTCAAGAACGCGACACTTGATTTTTATTACGAAAACATATTTGACACAAAAGACATTGTTCTAAAGTAAGCTATCTTACTATCTTCGCTAAACATAGCTGGTAATTGCAGGCGGCCGACGATGAGTGGGAAGAAGAACCTGCCTTGCTCGAGAAGCTAAATGGCGTGCAAGCGGTAAACATATATTTTGAGTATCTGATTCTGCCCACAGAGTAGGGACAGAACTTATTGTTTTAAGCATAAATTGAATCTTTTGTGCACTGTCTTTATAAATTATAGAACAAAGTTAAGGAATGAAAAGAAGGTTTTAGTTAAATATTTATCTTAACTGTTATCAAAAATAAAACTATGTAATGCATTTAAACAGTATTAAACTGAAAGATATCCGACAGAAAACTACGTGGCAATGAGCCTATAATTTCAGAATATATTCATTGTAAGGTGTTTTATATACGAAGTAAATAAGAGAATATTTTGATAATGATGATGATGACGGTGATTATAATGACGATAACTTAATACGAAAAACAATCTAAACTTTATTCTGGCTTATGGACAATGTATAACTCTTGTACTTCATACCTGTTTCAACATTGGTTCGTGCTGAAGAATATTAAATTCAGCCTCATATGCATTACATAAGGGATAGACAGAAGGGGATTATCCCTGGATTAGTTTTTCAGTGACGATGCAGTAGCTGGGTTCCCAATCATAAAAAAACGATCGTATAAACTCTTCATCCATGTTCGATATGAAGAATTCAATCTAAGCACAACTTTGATCAAACAAGCAGCATTATGGAACGATTAAATCACTAAAATATAAAATGTATATCCGAATACACTTATCGGCACCGAATTAAACACCAGACGATTGTTTTGAGCAAATCTCTCAGTCTTTATTTTACACTAGGGCGTCTGTTAGTAAGCAATCGATCATAACCGTGCATTGCTACTTGTCTTTAAAACGATATGCATCACTAGATTAGTTTGGGATTCAATCCTGCCTCTCCTACCCAAGTCATTAGACCGAAGGCAGTAAAACGAAGAGGGGTTCATGTTTATTACCACTTTGCGTTCGTTGTTGGTTGCCTTACGAAGGTTTGAAACGGAATCAATTCTTTTGAGAGGTCTGAGTCGGTTTGGTTTATCCCTAAACTAAATACACTAGCTGCCATTTCTGTCCATAAATATAACAAAATTGCAACCGATAATTGTATCGTTATTTTCAATTTTGGATGCGCAACTGATATTAGTTTGCATAATGGGTTACCATGAAGTAAAAAGTAAAATTCTAAAATAGTTTGTGTTTATACATTATGTTATGATACCGGAATTATTAAGTTGTACGAAAAATAATTTTATAAAGACATAATACGGAGACAGATAAATCATTGCAATACACAATTTCCATATATTAAAATCAATGCATAATGTAAGAAGAACTGATTACAATTCTACCAGTGCATAATGAGCCATTACCAGGAAAATTACGTGTCCGGGCAAAGCAATTTGTTAGAAGTCACAGTAGCTAAACAATTAGGTGTTCCGGCGAACTCAGTCAACAAGGAAACCATTAGCTCAAGGTTCAGGTAATCATAACTCAGTACATTATGAAATCAGAAGGTTGCATGAAAATGTACGAATTCTAATTCTGAGAATGAGAAAGGGAAAGCATTCTTAGAATTTAGCTAGTCAAAAAGTAAAATTTGTGTTTCAGATGCGAATAAATAGCTTAAGATTTCGCAACGTATAATGTAGGAACTTTGGTGGGGTAGTCGTAAAGTAGGCGAGACTTAAGTTAATAAAACAGCTTGTAGTTATAATATTAGCGTCTTTTACAGTCTTATACTGTTACATTCTTACAGTCTTTGACAATTCATTAGCACTTCAGCGATTCACGGCAACGTACGTTTCTCGTTTTTATTGCGGAAACAATAATTTTAAACCGTAAATTTCTTAATACTTCAGAAATTAGCGGATATAATAATTCAATAGCTACAGTTCCTCCTGCTAAGATTCAGAATTACCTTAATTCTTCATCTTGAAACTGTCGGCAACTCGCTCCAAATAGCTCATGTATTAGCCTGCATTAAATTTCTCAATTAAATAACTGGTGTTGTGCATCCTCACACCCACTCACGTATATCCTCAGAGAAATAATTCATAGCTCACCACTGTAGCAGCCGTTAGCAGATTTGTCAACGATGGAGATATTGACAACGGCATTAGAAGTGTCACACATACGTCTTCACATAGTATACGAGGTATTTTGCATTTCCGCGGGCTATGTATATTAGATTTTCGATTGTTTTGTGGCGTTATGTTGGTACTCATGTCCCTCACTTATGTTGACAGGCTCGAACATTTTGAATGTTTCAGTTAATTGTTGACAGCTATTTTGCTTGGACGTGTTTTGGCTCGCCTTCGATTTTTGCCTGTTCCAAAAAATGGAACAAAGAGTCTGTGTCAAATTTTGTGTGAAAAGCAAAATTAAGTGCGCAGATGCATTCCGAATGTTGACTGTGGCATATGGTGAAGCTACCTTGAACCAAAGCAACGTTTATCGGTGGTACAAAATGTTCTCAGAGGGTCGAGAATATGTGAACGACGAAGAGCGTCCCGAACGCCCGAGCTCGTCAACAACAGACGAAAACATTGAAGAAGTGAAGAAAATAGTATTGGCCAATCGTCAAATCACCGTTAGAGAAGTTGCTGAGGACATAAACATATCGATTGGCTCGTGCCATTCGATTTTTACCAATGATTTGGGCATGAGACAGGTCGCCGCAAAATTCGTACCAATTTGCTCAATTTCGACCAAATTGGCTTTTGCACCATGATAACGCCTCTGCTCACACATCGTTGCTTGTGCGCGAATTTTTGGCCAAAAACAACACACTTGCGATGTCGCAGCCACCGTACTCCCCAGACCTGTCCTCTGTGACCTGTTTTTGTTCCCAAAAGTGAAGAGGCCCATGAAAGGTCGACGCTAAGCCACGATTGAGGAGATAAAGACGGCATCGAAGGAGGAGCTGAACAAGATCACAAAAAACGATTTTTTAAAGTGCTTCGAGGATTGGAAAAAACGTTGGCACAAGTGTATAATATCTGGTGGGGATTACTTTGAAGGAGAAAAAATAGATATTCATGAATAAATAAATAGTTTTTGGAAAAACACAAAATTAGCGATACCTTTTGAACAGACCTCGTACTTACAAGGGAAGTACTCCAACTGGAACATGCAAGATTCAGTATACAGAGTGAATCACCTAAAACTTGCACCGAAAATATTTCGGAAATGCAAAGTGCTATTGATGTGCAGTTTTCCCATCATTGATTGGTAGACAGGGGCTCATACATTTAACCTATAAACAGATTTTAATAATACTGAGAAAGTGTATTTTTTGAGCGAACATACAATTTTTTAAACGGTAGTATGAGAGTATGAACATTGGTATGGCCAGATTCGAGGTGCGTAAATTAAATTAAATTAAATTGAGTTTTATTTATGGACGCTCTTTAACTACTATGGTCTTTAGCGTCCCATTCTATATTGGGCGTGAAAGACCGATAATTTTGCTCAGAGGCCTCAGGCTTGAGGTTCTTTTAGGTGCCGTAAATCTACGACACGGAACCACCGGCTTTACCTCCCTTCCGAAGGAAGCCATGCTAAGGATTTTTACGCCCGAAAAAATTCGTCGCCCAGAGCGGAATATGTGAATTCAGATTTCGAATCGGGATATCTCACGTCGGGCGGAATAGCTAGTGGAATGACTTTTAACATTTTATATCAAGCGAAACGCTACCTGTAAACCGGTTTAGAAGAAAATATCCTTTCTAATTTGGGTACTTGTTTTGTTAGTATACTAGTTTAAAAATTATACTTAGCTTCGTTTACCACTTAGAGAATGGATTATATTCAACCTTAATTACCCCTCTCAAAATCTGGGTCTATGGCAGAGTACAAAGGAAAAATGGAAATATGTTGCTCATTGTAGAGTTTTATGTACAAATATTTTTAGACTTTTATATTTTTTGCTTTCTCTCTCTCCCTGCCATCTACCTATAGTAGTTAGAGGAGGCATTGTATTCCACCCAAAAAGTGGATTTCGAGAATTCACCACAAATTTCAGGCCTCTGAGTCCAAAAGAAACTTTGTTAGAAAAAGTTCAGTGTGTGTTTGTCTTTGAACAGCATAACTCAAAAAATGGAAGTCGAATAAATGCCAAACATGGTATTTAAGCTAAAAATCTTTCAAGGATAGAACAAAGATTCTCATCAAAATCCCCTCACCCCAAACTACCCTTTACAAGGAAGATTTTTCGAAATTTTCGATTTTTTCAAAAATGGCTAACAATTTTGATTAAAAAATACATGTTTAAGACATTCACAATACAAATAAACTGTATATCTTAGCCTGTGAAGCCCTCTTCATTCAGCAAGGATGTTGTATAACTGGTAAACCATTAGAAATTGAGGAGGATGTAGATCCTACACAAAAAAATCTGCAACTTTTAAAACACACAATTTATTCCAAATAGGTAATTTGTGGTGACATTAGCCATTTCCAAGATATCCGTTATTATTGGCTTCAGTTTTCAATACTTCGGTATATTCTAAAGTGCTGTTGCTATTCAGTTGTTTCTCGGGATGTCATGGAAGAAGTACGGAATTTCAAGGCTAGCATAAACATTTGAATATCAATTCCGTTTCCGGTATGTCCCTTGTACCTACAAAAATGTGTAATGAAACTGTTTCTGCTAAAGTTTATCTCAATTAATATGAAGTGGATAGAAATTTAACTTTTCGTAAGAATATTTTGTAGAAGCTATATAAAAATTAATGATAATGGATAGGGAAAGCTATGTGATTCTGAGACCTCAGATATTTTCTTAAACGGTACACTTTTCTTATTCCGAATATGTAGGTGTTTCTGAAGTCCTAGGCTGAATCTTGAGGATCTCCAAGACTATTCTGTGGATTTCTTGTGGAACTTAACAGTAAAGTAGTACATGGGAATATCCCGGCTCAAGCGTGAATGAGAGTGGAACAGCACAGGAAAGCCCACTGACATGGATGGACGGTTTTGCGTGACTCCATCTGCACGAAACGTTTGTGTCCTCCGCAAATACAACACTTACATGCATTACAAAACACTTGTCATTCAATTAAATTTCGCAATTGCTCTAATTGTACATATACCGGGTGTCTCAGAGAACACGCATCAGCCGTTTTTCTGTAAAACTATAAGATTCACTACGTGATCAAAAGTATCCGGAAACCTGGCTGAAAAGTACAAGCTCGTGGCGCCCTCCATCGGTAATGCTGGAAGTCAATATGGTGTTGGCCCACCCTTAGCCTTGATGACAGCGTTCACTCTCGCAGGCATACTTTCAATTAGGTGCTGGAAGGTTTCTTGGGGAATGGCAGCCCATTCTTCACGGAGTGCGGAACTGAGGAGAAATATCCATGTAGGTCGGCAAGGCCTGGCACGAAGTTGACGTTCCAAAACATCACAAAGGTGTTCTATAGGATTCAAGTCCTGCAGTATGAACGGGTGCTCGATCGTGTTGAAAGTTGCAATCGCCATCCCCGAATTGCTCTTCAACAGTGGGAAACATGAAGGTGCTTAAAATATCAAAATAGGCCTGCGCTGTGATCGTGCCACACAAAAAAACAAGGGGTACAAGCCCCCATCAGGAAAAACACGACCACACCATAACACCGCCACTTCCGAATTTCACTTTTGGCACTACACACGATGACAGATGACGTTCACCGGGCATTCGCCATACCCACACCCTGCCATCGGATCACCACATTGTGTACCGTGATTCATCACTCCACACAACGTTTTGCCACTGTTCAATCGTGTAATGTTGACGCTCCTTACACCAAGCGAGGCGTCGTTTGGCATTTTCCTGCGTGATGTGCGGCTTATGAGCAGCCGCTCGACCATGGAATCCAAGGTTTCCCACCTCACGTCTAACTGTTATAGTACTTGGAGTGGATCCTAATGCAGTTTGAAATTCCTGTGTGATGGTCTGGATATATGTCCGCCTATTAATCTTTACGAACCTCTTCAAATGTCGGCGGTCTCTGGTAGTTAACAGACGAGGTCGGCCTGTATGCTTTTGTGCTGTACATGTCCCTTCACGTTTCCACTTCATTATCACATCAGAAACAGTGGACCTAGGGATGTTTAGGAGTGTGGAAATCTCGCGTACAGACTTCTGACACAAGTGACACCCAATCAACTGACCACGTTCGGAGTTCGTGAGTTCCACGGAGCGTCCCATTCTGCTGTTTCACGATGTCCAATGACCACTGAGGTCGCGGATAATGAGTACCAGGCAGTAGGTGGCAGCACAATGCACCTAAGGTGAAAAACGTATGTTTGTGGGGTGTCCGGATACTTTTGATCACATAGTGTAGTTGTTGATAGCCAAAACCTATGTAAAGAGACGATTAGTGGTATTGCCATGTTCCGGAACAAACCGAAAGTAGTGGTACTCGTGATCAACTTTGAAATTTTAAATTGGATTGTTTAAGGCATCATTGGATAGTACTTTTAAAATGAAACAACTTTTACCAAAACTCTTTTTTCTATCTTCTAATGTTTACTCACAAATGAACGATAGACTTCCTCATCAACATTTTGCACCAGTTGTTTGATGGTGTGCCTCTGGCTGTACGATTACCGATGTGGCTTCAACAGGATGGCAGTGCTGTTCACTTTTCACTTAGGGGTCGGCAATTTCTTGATCAATTGTTTCCTGGAAGGTGGATTGGACGAGGAGGACCGGTACGTTGGCCCGGGCGATCTCCTGAAAGTTTGGAATTTAAATGGGAACCTGGGTTGTTTAAGGTATCATTGGGCAGTACTTTTAAAATGAAACAACTTTTAACAAAACTTTTTTTCTATCTTCTAAAGTTTACTCACAAACGAAAGACAAAAGTAAACAAATTAATGACATCCTCTGAAAAATTCTGATGGTACCGAAGGCAATAATTGCAACACTCACCTCTAAATGTCCAAAATGCTACACAAGCTGTGTTCTACTCCTAACACCATGATGGCACGGAGAAATTCATCACTGCTGAGAGACGCACAGGATCCTCGTATTCTTTCTTTCGTATCTGTCTAGTTGTAGGACGCACCTGGTTGACAATGTCTTTTATTCTCCCCCATATGAAGAAGTCTTTTGGTGTTAAGTAAGGAGATCGGACCGGCCAACGTGCTGGTCCTCCTCGTCCATCCACCGTTCAGGAAACAACTGGCCAAAATCTTGCCGGTAGAAGATAGAAACGTTTTGGTCAAAGTTGTTTAATTTTTAACAATGATATCTTAAGCAACCCATCTTCCCATTTAAAATTTCAAAGTTGACCATGAGTACCCCTATTTCCGGTTTGTTCCTGAAAGTGGAAGTACCATTAATCGATTCTTTACATCGGTTTTGGTTATTTAATAGTTCTTGTGAAACAACAAGTATCTTATGTTTTTTAGAGAAAAACGGCTGATATGGGTGCTCTGGGACACCCGGTATAAGTGAATAAAGTATAACTTCTGGTACTTCTATATAAGAAACGCTTTACGTATTTAAATTTATTGTTGAATAGAAAGGTGGGTTTGATCTTAGCATTCTAAATAGGTATATATATTTTGTTTACTTTCCTACTACTTACCTTTAGTAAACGGAGGAAGTGCCCGTCCGCGAGATACAAGTAAATAACGACAGCACTTTAAAAACTCACAAAAGTAACCAAAACATTCAAGTCAATATTAACAGTTATCTCGGAAATGACTGACTCCACAAAGCTATTTAAAATAGATTGTGTGTTTTAAAGGGATGTACATTCGCTCAATTTAAACTTGGCCGGTGTCTGAGAGGCGGAGCTCGAATCGTCAGCGCTCGGCAGAGCTAGGTTGTGTTCACAAGGCTGCGTATATTCTTGTACTAGTTATAATGGGGAGCACAACTATAATCACAAAAGTCTTTCAAGAAAATAATTAATACACGAGATTTGAAACAGACAGAAGTTTCTGGGGTTCCAACACTCAATATCTGTAACTAAAACAAACTTTTTTAAATTATGGTTCTCAAGTAGAGTATGACTAAAGCTCGTTACAACTCCACGCTTACTGTAGCAGTCTTAACTCAGTGGTAGAGAGCTTGCTGTTCCTGAGATTGCAAGTTTAAATTTCCATGAAGCTACTTAACCTCTTTTCCCTTTCATTTTAAATACATGAGTAAAAATATTCTTTTACTTTAATTAATAGAAGTTTTCTTCATTTTTACTTTCTCTACTACGTATAGTAAGTAGGGGAAGTATTGTATTCCACCCAAAAATTCGATACCGAGATTTCACCCGAAATACATGTTTTGAGATCCCCTGAATCCAAAAAAAGCATTTTTGGAAACATGTCCGTGTGTGTGTCTGTGTGTCTGTTGTGTGTCTGTCTGTCTGTCTGTGTGTCTGTCTGTGAACAGCATAACTCAGAAACGAACAGTCGGATAAACACCAAACTTGGTATTTAGGTTCAGTATCTTGCAAGGATGCGACACGAAGGTTTTCAAGAAAATCCCCCCACCCCAAATTACCCTTTACATGGAAGATTTTTCAAAAATTTTAATTTTCTCAAAAACGGCTCTAACGATTTTGATTAAAATATCATATGTTTAAGATATTTTTATGACAAATAAAATGTATATCTTGAATTTTCTGGGAATGTCTCCAAAAGTATTCTTCATTGTGAACGACTTTTGCACAACTGGTAAACCATAAGAGATAGACAAAGTTTAACTACATAAAAGATGTAGATCGCATTAAAATACACAATTTATGTCATATCTATACATTTTTTTGTTGAGTGAACCATTTTCGAGATATTGCTTGTTATTCCCTTAAATTTTTCAATACTTATTTTCTCAAATGGGAATTCGTATTTATTTTTTTGTCTTGGATATGCAAAAAGTATTAAACTGTGGCAAAGAGAATGGTGCTACAGCTAGCAACCAGCTATTAAGAGATATGTATGTGCTTAAAGGCTACTGTATTTCTATATTGCCCTTGTAAATATATAGTAATTCCGGGAGAGATGGACCACTGGTAGAGATTGACCAGTTAATTATTTCTCGAACCGGCCATTAGAGCGAGTTAGCGGTAGTGTCTCCTGCTAATGGCAGATGTGAATGTGTGACAGTGTTATTTTCGTCTTGATTTGTTGAAGCATTTCACTTTATATACCGCATAACTAAAATCAGGTATGTACATTTTTTTCTCACTATTTATATAGTTAGGTATTATACACAGTATTTGATATCACACTTTTACCAAAGCTTCTTAGGAAGCGTAAAACAAGTAAATGTAGCCCCATGGGATGTTCTGGTGACGCTGCCCCCAAGCGATGCAAAATGGCAGGCTGGTCCATCTCTCCCTGACATTCGGGAGAGTTGGACCAGGTCCTCACGGGAGAGATGGACCATATTTTTTATAACTTTAATGTTTATACAATCCCTTTTGGTAAAACGTTAGTGGTTATAGTGTAATATATAAACAAACATTTGTCTACTTATTGACTAATGACATAGATATACATACATATGCATGTATATATAGTGTGAGTATGGATAAATAGTTTATAAAAGGAGAAATAGAGATAGATGCCTTATTTATTATTATTATTATCATTATTTTCAGAGGAATGCCAACCACCTACAAAAGGAAACAGGGCTCTACAAGAGGATGTTGGAGTGTAGACCACTTACAGAAGGCTGTGGATGTAGTAAAAAAGCAACTTATGGGAATCAACGAAGCTGCTAGATATTTCAAATTATTTACCTTTGACTGATGCTTAAAGTTCCACATGATCATTCCTCAAACTCATGATTTCTTGTCAGTTCCTGGGACCTACTACGTGGAAAATAATTCCCCTAATGAAAGTCAGGTAGACAAGGAGACCCAATACCAACACCAAGTAAACTCCTTAATGACATTTCCCCAATAGCAACGTTGAAGAAGAAAGCTACTCTAAGTGGTAAAGCAGCAAGTGTTTCCAAGATACCGAATTCAAAGGGGAATGTTAACCTTTGGAAAGCTAAGAAGAGTAGACCTAATGGAAAATCTAATGTATCTAAAACTAAGAGGCCAAGAACCAGAAGAAGAGGGAGCGACAATTCTGATTCCGAAGAGTCCCTAAACGATGATGTTGTATGCAATGACAGTGACGATGATCTTGAAGAGTGGAATGAAAATGAATGTGCTGGCTGCGGAGAGGACTACAACGCAACCAAAAGCAATGAAGACTGGATCCAATACCCAATGTGTTCCCATTGGCTTCATGAGAACTGCACCAAATACGGCATCAAGTGCGACTTATGTGGGAGGAGAGAGTAATTCTAAAAAACATACTCCAAAATGAACTCAGCAAAATAACAAATGTTTGTTCTACAT
The DNA here is from genome assembly GCA_030765065.1 of Deroplatys truncata. NCBI lineage: Eukaryota > Metazoa > Arthropoda > Insecta > Mantodea > Mantidae > Deroplatys > Deroplatys truncata. The sequence goes on from CM060990.1 coordinate 671,269,693, forward strand.
GATAAATGATTTACAATATACCAATAAGAACTAATTACGAATGTATCATTTAATTCTCCTCCTATTTTATGCAGGTCCATCTCTCCCATATACCATGGTCCATCTAACCCGAGTACTACGGGTTAGATGGACCATTTGTGTAATTTTTTTGTTCATAATTCACAAGTCTGTTAATACGTATTTTGCATGTATACAGCTATATATTGTTTACTGATGGCACCAAAATCATAACGTACTACCATTTTAACCACTTTTACTAAAAATAAAATAAATATGCGCAATTCAGAAAAGGGGGTCCATCTCTCCCGGAATTACCCTATATTCCCTTTACGTCTACATGAAAATTAGCAATAAAAGAGAGATTAACATGAAGTAGATGGAGAATAAGCGTTTGTAAAAATAGTTTGTACAAGAGTAGAGAAAATCATGTGAGTGTAACATATCAGATTTTTATGTTTGGGGCGTTTATTTATTAGTCCGCCATACCGGTAGATGGCTACAATGACATTAATTTATCGGGGGGAAGGAGGTTTCGTACTTAGTTTAATTTTATAACCATAGATTTCGCCATTATTGTAATTATATATGTAAGTAAAATAAAGTAACACAAGCAATATTGTTTAACCATATTATAGTAAGTCGAGCTTAAAAAAGAAGTGAAAGAGAACAACCGACTATGGAGAATCCAATTTAAGTGCTTGCGTAGAAGTTAAATAGCTTAACTACTGCTACACGCTGAACACCGTGTGGAAGTAGTCCAAATCGGTACCTCGTGGCTTGTGTTAGGGAGTTAATAGAGTTAGCGAAAGCGGCAAACAGGACTTGACGGTTGTGAACCTCGCGCTCACTCTAAGGGGCTTTGAAAAACATTTAACTGCTCAAGAGATCGGCTAGTTTAGTTTGACCGAGTGTGCATTTTCTGTGTATTAGGTATGGCTTTGTCTATCTCTTACATTTTATTCGTTACACAAAATTATATAAAATTCTTTTGGAATCGAAGAGTACTCCGGCCATTCCCAGGCAACTCAACATATACCTATACTTTATTTGCCCTGTAAATAATATCTTAAATAAACCGCCGTTTTTGAAAATTGAAACACCAAGAAAGAATTTCCCGAACAACTCCAGAATTGGTGGAAGTGTAGAAGAGTGTACAAGCAATAAGTGATTAGGTTTGCAGAGAGATGGGGTACACGTAGGCCGAGCAGAGCCCTCTCGTTTCGGTGCGACAAGGTCAGTGTTGCGTCCAAAGTGAGAGCCAGTATTCCTCGTCGACGTCAAAGGGAGCCATATCGGCATGTGAGTTCGAACGGGGGCGGAATGATTGCTCTCCGGAAAGCTGGTTTGTCCTACCGTCACAGGGCATGCTGCTGCGACAGTGATGCGTGTGTGAAAGCAGTGGATAGATGAAGGTCGTACGCAGCAAAGAGCGGGTACTGGACCACGGAACATGACCACAGCACGGGATGACCGTCATCTTGTGCGCATGGCCATAAGGGACCGTACAGCTTCATCCACAGAGTTGGTTCGACGCTGGAGCACTGCAACTGGTGTGAACTTGTCTGTGCCAACGGTTCGTCGCCGTCTGCTGCAGGTTGGACTGGTTGCATGCCATCCAGATATTGAATTTAGAGCTCTAAGGTCATGTATGGATTTGAAAAGTTTATATTCGTTACTTGTCATGTACCTAACCTGTGGTATTAAATCCATTGAATCCATGTGTTTCCTTCTTGGTGTTGCAATTTTTAGAAACGGCAGTGTACATGGTATTTTAATCAAAAGCATAGATCCATTTTTAAGAAAATAAAAAATAACGAAAAAGTTTCTAGATATAGGGTAGTTAAGTTGAGGATTTTCTTGAAAATTTTCCTGTTTATCCGACTTTTCTATTTTGAGTTATGCTGTTCATACACGCGCGCACGCACGCACGGTTGTTTTCATGAAAATGCTTCTTTTATGCATGGGGCCTCAAAACATATATTTCCGATGAAATTTCCATATCGAAATTTCGGGTTTAATGTAATACTGTCTCTACCCACTAGGTATGTGGTAGATAAAACAAAAACAAATATGCCACTTGATATTTACAAGTGTCTGTATTAGGACAGTGGGCGGCGCCGTGGCCGAGTGGTTAGACTGCTCGCCTCCCACCGAGGCGGACCGGGTTCAATCCCAGGGACCTGCATGTGGGATTTGTGGTGGACGGGTGGCTCCGGGTTCTCCGGTTTCCCCCGCCATTCATTCCACCAACTGCTCCATCATCACCTTTCCTTTCATCTATTTCACCAACATTTCGCTTCATCTACTTCCTTCATCCCATACCAGGCATCGGACTGATCACCCATCCTGGATATTCTGTCTGATCCATGAGTGTCTGCTCCTCGACGGGCCTCTGACCCCAGGTACCCGCCTGTAAGTCCTGGGGGGTGTAAGTCCTACATAAGAGGAGGGTAAACAGATAATGAATGAATGTATTAAGGACAGTGCGCATCCTCAGATATCGAGAGCCTCCTACACGTGATACCACTCACTTTTCTGTTGAAGGAGTGCCATCTTAATGCATTTTAAAGGAGCTGTCTGCAACTCGGCACGAGGAAATAAATATGCGTATGTTTTAGAGTAAATTGCCAAATAAGCAGAATATTAGAAGGCTACAAAGTTTGGGGTTCAACACGAATTGTTGAAGTGCCATCGGTGGTCTTCGGTGGTGTAGTAAGAACCGCAGGGGCAACAGCGCCCGCTGAACCCAGGGAGGAGGGCGCCATCCGAATGGCTTACCCACCTACGAAGTCTTTTCCAGTAGGCTGGCAACTGAAATATTTAAACTGTCACCCAATTACAGGGTGGAAGGGGATACGGCACTTACGTGATTCAAACTCCAAAGGAGAAGACTACCGAAGAATCTACCGGCTCTCCAGGGCGGTACCGGAGGACCTTGAGGCGTCTTATAGCCCCGCCTAGACGGAAAATCGCTCAGACGTACCCAATCTCCCATGGGTATCGGGAAACACTGCCCCGCCGAGTCCAACCCAATCCAAACAATACCCTCAAGAGTGGTGCTCGGATGTTTGGCCAGCGTACTTCTAAGGTCAGAAATACCACGAATGCTGAGAGTCCACAGAGCCCACTACGGTCGCTGAAGGGGTCGCAATCCCTTCCCTTACGGAGGATGTAGTGACTGGTACGTATGCTCTTACCGAGCGAGATGTCTTGTGGTAATGTGCGAGTCTCGCATTCGGGAGGTCCCGGGGTCGATTCCCGTCCATCGCTCGCTCTGACCTTGGGGTTTTCGTGGTTTTCTCTGTTCGGTAGGCGAATGCTGGCGTGGTTTCTCATCTACCACGATTTCCTTTCTATCACTTCTGTTTCATTCAGTTTCCTTCTCATCTTTCAGGTGTACTTCTAGGTTTCGTGGCGTATAGCGGTGTCGGACAGACGGTGCTTGCTCAAAGGAAAGAGTATTCCCCGTGGAAACTATTGGGTCGATGGGAGTTCATCGTCCTCTCTATGCACTTCAGCAGTGGGACGGATCTTAGAGCCTGGGAGTGTTAGGGGCTTCCGCGCGTCTCTGTAGCTGGTAGCCTCCTGTGGTTCCTTCACTTCATCCCTCCTGGAGGTGGTAGCTACAATAGATCGATGTAGGTCGCGGTGCGCGAGTTGTCTCTGTTATATAACCTATATCTATACCTATGAATGCTCTTCATGAGGGAGATCGGGCTTCGATTTACCATTGAGGAAGTATAATCAGTATTTTTCAGTTAAAATGTATGTGTTTTAAGCCATGTAAGTCCTATCAGTGTTAGGTGAAATAGTTACGGTTTAAGTTTTACCTGACTAAACATTACACCTATCGCCCTGAAACAATCAAGAGAACTAGAAGTAACCTCAAGCACCGGGATTTGAATCAGGTGTCCCACAACAAGAGGCGGATGCTTTATCGATCACTTAACTAAATATTACTATTCCAAGCCGAAATGCACAGTAAGACAGAATCCAATTAAGCGTAGGGTGCACTGAAAGTAGAATTAAGAGTCGGCCAATTACCTTTTACTTTTTCTACTACGTACATAGGAGCTAGAGATAACGTAATTATTTACAGGAAGATATAAACATCGTATCAATCAACAGGGGCAAAATTTGTAACACCTATTCAATGAGCGAAGTCAGTATAACAGAGCCGTTAGATAATGATGATGATAATAGTAATATTAACAATAACATTTATAGTAGCAAGCGAAGAAATGGCAGTGAAACACTGCGTGCTCTCGTGTTTGTTGCTTATAATCTGTAATGTTACACAAGAACGGATAGGTCAAAGAAACACTTTTTAATTTATTTGTCAGTCTAAATTAGGTCTGTTTTTGTCTATCATCACGGACTGTACATTCTATTGCACGCCTGGGAAGTGTCTCTCAATAAGTGCGGTCCGCTCATCGTCTTTGCTAATAAACAAAAGGAGTAGAGCGAATCTCGGCTGGTCCCGTAGCTTAGTCGGTAGAGCACCTGCCTGCTGTGGGAGCAGTCCCGGGTTCAATTCACGGCTGGGGTGGACATTCTTCTCTAGCCAAGGTTAGTCCCTATCCTCCCCAGATCTGGAAGTGTGAAGGAGAGTATGAAGGTGTGTGTGAACTAATTATTAAAGCCCAAAGTTTACTAGAAATCCAATGACAAGCAAATACAAATTAACACCATTGCCCATAGGCAATAATATGTTCCAAATTAAAGCCGCCGATAAGTCAATTGTCGATAAAGGTGGGGTATAAATGGAACTTAAAAACAAAGCGAAGTTCGCTCACGTTAATTCGCCAGCACCCCACTGACCCGTGTTTACTTGGAATTGCCCCGTTGAGTTGTGCAACTCTTTTAACGCACGAAAGGATATTTACACACTTGAAAAACGGTGCAGTTTTGCCACCTTGTATATTCCAGTCCTCAAAACGATAAACAACAGCATTACGCTCACGCACACTACTTTCTACGATTGATAAGAGAGGACACTGGTTCGACTTACAGCATCTGGCGTTGGTGGCAGTACGATGGTGTATGACGTCACGTCTCCTCCGTCGAGACGGATCGTGGGCTGAAGAGAAGAGGAGAAGAGCAGAGAGTAATCCACCGGGCACAGAGAAAGAATCCACCCCTAGGGATCACGTAATCATTGAGCGTCCAACAGGTTGAGACTTGGTAAAATTTCTCTTATCACCTGTTCGGTTGTAAGTAATTCAAATTTTCGTATATAAGACTGGACGTCTCGTTTATCGTGGCCTTTTCTAAAATGGAGCTTAAAAAGGAGTTAAGGTCATTGTAGTTAGTGTAAAATAATTTGTAAAGAATTAACTGCTCGAAAGAAATAGTGCCCTTGATGTGAGGAAGAAGGGAGATCGTACTTCCTTAAGGTTTCTTATGTCTTATAAAGATTTTATTCTCCTAAAGTTTATTTCATGTCAAAATGAAATTGAATAATGAAAGCAAGTAATATATACAGGATAGACCATTTAAGTTGAGACTGTACAATATCTCCAAAACAAGCGTTGTAGAAAGAAATGTCTTAACTTAAAGTTGCTGATATTATGGGGAAAGTAAATGCCATTAGTCGTGTATTATTTGGATAGGCGTTACGATAGTCATTTTAGGGTCAATTTAACTTTATTTTAAATGGGAACTTACCTTTTTTATGTTGTTTTCTAATCCCCATAAAAACCAAACAACATTTTTATAAAGCACTTTACAATTGTTCTTACATCAACGTAAATAACAACGAAAATTCTGAAGTGCTGTGTACGAAGAGCGCAATGAATGGTGGAACCATCAATGGATACTCATTTGAGGGCCAAGTTACGTTTCGTAATTTGTTATTTTGTTTCCTTATTCCTCATCACAAAATAAACAGCTTTTACTAATGATGAAAAACATGAAAAATGTAGGTTCCCATTTTAAAAAATTAAATTGACCCAAAAATTACCATCATAACGCCCACCAAAGAAAATACGACTAATGGCATTTACCTTCCCCCATAATATCAAGCAACTTTTATTAAAGACATTTATTCCACAAGGCTTAGTTTTGGATATATTGTACAGTCTCAACTTAAACGGTACACCCTGTGTGTGTCTATATATATATATATTTGAAATAATGTATAATTACTTTAATTGTTAAATCTGAACACGTTAATAACGTTTAATAAACCGCAAGTTAAAGACGGCCATTCGTTACGTAATTTATCCTTGTGAATTCCCCTTCTAATTCACCAATTCACCTTAAAGGAAATTAATGAAATAGGATCACTACTCTGGGCAGTAAAACAAACCAACAACAAAAAGAAAACTAAACACTACAAACACCACTAATAAAGTTATTGTGTTTTCATAAAACAGTAACTATTTTGTTGTGGCTCAGGAAAAATAGCGTGCTTTCTAATCTGCGACGGCCTGACCTTTCCTGTCAAAAGCGATTTTCTCACTCACCTGCAACAGAAAGCTCGTTGTTGCCCACGCCTGTATACTATAAAGCGTTTTACTATAAATCTACGAAACATAAGAAAAAAGTGTTCGTAAACATTTTCAGCATACACATTGATAACTCTGTCCGATTTAAAGGATGACATCTGTACCTCACTCACTTAATACATCAGTTTCATAATAAACGGTACAGCCGTTCTAGAGTGGAAAGTAGGATATACACATGCTCATCAAAAATTAAAAGGCGATTTTTGGCTACAAAGTAGTCTATTATAAAGTTAAAGTCGATTCTTTCTAAAAGTGAAAGTTATCAGAAACATTTAATTATAACCATATTACAGATTTACAATAAGTTTTTAAATGCGAATATTACCTTTGCTCAAACACAATATGATTAAAAGTATCCGGACACCCCACAAACATACGTGTTTCATCTTAGGTGCATTGTGCTTCCACCTACTGTCTGGTACTCATTATCCGCGAACTCAGTAGTCATTAGACATCGTAAAACAGCAGAATGGGGCGCTCCGTATAACTCACGGACTTCGAACGTGGTCAGGTGATTGGGTGTCACTTGTGTCAGAAGTCTGTACGTGAGATTTCCACACTCCTAAACATCCCTAGGTCCACTGTTTCTGATGTGATAGTGAAGTGGAAACGTGCAGGGACATGTACCGCACAAAAGCGTATAAGCCGATCTCATTTGTTGACTGACAGAGACCGCCGACATTTGAGGAGGGTCGTAAAGAGTAATGGACAGACATCTATCCAGACCATCACACAGGAATTCCAAACTGCATCAGGATCCACTCCAAGTACTATGACAGTTAGGCGTGAGGTGAGAAACCTTGGATTCCATGGTCGAGCGGCTGCTCATAAGCCACATATCACGCAGGAAAATGCCAAACGACGACTCGCTTGGTGTAAGGAGCGTCAGCCTTACACGATTGAACAGTGGCAAACGTTGTGTGGAGTGACGAATCACGGTACACAATGTGGCGATCCGATGGCAGGGTGTGGGTATGGCGAATGCGCGGTGAATGTCATCTGCCAGCGTGTGTAGTGCCAACAGTGAAATTCGGAGGTGGTGGTGTTATGGTGTGGTCGTGTATTTCCTGGAGGGGGCTTGTACCCCTTGTTGTTTTGCGTGGCATGATCACAGCGCAGACCTACATTGATATTTTAAGCACCTTCTTACTTCCCACTGTTGAAGAGCAATTCCGGGATGGCGATTGCATCTTTGAACACGCTGATCGAGCATCTGTTCATGCTGGACGGGCTGTGGCGGAGTGGTTACACGACAATAACATCCCTGTAAATGACTGGCCTGCACAGAGTCCTGACTTGAATCCTATAGAATACCTTTGAGGGGTTTTGGAACGCCGACTTCGTGCCCGGCCTCACCGACCTACATCGATACCTCTCCTCGGTTCCGCACTACGTGAAGAATGGGCTGCCATTCCCCAAGAAACCTTCCAGCACCTGATTGAAAGTATGCCTGCGAGAGTGAAGGCTGTCATCAAGGCTAAGGGTGGGCCAACGCCACATTAACTTCCAGTATTACCGATGGAGGGCGCCACGAACTTGTACGTCATTTTCAACCAGGTGTGCGGATACTTTTGATAACGTAGTGTATTTTCATTTCTGTGCTTCATGCTTTTTACTTTCCTCACTACTCACCTATAGCAAATAGAGGAGGTAAGTACTGCATATAACCCAAAAACTCGATATGTAGATTACACTGGAAATAACACGTTTTGAAGTCCCGAATAAAAGAAAATTGAAATAGGCAAGAGTGTGTGTGAGTGAGTGAATGACTGAGAGAGAGAGTGTGTGTGTGTGTGTGTGTGTGTGTGTATCCGTGCACATATTAACTCAAAAACGAAAGCTTGATTAAATATACATCTTGGTAATTAAACTGAACATTTACCTGTGATGCGACATGAAGAGGTTCAAGAAATTCCCCACCCCCAAGCCAACCTTTTCGTGGAAATTTTTTCGAAACTTTTTATTTTCTAAAAAATAGCTATAACGATTTTGATTAAAATAGCACATGTTAAAGATACTTACATGACAAATACCAGATACATCTTGAATTTTCTAGGAATAGCTTCATTCAGAACGAATTTTGTATAATCTTGTATATCTGGTAAACGTTAAGTGATAGACGAAAACGTACTACACAAAAATGTAGATCTCTTTAAAACACGGATTTTGTTTAAAATAACTTTTTTGTAGCAGCAGTCATTTCCGAGATATCCGTTATTAATGGTTTGAATTGTTTAATACTTAATCATTCTTTTAAAGTCCTGTCGATTTTCACTAGTTTCTGGCGATGTCATGGAAATGGTATGGAATTTTAAGGCCTGCATACAGCGTCTTGTTTTAAAACATTTGACTATCGCTATTGCGTTTGTATCTACAATGAAATGTGGAATGCAGCTATTTCCAGAAAGGTTTATCTCGATTAAAATGAAGTAGATAGGAAAATAAAGTTTCGCAAGAGTAGTTCGTATATCTACTAGTAAGCGATACAAGATAGAGAAAGTCATGTGAATATTGAGGCAGTATTTTTTAACACTTGAATAATTTCAATTAAATTATTTATGTAAATTCAATAACAGCCCGCCTTGAAGCAATATTTAAGTAATAATTTTTAAAAGTATGTAACAGTCATTGCAAGTGCTTATATTATTGTAAACATGTTTAATAATGTTATGTGAATAGATTACATAGCTTAATAATGCAAGAGCTGTGAGAATAATAAGTTTAACGTTGCTAACAATGAGATAACCTTGAGGCAATAATGAGTTTGAGAGTCTGAATGCTACTAGTCATGATTAGAGCAACGATAATATAAATTTTGTGACAGTTTAAAATTAGCCAATCAACCTCTAGAAAAAGCTTTAGTAAAATGCAGATATTATATTGGACTAGGATTAGCCAATCAGAGACTTGAAATACAAAAGCTTACGGATTTTGACGGTTAAAATATGTTCAGTTGCCTGTAGACCTTGGTAGATATCGATGGAAAATGTGTTCTCTAAAGAAATATTTCGTATTCGTGTGAAACGAAAATTATGTATATGCATTAACAAAGTGTAAATATTAAGTTAAAGAATCTCACAGCTCTTAATATCAGTGTAGTGCTATTTAATTTGTGTCAAGGATTAATAAAAAGGAGTGAATTTAAACTTAAAATCTGTGTAAGCCTACATTCTTGTCGCACCACACCCTGATTAAGAGATACGTGACTCTAAAACAAGACTGAAGTAGCCGAGGCAAAAACAAACATAAGTGATATCTATAGAAGCAGTTTAATGACAAAGTTAAAAGTTAATAATGTTTTTTAAACTTGGAGCGTAACAAAAAAACACACCTTCAAGTCAACTTTACATATGTAGCAGCATATTACGTAACAAATAATCCACTTCAAATTGGCTTACCAAAGCGTAGTGCAAACTTCACAACAAAACACTTTCTTAAATTGGTTTTGCAAGTGTGGAAATAAATAAATAAACAACGTAAAACAACAACTACAACAGTTGAAGAACAATACTTCTTCAAGTTGGTTTCCAAAGCGTGGGGGTAATAAATTACGTAAAACAAAACACCTTCTTCAATATAACAATTCAGATGTTTATGACAGCTTCCTACTGATCCAAAAAATAACCTGGGTTATAATCCTAACCTAGTTGTACTGTTTAAAGGGTTTGTAGTAACCATAAGTTTACCGGCTTCGGGCAGGGGCCATGCAGTAATCCAAACTAAAATTGCCAAGTTCCTTGCGCGTGCTGTACAAACGAGTATTTCGATGTCTTATTTCATACAATACACCACCAAGATTTCAATATCTTAAACCTAGTGTAATTAGATGTTATCAAAAACAAGCACCATATGAGGGTATATTAATCCCAATATATTTCATCATCTAATAAGCAGACCCCTCTCTGCTTGCACTAATTAATGTCTCCCTTCCTATTAGATCTCCCATAGTAACTCTTTCATTCAATTCTTATCTTATTATTATCAATTTTCCTATCTCTCCGTCCCCTCCTATATTGGTTGGTGAAACAGGGAATAACGTCTATGGTCTACAATCTGGAGGTCTCGGGTTCAAATCCCCCGGGTCCGACCAATATGACCTTAGGAATTTTCGCGGTCTTCCTCGGTCGCTAGGGGAATGCTGGGTTATATAATTTACTCCGCGAAAATTCCTATCATCCCTTTCATCACTACATTTCATTTCCTTCATCTTCAGCGCCATACCAGACATTGGGCTGATCACCAATCATGTATAGGCTCTGATCCAGAGTATGCTTGCTCCTTGACATGCTACTGACCCAAGACATTGGGCTGATCACCCAACCTGGATATGCTATGATCCAGAGTTTGACTGCTCCTCGACAGGTTACTGACCCAAGGCATTGGGCTGATCACCCATCCTGGATATACTATGATCTAGAGTTTACTTGCCCCTCGACAGGCTACTCACCCAAGGCATTGGGCTGATCACCCATCCTAGATGTGCTATGAACCAGAGTTTGACTGCTCCTCGACAGGTTACTGACCCAAGGCATTGGGCTGATCACCCATCCTGGATATACTATGATCTAGAGTTTACTTGCCCCTCGACAGGCTACTGACCCAAGGCATTGGGCTGATCACCCATCCTGGATATACTATGATCTAGAGTTTACTTGCCCCTCGACAGGCTACTGACCCAAGACATTGGGCTGATCACCCATCCTGGATATACTATGATCTAGAGTTTACTTGCCCCTCGACAGGCTACTGACCCAAGGCATTGGGCTGATCACCCATCCTGGATATACTATGATTCAGAGTTTGCTTGCTCCTCGACAGGCTGCTGACCCAAAACATTGGGCTGATCACCCATCCTAGATATACTATGATTCAGAGTTTGCCTGCTCCTCGATAGCTACTGACCCAAAACATTGGGCTGATCACCCATCCTGGATATGCTATGATTCAGAGTTTGCTTGCTCCTCGATAGCTACTGATTCAAGACATTGGGCTGATCACCCATCCTGGATATACTATGATTCAGAGTTTGCTTGCTCCTCGATAGCTACTGACCAAAGACATTGGCCTGATCACCCATCCTGGTTATACTATGATTCAGAGTTTGCTTGCTTCTCGATAGCTACTGTCCCAAGACATTGGGCTGATCACCCATCCTGGATATACTATGATCCAGAGTTTGCTTGCTCCTCGATAGCTACTGACCCAAGACATTGGGCTGATCACCCATCCTGGATATACTATGATCCAGAGTTTGCTTGCTCCTCGATAGCTACTGACCCAAGACATTGGGCTGATCACCCATCCTGGATATACTATGATCCAGAGTTTGCTTGCTCCTCGATAGCTACTGACCCAAGACATTGGGCTGATCACCCATCCTGGATATACTATGATCCAGAGTTTGCTTACTCCTCGATAGCTGCTGACCCAAGACATTGGGCTGATCACCCATCCTGGATATACTATGATTCAGAGTTTGCTTGCTCCTCGATAGCTACTGACCAAAGACATTGGCCTGATCACCCATCCTGGTTATACTATGATTCAGAGTTTGCTTGCTTCTCGATAGCTACTGTCCCAAGACATTGGGCTGATCACCCATCCTGGATATACTATGATCCAGAGTTTGCTTGCTCCTCGATAGCTACTGACCCAAGACATTGGGCTGATCACCCATCCTGGATATACTATGATCCAGAGTTTGCTTGCTCCTCGATAGCTACTGACCCAAGACATTGGGCTGATCACCCATCCTGGATATACTATGATCCAGAGTTTGCTTACTCGTCGATAGCTACTGACCCAAGACATTGGGCTGATCACCCATCCTGGATATACTATGATCCAGAGTTTGCACGCTCCTCGATAGCTACTGACCCAAGACATTGGGCTGATCACCCACCCTGGATATACTATGATCCAGAGTTAGCTTGCTCCTCGACCGGCTACTGACACAAGACATTGGGCTGATCACCCACCCAGGATATACTATGATCCAGGGTTTGCTTGTTCCTCGACAGGCTTCTGAGCCAAGGCATTAGACTGATCACCCATTCTGGATATGCTATGATCCAGAGCTTGCTTGCTCCTCAACAAGTTACTGACCCAAGGCATTAGACTGATCACCCATTCTGGATATGCTATGATCCAGAGCTTGCTTGCTCCTCAACAAGCTACTGACCCAAGGCATTGGCTTGTAAGTCCTTGGGGGGGGGCGTGTAAGTTCTACAAGTAGGAGTGTAATCCGTTAAAGAAGAAGATATTAAACACTTTCAGTTTAAAAGTTTTTCTTATTTTATAGTTCAGGCTATGCACACAGAAAAAGAGAAAATTCTTGTTATACAACTAAGCGCACAAATGTTCGTATAGGTTAACCTGTGTGACAGATGAATGAATTACTCTTATTGAAATCAGAGTTGCTGATTATTTAATGCCCTCCTTAACAAATGGAGTAAACATGTAGGTGCTGTTGTGTTACATTATAAAAGTAATTGGTTTTAAAATTCTTTGCTAGTTAAAATGTGTAAAAATCTTAAGTTCTATAATGCTTAACTGAATTTTAAATTATGCATGTTACTCAAAAACATATACAGTAGTAATTCATTAGCTACACACTTATAGTAAGTAAACTGCATAGCTAAGGTTTATGTACGGACAGTGTCTTTAGGTACGTATAGTTTCAATTGCGTTGACCAAAGTAATAGTGGATTTGTACACGAGCCTTCGTTTCTACGTGTGGCCGTATTACGGGGAATTACTTGCCCTGAACTGCACTGTTTCTAAGCGGTTCTATTCCTCCTCCACTTTCCTCCACTTCGTGTCCTGGCTAATCAGTTGAGGCGAAGTCTGTACTGTACAGAGTTTGATACGTTGTGAGACCACGTGTGTCACTGTTATAGTTTGTTAGTGCTGTTATAATGCCAGAAAGTCCGTCTGCTTTAGTATACAGAATCTTAATGTATGTTTCCTATGTGATAAGGTGTTGTAAAGAAGCGAGACAGTGATTTATAGACAGATTCTTTGCTGTTAGTGATACTGAAATAGAAACGGTTCGTAATCCTGTAAATAGACGTAGGGAAACGGAATGTATTTTCCTGAAATTAAACCACAGGGTTTTTAACAGAGCAAAAACTCGATGATATCGCAGAAAAGTTAGGACGAAGTCTAAAGAAATCTCTGAGAAGGTATGCACAATAATCAAGTACTTCGCAAACTTCTGTTTGGAATGCTACTAAACCTTTAAAATTAAAACCCAAATAAGATAACTGCAGTTCAGGAGTTGCAACCACCCGATGATGTGAGTAGAATTAATTTCTGCAATTGGTGTTAGTTAATGTTAATGATTGCTATATTGACCCACGTTTAACTTTTTTTTACTGACGAATTAGGTTTTATTTACATGGCCATGAAGAATTAATGAGTGATATAATTTTCAACTTCTTCCCAGAAGAAGATATGTGGATATTATAGTTACAATTTGTATAATAAATCTATGCGCTTGAATTTAAGCAAACAGCGTGCTTCCCGGTGCCAACAAAATTTCCGTTAGTCCGGCCACACGTCCAAACGAAGGCTCTGTAAAATCACATCTGTAGCATTAAACCTTACTGCACAGTTATATGGCAGGGATTTAGACAGAAAATTTGGCTGTCCAAATCGCGTGCTTCTTCAGGCAACACAACTGAAATGTACATATCTGTAGTACTGGTCGTCCACGATATGAGTGTGCTCGGTGGGAGGAAGAACTAAACTGTAACGAAACATGTGGCCGGGGAATCGGAAGGACGCCAGGTAAGGAAAACAATCAGCAGTTCCGGGCTGCATTTACTAGTGATGCTGATGCCAGCAAATGTAATGTTGTTTTCATTATACAACTGAAGAAAACTATATCTACTACGTCTGTATACTATTCCCGCTCTCAGTTTGTTATTCTGTGGGCCTAGATAATTTGTCTCACGATTTTCACACGATCGTGTGTAAACTCGGGCCCTATGACGCCAGAATTCGCGCCTTTATTTGTTACAACAATTTCCATTGGTTCTTAAGTGTCGTTACATGGCATGCTATGGCAATAAAGTGTGCCAAATTTCTGAAGTCGCGCATCTTGCTGACTTATCCCGCAAAACCCAATGTCTTTGTCCTTCTCTTAAGTACATGTTTCCTTTTCTATTTTACCTTCGAGTTCCGGGAAATGGACCACTGTTTCTGTCTCATTCTATTCTCCACCCCCTCTTTCTATTTTCTGATGTTAGCCTGTGCGCATTAGCGCGTGTGTTGATGGACTTTCACCTTTCGTTAGCTAGCTTGTCTGTTCTAATTACAGATATGTTACAAGTTGGTTTTACATATTTTGAATTATTTCCAATATTTTAACATTGATTCTTAATCCTATTTTCAATATTTTATATGCTGTTATTTCCTGTGCTTATTTATTATCGGGTATGTCCCCTTACGAGTTCCGAGTCTTTTTAAAGCCTTATCCTAAGCCTTAAGAAAACCCAGCAATATCTTATTGGAGTTACTGAGTGTTAGGCGGAAACGGCACAGATGTTACCGGATTTTTTTTTTTTTTTTACTTTTTTTGGAGAATTCGTGGAGAACTGCAAACAATAACAATCAGCGTGGGATGAGCTCTATTTCATCCACTTGAAGTATATTGTAACGCACCTTTATTGCAAATCAAGTTTCAAATCCATTAATAGTAACTATAGCTTAGTAAAATTTTTGTGAGTTCAATTTGAAACTTTTCTGATGAAACGATTCTAATAGCTGAGTTTATTGATTATATTTAACGCTGTATTACATTCCACATATATCGAATGTGCTAGTGTTTTATTTAGCACTAATCAGTTTCAGATTTTGCAAAAGGTAGATACTTCATTGTCAACCCAACCTCTTCCACTCTTCCCTCTTGATCCACATGGGAACAGTTTGTCTTAATATTGTCAATCATACGTAGGAACACAAGTTTTACTCCCTAATAATCCCTCTAATATGTATGCGTTTATCCATTGAAAACTTCTATAATATGCACATAAATATGCTGAAATAGAAGTATTGAGACAAAAATTTAAGGCAATTTTATGTAACCTCTCCGCGATTGAAACTATTGTGACAGGCATATGAATTACTTAATTCATCAAAAGTTATCATTAATATTGAAGAGTTATAATGCACCTCTCTCGCTCATTTTTACTTTCTCTACCACATACGTAGTATTTCACTGGAAATACATGTTACCTGAATCCAAAGAAAGTATTTTTAGAAAAAGGTCCGTGTGTGTGTTATCTTTAGGCATTATAACTCAGAAACGATAAGTCAGATAACTACCAAACTTGGTATTTAAGTTCAGTACCTTCCAAAGATGCGACACAAAGATTTTCAAGAAAATTAACCACCCCACACCTTACATGGAATGCTTTTCGTAAGATTCGATTTTCTAAAAAATGGCTTTAATGATTTTGATTAAAATACCATATATGAAAGATATTTACATGTAAAATAAAATGTATATCTTGAATTTTCTGAGAGTAGCCTTTAAAGTGCTCTTCATTCGGAAGGAATTTTGTATAATTTTGTATAACTGGTAAACGTTAAGCGATAGATAAAAACGTACTACACCAAAAATGCAGATCACTTTAAAATACAAAATTTATTTCGAATGAACTTTTTTGCGGCATAAGCCATTTCCGAGATATCCGTCATTAATTGTTATAATTGTTCACTACTTTATCAGCTGTTTCTCGCGATGTCATGTAAAGAACATGGGGTTGTAAGGCCAGCGTATAACGTCCAGTTCTAAAGTATTTGACTATTGTTATTCCCTTTGTTATCTATAAAGAAATGTGTAATGCAGCTATTTCCGGAAAGATTTATCTCGATTAAAATGAAGAAGATAGGAAAATAAACTTTCGTAAGAATAATTTGTATACCCACACCGGATTCTTACTTTCGGCATGGTTACACGAAAACAAGGCGTTCACCATATTATACAAGCACCACACCACTGAACTGAATAATCTGAAGTTTAACTGGAGGAGCCCGCAGGGATTTTTCTGAATTGAATTTCTAAAGCTTTTAACGGCTGAATATTTTGAACTACTTTTCTTGAATAAATCAGTAGGTTACGTTTTCTCAATGTTTAAGAGATACTAAACAACAAATTTAAACTAAATTTAATATTAGATATAAGCATAACAATCATATGTTAATTCAATTCCAATAACTTCTTAACAGCCACATTCTTACCGCGAGAGAACGGCTGCGACCAGAAAAGGCGAGAATTCACCTATTTATTTCGTTGTGTGTGAGCTAACTTCACTGTTGCCAAGTTTCAGAACTGGCTCTTTTTTCCCCTTTCTTTCCTACTTTCTCTGTTTACTCTCCCCGTTATTCGGGCTTACATCCCCCAGAACTTATAAATGGGTGCCTAGGGTCAGGCGCCTCTTGGGGAACACAGACTGTGGATCAGAGAGAACCCTGGTATGAGAGGGAGGAAGTAGATTATATGAAATGATGGCGAAATTGATGAAAGGAAAGGCACCGGTGGAATGAAACATGGCGGGGGGAACCGGAGAATCCGGAGAAAACCCACCTAGACGCCCTTCGTCCACCACAAATCCACATGCGGGTCCCTGAGATCAAACCCGGGTCGCCTAGGTGAGAGGTGGGCGGTCTAACCACTCGGGCGATGCCTAAACTTGGCTCAATGGTGCAAATTACTTTAAATATCGTATTTGCAAATCAAACATGAAGATAAAATGAATCAAATAAAATATATTTATAAAATGTACATGCAAAACAAGCAAATTTGCAGCATAATTTTCAAACAGCTGAAATATTATGCTTATTAACAAAACGGGTAAACGATGCGTTATATGCATCATAAAATATTCTTTAAATTTTAGGAAATTTAGTGCATAACTCATATATCAAGTGAGCATACTTTCTGACAACAGAGAAAAAACAGGCATTTTTATTAAAACCCTGTCCCTAATCGCATGGTGTCTTCTTCTGCCATGAATCTCTCTCCCATCAGTCATTCCTTTCTAATCAATGTTATAGTTCAGTAGCTTAGAAAGAAACCCTTGGGAGAGCTAACTCACCTTATGTGTTCCCTCTCTCTAACTGCCTTAGGCGGGCATGCCTCTCCTACTCTGTCTCTGAGTCGCTGCTTAAGCACCACAAGCCATAATTTCGTCTAGTCCGTGTTTTATTGTATTCTCACAAAATCGTTTATCAGTTAATTACACCACTGTTGTAACTATTCAACTGAGAGGCAGGACTAAAGACACAAGAGCATGGCAACAAAAATGCTGTGTTTGTAGATTGCTGTGATACAGGCCACGCAAAGAGGAAGGTGCGCGGGTGTGAAAACAAGGTTTGCATATAACTAGCGATAGAATCTCACATATATACGGTATTATCATGGAATATCTTCCAAAAGTTAACTCGCACTTTTTATGGTATTTCATAGCCTTCTCTCCCCTGTCTATGTCTTCAAGGGAAAAAGTACCTCCCTGACTTATTTTCATAATACAAGTTATTTCAATTGAAGTTTTACAAACAAAGCTGGCGGTTTTAATTCTTTTACAGGAAGACCAATCTACATTACCATCATCAAGATCATCTCCAAACTATGTTTTTAACATACCTCTTACATAACTGGAATAAGGATTTTAGTTTTAGGGTTATCACGATGTAAACAAGATCCTATTAAATTTCTCTACACCATAAAATTCCTGTGTTAACAGCAGTGACATGGCACTTGTTTCCCGTTTATCAGCTCACTTTCTGTTTAAGACACCTCATTGGATAACTGAGTAGCTAAAGTCAAAAGACAAGTGGAATTGTAGTATAACAAATATAAGTTGGTATTTAGTTAAGTATAACTTCTTCTTGAAGTTGTTATACTATAGTCTTGTTGTTCCATTGTCTGTTATTTTTAAAACAACTTAATTATTCATTTTATCTACCATTACCCACCGTTTTTTCTGCATATCCATACCTCCAATGCTTCCAGCCATTTTTCCTCACTTGTCGGGCTAACAAATTTTCACTAGTAGTCTTTTTGTTCTTAGTTCAGTCTTCAAGGGTCCTAGAAGATCCTTCTTTGTACGCTAAAATTTTCCTTTCACATATATTACCACTGTATGACTTTCTGAAACACTTTATGCTACTGCTTCTGGTATATCCTAAGTATATAGAGGTCTTCATTTGCTCCATTAGGTCATCTCAAATTGGTAACAGCTTTTTCACATTAATTTCACTTTCCCTATATGTGTCCCTAAAATGATTTTATTCCTAATTTCCCTCTAAGTGTTATTGCTTTGCTATTTGTTGTTATGAATACACAAGTTTTAACAATATTGGAGGAAATTATAATTGTTAGGAACTAAAAATAAGTACGGTTCTAGAGAAATGTTTAATTCTCTGGACTGGACTAGTGAACGGAGTCGACACTTAGCTCAAGGGATCTATTGTGCGTATTTTGTTTTATATACCCCCCGGGAGGAATGGCTGAGGTGAGGGAACCTAAAATTTAGGTTTTATTTATGGTCGTTCTTTAACTTTTATGTTTCTTTGCGTCCCATTCTATATTTGGCGTGAAAGACCGGAACTTCTACCCAGAGGCCTCTTTATCAGGCTTGAGGTTCTTTTACGCGCCGTAAATCTACGACAAGGGATCACCGGCTTTAATTCCCTTCCGAAAGCAGCCATGCTAACAATTTTTATACCCGAAAAAATCCATGGCTCTCCACCGAGTTTGAACCCGCGACCTTGGGAACTAGAGGCTAGCATGGTATCCCTAGACCACGGAGGACAACAGTCGAGGGACCCGCGGGAGACACGCGGGTTGCAGAACGAAGCCGACGCAAGTGGACAGAGACGCGCAGAGTTCCCGAACAGTTCAAGGCTTGACTACCATGCCACAGGAGAGCCGCTCGGAGCAGTCCCTCCAATGGGACTGGGGAAACATTTCCAAAGTGCAAGCCTCTGCGCCATCTTCCCGACACCGACCAAACCACAGCCCCGAAGTCAATTTGGAACATGAAAGGTAAATGAAATGAGAGAGCAAAGCCGTAATAGAAGACACCACTCCAGTATTCACCATTGTGAACCTGGGAAAACCACGAAAATTCCATGGTCAGAGTGGGGACCACAGGGAATCAAACCCGAGACCTCCCGAATGCAAGCCTCACGTATTACCGCGGAGCCATCCCGCTCGGTATGTTTAATCCTCACTCCATGCTGCGATTCCCGCGGGAACCAGGTCCGACCTCACGCTCACTGTATGCTTTGCCTGCAGGATATCTGCGAAAGACGACAGTATACGGTTAGCATGCCGAATCCCTTCGAGCCCCTTATGGACTGATTTCTTTATCAAGATTTCCTTACCTACTTCTCTACCAAGATGACCTTTAAGGGGAAATGTAGGTCCAAGTGACAGAAAATATTAAATTTACCATAAATCATTAATTTGCTTAGCTAAAAAATTTAAACGTTTGGGGGATTTAGCATAATTGCTTGCAAGTTCTATTTTTTCCAGAGGTTTTCCTTTGCATTATGCCAATTTGTGGTTTGCTATAACCTAACCTGGCAGTGCTAAAGGTACGGGAAATTTTAAAAAAATCAAATACAGATATAGAACTGATATTTTTCACAGTTTCACAACACATTATGCCTAGCAAACCCCTGCATAAATAATTTTAAAATATTCATTATTGATTCTTTGAGAAAACAATATTTCTAAAAATTATCATTCTTCTCTCCAAGACAAATACTATAAATTGTGATATAGAAGCACAATGCCTACAGGGAATATTTCATTATTAAATGATATAAAAGTGTGAGAAATTTCATTATTTATCCCTAATAGCGTTTTTTAAGAAAATATTCCTTAAGTGCAGAACAATGTAAGTTTCATGAAACGTGTCTCAAAGTTTGGAAAAACGTGCCACATGCTAAAACTTATTTCAGGTATCTAACCCTATCTCTACAACCAAAGACGCAGTGTTTGTCGCTTGAAACAAGGTTGATATGCCTGCTCACAGGCGTCTGATACAAAATGGAACCATTCCTGCAGTTTGAACTCTCGAATTTGTAAAAATAATTAATAAGTGCATAGCGGCTGAAAATATTGGTCTTTTACTTTCTCTACCGGGTACAGAGTACGTTGAAAAGTTATTACATTGCACCTAAAAATTCGATACCGAGATTTCACCGAAAATACATATTTTGAGCCCTCCTGAATAAAAAAAATAGAAAAAGACCCGTGTGTGTCTGATTATCCGTATATGTATATGTGTCTGTGAACAGCATAACTCAAAAACCAAAAGTCGGATAAATACCAAACTTGGTATTTAAGTTCAGTATCTTTCAAAGATATGACACAAAGGATTTCAAGAAAATCCCCCACCTCAAACTACCCTTTACATGGAAGATTTTGCGAATTTTTTTCATTTCTGAGAAATGGCTGTAACGATTTTAATTAAAATGCCATATACGTATTAAACATACTTGTATTAAAAATAAAACGTATATCTTAATTTTTTGGGGGGAATAGCCCGGGTAGTCCCCTTCTTTGGGAAGGAATTTTGTATAACATAGATAGACGAAATCGTACTACACAAAAAATGTGGATCTCCCTTATAACACGCAGTTTAATTCAAATAACGTTTTTCGTCGTAGATATGTCATTTTTCGAGATATCCGTTATAAATAGTTCGCATTGTTCAATACTTTGTCGTTCAAGCCCTGGCGACATTCAGTTGTTTCTCGCGATTGCATGGAGAGAGTATGTAATTTCAAGGCTAGCGTCCAGAACTTAAACATTTTACTATCGCTGTTCCCTTTGTATTGTTACATGTTGGGGTGAAAGCCGAAACGGTTACCAGAAAATTATTAATTTAGGTCACCTCAACACGCACATGGGGGGGGGGGGTGCACAACTCGCTGCCAGCAAAAATTTCGGGACCTTCGTGTGTAAATTTAAGGGCAAGGCGTGGGTTTTTATATTACATTGAAAGATTACATAACACACATTACCTGGATTTATTCACAAAAACGTTTGGCTTCTCTAAATAGTTAACACAGGAAACAGGATGAAGGGGGATGCCACAGACCGTAGACCGGCCACACACGAGTGGTTCCAACGACCACTTACTCTGGAGTGACGCGATCTTGCCCCCAGCAGGCGTCATACCAGAAAATTCAAAACAGATCTCTCCCTTTATCGTGATCCGCACCGAAAGGAGAGACCGTTAAGCCGAAATATGTCTAAGAGACCCAATAATGCTACGTCTGGTAGCAACAATACAGTATAACAGTGCATCTGGTAATGACAATAAAATTAATATATCACAGTATCTATAACGAAATGTGTGATGTAGCTGTTTCTGCAAAGGTTTATTTCGATTAAAATGTAGTAGATAGAAAAATAACCTTTGTATGAATAATTTGTATACCTAATAATAAACTATATAGGGTAGAGAAGGCACTCTGAATCAGTACATCAGATTTTTCAACTTTAAAGTCCATGTAGAGCTCCAGTTCCGTGGATCGAACCAGTGTCTCCACAGATAGTAACGTTACCGCATATTCACAAAGTGACCATATGTCTTAAGCCCCTTGTACACCATCAAACTTTTTTTTTTCAATTCAAGAGTTTACAAGAAAACTTGTAAACTAATTTTCAATATGTGACAAGTTTGGAAAAGACTTGACAAGACCTGGCAAGACTTGACAAATCTTGACAATGTCAAAAATGTGTGTTTACAAGTTGTCTCTTCGCCAAACTGAAACCCTTCAGAACACATTGGTAACACTAGTCTGCATGATATCGGAGGACTGAAAATAAATAAGTGATTCTGACTCACTTTTTATGCTGATTTCAGAACTGCTTTTATTTTTTTTCTTTCACGTACAGTTTTTTCACAATTTCACTTCTAAAATATAGAGATATAAAGATATTACTTCCGCCACTACACATAAAATTGGGCTTGATGAAGCAGTTTGTAAGGGCTCTATCACAGGATGGATACTGCTTCAAGTACCTTTCCAAGTAGTTTCCCTTCATTACAGAAGACAAATTAAAGGCTGGAATTTTTGTTGGTCCTCAAATAAAGAAATTGATGAAGGATGAAGATTTTGAGAAGACAATGAATGAGAGAGAAATAGAAGCATGGACCGCCTTCCGATCAGTTACTGAAAACTTCTTAGCCAATAACATAGATCCTAATTACAAAGCCATTGTCGAAACAATGTTGGAAAATTTCAAAAAGATGGGTTATAACATGAGTGTAAAGGTGCATTTTCTGCATTCACATATCGACTACATTTCAGAAAATCTGGGACATTATAGTGAAGAGCAGGGTGAAAGTTTTCACCAAGATATTAAGGAAATGGAGAGGAGGTACCAGGGGAGATGGAATGAAGCTATGATGGCCGACTGCTGTTGGATGTTAAGGAGGGACAGTAATCTTCAAGGATCTGCAAGGAAATCAAAGAAGAGAAAGTTTGAAAAAAATTAAATGAAACACTTTGGCTTCTTGTTTTGTTAAAATGTAGGCATGAAATAAATTAGGAGAGTTCTTGAGAGTATTCTTAAAATGTTTCTTGAATAAAAACTTAACCTTGTGTGAAACGGTATTTGAATACTTTTCTATGCTCATTAGTAAAATTGTCAAAACATTACTTAATTTATGTAAAAACCTGACGTGATAGAAAAAAACTAAGTTATTTCTGGAATCAGCATAAAAACTTGATTCAAGAACACCTACTTTTTAGAAATCATCTGACAAAATGTTTGAAAATGCAGACTAGTGTAATTTATCACGCGCAAAGCAATTTAGTATTAGCGTCACAGTATAACAATTCACAATGAAATATTGTTCTTTACTAATATTATGTAGCACTTTCACGTATTATATCCAATGAAATCACATTACGAGTGTGGAATACAATGAAAATAACACCAGCTGATACGTTACCCACGCTATATAACATTGCATTAATGTATACTTAGTTCGGAAAACTGTCTGGCAATTATTTCTTCATAACCGCCTTCATCTGCTCCTGGTAATCCACGGAGCCCTCGATGTACAGACATGGCCAGCTTATGTACAACCTAATCAGTTCGCATACGACATACCTTGGCCAGGTAGCCACTTTTGTTTACTTTTCGCTTTCAGCCAGTTGCAGATTTCGTGACGGACTGTAAATATTCACATTTCATTGGCCAAAGCCATCAAATCATTGTGAAATCTTTAAGCGTTTAGAGCATGTCTTTATTTGCTTTCAAGACTTTAAAAGTATTGAGCAATTTGACAAGAAGAGTTGCGAAGTTGTGACAAATCTTGAAAAGGCTTGTAAAGTATTGAATTTGATAAAATTTGATCGTGTACAAGGGGCTTAAGAGTGTTTGAAAATGACAACTCCATCCTCAGTTTCTCTCTCCACTTCTGTTTACGTAATCCGTACAGAGCGGGTGATCAACCATACCCTCGTTTTCTGTAAACTGTCTCCTGGAGACAGACAACCACTTTCATTTTCTGATAACGACCAATAAAAGATGTTTGCAGCACATTCCAAAATACATTATGTTCGCTGTCATATATACGAGTATATCCTCTCGAGTCACGAGAGACACTATACTTCAAATCTTAAACCCTCTTCGGTTATTAATTATGTTAAGATATACTGGCAGCACATTATTTACTTTGTTAGTTATTCATAATCTTCTTCCAATTATAGGTGCATTTTAAGCGATAATTTCAAGTATCTTTTATCAAGTTTGTCACTTGATTTCTACATAAAATACACATCAGGAATGTGAAGCCCGGGATTTAAAGTACTTACAGCATTGTAAGTCGACATTGGGATATGTCATCTCAATACAATTTGAGATCTCCTTGTGGTTTACCGGGAAAAATGTGAATCAGTTGGGGAATTTAATGCCTTGCCGGCATGTTGCGTGGTAGCTCAGTGGTTAGAGCAACCGGACGGAGACTGGGAGATCCGTGGTTCAAGTTCCGGCTTTGACATTTAATTTGAATTTTTCACTCACCTGATTCTATCTTTCCAACCTTGTCCAACACACGGCTTGTGTGGAACAATTAATTACGTCAGGAATACTTAGATTTTGCAAATTCTTGGTTTAGATAAATACAGTAACTCCATTTTAACCGAACGAGATGGCTCTAAGGTAACGTGTGAAGCTCGAATTTGGAAGGTCCCGGGTTCCATTTCCGTCAACCACCCACATCAACATTGGGTTCTTCGTGGTTTTCACTGATCGGTGGGCGTATCCTCAGGTGGTTTCTCATCTATCACGGTTCCCTTTCCAATATTTTCCTTTCATTCCGTTTCCTTCATCTTTTATGTGTGTTTCTAGGTTACGTGGCGTATGGTGGTGCCGGAGATTCGTGGACAACAGAGGGTTGCTTGGTCGATGGCTGATTCATCGCCTTATCTGGGCAGGTCCAACAGTGGGGCGGCTCTTCGAGCTTGGAACTCTTAAGGACCACCCCGCGTCTCTGTGGCCTGTTTATCTGCGGCTGTGGCCTCTTGTAGTTCCTTACTTCATGCTTTCCTCTTTGGGGGTGGCACCACAATACATCTATGTAGGTCTGTAACTCCATTTTATTTTCAAAATCCTTAGATTTAGTCTTTAATTTTTGTGTTAAGTATTAATTATTTTTTCAGTGCTCTATAAATTTAGTGAAGGATTGTTTTTCTTTGCGACAAAATGTACTAAAATAGTTTTATAACAATACAAATATGACTTAAACGTCTTAATAAAACTGTTAACTACAGTACAATATTCTTTCATTGTCTACTTAAAAAGAAATCCCCCCAACGCAAAGTACACAACTTTAAGCATATTTGTTTAGAAACAGCGGAAAGTGTAGTTTCTAATAGCATATGCAGTGGCGTGCATAAAATTTGGCCCATACTGGAACGGAGATGTTTATGTTGTTACTGACAAAAACTAGCCACACTCCCTACCAGCGTGACCACCTTTCTTTTCGAGCATCATTCTAGCCACTGGAATGGCAGGGTACTTTACCTCCCTCAAAGTATGGCCGACCTGCCGAAGGTTAACATCAAAACTTAAACCTTATGTTTCATGCTACACTACACTTTTTTTAATACCGGGTCAGTAACAACACAAATAGCTCTGTTCCATTATGGACCACATTTTATGCGCGCCAGTGAACATGTTTCGAATAGATACAGATTAATTAAATGGGTGGCCTACTAGTGATTTCTGTAGGAGCTTCAATGAAGCTATACTGGAGACTTAAATAAGATTTCAAAATAATCTCCACTCTTCTCTGCACACAATGTGCCTTCCAATCGCTACATTATAAATGTTACAACTATTCGAATTCTTATTAGTCCGCCATCTCAGTCAGTAAGTCATAATACAACAGATACAATGTCAAGGAAATGTGAGATCACTTGTTCTGGGGATCTGTATGGCAATTATATTTAGCAAAATGATTCAAAATCTTTATTTGCAACGGATAGTGAGAAATAACTCACTCTGTAATTAATAGCTTTTAGTGCATTACAAAATAGTCGCTGCATCATTAGTGGTCGTAAGGGTTATGTAGTCTGTATTGTGTGGTCTTTGCTATGACTCGTATGTATCATACGGTATATGTAATCAGTAGACGGTACACTGAACACGAGAAGTAAAATAACAAAGCAAAAGTACTAAAATATGCGCATAGGATTTTTCAGTCGAAACAGGGGAATTTAAACATATGACATCCTGAGATTCTAATTTTAAAAAGGAGGTGCCATTCTTTTTAGAAGTGTGCAATATTTTTGTATTTTACACACAGCAAGAGAATAGCTACACTAAGGTTCTTCTTACAGAGCGGTATTGCGGTGAAGTGTGAGACTCTGTTGGGAGGTCCTAGGTTCAATTCCCGTTGGGTCGGCCATTCTGACCTTGAGTTATTTCGCGGGTTTCCCTAGTTGGTAGGCAAATGCTGGGATGGATTATATAACGTCACGGATTTTCTTGTCTCCCATGTTCAGTCATTTCATTTCCTTATCGTGTTTCAGGTTTGAAGGATCAGGCGAGTGTGTGGCGGTGGAACTTGCTTTGTGGAACTGTCTACCCTGGCGTTCGGTGTGGCACGAGCCCTTAGAGAGACCTCTTAGCGGAGAGAGTTGGGTCTTTGGAGTGGGGGGAGCCGCCGGCGTCATAATGTAATATCTTGCTGGAGGTTTCCGGAAGCATAAAAGGCGACAGTAACCCAGCCTGCCACTCCGGATCTGGTCGCTTCCTGTGTCCTTCGCTGCATCTCTTCCTCTTGAAGGTTTCCGGAAGCACAATAGGCGACTGTAAGCCAGCCTGCCACTCCGGATCTGGTCGCTTCCTGTGTCCTTCGCTGCATCTCTTCCTCTTGAAGGTTTCCGGAAGCACAATAGGCGACTGTAACCCAGCCTGCCACTCCGGATCTGGTCGCTTCCTGTGTCCTTCGCTGCATCTCTTCCTCTTGAAGGTTTCCGGAAGCACAATAGGCGACTGTAACCCAGGCTGCCACTCCGGATCTGGTCGCTTCCAGTGTCCTTCGCTGCATCTCTTCCTCTTGAAGGTCTCCGGAAGCATAATAGGCGACTGTAACTCAGCCTGCCACTCCGGATCTGGTTGCTTCCTTGTCCTTCGCTGTACCTCTTCCTCTTGGAGCCGGAAGCACAATAGGCGACTGTAAGCCAGCCTGCGACTCCGGATCTGGTCGCTTCCTGTGTCCTTCGCTGCACCTCTTCCTCTTGAAGGTTTCCGGAAACATAATAGGCGACTGTAACCTAGCCTGCCACTCCGGATCTGGTCGCTTCCTAAGTCCTTCGCTGCACCTCTTCCTCTTGAAGGTTTCCGGAAGCATAATAGGCGACTGTAACCCAGCCTGCCACTCCGGATCTGGTCGCTTCCTGTGTCCTTCGCTGCATCTCTTCCTCTTGAAGGTTTCCGGAAGCACAATAGGCGACTGTAACCCAGCCTGCCACTCCGGATCTGGTCGCTTCCTGTGTCCTTCGCTGCATCTCTTCCTCTTGAAGGTTTCCGGAAGCACAATAGGCGACTGTAACCCAGGCTGCCACTCCGGATCTGGTCGCTTCCAGTGTCCTTCGCTGCATCTCTTCCTCTTGAAGGTCTCCGGAAGCATAATAGGCGACTGTAACTCAGCCTGCCACTCCGGATCTGGTTGCTTCCTTGTCCTTCGCTGTACCTCTTCCTCTTGGAGCCGGAAGCACAATAGGCGACTGTAAGCCAGCCTGCGACTCCGGATCTGGTCGCTTCCTGTGTCCTTCGCTGCACCTCTTCCTCTTGAAGGTTTCCGGAAACATAATAGGCGACTGTAACCTAGCCTGCCACTCCGGATCTGGTCGCTTCCTAAGTCCTTCGCTGCACCTCTTCCTCTTGAAGGTTTCCGGAAGCATAATAGGCGACTGTAACCCAGCCTGCCACTCCGGATCTGGTCGCTTCCTTGTCCTTCGCTGCATCTTTTCTTCTTGAAGGTTTCCGGAAGCATAATAGGCGACTGTAACCCAGCCTGCCACTCCGGATCTGGTTGCTTCCTGTGTCCTTCGCTGCATCTCTTCCTCTTGAAGGTTTCCGGAAGCATAATAGGTGACTGTAACCCAGCCTGGCACTCCAGATCTGGTTGCTTCCTTGTCCTTCGCTGCACCTCTTCCTCTTGGAGCCAGAAGCACAATAGGCGACTGTAACCCAGCCTGCCACTCCGGATCTGGTTGCTTCCTTGTCCTTCGTTGCACCTCTTCCTCTTGGAGCCGTAAGCACAATAGGCGACTGTAACCCAGCCTGCCACTCCGGATCTGGTCGCTTCCTGTGGCCTTCGCTGCACCTCTTCCTCTTGGAGTCAGAAGCACAATAGGCGACTGTAACCCAGCCTGCCACTCCGGATCTGGTTGCTTCCTTGTCCTTCGTTGCACCTCTTCCTCTTGCAGCCGGAAGCACAATAGGCGACTGTAACCCAGTCTGCCACTCCGGATCTGGTCGCTTCCTGTGTCTTTCGCTGCACCTCTTCCTCTTGAAGGTTTCCGGAAGCATAATAGGCGACTGTAACGAAGCCTGCCACTCCGGATCTGGTCGCTTCCTGTGTCCTTCGCTGCACCTCTTCCTCTTGAAGGTTTCCCGGAAGCATAATAGGCGACTGTAACCCAGCCTGCCACTCCCAATCTGGTCGCTTCCTGTGTCCTTCGCTGCATCTCTTCCTCTTGAAGGTTTCCGAAAGCATAATAGGCGACTGTAACCAAGCCTGCCACTCCGGATCTGGTCGCTTCCAGTGTCCTTCGCTGCACCTCTTCCTCTTGAAGGTTTCCGGAAGCATAATAGGCGACTGTAACCCAGCCTGCCACTCCGGATCTGGTCGCTTCCTGTGTCCTTCGATGCACCTCTTCCTCTTGAAGGTTTCCGGAAGGATAATAGGCGACTGTAAACCAGCCTGCCACTCCGGATCTGTTCGCTTCCTGTGTCCTTCGCTGCACCTCTTCCTCTTGAAGATTTCCGGAAGCACAATAGGCGACTGTAACCCAGCCTGCCACTCCGGATCTGGTCGCTCTCTGTGTCCTTCGCTTCACCCCTTCCTCCTGGAGGTTTCTGGAAGCACTATAGGCGACTGTAACCCAGCCTGCCACTCTGGATCTGGTCGCTCTCTGTATCCTTCGCTCACCTCTTCCTCTTGGAAGTTTCTGGAAGCACAATAGGTGCCTGTGACCAAGCATGCTACTCCGGGTTTGGTCGCTCTCTGTGTCCTTCGCTTCACCCTTCCTCCTGGAAATTCCCGGAAACCCAATAGGCTACTGTGCTCTTAAATGCCGAAATGTTCTTCTTCCAGAAACTGAGGCAGAGCCTATCTCCCTCAGAATAAGTCCATGCAGCTTGGACAAGTAGGCCATCCATTCCACCGCTCATTATATTTCCGAGACAGTCTGTAGATATTATTTCTAACTGAGCAAATTCACCGAGAAAATTTAGGGATGGGATCAGAGGCAGGTTGTCAGATAACACTTGCAGATTAAACGAGAAGCGCTCGAGACAAACAAATGGTACCCAACCGGTAACAGTGCGCAACCTTTAATACCTGGCAGGTGCGCCAGTGCTTTATAGAATACCTTAAAGCTCTCAAAAACTGTCCCTACTAGGTTTAACATTCATTCATTATCTGTTTACCCTCCTCTTATGTAGGACTTACACCCCCCAGGACTTACAGGCGGGTGCCTGGGGTCAGAGGCCCGTCAAGGAGCAGACACTCATGGATCAGACAGAACATCCAGGATGGGTGATCAGCCCGATGCCTGGAATGGGATGAAGGTAGTAGATGAAGCGAAATGTTGGTGAAATGGATGAAAGGAAAGGTGATGATGGAGCAGTTGGTGGAATGAATGGCCCAGACGATGCTTCGTCCACCACAAATCCCACATGCGGGTCCCTGGGATCGAACCCGGTCCGCCTCGGTGGGAGGCGAGCGGTCTAACCACTCGGCCACGGCGCCGCCTTAGGTTTAACCATTTGGAAAAAAATATTGTACAATTACACTACAGGATTTGAAAATAAAATAGCTTACGCTGTGAATTCCAAAAACTAACCCGAACCTTATCTTCAATCATATAGTACCGGATTTTTGTTTTAATTACCCTTAGCTTCTATTTTCAGCTCTTTATGCATATACAAAAGTACACCGCTTGGACAAAGAGGACAAAGTTGTCCACTTGAGTTTTAGAACCCCTGGGCAACTATAATTTCGAAAAAGTTTTAAAAATTTGTCCATACCGATATTTTCAAACCGTTGTGTACAAATCTGTACATCAGGAGAAAACTTTGAATATTCAAAAAACTGCCTTATTCTTATTTTCAACACCTTACTTGCAGATTTTGCAGTTTTTGTTCATATGGATATGAGTTTGTACACTTACAATGTAGGATACGGGGAAAACTACACAATAACTACATTTTCTAGAGAACATATTTGGTCCATACTTTCAAACCCTAATGCACAGATCTACACCAATTAACCTATTTGAGTAAAACATATTATTTTATAGGACTGACAAAATGGTCGTACAGGGAGAGCAGTGTGCCATTCCCGCCAAACACATTCAACCTCCCAACTTCCAAACTCTACCCCAATCCTTATTTTTAATATTATAGGACCCTGAATTGTTTGAGAACTACCCGGCTCTTGTTTTAAATCCTCATATTTAAAACTGCTCTGCGCCGTAGCGTAGTGGGTTAAAGCATGGTGGTGCGGTTCCCAGCCACGGAATGCACTTGGGTTCCAGTCTGCTCATGTGGGATCGGATTCTTCGGCCTATGCATCGTGATGCGTTTGCAGAGCTACAAAAGATAGCGGTCTGTAGGTCACGAAAGGCAACGTTCCGGCTAGAGAAAGCATGGTGCTGACCATATCATCTCCCCGTATCGGCTGGATGATTTTCCACGTCTGTCTTGCGTATGTGGGCGTGAAGTCGGTAGCCGGGTGGGTAGGCCAAGGCCCTCAAGTGCCACAGATTTAACTTTATATTTAAGCTTGCCACTCGGAGCACAAATTTGTGCACCTATTTCGTAGGAGTTGGCGAAAATTTCAGTCTACTTATACATTTTCTTACGTACAAATGTTCACCTTTTACCTTATTTGTGCAAACCTTAGGGCACTTATTTTCATAGCTCTCAATGAAAATAAGTTACTCACGGCTTTCAAAAGCTAGCATTAACCTTAGTTTCAATTCTTTAATTACAGAATGCATTCGCGCAGCTAATGGTTAATAAAAAAATGCAATTGGAATTGATCTATAAGTGGTTAAACTACGAAGCCCAGGACTTAAAGTACTTACAGCATTGTAAGTCGCCATTGGGGTATGCCATCTCAGTACAATTTGAGATTTTCTTGTGGTTTACCGGGAAAAAGTGTGTCAGCTGGGGAATTTAATGTCCTACCGGACGGAAACCGGAAGATCCGTGGTTCAAATTCCGGCTATGGCAAAGTATGCAAATGTTATATATTAGATACTTTTTAATGTATTCACAGGCAAGTTTTCTGGAACAATTCCACAGTATGTTCGTGCTGGGGCTGTACCTTTTGCGACCATAGTGCGATTATTCTATTTTTAGCTTCCGTTATTATTTCTAACCCACTTTCAATAAATATTAATGTATTCTTATACATCTGAAACACACAAATCCGTTTCTTTGTCTGATTAATGGTGTTACTGGGCCACTGAATCTGTTACCACCAAGTTGCGCCTTCAGAGATCTCTCGAAATACAATGCGTCATAAACGATATCCTTTCAGAGAGAAAGGAACTTGAATCGTAGAAGCCGTGTCGGCAGCTTGCTCATAAAGGGAACAGAAGCTGAAAACAGTTGAATGTGTTTGGCGGGAATGGCACACTGCTCTCCCTGTACTTCCTCTTGCGAAACCAAACAATACTCCGGGCAGAGTACATTAACAATGACGAAAGAGAAGGGTGACTTGAGACAAAACATTTTGTGGGGGAGGAGTAAGAAGAATGTAACAGGGGTTGGATTTATTTGCTTTGGGGTGAATATTAATGTCTACAGCTTTTATTGAAAGGAGGGGATGCACATCCAACCCTAAGGGTTCATGACGTCACCAGCAACACAAGATTGTTTTTTTCGTGGCGCCGACGCAACATTTTTAGAGATATGAAAAATAAAAGGTCTGTTTTATCTAACGCATAATGACGTTTTATTTCCTTTCTTCAAAAGTCCTCTTTGTATTCGTCATTTCCAAATGCTTGCCAACAGAAACGCGCCTTAAATATCGTATTCTGAACAGAAATATGGCAGTTCCTGTTCTCGCACAAAACATTTCAGCAGTAAAAATATATTTGAAACAATATATCTTAGTTTGAGGCAATATTTTTAACACTTAAAATGATTTCAGTCTAATTATATAATATGTAAATTCAATAACAGCCCGCCTTGAAACAATATGTGTATGTAATAATTTGTAAAACGTATGTAACAGTCATTGCATATGATTGTATTATTATATCCAGGTGCAATAATGTTATGTGAATATATTACGTAATTTAATAATGTAGGAGCTGTGAGAATAATAGGTTAAAAGTTGCTAACAATGAGGTAACAATGAGGTAAGTTTGAGGCAATAATGAATTTAAAAGTTTAAATGCTACTAGTCATTATTGGAGCAATAATAATGTAACATTTGAGACAGTTTAAAAATAGCCAATCAACAACCAGAAAAAGCTTTAGTTAAATGAAGGTATTCTATTGGATTAGGAATAGTCAATCAGAGACTTTAAATACAGAAATTTACAAGTTTAGGCGTTTGAAATCAATTCAGTTCCCTGCAGACAGTGTTTGTAACCTGATGCGAGATGCGTCCTCTAGAGATTATAATACGTATTCGTATGAGACGAAAATAGTTTACATATTAAAAAGTGCAAGTATTTAATAAAAACATCTCACAGATCTCTCTCTATATCAGTGAAGTGTTATTTAAATCGTGTCAAGCATTAATAAAGAGAGTGAAGTAAAAATTATAATCTGTGTAAGCCTACATTCTTTAGTCATACCACAACCCTGCTAAGAGAAACGTGTCTCTAACAATAATACTGACGAAGCCAAGGCAAACACAAATACATAATATTTAAAGAAACAGTCAAAATTACAAAGTTAATAATATTTTTAAACTTAGGGCGAAGGCTACCGGAAAGCGGGTACTATACGTGTGGTTGCAACAAATTTCAAGTTCGGTTCCCCAACAGCTGAAATATAATACAACTCCTTCAATACAAACTACTTCAAGTTGTTCTCTTGATTAATGCAAACGTTAACAAAATGCACGCAAAATACGCAAGAATTGAGCTCTGAGGAAAAGTACTTAAACCTCTTGAATAAATCTCACTGAACAGTAATAAACATTCATTATATTTAAAATAAATAGTATATTAAATCATTTTTGTACATTCCTGGATACCGTAATTTTGACAGGAACATACAAAGAATTTAATTAAGAAATAATAGTGAGATAGAAATAATTTCAATAAATAATTTCTGTATATTAAATTGATGTACAATGTAATAATCTTGAATTGAAAAGATTTGTCCAAAGAAAAAGGTAATTAGTGAGCAAAGTCATTAGTAACAGCTGGGGAGCGAATGCGTTAATATATAATTCCTGAATTGCAGTTAAGGTTATAAGTAGGACCCGGATTTTTAGGTGGAATAAACCTTCATTTTAGGTTTCTTATGTGCTTAAAATAGGTTTCTTTAGGTTTTTTTGTTTTGTTTTGCTTTGTGGGTCAATACAGGTATCATAATTTTGATTTTCTGGTACTTGTAAGATTTATTTTTTAGCATTGCAGTAGATACATACATTCTCAAATGTTCTGGCCTAAACGATTTCCTATTATCACGTAACACATTCTTGTATGAAGAAAAGGTTCTTTCAACGGAACATGACGTCACTGGAGCGTAGAACATAGATATCAGTGCAGCAGATTCTAGGGGTAGTTCTCCTGTATACTTTTCTCGCTGCAATACTGAATAAATGATTTTCATATCTTCAAAAGCAGGATTTCGTTGAAGAATCATCTGCAATTTCGAAGAACATGCAATTCCCACTGGTCCAGGTATTTCTTTACTGTAAACATTGCCAATGATATCTAGAGCATCTTTCAGTGGCAAAGTTGTAGCTTCTGGTATAAAACAAAAATGTGTCTTAAAGTATGCAAGGGAAGCGGCAAGAGTGGGGCGCTCGAATGATTTCTTAGCCTTGGCAATGCAGGAAGTTTCTGTTTCATCCAATTCATTGACGATATTTTTATCGTCTTTTAGGTGCTCGGCATAGTAAATGGCAGCAGACAGCCAAGTTCTGACCCATTAGGTGTCACCACGTCACATGTGCTGCGTCTAACTGTAGTAACTTGAACTATCTACTGTCTATAAGTGTTGGAAATAATTTTACAATGAGTTTCAATCCGAAAATAACATTCTTCATTTCGAGCTTTATTTATGGACGCTCTTTAACTACTATGATTTTAAGAAGTTTGTTGCTTTACGTATGGAAAGCCGATTTTAAGTAGGAGTTGTATTTTAGTTCAAATGTTGGGGAGCCGAACTTGTAGTAGTTGCAACCGCACGTATAGTAAACAGTTTCCGGTAGCCTTCGCCCCAAATGTACTTTCAGGCGGCCTTTGCCCCAAGTTTAAAAAAATATTAACTTTGTAATTTGACTGTTTCTTTAAATATTATATATTTATGTTTGCCTCGGCTGCGTCAGTATTATTGTTAGAGACATGGAT
Source organism: Deroplatys truncata (assembly GCA_030765065.1). Classification (NCBI taxonomy): domain Eukaryota; kingdom Metazoa; phylum Arthropoda; class Insecta; order Mantodea; family Mantidae; genus Deroplatys; species Deroplatys truncata. The sequence continues at coordinate 671,304,531 of CM060990.1, forward strand.
ATCCTGGCAGGGTTGTGGTGCGACAAGAATGCAGGCTTACGCAGGTTATAATTTTACTTCACTTCTTTTATTAATGCTTGTCACGATTTAATTAACACTTCACTGATATAGAGAGAGAGAGAGAGCTGTGAGATGTTTTTATTAAATACTTGCACTTTTAACACGTAAAACTATTTTTTGTCTCACACAAAATACGTATAAAATTTCTCGAGGACGTGTCTCACGTCTGGTTAGGAACACGGTCTACTAGTAACTGACTTCTGAATTTGTAAATTTTTCTCCTTTTCAATTTCTGATTGGCTAATCCTAGTCCAATAGAATACCTTCATTTAACTAAAGCTTTTTCTGGTTGTTGATTGGCTATTTTTATAAACTGTCACTAAAATTACATTATTGCATCCAAGAATCACAAGTATCATTTAAACTTTCTAATTCATTATTGCCTCAAGATTACCTCATTGTTAGCAACGTTTAACCTATTATTCTCACAGCTCCTACATTATTAAATTACGTAATACATCCACATAACATTATTGAACATGTTACAATAATATAAACATATACAATGACTGTAATATACACTTTTTATATATTGTTTCACACACATATTGCTTTAAGGCGGGCTGTTATTGAATTTATATTTATATAATTAGATTGAAATCATTTAAGTGTTAAAAATACTGCATCAGGTTCTTAGCGTCCTATTCTATATTTGGCGTGAAAGACCGAAAATTTTGCTCAGAAGCCTGGTATCAGCCTTGACATTCTTTTACGTGCCGTAAATCTACCACACATGACCATCGGCTTTACTTTCCTTCCGAAGAAAGCCATGCTAAGGATTGTTACGCCCAAAAAATCCATCGCCCTCCGCCGCTTTTAAACTCGCAACCTCGGCAACTAAGGCTAGTTTGGTACCCCTAGAACACGGGGGACGACTGGGGTTTTACCGGTAAGCATTTTAGCGACTCGCGGCAAGTTACACTTCTAGTTTATTTTATTGCAGAAACAGTTATTTCAAACGGTGAAATTGATACTGAAGAAGTTAGCAGGTATAATAAATCAATTGCTATGGTTTCGAGGGCTACGATTCATAAACAGTTTCATTCCTTGTCTTCAAACGATCGGTAACTCGCTTCAACAGCTCATGTAGTAGATCACATTAAAACTTCTCAGCTACTTTAAGCTACTTCCGAAATACACCCACACATACCCATAGAGAAGGATCTCATAGCCAACCACTGTAGCAGCCGGCAGCAGAATCAACAGCAGATATTGGGGACGACATTAAAAGTTGACACCGGGATTTCGTTGTCAAAATTGGCGGCCATCCCGGGCTCTAACCGGTTTTTCTTGAAGTATTTAATAGATATTTTAATACATTTTAGCTCAAGAATTTCATTTTGGGCCTTTAAGTCTTAAAAGGGGGAATCTACCCATTAAAAATTCAAACACTTTCCTTAATTTTATATAATTCATGTAAGAACCGACCGTTCCATCAACATTACATTAATTACCACAAAACGTTTGCCAAGAAATGATATCAACATATAATTCACATAATATTAATATAACATGTGAAAACAACATTCAGAATTTATAGCATAACTTGTAGTAACGAGCTCATGCGAAAGAAAAGAAAAAGGAAGACCTCAAACTTTCAAACATGTTTCGCCAGATAACGTGTTTGTACTTGGAAAAATATAGCGATACGACAATGAATATTTCGGAAATGGGTAACGCTAAGAAAGTATACGTTTGTTATAAATTGTGTGTCTTAACGAGGTCTGCATTTTTTGTGATAAGTGTTTGTTTCTGATGGTTTGTTTCCAAGTTGTATAAATTTCGTTAAGAGTGCTGGGAATGTCACAGACTAGAACAAAGAATCAATATATTCATATGTTTACAAGGCAACGATCTCGGAGGCATTTTTGAGAAGACTATTTTATTAATACGCCAGTAATTTGATATTTACCAATTACGTTTAGCAATGCCTCGTATATCAACCAATTATGGTAGTTCATCTTATAACATATTTGCAAGGATGCAATTTTATCGGATAAAACGTCGATTCGTTTCTGAATAGTAATAGTATCAGTATGCAGTTATTAATAGGCTACGTCATCGAATTGAGATATTAATAAATGTGGATTCGTGGATTTCCAAGTAAATCATGTTCTTGAAAAACGGTGTCATTATGTTCTGATTTTAGCATATATTGTGGTTAACTCATTTTCTCTTTCCCGCTGTTGGTGACATGGGTTATACTCCGTAACAGTCGATTGTTCATTCATTCATTCATTCAGTGTGCCCTGATCTCATAGCTGACCGATGGAGATTTGATTTTAAACTACTACACAAGAAAGAAAGTAATTTATTATCTATACAGGCAGGACCTTTTAAGTTGAGACTGTGCAATATCTCCAAAACTAAGCGTTGTAGAAAGAAATGTGTTGGATAAAATTTTCTTGATATTATGGGGGAAAGTAAAGCCATTAGTCGTTTTTTATTTGGAGGACGTTATGATGGTCATTTTAGGGCCAATTTAAGTTTTTTAAATGGGAACTTACTTTTTTATGTTGTTTTCGCACTCATAAAGAACTAAACCACATTTGTATAAAGCACTTTCCAATTGTTCTTACACCAAAATTAACAACAACGAAAATTCTGAATGGCTGTGTACGAAGAGCGCAATGAATGGTTGGATGGTCATTTGAGAGTCAAGTTACCTTTCGTAATTGGGAACCAACATTGTTTATTTTTTTTTCTTATTCATCACCTCAAAATAAACAGCTTTTTATAAACCATTTTCTAATGAGAAAACAGCATACTAAATGTAGGTTCCCATTTAAAAAATAAAATTTCCCTAAAATGATCATAATACCGTCCTCCAAACAAAACACGACTACTGGAATTTACTTTTCCCCATAATATCAAGAAACTTTTATTCAGTACAGTTCTTTCTACAACGCTAGTTTTGGAGACATCGTACAGTCTCAACTTAAATGTTCCACCCTGTATAATTCGATACATTTTATTCGTAGAATAGGCTCAATAATTATCATTAGAGGTTAGGAATTTCATTAGATAAATTCATAACCGCTAATTGGATTACCTGTGATAAACAACACGGAAATCTTTTCTATATGCTTGGAGTGAGTATTTCCGTGAAAATCTTTAACTTGCAACTTTAAAAGGCATTTATCCCAGTTTTCAGTTTTGATGAGATATTCTGCTCAAACACATATTTTTCCAAGGCGCTTCTTTTTATTCAGTGAACCTCAAAAAGTGCATTTGGTGTAAAAATTTAGTATGGAATTGTTTGGTGGAATACGTACGACACTTCCTTTACTTTACATAGGATATGGGTAGAAAACTACAAATTGGGAAATATTCACCAGTTTGCTTGCATATTCCGTAAATTTTGCTGCTGCCTTATTTTCAGTCCTTTATGAATAAAACACGGTGTTTATATACGAGAGAAATGCGTTCAAAGGCAACTGTAATTTTGTATAACAAGCCCTCCACCGTAGTGTAATGGACATCGTGATCACCTGCTAATTTAAGTATCCTTGGTTCAAGTACTTATTGAGTGGAATTGTCTGGAAATGAATTCTCCTGTATTTTTATTAATATTGTAGAAATTAAAGGCTAGTGCCTTTCAGCTTTTTGGGCTTAGAATTCATTAACCACTTTTATTTCCTATTTCATCATCAATATAGATGAGATGTGCTCCACCAGGGTTGTAATTTTGTTTCAATTATCTGCAGTTATCTGTTCGTTTCCTCTTTTGTTTCCGTCTTTCTATTTCTTATGTTATCTTACACAGGTACATGAACATATTTGCAAAATTTTATGTGCTCGAATCCGCAGTGGCTGACATCACGAAAATCCAAAACATTGGTGAGTGAAAGAATAACGTATGTGGTTAACACCTTTTCTCGTAGTCTCCAATATCTGCTGTTGATTCTGCTGCCGGCTGCTCCAGTGGTAGAACTATGAGTACTTTCCCTCAGGGTATGCGTGGGCGTATGGTTAAAGGACAACACCAGTTTAAATTGACTGAGAAATTTATTGTGAACTAATATTTCAGTTATTGAAATGAGTTGCCGACCGTTTGACGATAAAAAAAGAAACTGATAATGGATTGTATCACTCGAAATTGTAATAATTGAATTGCTATACCCGCTAATTAATGCAGTATCAAAGTTAGGTTTTCAAAATAACTGAGTCCGCAATAAAAGAAACTAGAAGCGTATCTTGCCGTGAGTCGCTAAATTGCTTATCGGCGAGACCACTCGCAGTAGCCGCGAAATCTTAGTCACAAAAGCGCGTCACTAGGCGCTTATAATATCACACGAACAGTACGTACCGAAGACAGTTTCAGATTAATGAATGTGTGTACATCTGTGTACACGAAGGGTGCACGAACGAATGTAACTACCAGTGCCGGTACCAAAGTGAGTAACAGTCTCATCTAAAAGTGGACACCTTTATTACTTTTAGCTCCGCCTACATATTATTCCTTCTTTCAACTTCAAATCTTGTTTGGACCAATATCAAACTCTCTTCATGTGCGTCTCTGTTACTAATTCAGCCTTTCATTTTTCTCAGAATTGATTTTGCCTCTCTGATTTACAGAATTGGCCTACGTGACTGCAAACGTACTGAGCTTACAACCTAGCTGAATTCCAGAATCTTTAAGCTAATGTGTTCTCTCCTCGGCTAATACTAATAACTTTCGTTAACTTGACTTCCAAATTACCTTCTTCTTGGACAAATCTCTCAAATCAAGGTTGTTACATCATACATTGATTTAATATGCGGAAATTATTTATTACAATTATTTCTCTATATTACTGTTATTTCTTTATTTAATTATGTATATCTGCCAGTCCATAATTACGGTATCAAAGTGTAAAAGTGAAGGTGCGTGTTATTGCTCACTCTTTTAATATTTTGTTTTATTTATTGTTGAAAAATATTACATAAATAATAAACGATAATGACTAATTTTAACATCACTTCTGTCTGAATAAGAAATCTCACGTATTAAGGAGAGATTCCGTGCAATTAGATAAATATATAGAAAAGGTAATATTATTAACAATTCTGTGACTGACGATAAGAGTAATGTAACGTAGAATTAGTTTTAAGATATAAAATTATTTTATACAAATTTAACAACTAACACTTAAATTCAAATAAAATAAAAAATATTTTCTTAAAATACAAAACATAAAACTAATACAAATAATTAAAAATATAAAATATAATTTTCTTTATATAAATCCTTTCGTGATAATGCTTTTAATTGTGTGTTTTAATTTAAAATTTCTGGAATGCTTTAAAAATGTGCCATTTTTTCAAGAAACTATTGTTACTGTGGTTAAAGGTTGCATTTGTAAATGAATTTATATTCGGAAATGTTCGCTTTGCTTAGTTTTTTTATTAAAAGTAATTCAACTGGAGTTGTTGTGTGCATAATTAAATAAAACATAAATTTGGTATATTTTGGGTAAGATAAAAACAAGCGTAGTATTTGGTATTCTTGAACTATCATCATTTATGCGTTTACAATACCCTTTATATTAAACTGTGGACATATAATAATTATTGTAGAATAACCATGTAATTCGTGAATAAAATATATCATTTTGAAGCAGAAGTATTCTTCCCTGAAGCTTCTTCACCCTCACTAAATATTTTCCTAACTGATTAAAGAAAACTGGGGAATGCTTTATCATTTAATCAATTATTAACAAATTCAGTAATATTTTAAAGGAACGAGGGCTCTAGTTTTGAGTTTTATTTATGGACGCTCTTTAACTATTATGGTTCTTAGCGTCCCAATCTATAGTGGGCGTGAAAGACCGGTAATTTTGCTCAGAGACCTCTTTATCAGGCTTGATGTTCTTTTACGCGCCGTAAATCTATACGACACGGGACCACCGGCTTTACTTCCCTTCCGAAGGAAGCCTTGCTAAGGATTTTTACACCCGAAAAAATCCATCGCCCTCCGCCGGGTTTGAACCCACGACCTCGGGAAGGGGTCTAGTTGATAGATATCTCGCCTATTATTATTATTGCAAATTATTGGTCTATACTAGATGACTGAATTGTAAGTAGAGTAGCTTTAATTAAGCAACGTCAGAGATTTCCTGAGGGTAGGAACATGTTTGTGACAGTTTTTTTTTATTATTTAATTAAAGCCTTATGTATACAGATAGGTTTCTCTAAGCCTCAAGATAATCTACAGGTTTCTGCATTAATTCCAACCCTCTGGCAGGGCTAGTGAAAGTGAAACGCAAGGAAATTAGTCCATAACAGGCTGATGTTGGTCATTCTGGGGTAGCACAGCCGCAGCAAGGTTCCCTCGACTTTCGCGTAATCCTCTTAATAACCTTCAGATATCCTCGGAAGACCCTTGGCATTGTTCACTATAGCCGCCATGGTTTGCACTGACCCTCCACTTTTACAAGGGTTGTATGCTGCTTTATCGATCTTCACAATAAGCTTACTGAGCGGCGTATGCAGCAATATCGTTCCTAATCTCATTACTTCAACAGCGGTGATTTGCTTCATTTCTTACTTGGGTGCCACATTCTGAAACCAAATCTATTTAAGAGTAACAACAATCCAATTTTCACTGCAAAAAATTGCTCTAAAAATTAAATTTTTTTATAAACCTTTCTTGTTTGCATCCTTATACAAACTGTGGATTCCTTCGATATTATTGTCCTACGCTGTAGCGAATTAAACATATTTATTCTAATAAATATTGGCACACAATGTATCAAATGACCTGGAAAATAGTATTAACTTTATTTTTCATCACTTAAGTATACATTTCTGCCATAGTTTTGCATCAAAGTCCCCCGTTTTTTAACGTTGCACATGAAACACACGATTTAACGTTTTATTTACTATATTCATTCTCTGTTTATCCTCATCTTATGTAGGACTTACACCCCCCAGGACTTACAGGCGAGTGCCTGGGGTCAGAGGCCCGTCGAGGAGCAGACGCTCATGGATCAGACAGAATATCCAGGATGGGTGATCAGCCCGATGCCTGGTATGGGATGAAGGAAGTAGATGAAACGAAATGAAGGCGAAATGGATGAAAGGAAAGGTGATGATGGAGCAGTTGGTGGAATGAATGGCGGGAGAACCCGGAGAAAACCCGCCCAGACGCCGCTTCGTCCACCACAAATCCCACATGCGGGTCCCTGGGATTGAACCTGAGTCGCCTCGGTGAGAGGCGAGCGGTCTAACCACTCGGCCACGTCGCCGCCATTTACTATATTCAAAAGTTTAAATTCTGGAGATAATGAATACACCAATTTTAAAGTTCTTATATGTTTGTGCATGGACAGAAAGTTTTATATCATATCTTTACCAGTTAATAAGGTAAGAGCAACCGAATGTGCCAAAACCGAGGTTGGAGAAAAGAGAAGCAAATAAAGGTATACTTTACTGACTTATTTTGGGGGTTTTAAAAGTTCAGATTCGTATAAGTATTTTAGCATTAGATGCAGAAAGATCTGGATAATACACATTTGTGTAAACAAAACGTAGTTTTTGAAGGTTTTTCACATCCCAATACCAAAAAGCTCAAATTAAATTCCTGCGATTCTGTTTACTGTAGCGATATCTTCATTGTCTCGATACTGTCATTCTCGGCGGTATCGAGGTATGTCTAATGCTTTAAAATAAATCTTCGACACTTTTTCAATACTTTTAACCTTTTAATTTTCGCATATCTATTCCAGACACTTTATTCATATCTGTTGCACTTCACTTTGCGACAGACGAGGACGAATGGAGGAAAGTTTAGATAAGGATTCACATTTTTTTCTTTTTAACCTGTTCATCAGGTGTTGCTGGATTCATCATTCTGTTCCCTACCCATGAATACGTTTTTTTATAGTGAATCAAGGAAGCATTCCATCGGTTCTTATATGTGAACGAAAATATGCGAAACAGTGGGAAAAGGGAGAAAGGTATTCATGTAACCTCTGAGCTATGAGTGAAATTGAGTTTAGCTAATGCACCACATTCGTTTGGCGTGGTAAGTGACTGGCTCTGAGCCTTTACATTTACCTACTGCTGTGACCAAAATCGGTGAATCATATGGAAGCGAAACTAAATTTGATTCCTTCTTTTTTTTTTCTTTCGTTATTTCTTTCAGTATGTTATTACGTCACCTCTCCGAGTAAGAGTAGCCCACACTATGTAACGTACGGATAGTTTCCTTAATCTTTTCGTATCATTCAGTTTGCTAGAATATATATAAAGCAGTGATATTTTAAACATAAAATACGTGAATACAACCAAAATTAGAGCGGGTTTAAAATATGCAGAAAAAATAATTTCGTGCAGTAGTAAGTCATACAACACATCAAATTTAAAGAAGTGTGTTGCATTTACAAATTTACAAGGTTTACAGAACCTTCACTGAAAAAGAAATGTACGAAATTTCAGCCGCTGTTACAATCTGATGTCACGACGTTTGAAAACGGGGATCAATATGAAAGTAAATAAAGAAATTGCTATTATTATACTTAATTATTTTTATCATTGGTATTATTGTTTTCATCATAAGTATTTCTAATAATAAGGGAAATACAACCAATTGCTTTATTAAACTGGAGAAAAAGTTGCAGAGAACTGAAGAATGTAAACGGGTGTCATTCGCAGAATTAGCATATCACGAAAATTTAGTTTTATATATTGATACGCTGGAAACAAAGGATAACGCCATAATATTTCAGTGAACCAGCTCACTTTTGGCTTTTTTTCCATTAAGTGAAACAGTGCTATCGTCCCATCCCTGACTTATTGAAATACGATTATATTTAATACTAGCAGAACTTGCAGCTCCGATCGCGGCATTGTGTTAACTATAACATTATTTTTCATTCTCTCTCTCTCTTTCTCTCACACTCTCATGTTTCTCCTCCCACTCTGCATTATCCCTTCCCTCTACTATCATCATCACTCTCCCCTTATCTCCCTCTCTCCACCTCTCTCTACTGGTCCATTCTCTGTCGCCGTTCCCCTCACACTCTGTCTCTGTGCAACGTTCACGTAATGTAATGTTTAGAAAATAATTTTTGGTGAGTTCATAAAAGCTACAGATAAAGAAAATTTTTAACAGTACTCACATTGTACTTCTTCCTTGTCATTTTCGGAACCCTGTTTGCCTTGCTAACTAGTGAATGTGAAAGAATAATGTTAAGGAAAAACTGCTAAATATTCATCTAGTAGAAATGTGGTACAGAACCAAGCCTTTCAGAGACATTATTTTTATAAACTCTATAAAACAAGCTACAGAAACTCAGTAATAGGCTTTAGAGAAATTGAAGTTATGTATTGTAATACAAGGTTTCTTACATATTGGGTTTTTCATCTACTGGTAAATAACTTCTTAGTTTTAATTTTATATTTGAGAATTTAATACGACAGCAATCACCGAGTTTGTCACACCTTTTTGATAATAAAATGCTACATCATAAGAAAGCATGGAATCTAATATCTGGTGAGCAATCCTTGACAGGACCGGTTTCGCAGCGTACGGCCGGCCGGCGAGGCTAGTTGCGGTGCCGGTAACAGGAAGCCCGTAGTAAATACAGTACGGTTTGTCGCCAAGCAAGATTTAGGAACTCTCACCCTTCGTTGCTCAAACATTTCTAGCACCTGCTTAGGAAATTAATCATTAGACTCTGCAGTTCGCTCTGAGAAATGGCAGCAATTTCTTGAGGAATGTTACTTTTAAGTTCAATTAAAGGGTGTAGATTTGTTTTGTAAGCATTATGTTTTAATGACCCCTCGTTTACATGAATTAACACCCTGCGATTTTTATCTCTGGGGGGCATTAGGTTAATTAGGTTATAAGTAGGTTACTGAGGGAGATCGCTAAGTCCACAAGTATATAAGATTATTTAGTAATTATTTATGCAATACGTGTGTTATCCTTTAGATTTGGCACGAGTGAGTAATATTCACGAGGGACAAAAAAGCGAGTTTTATGCAATCCTGTTATTATAAATTGATAATAAGTACCAAAATCAGAGAAATATGCTTCATTTTATTTTCTTGCTAACCGAAAAAAATGACGTCATAGTTGCATAGCTGCAAAGAGGAACTCGCTTATTTATTTACAGTGCTAAGCGTCAATGTTGCTGTGCAACCCTTATGGAACACGTACTAGATGCAATTTTGCAGGATTTAGACCATCATGACGTGTTCATAATGCTACAATTGTGTAAAATTAATTCTAAAAATCTAACGTGTTACATTCACATCTTTCTCTACGCACTATCGTTTATTTTTATATACCTTCTACAACTATCCTTACGAAAAGCTTATTACTTTCTCTACTACGTATAGTAAGTACGGGAAGTATTGTATTCCACCCAAAAATTTGATACCGGAATTTCACCGGAAGTACTTGTTTTGAGACCCCCTGAATCCAAAAAAACAGCAATTTTTGGAAACATGCCCGTGTGTGTGTGTGTGTGAACAGCATAACTCAAAAACGAAGAGTCGGATAAACATCAAGCTTGGTATTTACGTTCAGTATCTTCCAGAATGGAACATTTTTCTAAAATTTTAATTTTCTTAAAAATGCTTCTAACAATTTGATTAAAATATCATATGTTTAAGATATTTTCATGACAAATGAAATGTATATCTCGAATTTTCTGGGAATGTCTCCAAAAGTATTCTTCATTGTGAACGAGTTTTGCATAATTGGTAAACCATAAGAGATAGACAAAAAATCTAGATCGCATTAAAATACACAATTTATGTCATATAAATTTTTTTTGTTACGTGAACCATTTTCGAGATATTACTTGTTATTCCCTTAAATTTTCCAATACGTATACTTTTTCTCAAATTCGCTAATCATTTTTTGTCCTGGTAATGCAAAGAGAATGGAATACTCCAGATAGCAACCACTTCTTAAAATATTTGGCTATAGCCTAAGGCCTACCCATTTGACGCAGGTAATTCTTTCAGCCCCACGTTTAGGCGTAATATGACGCAGCCACGCTCCGTCCTCCAACAATGAAGCAATACCTTTGCCTCACGGTTGCTGCTTGTCTCCTCCCAGTTGGTTCTTCTTTTGCCACGGCTGCTCCAGCATGAAACCTTAACCTCGGGGTATGCGTGGGTGTGTACAGAGAAACACACAAACGCTGTCTTGGAACACTTTTATTCACTATTTAAAATAATACTTTAGGTTTGCCGATCACTTGTAAATGCATATGATGATACTTTGTCTTTACCAAGACCGAAGAATATTAACTACAGTTAAGCGTTCTACCCTCTAGCATGTTCGCCGCCAATGTTCACAACTCGACGAGAATGTCGTTCCGTCCTCGCCAGTCACTCAGGAGACACTGATCTCCCCACGCTACTACAAGTAAAACCAACGCCTAAACTTCCCCTACTCTCCCCTCAAACGCTCCTCAAACTTAGCGTCATGATGCCTAGAGTGGCCTTCACCAGGCTAAGTGCAGCTGCACCCGGCTGTTACCAGGAAAAACTTGCTACAATGGTATTTACCCTTTCTACCTGAGGCTGGTCCCTAATTAACAAAACTGTGCCTGTCTGGTCTTTCTGTCGCGTTTAACAGTCAACAATTTTCACAGTACTTCTCCTTTTTATACACACACTGATTTTAAATATATTATTACTTATTTTATATCACTATCCTTCTCAGATTATTATGATAATTATTGCCTTTATAATTCCGGCTTCACATTCCCCTTGCATCTACAAGAAAATTAGCAATACGATTAACATCTCAATATCTCGATTAACATGAAGCATATGGAGAATAAGCGTTTGTAAAAATAGTTTGTACAAGTGTAGAGAAAGTCATGTGAGTGTAACCCATCAGATTTTTTATGCACTTCATGTTAATGCACATAAACATTTGTAGAAATAGTTTCGGTACATATTTCGTTGTAGGTACAAGGGAGATAGACGAAACCGAACCGAAAGCCAAGTGTTTAAAAGCGAGTCACTATATGCTGATCTTGAAAATCCATACTCTTCCCATGATATCGCGAGAAACAACTGAATAGAGACAGCACTTTTAAAAGTATTGGAAAAGTATTCAAACTAATAATAATGGATATCTCGGAAATCGCTGAGGCCACAGCAACGGTTAATTGCAATATGTTGTGTGTTTTAAAGATATCTACTTTTTTATACGATACGCTTTTGTCTATCCCTTAAAAAAAAAAAAAAAAAAAAAAAAAAAAAAAAAAACAGAACCCCTTCCGAATGAAGAGAAATTCACAGGCTTTTCACAGAAAATTCAAGAAACACGTTTCAATTGCCCTGTAAATATCTTAAATATACAGGTTGGACCCTTTAAGTTGAGACTGTACAATATCTCCAAAACTAAGCGTTGTAGAAAGAAATGTCTTGAATAAAATGTGCTTGATATTAGGAGGGAAAGTAAATGCCATTAGTCGTGTTTTATTTGGAGGACGTTGTAATGATCATTTTAGTATCAATTTAAATTGATCCTATGTTCCATTTTAAAATATTAAATTGACCTTAAAATGACTATCATAACGTCCTTCAAAAAACATGACTAATGGCATTTACTTTACCCCGTATATTAAGCAACTTTTATTAAAAACATTTCTTTCCACAACGCTTGGTTTTGGAGATATTGTACAGTATCAACTTAAATGGTCCACCCTGTATATTGAATCAAAATCATTAGAACCATTTTTGAGATATCAGAAGTTTCGAAATATTTTCCATTTAAAGGGTAGTTTGGGTTGGGGGTTTCCTTGAAAATCTTCGTGTCACTCTTTTTGGAAGAAGCTGAACATCAAATACCAGTTTTGGTGTTTATCCGAGTTTTCATTTTTGTTATGGTCTTCACAGACACACACATACACACAGGGGCCTCAAAACATGTATTTCCAGTGTAATCTTGATATCGAATTTTTGGGTGGATTGCAACTTTCTCTACCCTTTAGGTATACTGACGTGCATAAAATGTGGTCCATAATGGAACGGAACTCTCTACGTTGGTACTGAATAAATCTAGCGTACCCGCCATCAGCGAGACTACCTCTGTTTTTTTTTTGTTTTTTTTTTGTTTTTTTTAATAATTCTAGCCACTGGATTGGCAGGGTACTTCAACTCCCTCAAAGTATGGCCAAACTGCCGAAGGATTAATCCTTATATTTTCACGGTGCACTGCCAGTTTCCTTATTGCCGTTTAGTAGCGGCAACAACTTAACCTTCGTTTCCATGTCGCTTGACTAAATTGATTTTTTTAATTATTATTTATGGACGCTCTTTAACTACTATTATCCTTAGCGTCCCATTCTGTATTGGGCATGAAAGACCGGGAATTTTTTTCAGAGACCTCTTTATCAGGCTTGAGGCTCATTTACATGCCGTAAATCTACGACACGGAACTACCGCCTTTACTTCCCTTCCGAAGGAAGCCTTGTTAAGGATGTTTACCACCGAAAAAGATCCCTCGCTCTACGTCAAGTTTGAACCCGCGACCTCGGGAATCAGAGGTACCCTTAGATCACGGATCGTCTCGTTGTCGCTGATGAAAGCTCTCATATACCTTTGTAAATGTCGCAGCTGTCGTCCAGTTTAACCACAAATGCAAATAATTCTTCACTCCTTCCTCTAGAAAGGCGAGTTATATTGTAATTGGTTTAGCGTTTCCTTGGTACCAATCGTAGGCGACTCTTTTGTAGAATTGGTATCCCAACCACCCCTTCATTTCACGTAGATTATAAACATCGTTTATTCGTTCGCTTTTATGGCTCTGTATTGTTTATCGGGCCGGTCAAATAGAGAACTGATACCGGCTGGGTGGAGGCATTGTTTAGTTACTTAAAGGTGGAAACCTTATGGAGAGAAAAACACTATGGCAATCTAGGAGAATGAGTCACTTTTAATGCACGTCGAAGTCCGTGGTAGAGAAAGTAAAAATGCACCAGCGAATTATCAATTTTGATTACGTTAATCGGCATGAATACTGCATCAGGAGATAGCCACACTTCCACGTGTATGTTTTCTTGTTTGACCCTTGCCAAGCCTCGCTGCCCCGTGCTGTGACCATATCGTCCGGATGTAGCAATCGGAAACACAAACCCTCCTGGCACTACTCACACCGTCTTCCAGTAGTTGTGTTCTTGGCAGCATGTGAATTTGTAGTGACGCGTTGCCAGCAGGAGGTGTCGACCCATCCGGTCGAGATTCTGGGGTTGTCCAAACCTGTTGGAGGCATGACAGCCTTTTAAACAGTACAGTATATGGCTTTGCATTCAAAGAAGTATGAAAAGCTAAGATATTAGTGTTTTGTTGTTGAAGTTTGCACCATGTATGGACGTTAATTTGAAGTAGAATATTGTCTTTATGTTGGAGTTGTTTGCACCACGCTTTGAGCGTTAATTTGAAGAAGATTGTTACGTAATATCCTGCTACGTATGAGAAGCCGATTTTTGAAGATGTATTTTTGTTGTTACGCTCCAAGTTTAAAATAAAATTACTATTTTATCCTTGTTATTAAACTGCTTCTATAGATAGTATTTATGTTTGTTTGCCTCGGCTGCGTCAGTCTTACTTTAGAGACATGTTTCTCTTAATCAGGGCGTGGTGCGACAAGAATGTAGGCTTACACAGATTTTAAGTTTAAATTCACTTCTTTTTATTAATCATTGGCACAAATTAAATAGCACTACACTGATATTAAGAGCTGTGAGATTCTTTAATTTAAAACTTGCACTTCGTTATCACGTATACTTAATTTTCGTTACACACGAATACTTAATATTTCTTTAGAGAACACATCTTCCATTCGGTCACTACCAAGGTCTACCAGCTACTGAACATATTTCAACCGTCAAAATCCGTAAGCTTCTGTGCTTCAAGTCTCTGATTGGCTAATCCTAGTCCAATAGAATACCTGCATTTAATTGAAGCTTTTTCTGGCTGTTGATTGGCTAATTTTAAACTGTCACAAAATTTATATTACCGTTGCTGTCCTAATCATGACTAGTAGCATTTAAACTCTTAAACTCATTATTGCCTCAAGGTTACCTCATTGTTAGCAACGTTAAACTTATTATTCTCACAGCTCTTGCATTATTAAATTACGCAATGCATTCACATAACATTGTTAAACATGTTTACAATAATATAAGCATATGCAATGACTGTTACATACATTTTAAAAATTATTACATACATATTGCTTCAAGGCGGGCGGTTATTGAATTTACATATTATATAATTTAATTAAATTTATTCAAGTATTAAAAATACTGCCTCAAAATTACTTATAAATAACTCAATGCTGAATTTTCTATAAATTTTGAAAATAGTTATTTTTACTTTCTCTGTTACGTGTTAGTAAGTAGGGAAAGTATTGTATTTCACCCAAAACTCGATGTGGATATTTTACTAGATATATATATATATATATTTAAGCTCCCTGAGCCTTCCCCCCCAAAAAAGAACATCCGTTTGTGTGTTTATAAACAGCATAACTCAAAAACGAGAAGCTGGATAAATACCAAAATTGGTATTTAAGTTCAGTAACTTCCAAAGATGCAACACGACGATTTTCAGAAAAGTCACCCCCACCCCAACTACGCTTTACATGAAACATTTTTCGAATTTTTTGGATTTTCTAAAAAATGGCGTTAACGATTTTGATTAAAATAAATTATATTACAGATATTTGCATGACAAATACGGTGTATATCTTGAATTTTCTGGGAATAGCCTGTGAAGTCCTCCCCATTCGGGAGGAATGTTGTATATATTTTTGATAGATGAAAACGTACTTCACAGAAAATGTAATCCCTTTGAAGCACACAATTTATTTAAATAACTTTTTTGTGGCATAAGACGATTCTGAGATATCCGTTATTAATGGCCCTAATTGTTCCTTACTTGGTCATTCTTTTTAAGTCCTGTTAACATTCAGTTGTTTCTCTCGATTGCGTGGAAACCTTATGGAATTTTAAGGCCAGCGTATAGCGTCCATTTCTTAAACATACGACTATCGCTGTTCTCTTTGTATCTATAAGGAAATGAGTAATATAACTATTTCTGCAAACGTGTTTTTTTTTTTTTTTTTTTTTTGTTGATTAAAATGAAGTAGACGGAAAAATAAACTTTAGTAGGGATAGTTTGTACACCCACTAATAAACGAAAGAGGGTAGAGATAGTCATATGTGTAGCACATCAGACATTTTTAAATGTTCATAGAAAAAGCTCTCTTACACTGTAGAATCTGAATCCAATTGATAAACGGGCTAACCGTCAATTTAAAAAAAATATATACATACTTATATCTCGTGCAGAAACTGCAATACTCCTACCTGAGTTAGGGTAGCATTAAGGAAACTGTGTGATGAGTCAAATAGGCACTACAAGTTCAAAATAGGCACTAAATTAGACACTATCATTAATTACAAGTACTGAAGTAGGCAGAATCATTTAACTTACCACTTCAAAACATTTTGACATGATATAACAGTATAGAAATATCAAACAGCCGTATCCCATACGCTATATGTTAAATTTACTAAATTCCACTATTCTGTTAATGGAGTGTAAGCTATTAAAATTACTTATATAATTTTGCATTCTTCAGTTATTATGTACTTTTTGTGACAAATCTCCTCCATCCAGTGTATTTCCATTTTGGCAATGCAATTTCAGATAAACGAATAGTTTAGGTGGAGTAACTGAAATGATTGCTGTGCAGTGAAGTCAAGAAACTTGGTTTTGGATTGCAAATTTTCATAATGTACTTAACATTCCGGTAACACGAAAAACCCGAACTAATCATAAATTAAAAGGCGACTTCACATAACAGAAGAATGTGTTTTGTTTTACATTGTTGGAAGGCAATGCCGGTATTACAGACTTTCTCAGGCATATTATCAACATTAGCTCATTGGCTCAGCACAAAATATCAACTGCAATACTAAGGTTTAATATTACATTAATAAATTCCATTAATAATTAACATCCAATAACGAAAAAATATAATTAAAGTATGCAAAAGGAGGTAAAAACTTCGATAGACATACTCTTTGCAAAAAAGAAATTAAATAGTAGTCCCACAAGATGCGAAAAGGCATACACTATCAAAATAGGTAGTAAAGGCACTATAAAGATTGGTATATTTTACTCCAGTAAGCATAAACATATTTATATATAAAGCATACGATTCTAAACAAAAGAAAAAACTAGCTAAATAGGCAAATGTGGGGCTCTAGTGATGAAATACAAAAATTTTAATTTTATAACAGTTTATTGAAAGATTTTTGTTTTGTTGAAGTACAATTATGCGCCCGGGTTCGATCCCATCCGTGAGGGTGCGGATTTTAAGTTCCGGATATACCACCGATGCCCACTCAGCATCGTGAGGAAAGTGAGGAGCTGCGATAGGCAGCAATCCCGGCCTCGAGAGTCAACATTCCGGCTGTGGATGCGGAATGCTGGCCATATCTCCTCCCCGCATCGGTTGGATGATCCCCCACTTCTGCCGTGCGTCTCTGGGCGTGAGGCCCGCAGTTGTTTTTTTTTTATTATTATTATTATTATTATTATTATTATTATTATTATTATTATTATTTATGGACGCTCTTTAACTATTATGCTCCTTAGCGTCCCATTCTATATTGGGCGTGAAAGACCGGTAAGTTTGCTCAGAGACCTCCTTATCAGGCTTGAGGTTCTTTTACGTGCCGTAAATCTACGACACGGAACCATCGGCTTTACTTCCCTTTCGAAGGAAGCAATGCTAAGGGTTTTTACGCCCGAAAAAATCCATCGCCCTCCACCGGCCATACCCCTTCATGGGGGGGGTTTATAGAAAATTATACTCACTTGGCATTTAGATAGGAGACCACACAGATAACGTAAATTTGGCTGTATTCCTGATTTATTCCTTGCGTGTCTGAATTTATGAGCGATTTGTTTTATTGGAATTTGCAACGGTTGAAACAATTTCTTTCAAATAACTTTTTTGTTGTATCAAACATTTCTGAGATGTGTTATTGTTGGTTTGAGTTTGTGAATACCTTATCATATTTAAAGTGCTCTTGCTATTAAGTTGTTTCTCGCAGTGACTTCGAAAGAATATGACATTTCACGGACAGCATACAGTGTTCCGCTTTTAATCATTTGGCTATAGCTTTGGTTTCTCTATACCCCTTTTACCAAAAACAAAATGTGTAATGCATCTACGTCTGCAAATGTTTATCTCGATTAATATGAAGCATCTAGAAAAATAAATTTTCGTGAGAATGACATGTAGAAATTATATAAAGATAAATTATAGAGGGTAGGGAAGTTCATGTGAATGTAACATTTCAGATGTTTCAACCCGGATTTGGTGCACCAATGTCTAAAAAATAAGTACAATCAATCCCATTAGTTGTGGAATACATACTGCTTAGTTGCCTTGAAGCACTTCATGCCATATTATGTTATGCTCTAATACTTCTTTTAAAAATTAAATTGAGTTTTATTTATGGACCTTAGCGTCCCATTCTATATTGGGCGTGAAAGACGGGTAATTTTGCTCAGAGGCCTCTTATCAGGCTTGAGGTTCCTTTACGTGCCGTAAATCTACGACACGGGACCACCGGCTTTACTTCCCTTCCGAAGGAAGCCATGCTAAGGAGTTTTACGCCCGAAAAAAAATCCATCGCCCTCCGCCGGGTTTGAACCCGCGACCTTGGGAACTAGAGACTAGCACGGTACCACTAGTCCGCGGAGGACGACTCTATAGTTCTTGAATGTCTTTTTCCTCTACAGGTCTCTTTACGAGGTTTGTATATAATTTCTAGTAGTGGCAGGACTATGCCACTATTTCTCGATACTCGATATCGATACTGGTCTTTGAACACCGATACTCGCTACTCAATACTCGCTTAATAAAAACAAACTCCAAAGGGAAAGCTTGTTCACTGAACTATGTTCTTATTAGTACTTTTCTTGTATAAACGCATAACCAATTTTGTATTGTATGCCAATTCCGGAATTGTTCCTCTTTGACACTCTCCAATTGACAGCAATTTTTTTATCTTGATAATGCCACAAATAACATATCCACCTTTGTTAGTCAAGGCTAATAATAATAATAATAATAATAATAATAATAATAATAATAGTTATTATTATTATTTCTTTACTTCCCTTTTTATGTAACTATATTTTGTGCTGAAACTCTTCTTTTAAAGAATATTTTACCCATATTACAGAAATTAGTCCTACGGTATGCCTAAAAGCTATGCTCGTGACTGTGTAAACACAAACTAACAGATGGAAGGAAAGAACAAATACAGGTTTATTCAGAAAGAAGGAGCAGACTTTAAATATTTATTTCCAATAACGACAATAGGTGGCGACACAGCAATACATCACTGAAAAGAGAAAAGTTCAAAATTTTATTTTATGTGCTCAAAATGAGCACCATTTGTTATGCGAGGACGACCAGCGCTTTTCCGTTTGCATATGCAACCATCTTCTACGAATTTATTGTAACAATTGTAAATTTTTATGACCAGGCGGCTCGTTGTTGAACTTACAACGAAATGCACGCTGCAATGAAACAATGTATTCACTCTTTGCATAATGCAGCACACAAAACAAGTTTTCCTGTGGCGTCGCTATTTTCTGGTAAACAAACACAGCGCCGCTGTAGACGCTGAATGGAACTAATAGGAGGGGGCGTAAAACTTGAAGCTTTCCTTTATTCAATGATGGGTCGTATGTGTCGCTATCTATTGTCGTTCATTAAAAATAAATATTTAAAATCTGTTCCATCTTTTTGAATAACCCTGTATATCCATGCGATGTATCGTCTCACGTCTTAAGTTCTGATTTGTTTCTGCTGGATTCACAGATCCTGGTCACCAGAGTAGGTAAATGTAATGGCTGAGAGTGAGTTGCAAAGACAGGCTGTTGCAGAAACGTGATTTAGTGCGTTAGCACAAGAGTCTATGGAATGTGGCACGCAACGCAGTCAAGGTTGAGGCAGTATTTTTAACACTTAAATGATTTCAGTCTAATTATATAAATATCAATTCAATAACCGCCCGCCTTAAAGTAACATGTGTATTTAACAACACACACACACACATATATATATATATATATATATATATATATATATATAAAGTGTATATTATAGTCATTGTATATGTTTGTGTTATTGTATACATGTGTAATAATGTTATGTGCATATGTTACGTAATTTAAAAATGTAGGAGCTGTGAGAATAATAGATTAAAGGTTGCTAACAATGAGGTAACCTTGAGGCAATAATGAATTTGAAAGTTTAAATGCTACTAGTCATTATTGGAGCAACAATAATGTAAATTTTGAAACAGTTTAAAAATAGCCAATCAACAACCAGAAAACGCTTTAGTTAAATGAAGGTATTCTATTGGATTAAGATTAGCCAATCAGAAACTGAAAACGAGAAACATTTACAAATTCAGAAGTCAGTTGCCTGCGGACAGTGTTTGTAACCGGATGCGTGATGCGTCCTCGAGAAATATAATACGTATTCGTGTGAGACGAAAAATAATTTTACGTGTTAAAAAAGGTAATTAATTAATAAAAAGAATCTCACAGCTCTCTACATTAGTGAGGCGTTATTTATATCGTATCATGTATTAATAAAAGGTGTGAAGTAAAATTATAGTCTGTGTAAGCCTACATTCTTGTCGCATCACAACCCTGCTAAGAGAAACGTGTCTCTAACAATAATACTGACGCAGCCGAGGCAAACATAAATACATAATATTTAAAGAAACAGTCAAATTACAACGATAATATTTTTTTAAACTTGGGGCGAAGGCTACCGGAAACCGGGTACTATACGTATGGTTGCAAACAAACTTCAAGTTCGGCTCCCCAGCAGTTGAAATATAATACAACTCCTTTAATACAAGCTACTTCAAATTGACGCCCAAAGCGTGCTGTAAACTCCTACAACAAAATGACTTCTTCAAATTGGCGTCCATACGTGGAGCTAATAAAATATTTCTTCAAATTGGCGCCCAAAGCGTGATGCAAATAACGTAAAGATACTATCTACTTCAAGGTCTATCAAGAACTATAGTCCAGAAGCTCTTTCAGGACAGCTGCTAGACGGTAACGTGAAGAAGTTTCGACTCCTTTTATTCCTTATATCATAACGTTGAACGCAACAACTTCCAATAATGCAAAACTTAAAAAAATTAAAAATATCGAAAAAGTACCGAAAATATACCTCAAAGTATTAGACATACTTCGATACCACCGAGTATCGAGGTATCGACGGTCCCAGCCCTAATTTCTACACTTTTCCTGCAATAAAAGTATGAAACAAAAATTGGAATACTTACCCTAAAGCAAAATAAGCACCTCCCTCAGCAATAAAGATGGCGTCGTAACATCTGATAAGGATTAAACATTATTCTGGAATTATTTTACTGCAGAAAATACAACTTGTGTCTTCATTTTCTTACTTGTATAAGAAAAGCTAGGAAAAGGGAAGTCAGCTTCTACTTTCCAGACATGCAAATAGCCTGTGTGATTATGTAACCATTCTGGGTTGATATACTGTGTAATTGTAAACAATTAGCAATATTTTCTTAAACTCAAATTTTCCTGATCCCCTCTAATGTGAGCATTTTCTTAATTGAAAACAAAGTATAGCGGAATAACAATACATAGATAATAAAAAAGAGATGACTAACGCTGATTAGACATTGTTTTAATCTGCCATCTATTCAAACATTGTTCATAAAAATAATTATTGAGCCATAGGGGATAGGAATCAGAAGTGGAGGATTTCCGTGCTGCAGCGGTGCCTAGACCTATTGGGCTTACTAAATCTTTGGGAGAAAGGGCGGCCAATCTGATAGCTGTGACCCTAACGCTTCCGGAGAATCCCCTACAGCCCCTTTGATGTCCCCTATCCACATGGACAGGTTTGTGCCGTTGAAGAAACAGTTCGCTCAAGACACTTCTACGGCAGACGCCGCATACTACCGTCCATCGCGCCCGGCCCTGTAACCCCTTAAAGACAAAGTAAAAGGAAATGAAATGTGAGGAAATGAGGGGCATAAAAATTAGTGGTAGTATATAATCAACCCCATTATTAATCTACCAACCTAGAAAAACAACGAAAGAACCCAAAGCCCAACGGGAATTGAGCCCAAGCCTGCTGAATGTAATCTTCAGACACTAGCGCCTGAGCCATCACCATTGGTATTCTTGGCCCATAATCTTACACTAATAATTCTATGAACATTAAATAAATATACGCATAATATCTGATGCATAAATATACACAATTCTTTATTAATTAAATACTTTAGTATTTCCGCCACGTTTTATAATCACTATTTCTTCTCAAGTATAGGGGCATTTAGATTAGGTTAGATTAATAGGGGATAGATAAGCCTTTCGTCTTCTCATCACTGCGATCTTTCAATAAATCTATTGTGAATACCCTACTCTGTAAGTCCCATTTTAATTTAACGTTTTTAATGTAGCGTATAATTTTCTTGGGTGATGTTAAGGCAATCTGTCCTGCAGTTGGAAAGGCAAACTTCAGGTGGCTTCTTTTTCGGGCAATTACTTCGTTTTCGCAAAGTGTGTGTCTTGCCGTTTATTTTTTCTTTAAAAAGAATCTGCATATATTCACCTATATATTTTTTCACAGAGAGTTGAATGAACTGCTTGGCATGCTTTAGCTTTGGAGCTGGTTCCCAATAGCTAGTTATTTTCCTTTTCCAGTGTTCCCAGGCTTTTATCTTAACCTTTGATATAGCATCTGATACTCCACAGATTGGTTCTGGGCCAATAAATGGAGTATTAGCTCCTTTTATTGGCTAGACGATCCGCAATTTCATTGCCCTCGACTCCTTCGTGCCCTGGCACTCACATTAAGGTAACCTTATTGTGCTTTGCCAGCTGATTCAATATCTGCAGACAATCCTCAACAAGCTTTGACTCAATAGTGTAAGCACTAAGGGCCTTTAGCGTTGCTTCACTGTCTGATAAAATATAGATTCTGGCACCACGAATGCGTAGTGGCATTTAGGGAGCTGTTAGTAAAATGTTAGTTGTACTGTAGCGATGTGAGAATATATGATATAACATTGGCTTATATCAATAAAAAGCAAATTTACTATGGAAATAGAAACTAGTAATTCATTACCCTTCTTGGATATACTTGTAGAAAGAAAAGAAAATAATCTTAAATTTGGCATTTATAGAAAACCGACACATGTGATAACTATATCAAGAATAATTTCTACAATCCTATATCACACCAACATGCTGTTTTAGAAGTTTGATTCACAGATTGATTAGAGTACCGTTGGAAAAAGAAGATTATGTCACTGAATTAAACTATATAAAGAATGTAGCCATTGAAAATGGTTTTAAACCTCAACTTATTAATAACTTAATTACTAGATATAAAAAGAAACATAATTTACATAGTATCAGTACCCTAAAAAACCCAAATAAAAAGGATTTCATATACAAGAAGTTCACATACCATCCAGTAACATTTAAGAAAAAGAAATTTTTGAAAAATTATTTAGAAAATATCAGATCCAACTGGTACCACAGAATACCTTCAGTATAAGAAATATGTTGAATACACCTTTGACTAATACATCTGATAACTTAAAAAAATCAGGAATTTACCAGATTTCATGTCATGACTGCCAAGGCTCATATATAGGGAGAACTAAAAGGAATTTAAAAATAAGACTAAGTGAACATCAAAGAAATATAACATTGAAGCAAATAGATAAATCAGCAGTGGCCAACCATTTTTGGAATAGTAACCATGAAATAGGACAAGAGATAAAACTACTAAAATCCATACAGATCCCTTCACACTTGGAAATTTGGGAAAAGATTTTCATTCATCTCAACATTAAGAATGCTTTGAATTTTGAAATTCCACCTACAGACCATTTAATACAGTTGATCCAATCAGGCTACAAGAGAGAAAATAGAAGTTCTCAACCTTCACCACAGATGGCAACAAATCCAATACCAAGAGTTTCCAGTTCTTCACAACAGAATGTACACCAATCAGACTACAAGACAAAGGAAAGAAGAGAGATGAGTACCCAATCGTCATTACAGATGGCAACGACACTACCAGTTTCCAATTTTTCACAACAGAGAGCAGAAGAAGCGTCTAATGAAATATTTCTTGGGGTTAGGGGAGAGGAAGAGCCAATTAGTCGGAATCAGCTGAAGATGGGAGAAACATAGCTCCTGAAAGCGCTCCTTAGTTAACATCTAGCGCCTATGTGATGGGAATTAACATATAACGACTCAAGTTTAAGTTATCATATGATAACATCACAATAAGAAGTACTTCTGTTTTATTATAAGCAAAGGGTAATTCAAAAAGTACCTATTAAAGTAATAATTATTTTTTCTGGGTGTTGGTTCTTCTAGGAACATTTAAGGTATGCCCTAGGATCATGGGAGCAAATTAGTTGGCAGCAATACTTTTTGTCAATAAAATGTAAAGAATCGTTCCATAAGTAATAGCAACTTGTGATAGGTTAAACGCATAGGTATACACAATTTTATGCAATGTGATACAATCTGTTAAGTAGCATATGATTCCGAAGAAGGTGTGTCTGAAAGTTGTCTAAACAAAAAGCTAAGGGAAGTAAAGTTAAAAATGGCACTACGTTCCTTACAAGCAGTACGCATCTTGGATGAATTCGTGAACAGCAAATTGCAAACATAGAATGACTATTAACTACACGTATGGGGAATGTAATTAGAAAGGTATTTCCCTAGCAGAAGGAAGTTTACAATACAGTTACCAACAATAGATTCTAGGCGTATATTTAGAACTACTTACAAAAAGCCTAAAGATTTACTCTCTCTACATATATACTGAAGTAGATAGTTGCTTCACGTATGGAAAGCCAATTTGAAGTAGGAGTTGTATTGTAGTTTATATGTTGGGGAGCCGAACTTGAAGTAGTTGCAACCGCACGTATGGTAAAAAGTTTCCGGTAGCCTTCGCCCCAAATGTACCTTCCGGTGGCCTTTGCCTCAAATGTTTAAAAAATATTAACTTTGTAATTTGGCTGTTTCTTTAAATATATATTTATGTTTGCCTCGGCTACGTCAGTATTTTTGT
Organism: Deroplatys truncata; assembly: GCA_030765065.1. Classification (NCBI taxonomy): domain Eukaryota; kingdom Metazoa; phylum Arthropoda; class Insecta; order Mantodea; family Mantidae; genus Deroplatys; species Deroplatys truncata. Next base: position 671,329,747 of record CM060990.1, read on the forward strand.
TAGAGACATGGATGTCTTAGCAGGGCGTAGTGCGCCTGAAGAATGTAGGCTTAACAGATTTTAATTTTTAATTCACTCCTTTTTATTAATTCTTGACACAATTTAAATAACACTTCACTGATATAGAGAGCTGTGAGATTCTTTTATTAATTACTTGCACTTTTTAACACGTAAACTATTTTCGTCTCACACGAATACGTATTAAATTTCTCGAGGACGCATCTCGCGTCCGATTAGGAACACTGTCAACAACCAACGCGCCCGGTTATGAGCGCTGTCTACAAGCAACTGACTTGATTTTTGCCGCCTAAATTTGTAAATTTCTGTATTTCAAGTCTCTGATTGGCTATTTCTAATCCATAGAATACTTTTATTTAACTTAAGCCTTTTTCTGATTGTTGATTGGCTATTTTATAAACTGTCACAAAAATTACATTATTGTTGCTCCAATAATGACTAGTAGCATTATTACACTTTCTTACTCATTATTGCCTCAAGGTTACCTCATTGTTAGCAACTTTTAACCTATTTCTCACAGCTACTACATTATTAAATTACGTAATACATTCACATAACATTACTGCATGTATACACTAATGTAAACATTATCAATGACTGTAATATACACTTTTTATGTATTGTTACGTACACATATTGCTTTAAGGCGGGCTGTTATTGAATATATATATATATATATATATTATTAGTCTGAAATCATTTAAGTGTTAAAAATACTGCCTCAATACTTAAACATGTGTAGCAAGGCATAAAATAATATATCTAATTTGTATTATTTAATTCTTTGCGTGATTACCTGCCAAAGAATTTCTTCATATGTTAAGAGAAAAATCCGAAGTGTAGAGATAAATAAATTTCTTCATAAATTTCAGCATATTTACAATGCCTGTAACAACAGAAAATTCATCAAGCCTTCCATTCATCCCTCTGACTATTGTTTCTGTCAACGTATTCTTAAACGCTTTGATAAATGAATGTGGTACGTGTAGCAAATCATTTTCAAAAAATCGTTATTTTTTTCAAAGTATGTTTATTCTAAAACGTGATTACTTAGGAATATGTTGGTGAATACTTTGTTACAAGGTGTGATATATTTTTAAGTGTATTACACATGCACTTGCTCATGTTTTCCTCGACAACTTAGAAACAGTTGAAAATACAATCATGAATTCCTTTGTAATGATTTATGCGGGTTGTACCTCCAAAATGATGCAAAATAACACACCTCTCTTGATTAGATCCTTTTAAAAATAATATAGGAGCTAAATGCTTATGCTGTAAACCATAATTTTACTCTCGGTAAAGAATTAAAAATACATGTATTAGTACAGTTAAATGGATTAGCTTCAGCTATTCCAATAAAAGAACAGCTAAATTGTGAGGGAAATACTGCGTATATGCAAGAAGAACACACATTTTACGTATCTGTTAAAGGTTCTAAAAGAGCGTATTTTATTGTAAACATTTTGTGACTTTGTACAGTTTTTCAACTGTAACTTTTTTCCCAGTTCTCACTGTCACTGTTCCGTTTTTATGTATTTCTCCTTTACTGGGAGTTCACTTCGCTAATCACTCCACTAAAGTGAACTAGTTCAATTCTCCGTCACTTCACTTCCTTCATGACGCAGCCTCTTCACGCCGAACGGTTCACTTTACTCGGGAGTCGTCGAACACAAGAGCTCCACAACCATCGCTCCGGGGTATACTCGCTGCTCGTCAGGTGATGTCGCACGGAAAATCTTACCCGCCAGCTCGCTCGCCCGCCGATTGGTCGACGCGACTCACTCTAGTGTCGCCACTCTTCATCTCGCACTAACTGTCGCAACAGCTCTCTTCACCTCGCACTGACTCGACTCGAGACGACACTGCCGCAAGCAACTAGACACGTACTGACTCGTAGACATGGGACGATTCATGAACGAATCGTTCATATGAACGACTACAAGGCAAGAACCGTATGAATCCTGTCAGTCTTAGCATGAATTGTCGTTCAAAATGAATTGTGGTTCAAAATGAATCGTAAGAATCGTGCATGAATCGTCGTTCAAAAAGAATCGTGATCAGGACATTTCTCGATTCATTCTCACCTGCGCTTTGTTTACTACTCACTCTTGGCTTTGGCTTCCAAGCCGAGCCCGGACGAATGCTACTGAGTGAGTACGACGATGAGCTGGAAAGTTACCAAGCATTGTGATGCTATACCATAGTATACGCAAACAGAACAGTACCGCAATAATATATATTGTCGAGTTCTGTCGATTCGTAGTAGTGAATTACACAGGTTGAAAGATTCGTTAGAATTTATAATGTGAATTGGTAGATCAACACGATTCTTTGAGATGCTGATGGCATAACCTAGGAGTATCGAGTTCAGCCGAGAAAGATTAATTCTTAAAAACAAGTTGCGTAAATAGCTGTAAAGCGCAGTAAAATGAATCGTAAGCATTGCCAATGGATAAACGGAAGCTGCAACACGTGGTATAAACAATAGACGTAATTTTCAGTATTTTACTGAGAGGATCTGATACACAGTGTTGCATGATTACAGTGTAGTAAGTATTATAGTATACAATACCAGAATATATGACAATGCAGGAAAAATAATGAATTTTTGAACTCTTGGTTTGAATAACATTTTAAAATTATATAATTTAAAAGCATTAATTTGTATAGTATAATCTACATTAAAAGTATAAGAACCTGCATCGATATAACTAAGCCAATTCTAATGCATTAAAAGTACCTCGAATATGCTGATGTAAAATTTATATAAAAGTTATTATTCTCTGCATACCGGGCTTATACCTTTTCACTTATTTATAAGAAATATATAGCTTATTTTCGCGTGCAACTTCGGTATTGGTGACGAATAATAATAATGATAATAATAATAATAATAATAATAATAAACTTGGACAAAAGTAAAATTCAGACAGCGGAAATGGAATTTTTACGAAGAACTTGAGAATGCACTAGATTAGAACTAATAAGAAATAAAACGATAAAATTAGAGAACTGAATATTTATAAATTATATGATAAAGTTGAAGAAAACTAACTTAACTGGAAAGCGATATGAACTAAATGACAATACAAACAGTCAGGAAAAAGAGACATCGGATACCCCAGAAAAAGAGGGGAGTAAAGTAAAGAATCGAAGACAGGTGGATCTTCATCGAAATGAAGAATATAATAATAATAATAATAATATATTCATAATTACTTTGCATAATACCTTATGTAATCGTAACTCAAGTGGAATCACACAGGCTGATTTTTATGACAAATTCAGGAAACTCCAAGTGTATTACCCAAAATAACGCGGAAAGCGCTTTTACATACATTGTCTTTTATATGCCAAAGAAATAAAATCATAGCCCACATCGTAACAAAAAGAATCCTGATTGCGTATTTTGGCTGCAAACTGCAAAGTAAAAACCGGGACGATTCATATAAGAATCGTGAGTGAGAATAGACGGCAGGCAAGGGTACGATTCATGATTGAATCGTGTAGTAAGTTAGATCAGCAGGCTAGGCGACGATTCATGAACGAATCGACCACCAAGGCAGGCCGGCAGACAAGGGTACGATTCATGATTGAATCGTGCAGTAGGGTAGACCAGCAGACAAAGTGACGATTCATGAACGAATCGTGCGCTAGGAGAGACTAGCGGACAGGTAGCAAGAGGACGATTCATGAATCGTGAACGAATCGTATGAATCGATTCATGAACCGTGAACGAATCGCATGAATCGATTACTGCAAAAGAATCGCTGGACCCAACTCTACTGACTCGCCTCGACTCGCACTCAATTCGCGTCTGACTGGCTGCCCGCGAGAGCACTAGCTTATATATGCAGTGGAGTCTTCCACAGAATGTTCTCGAACCTTCTAGAACTATTTCGACACACCTTCTGGAAAAGGGGGGAGCTAAAGCTTCCAGAAAGTTCTACTTATCTGCCGATAGCGCGCCCCTGTTTACGCTGGCAAGCGTCGTTATCGCTGTTTACTCGGACTGCTGCACGCCGAGTAACCTTGTGCCATAGCCAATGCGCCAAAAATTTTAACGCAATTATGGGCCTCAATTATCACTAGAAGGCGCCGACCGACCGATCGACCGACTGTACGGTTGAAGACATTGGGAGAGATAAGGAAGGAATAGTGCTTTCACCCACTGTAAACACCAAAATTTCTATCGAGAGATAACCGGATTGTTCTGGAAACGTCTTTCTGTTCATACCCATGAACATTCTAGAACTCTCTTCGAAACCCCAGTGGCCATACTATGTGATCGCGAATGAGCCAGTTAGCGAGTTAGTGAGTTGTTATTAATGCGACTTAAAGTGCATTCTCCGAGTGAGGTTACGATGATAGTTATGACTATAGCGAGTGCCGCAATTAGAGAAGCCCTGTGTTTGACGCCCAGGCGAGTGAAGCAGGAGGGAAGAAGAGGCTGCTTCGCGCGTGTTTCATTTTGGCGCTACGCGTGAGGAAAATTGATGTGACAGTGAACTCTTAACTAAATCACATTAATGAAGAGACAGTGAAAATTAACTAATCATGTTGTTGAAGTGACGGTGAACACTGAACTAAATCACATTAATGAAGTGACAGTGAACACTGAACTAAATAACTTTCGTGAAGTGGCAGTGAAAACTGACTAAATAACATTAGTGAAGTGACAGTGAACACTGAACTAAATCACATTAATGAAGTGACAGTGAACACTGAACTAAATCACATTAATGAAGTGACAGTGAACACTGAACTAAATCACTTTGGTGAAGTGGCAGTGAAAACTAACTAAATAACATTAGTGAAGTGGCAGTGAAAATTAACTAAATCACATTAATGAAGTGACAGTGAACACTGAACTAAATCACTTTGGTGCAGTAGCAGTGAAAACTAACTAAATAACATTAGTGAAGTGACAGTGAACACTGAACTAAATCACATTAATGAAGTGACAGTGAACACTGAACTAAATCACTTTGGTGAAGTTACAGTGAAAACTAACTAAATAACATTAGTGAAGTGACAGTGAAAAATAACTAAATCACATTAGTGAAGAGATAGTAAACTAACTAAATCGCATTAGTGAACTGACTTTAAAAACTGAAAAAGCTACAATATTTTAGTACAGATTTCTGTATTTTAGTACAGACTGGCGTCTCTACAAAGTAATACAGAGAGAGAGAGGGAGAGGGGGTGGGAGGGAGAGAGAGAGAATAGTTTGAAAATTAGGCTAAACTTTCTGGTGTAAGCAGCACATATCCCCTTAAAGCCACTCATCTGTGATGCTAAACCTCTCAATAATGGATTTGCTAGAAAATAGGCTCGCAAGAGGAACCCTATATATGGAATATACAATTAAAGCACCGGATGACCGCGAAGTTCATGGAAAGCTACTGATTACGGAGATTAAAGTGTATAAGTCGGAAATTAGTATTTATTAACCAGTTTGTTCTAATTTCATACCAGATATTTCTAATACTTTGCATTACAAATAGTAGAAACATGGTAGAGAGGCCTCTGAATAAACAACAAGAAAACGTCCTTGCAGGAAAGTTTTCAAAACTTTGGGACATTTCAGGTACGAATTCAAAACAAAATTTTTCTCTTACAATCTTATCGTATGATTTTTAAGTAAAATAAGGATTAGTTTAGAAAACCACATAACTAGTGTTTTGGGTTATATTTTTAATTAGGTATTGGAAATAACTAATAAAACTATGCGCTATTTCGTCCTATTTTCTAGTCATAATATTTATTTTTCAACGTCTTATGAGTAGGTACAGGCAAAATATGAAGAAATAGTTGCCAAAGAGTGTAAATATTTTGAAAAATGTATGAAAATTGAAAAGATTGAAAAACTTAATATACATATTTTATTACCAAAATTGTTCTTCCTAAAAGTATAAGCAGTTTTTTTAATTTAAGCTTTTGGGCACCCGATCCTGAGTTTTTGACAAAGTTAAAAAAAGTAGCTTTTTAAAATTTTTCATGCAAAGTTCTCAACAAATTTGGAACCAGCTTTCCCTTTAGGAATTCTAAATGACCAAAAATTGACCAGATGTGCGCAGATGTGAACAAATAGTGAATGAAAATTCAAAACGTTCCTTGTAATCTTTTTTTCTTTTCTGTTGTTATTACGATGCAATTTTTGTTAAATTTCTTTCATATTTTAAGTATACCTTCTTCAAAGATGAGTGAAGGGATCTAAATAGACGTTGCTTAAGATCAGTCATAGTTTTGGTTTTAGTAATTTAATATGTGAGTGATTTTCAGCATATTAAAGGTGTCACGTTTACGGAGTATTCACATGTTCTGTCCATAATTAAATACTAAAACACCAAATGAACATGAAATAATATGATGCTTTTATTTAATGATGAAACGATACCACTATTTCTCGATACTCGATATCGATACTGATTTTTGAGCACCCATACTCACTACTCACTTTATAAAAAACTATGAAGGCGATAACCTGTTCACTGAATTATGTTCTTGTTAGTAGTTTTCTGTGTATAAACGCATATAACCAATTTTTTATTGTATGCTGATTCAGAAAGTGTTCCTGTTGTACCTCCAATTGACAGAAATTACCTCGATAATGCCATAAGTTATACCGTGTGTTTCAGAAATACTTTTACAAACTTTGGGTATGGATTCCTCACACCAAAAGAAGGGAAAAAGTACATATGAACATATGTCCCATAATCCTTGGTTTTCGCGTTATTCCTGTCACAATGAAAGTGTGAGTTCAACGGCCTTCGGGGTCCAACCTCAAAACTTCATTTCTCTATGCATTCATAGAAGGCGTTGACCCATTGTACTACATACGGTAGATGGCGAAGCGTTGCCATGCAGACTTGTTTACGTTTGTCATTTGTCATTAGTCTGTCTTCAACGTTTCAATTATGTACATGTAGTGAGTTAACTGCACGTGTTTCGTTCCACCATGGCTGGATATTCATTTCGTGAACAGGCAGACATGATTTTTATGTATGTTCGCGCGAATGGTAATGGACGCGAGGCTACACGGCTCTATCAGATGGAGTTTCCAGACCGAAGACAACCGAGTTATCCAACCTTTGTCGCTGTTTATCGTCGCCTTGCTGAGACAGGAACCGTTGCACCACGGACTATTGATTAGGAAGACCAACAGACCGATGGATAGGCAGAGGAGGACCAGTTCCATGGCCTGCACGTTCTCCCGACCTCAATCCTGTGGATTTTTACCTCTGGGGGCATCTTAAATCATTGGTTTATGGAGCAGCCATCCCGGATGCAGAAACGCTTCATCGACGTGTCATGGAAGCCTGCGAAACCATTCGACACCATCCCGGAGGTTTTGACAGGGTGCGACATTCCATGATTCGATGAGTACAGGCATGCATAGAAGCAAGAGGAGGACATTTCGAACATTTATTATGAGTTTTTTGTGTTATAAGTGCACCACTGTGTTGAACACCTCCTAACAAGAAAACAAAGGATTATGGGACATATGTTCATATGAACTTTTATCCTTCTTGCGGTGTAAGGAACCCATACACGAAGTTTGTAAAAGTATTTCTGTAACATTCTGTATATCCCCTATTTTTAGTTAAGGCTGCTGCTAAATAATAATAATAATAATAATAATAATAATAATAATAATAATAATAATAATAGTAATCATGTATTTCTTTGCTTCCCTTTTTATGTAACTGTATTTTGTGGTGAAAACCATCTTTTTAAGGATTTTCTACTCACAGAAAAACTAATCCTAGAAATTCTTCTTTATTGTGCAATCTAAAAGCTATAAACAAGTATATATTTTACATGAACCTTAAAAAATAGAAATAACAAGTATTTTCATGCACTGTATAATCTCACGTCTTAAGTTCTGATTTGTTTCTGCTGGATTCACAGATTTTGGTCACTGGAATAGGTAAATGTAACGGCTGAGAGTGAGTCACCAATCCAGGTTTTTCATGTTTTCATTTATATACAAAAGTCTATGGAATTGCATTTATTTACCCACAGGAAATGCAGTCAAGGTCTATCAAGAACTATAGTCCAGTAACTCTTTGGGGACACGTGCGAGGCAATAACGTGCAATCTCGACTCCTTTTATTCCTTATCTAGCATAAAGTTAAACGCGACAACATTCAATAATACAAAACTTAAAAATTTAAAAGCATCGAAGGTTTCTCTCAAAGTATTAGACATACTTCGATACCACCGAGTATCGAGAGTATAGAGCTATCGAGGTATCGATGGTATCAAGGTCTCATCCCTACTTTTATTTAAATATTGACATTTTATTAATATATTTTGAAAAATTACACATTTTAACAACCTAATTAAATTCTAGAGATTAAAAATTTAAAAAGTCTTTTTTGCATTCGCTCACAGTCATAATTTAGAATATTACATTTCATATTTAGCCTTTATCTACCTAATTATTAGCCTATTATGAACGATAAGAAGGAATGAGAAAAAGTAGGAAATAAGTTAATTTTAAAGCTTCCTAAGTGATTTTACTTGTTAAAACTGCACTACCCCGTAGGCAGGCACTTGATTGACTTAAAAGCCAGCATTCAACCCTCAGTAAGTAGTAGAATATTTATTTATATGCAGATTCCAAAGATCGTTGCATTTTAAGTATCTTCAATAGTTTAACAGGCCTCCCTTCTTAAATAACCAAGTAGTGTAAATTATTTTCACAATAAATATACGAAGGGCAGGAATAATGCTTCTGTTTGGAACAATCTATTCATGCCGTTTTTCAGCAGTTGGGCTGTGCGTGGTACGCAAGGAAAGCTTCAAATATTCCAGAAACACCATTACAACCTTCAACAAGGCAAGAAATCAAAATCTGTGATTCACAATTATCCTGACACTGCTCTTTTCCTGGTATTAGCGTCGCATTAAAATACATAAAAGTCCTCATCTACTCAATTTCACCGGTTTTGCGTCATCATTTCTGCGTTTGGAATACCTTCACCATTGAAAGCTTACTACAATAAATAGACTTTTAACTCCATAGAAAAAGAAAACAAAAGAAAAAACGGAAGGCATCGAGTGCTGCTTTGGCTCAACATGGCGAAATTCAATTCCAACGGGTCGATAATGCAGCTATCTGACGTAACCTGGTGGTGGAGTTCAGAAGCCTATACCAGTCGATAGTACAAGAAATACTCTTCCTATGAAAACCTTCCCTCCCGCCACTTTCCCTTTATTCATTTTATATTTTGTAATTAATTTAAATTTTCATTGAAATAAAAATTCATATAAATTGCTTCACTTATTTTGTATGCAACAGCATGTAGAATGACTATTATTGGAAAAGGGCTTCATATCAAGGATAAAAGATGAAGAATTAGAAATCATATTCGAACAAAGCATATAAGTATTCTGGAATCGAAGCCAAGCAGCTAATATTGCTGAAATATGCCATGCCATATAGAATTTGAGCTCTACACATTTCTGCATCTGGTCCTACTACAATTATATGATTCAGAAAACTTCAGCGCCTCAAAGTGAGTATATCTCACGGACCTTTTAGAATGAGTGTGTACAACATACTTTTGGTTTTTCTATTTTTCTACAAACACAGTTCTACCATCTTCAGCTAGTTATCTGATTAAATATTAAATATACAGCATTAAAAATCTCTGGACATATACGAATAAATAAGAAAATTTTCTCTAGGGTTAACATGTTTTAATTTAATACACCAAAATTATACAAAATTATGTGAATATAATACGTGCTAGAATTTGTGGAGGTTTTTTAAATAAAATTATAGAAAAATAAACCGTTTATTTTGTCCATATACTGCTTTCTAAGCATGCTGTGAAAAAATTCAGAATAAAATATGGCAGAATATATATATGCTAAGATTATGTTTAATAATTCTATGAAGTTTGAAATTAGGTTTATGCTTCATGTATGGAAAGCCAATTTTAAATAGGTGTTGTATTGTATTTCAACTGTTGGGTAGCCGATCTTGAAGTAGTTGTAACCACGTATGGTACCCGGTGGCCTTCGCCCCAATGTTTAAAAATATTAACTTTGTAATTTGACTGTTTCTTTAAATATTATATGTTTATGTTTGCCTCGGCTGCATCAGTATTTTTGTTAGAGACATGTTTCTCCTTGCAGGGTTGTGGTGCGACTGAAGAATGATTACACAGATTATAATTTTACTTCACTCCTTTTATTAATGCTTGACACGATTTAAATAACATTTCACTGATATAGACAGCTGTGAGATTCTTTTTTTAATTACTTGTACTTTTAAACACGTAATCTATTTTCGTCTCACACGAATACGTATTAAATTTCTCGAGGACATATCTCGTGTCCGGTTAGGAACACTGTCTACAACCAACGCGTCCAGTTATGAGCACTGTCTACAAGCAACTGACTTGATTTCAACCGCCTAAATTTGTAAATTTATGTATTTCAAGTCTCTGATAGGCTATTCCTAATCCAATAGAATACCTTCATTTAACTAAAGGATTTTCTGGTTGTTGATTGGCTATTTTATAAACTGTCACAAAAATTACATTATTGCTTCCAAGAATTACAAGTAGTATTGTTAAACTTTCAAATTCATTGTTGCCTCAAGGTTACCTCATTGTTACCTCATTGTTAGCAACTTTTAACTATTATTCTCACAGCTCCTACATTATTAAATTACGTAATACATTCAGATAACATTATTACATGTATACAATGACTGTACTATACACTTTTTATATATGGTTATATACACATATTGCTTTAAGGTGGGTTGTTATTGAATTTACATATTATATAATTTGACTAAAATCATTTAAGTGTTAAAAATACTGCCTCAAGTTTAATATAATGTATTCTGAATATATGTACCACAACTACTGAGCAAGTTGGCTCCATGATAACCTGTGAGGCTCGCATTCGTGATATCCCGAGTTAGATTCCCGTCTACCGTCCATCCTGCCAGTGGCCTTTTTGTGGTTTTCCTGGTCGGTAGGCGAATGCCGGCTTCCTTTCCCTCATTTCTCTTTCATTCCATTTCCTTCTCATCTTTGAGATGTGCTTCTAGGTTTCGTGTTGTGTGGCGGTACCGCCAGTACTCCCCGTGAACACTAGAGAGCTGCTTGGTTAGATGGGTTGTTTATCGCCCTCACTGGGCAGCTCCAGAAACTGTTAGGGACTCCCACGCGTCTCTGTGGCCTGTAGCCTCCTGTGGTTCCTTCACTTCAGCCCTTCCTCCTTGGGAGGGGTAGCTGCATTAGATCTCCCGTAGGTGGCAGTGCGCGAGGTGTCCCCCTCCGTTGTATACCTTATACCCTATGCAGAGGTACAGCTAGGGAGGGTTTTGGGGGTTGGTAACCCCCTTTACTAAAATAAATGTAAAAATTAGTAGCATCCTTAAAATAACATCATCTTTGTAGGTTGGTGGGAAAGAGATACTTTCTAATCGTATCACTGGTGTAGTGGTTACCATGCTAGCCTCTGGTTCCCGAGGTCGTGGATTCAAACCCGGCGGAGGGCGCTGGATTTCTTCGGGCGTAAAAATACCTAGCATGGCTTCCTTCAGTAGGGTATTAAAGCCGCTGTTCCCGTGTCGTAGATTTACTGCATGTAAAAGAACCTCAAGCCTAATAAAGAGGCCTCTGAGCAAAATTACCGATCTTTCACGCCCAATATAGAATGGGACGCTAAGGACTACAGCAGTTAAAGACCGCCCTTAAGTAAAAACTCAATTTAATTTTAGTACCACTGGTAGCGCTATATTTACGACGCATGTCTTAGATAACATGATCAACATACACTGTACATAAGATGGTGTGGGTACAAACATGTTAAGATATCGAGGGTACGTTTTCGATCCGGTGCTAAATTTGAGTTGTTTTCAAATGAGTGCAATATTTACAAGTTTAGAACATAACCAGAGACCCTATTTTGTAGTGAAATAAAATGACCTGCAGCGGTAACATAAAATACTTCATAATGGTCATTAATTCTCATGTCACAACACATTTGGGCTTAGAAAACGCAAAACCTTCTATCATAATTTTAATTCCAATTTCTGCACCCTAATATATGAATCTATTTATTTACGTTCTTCAACTCAGGATTAATTCATATTTATCATTTGAATTTATATCAATTGTTCAAAAAATGGATAACTATTGCATAACCCAGTGCTTAATATTTTTTTGGCTACGCCAATGACCCCATGTACAAAGAGCGCCAAAGAAAATCTCACTGCACCTCGCGTCTACGTCACATTATTTATCGTTGTACGTGGCCTTGCGAAGCCATGGCCATTTCATTGGTTGCTTTAGGCCACGGTGCAAGTGTGCGCTATTCCTTCTGCTAAATAATTGCTCCAATAACCACAACAAAGGTTACAAAATGGCGTAGAAAGGAAATATATGTTTACGCTCTTGATCGTGTTGGCTAAAAGAGATAGAGGTGGAGTAAGTGCATTCAGTTTGTCATAAACGCCTCTTATCGTCCATACCTTATCGGCTAGTGCAGGACACGCCTTTGAAGGGGTTAAAAGTTGGGGAAAACTTGATGAGCGCCCAGGTTAGCGAAATGTAGAATGTGCAGTGTGAGAAGATTCTCAAATTAAAGTTTGAATGGTATTCATTAAATACATAGCAATACTTTAAAACGAAAAATAAGCAGAACTGTATCCTCACAGTGGTATCAGTGCTTGTTGCTGCATAGAAGCCAACATAACTAAATAATAAATAAATAAAGCAGCATGTTTTCCCTCTAATTTAAACTACAATTGGTTAATATACCTTTACTAACATATTACTGTTCATAGAAATACAACAGAATTATAGACAAAAATACAACCCCATTTTATTGACATAATATGTATGTCATATTCGGTAAACCATATACATATACACATTTATCTCTAGTTTCTAAACTTGACCAGTCAATTATAACAGAAGAGTAATTTGCGTTTAGTAAACGAATATCATCATCTGTGAATGTTTTACGGGGAGTGCCCACTTTCTGACGAGTATGTAGACCGTCTTCCCTACCTTCCTGAAGTAGTTTTATCCAGTAATTTGCTGTAAAATCACTTTTGTGCACTGCCGTTGTAATTACTGTAACAGTGCAACTAGCCTCTCACATACTCACGATACGTCCACGAATAATTTCGCTGGTATACGGCATGACTGGTTCTGAGACAATAAACATGTTTTGGTTTCAATAACACCAAAACAAGCAAAGATATCAACCTCCCCTCTTTTCCCCCTTATTGCTGTGTTATCAAGCCACCATGCTCTGAGATAGGTAAGGTGACATGCCTCAAAAGACCCCAGCAAACGATACAAAATCCACCGAAGATTTTCTTTGGTGCTGTTTTTACCATAACTCTGGTATTTATCCGAAGTTCTGAGTCTAAAGCTTCCCTCAGCATTATACACTTCTTCTGGTTCCATTTGATGAGTCCTATGTGGGCCAGTCGCCACAAGAAGCGTATCTCACTGCCATAGCTTCTTCTCAATATGCATCTCAGTATGTTCTATGGAGGCTGTTGTAAATAACGCATATTCGTTGTGGTTCGTTGTGATCACTCCCTCAAAACAAAACCAGCACAACTATTATCTGCATGTTTATCAGCCACGTATCATGGCATTCCACTACTACACTATGTGATCAAAAGTATCCGGACACCCCAGAAACATACGTTTTTCATCTTAGGTGCATTGTGCTGCTACCTACTGCCTGATATACTCATTATCCGCGAACTCAGTAGTCATTAGACATCGTGAAACAGCAGAATGGGACGCTCCGTGGAACTCACGGACTTCGAACGTGGTCAGGTGATTGGGTGTCACTTGTTTCGGAAGTCTGTACGCAAGATTTCCACACTCCTAAACATCCCTAGGTCCACTGCTTCTGATGTGATAGTGAAGTGGAAACGTGAAGGGACATGTACAGCACAAAATCGTACAGGCCGACCTTGTCTGTTGACTGACAGAGACCGCCGACATTTGAAGAGGGTCGTAAAGAGTAATGGGCAGACATCTATCCAGACCATCACACAGGAATTCCAAACTGCATCAGAATCCACTTCAAGTATTATGACAGTTAGGCGTGTGGTGAGAAACCTTGGATTCCATGGTCGAGCGGCTGCTCATAAGCCACACATCATGCAGGAAAATGCCAAACGACGCCTCGCTTGGTGTAATGAGCGTCAACATTGCACGATTGAACAGTGGCAAAGCGTTGCGTGGAGTGACGAATCACAGTACACAATGTGGCGATCCGATGGCAGGGTGTGGCTAGGGCGAATGCCCGGTGAACGTCATCTGCCAGCGTGTATAGTGCCAACAGTGAAATTTGGAGGTGGTGGTGTTATGGTGTGGTCGTGTTTTTCCTGGAGGAGGCTTGCACCCCTTGTTGTTTTGCGTGGCACGATCACAGCGCAGACCTACATTGATATTTTAAGCACCTTCTTGCTGCCAACTGTTGAAGAGCAATTCGGGGATGGCGATTGCATCTTTCAACACGATCGAGCACCAGTTCATACTGCACGGGCTGTGGCGGCGTGGTTACACGACAATAACATCCCTGTAATGGACTGGCCTGCACAGAGTCCTATAGAACACCTTTGGGATGTTTTGGAACGCCGACTTCGTGCCAGGCCTCACCGACCTACATCGATACCTCTCCTCAGCTCCGCAATCCGTGAAGAATGGGCTGCCATTCCCCAAGAAACCTTCCAGCACCTTATTTAAAGTATGCCTGCGAGAGTGAACGCTGTCATAAAGGCTAAGGGTGGGCCAATGCCATATTGACTTCCAGCATTACCGATGGAGGGCGCCACAAACTTGTACGTCATTTTCAGCCAGCTGTTCGGATACTTTTGATCACGTAGTGTATATATTTTATGAGATTGACTATTGATAGTTTTTACATTGAGTAATGCATTGTACACTCTATGAGGAACTATGTAGTTGACGTTCCAGTTAGTCTGCAAACCCTGTAACAATCAAAAAGTTCTCTGAATTTACACTGATGCATGTAGCCACTTTATGCATCACAATGAAAGTTCATACAGCCGTCCACTTATGTACACCACGAAATTGTACTACAAAGTAGGCATCTGAAGCACCCAAATTCCATTTCAGCAAAGGGTAAAATAAATTTATGCTTTATTCATTACAGAAAAATAAAGCTTTAACATTCCCACCAATTTCATTAAATATCAAAACAAGGGAAATTTATTAAAAATGCTCTTACTTTGTGAGTTTTCTCAGTGAAAGTTTGGCTTTTGTCACATCCCAGTGTCCCTAGCGAAACAGTCACATTTTCCAGTAATTAATCCCTGTTTAGTAAACACCACGTGCTAAATTCATTCAGAAAAGAGTTCACTGTTCAGGTTAATGTTATTCTGATTATTTTTAATCGAGAATTAAAAATGACTGTTACACTCTCTAAAAACAGCCGAATGTCAAGTATTTTCCCTACAGTAGCTCTGCCAAAATAAAACTAAGCTAATACACACAATTAGCACATTATATCGTTCACTGCTGATGAAATACATACATACACTCCTGATTCGGGCAATAAAAATCTATAAGCAAAGTTTGTTTATATGAAACATTAATACAAAGAAGTATGACCAACATAACAATAGTCGTAAACATTAAGCATATAGTCCCCTCCCCAGGACAGTCCTCCATGACTGTTTTTTCAGGTTTTCCTCATTTCTCATAACTATCTGACCCTAAACTGTGGTCTGTAACGTTTCATTCCCAAATTATCGTTTCAGAACGAGCAAGGTGACGCCGGGGTTACGTGTGCGACTTGCATTCTGGGGGTTTCGGGTTCGATCCCTGGCGACCGCCCACTCGACCCATGGGTTTTTCGTGGTATCCCCGGAGGCGAATGCTGATGTGATTTCTTCTCTACCACAATTTCTTTTCCATTATTTCCCTTTCATTCTAAACTTTCAGGTGTGCTTCTAGGTTTCGTGGCGTATGGCGGATGCATGCCCAAAGAAAGAGCATTCCCCGTGGACACCAGTGGGCTGCCTGATTGGTGGGTGGTTCGTCGCCCTCTCTCCGTACGTCTTTGTGGCCTGTCTGCATACGACCTGTAGCCTCCTATGGTTTCTTCATCTTATCTCTTCCTCCTGGGAGGTGGTAGTCACAATAAATCTCTGTATGTCGCACTGCGCGAGGTGTCCACCCACCTCCGTTGAACAGTCTATGCCTATATACAGAGTGAGCCAAAAAACTACGAACTGGCTGCGCGGTGATTTTCCTCTCCGCGTCCTGGCGCTCGTTGCCGTCTGCCGCTATCATAAAAAGGCCCGAATTAAACCGTACAACATTTTAAAACTAATTTTAAAGGATTTACTTACCAACTTTATGAAACGAAATGCTGAAACTGGCTACCGTCGTTGTCCATACATTTTGGCACCTCTTTAGGAAACTATCCATCAGCATTTCCTTTCATAAAGTTGGTAAGTAAAGGCTTTAAAATTTGTTCTAAAAATGTATGGTTTCCTCCGCGCCTTTCTCTGATAGCGGTAGACGGCAACGAGCGCTGAGGACGCAGACAAGAAAAGCACCGCGCAGGCGGTTCGTAGTTTTTTGGCTCACCCTGTACATATGTATCAGCACTCTCCCCCGACCGTATTGCCGTATGTGTGTATGTATTTATTTTCCATAATGCTATACAAAAATCTTACTATTTTTCATACATTACTTTGATGTAGTAAGAACTGCGTCAAATACTAGTTGAGGGATGAAAAAGGAAGCCAGATTATAGTTCTGCCTCTATCGTTATCACTAAAGAAACTTTGGCCACTATTGAGCTTTGAAACACTATACACACGGTCTGAGCGGAACCCCGCTGCCTTTATCGTGTCATTGCTATTTAATCTGCGCACACAGCGACCAGCGGTGCTGACTTAGGTATATATTGAATGCTTTCCGAGGGATTTGAGATCATATATTTATATTACCTGTCTCCTTTAAGTTTGCTGATGGGTGTACCATAGCTGCACTGAATGTTGGCATGACGCCACGTGTTGCTTGTTGTATTCGTTCCACCCTGCAATCACAGAAAATCAGTACGAATCATGTCAACATGCAACACAGCTGGAGCAATGAACACCAAACATAAGTGAGACAGGTGATATATGGGTTTGATGTGCGTATAAACACCGGATCTTTATTGTGAAAATAGCGAAATTCAGTCTATCGGTATTGAAAATAAAAGCCAAGATCTACGGCTAAAGGATAAACACAGATCATTAAGGGGACCGGTAGTACAGACCAGGGCACACACATGTTCTCCTGAGGGAAGAAGGAACAAAACTTAATCGTAGATCACGACCGATGGAAACGCAGAAAGGGAACTGCGCGTATTGGCAGATGAGAGGCAAAAGAACTTTATTCCCATTCACCTGGTTCCTGAATATGGGAGTTTCTGAACTACAAGTATTGTTGAAGAATGGTAAAGGTACTGACGAACGAAAGAGGCCCACGAAACTGGGCAGAGCACGGCACGGAGGCCATCCGGTCCCTTGTGCTTTTACCGAGACCCCTGGTAGGGTGGAATAACGGGAGAGACCCGAAGGTCGGCTAGATCCGGATGACGACGGGCGCAAGCACAGACGGGGTCCCTAATGTTTCCAGATTTAACGCCTCCAACGCCACCCGAGCCCAACCATTGGGCCCAGAGCCCCGAAGGAGCGCCTTCCCGTAAACACACAGAGTCGGGTATCCAAGCGAGCGGTCCCTGGACGATGTCAGGAAGAAGCCTCCACAGCCATCGTCACCTGGTCTTGCAACACTGAAACAGATGACATGGAAGATGATGACTACAGGAAATGGGGGGCAGGAGAGTAGGATATATAGGAGAGAGCTGGCACAGTTTTTTGCGTTTATATGGGAAAGGATAGGGAAAACGAAGGTAGATGCTAGGTTGAGAGAGTCTTCAAGGAGGAAAATGCGTTTATATGGGAGAGATAGGGAATACCAGGGCTGATGCTAGGCTAATCAGATGCTAAAGGAGGGAGGGATATGCTTTATATGAGACAGATAGGGAATACGTGGAGAGGTGCTAGGCTAGACAGAGGCTGAGTAATGTATGGTTTATATGAGCGGTATAGGAAAACGATGAGAGGTGTTAGACTAGACAAGGCTTGAAACGTAGTGCATGGTTTATATGAGAGATATAGGAAAACGAGGAAAGGTGTTAGGCTAGGCAGAAGTCGAGGAGTAGAGTAAGGTTTATATGAGAAGTATAGGAAAACGAGGAGAGGTATTAGGTTAGGAGAATTGAGTTTGTGTTTATAAGGAGAGACGAGAAAACGGAGAGAGATCCTATGCTAGGATAGACAGGTGTTAAAGTTAGGTTAGATAGGAAACCAAGGAGTGATACTCAGCTAGAGGGGGGGGGGGTAGGAGGGAATGAGCTTTTGAGAGGTAGGGGATACGGGGAGTGGTGTTAGACTAGACAGGGCTTGAAACGTAGGGCATGGTTTATATGTATGAGAAGTATAGGAACAGGAAGAGGGGTGCTAGGCTAGACAGAGGTTGAGGAGCAGAGTATGGTTTATGTGAGAGTCATAGGTAAACGAGAGAGGCGTTAGGCTAGACAGAGCTAGAGGAGTAGAGTATGGTTTATATGAGAGGTATAGGAACAGGAGGAGAGGTGTTAGGCTAGACAGGTAGTGTAGCAGTAGGAATATGGACTTATATACAGGAGAGATAGGGAATAGGAGGTGCTAGACTTGAAAGCGACTTTAGAAGTGAACATAGTGGAAAACTGTTTCATGTCAATGTTCTAGACATGCCCATCACGTAACCTATTCAGGGAAAAGGTGACTCGTTCAGGGGAAAAAGGTGACTGCTCAGGGAAAAAGGAGACCCACAAAGGGAAAAAGTTGACTAGCAAAGGGAAAAACGTAACCAGCAAAGGGAAAAAGGCGACCAGCAAAGGGAAAAATGTGACCAGCAAAGGGAAAAAGGCGACATGCAACGGGAAAAAGGTGACCAGTAAAGGGGAAAATGTCACCAGCAAAGGGAAAAAGGCGACCACCAAAGGGAAAAAGGTGAGCCATAAAGGGAAAAAGGTGACCTGCAACGGGAAAAGCTAACCCACTAACACTAACAGGTAAGTAATTCAGGTAGTATTGCAAGAGGCGGACTGGATCATAGCAGTGTATGATTTCACAGGTAATTCAGCTAGTATCGTATGCATTTAGGCTAATTCGTCTAGTAACACAGGATAGATTCCAGATGCTAACTGCATCATGGCTCTGCATGATTTCACAGATAATTCAGCTAGTATCGTAGGTGTTTAGAGTAATTAAGCAAGTATCACAGGAGGCTAGATTCCAGGGTTGGGTATAGCATAGTTTCGTATTTCAGAGGGTATCGTAGGTATTTAGGATAATTCAAGTAACATAGGTGTTTAGAGTAATTAAGCAAGCATTACAGGAGGGTAGGTTCCAGGGGTTGGTTATAACCTAGCTTCGTATTTCACAGATAGTTCAGGTAATATCGTAAGTATTTGAGGTAATCGACAGAGCTTCACAGATATTATTGATAATTTCGATCAGAGATTTGTATCACAGCTATTTAAGGTAAATGCAGATGATTCAGGTTGTATCAATGGTATTTGAGTCATTTTAACAGGTAATTCTGATAGTATCACAGGTGCTCGTGCTAATTTAGAGCAGGAATTCGTATCAGAGCTAGTTAAGGTAATTTCACATGATTCGGGTAGTATCACAGGTATTTAAATCATTTTCATAGCCAATTCAGCTAGTATCGTGAGCATTTAAGCTAATTCAGCTAGTATCACAGGAGGCTAGATTCCAGAGGCTAACTGCATCATAGCTATGCATGATTTCACAGCTAATTCAGCTAGTATCGTAGGTATTTAGGCTAATTCAGGTAGTATCACAGGAGGCTAGATTCCAGGGTTGGGTATAGCATAGTTTCATATTTCAAGGTAATTCAGAGGGTATCGTAGGTATTTAGGATAATTCAAGTAACATAGATGCTTAGAGTAATTAAGCAAGCATTACAGGAGGGTAGGTTCCAGGGGTTGGTTATAGCCTAGTTTCGTATTTTACAGATAGTTCAGGTAATATCATAAGTATTTGGATAATCAGCATAGTTTCACAGATGCTCGTAATAATTTCGATCAGAGATTTTGTATCACGGCTATTTAAGGTAAATGCAGCTGATTCAGGTTGTATCAATGGTATTTGAGTCATTTTAATAGGCAATTCTGATAGTATCACAGGTGCTCGTACTAATTTAGAGCAGGAATTCGTATCTGAGCTATTTAATGTAATTTCACACGATTCGGGTAGTATCACAGGTATTTAAGTCATTTTAACAGGCAATTCAACTAGTATCACAGGTACTCATGGTAATATAGAGAGTAATTCGATTATAAAACTTTTCTCATCCAACGTTACAACAATTTATATACTTTTTTCTAAATCTTACAAACTTATTATATTTTAAGCACTTATTGTACGATGCGGAGAGGGATAAACTGCATATTGGTTCACAAATTGAAAAGCTTTACGTCAACATACCTTTATTTTAGTTCGTTATAGATGTCTCTCCCCTTTTATCTAGGCTTGAGACTAGCACTAGGATTGCTCCTAATGGCAGGGTTACCACCTTCCCTTCCATCTTCTTCTTTCTTCATCAGGCGTCAGCTATCTGCATATACAGCACACAGATACCTTCTTTTTTAAGATTGTAGACTCACTAGAAAATCTTTATCTTTAACTTACATTCTTTTAAGCACTGTTTGTAATGGCGTAATGTCCATACGCATATGTTGTTATCCCGTCCTCAGCAATAATTCTTTTATCATCAAACGGAGTCAATGCAATTTTATTCACTTGTACTGTAGCAAGGGCATGCTTTCGTGATAGGATCAGATTCATAGGTGTTCTGATGATTTCACTGGTTTTAAGACAGTCTGTATAGCTGTCAAACGAAATGTACTGCTTAATAGCGCTACGTTTTATACCTTTAATCTTTTTTATCATTGACCCTTGAATATCTAAGGCATACATCTTAGGACGTAGTCCAACAAAGCGTAGGATGATTTTTCTATTAGCCTCATCTTTAAATTTTCCCAATACCTTCTTGTTCTGAGTAGAATAACATATATGGTTGGCAGGGTAATCAGCTGTATCGAGATGTTCAAGAAAACGTAGCTTGTCCTGGTACACATCTTCAGTTGTTACACGATGAATGAACGAATCAGTGTCCATATACATAAGCTTCAGGTTTTCAGCTCCATAATAAGGCAACAAAACGTCGTAATGATAGTTATACATTAATGTCTTGGAGATGTCCAACACACTCATACCAATGTATATAGGCTTGTTGAATACAATCTGACGAGAGGCCATATGTACAGCAGCTAGATTATCAGCATATATCGTCCTGTCGATAAACGTAGGCTTGGCGATCAGCTTCTCTAGAGTTTTTTCATTGGTCACCAGTCGTATATCCATACGATTACGCAGGTTCTCCATAGTTTTTCCAAACATAGCGTTGTTAAAGAGTTTGTAGAGATCCTTCTCGAAATCATTTGCAGCTTGTTGTCGTAGCCTGTTGTTAAATTCCACATAAGGTTTCAACCACTGAGACTGTCGGAATTGTAGCACACGATGGATTTTTGTTAGTCGTAGTCCATGACTAAGAGCTTGCTTCAAAGCCATGTAATGCACTACATACTTCTTTCGAGGTCCAAGATGAGGTATCAGTTTCTTTGTAGATGATTCCAATGGTTTCATACACTCTGGCAGGAAAGGTAGATCGTTGTGTAGATCGTGAAGTTCTGCAGGATACTCGATGTCGACTTCTAATATGTACCCATGAGGATCATCTTCTTGTAGTGTTTCTAAGTTGATTTCTTCAGGTGACACCCACTGAAATCCACCAAAAGGAAGGGCGTGACACATTGCCCACCCATATTGGTTATTTGCGTCCTCGTATGTGATAAATTGGGTTGGTCTCGTCGGATCAAACTTCTCCATATAAGTGTTATTAGCCTCAGCATACCGATGAGAAACTTGGCATAAACCTCCTCTTATACCTGATTCCACCATGAGTAGTTGATCATAATCTTGTAACAGTTCCAGCTTAATTCCAGTATACAGCAACATGGCGTCCCATGTAAGACCTGGAGAGGTAAAATAATGGGCAGGATCAACTTTGTGTGTTTTAAGGGTTTGCTCTCTGAACGTCTCAAAGACATCAGCTAGAAGAAGTACATCCGAAGTTAAGTAGAGATCGCTGTACTCTCCCAGGTTTCTCACATTAAACAGCTCCCATACATTTCTAGCATGATCGTAGTCAGCATCAGTAATTTCTTCTTCATTTAATCTATTGTAGAAGGAGTCCTTAGGAGGCAAGCAGGTCTCGTTCAGGGCATCCCATGACGTAACAAAATCATATGGAAATACACCCTTACGGGTCATCAACTTCAATTTGTCTTCTCCAAAGTACTTTAGTGTTTCAGGATACGAGGTTAGATTTTTTACCAACTTATCCAAGCTTGTACTGAGGAATCGGAAGCTATCCACAAATCGAAGCTTTATATCTCCTACATACTTGGTGAATGAGATATAGCTTTCTTCAGAGTTAGGAATTACCTCCACACGTTCACTTGTACAACCCAGCTCCTTAACAATGAAATGAGAGTCATATCCGCTAAGGTTATGCATGAAGACTGGTATATATTTAGGTGTTTTACAGGCTAAATTACATTCATTATGAAGACTTCCACGATATTCACCGCTGATGTGATCATGGTCGCGTACTTTATAGTTCTCTTCTGTAAAGGGTTTTCTACACAAGTAGCATGTCGTAGAAGACTCGAAATCCTTTTGCTGTTGATCCGTAAGTTTCAGAGGCTTAGCAGATTTGTATATATTACCAATCATTTTTGCAAGAGATGTAAGGTACAGCATAAACGTCTGAGCAGCATCAGCACCACGATACACATAGGGATGCTTAGGAAGATCAGTTTCGAGATGTTCAACACTGGATGTAGGTTTCACGTAAACACAGAAGCTCATTGGTGTGTGCTCTTGATAAGGTGTTGTATAGGAAGTTTCAGGATTGGGTGTACACGTATGGCATGGAGTGAGAATACTCTCAAAATCCGCATAGATGACATAAGGTACTTTCAGCATCCTCTCAACATTTTTAAACTGAACAATTGATTTCTCCTTGGTAGGCATAACTACCCTTGCAACACCATGTTGAATACAGACGGCTGCATGTTCTTGTAGTTTTTCCTGTCCACTTCGTCCATATCGATCATCAAAATGTGTAAAGCAGCGCTTACAAGTATAAACCCGTCCATTATGGTTAGTTTTCTGGCGTCGAACGAGTTTCTCAAAATTCTTTATATACACGTAGTGATGTTTTCCACTGCTGTCATTCAATAGTAGCAGGTCGCGATGTTCAGGTAGTTCAATATCAGCAACCTTTATCGGATACACTTCATGCTTCTCATCCAGCCCGAAAACGTTAATGGATATCTTGTTAAACTTCTCAAATTTAGGTATTTGAGAAAGTGGAGTAGGGTAGGAAACACAGCTGAAGTCGTACTTGTCTTGAAGTTGTTTGTATTTGTTCACACGCTGTGCATTCTCCCCTATGAATTTAGCTAATACAGAGTACATGAAACATTTCTCGTCGCTAAAGTTCTGGATGTTTATACATGCTTTCCTTGCTTCAACAGCTGACGGTAGTGGTATGTAGCTACTTCCTCGTAACGGGTTGTACTTGTTGATACGAAGTCGAACTCCTTCCACAGCAAGCAAAGCCCAGCTGCTACCCTTAAGCTGAGACTCCTCCATTTCAGTCACCAATTTCTTGAATTTCACTTCCATCGTTGAGTCCAGATCAGTTTCCAGGAAAACAGCTTGATTCCGTGTTTTAAATGTTTTGTCACAGGTTTCTCCAATACTGTTAACAAATCGACACTCAGCAAGCAGATTAATTTTAACACTCTTATGAATGCTAAGCTCTTTATGCACAGCATGGATTATACGTTGTTTTGCCTCTTGCAGATACATATTTAGGTCCTTAGCTGATTCGCATCGTATAAAATACGATTTCAATCGTCCTTCGAATGAAGTTTCGTATTCTTTCATATCGCAGTCCTCCATTGTTGACAGCAACTGATGTTTAGTTGGCTCCAATCTTCTTTTCTTCTGAGGGCTGCTTATTTCACATATATCTTCGTGTCGCTGTCCCTTATAACAATCTTTGAAGGTTACATTACAATGTTTACATTTGAAGAGCTTCTTGCAGCTCATCTCGTGTCTTCTCTTGTCATAACCTCGGAGGAACTTCTTCCCACATTTTCCGCATGCATATCCAGTAGCGCTTGGAATAATATCCTTATACGCTGAGTTATTCATCTTTATTCTTGATGTAATAACGTATTAATCACTGATCAATGAAATGTAGACCTCTTCACCTTGACACCACTTTAGAAAGCTGATTATTCTTGGAGAGAACACGATGTTAACACCTCAAGACTAATTAGCACAATGAAGTCCAATGCCCTAGATCACCATATTTATAGAGGGAGCACGAACCTTTTAGATCAATCATAAACTCGCTCCATAACCACGGGTATATGATCGCTCAACGTGTACTAACCCCCCAGCCATATAACCTCAAGTCTAGAGACAGGATGTTTATGACGTCACACCCAGAGACAGGATGTCTGGCAGCATCAAACACGTTTAAAATCGTCTCATAACTACCTGCTTATGCTGTCACACCAGCAAGAGAAGTATTCCCACACGCTCATTCAGACATATATTTCAAATTCAAAGCCTACCACCACCATCACCACCTATTGTACCAAGGTTAATTCCAGCTGTATTATCACAGTACTTAAAGTAAAAGCTTAAAAGGTAACGAGAAGATGTCCCCCTTATTTACTTAATTATCTCATGTTTTCATTCCCTTTTCAATTCTTCCTTTCCATCTTCTCACAGAAAGTCCATTACATTTAACTACAATCACGAGAAAAGCAATTTTTCCAGAGTTACACAGATTCTAAGCTTCTAAATAGAACCCGGTAATACTTTTAATAAATGTATTTTAGCTCCCCAATATCAGCATCTACCATTTAATCTTTACTCGAACCTGATATGATCCATAAGCTTGAAGATATATGAAATCACCCCTTCGGGATTCTATCTAAGTACTTTAAAGTAATTTTTATAACGATAACGATATTTAAGAACTAGATACTCTGTTTACGTTTACCTTGACATGTCTATCTAAATTAAATTACGAGTTATTAAACGTTTGCAAGTAAATTTCATTGAATCGGTATTCGAACCCAGAACACCAGGAACAAAATAATTTATAATATTAGTTTGACATGTTAAACAAAGCTGTATGCAGTTACATCATCGATCTAAGTGATATATTCTAGTGTACAGAGGAAAATTAAGGAAGTCATTAAAAAATCGGGAATCGAACCAAGCACAACTGATTGACAATTATATACAGCATTAATCACCCAGTACAGAACCTATCAATCATGCTTTGCTGCACTCCTCTACCTCACTTAGTTCCCGAGATAATGAAAATTTAAAAATTAAGGATCGAACCCAGGACGTCAGGTATCTAATTACACATTTACAAGATACTACCTAATAACATAAACGCAATAAAGTTTATTTGGCGTCTTTATCTTAATTGGTTTAGGAGTTATTAAATTTATAAGTAAATTCCATCGAATCAGTATTCGAACCCAGAACACCAAGAACAAAATAATTTATAATATGAGTTTGGTATGCTTAAAGGTGCTGTATGTAGTTACAGCATCAATCTAAGTGATGTTTTCTAGAGTATAGAGTAAAATTAAGGAAGTCATTAAAAAATCGGGATTCGAACTAGAGACAACTGATTAAAAATTATATACAGTATTAATTACACATTATAACAGCTATCAAACATGCTTTGGTCCATTCCTCTAGCTTTCTTAGTTTCCGAGATAATGAAGTAGTAATAGAATGCCGGTTTGAGCGCAAAGGAAGATGCCGACATCTGATAAAGTTCTTTGATCTATGCCGGCAAGCTCCGCCCATTCTATTTCTACTGTTTAATCGCTTATATCTCACGAATGAAAAGAGATAGAACAATGGGAAAAAAACTAGTCAATTCTTTGGAATGCGCCGCGTCATTAGGACATTGTTTCAAGTTGACCGGGATGCCTGGGTTCGAATCCTAGGAGTGAATGCAAATTCATCTTCTAATAACTCAGAGACTAATTAAGATAAAGACGCCAAATAAACTTTATTACATTAATGTCATTAGCTAGTTTCTTGCAAATGTGTAATTAGATACCTGACGTCCTGGGTTCGATCCTTAATTTTTAAATTTTCATTATCTCGGGAACTAAGTGAGGTAGAGGAGTGCAGCAAAGCATGATTGATAGGTTCTGTACTGGGTGATTAATGCTGTATATAATTGTCAATCAGTTGTGCTTGGTTCGATTCCCGATTTTTTAATGACTTCCTTAATTTTCCTCTGTACACTAGAATATATCACTTAGATCGATGATGTAACTGCATACAGCTTTGTTTAACATGTCAAACTAATATTATAAATTATTTTGTTCCTGGTGTTCTGGGTTCGAATACCGATTCAATGAAATTTACTTGCAAACGTTTAATAACTCGTAATTTAATTTAGATAGACATGTCAAGGTAAACGTAAACAGAGTATCTAGTTCTTAAATATCGTTATCGTTATAAAAATTACTTTAAAGTACTTAGATAGAATCCCGAAGGGGTGATTTCATATATCTTCAAGCTTATGGATCATATCAGGTTCGAGTAAAGATTAAATGGTAGATGCTGATATTGGGGAGCTAAAATACATTTATTAAAAGTATTACCGAGTTCTATTTAGAAGCTTAGAATCTGTGTAACTCTGGAAAAATTGCTTTTCTCGTGATTGTAGTTAAATGTAATGGGCTTTCTGTGAGAAGATGGAAAGGAAGAATTGAAAAGGGAATGAAAACATGAGATAATTAAGTAAATAAGGGGGACATCTTCTCGTTACCTTTTAAGCTTTTACTTTAAGTACTGTGATAATACAGCTGGAATTAACCTTGGTACAATAGGTGGTGATGGTGGTGGTAGGCTTTGAATTTGAAATATATGTCTGAATGAGCGTGTGGGAATACTTCTCTTGCTGGTGTGACAGCATAAGCAGGTAGTTATGAGACGATTTTAAACGTGTTTGATGCTGCCAGACATCCTGTCTCTGGGTGTGACGTCATAAACATCCTGTCTCTAGACTTGAGGTTATATGGCTGGGGGGTTAGTACACGTTGAGCGATCATATACCCGTGGTTATGGAGCGAGTTTATGATTGATCTAAAAGGTTCGTGCTCCCTCTATAAATATGGTGATCTAGGGCATTGGACTTCATTGTGCTAATTAGTCTTGAGGTGTTAACATCGTGTTCTCTCCAAGAATAATCAGCTTTCTAAAGTGGTGTCAAGGTGAAGAGGTCTACATTTCATTGATCAGTGATTAATACGTTATTACATCAAGAATAAAGATGAATAACTCAGCGTATAAGGATATTATTCCAAGCGCTACTGGATATGCATGCGGAAAATGTGGGAAGAAGTTCCTCCGAGGTTATGACAAGAGAAGACACGAGATGAGCTGCAAGAAGCTCTTCAAATGTAAACATTGTAATGTAACCTTCAAAGATTGTTATAAGGGACAGCGACACGAAGATATATGTGAAATAAGCAGCCCTCAGAAGAAAAGAAGATTGGAGCCAACTAAACATCAGTTGCTGTCAACAATGGAGGACTGCGATATGAAAGAATACGAAACTTCATTCGAAGGACGATTGAAATCGTATTTTATACGATGCGAATCAGCTAAGGACCTAAATATGTATCTGCAAGAGGCAAAACAACGTATAATCCATGCTGTGCATAAAGAGCTTAGCATTCATAAGAGTGTTAAAATTAATCTGCTTGCTGAGTGTCGATTTGTTAACAGTATTGGAGAAACCTGTGACAAAACATTTAAAACACGGAATCAAGCTGTTTTCCTGGAAACTGATCTGGACTCAACGATGGAAGTGAAATTCAAGAAATTGGTGACTGAAATGGAGGAGTCTCAGCTTAAGGGTAGCAGCTGGGCTTTGCTTGCTGTGGAAGGAGTTCGACTTCGTATCAACAAGTACAACCCGTTACGAGGAAGTAGCTACATACCACTACCGTCAGCTGTTGAAGCAAGGAAAGCATGTATAAACATCCAGAACTTTAGCGACGAGAAATGTTTCATGTACTCTGTATTAGCTAAATTCATAGGGGAGAATGCACAGCGTGTGAACAAATACAAACAACTTCAAGACAAGTACGACTTCAGCTGTGTTTCCTACCCTACTCCACTTTCTCAAATACCTAAATTTGAGAAGTTTAACAAGATATCCATTAACGTTTTCGGGCTGGATGAGAAGCATGAAGTGTATCCGATAAAGGTTGCTGATATTGAACTACCTGAACATCGCGACCTGCTACTATTGAATGACAGCAGTGGAAAACATCACTACGTGTATATAAAGAATTTTGAGAAACTCGTTCGACGCCAGAAAACTAACCATAATGGACGGGTTTATACTTGTAAGCGCTGCTTTACACATTTTGATGATCGATATGGACGAAGTGGACAGGAAAAACTACAAGAACATGCAGCCGTCTGTATTCAACATGGTGTTGCAAGGGTAGTTATGCCTACCAAGGAGAAATCAATTGTTCAGTTTAAAAATGTTGAGAGGATGCTGAAAGTACCTTATGTCATCTATGCGGATTTTGAGAGTATTCTCACTCCATGCCATACGTGTACACCCAATCCTGAAACTTCCTATACAACACCTTATCAAGAGCACACACCAATGAGCTTCTGTGTTTACGTGAAACCTACATCCAGTGTTGAACATCTCGAAACTGATCTTCCTAAGCATCCCTATGTGTATCGTGGTGCTGATGCTGCTCAGACGTTTATGCTGTACCTTACATCTCTTGCAAAAATGATTGGTAATATATACAAATCTGCTAAGCCTCTGAAACTTACGGATCAACAGCAAAAGGATTTCGAGTCTTCTACGACATGCTACTTGTGTAGAAAACCCTTTACAGAAGAGAACTATAAAGTACGCGACCATGATCACATCAGCGGTGAATATCGTGGAAGTCTTCATAATGAATGTAATTTAGCCTGTAAAACACCTAAATATATACCAGTCTTCATGCATAACCTTAGCGGATATGACTCTCATTTCATTGTTAAGGAGCTGGGTTGTACAAGTGAACGTGTGGAGGTAATTCCTAACTCTGAAGAAAGCTATATCTCATTCACCAAGTATGTAGGAGATATAAAGCTTCGATTTGTGGATAGCTTCCGATTCCTCAGTACAAGCTTGGATAAGTTGGTAAAAAATCTAACCTCGTATCCTGAAACACTAAAGTACTTTGGAGAAGACAAATTGAAGTTGATGACCCGTAAGGGTGTATTTCCATATGATTTTGTTACGTCATGGGATGCCCTGAACGAGACCTGCTTGCCTCCTAAGGACTCCTTCTACAATAGATTAAATGAAGAAGAAATTACTGATGCTGACTACGATCATGCTAGAAATGTATGGGAGCTGTTTAATGTGAGAAACCTGGGAGAGTACAGCGATCTCTACTTAACTTCGGATGTACTTCTTCTAGCTGATGTCTTTGAGACGTTCAGAGAGCAAACCCTTAAAACACACAAAGTTGATCCTGCCCATTATTTTACCTCTCCAGGTCTTACATGGGACGCCATGTTGCTGTATACTGGAATTAAGCTGGAACTGTTACAAGATTATGATCAACTACTCATG
This sequence comes from Deroplatys truncata, assembly GCA_030765065.1. Taxonomy (NCBI): domain Eukaryota; kingdom Metazoa; phylum Arthropoda; class Insecta; order Mantodea; family Mantidae; genus Deroplatys; species Deroplatys truncata. The sequence continues at coordinate 671,359,731 of CM060990.1, forward strand.
GTGGAATCAGGTATAAGAGGAGGTTTATGCCAAGTTTCTCATCGGTATGCTGAGGCTAATAACACTTATATGGAGAAGTTTGATCCGACGAGACCAACCCAATTTATCACATACGAGGACGCAAATAACCAATATGGGTGGGCAATGTGTCACGCCCTTCCTTTTGGTGGATTTCAGTGGGTGTCACCTGAAGAAATCAACTTAGAAACACTACAAGAAGATGATCCTCATGGGTACATATTAGAAGTCGACATCGAGTATCCTGCAGAACTTCACGATCTACACAACGATCTACCTTTCCTGCCAGAGTGTATGAAACCATTGGAATCATCTACAAAGAAACTGATACCTCATCTTGGACCTCGAAAGAAGTATGTAGTGCATTACATGGCTTTGAAGCAAGCTCTTAGTCATGGACTACGACTAACAAAAATCCATCGTGTGCTACAATTCCGACAGTCTCAGTGGTTGAAACCTTATGTGGAATTTAACAACAGGCTACGACAACAAGCTGCAAATGATTTCGAGAAGGATCTCTACAAACTCTTTAACAACGCTATGTTTGGAAAAACTATGGAGAACCTGCGTAATCGTATGGATATACGACTGGTGACCAATGAAAAAACTCTAGAGAAGCTGATCGCCAAGCCTACGTTTATCGACAGGACGATATATGCTGATAATCTAGCTGCTGTACATATGGCCTCTCGTCAGATTGTATTCAACAAGCCTATATACATTGGTATGAGTGTGTTGGACATCTCCAAGACATTAATGTATAACTATCATTACGACGTTTTGTTGCCTTATTATGGAGCTGAAAACCTGAAGCTTATGTATATGGACACTGATTCGTTCATTCATCGTGTAACAACTGAAGATGTGTACCAGGACAAGCTACGTTTTCTTGAACATCTCGATACAGCTGATTACCCTGCCAACCATATATGTTATTCTACTCAGAACAAGAAGGTATTGGGAAAATTTAAAGATGAGGCTAATAGCAAAATCATCCTACGCTTTGTTGGACTACGTCCTAAGATGTATGCCTTAGATATTCAAGGGTCAATGATAAAAAAGATTAAAGGTATAAAACGTAGCGCTATTAAGCAGTACATTTCGTTTGACAGCTATACAGACTGTCTTAAAACCAGTGAAATCATCAGAACACCTATGAATCTGATCCTATCACGAAAGCATGCCCTTGCTACAGTACAAGTGAATAAAATTGCATTGACTCCGTTTGATGATAAAAGAATTATTGCTGAGGACGGGATAACAACATATGCGTATGGACATTACGCCATTACAAACAGTGCTTAAAAGAATGTAAGTTAAAGATAAAGATTTTCTAGTGAGTCTACAATCTTAAAAAAGAAGGTATCTGTGTGCTGTATATGCAGATAGCTGACGCCTGATGAAGAAAGAAGAAGATGGAAGGGAAGGTGGTAACCCTGCCATTAGGAGCAATCCTAGTGCTAGTCTCAAGCCTAGATAAAAGGGGAGAGACATCTATAACGAACTAAAATAAAGGTATGTTGACGTAAAGCTTTTCAATTTGTGAACCAATATGCAGTTTATCCCTCTCCGCATCGTACAATAAGTGCTTAAAATATAATAAGTTTGTAAGATTTAGAAAAAAGTATATAAATTGTTGTAACGTTGGATGAGAAAAGTTTTATAATCGAATTACTCTCTATATTACCATGAGTACCTGTGATACTAGTTGAATTGCCTGTTAAAATGACTTAAATACCTGTGATACTACCCGAATCGTGTGAAATTACATTAAATAGCTCAGATACGAATTCCTGCTCTAAATTAGTACGAGCACCTGTGATACTATCAGAATTGCCTATTAAAATGACTCAAACACCATTGATACAACCTGAATCAGCTGCATTTACCTTAAATAGCCGTGATACAAAATCTCTGATCGAAATTATTACGAGCATCTGTGAAACTATGCTGATTATCCAAATACTTATGATATTACCTGAACTATCTGTAAAATACGAAACTAGGCTATAACCAACCCCTGGAACCTACCCTCCTGTAATGCTTGCTTAATTACTCTAAGCATCTATGTTACTTGAATTATCCTAAATACCTACGATACCCTCTGAATTACCTTGAAATATGAAACTATGCTATACCCAACCCTGGAATCTAGCCTCCTGTGATACTACCTGAATTAGCCTAAATACCTACGATACTAGCTGAATTAGCTGTGAAATCATGCATAGCTATGATGCAGTTAGCCTCTGGAATCTAGCCTCCTGTGATACTAGCTGAATTAGCTTAAATGCTCACGATACTAGCTGAATTGGCTATGAAAATGATTTAAATACCTGTGATACTACCCGAATCATGTGAAATTACCTTAACTAGCTCTGATACGAATTCCTGCTCTAAATTAGCACGAGCACCTGTGATACTATCAGAATTACCTGTTAAAATGACTCAAATACCATTGATACAACCTGAATCATCTGCATTTACCTTAAATAGCTGTGATACAAATCTCTGATCGAAATTATCAATAATATCTGTGAAGCTCTGTCGATTACCTCAAATACTTACGATATTACCTGAACTATCTGTGAAATACGAAGCTAGGTTATAACCAACCCCTGGAACCTACCCTCCTGTAATGCTTGCTTAATTACTCTAAACACCTATGTTACTTGAATTATCCTAAATACCTACGATACCCTCTGAAATACGAAACTATGCTATACCCAACCCTGGAATCTAGCCTCCTGTGATACTTGCTTAATTACTCTAAACACCTACGATACTAGCTGAATTATCTGTGAAATCATGCAGAGCCATGATGCAGTTAGCATCTGGAATCTATCCTGTGTTACTAGACGAATTAGCCTAAATGCATACGATACTAGCTGAATTACCTGTGAAATCATACACTGCTATGATCCAGTCCGCCTCTTGCAATACTACCTGAATTACTTACCTGTTAGTGTTAGTGGGTTAGCTTTTCCCGTTGCAGGTCACCTTTTTCCCTTTATGGCTCACCTTTTTCCCTTTGGTGGTCGCCTTTTTCCCTTTGCTGGTGACATTTTCCCCTTTACTGGTCACCTTTTTCCCGTTGCATGTCGCCTTTTTCCCTTTGCTGGTCACATTTTTCCCTTTGCTGGTCGCCTTTTTCCCTTTGCTGGTTACGTTTTTCCCTTTGCTAGTCAACTTTTTCCCTTTGTGGGTCTCCTTTTTCCCTGAGCAGTCACCTTTTTCCCCTGAACGAGTCACCTTTTCCCTGAATAGGTTACGTGATGGGCATGTCTAGAACATTGACATGAAACAGTTTTCCACTATGTTCACTTCTAAAGTCGCTTTCAAGTCTAGCACCTCCTATTCCCTATCTCTCCTGTATATAAGTCCATATTCCTACTGCTACACTACCTGTCTAGCCTAACACCTCTCCTCCTGTTCCTATACCTCTCATATAAACCATACTCTACTCCTCTAGCTCTGTCTAGCCTAACGCCTCTCTCGTTTACCTATGACTCTCACATAAACCATACTCTGCTCCTCAACCTCTGTCTAGCCTAGCACCCCTCTTCCTGTTCCTATACTTCTCATACATATAAACCATGCCCTACGTTTCAAGCCCTGTCTAGTCTAACACCACTCCCCGTATCCCCTACCTCTCAAAAGCTCATTCCCTCCTACCCCCCCCCCCCTCTAGCTGAGTATCACTCCTTGGTTTCCTATCTAACCTAACTTTAACACCTGTCTATCCTAGCATAGGATCTCTCTCCGTTTTCTCGTCTCTCCTTATAAACACAAACTCAATTCTCCTAACCTAATACCTCTCCTCGTTTTCCTATACTTCTCATATAAACCTTACTCTACTCCTCGACTTCTGCCTAGCCTAACACCTTTCCTCGTTTTCCTATATCTCTCATATAAACCATGCACTACGTTTCAAGCCTTGTCTAGTCTAACACCTCTCATCGTTTTCCTATACCGCTCATATAAACCATACATTACTCAGCCTCTGTCTAGCCTAGCACCTCTCCACGTATTCCCTATCTGTCTCATATAAAGCATATCCCTCCCTCCTTTAGCATCTGATTAGCCTAGCATCAGCCCTGGTATTCCCTATCTCTCCCATATAAACGCATTTTCCTCCTTGAAGACTCTCTCAACCTAGCATCTACCTTCGTTTTCCCTATCCTTTCCCATATAAACGCAAAAAACTGTGCCAGCTCTCTCCTATATATCCTACTCAGGAGAGTTGTGGTAGAAGATGAACGCCCAGCATTCGCCGGACAACCGGGGGAAACCACGAAAAAAACCATGGGTCAGAGTGGACAGTCGCCGGGGATCGAACCCGGGACCACTAGAAAGCGAGTTCCACACGTTACCGCAGCGCCACCTCGGCCAGTTCAAAGAATGGTGCTTCAATATAAATAGATACCTATACATTGGAATACCACTGCGATCATCACCATCATTATGATGTAATGAAATCCTCAAATCATCATTCGTTGCTGCTCAATATAAAAACATGAAATTGCAAAGTACTCTAATTAAATGTTTAATTACACTTTGCTAGAAAATACGTAATATTATTTTCGTAAATTCCTACATCACGAAAGAAATGCTGGTAGAATTAATTGTTCTTTCACACAAGCCGTGTGTTGGACTGGGTTGGAAAGGTAGAATCAGATAACTGAAAAATTCAATGCCATAGCCGGGATTTGAACCACGGATCTCCCGGTCTCCGTCCGGTTGTTCTAACCACTGAGCTACCATGGCAACATGCCGGCACGCCATTAAATTCTCCAGCTGACTCGAATTTTTCCCGGTAAACCACAAGGAGATCTCAAATTTGTATTGAGATGTCATACCTCAATGGCGACTTACATTCTTTGTAAGTACTTAAGTCCCGGGCTTTTAGTTTCAACCACTATTAGGTCAATTAATGGAATTAATTGTTCTTTCACACAAGCCGTGTGTTGGACAGGGTTGGAAAGGTAGAATCAGATGACTGACCGGGAGATCCGTGGTTCAAATCCCGGCTATGGCATTGAATTTTTCAGTCATCTGATTCTACCTTTCCAAATGCTAGTAATTTACTGAGTTAAATTGAGTTTTTTATCTATGGACGCTCTTTAACTGCTGTGGTCCTTAGCGTCCCATTTCATTTTGGGCGTGAAGGACTGGTAAAGTTTGCTCAGAGGCCTCTTTATCAGGCTTGAGTTTCTTTTACGTGCCGTAAATCTATGACACGGGACCACCAGCTTTACTTCCCTTCCGAAAGAAGCCATGCTAAGGATTTTTACGCCCGAAAAAAATCCATCGTCCTCCGCCGGGTTTGAACCCGCGACCTCGGGAACTAGAGCCACTACACCACGGAGGACGACATTTACAAAGAGTTCCTTGTTATAATACTGCGATGTAAATAACCTGACTGTGGACCCCATTCTTATATTGACCCATACAGATACTCTTCTGAAGTATTCCTGACCCTTTTTCCATTTCCTCCAAAATACACCAAATCACTTTTATTTTTACGGCCTGCAGTTTAGGAGCATTGAGTTCATAATTAATATTCTTATCAGGTTGGTCAATGCGTGTAATACTTCCCACGCGAATAATTAATAATCTTCATTTAAAAATGCATTCCTCCATGAGAATTCACACACTCTTTCATTAACCGCACTCAGCTACATCGTGTCGTCCAGGTCTAGTGGCACCATGCTATTTTCTAGTTCCCGAGGTCGTGGGTTCAAACCCAGTGGAGGGCAATGGATTTTTTTGGGCGTAAAAATCCTTAGCATGGCTTCCTTCGGAAGGGAAGTAAAGCCAGTGGTCCCGTGTCGTAGATTTACGGCACGTAAAAGTGCCAATCTCTCTCGCCCAATATAGAATGGGGCGTTAAGAACCATAGTAGTTAAAGAGCGTCCATAAAGAAAACTAAGTTTCATTTAAGTTACATTGTTGTTCAACTAGTGGCCCGCGGTCCTCATTTAGGTTCTACAGATATTTTATGCGGTATCGAGAAAATGTCGCAGCATTACGATACTGAAGTATTAAGTTTCAATAACTCATATTTAACTCTGTAGGATGTTAACATTTGGTTAATATATCCCACCTCATATTTCCTCATCCCACTCAGATTTGTGGCAACAGTGACTTGTAAAAGCTTCAATTTATGATGAGTTTAAGTAATTTAAGTAACAAAAGAACATAGAAGGCATTGAATTTTCGTTAGCCACTGCTTTTTACTTGGATAGTTAATCTTTAAAAAAATAGTACACTCTTAGATGTTCTCATTAAAATGTAGCAAACATATGTTGAGCATTTTCAGTCTTACTTCCTGTAAATATGTATGATTTTCCCCCAAAATTTAACTTTTTAGCTTAAGTATTTTTTCCATTAATGAAGAAGATATCTGTGAATTGGAGATAGAAAAGGCTATATGTATTATCCTATATTGTGTATGAAGTCACTTATGTTACTAAGATTGCAGGAAAATATGTTGTATGGAATAGAAATGAAAATACTTACGATTCGGATGAACCCTATCATCCATGCTGTTCCACATGGTGAGGAGTTGTGATAGAGGGAAGAAGAATAAGCATGAGTAGAAATAAAATGTATGTTTGAGCACAGACAGAGATGCCGACAAGCGATAAGGTTCTTTGTTCTACGCCGACAAGCCCCGCCCCCTCCCTTTGAGGGCTTATATGCCGCCAGGTCTCGTGTCGTTAGGCCCCGCCCCCTCTCGCTTTGTGTGCTTACCTAATGCCGACAGTGTCTGTGCTAACAGGTCCTACTCCCTCCCCCATGCGTTCTACTGTGGCGTCCTGACTTGAGGAAATTGTTTTCTCGAGGCCTGCCACCCCTCGACAAATTTATTAGGTAATGTTCGTCAAACATTTTTTTATGACTACTAAGGCCTGCACATTACATCCTCGAGCGTGAGTATAAGTAGTCTGCTCACGGGAACAGTCTGTCATGTAATGAAAACACTGCAGCCTTCTTCTATCCGGGGAAAGCGCTTGTGCATTAGCGGGTCATGTTAGACGCTTTCACCACATTAATAGACTTTTAAGTTTGCATTCCGGATCTGTTTACGTACATTAGCGAACAACGACCTACTTCTGCCTGATGGTAACGGTGACCTCCATTAGCTGACCACGTTAGACGCTTTCACCACATTAGCGAACAATGTCAGTAATTGTTTTCCTAAGTGCTCTGCCCAACACTCACCACTTCAGCTTTTAGCGATGGAAATGATATAAAAAGCAGAAGCTTCTCCAATGAGTTCCAAGTTGACCAGGATGGCCGGGATCGAATCCTAGGAGTGATTACAAATTCAGCCTCTAATAACTCAGAGACTAATTACGATAAAGACGTCATATAAAGTTTATTACATTAATGTCATTAGATAGTTTCTTGTGAATGTGTATTCGGGTACATGGTGTCCAGGGTTCGAATACCGATAAAATGTAACTTAATAATAAATTTAATAACTCCTAAACTAACTAAGATAAAGACACCAAATAAACTTTATTGCGTTTATGTTATTAGGTAGTATCTTGTGGATGTATACTTGGGTACCTGGCGTTCTGGGTTCAATCCTTAATTTTTTAAATCGTCATTATCTCAGAAACTAAGAGAGGTAGAGGAGTGGACCAAAGCATGATTGAGAGCTCCTATGATGGGTAATTAATACTGTATATAATTTTCAATCGGTTGTCCTTACTTCGAATCCCGATCTTTCAATCACTTACTTATTTTTCTCTATACTCTAGAATATATCACTTAGATTGATGCTGTAACTGCATACAGCACCTTTAAACATATCAAACTAATATTGTAAATAATTTTGTTTCCGGTGTCCAGGGTTCGAATATCGATAAAATGTAATTTAATTATAAATTTAATAACTCCTAAACTAATTAAGATAAAGACACCAAATAAACCTTATTGCGTTTATGTTATTAGGTAGTACCTTGTGGATGTATACTTGGGTACCTGGTGTTCTGGGTTCAATCCTTAATTTTTTAAATCGTCATTATCTCAGAAACTAAGAGAGGTAGAGGAATTTACCAAAGCATGATTGATAGCTCCTATGATGGGTAATTGATACTGTATATAATTTTCAATCAGTTGTTCTTATTTCGAAACCCGATCTTTCAATCACTTACTTATTTTTGCTCTATACTCTAGAATATATCACTTAGATTGATGCTGTAACAGCATACAGCACCTTTGAACATATCAAACTAATATTGTAAACAATTGTGTTTCTGGTGTCCAGGGTTCGAATACCGATTAAATTTAATTTAATTTTAAATTTAATAACTTCTAAACTAATTAAGATAAAGAGGCCAAATAAACTTTATTGCCTTTACGTTATTAGGTAGTATCTTGTGGATGTATATTTGGGTACTGGGTGTTCTGGGTTCAATCCGTAATTTTTTAAATCGTCATTATCTAGGAAACTAAGAAAGCTAGAGGGATGGACCAAAGCATGATTGATAGCTCCTATGATGGGTAATTAATACTGTATATAATTTTCAATCAGTTGCTCTTATTTCGAATCCCGATCTTTCAATCACTTACTTATTTTTTCTCTATACTCTAGAATATATCACTTAGATTGATGCTGTAACTGCATACAGCACCTTTAAACATATCAAACTAATATTGTAAATAATTTTGTTTCTGATGTCCAGGATTCGAATACCGATAAAATGTAATTTAATTATAAATTTAATAACTCCTAAATTAATTAAGATAAAGACGCCAAAAAAACTTTATTGTCTTTATGTTATTAGGTAGTATCTCGTGAATGTATACTTGGGTACCTGTTCTGCGTTCGATCCTAGTTTTTAAATCGTCATTATCTCAGAAACTAAGAGAGGTAGAGGAGTGTACCAAAGCATGATTGATAGCTCCTATGATGGGTAATTAATACTGTATATAATTTTATATCAGTTGTTCTAATTTCGAATCCCGATCTATCAATCACTTACTTATTTTTTCTCTATATTCTAGAATATATCACTTAGATTGATACTGTAACTGCATACAGCGCCTTTAGACATATTCAAACTAATATTGTAAATAATCTTGTTTCTGGTGTCCAGGGTTCGAATACCGATAAAATGTAATTCAATTATAAATTTAATAACTCCTAAACTAATTAAGATAAAGACGTCAAATAAACTATATTGCGTTTATGTTATTAGGTAGTATCTTGCGGATGTATATTTGGGTACCTGATGTTTTGGGTTCAATCCTTAATTTTTTTAAATCGTCATTATCTCAGAAACTAAGAGAGGTAGAGGAGTGGACCAAAGCATGATTGATAGCTCCTATGTTGGGTAATTAATACTGTATATAATTTTCAATCAGTTGTCCTTATTTCGAATCCCGATCTTTCAATCACTTACTTATTTTTCTCTATACTCTAGAATATATCACTTAGATTGATGCTGTAACTGCATACAGCACCTTTAAACATATCAAACTAATATTGTAAATAATTTTGTTTCTGGTGTCCTGGGTTCGAATACCGATAAAATGTAATTTAATTATAAATTTAATAACTCCTAAACTAATTAAGATAAAGACGCCAAATAAACTTTATTGCGTTTACGTTATTAGGTAGTATCTTGTGGATGTGTAATTAGATACCTGACGTTCTGTGTTCGATCATAATTTTTAAATCACCATTATCTCAGAAACTAAGAGAGGTAGAGGAGTGGACCAAAGCATGATTGATAAGTTCTATACTGGGTGATTAATGCTGTATATAATTGCCAATCAGTTGTGCTTGATTCGATTCCCCATCTTTTAATGACTTCCTTAATTTTCCTCTGTACACTAGAATATATCACTTAAATCGATGGTGTACCTGCATCCAGCTTTGTTTAACATGCTGAGCTAATATCATTAATTATTTTGTTCCTGGTGTTCTGGGTTCGAATACCGATTCAATGAAATTTATTTACAAATTTAATAACGCGTAATCTAATTTAGATAGACATATCAAGGTAAACGCAAACAGAGTATCTAGTCCTTATATATCGTTATCATGACAACTATTACTTTAAAGTACTCAGATCGAATCCCAAAGGGGTGATTTCATATATCTTCAAGCCTAGGGATCATATCAGGTTCTAATAAAGACTAAATTCTTGATGCTGATGCGGGGGAGCTAAAATACATTTATTAAAAGTATTACCCGGTTCGATTTAGAAGCTTAGAATCTGTGTAACTATGGAAAAATTGCGTTTCTCGTCATTGTAGTGAAATGTAATGGGCTTTCTGTGAGAAGGTGGAAAGGAAGAATTGAAAAGGGAATGAAAACATGAGATAATGTAGTATATACATACATTTAACTAAATAAGGAGGAAAATCTTCTCGTTACCTTTTAAGCTTTTACTTTAAGTATTGTGATAATACAGATGGAATTAACCTTGGTACAATAGGTGGTGGTGGTGGTGGTGGTGGTGGTGGTGGTGGTGGTGGTGGTTGTAGGCTTTGAATTTGAAATATATGTCTGAATGAGCGTGGGAGAATGCTCCTCTTGCTGGGGTGACAGCATAAGCAGGTAGTTATGAGACGAGTTTAAACGTGCTTGATGCTGTCAGACATCATGTCTCTAGGTGTGACGTCATAAACATCCTGCTTCTGGGCGTGAGATTATATGGCTGAGATTAATACACGTTGAGTGATCATATACAGCTGGTTATGGAGCGAGTTTATGATTGATCTAAAAGGTTCGTGCTCCCTCTATAAATACGTTATAGGGGAAAGGATGCTCTCCTGAAACATTAGGTCTCTAGACAGAAATTGTTCACAGAGACGGAGACGTCAGGATGGATGAGTGCATCTTATATATGAGAGAGGTAGAGCAATATGAGGAGAAGTGCTAGGCTAGTCAGGGTTTGAGGTGTGGAATATGCGTCTATATGGGAAAGATAGGGGAAACGTGTACAGATAATAGGCCAGACAGATGCTGAAGGACGCGAGTATAGGCTTATACGGGAGAGATAGGGAAATACAAGGAGAGGTGCTAGACTAGACTGATGCTGAAGGAGGAGAGGATACGCTTTATACGGAAGAGATAGGGAATACGAGGAGGGGTACTAGAAGGGTAGAATATAGCGTTCTTATATAGGAGAGCTAGCAAGCCGAGGAGAGGTATTAGGCGGGAAGGCTTGAATGACAGAGTATGCGTTTATATGGAGAGACGAGGAAAACGAAGGTAGGTGCTAGGTTGAGAGAGTCTTCAAGGAGGAAAATGCATTTATATGAGAGCGTTAGGGAATACAATGAGAGGTGCTAGTCTAGAGAGGGTTGAGGAGTAGAGTATACGTTTATATGGGAGAAATATGGAAAACGGTAGAGATACAAGGGTAGACAGTGGTTGAAGGAGTAGGAATGTAGGTTTATACGGTAATATAGAGAGTAATTCGATTATAAATCTTTCCTCATCCAGCATTACAACACTTTTATATACTTATTTTCTAAAACTTACAAACTTTATATACTTATTTTCTAAACCTTACAAACTTTATATATGTTAAACACTAGTGCGCGAAACGGAGAGGGACAAACTGTATATCAGGACGACCGAGGGAATTGCGATCAATGCATAGCAGGGGGGAAAGGATACTCTCTTGAAACATTAGTCATCTAGACAACTATAGTTCACGGAGCCCGTAGACGTCAGGTTGAATGGGACAGACCTCAGGTTCAAATCTTTAAGGGTACGGACCCCCGCCTTTTGCCTGTCATGTATACTAAACCATCCGAACAGCGAAACATTACGTTACAACGACACGTAGCCAAAACATGGCGAGTTCGAGCATGGAAAAAAGGATGCTCTCTGGGAACATTCGTAAAAAAGGATGCTCTCTGGAAACACTAGTCATCCACACAACGGATTGTCCCTAACATTTCCAGATTTCGGACCGTTCAACATCGTGACGCGCTCCTGTCATCCACATTTCAACGAAATTTTACCTCCTGAATTAAAGTTTGGTGCTCTGTATAGAACTGCACAACTTGCATTACGCTGCGTGCCCCTAGCGTTTCCAGCTCCTGAATCGTTCCAGCTAGTGGAATGCCTCTACCATCTTAATGTCAACGATCTGTTACTCTGAATTAAAGTTTGGTGATCTGTATAGACCTGTACAAAATGCATTACGCTATGTAACAACATGATCACGCTATGTAACAACATGATCACGCTATGTAACAACCTGATCACGCTATGTAACAAGCTGATCAAGCTATGTAACAAGCTGATCACGCTATGTAACAACATGATCACGCTATGTAACAACATGATCACGCTATGTAACAACCTGATCACGCTGTGTAACAACCTGATTACGCTATGTAACAACCTGATCACGATATGTAACAAGCTGATCACGCTATGTAACAACATGATCACGCTATGTAACAACATGATCGTGGTATGTAACAACATGATCACGCTATGTAACAACATGATCACGCTATGTAACAACATGATTAAGCTATGTAACAACCTGATCACGCTATGTAACAACATGATCACGCTATGTAACAACCTGATCACGCTATGTAACAACATGATCACGCTATGTAACAACATGATCACGCTATGTAACAACATGATCACGCTATGTACCAATCTGATCACTATGTAACAACATGATCACGCTATGTAACAACCTGATCACGCTATGTAACAACAAGATCACGCTATGTAACAACCTGATCACTCTATGTAACATGATCACGCTATGTAACAACATGATCACGCTATGTAACAACCTGATCACGCTATGTAACAACCTGAGCACGCTATGTAGCAAACTGATCACGCAATGTAACAACCTGATCACGCTATGTAACAACATGATCACGCTATGTAACAACCTGATCACGCTATGTTTCAACCTGATCACGCTATGTAACAACATGTTCACGCTATGTAACAACATGATCACGCTATGTAACAACCTGATCACGCTATGTAACAACATGATCACGCTATGTAACAACCCGATCACGCTATGTAACATGATCACGCTATGTAACATGATCACGCTATGTAACCACATGATCACGCTATGTAACAACATGATTACGTTATGTAACAACATGATCACGCTATGTAACAGCATGTTCACGCTATGTAACAACATGTTCACGCTATGTAACAACCTGATCACGCTATGTAACAACATGATCACGCTATGTAACAACCCGATCACGCTATATAACAACCCGATCACGCTATGTAACAACCAGATCACGCAATGTAACAACATGATCACGCTATGTAACAACACGATCACGCTATGTAACATGATCACGCTATGTAACAACCTGATCACGTTATGCAACAACATGATCACGCTATGTAACAACATGATCACGCTATGTAACAACATGATCACGCTATGTAACAACATGATCACGCTATGTAACAACCTGTTCACGCTATGTAACAACCTGATCACGCTATGTAGCAACATGATCACGCTATGTAACAACATGATCACGCTATGTAACAACATGATCACGCTATGTAACAAACTGATCACGCTATATAACAACATGATCACGCTATGTAAATAGGGAGGACCATTTAAGTTGAGGCTATACAATATATCCAAAACTAAGCGTTGTAGAAAGAAATGGCTTTAATAAAACTTCCTTGATATTATGGCGAAAGTAAATGCAGCTAGTCGTGTTTTGTTTGGAGCACGTTGTGATGGTCATTTCAGGGTCTTTTTAAATGGGACCCTAATTGTAGGTTCCCATTTAAAAAAAATAAATTGACCCAAAATGACCCTCATAACGTCTTCTAAACAAAACACGACAAGGTGCATTTACTTTCGCCATTATATCAAGCAAGTTTTATTAAAGCCATTTCTCTCTACAACGCTTAGCTTTGGATATATTGTATAGCCTCAACTTAAATGGTTTTCCCTATTTACATAGCGTGATCGTGTTGTTACATAGCGTGATCAGTTTGTTACATAGCGTGATCATGTTGTTACATAGCGTGATCATGTTGCTACATAGCGTGATCAGGTTGTTACATAGCGTGATCATGTTGTTACATAGCGTGATCATGTTGTTACATAGCGTGATATGGTTGTTACATAGCGTGATCAGGTTGTTACATAGCGTGATCAGGTTGTTACATAGCGTGATCATGTTGTTACATAGCGTGATTGTGTTGTTACATAGCGTGAACATGTTGTTACATAGAGTGATCATGTTGTTACATAGCGAGATCATGTTGTTACATATTGTGATCAGGTTGTTACATAGCGTGATCATGTTGTTACATAGCGTGATCAGGTTGTTACACAGCGTGCTCAATTTGTTACATAGCGTGATCATGTTGTTACATAGCGTGATCAGGTTGTTACATAGCGTGATCATGTTGTTACATAGCGTGATCATGTTGTTACATAGCGTGATCATGTTGTTACATAGCGTGATCATGTTGTTACATAGCGTGATCATGTTGTTACATAGCTTGATCATGTTGTTACATAGCGTGATCATGTTACATAGCGTGATCGGGTTGTTACATAGCGTGATCATGTTGTTACATAGCGTGATCAGGTTGTTACATAGCGTGAACATGTTGTTACACAGCGTGATCATGTTGTTACATAGCGTGATCAGGTTGTTACATAGCGTGATCATGTTACATAGCGTGATCGTGTTGTTACATAGCGTGATCATGTTACATAGCGTGTTCAGGTTGTTACATAGCGTGCTCAATTTGTTACATAGCGTTATCATGTTGTTACATAGCGTGATCAGGTTGTTACATAGCGTGATCATGTTGTTACATAGCGTGATCTTGCTGTTACATAGCGTGATCATGTTGTTACATAACGTGATCATGTTGTTACATAGCGTGATCAAGTTGTTACATAGCGTGATCAGGTTGTTATATAGCGTGATCATGTTGTTACACAGCGTGATCATGTTGTTACATAGCGTGATCAGTTTGTTACATAGCGTGATCATGTTGTTACATAGCGTGATCATGTTGCTACATAGCGTGATCATGTTGTTACATAGCGTGATCATGTTACATAGCGTGATATGGTTGTTACATAGCGTGATCAGGTTGTTACATAGCGTGATCAGGTTGTTACATAGCGTGACCATGTTGTTACATAGCGTGATCGTGTTGTTACATAGCGTGATCATGTTGTTACATAGAGTGATCATGTTGTTACATAGCGAGATCATGTTGTTACATATTGTGATCAGGTTGTTACATAGCGTGATCATGTTGTTACATAGCGTGATCAGGTTGTTACATAGCGTGCTCAATTTGTTACATAGCGTGATCATGTTGTTACATAGCGTGATCAGGTTGTTACATAGCGTGATCATGTTGTTACATAGCGTGATCATGTTGTTACATAGCGTGATCATGTTGTTACATAGCGTGATCATGTTGTTACATAGCGTGATCATGTTGTTACATAGCTTGATCATGTTGTTACATAGCGTGATCATGTTACATAGCGTGATCGGGGTGTTACATAGCGTGATCATGTTGTTACATAGCGTGATCAGGTTGTTACATAGCGCGAACATGTTGTTACACAGCGTGATCATGTTGTTACATAGCGTGATCAGGTTGTTACATAGCGTGATCATGTTACATAGCGTGATCGTGTTGTTACATAGCGTGATCATGTTGTTACATAGCGTGTTCAGGTTGTTACATAGCGTGCTCAATTTGTTACATAGCGTGATCATGTTGTTACATAGCGTGATCAGGTTGTTACATAGCGTGATCATGTTGTTACATAGCGTGATCTTGCTGTTACATAGCGTGATCATGTTGTTACATAGCGTGATCATGTTGTTACATAGCGTGATCATGTTGTTACATAGCGTGATCAAGTTGTTACATAGCGTGATCAGGTTGTTATATAGCGTGATCAGGTTGTTACATAGCGTGATTATGTTGTTACATAGTGATCATGTTGTTACATTGCGCGATCATGTTGTTACATAGAGTGATCAGGTTGTTACATAGCGTGATCATGTTGTTACATAGCGTGATCATGTTGTTACATAGCGTGATCAGGTTGTTACATAGCGTGATCATGTTGTTACATAGCGTGATCATGTTGTTACATAGCGTGATCATGTTGTTACATAGCGTGATCATGTTGTTACATAGCGTGATCATGTTACATAGCGTGATCGGGTTGTTACATAGCGTGATCATGTTGTTACATAGCGTGATCAAGTTGTTACATAGCGTGAACATGTTGTTACATAGCGTGATCAGGTTGTTACATAGCGTGATCAGGTTGTTACATAGCGTGATCATGTTGTTACATAGCGTGATCAGGTTGTTACATTGCGTGATCAGTTTGTTACATAGCGTGATCAGGTTGTTATGTAGCGTGATCATGTTGTTATATACAGTGATCAGATTGTTACATAGCGTGATCATGTTGTTACATAACGTGGACATGTTGTTACATAGCGTGATCATGTTGTTACATAGCGTGATCGGGTTGTTACATAGCGTGATCATGTTGTTACATAGCGTGATCAGGTTGTTACATAGCGTGATCAGGTTGTTACATAGCGTGATCATGTTGTTACATAGAGTGATCAGATTGTTACATAGCGTGATCATGTTGTTACATAGAGTGATCATGTTGTTACATTACGTGATCAGGTTGTTACATAGCGTGATCATGTTGTTACATAGCGTGATCATGTTGTTACATAGCGTGATCGTGTTGTTACATAGCGTGATCGTGTTGTTACATAGCGTGATCATGTTGTTACATAGCGTGATCATGTTGTTACATAGCGTGATCAGGTTGTTACATAGCGTGATCAGGTTGTTACATAGCGTGATCATGTTGTTACATAGCGTGATCATGTTGTTACATAGCGTGATCATGTTGTTACATAGCGTGATCATGTTGTTACATAGCGTGATCATGTTACATAGCGTGATCGGGTTGATACATAGCGTGATCATGTTGTTACATAGCGTGATCAAGTTGTTACATAGCGTGAACATGTTGTTACATAGCGTGATCAGGTTGTTACATAGCGTGATCAGGTTGTTACATAGCGTGATCATGTTGTTACATAGCGTGATCAGGTTGTTACATTGCGTGATCAGTTTGTTACATAGCGTGATCAGGTTGTTATGTAGCGTGATCATGTTGTTACATAGAGTGATCAGATTGTTACATAGCGTGATCATGTTGTTACATAACGTGGACATGTTGTTACATAGCGTGATCATGTTGTTACATAGCGTGATCAGGTTGTTACATAGCGTGATCATGTTGTTACATAGCGTGATCAGGTTGTTACATAGCGTGATCATGTTGTTACATAGAGTGATCATGCTGTGACATAGCGTGATCATGTTGTTACATAGCGTGATCAAGTTGTTACATAGCGTGATCAGGTTGTTACATAGCGTGATCAGGTTGTTACATAGCGTGATCATGTTGTTACATAGAGTGATCAGATTGTTACATAGCGTGATCATGTTGTTACATAGAGTGATCATGTTGTTACATTACGTGATCAGGTTGTTACATAGCGTGATCATGTTGTTACATAGCGTGATCATGTTGTTACATAGCGTGATCGTGTTGTTACATAGCGTGATCGTGTTGTTACATAGCGTGATCATGTTGTTACATAGCGTGATCATGTTGTTACATAGCGTGATCAGGTTGTTACATAGCGTGATCAGGTTGTTACATAGCGTGATCGTGTTGTTACATAGCGTGATCATGTTGTTACATAGCGTGATCATGTTGTTACATAGCGTGATCAGGTTATTACATAGCGTGATCAGGTTGTTACATAGCGTGATCAGGTTGTTACATAGCGTGATCATGTTGTTACATAGAGTGATCAGATTGTTACATAGCGTGATCATGTTGTTACATAGCGTGGACATGTTGTTACATAGCGTGATCATGTTGTTACATAGCGTGATCAGGTTGTTACATAGCGTGATCATGTTGTTACATAGCGTGATCAGTTTGTTACATAGCGTGATCAGTTTGGTGCATAGCGTGATCATGTTGTTACATAGCGTGATCAGGTTGTTACATAGCTTGATCAGGTTGTTACATAGCGTGATCATGTTGTTTCATAGCGTGATCATGTTGTTACATAGCGTGATCAGCTTGTTACATAGCGTGATCAGCTTGTTACATAGCGTGATCAGGTTGTTACATAGCGTGATCATGTTGTTACATAGCGTGCTCAGGTTGTTACATAGCGTGATCATGTCGTTACATAGCGTGATCATGTTGTTACATAGCGTGATGAGACTGTTACATAGCGTAATGCATGTTGTACAGGTCTATACAGATCACCGAACTTTAATTCAGAGTAACAGATCGTTGACATTAAGATGGTAGAGGCATTCCACTAGCTGGAACGATTCAGGAGCTGGAAACGCTAGGGGCACGCAGCGTAATGCAAGTTGTGCAGTTCTATACAGAGCACCAAACTTTAATTCAGGAGGTAAAATTTCGTTGAAATGTGGATGACAGGAGCGCGTCACGATGTTGAACGGTCCGAAATCTGGAAATGTTAGGGACAATCCGTTGTGTGGATGACTAGTATTTCCAGAGAGCATCCTTTTTTACGAATGTTCCCAGAGAGCATCCTTTTTTCCATGCTCGAACTCGCCATATTTTGGTTACGTGTTGTTGTAACGTAATGTTACGCTGTTAGGATGGTTTAGTATACATGACAGGCAAAAGGCGGGGGTCCGTACCCTTAAAGATTTGAACCTGAGGTCTGTCCCATTCAACCTGACGTCTACGGGCTCCGTGAACTATAGTTGTCTAGATGACTAATGTTTCAAGAGAGTATCCTTTCCCCCCTGCTATGCATTGATCGCAATTCCCTCCGTCGTCCTGATATACAGTTTGTCCCTCTCCGTTTCGCGCACTAGTGTTTAACATATATAAAGTTTGTAAGGTTTAGAAAATAAGTATATAAAAGTGTTGTAATGCTGGATGAGGAAAGATTTATAATCGAATTACTCTCTATATTACCGTATAAACCTACATTCCTACTCCTTCAACCACTGTCTACCCTTGTATCTCTACCGTTTTCCATATTTCTCCCATATAAACGTATACTCTACTCCTCAACCCTCTCTAGAGTAGCACCTCTCATCGTATTCCCTAACGCTCTCATATAAATGCATTTTCCTCCTTGAAGACTCTCTCAACCTAGCACCTACCTTCGTTTTCCTCGTCTCTCCATATAAACGCATACTCTGTCATTCAAGCCTTCCCGCCTAATACCTCTCCTCGGCTTGCTAGCTCTCCTATATAAAAACGCTATATTCTACCCTTCTAGTACCTCTCCTCGTATTCCCTATCTCTTCCGTATAAAGCGTATCCTCTCCTCCTTCAGCATCAGTCTAGTCTAGCACCTCTCCTTGTATTTCCCTATCTCTCCCGTATAAGCCTATATTCCCGTCCTTCAGCATCTGTCTGGCTTATTATCTGTACACGTTTCCCCTATCTTTCCCATATAGACGCATATTCCACACCTCAAACCCTGACTAGCCTAGCACTTCTCCTCATATTGCTCTACCTCTCTCATATATAAGATGCACTCATCCATCCTGACGTCTCCGTCTGTGTGAACAATTTCTGTCTAGAGACCTAATGTTTCAGGAGAGCATCCTTTCCCCTATAACATATTTATAGAGGGAGCACGAACCTTTTAGATCAATCATAAACTCGCTCCATAACCAGCTGTATATGATCACTCAACGTGTATTAATCTCAGCGATATAATCTCACGCCCAGAAGCAGGATGTTTATGACGTCACACCTAGAGACATGATGTCTGACAGCATCAAGCACGTTTAAACTCGTCTCATAACTACCTGCTTATGCTGTCACACCAGCAAGAGAAGCATTCTCCCACGCTCATTCAGACATATATTTCAAATTCAAAGCCCACAACCACCACCACCACCACCACCACCACCACCTATTGTACCAAGGTTAATTCCATCTGTATTATCACAATACTTAAAGTAAAAGCTTAAAAGGTAACGAGAAGATTTTCCTCCTTATTTAGTTAAATGTATGTGTATACTACATTATCTCATGTTTTCATTCCCTTTTCAATTCTTCCTTTCCACCTTCTCACAGAAAGCCCATTACATTTCCCTACAATGACGAAAAAAGCAATTTTTCCATAGTTACACAGATTCTAAGCTTCTAAATCGAACCGGGTAATACTTTTAATAAATGTATTTTAGCTCCCCCGCATCAGCATCAAGCATTTAATCTTTATTAGAACCTGATATGATCCCTAGGCTTGAAGATATATGAAATCTCCCCTTTGGGATTCGATCTGAGTACTTTAAAGTAATATTTGTCATGATAACGATATATAAGGACTAGATACTCTGTTTGCGTTTACTTTGACATGTCTATCTAAATTAGATTACGCGTTATTAAATTTGTAAATAAATTTCATTGAATCGGTATTCGAACCCAGAACACCAGGAACAAAATAATTAATGATTTTAGCTCAACATGTTAAACAAAGCTGGATGCAGGTACATCATCGATTTAAGTGATATATTCTAGTGTACAGAGGAAAATTAAGGAAGTCATTAAAAGATGGGGAATCGAATCAAGCACAACTGATTGGCAATTATATACAGCATTAATCACCCAGTATAGAACTTATCAATCATGCTTTGGTCCACTCCTCTACCTCTCTTAGTTTCTGAGATAATGGTGATTTAAAAATTATGATCGAACACAGAACGTCAGGTATCTAATTACACATCCACAAGATACTACCTAATAACATAAACGCAATAAAGTTTATTTGGCGTCTTTATCTTAATTAGTTTAGGAGTTATTAAATTTATAATTAAATTACATTTTATCGGTATTCGAACCCAGGACACCAGAAACAAAATTATTTACAATATTAGTTTGATATGTTTAAAGGTGCTGTATGCAGTTACAGCATCAATCTAAGTGATATATTCTAGAGTATAGAGAAAAATAAGTAAGTGATTGAAAGATCGGGATTCGAAATAAGGACAACTGATTGAAAATTATATACAGTATTAATTACCCAACATAGGAGCTATCAATCATGCTTTGGTCCACTCCTCTACCTCTCTTAGTTTCTGAGATAATGACGATTTAAAAACTAGGATCGAACCCAGAACACCAGGTACCCAAGTATACATCCGCGAGATACTACCTAATAACGTAAACGCAATAAAGTTTATTTGGCGTCTTTATCTTAATTAGTTTAGGAGTTATTAAATTTATAATTAAATTACATTTTATCGGTATTCGAACCCTGGACATCAGAAACAAAATTATTTACAATATTAGTTTGATGTGTTTAAAGGTGCTGTATGCAGTTACAGCATCAATCTAAGTGATATATTCTAGAGTATAGAGAAAAAATTAGGTGATTGAAAGATCGGAATTCGAAATAAGAACAACTGATTGAAAATTATATACAGTATTAATTACCCATCATAGGAGCTATCAATCATGATTTGGTCCATCCCTCTAGCTTTCTTAGTTTCCTAGATAATGACGATTTAAAAAATTAAGGATTGAACCCAAAGCATCAGGTACCCAAATATACATCCGTAAGATACTACCTAATAACATAAACGCAATAAAGTTTATTTGGCGTCCTTATCTTAATTAGTTTAGGAGTTATTAAATTTATAATTAAATTACATTTTATCGGTATTCGAACCCTGGACACCGGAAACAAAATTATTTACAATATTAGTTTGATATGTTTAAAGGTGCTGTATGCAGTTACAGCATCAATCTAAGTGATATATTCTAGAGTATAGAGAAAAATAAGTAAGTGATTGAAAGATCGGGATTCGAAATAAGGACAACTGATTGAAAATTATATACAGTATTAATTACCCATCATAGGCGCTCTCAATCATGCTTTGGTTCACTCCTCTACCTCTCTTAGTTTCTGAGATAATGACGATTTAAAAAATTAAGGATTGAACCCAGAACGCCAGGTACCCAAGTATACATCCACAAGATACTACCTAATAACATAAACGCAATAAAGTTTATTTGGTGTCTTTATCTTAATTAGTTTAGGAGTTATTAAATTTATTATTAAATTACATTTTATCGGTATTCGAACCCTGGACACCATGTACCCGAATACACATTCACAAGAAACTATCTAATGACATTAATGTAATAAACTTTATTTGACGTCTTTATCGTAATTAGTCTCTGAGTTATTAGAGGCTGAATTTGTAATCACTCCTAGGATTCGATCCCGGCCATCCTGGTCAACTTGGAACTCATTGGAGAAGCTTCTGCTTTTTATATCATTTCCATCGCTAAAAGCTGAAGTGGTGAGTGTTGGGCAGAGCACTTAGGAAAACAATTACTGACATTGTTCGCTAATGTGGTGAAAGCGTTTAACGTGGTCAGCTAATGGAGGTCACCGTTACCATCAGGCAGAAGTAGGTCGTTGTTCGCTAATGTACGTAAACAGATCCGGAATGCAAACTTAAAAGTCTATTAATGTGGTGAAAGCGTCTAACATGACCCGCTAATGGACAAGCGCTTTCCCCGGATAGAAGAAGGCTGCAGTGTTTTCATTACATGACAGACTGTTCCCGTGAGCAGACTACTTATACTCACGCTCGAGGATGTAATGTGCAGGCCTTAGTAGTCATAAAAAAATGTTTGACGAACATTACCTAATTAATTTGTCGAGGGGTGGCAGGCCTCGAGAAAACAATTCCCTCAAGTCAGGACGCCACAGTAGAACGCATGGGGGAGGGGGTAGGACCTGTTAGCACAGACACTGTCGGCATTAGGTAAGCACACAAAGCGAGAGGGGGCGGGGCCTAACGACACGAGACCTGGCGGCATGTAAGCCCTCAAAGGGAGGGGGCGGGGCTTGTCGGCGTAGAACAAAGAACCTTATCGCTTGTCGGCATCTCTGTCTGTGCTCATACATTTTATTTCTACTAGCATGTGATTTGCTGATTAATTAAAAGAACTAGGAAGACTACGTCTGTTAGTAGAAAATCAAAGAATTTACACTTACGAATTTAAAACGAGGTAATGGAGCATTTTGACTGTTGTAGACTTTTGGAAGGTACGAAGTAACAATATCAGCTGTTGTCAAGAAGTCAAATAGAGGATAGCAATTCAAAGAAAACGTTAATAAAGGGTCTTTCAATAAGAGTGTCCTATCTTTAACATGTGATACCTGCCGTTGTTATTGAGTTACAGCAGTCAATTTTTTATGTGGTAACAGTTCTTATTGACTAACAGCCATGGAACGTTACAGCATTCAGCAACGCTTAGAAATTGTGAAAATGTATTATAAAAATGGATCATCTGTTCACCAAACCTTCCGTGTATTGCGTGAAGTTTACGGTGTGAATAATCGTCCCTGCGAGAGAACGATTTGGCGTTTGATCGACAAATTTGAAAGAAGCGATCAAAGAACGCCTGTACGTAATCGACATAAGCGCTCCATCGAAAACATAGGCGCCGTACGTGAGAGTGTACGCGAGAACGGAAACAAATCAATTGCTCGTCGAGCGCAAGAACTAGGGCTTTCGCCGACCATAACTTGGCGAATTCTGTATCTGGACTTGAAGTTTCGCGCTTAAAAAATGGTGTTAACTCAAGAACTAAATACCAACGACCATAGGTTGCGCCGTGTATTCGCTGACTGGACTATGGAGCAATTGGAAGCTGACCCGGATTTTTGTCAAAAATCATCTTCAGCGACGAAGCCCACTTTTGGATGGATGGTTGTGCTAACAAACAAAATTGCCGCTATTGGAAGCAATCACAATCCAATGCAGATTCAAGAACGACCACTTCATCCCCAAAAGTTTACTGTGTGATATGGATTTTGGTATGGTGGAATCATTTGTCCATATTTTTTCCAAGATGAAGATGGAGAAGGTCTAACTGCCAATGGAGAAAGATATCTGGCTCTTATAAGGGACTGTTTTTGGCCTCAATTGGATGGTATGGATCTCAGAAACATCTGTCTCCAGCATAATGGTGCCACATGTCATACTGCTCTCGAAACAATCGATCTTTTGAAGGAGAAGTTCAGAGGTGGTGATGTTAACTGGCCTCCGAGGTCATGCGTTTTAACGCCGTTGGATTACTTCTTGTGGAGATATGTTAAATCCCGAGTTTATGTCAACAAGCCAGAAACAGTAAATGATCTTATGAATAACATCACGCGTGTTATTCGTGAAGTTGGACCTAATTTATATTCTTCTGTCATTGAAAATTGGGTCAGCCGTATACGCGCAACCCAACGAATTCGCGGTGGTCACTTAACTGATGTTCTCTTCCGCACGTAATGACATTAATTATGTTCCAAAATAAAAAAAGAAATAAACCTCCATCAGTTATAGAACGTGTTTTATTTAAGTTCAAGATCCTATAAAAACAAACATTTTCTGTGGACTATTGAAGAAGGAACTGAAGAGATTTCGAGCATAGTACGAAGTACAGAGCAAACCATTTGGAAGCATATAATTATGAACTTTGGATTTGAAAAAGGATATAGAATATGAGGTTGAAATACAAAATAAGTACCTACAATGAAGCTGTTTAAAAACAGCAAGAAAAGAGAGACCAATGCTGAAACTCATTAGGAACAGAAAGAAAAGAAATAGTTCTTTTTAAGAAGGAAATAAAAGACGCAAAAAGGGTTCAAAACATATAAGGTTACACGAAAATAGGCAGTATTAATAATTATGGTTCATATTTGAAGATGAAGAGACCAAAAAAGGGGAACAATGGATGAGGCCGGTTTAGCAGAGAAGGTTCTTCTCTTGGAAACAAAATTATGACTGATTGAAAGAAAGCGGTATAAACCTAATGAAAAATGTTCATAGCATAATTGAGGTTTAAGGAGCTTTCATTTCAGAACTTTACGGGCCACACTGCTTTTCTTTCACAGTGTGACCACCGCACGGCGGCTCGCGCACCGCCCGCTACAGCACGGACTCCCCGCCGAAGCAGTTGTAATATCCGCGCAGCCCCTTCACATTCTCATAGTTACAGTTACAATAATTACAATGATAATATGCACATTACTTATCACAAGGGATGCTGGAAATGTCCCTCTCTATCCACGCATTTCTGGCACCTCAGAAAATGTTCATATACACTCGAGAGTTCAATATTTGAAATAAAGTGAGTTTCTGTATGATGTTTTCTTTTGTTACATATACTTTATTTTTTAAGTGATGATCAGAATCGGGTAAATTGCTGTAATTGGATTTTGCGAAATATCAATGATAGAGATTGACCCACACTTAATATCCTTCTCTGACAAAGTATGGTTCCATTTAGATGGTTATGTTCCGTCGTAAAATAACAGATACTGAAGCACAGAGAAACCCGACTTTACACACTAGATTCCCTTACATGTCGCGAAACTTGGTGTGTGGTGTGCAATAAATGCATACAGAATAATAGGACGTATATTTTCCGAACAAACAATAAATGCAAAGCGGTTCAGGAATGGCTTACACTATTTTTGAACTATTTTTCATCTATGGGGGAACTTGAAGAATAAAATGTATTCAACAACCTCTGTACATTGAAAGAACTAAGAGAAAACATCGGGCGGGAAATTCACTCAATTTTAGATATTGATTCCCGAGTGTGCATGAAATTTTTCTAAGATGTCAGAAATGTTTATCTAGAGAGGAACAAATTTCCAATATCCCTTATGATAAGATATGTGCTTAGAGAACGTGAGGCGGTTGCGGGGATATTACAGCTGTTTCGGCGGGAGTCCAAGCTGCGCGGTCGGCGCGATGGCCACAGTGTGAATGGAAGGCGCTGCAATATAATTTAATATTAAAACTTAATGAAAATGAAAATAAATTAAATTCACATAACAAGGGAAACTGTTATAGCAACTTTGCCTATAAGACTAACTTCTATTTCGTATTATTCCACTTCATCACCTTCCTCTTTCATTTATGGAAATAGTCTGGGAAGTTTTGAAACGAAAATGTGCGTAAAAGATATAGAATTTCAGAAAATTACTTTTCATGCCAGTATTTTAAATTACCTTTCATGTACAGGGGTATTTCGAAACTAGAATTTTGCCACCAGTATAAAATTATTTTGAATATAATGTTCTAGAACATCGCTGCGCCCAAAAGAGAAAGCAAAAGATGCAAAAACCGCTCCTAGCGGTACTTCACCATAAACATGGTACCCTTATCTTCAACTGTCAGAGTTAAAGCAGCTCATAAACCTGCAATATGGCTGCTGGAATCAGAGGTTCTCCACAAGACTGAGGTATTCCTTAATGTTCTTCAAATGATGGAGGGATCCCTTCTTACGGCTGGTTTAAGGGCTGTAATTCGTTCTCAGATAAAGCGACAATGAAAACGCAATCCTCGTAACGATAGGTCGTTTGCTTAGCTGGGAACATTACTCGTATAACAGCCCATACGAAACAACGGTTTTATAAGGCGGGCATATTTATTGAGAGAAACGCAGACACACGTGTGCGAGACAGAATCGATAATGTGTTTGAAAGGTAGATACCTCTCTTAATCGAGATCTGCTTTTATTGCGTGTTCCGGCCTTTATTTACCCTCTTTATGACTTAAGGGAATACCCCTAATGTAGTATATTCAACAGAAGAATTTTTGTTTGTATTGTCTTGGACAGAATATCACATAGAATATAATCAAATCCACCACATTTAAAGGGCTTGTTTGTGGAAGTGTTAAGTTAAGTCTTGGGCCAGTCGACTAAAAAGGAAAAACACGAGAAACACTGTTGTTAATCGGCCCTAACTTAGATATTCCCTCTGTTTAAGAAGGGGCATTCGTAAGGAAAAAATTTAATTTTGAAATGTATTTGTTTCCTTGCGAATAAGTGTTTCTAACATAGTCACCAAAAAAGTCATGAAAATGGTTATTGAAATTAAAAATTAGAAAAAAGCAGGAAACTGTGAAAGTGAAGTGCTGTGAACTTAAGAAACTGAATCAATACTTTGACCAAAATACTCAACCAAACACAAGCTGTAAACCACATACTGAGAAGTTATTTTATTGTTATTTGCTCCAGCTTTGGGAGCCAATCTGAAGTAGTATGTATTGAAGAAGTTGTATTATATTTCAACTGTTGGGGAGCCGAACTTGTAGCAGTTGCAACCGTACGTATAGTAAACAGTTTCCGGTAGCCTTCGCCCCAAATGTACTTTCAGGTGGCCTTTGCCCCAAGTTTAAAAAATATTAACTTTGTGATTTGATTGTTTCTTTAAATATTATATATTTATGTTTGCATCGGCTACGTCAGTATTTATTTTAGAGACATGGATGTCTTGGCAGGGTTGTGGTGCGACTAAGAATGTCGGCTTACACAGATTATAATTTTACTTCACTCCTTTTATTAATGTTTGATACGATTAAATTAACACTTCACTGATATAGAGAGAGAGCTGTGAGATGTTTTTATTAAATACTTGCACTTTTTAATACGTAAACTATTTTTGTCTCACGTGAATACGTATTACACTTCTCAAGGACGTGTCTCGCTTCCGGTTAGGAACACTGTTTACAGGCAACTGAATTGATTTCAACCGCCTAAACTTGTAATTTTTTCTCCTTTTTAGTTTCTGATTCGCTAATCCTAGTCCAATAGAATACCTTCATTTAACTAAAGCTTTTTCTGGTTGTTGATTGGCTATTTTATAAACTGTCACTAAAATTACATTATTGCTTCCAATAACCAAAGTAACATTTAAAATCTCAAACTCATTATTGCCTTAAGGTTACCTCATTGTTACCTCATTTTAGCAACTTTTAACCGATTATTCTCACAGCTCGTACATTATTAAATTACGTAATATATTCACATAACATTATTACACATGGATACAATAATATAAACATATACAATGACTATAATATACACTTTTTATATATTGTTAGATACACATATTACTTTAAGGCGGGCTGTTATTGAATTTATATTATATATAATTAGACTGAAATTATTTAAGTGTTAAAAATACTGCTTCAATACAAATAAAACAGACTCTTGGAAATTTATATAAATTCAGAAGAGAAATTAACAAAGCAAAGAAAAATGACGTAGTAAAAATAGTATAAGAAGTATTGTATTTAATTTGTGAGCTAAGAGTTATCCATTATTTTGGAAATATTTGTATGCGACAATGAGTTGTAGAGGAGATGATACTTGTAAAATATTGTATGAAAAAAGATACAGTAAAATAAAAAGAAAGAAGAAAATTAAAAAAAGAAAGAAAAGGTCAGTCTAAAGCGAATCGCAACAGTCTCAGACCGAGTAAAAGTTGCTAAATCTACCGCTAGGTTCGTACACAAACTCAAGGTGGAGTGATAGTGTAGTTTACTTTATCTACTACTATAACAATCAATGATACTTTAGTTGTAGTTACTATGCAACAAAACAAAAAACACGAACATAAAATACGTGTTCAAACAAAGGTAAAATACAATATTTAAAAATGCCTTTAATTTTCCAAACTTACTGATATCAGTATTATCATTAACCAAAACAGTTGACCTCACCATGGAATATTCACTCCTAAGATATGAAGCTTTAATATATTTCGACTTCTTGTAAACATACGCCAACAAAGAATCTTCATTTACGTCTGCTTCATCCCCATACACTAGTCGTAGAATTTCGTATAACTACATAAATAAACTTTTCTTGACATTTCTGGAAGGATATTAGGTAATAGTTGCATCTTGGATTGCTTTTAACATTTTTTTCTGATGAACCGTGAAAATCATCTTCTTCGCTCATTTTTACTTTAAATTCACATATGAAACTATCATCCAAAATTGCAGAATATAACAACAAAGTTTGCTAGTTTATTCTTTGTTTTTTTCCTAAGTCCACATTACTCTTTCTATAAACATACCGTTTCCGTAGTAAATACATTTCATTAAGTATACTAAATATACAACATATACTAAAAGACTATAAAATATTGTAGACAACACGTTACAAATTAGGTTTAGTAATTAGTCTTCTAAATAACTTGTGGAACACTCTCGTTGTGAGATGGGCCCCTCAGACACATCTCTTCGTGTGAGAGATAGGCCTGTGGGGGGAGGTGCCCTCTGTGTCTCACGCTTGAAGCAGTACGTTCTTAGTAGCTAAATATAAAATTATAACCATAGGTGAAATAAGTGTTAATAACAGTAGGAATCCTATTATTAAATAAGACTGGGAAGTGAATATTACATCTACAGGCGAATATGGGTTGAAAAGACAGTGCCATCAGCGGCCGGAAATGGAGTGGTTATTCCCTTATCCTAACCGAGTGAGAAGAGAATACGCTTTGTTAGTGTACCGTTAGGTCGCCTGAAAATCACATGTGTAGAAACAGTATTGCTCCCCGATAGCTTCAGGCATCCAATAAGAAAGAAGATAGAAATCAGGTGATAGTGAAATGGGGAGATGGGGGTTTGAAATAAAGAACAGGAGAGTTTAGAAGACGCACTTCTTCGTGGTAGTTCCTTGGAGGTTGTTCGGAAAACAAATGTATCGGTGGATAGGGGCGATAGCATGATGCACAGCAATAAAGAAATGCGCGCGTGTGTGTGGCGAGGTAACATCACGAGTCAGATTTTAAAACGGTGCCGGGAAATAAACGGACAGGAAAATGAAACAGTCGTATTAACCACTAACCCTAGATTCAAGATCCATGCAAACTCCTGAGCTAGCATCGAACCAGGGACAATTCCTGCAAATCCCGTGCAGCAAAATTGGCATTCAACACCCAGTACCGCCGCACGCTTCACCCCTTTCCTCCTGTAGGTTTCCAGAAGCACATTGTGCGCTCAAGTAAGTTCCTAAACCCTTCGCTTCCTGAGAACCGTAACCATCCTGCCTAACTTGAAATCATTTCTAGGAAACAATGTATCATAAATAATGTTACATGGTGTAACTGTCCAGTTTTTAACTGTCACTTCACTAGTTTTTACTATCACTGTCTTATTAGTTCAACTTTCACTGAGACTTCACTTAGTTCAAACTGTCACTTCACGGATGTGATTTAATTTCAATTTCCCCTGTTACTTAACTTGTTGTGGCCTAGCGGCCTAATAAAATACACACGACGTAGCCTCTTCTCCAGATGAATCACTTCACTCGCTGAGGAGTCGAGCACAGGATGTCTCCAATCTCTCCTGCAGTAGCAGTAACGGCAGTCGTCACAAACTCGCTCGGAGAACAGCACTTTTCGTCGCACCAGAAACGCACTTACTATCTCGCCCACTCACTGACTGACGTAACTCAACTGACTGACGCTTCTCGCGAGAACGCTCGCTTATATAGTGGCCAGTGTAATCGGCCATAAAATACTCTGGAAGCGGGGGGAAGGAAACTTTCAGAAGTTTCTGGGTATCTGCCGATAGCGCTTTTGGAGCTTACGCAGGGCGAGAACGTGACTTATCCTTGTTTATCTCGGACCTGGCGCCGATCTCCCGATAATCTTGGATGTAGCTGCGGCGTCAGAAGGGATACAATAATACCTTTTTATGTGGATATGTAATCGATGGAGAAAATCGTGTGAGTGTAACGCATTAAAATTTTCTTAAGTATACACTAAACTGGAACTGGGAAAAGGTGAATCGCAGTAAAGGATCTGCAACCTATAAGGCTGGTTGTAAGGGGCAGCGAAAGCCACAATTGCATAGCTAATGGAACCTATTGTGCATAAGGCTAACCTAAACAGTCCTGAATTAAACCTAATGCATGAATACTCGTTTCCTTTGTATGAAAAGTTGTATAATTTCAAGTTGATGAGGCGTTAGGCTCTCTTGCCAGTTACTTCCTCCCTCATGCCTGCCAAGGTGACATACCTTCTGCCTTAGTTCCTAAAGTCGATGATCCCGAGTGTAATCTGCAAAGTGTGAAATCATAAATAAACAGTAATTGAATGGAGTAGTGTTTAATTAAGCAGGGCACTACTTATATGATTCGCTTTGCAGCAATTTTGAAAATGCAGACTTAAAAATGCATCATCTCTCACTGTTCAAGTTAGATAATTATTATTAAAGCACTATCCTTAGTGACCGTTGGACTCAAAGATAGTGGCAAAAGTAGACCGAAATAAAAGTATCAGTTTTACTTTTCAATAACTGAAGTGCTTGTCATTTGAGCACAAGGTGTATTAATAAGCGTGGTATTATGCCTTTATCCGCTCTCTCTGTAGTGACTGTGCCTTTATTTTCTCCAGGTAACACTTCAATTTAATGGCGCGCAACAGAGTCTCTTTATCTCTTCCGGTCGCTCACTAACCTATCGAACTGAGGACTCGCGTTCTCTCTTCACGTAGACAAGGGCTACTCCTACGCAACAAGAACCTACTCTGAAACAGCAGAAGAAGAATCAATCATGTGGTATCGTAATTATTCACAGGAAGATATAAACAATTACATAATCATATAGTAAGATAGAGAAATAACTGCAATAAATCATTTCGTATAGTAAACCAATGTATAATGTTGAAATTGCTTGAGTTGAAATATTTGTCCAGAGAAAAGGGTAATTAGCAAGCTATGTTAATGAGTAACAGCTGAGTAGCGAACGCGTTATGGTAAAGGTTCCTGGAATGCAGTTAGGGTTGAATTCAGTATATTTGCAAAGTCACATAGGCAGGTATTCTGTACATTAGAAAGGGAATGAAATTGTTAGATTCGAGAAGATTCCGCATAGAAACAGTGTGAGATACGCATACGTACAGTTTTAAGACTGGACCGCATAACTCGGAACGTTGGTAGGGTTAGTGATAGGTAAGTAGAGCTTAAGTTAAAAAAAGGGCGTGCATTCTAAATCAGACGTACTTACTTAATTATGTAGCGTACTCGTGTGACGACCCCTGTGAATTTCAGTTTCATTATTAATTTGTGTAAAAAGTGACACGCTTGAGTGAGTAGAATTTAGCGGTTGTTGCGAGGGATCTGTCCGAGTAAAATTTCTGCGATTTACGGCAACTTACGCTTCACTTCATTATTATTCTTATAATTATTATTACAGAAATAATTTAATTCCTTGAATTCAACAGTCGGCGACTCTTTTCAGTAGAACATTTTAGTCAACATTAAAATGTATCAGCTAACTAAACTGGTGTTATCCTTTTCACATCTCACTCACGCATACCCTGAGACAAAGAACTCATAGCTATACCATTGTAGCAGCTGGCAGACTAGATAACGCAGAGCGAGTTAGGAGATGACGACATAGTAGAGCTTAACAACAAAGCAGACAACATTAAATGTTATTTAAAGTGTTGCAACATGGAGATAGCAGCATCAAAATTTGGAGCAAATGGTACGGCTTCAAAAGCGAAGCATCGAGGACGCTTCACGTACACCACAAAAGCAATGTCAAGCTTTTTTTATATCCGAACAGCTGCTTTGAGAAGATTGGCTATAAGTTAGGGGGAGGTGTGCCTTAAAAACCTTTACCCGCGTCCCGATAAGAGTTCTGGACAAATTTAAAAGCTGACAGCAATCCTCACCTCTCTCTGTTCAAGAAGCTAAATGAAAGCTGGCGCTGAAATCACGTCGTATCTCATAACAGTCAGCTGCGTCGCCAGAGTATTTTATGTTCTACTAAGTGGAGTGCCTCTCATAAGAGTCGTCCTCCGTGGTGTAGTGGTTACCATGCTAGCCTCTAGTTCCCGAGGTCGCAGGTTCAAACCCGGCGGATGGCGATGGATTTTTTGGGGCGTAAAAAACCTTAGCATGGCTTCCTTCAGAAGGGAAGTAGATTTACGGCACGTAAGAGAACCTCAAGCCTGATAAAGTAGCCTCTAAGCAAAATTACCGCTCTTTCAGTCCAATATGGAATGAAATGCTAAGAACCATAGTATTTAAAGAGCATCCATAAATAAAAACTCATTTTAATTGCCTCTCATAAGTTGGGTTTAAGGATCCTAAATATTTGTGAAACGGGTCCATTGTGCGAAAAATGCCTACGAAGGAAGTACTGCCATAAATCTGAAAGCAAAAAGGCCGCTTGTCGCCAAGGATACCGTGTGACTACCAGCAATGATAGCATTTGGCAGTTAATATAAAGAAGGATTCAGAATCCCTATCAAACATTTCTAGGGATTGCAGAGGAGATTTAGTAAATAACATTTTCATAAGGAACTCAGGTATAAAAACGTAGTGTTTCGATTCTAGGATAATATAATAATCTAATCAACATAAAATCTCACCTTAACGATACGCAAGCCAGTTTGACAAGATAATTTGATACTCTGTGTTTTAATAGAATACAAGTAGTGTGATTGATGCCCTTTAGCTTTTAGAACATTTTTGCAAGACCACAAATAAAATATATTCCAAAGTAAAAGGCATAGCATAGTAGGCTCTTAAAGAAAATGGAAGATTCGTAAGCATCATAAATGGTGTGTATACAATGGCGTGTATACGCACGGGTCTACTGCTTTGTCTATCATAAATTATTTTGCTCTCGACGGCGCTGCCTTTATCATTTAACCACATTACATTCCCCTCCGTGGCTAAGTTGATTAAAACATCAGGCCACGGTAAGCGCTCTTCAAAATCTCAGCCAATTTAGAAGGTGAGGCAGATATTGCTTGGGTTTTCTTTGATCCATAGAGTGAATGTTAGTGTAAATAATAACTTAAATATACAACAAACAAGTTATTTTGTTACCTGCTTCTTTCCGTTTTCTCCATAATATTCCTAGGTAGCCTCTCTCCTTTACGACGGTGCATTATGGGAATATGCACACTTTTTAAACACTTTTCATAATCTTTCTGTACTTTCTCTACCACATAAATAGTAAGGTAGTGAGGTAGTATTTCAGGCCTTAAGCGACTGTCATGATGATAATATTTATATTAATATCAAAAAATAATAGTTCGTCTACAACTGATTAATAACACTAGTCTGCATGATATCGGGTGACTGAAAACTAATAAGTGATTCTGACTCACTTTTTATGCTTATTTCAGAACTGCTTTCAGCTTTCTCTATCACGTACAGTTTTTTCACAATTTCACTTCAAAAATATAGAGATATAAAGATATTGCTTCCGCCACTACACATAAAATTGGGCTTGATGAAGCAATTTGTAAGGGCTCTACCACAGGTTGGACCCTGCTTCAAGTACCTTTCCAAGAAATTTCCCTTCGTTACACAAGACAAATTAAAAGCTGGAATTTTTTTTGGTCTTCAAATAAAGAAATTGATGAAGGATGAAGATTTTGAGAAGACAATGAATGAGAGAGAAATAGAAGCACGGACCGCCTTCCGATCAGTTACTGAAAACTTCTTAGGTAATAACAAAGATCCTAATTACAAGGCCATTGTCGAAACAATGTTGGAAAATTTCAAGAAGATGGGTTGTAACATGACTGTGTTGTATACATGCATTCACATATCGACTAATTTCCAGAAAATCTGGGACATTATAGTGAAGAGCAGGGTGAACGTTTTCACCAAGATATTAAGGAAATGGAGAGGAGGTACCAGGGGAGATGGAATGAAACTATGATGACCCAGTACTGTTGAATGTTGAGGAGGGACAGTCATCTTCAAGGATCTGCAAGGTAGTCAAAGAAGAGAAAGTTTGAAAAAAATTAAATGAAACACTTTGGCTTCTTGTTTTGTTAAGATGTATTCATGAAATAAATTAGGGGAGTTCTTGAGAGTATTGTTAAAATGTTTCTTAAATAAAAACTTACATTGCGTGAAAAGGTATTTGAATACTTTTCTACGCTCATTAGTAAAATTGTCAAAAAGTTACTTCTTATTTTGTGTAAAAACCTGACGTGATAGAAGAAAGCGGAAGTTATTTCTGGAATCAGCATAAAAATTTGATTCAAGAACACCTAATTTTAAGAAATCATCTGACAAGAAGTTTGAAAATGCAGACTAGTGTAATCTATGTAATTATGTACGAGAGATAGAGTATACAGTATCCTATTGGAAATAATGGTAATGTGTTTTTTTGCAATGTATTTACGTGTAGAGAAGTTAAAGCTGCAAGATGCTGGAATGGCAACAATTTTTGTGAAGATGCTTGGAGAAAGTTGTGTAACAGTCATCAGCAGAGAAGTTTGCTAACATCAGAATTTCTTAATGTAGTTACGTGTAAGTGAAAACCCAATAAGATACAGAAAAACAGTGTTCTGCTAGTAGATAATCAGCCAATGAGAGTGAGATGATAGGAGATTTAAAAATTTAAGTATAGAACGCCAGGAAGAGCGTACCGAAGCCAAGTTAGTTGTGTTGGTGATCTCTTATGGTGCAGACGTGTAATGTCTTGATAGTTAAAGTAGTGAATTGAAAATAATTAAGTTCCGCCGAAAATGTAGTTACATTAATAAAAACACTACAGCGTGAATATACACACCTAACTAGATCACTGATATGAATATGTAGTATAGGTGACTTAAATTATTAAAGTTAGCTAGCGAACTTAGAAAATTCAGCGGTTGACTGCACATGTTGGAAATTAACGCATCTTAATAATTCGAAATTCACTTACAACTTTAACCGTCAGCATTTATATGTGAAACAGTGTTTAGTAGTGCTGGCTGCAGGGTGTTTATATGAATAAAAGTGAAATGTGAGTTTATTAAATTGAACCGTCGATCTTATTATTTTGTATGTTACTGGAACTAAACTTTCCTTACCCGCACCACGCCCCGATAAGAGTATTGCTCGACCTACTAGGACCGATGCAGCGGAGGCACAATTATTTTAAATATTGAGAACCAACGAACACAAAAGTAACATACATAAATATCAAACCTGCAGTAGTAAAAGTATTGCTTTCCACCCAAAAACTCGATACCCAGATTTCACCGGAAATGTGTTTTGAGACGCCTGAATACAAAAGAACATCATAACTCAAAAATGTAAGTCGGATGGATACCTAACTTGGTATTTAAATTCAGTATCTCCCAGAGATACGACACGAAGATTTTAAAGAAAATCAACCTACCCCAACTACACTTTACATTGAACCTTTTATCGACATTTTTACTCTCGCAAAACTGGCTCTAACGATTTTGATTAAAATACCATATATTAAAGATACTTAAATGACAAACAAAATGTATATCTTGAATTTTCTGGGAATAGCTTGTGAAGTCCTTTTCATACGGAAGGAATTTTATGTAACCTTGTATAACTGGTAAACGTTAAGCAAAAGATGAAAACGTACCACACAACAAATGTAGATCTCTACAAAACACACAATTTATTTCAAATAACTTTTTGCGGCATCAGCCATTTCTGAGATATTCGTTATTAATGATTCGAATTGGTTACTACTTAGCCACTCTTTTAAAGTCCTGTATATATTCAGTTGTTTCTGGCGAATGCCATGGAAAGACATTTTCATGTCAGCGTATAGCGTCAATTTCTAAATCATTTCACTAGTGCTATTCCCTTTTTATCTAAAACGAAATGTGTATTGCAGCTATTTCTGGAAAGGTTTATCTCAATTAAAATGATGTAGATAGGAAAATAAACTCGTAAGAACAATTTGTATATCCACTAAAAAGCGATTGAGGGTTGAGAAAGTTATGTGAATGTAACATGTCAGATTTTTTAAAAGTTTAAGTGTGTTTGTGTGTCAACAGAGTAATTCAAAAATGAAGACTCGAAAAATACCAAATTTCACATTTGAGTCAGGCACTGTTCAAGTGTGCTAAGCGAAGATTTTCAACAAAATCCCACCAGCTCAAACCACCACTTGCGTGGGAAAAATTTCGTTATTTTCCATTTTCTCAAAAAAAAACAGCTGTAACGATTTTTAGTAGACTACAATATGTTTAACAGAGTCGCATGAATAATAAAACTATGTCGTGAATTTTCTCTGAACGACCTGTGAGGTTCTCTTCTTCTTCTTCTTCTTCTTCTTCTTCTTCTTCAACTTCCCTGTTCTACCACTATCGAGGTGTCAGGGGTTTGCCTGGGATCCATTTTTTAAACTCCATCCTATCCTTTACCAGTCTATTAAACTGATCCCAAGTCTTTCCTCTTTTAGCCACCGCTCTTTTAATCACTTCTTCCCAGGTTATCCTTGGTCTTCCTTTCGGATTCCTTCCTAATGGTCTTGCTTCTAAAAATTGGCGTACTTTCCGGTCTGTATCCATTCTTTTTACATGTCCATACCATGTAAACTGTCTTTCTTTTATCCTCGTATTTACCGATGGCACTTTGAGTTCATCTCTTATCCTTTCATTCCTTATTCTATCTTGTCGTGTCTTTCTAACTATTCTTCTTAAGCATTTCATTTGCGTTGCATTCACCATGCTTAATTCACTTTTTGTTGTTATCCAGCTTTCACTTCCATAGATAAGTATTGGTTCTATAACTGTTTTATATACTTTGGTTTTTGTCCTCTTATCTACTTCTTCATTCCCAAAAACACATTTACTTAGTGTATAATACGCTTTAGTAGTTTTCTCTACACGCTTTCTTATTTCTTCTTGTATTTTACCCGTTTGGTTTATCACTGTGAGGTTCTCTTCACTTGAATGAATTTTCTGTAGTTTTCTATAAGTGGTAAGAGATAAGCGAAATATTACTTCTCAAGAGATGTACGGTTCTTTGAATTATACAGTTTATGATCAAATTTTCTTGTAGCATTATGCACATAAAACCTTTCCTTTACGAGGTATGTTTTTAAAGTAAGTAACCTTTTTAATTTGCAACTGCGTCGCGATTTTGAGCATACGCGATCACTTCCACGATTCATTAACAAGCCAGAGGAGCGATCGTCATTTTGTGTTTTCTTGTTGTTAGAGCGTTTCAAAATGTTCAAAACAATCGCACAACCCGCTGATTTTCAAGTCAGATCAGTGATTCGTTTTTTGAATGCGATAAATGTTACGCCAACAAACATTCATGTGTGAAGTTTATGGGAAAACAATAATGAGTGACAATGCCCAGCCACACACAGCCAAACAAACTACAGATCTGATAGCATTATTTGGTTGGGAACAATTTGTCCACCGTCCCTACAGTCCGGATTTGGCACCAATCGATTTTCATCTGTTTCTTCATCTGAAGAAATTCCTTGGTGAAAAACATTTCAACGACGATGATGTGAAACAAGAAGCACAGACTTGGCTTTCATCACGGGCGGCATCATTCTTTGACGAAAGCATACAAAAACTGATTTCAAGTTTCAACACGTGACTGAATAATGGCGGTGACTATGTGGAGAAGTAGAGTAAGGTGTAAGGCAGTGAATGATAATAAAGTATTTAGAAAATATGCTCTGTTATTTTTTAAGAAAAAAAATTATAGGTACTTACTTTAAAAATATGCCTCGTATAGGTAAAATTAAGATAGATGAAAGTAGTAATACTGCCAAATTTATTTTATTAGATTCTCATTATAGCGGTTTAACATTCGGGTTAATAAAATATGACCAAATTATCTACGTCTATTTATTTAGTAATCTGACTCCATTTGATTATGCCAAATAACACAGAATAACATATATAATATAATGAACATGGAAATACAATTATATAAATATAAACAGCCTTGAAGTCTTAGGTATAAATGATCTCTTCACCCTTAAGAATGCCTTACAAATAAAGAATCGACATCTAGGTTAAGAAAATTGCCATTTTCACTTTTATTTCAACTCGTAGTAAACGTGTCCTATTTGTTAAAGTATCTTGAAGAAGAATCTGCTGTATAGGTGGAATGAAAGGAAAAGGAATACTCTGGTACTGGACTACGTATTAGCAAGATTGCAGTGTGCATTGTTGCAACCTGGCTGCATTTTTACTCGCTTCCTCACGAGTCATGGGTGCATTTGCAAATTACTTCATTAAGCAAAAAATAAACATTTCCAGAGACCCAGAGCAATTGTTTGTTCTTGGAAGAAAAATGAAGAAATTGTGCTGAAGGTATGTATTACTTAACTGTTCCATATATGAAAGGAAAGTGTCGCTGGAATAATTGAAATGTAAAATATTGTGAAGCTTTAAGGAATGGAAATAATATTTGATCCTCATGAGCGTTCAGCACATAGGAGACAGCGTTTCTGTAAGATTATTACATTTAAACGCCGTGTATTTGCTGTCGTTCTCCGTGGTATAGCGGTTACTATGCTAGCCTCTACTTCCCGAGGTCGCGGGTTCAAACCCGGCGGAGGGCGATGGATTTTTCGGGCGTAAAAATCCTTAGCATGGCTTCCTTCGGAAGGGAAGTAAAGCCGGTG
The DNA here is from genome assembly GCA_030765065.1 of Deroplatys truncata. Lineage (NCBI taxonomy): Eukaryota > Metazoa > Arthropoda > Insecta > Mantodea > Mantidae > Deroplatys > Deroplatys truncata. The sequence continues at coordinate 671,399,081 of CM060990.1, forward strand.
GTTCCGTGTCGTACGGCACGTAAAAGAACCTCAAGCCTGATAAAGAGGCCTCTGAACAAATTTTCCGGTCAATTATAGAATGGGACGCTAAGGACCACATCAGTTAAATAGCGTCCATAAATAAAACTCAACTTAATTTAATTTCAATTGGCGACAGTTTTCAAATAAATTAATACTTGAAAAAATGTGTTTATTGTCTTCTGATTTTAGTTTATCTTTAACTATTTCCTTATTCACACTTTGTTTGCAGCATTGATTAGTATTCCGTAACACATTCGGTTGTTAATTCATTCAGTAGTTACTAGTCGGCCACGAAACGAATGTGTGCGGTGGGAAGAGCAACTAAACAGTTACGGAACGAGTGGGCGGGGCATCGGAAGGACAGTCCGCAAAAGAATACATCCACAGTTCCGAATTGCATTTACTAGTGAGATTGAGGCCTGCAAATGCATTACTGTTTTCATTGTGCAACTGTACATCCCCCTATTGCCTTGCCCCTCACTTTCCTCTGATTCCAAGACCTTGATGACGTTACGCATGCCAACAAAAACAGTGGTGCCCTTCTCCAAGCTCACTTATATCGTGGCCGACAGCTGACACAACACAAGAAAGTAATGATTATTTATATAATGTTACACTTCATTCATGGAGTAGTCTTAATAAATCCCATTCGAGGTTAAGAGTCTCATGAGATAAATTCCTAATCTCCGGAAGGGCCATGATAACAGTCTTTACAAGTGTTAACATTTAATATTAACCTTGCTTTTATAGGTTAGAAATAAACCTATCTTGAGCTTGGGCCAGTAAATTTATTAAATTTTTTTAAAGACCACCAAACGAATTTTTATCTGAGCTAAAATGTAATATAAATATAAAGGTAAGTGTAATTGTAGGCCCATATTTAAAACAATGGTTTAAAGGTCATTTAGTTATTCTTATTATTTACTATTTCTAGTTTCAAACACCATCATATAATTTAACACTATTTTAAAATTATCATGAAATTAAACACATTGAATTATAATGGAAATACTCCTTATTACACTATTTAATGTTAAAGCGAGTTTTTGAACTTGCTTTTAGGTTAACAATTTCTCAATCCTAGGCATAGTTATTTAAGTGCACCGAACAAGTATATTAGCAACATGTGTATCTGGAATGGTTGAACGTAATTTACTTTAAGGCAGAAAAGGTTTGCTTACAAAAGTATGTGGAGACAAATATGCACACGAGCCTTAGAGCAAGATCGTGAATTTCAGGACGCGAGGTTGAGGGGACATGTTTTCAGCCTCAAAAAAATCAGCCAAATTAGGAGAAGTTGGAAGTCCACAGTGTTCTTTAAAATTACACAATGTCCAGAGCGGTTTTGGATTTCTATTATTTCCATTTGCAAGGATGGGATGTATGAATCTAAGGCTCTGAAATGCAAAACGTATTTATGAATAAATCTATGTTACCCCTTTCAGATTCCAAAGAGAAACAGTTTGTAGGAATTTCTAAGCATAAAAGCCAGAAAAGAGGGAAATAAAGTTGAACTGTTACTGCGCTTAAGCCAGAGACGTCGCAGGCAACAAATCACCCTCCATCCCTCGTGCAGTCTGTTGGCGTTTTCAGGCAGCACTCACCAGGACGTTTTACGTGCCGTTCAGTAACCTTTGGCCATTGATGTTTACGTTATTTTTATTGGCCTATGGGTTTGAGTATAGCTACTAGCTGTATGACGAAACAGTGTAGTTTACAAGCGAGGTTGTTTATGTGTCATGGCTAGGTTTAGACAGCAGAGATAGCACCCGAACTTGAGTCTACCTGTTTGACGAAAGAGTGCAGTTTCCATTGAAGTTGCTAGTGTACCATGGCTTGGTTTAGACAGGAGAGATAGCACCCGAACTAAAGTACTACCTGTCTGACGAAAGAGTGTAGTTTTCAGGCGAGGTCGCTAGTGTGTCATGGCTAGGTATTGACAGGAGAGATAGCGCCCGAAATAAAGTACTACCTGTCTGACGAAAGAGTGCAGTTTTCAGGCGAGGTCGCTAGTGTGTCATGGCTAGGTATTGACAGGAGAGATAGCACCCGAACTAAAGTACTACCTGTCTGACGAAAGAGTGTAGTTTTCAGGCGAGGTCGTTAGTGTGTCATGGCTAGGTATTGACAGGAGAGATAGCGCCCGAAATAAAGTACTACCTGTCTGACGAAAGAGTGCAGTTTACAGGCGAGGTCGCTAGTGTGCTATGGCTAGGTTTAGACAGTAGAGATAGCACCCGAACTTGAGTCTACTTGTTTGACGAAAGAGTGCAGTTTCCATTGAAGTTGCTAGTGTGCCATGGCTAGGTTTAGACAGTAGAGATAGCACCCGAACTAAAGTACTACCTGTCTGACGAAAGAGTGCAGTTTACAGGTGAGGTTGCTGATGTGCCATGGCTAGGTTTAGACAGTAGAGATAGCACCCGAAAAAGAGTACTACCTGTCTGACGATAGAGTGTAGCTTACAGGGAGGTTGCTGATGTGCCTTGGCTAGGTTTAGACAGTAGAGATAGCACCCGAACTAGAGTACTACCTGTCTGACGATAGAGTGTAGTTTACAGGTGAGGTTGCTGATGTGCCATGGCTAGATTTAGATAGAGATAACGCCCGAAGTAGAGTAGAGTACAGTCTGACCATCAAAATATCAACATAGCGATAGTTAAACCTTTATGCTTCTCTTCTTTACAAAACTGAAACACACTGAATATTGTTTTTCTACTTTTTGACCGTATGACTTGGCCTGGCGGTGTTTGCATTTTGAGTTGCTTAAGAACTTTCCCACTGTGACTAACAGACCCATACTGCTACATTTCCCTACTGCAGGCATGCTAATCACCCTCTGCACTTATGTATTCTTCAGACAGATAGTAACTTGAAGCCAACTGCTCAAGAGCTCCTATGTCTGCTAATGATAAATCGGTTTACACAGTGTCTTAAACTATCGGCGGGCAATTTAAAATGTCTTCCGCGGACATAGGGATGGCCGCCCCTGGCTTAAGACAACCGATCGCGAAAAAATTATAATCACAGGACAACAAATTATTGTTCGGCCTCTCTGCCTATTATATACTACAGAGAGAGACAAAAAATTACGAACCGGCTGCGCGGTGTTTTTCCTGTCCGCGTCCTCAGCGCTCGTTTCCGTCTGCCGCTGTCATAGAAAGGCGCGGATGAAACCATACAGCATTTTTAAAAATAATTTTAAAGACTTTACTTACCAACTTTATTAAAGGAAATGCTGAAACAGGCCACCGTCGTTGTCCATACATTTTTGGCACGTCTTCAGGAAACTATCTTTCACCTGCCGTAGTTCACGTTGAGAAATGCTGGCAATTTTCGGGTGGATATTTTGTTTTAATTCTTCCAGGGTGTGTGGGTTTGTGTTGTACACTTTGTTTTAAGTTACCCCAGAGATAAAAATCGCAAGGGGTTAGATGGTTGGTACCGAGGGGGCCACAAATCTCTAGTAATAATTCTGTCCTCAAACACACTTTCATATAGTTGTTAAGTGAAGCCTTTAAAAGCAGTTTTACAAATGTTGTATGGTTTCATCCGCGCCTTTCTATAATATCAGGCAGACGGCAACGAGCGCCGAGGACGCGGACAGGAGAAACACCGCGCAGCCGGTTCGTAGTCTTTTGGTTCTTCTTGTGTGTTATTTACCTATGAAGTAGATATCAGAGGTAGATTTGAGCCCCAAACGTAATTTTTATACCTCTTACCATGTGTCAGACCGAGCGAGTTGGTGCCGCGGTAATGTAATATGCGACACACATTCGGGAGATCCCGGGTTCAATCCCCGGCGATCGCCCACTCTTGACAAATAGATTTTTCGTGGTTTTCCGGGGTCGGTAGACGAATGCTGGGGTTAAATTACATTGAGTTTTATTTATGGACGCTCTTTAACTGCTGTGGTGCTTAGCGTCCAACTCCGTATTGGGCGTCGTGAAATACTGGAAATTTTGCTCAGAAGCCTCTTTATCAGGCATGAGGTTCTGTTGCATCCCGTAAATCTACGACACCGGGCCACCGGCTTTACTTTCCTTCCGAAGGAAGCCATGCTAAGGATTTTTAGGCTCAAAAAATCTATCGCCCTCCGCCGGGTTTGACCCCGCGACCTCGGGAACTAGAGCCCAGCATGGTAACCACTACACCACGGAGGGCGAGCAATGAATGCTGGGGTGGTTCATCTTCTACCACGACTTTCATGTCCCTCATTTTCTGTACCCATCATCTTCCTTGTCACCTGTTTCAAGGTTGAAGGACCACACGGTTTTTGGCGCGTTGCGGCTGGGCGGTGGCTGTACGCTCCCTGGAGGTTTCTTCCTGGTGTCGTTCCAGGGACATCTCAGTTAGGATCCCCTCCGGGTGCTCTAGGGCAGGTGCTCCCTCGGGGGATCCCCGGAGGTTAGGGGCTTGTGGATGGGTCCCGACAGTGTCACGGGGTCACGGGTCACGGCGAAAGCAGAAGGGGCCGGATGGCCTGCGTATCAGCATTAAATTCATCAGGTTTAATTTCCGTTTTCTCCATTTTAAATTTATACACATCTGCAAACACCTTAAAGGACTCTTTAAGGCGCAATTTTTAAATTGCTACTGTGAAACTTTGCTTTTTCTAATCCTCAAAATATTTATATTTTGGATTATCTTTCTACTCTACATTTATCTACACATTGTTTTTCCGCATCCAGTACACGTATACGCTCAAAAACATGAAATATTGGAAAAGTGCATAGATTATAAAAGCGCATATCACCTACTGCTGTAAAACATTGCAATAATTAATTCACTAAAACGCTGCAGATTTAGTTACGTTTTGCTATGACGACAGCTCCGAAATAGGTTTACAATCACATCAAACGCTGTGTTCCCGATTCCAACCTGTAAACATATACATTTTGCGAACCACCAACGAATTTATGTAAGTTTTAGCCCTTTGTTTTATTTTTAATGTGGTATGGTCCTCAAAATATAAAAAGGCTATACAGCAACAAGTTATGCCTCATAGCCATTTATTTGTTTTACACCAAAGCAAAACCTTCCCATTGCTTTGTGTTCCCAAGACTTTTTTTAAAAATCTAATGTGTTACATTCAAATGACTATCTCTACCCTGTATCATTTATTAATGTGTATAAAAACTATCTTGCGAAAGCTTATTTTTCTGACTACTTAGTTTTAATCAACATAAACCGTTGCAGAAATAGCTACGTCACACAATTCGTTATAAATGCAAAGGGAACAGTGATAACCCGACGTTTCAGAACTGGACGCCGTATGTCGACTTTATATATTCTTTCCATGCAGCTGTGTATACAACTGAATGTACAAGACTTTAAAAGAATGGCAAAGCGTTGAACAATTCGAACCATCAATGACGAATATATCAGAAATGGCTTATGCTACAAAAAGTTACTTTAAATAAATTGTGTTTTAAAGAGACCGCTCACCTCTCACCGAGGCGGCCCGGGTTCAATCCCAGGGACCCGCATGTGGGATTTGTGGTGGACAAAGCGGCGACTGGGCGGGTTTTCTCCGGGTTCTCCGGTTTCCCCCACCATTCATTCCACCAACTGTTCCATCATCACCTTTCCTTTCATCCATTTCACCATCATTTCGTTTCATCTACTTCCTTCCTCCCATACCAGGCATCGGGCTGATCACCCATCCTGGATATTCTGTCTGATCCATGAGTGTCTGCTCCTCGACGGGACTCTGACCCTAGGCACCCGCCTGTAAGTCCTGGGGGGTGTAAGGCCTACATAATAGGAGGTTAAACAGAGAAAGAAGAAGTGTTTTGAAGAGACCTACGCTTTTTGTGTAGTGCGTTTTCGCCTTTGGCTTAACGTTTACCAGTTATACAGGATTATACAAAAATCTTTCCGAATGAAGAGGACTTCAAAGGCTGTTCCCAGAAAATTTAAGATATGTGTTTTATTTGTCATGTAAATGTATTTAATGTAAGGTATTTTAATCAAAATTCTTGGAGCCATTTTTTGAGAAAATGGAAAATTTCGAAAAAAATGTTCCATATAAGGGGTAGATGGGTGGTTTTTTTTTTTATAAAACCTTCGTGTCGCATTTTAGGAATGTACTAAACTTACATACTAAGTTTGGTATTTATCCGACTTTTCGTTTTTGAGTTATGCTGTTCACAGACACACACATATACACGGGGCTTTTTCTAAAAAAACGTTTTTATTCGGGGGCTTCAAAACACGTATTTCCTGTGAAATTTTGTTTTGAATTTTTGGATGGGATACAATACTTCCCCTACTTACTTCTCGTAGTAGACAAAGTAAAAATCAGTCCAACTTTAAAATTTGAGGGAGCCTTATCTTAGATAGCTTTTTATTGTAAAGGTACACAGCATTGAGGAAAGCAAGCTATAAATGAGAAATGGTTAAAACTGGACAGGAAAGTAGGCTTAAGCAAGATTTTTAACAAGGATAGTAAAAAGGTAGGAGAGTACCTGTCCAAAGTAAAAAAGAAATGGTTATGGACAATAAAAAGAGATGTGAATTAGTTTCATGTGATGTTAAGTTATCTAAGTATATTATTATGATAATATTAGTATTATTAGATTATTATTTTGGTATTAATACTATTATTTTATTATTATTATTATTATCATTTTATGTATAATTAAAGAATGTAATATGCGTAGAATATGGCAAGATAACAGCTTGGGCTGATGTATAGCCATATTCTAATGAAGATTGCTAGCACAAATAAATAAATAAACAAAAATATTTAGTGTTTGACTCATTAAATTTCTGTTTTCTTTTCCCCACCACATACCTAGTACATAGCGAAGGTATTGCATTGCATCCAAAAATTCGCCATCCAGATTTAAACGAAATGTGTGCTTTTGGGCCCCCTGAATCCAAGGGAAAGCAATCTATAAAAAGGTGTACGTGTAGATGGGTGGGTGCCTGCGGCGTGTCTGTGAACAGCATAACTCAAAAACTCGTATAAGTACCATTAAAAAAGAGACAAACACGTACTCTAGAAAATATGTAGGTCTCTAAGGCACACAATTTATTTCAAATAACTTTTTTGTGGCATCAGTCACTTCTGAGGTTTTCTCTATTGTTTCCGTCTATCCTCCTTGCATCTACAACTAAACATGTAATGAAGCTATTTCTGCAAAAGCTTATTTCGATTAACATTGAGGCAGTATTGTTAACACTTAAATGATTTCAGTCAAATTATATCATATGTAAATTCAATAACAGCCCGCCTTGAAGCAATATTTGTATGTAATAATTTGTAAAATGTATGTAACAGTCATTGCATATGCTTATATTATTGTATACATGTTCAATAATGTTATATGAATGTATTACGTAATTTAATAATGTAGGAGCTGTGAGAATAATAAGTTAAAAGTTGCTAACAATGAGGTAACCTTGAGGCAATAATGAATTTGAGAGTTTAAATGTTACTTGTGATTCTTATAAGCAATAATGTGATTTTAGTGACAGTTTATAAAATAGCCAATCAACAACCGGAGGGGGTTTTAATTAAATGAAGGTATTCTATTGGAGTAGGATTAGCCAATCAGAGATTTGAAATACAGAAATTTACAAGTTTAGACGGTTGAAATCTATTCAGTTGCCTGCAGAGTGTGCTCATAACTGGATGCGTTGCTTGTGCGTCCTTGAAAGATTTAATACGTATTCGTGTGAGACGAAAATAGTATACTAGTTAAAAAATTCAAGTATTGAATAAAGAATCTCACAGCTCTCGATATCAGTGAAGTGCTATTTAATTTGTGTCAAGGATTAATAAAAAAGGAGTGAATTAAAACCTAAAATCTGTGTAAGCCTACATTCTTGTTGCATCACGCCCTGCCAAGATATCCATGTCTCTAAAATAATACTGACGCAGCCGAGGCAAACATAAATATTTAATATTTAAGGAAACAGTCAAATTACAAAGTTAATATTTTTTTAAACTTGGGGCAAAGGCCACCTGAAGGTACATTTGGGGCGAAGGCTACCGGAAACCGTTTACTATACGTGCGGTTGCAACTACTTCATGTTCGGCTCTCCAACAGTTGAACTATAATACAAGCTCTTTCCATACGTGAAGCAAAAAACCTTCTTCAAATTGGCGTCCATACGCGGAGCTAATAAATTATTTTTTTAAATTGACGCCCATAGCGTGGTGCAAACATCGTAAAGACAATATCATTAAATTATTTTACAACATGAAGTAGATAGAAAACTAAGTTTTCCTAGGAATTTTTGTAGAAGCTACATAAGAATAAGCTATAGTGGATGGAGAAATTTATGTGAAAATGTAACACACAGGTGGTTTTCTTTTTATACCGTTTATCTTTTAATTTCCCAGCCATAATAATTCATTAGTTAAATAACAGCATTGATTTTTCATCATCGTAAACAAAGCTGTGAAACTCCCAACGTAGTGGATTTTGATAGTTTTAGAATTTTAGCGCTACATGCGTCTAATTTTCCCTCACCCAAAAAAAGGTCGGTTTAAATATTTTGGCCAAAATGGAATATAAAGTTAAATCTTAGCTATTTGAAGCCTAATGCATTACTACAAACCAGTGAACTTCGCTCTCCTGAACGAGCTCACAATTAAATAATTATACTATCATTATTAAATGTGTGTTAAATACCCGAAAAGTTTAATATTTGTAGAGGATTTAAAACTACTGAAATCCGTTATAAGCTGCGTACATGTATCTGAGTTACAGGAGTATATTAATAGCATATATGAGTGGGCTGTAGAAAACCCCTTGCCCTTTGCCCTTAAACATTAGTAAGTGCTGTGTAACGTGCATATCCAGAAAAAATGTACCCATAAAGAAGTTTACACAATGAATGCAACATAATTTACCTCATAAGCAGTCACACTGACCTTGGAATTCAAGCAAGTGAGAATTAGACGTTTAATGACCACTTAGATCAGACTAAGAAACGTGCATCTAAAAATATTGGATTTATATTTAGAAATTCAAAAACCCCATTAGTTGTCAAACTTTAATTTCACTTTATAGCACGAGGGCTGTCCCAGAAGTACCCGACCTAACAAAGAAAACACAAACATTTTGGGGAAAAGCACTTTTATTTCCTTACATAGTCTCCTTTCAGCTCGATACACTTTTTCCAGCAGGGTTCAATAGCTTCGATAGCCTGTTTATAGTGAGAACCGTCGAGTTCTGCAAAATAGCCATCAACTGCAGACTCCACTTCTTCATTGTTGGCAAATCGTTTACCACCAGGCCATTTCTTGAACTTTGGAAACAGAAAATAATCACAGGGGGGCTAAATCTGGTGAATAGAGTGCATGAGGAAGCAATTCGAACTTTAACTCTGATTTTGGCCATGGCGATAATGAATGTGTGAACTGGCAATGTCTTTGATGAAACAAAACTTTCTTTTTCGCCAAATGCGGCCGTATTGGCTTGGTTTCATCATTCAATCGCTGCAAGTTTACATAAAACTCGGCATTGATTGCTTTTCCTTTTTGAAGATAATCAATGAAAACTGTCTCACGCGCATCCGAAAAAACTGACGCCATGACCTTGCCTGCAGATTAAACTGTCTTCGCCTTCTTTGGAGCTAATTCTCCCCTTTTAATCCACTGTTTTGACTGTTCCTTCATTTTAGGTGTGAAGTGATGGACCAATGTTTCATCCATGGTTATGAATCGACGCAAAAACTCGGCTTTATTGCAGTAAAACATCCCCAAACACTCGACTGAAACATCCTCAGGATGCTGCTTTTGTTCCATTGTGAGTAAACGCGGCACCCATCTTGCGCACAGCTTTCTCTTGTCTAAATTTTCAGTTAGTGTGCGATGTACAGCACTTTTTGAAATGCCTACGATGTCTGCTAGCTCGCACACTTTCAATTGATGGTCATCCAATACCATTTTGTGGATTTTCTTCACAATTTCTGACGAGGTCACCTCGACCACTGCGATGTTCGTCTTGGAAGCTTGGAAAGCCTCGCTTAAACTCTGCCACCCAATATTTTACTGTTGCAAAGGAAGGATCAGACTCCCCCAGAGTAGACTCTAGCTCAGCTTTAATATTAGCTGGACTAAGACCTTTCAAATGAAAGCATTGCATTACATAACGATGGCCAGTTTTATCCATGTTTACAAATTCGTTGAGAGAGTTCACTATTAATCGCTGCCAAACAATTACTAAACAACGTAGCATTGTCAAACTTCAAACTTATGCTTTATAAGGATGGTACTTTCTACTATAGTCATTTGTTTGAAACAAAAACCGCTATATATACGTCAGGTCGGGTACTTCTGGGACTGCCCTCGTATATATGTAAGGTTTAAGATGGAGTTTATTTCACCGATCTGGAATCCTTGTTTTCAAATCCATCAAAATAGAATAGAGAAGGTCCAAAAGGAATTTCTTACATTTTTGTATTTTAATTCTACCTGGACATTCACTATGAGGAATTACTGACTTCATTTAAATTAATTAAACTGAGTGTTAGAAGAGACAGTGCACAACAAAGTTTGTTATATAAATTAATAAAAAGTCTAGTGGATAATCCAAAATTTGTTTAGTACCTGAATTTTAACATAAATAGATATGCATTAGGATTACGACCACTATTTGTGTGCCAAATTCTAAGGTCAGTAGCTTTTAAGAATTCAGTATTATTAAGAATGTGACTTAGATATAATCAAATATTAATTAAATTCAACCACTTGGATTTTTCAATCAGTTTCCATGTATTTAAAAGGCATTTTTATGAAACTCTTGTTTAATTATACATAATTTAGTCTGTGTGGGTGTGTATTGTTTTTATGTATGTGTGTTTGCGTATGTATGTATTTGTATCTCATATAAGCATGCATATATATTTATTTGTGCTACTGTTTCTCTACTTTCTGTTATTGGGACTTACGTCATGTGGAAAGAGATTAAATAATAATAATAATAATAATAATAATAATAATAATAATAATAATTATTATTATTATTATTATTATTATTATTATTATTATTATTATTTATTATACTACGTACCATGTTCGATCTTCCATCCCTGCTCTTTGTGGCGCCAGAAATCATTATTTGCGTCTGTTATAATGACCTCTCTGTAGTAGAAATGGTACAAGTTTTTTTTTTGAAACTATTTTTGCTCGCAAACTCGAATATGTGGTGTTTATTCGTTGTTAGATTTGTGTAATTTATAATTACTGATACAGGTAAATACATTTCTGTTTAACTAGATGCAGTGCTTGTAAATGAATTTGATGTAATAAACGGACTGTTGTTATATTAGACTTAGTTATTAGCCAAAGTCATTTACTTTGTGCATTAGATTACTCATGGGTTAAACATGCTCCTATTAAACCAAAAAGAAGTTGGGTATCCTAATCACAAACATAACCTCATTCTCTCATATTGGCTCTTCATATAAATAATTATTCTGCTATGATTATCCGTTTATAGCATTCAAAATTAGTAGTTGTGTATAGAAGTTTGGACATGTCTGATGAAATGTGTATAATTATCTACTTAGTTTTCATAACCGGGCATAGGAAGGAATTTATGAGCATTAAAGCCTAGACGAAAAGAAAAGAAGTTGAATTGTTACTGGTCTATGCAGTGACCTTGAAGATTACAAATCACACCATCCCTCGTACAGTCTGTTGACGTTTGCAGACAGTATTCACCAGACCGTGTTTACTTGCCCATCAGTGACTCAATGCCGCTGTCGTTTACATACCTTATATGATATTCTTTGTAATGTTTTGAGTGCAAATAGCTTGAAGCCAACTACTTAACGATTTGCTTTGTTAGTTTGACGACCTTTAGCCGGAAAGGTCATTTTGAATGACGAGTGAAAGGGGTGAAATGATGTTAAATTAAGCCCAGAGATCATAGAGCTTAGAGTTACCCGACATTCGGCTTTTCAGCATAAGGGAAAATCCGGGTAAGTCACCCTAATGGAGATTCGAACTCGGGACCTCTTGAATGTGAGGTATACACTCCAGCTCAACACCACGCTCGAGTATTCTTATGCTGTTCATAAGCTTTGAAACAGTATCGTAGCTGGGAGGCATAGGTACATGTATATCTTTAACCACTGAATAAATCCGCTTTCCCTTGATCTCATAATTTGTTTCATATATTTTGTCTTGGTTCCTTTGTGTGGCAGAACGTAGCAAAATTTCATTTGTTAAAGCGAAGCTCTTACACTTTTGTTTGGCAACGCTGATGTAGGGACACATTAATAAAAATAATGCCTCTGATTCTCACTGCTTTTCCACAATAGCATACTGCAGATTATAAACTTCTTAAAGCAATAATCCGGATCATCCTCAATACTAAAGTCGTCAAAGGAAGTTTGTGGAGACTGAAACTCCTGGATGATAAAATACAACTGTATAATATTGAAACTCAATAAAAGAACTGAGGACGGATCGAAAAGTAACGCACAATAATTTTTTTCTGCCTTGGTATTGTAGCTGGAATGTTACAATTTCACACAGATATAGTTTGAGGTTTTCACTACAAGGGTAGTTTTTGTTTCATATGCAGCTCTAGCGAGAGAAGTGTGAACTACGTAACAAAGATGGCGCGCATGTTATTACTGTCCACGTGTGAAGAGCAGAGAGGCGTGGTTCGATATTTGTGAGCCAAAGGGCATAAACCGAGTGATATTCGCAGGAACATGCATGACGTGTATGGGGATGATTGTATGGACCGCAGCAATGTCTCCAGGTCGTGTGCATTCTTCCTAGAGGGCTGTGTGAACCTTAGTGATTCGCCACGCTCCGGGATGCCAGTAACAGCTGCAACCCCGCAGAATGTCACAGGCATTGAGGGGGCAATTTTGAACGACCAGCGTGTGCAACTGCGAACCTTATCGCAACAGTTCAACATTTCCTATGGTGCAGGTACGATATTGTTCAGGACACGTTGAAATTTCGTAAAGTTAGTGCTCGCTGGGTGCCTAGGAACCTGACAGACAACCACAAGGGCCAGCGAATGATGAGCTTCGATCAGTACACCGCAGAAGGGCATAAATTTATGAAAGGAATCGTCACTGGTGATGAGTCGTGGGCATATCACTACACGCACGAAACCAAGCAGGCAAGTATGGAGTGGAAACATGCTAGTTCCCCCGTAAAGAAAAAATTCAAAGTAACTCAATCTGCTAGGAAAGTGCTTGTGACGGTGTTCTGGGATATGTATGGTGTTGTATTGGTGGACTTTGCTGAACACGGGACCACTGTGAATGCTGCAGCCTGCATGAAAACTTTGGTGAAGTTGCGTCGTGTCCCTCGTGACAAACGCCACAACATAAATGCTGACGATGTCAAAATTCCTCATGACAATGCTCGCCCCTATGTTGCTGCTGTTCGTCAGAAAATCACCAAATTTGGTTGGGAGGTGTTCCAGCATCCACCATACAGTACGGACCTTGCACCGTCGGACTTTCATCTGTTTGGTCCCATGAAGAAATTCCTGACCGGCCAACGCTTTGCGACAGATGCGGAAGTGAAATTAGCAGTCCGCAGATGGCTATACTCCAAGGAAACGGGCTTCTACGAACAGGACATATTGAAATTGGCATCACGATGGGAGAAATGTGTTGAGAAACATGGTGACTATGTTGAAAAGTAGGTAAAAGGTGTAAGGTCATTTGTGATTTTTTGTTGTTGTTTTAACTATTAAACTTTTTTATAAAAAAATGATTGAGCGTTACTTTTCGATCCGTCCTCGTATAACACAATATCCCATTTTCGGAAGCCATTCAGAAGAGGTCGTTGTTACTTTCTTCGCCCCAAGTATTGACCCTCATGTTCGAAACGTATTAGTGAATTCTTAGAAAAGAGTTGTTCGCAGCAGCAATCTCTGGTTACACCCCAAACCTTTCCTCGTGAGTTCTAGGCCCTACTGTTTGAAGAGCATCTCCTCAGCACTCTGTCAAAAGCCCGTTGAGGCTATTTCTCAACAGCTGCTAGAAGACTGACCCTGTTCCTTTGTCCACGCCGATGTTCTTTATTCCATTGAGGGTTTCGATACCTTTTCTTGGTTGCGGTCACCTTTCAGTGAAGATTAGCATCTACAGGCTTGTCTTCCTTGAGATGGATTCTTTCAAACTGTTGCTGTAATTGTTTGTTTGCTGCCCTCCTATTTTTCTTTGACAAGGCTACCATTCTGCTATCGGTCATTTGGTCAGCCCCCATTCATCTTCCTTTCTGGCCCGTTATCAGTGTTCTAACATAATTGGAAATCAACACTTTACCTTCACAGTCTTGTAAATCCTGCTTCCTTCTTCAGCTTGAAGAACTTGTAATTCTCGAACAACAAAATTTGTTCTATCAATACGGTTAGTTTCAAGACAGAAGCAAAATGATAATTTCGGCTTACTTCTTACTGGATAGTACAAATAAACAATTTGTTAATAGTACAATTTTCATTTTAAGAGCAATTCATAATTGCAATAACTATAATAAATGGGAAAAATAAGCAAGGGCAGATAAAAGGAAACCCACGGTAAGATATACAGAGATAAACATGGCTGTCAGAAGCCAAATAAACACTTACCAAATAGCGTTCAGCTTATAACTTACCACACGCTTGTTTAAGTAAAACATTTGTTAACATTCTGTATGTAGCACCTTTACTTGTTCTCTCCCCATTTAAATAATACCAAATAACCCAGGTCGTATACATCAATGTGCAATAAGTAGGCATTTTGCAATCCCACCTAATTGAGTGGGGCTTACGTTACATTGTGTGATAGTGTGTTTAGTAAATCTTTGACATTTCCCAAGGTTATATTTTCTTTTAATAATAGATTAATATTTTAAAGCCTGTCCTGGCGTTTCTGAGCATATGCCGATGGATGTGTGATAGATGGTTTAGAGGTCTCAGTCCATGGTATAAATTTAAATTAGAAATTAATTTTGTACTATAGTCGAACTGTAGCTAATTAAAACACGTTTAATCTGTTAAAGGGCTTAATAAAGTAGATTAACGTTCTAATATCCGGTAGGGAATGGAAATCCGGTCTCGCGTGACAAACAAGAGCACGAAATATTTCGAGTGGGAGTCTATAAACACATTAACATTATTTCGAACACTTCTCTAGATTCTATTCGGCTTCTAGTAGGTGTAAAATTTAATTAAAGATAAAATAGTGTATTTATTACCCCCATCCGTTTGCAAACACTTGCGTATATACCAGGTGGTCCAAGCAAGCCGTCTTTTGCAGTTTTATGTTTCCAGCATACATAGGTGCAAAAGAAGTTGTCGCATCGCTGCTGTTCAAACGGGCAGTGCAGGTAAAATGCGAAAGGTCACTGAGATAACGCTGCTCTCTGCAGATGTTTACGTGATAGTTTCGTACTTATAAGCATCGCGTGGTCGTCTGCATGCTGTTAGAGTCAGGTCATTCAGATACAAAGGTAGTGTTCACCAATGACGAATACACGGATATGGTTACGATGTGTGCAGAGAGACATATTTTTTACGCACAGAAATAATATTAAGAAATTATTAATAATTTCAGGTAAAACATGGGCTTGAGAGGCCATTACATCAACTTCTCCATCAAGGCGGCGATTTTTTTTTCGCGTGCTTATTATGAATATTGCACTAATAAAAAACAATTTAATTCTAACGCACTTTAAGGGTACATAAATATAGGTAATAAAAATAGAACTTTCTTTAATATTGTTAACTTTGCGCCAATTGGTGCCATAGAGTTGTACTGATTGTAGATGAACTGTCATGTAACTAAACAGCTTAACACGTGTGTCTAAGTTTGCGTCAAGCGGCAATGCTGAATTCTTGTTAATGAGCAAATTGCTTATTAAACAACCAATAACAACAACCCCCGTCACACACACATACACACACATAGGTACTCTCACATTCAAACACCACACTCCGGGCATACCGTGAAATGTTTTTGTTTGTAGACAACTTTCTGGAGCCCAACCAGGAATCGAACCAGGAACACCTCATATACCGAATTAGCTCTGGGACCAGTAATGGCAATTAATGTGTGCGTTTTCAAGCACTGCGGCCCTCCTCCGTGTCGGTATGGAGTTCCATTTGCAGTTCTGCTTAGGCAAACTTTTTGCCACCCACGCTATCCGGTACAAACTAACTTCAACTAAGGACGGCTTGTGTGAGCCACCTGGTATACTTCATTGCAGTATTTCTTTTAGCCAGCAAAGTTTCAAGATTATTCGATTTGAAAGCATTTATCTCGAATCGAAGGACTTATACCATAACATTTCTTAATTTTATACATTTCAACCAAAACTGAAATGTGCCCAAAATTTGCTCAAACGTTCCTGTACAATTTTTCAACGCCATATATGCAATGGCTCAGCTAAAATTGAAACTTTGTAGACGGCTCTCCATTTAATTAGGGGAAAGGTCCCTATATTGAACCACTTATACCCAAATAGTAAATAGTAATTATAATTTCAAATCAAAATTTTCAGAAACACCAGCGTTAAAGTGACAAATCCTTGCGCTATAAATATCCTCAACACAATTTAAAATTAATACAATTATCAGTTAAATAACATTTAAAAAGTGAGATGGTGTAAATCGGTTCAAATTAGGAACGTGGTCCTTAAATTGAACCACCCGTGTCTTAAAATGAACCACATACTTTTAAGTTTAAAAGTATTTTTATTAATACAAAAAACCCATATTTTACTGCGCATTCAAAAGAAATATGCTATCAGCAACAAAATTAGAGTCCAAAATTGTGATGAGAATAGCACTTTCCTTGAACATTTTGCATTTTTTATATAATCAAAATCACTTGGTTTTTCGAATAGGTATTATTTGCAAATATAGAGTTTTTACTAATTTTTACTCTCATACAAAAGAGTCCAATTATACACAGTCTTCACAATAAAACACTTTCTTCTTGGCACTAACCTTTGCGCACTTTTGGTGAAGCCATATCCTACAACTCATACACTGGATCATGTCCATAATTTCAAACAATTCACAATTCACATATTCATGTCATTCACTGTTTTTAGCATGATGTTTTCTAACTTAGCATATTATATCGATATTTATTCACAAGATATACTATTCGCAGTTGAGCAATCCTAGAACTTCAATAGGTTTCCTAAATTGGACCAGTTCAATATAGTTGAATATATAATATTTAAAGAAACAGTCAAAATACGAAGTTAATATTTTTAAACATTTGGGGCAAAGGCCACCGGAAAGTACATTTGGGGCAAAGGCTACCGGAAACTTTTTACCATACGTGCGGTTACAACGAACTTCAAGTTCGGCTCCCCAACAGTCGAAATATAATACATCTCCTTCAGTACAACTACTGCATTTTTCAGTAACTATTATTCGCGTGTATAAACAGGTTTCCACGAGAAACATTAACCGCCGTGACGATTGCAAGCATAACGAAAAGGACAAGTGTGTTTACTACAGGGTGAGCCAAAAGACTACGAACCGGCTGCGCGGTGTATTTCTTGTCCGCCTCCTCGGCGCTCGTTGCCGTCTGCCGTTATCATAGAAAGGCGCGGATGAAACCATACAACATTTTTAAAACTGATTTTAAAGGTTTTACTTACCAACTTTATGAAAGAATATGTTGAAACTGGCCACCGTCGTTGTCCATACATTTTTGGCACCTATTTAGGAAACTATCCATCACTCGCAGTAGTTCACGTTGAGAAATGCTGGAAATTTTGTTTTAATTCTTCCAGGGTGAGTAGGTTTGTCTTGTATACTTTGTTTTAAACTACCCCAGAGATAGAAATCTCAGGGTGTTAGGTCGGGGGACCCAGGGGGCCACAAATCTCTACTAATAATTCTGACCTCAAACACACTTTCATAAAGTTGTTAAGTAAAGCCTTTAAAAGTAGTTTTAAAAATGTTGTTTGTTTCATCCGCGCCTTTCTATCATAGCGGCAGATGGTAACGAGAGCCGAGGACGCGGACGGGAAAAACACCGCGCAGCCGGTTCGTAGTCTTTTGCCTCACTCTGCATTAAACCTGTTACATTAGTTATAACTTTAGTAAACCCTAGATAAAACTAGTTTATTGCCGGTTTTTAAAATGTGACCTGACACGCAGACACGGAGAATGGGAGAGAAGGGGAAGAGAGGAGGATGAGAACGATGGAGAGAGCGAGTGGTAATGAGAGTGGAAAGAGGAACACCGGAGAAATGGAGTGACGGAGAGGAGAATGAAAGAGAGAGAGAGAGAGTGAGAAAATAATTTGAGTTTTATTTATGGACGCTCTTTTATTGCTATGGTTCCTAGCATCCCATTATATATTGGGCGTGAAAGACCGGTAATTTGCTCAGAGGCCTTTTCATCAGGCTTGAGGTTCATTCACGTGCCGTAAATCTACGACACGGGACCATCGGCTTTACTTCCCTTCCGAAGGAAGCCTTGGTAAGGATTTTTACGCCCGAAAAAATCCATTGCCCTCCACCGGGTTTGAACCCATGACTTCGGGAACTAGAGGCCACCATGGTACCCCTAGACCACGGAGGACGACGAGAGAGTGGGAAGTCGAGAGCCGAGATGGAGAAAGAGGGAAGGAGAAACATTGAGAAAGTTAAAGAGGGAGAAATAGAAGAATCTTCACATTTAATGCTAATAACGCGGGAAGAGCTGTGTGTTCCACTAGTAATCGTATACGTAAGTACGGTGATCTACTTGTGTTCCCCTTTTGCAGAATGGAAAAAATTAAAATAAGATTTTCTGAAATGTCGGTAGATATTGGTGTGTTTTTATTTTTTATTGTGAATAACGTTTTAACCTCAATCACCTGAGCTCCATTTCTAGAAATGAGATATATGATGTAAACAAATCTCAAACCACAGATAACGCCATAATATTTGCTTCAGGATTACAGTTTTGCTTTGGTCAAACAGTATATTTGACCAATCACTTTCTATCGTTATTTTTCTGTGCTTCCTATACTTTATCAAGGATCCAGTACTAGCTTAAGTTAAAAAATCTGAGTGTTACACTCGCATGACTTTCTCTACTCTTGTACAAACTATTTTTACAAACTCTTATTCTCCATCTATTTCATATTAATCGAGATAAACATTTGCAGAAACGATCTTTTGACATGCAAAGAGAATTACATTTTACACATATCGACGAGTTCTAAAAATATTTGACTCGCTTAAGGCGTACTATGTTCCGCTTGTTTTGTTTTCGCAAGGGCAACATAGAAATACAGTAGCCTTTAAGCATATACATATCTCTTAATAGCTGGTTGCTATGTGCAGCACCATTCTCTTTGCCTTAGATTAATACTCTTTGCATATACAAGACAAAAAAATGAATAACGAATTCCCATTTGAGAAAATAAGTATTGAAAAATTTAAGGGAATAACAAGCAATATCTCGAAAATGGTTCACTCAACAAAAAAAATGTAAATGACATAAATTCTGTATTTTATCGCGATCTACATTTTTTGTGTAGTAAAATTTTGTCTATCTCTTATGGTTTACCAGTTATACAAAAGTCGTTCACAATGAAGAATACTTTTAGACACATTCCCAGAAAATTCGAGATATACATTTCATTTGTCATAAAAATATCTTGAACATATGATATTTTAATCAAAATCGTTAGAGCCATATTTGAAAAAATTGAAATTTTCGAAAAATGTTCCATGTAAAGGGTAGTCTGGGGTGGGGGGATTTTCTTGAAAACCTTCGTGTCGCATCTCTGGAAGATACTGAACCTAAATACCAAGTTTGGTGTTTATCCGACTGTTCGTTTCTGAATAATGCTGTTCACAGACACACAGACACACAGGCACACACACGGACATGTTTCCAAAAATGTTTCTTTTTTGGATTCAGGGGGTCTCAAAACATGTATTTCCAGTGAAATATCGGTATCGAATTTTTGGGTGGAATACAATACTTCCCCTACTTACTGTACGTAGTAGAGAAAGTAAAAATATAAACTAGATAAAACTTGACTGAATTTCTCCTCAAGAATGTATTATAAATATTGGGTTCAATTAATATGACCCACATACGAAACCCTCCGCTTAATAGACATGGTCTACAGCACAATCGCTGCGTTCTCTGTCTCCATATAGATACATAGGCCAGCGTGAGCAGGGGACATACGGTTGAATAGTATAATATATTATTTACAAACCAGTAGATGCAGCTTGAAATAAACCTTCAAATACGATTGTGAAATTTCCTGGCTGATGGCGAAAGTGTCTTGGTATGGATCTATAAGATATGTTCAACCTGTATATAGGACATTTCTCTTTAAAAACGCATTATTACGTTTTGAATATTCTACTGTCAAAACAAAATATATCTACATGGCTGAATTTTTTTGATTCAAAACTAAAGTAAATTACTTTATTTTATATAGTAGCCCTACAAATAATATTTGAAATTAATCACATTAAATAAATGTCAACTAAAACATTTGAACTTTATTACACTGGGTAAGAAGTCATTTTAAGGTTAAAAACTTAAAACCGTTCCAAATAACATTCAAAATTGGTTTCGCGATAGCATATGAATAAAAGATTAGCAGAATTAAGTACTAAAATAGAGAAAAGCATTCTAAACTATGTGATTAAAAATATTAACACAACAAATCTAAGAATATTTCGGAACTAAAATAAAAGCATGAATAAACACTTTAACTGCAACCCTACTGATTAACCTGAGAGCGTAGCAAAGAATAACCATGTGCCTACTTAAATCTCCTGGCACAGTGTAAAGGTTTGCTTAAGGGTTCTATTGCAACTGCCCTTAAGCAGGTATATGATTTGAAATTTCACTGTTGTGGTAATAAAATGTTCATTAAAATATTTCAACGCTTATCTTTTACGTAAAGCTATTGTTTTTGCATTAAAATCATTGCAAAATACAAAGCAACAATTAACGCATTCCTAAATTAAGCATTTAAGCATGAAATATTTTATGCCCATTTTTCTCGCTCTCGTATATACTTTATCTTTCATTAGGAGCGAGTAAAGTGGAGCGAAGTTGCTTAAAGTATCATATAAATGCTTTTATGAAATTTTCAGGATGTGTTCATATATGTAATCAATAGAAAACGGTGTTGCTGTTTATGTGATGCATATAATATTAAAAATACACCCAGTATCTTGGTAAAGTAACTGTTTTAAAAGTTTTAAATTTTTATAAATTTAAATGTATTTATTGTATATTGAAACCCAGAATAATCCTTAGTTATCTCAGTTTGATTTCATACTCACAAAATATAATATAGAATATTGATATAGTATATCAAAGTCATAATTTAAGTATAAAAAGGAATAACTAATGTTAAAATACCAAAATAAGCTTAGATGAGTTAATTTAAATAATATGTGTTATTCTGTTTTATATAGGATTGAAATATATAAACGAGTTGATCGATTATTTCTAAATACTGGTCCTAAACTGTAGAAGCTGTCTTTAGTGTTTTGCTAAAATAAATATAATAATTTTCACATACATTAATGTGCTAAAATAACCGTATAAAGATGTTTAAATTTTTGTTGACTTAAATATTTTTAATAGAAAACAAATGTCAGAGAAATTATCAGCTCTCTGTGATGGATTACGTACTCATAAAATATAATTTAAAAACCAAAAATTACAGTGCAAGAAGTATTTTATATAAGATTATATAAAAATCAGATTATAGGTAAGCAAAAAAGAGGTAATTTTAAAATAATAAATTAACTTAGATTAGTTAACTTATATTTTAATGTGATTTTTAGTTTATATAGAGTTATAATAAATGTTAACAGTTAAAATGTGAAATCCTTAAGGTGAATAGTTTAGCATTTAAGGCAACCCTATGTTGAAATTCCAAAATTCGTAATTCTTACCCATTGTTTTTAAATTTTAACCTTATGCTTAGAAATTATCTTACAACTGAGGACAAAATTCCTAAATATTGTTAGTTATATAAAATGTCTTACACGTCAAATTGTTTTAGCCTGTACAATAAAAGTTTTCCTGAAATTATCTAAGACCTCAATTCGACCTTTTTTCCATATTTATTTAACTATAGCCAAACAACGTAGTTTTTCTTCTGTTTTACAGAAGAAATACTAAAATAACTTTCATTTATTTCACATAGTATACAATATTTTTAGGAATGATTCATATACTTTAAAAAAAGGCCTCTTGAAGTTTTTGTCTATGTTTTGTATGCAAAGTTCAGAAAGGTTGGTGAAAAATTGCATCGTGAGAGACATTTTATGTAGGTAATGGAAAAATGTAGAAAATTTGTTTCTTAGAAAATTAAGTTTAAACCATCACATGCCTTTATTTTGTTTTTGCTAAAAAACACAAGGCCTTTGGCCTTGATATGGTGTCACGAGATGCTCCATGAAGGACGTGCAAAGTGTGAAATCTTGAATTTTTAACGAAAATCTCGACATAGGATTGCCTTAATGCTTTTTTTTAAAACAGATGTGACAATGTTGGTATTTTTCGAAGTGCTGATATACTTTTCGTGTTTTGTTTGACTTTAGGGAAAGTGTAATGCTGTGATTGAGTTATTAGAAATTGTTGCGAAGGTGTACAATAGACTTGGGAAACTGTGTCACAATATACCAACATTAGCTGGCAAGCCAGAGGGTGAATGACACCCTTCTGGGAATGATCCCCTAAAAGAAGGAAGGGAAGGACTGTGGGAGGGCTCACGACCTCCTCTCCCTCTTGTAAAAGTCGGTTTCTTTCCTTCCACCCAACCGGATGGCGGGCGGGAGCAGGCTTAGTTGCCGGGTTGGCCACAAAACGTTGGCGGGCCGTGGCCACGATACAAACCGCCGAGCTACGGATTGGAGCCGAGCACACGAGAGTCGTGGGGGAGGGAGAGAAAGAGAGAGGAGGTGGTGCATCGAGACGAGCGTCCGGCCGGCTGGGGGCCGAAGGGAGGGATAGCGCCGTCATCGTCCCGCACGCTCGCGACGGCATCGCTTCGTCCCTTTTCCTCCCAAACCCGCATTATAAAACAGGTTTTTCAGTCACACCCGCGCGCACTCCACACGTCCGTACATACTCACGTCTACACACATGCACGAAGGGCCGGCTGTAAAAAGAGGGAGGTGGTAGCGGCGGCAATAGGCTAGAAGGGGAAGCGAGCGAGAGGTGGAGGGGGGGGTCCGAAGGAAAAAGTCCTCTGCTCTCGTTCCGTCTGTCAGAGTCTATCTCGACGTTCTACAAGATGCGTCAATGCAGAAGCACGTTACCTGACGAACGCGACTAAAATCGATGCAAATCGAAGACAAACAGAGGTGGTTTCTCTAAAGTGGACGAGAGTCGAGACATTCGAATTCTAGACCTGTGCCACTTTATATGATTTTGAGGAGAGAAATTCCGCGTGGTAGACGGAAGTTTGAAAACTTTGTTCCGTGTTTACAGCAAGGCCACGACAGAACACTTCGGCAAGCTTCGGGCTCCTTCGCGCTGTATGTGGCACATGAGGAGCGTGTGAAGAAGAAGAAGTAGAAGAGAGGGCGGGCGTCGCGACGACCCTTCACCCTCCTCCCTGTGGTAACAACGTGACGTTGAGGTGAGGCGCGCCGCGTCTAGGAGCGCCGCAAAACGCATCCCCTCTCTCCCCGCCTCGCCCCTCACATCCCCTCTCTTTCCCTCCGCTCCCCCCCTGTCCGCTCCACCCCTCTCGCAGCCGTCGTCACGGGTTTCTCTCACTCTCTGCGAACCCAATTTTTTCCACAACTCTCTTCCGAAGTTCAGTGGGACGTACATACGTCGGACGCGCCGTCAACCGTCGTGTGTGTGTATGTGTGGGTGCGTGTGTGTGTGTGCAGGAGGCAAAACTATTGGTGTGGTACTATTCCTTTTTCTGAAGACCACTCGCTCCAGAGACCCACGACTTACATTCTTCGCAATCCTTAAAGATCGAGACTCATATATCCACGATTGTTGGCGTCTACAGACATGTGTGGCGAGGAAGTGAGGCACGGGCGCGTTGCTGCTTAGCGACTTCTCGAAGAACGATAGCATCTTCTGCTGTATCGCCGGTTCTTCTCTTTTCTTGGTCGGTCTGTGGCGACTTCCTCAATGCATCTTCCGTCACCGTACGATCTGGACATCCACCAACAGTATCGACCGGCATTAACATTAAGTAACAACAACGTCCTCTGTGGTAGCACCCACGACAGCGGCAGCAGCGGTGTCGACAACAAGAACGCTAATCTCGTAAAGGTGAGCAAGTTCGGGGAGAGCCAGGAAGCGTTGCCGGCAATGTCTGGCTCGGTCCCCGCCAGCTCGGGCGAGGGGTCCCCTGCATCAGCTTCGCAAACCACGGTTCCAGGTACGGATTGGCTACACGAAGCCCTTCAGGAATACCATGGAGAACTCGTGCAGACCGGGAGTCCGGCCGTTCTGTGTTCGGCACTGCCATCTCATTGGCGTTCCAACAAGTCCCTTCCGGTGGCCTTCAAAGTTGTAGCTCTGGACGATATCATGGACGGTACCCTGGTGACAGTGAGAGCGGGGAATGACGAGAATTTCTGCGGAGAACTTCGAAACTGTACGGCTGTCATGAAGAACCAAGTAGCAAAGTTCAACGACCTCAGGTTCGTCGGCAGAAGTGGTAGAGGTAAGTCCCTCCAGTAATTTAAACGTTCTTTGATTTGTCTTAAGTTCGTATCTTTGGCGTTACTTGCACGTAAACCTACCTGGGGACGCATGCTTTTAATCGCAGTTCCGGTGTACTGTTTGTTAACATTTTTAAATGCTAAATGCATTTAAAAACTACCCCTTAGAACACCATCTGCATGTTGCTAACCTGAGGAATTAATTCCGGGGAAATATCGCACGTGACATGCACGTGGGCTTTGCTTGGTTCAGTGAGACATTTTGATATCAACTATTACTATTACAAACTAGTTATTACACTGCATCTAGTTGTATTTCGTTGTGCTTCTTTCACCAACGCCAAAATCGGCACAAAAGTTTACGATAGCAGACTGTAAAAATAGAACTGAGAACAGTCTGGGGTGCAGTTACCCTCCGGTCATTTTATTGTGTCCTTTTCGTTTAATCTCGTAAAATCAGTGCTATTATGTTTTATCTTTCCTTGAATACTGAATTAAATCTGATCTTAGTGAACCCTTAGGCTGCGTTTTGATCCATATATTTTGATACTTTGTTTTTTTCTTTCCTTCTTTCCTTCCTTCTTTCTTTCTTTCTTCAAATACGCTCCACTCCACTTAATTAAAGTTAACGAAATTCCCTCGCCTCAGCTGTGAAAGCATATTTCGGTATGCCCCGAAATCCCATCGTGGAGATTCGAATTCGGGCCCGCCACATAGCAACCATTGCACATGCGCCTTCTCCATTTCGAGGTCATGTATCAATTCAAGCCACCCTATTTCAGAGAAAATAAGGTATTTCATAATAGCTGCACTTTGGTGACCGGTATAGATTTCTCATTCCCTCTGCGCATGTCCGTTTATATATGCATGTGTGTATGTCAATATTTGTTATAAATTTCGCGAAACTAACCACGAGATATGTTTATCCTCATATACTTATGTAAAGATATTTTTAGTGTGATTTTTAGTACTTTATTATATTTTCATACCTGCTTGGCCAGCCTGTATGCTATTAGATTATAAGACGTTTCAGACAAACATTAGACATTTGAAGGCTAATTTTTCACCTCAGCTGAAAGAATTTTGACGTAAGGAATCAATATTGTTTCAGTTTCGTAAAAATAGATTTAAGTCGACAATATTTGCTCCCGAATGAATTCGTTATTTTTCTTTTCTTGGAAATTTATTTATTTTATGAAATATAGTTTATACACTCGTCAAAACCATCAACAAAAGTTACGCGTTAATAAATTTGTTGTGACTGTAAAAGTGTGTTTTAGCACAGTCAAAAAATTAGCGTAAACTGCGCAAACTAAATATTTCTGCAGCTAGACAACCTTATTAATACCCAAAGAAATAGATTAGAAGATTCTTTGGCGTTTTGAGAACTAGGCTACTCCGTTATGTAGTTGGTATTCTTAAACATTTAAAGTTTCAAGCCAGGATTCAAACTAAATTCATTGAAGGTATGGATAAAAATGACTATCTACAATCTAAATACTCCGATAAATATACTCAGTTGAAAGGAATTATGCTATAGTATATTAAGTTTTATAGTATGTGCGATGCGTTGTTCATTACACAAGTTTATTTACGTCAGAATATTTTATAGCCTTAGTCAAGGGCAGGATAAAGTAGCAAAAACGACTCCTAAATCTGGGAGAATACCAGAAAGCTAGAATAAAACTGCTGGTTACTAGTAGCAGTAAAACAAATTTTCTCTCGTTGCAATTGTATTTGGGTTGTAAAAACCTTCATATGAATCCTCACTCTATCTCTAATACTCGGAAGTAAATTAATACACAACGCAAGAGAAAAGCACATGCAAAGTGGTAAGCTGCAAAAAACTTCGGAGATATCTGCTGTGTTTCCACAGTGAATTGAAATTGATTTGAATTCAATTTCCGTATTCATTACGACTCGCGCTTAGGTGACGTCAAGTGGGATATGAACCGAAGCCAGTTTGGAGTGATCTTGAGTGATTACAGCGAGCGGTACTTAAAACAGTTTTTATTCAGCAACTCGTAGCATGTTTTTTGCGATCTATTCGTCGCTATCGACGAAGAACTGATTTGTACTTATTCTTCAATGAGTAGTTTCAATACGATATGAGCTAGATAAGAGTTTTCATGTCAATTACTAAGTTTACATGGTCTCTTGACATCGATTTGAACCCACGCTGTGCATTCAGCACCATCCGCGTTAAGCTCAGCTGAAAAGCTTTTGATTCCGCTCTATCTCAAAAGAATTTTTAACTATAGTTATCTTAATTAATTATTGCAAGTCGGCTATTAATAACACTAACTTAGTAATCATAGCTCGAAACTTGCAGTCTGCTAATCGTTGATCGTTAGAGAGAAATGCGTTGTATTTATTCCTGAATGATTTTTCGGTTTCAGTACAGTTTAAGTACGATCTGCATTTTCATGCTCATAACTACAAAAGTATAGTATTAAAATTGATTTCAATTCCTTTTATGTATTCAGTATTATCCATGTTTACATGTAAAAGTAAATCCGAAATGAAACTGATTCCGTTGTCTTTCAACGCAGTTTAAGTACAAGTATATTATACCTATGTATAATTAAAGGAATCAGCTATTAAACCGTTTTACTTAGTAACTCAAGGCGTGAATTTGACGATCTACTGAGCCATTTCAGCCAACAAAAATTAGTTTCTATTTATTCCTCAATAGCTATGCCATTTCAATACGATAGGACACGCGTTTACATGTCAATATTCGATACGATTCTTGATCCGATTTCAGCAGAATCACTTACGATTCAGTTCGAACTAAATCCTCGTAATGTACCGAGTACGGAAAATGAATTCAAACTGATTCACGTATAAAGGTGGTAAATGTTCGATACGGAACTCAAAAGGAACAGAACGGTCTCCGAGATTCATTTCTAACTGCATCCCCGTTTAAATACTTTTTAGTAGGGAAGGTGGATAGCTTCACTGCAGTAGCCCATATAAAAATGGTAATAATATCCAGTTTTATCTAGAAACATTTCGCATTAATCAATCCTTTTGAATTCTTATCACCAAGCAGTGATTTTCTTTAAAAAGGCCTAACGGCAAAGACCCATAAGTGGCCCCTTCATTGAAAACTGTCAAAAATTCATACGAATTTTTATTCTTTTTGTTTTTGCTTTTGAGATGATTCCAATACTGAAATCAGTTAGGTGTCAAAATGGTTTCAGAGGCCAAACTTGCCTCTAAAGTGTTAAAAGTAATAATTTGTTCCTGGATACCTTTCTCAGCGCTTGTTATCCTTAAAATTGCTTCTTACGATGCCAATTTTAACCAATTACTTAGAGAATCACGTGAGGTACTCATAAGACAATCAAAAAGAAAAGTTATCATAAGAATTTTTGGGGAGAATAAAATTCAGTGCATAGCTTTGGAAATGGTTTTTACTATTCCAAAGGCAAACATTTTTTATTTCGTACTGTTTAGTCAGTTTTTGCTTTATTTACAGAGTATGGTATGTTATATTTTAAACTTAATTTGAATTTTTGTTCAAAATTTTCGAAAACTGCAGTGCCAGGACGTTTATCTGTATGTTTTTGTTTCTTTTGTAGTTCCCCCAGGATATAAACTGAGCTTCTGGGGCCGGTTATAGGAAATACTTCAAATATACTTTTAAAATTAACGTTCTTCCTTTTGATGTTTTCAAACGTTTAATAGAAGCTTAGTCTACCCATATTTCTTCCATTGATTACTTATGCGGCGTTCTCTTTTTGCCCAAATATGTACGTTTAATCCGTTATTTACATTACTTCATGTTATTTAAACGTGTAGCTCATGTGGGGTCCAATAAGCCCTAGACTGCTGTGTTATACCCGTGCAGCTGATTGTATTGTTTTAATTAGCCAAGAATGTTTTGTTTTAATTCGGTCCATTGCCACGTTAAATACAATCACGCTTCCATTGTAGCTATGAACGTGACAGTTTTTTTTACGTTTTTCCGTTCTGAGAAATTCCTATGCGGGTTTTAGGTTATATACTGACCTTGACAGGTTCCGAAACTATGCATACTGCATGTTAAAACCCTGGGAACCTGAGAAAGGTATGCAAAGCATCGTTATTAACATTTGTATTCAACACTGAAGCTTGTTTCAGTATCAGAAAATCTTTTGCCAAATTCTTTGGGAGTTCTTTAGACCCCATTGTAAGAATGAAGGTTACAAGCACCCTCAACTGAATAATTTCAGTTTCCTAATATTTTTTCACAGTTATGCATTTATTAAATTTTATTTATTGAAATGTTCAGTTAATAATCTTTAAAATACGTAACTGAGATATCGTCAAATGTATTTATATTTCTCTTTACGTATTGCAATTTATTGTAAAATATGTACTTAAAGGTCATTGGAATTACTAGTAAATAAACACTTTTCATTAAAATATCTGTATTAATATTGCTAAACCCCAGTTATATAATGAGGCAGCGTCTAAATAAGTTTTACTTTCTTTTAAGAGGAGATTTCACCGGAAATACTTCTTTGGAGGCCCCCTGAATTCAAAAAGCATCTTTATATGTATAAAGCTCCGTGCTTGTGTGTTTGTTTCTGTGAATCGCATACCGCTAAAATGAAATATTCGGTAGGTATATACCAAATTCGGTACTTAAGTTTAGTATTCTCTAAAGATGCGACACACATTTTTTTTGAAAAAAATTCTCCCACCCAAACTACCCTTTAAAGGTAAAAATGCTCGATATATTTTTTTTATTTTCTTAGATATAACTAACGATTTTGATATAATTTTATATAGCTGGTAAACGATAAAAGAGATAGGCAAAAAGCTTACTGCACATAAATTGTAGAATCTTTTAATACACAGAATTTATTTCAAATAACTTATTCTTGGCAAGTTATTTCCGAGTTATCAGTTATTACTGGTTTGAAGTTTTCAATAGTTTGTCTTCTGTTAATGTACTGCCACTATTCAGCTGTTTCTCTCCATGTTAGGGAAAGACAATGAAATTTTAAGGCAGTATATAAGATAACGTATTTACGTATTTGACTATTAATTCGGTTTCGTCTACCCCTCCCCCTTCTCTCCACAAAGAAAAATAAGCGTTCGTAAGAATATTTTGTAGACACTATATAAAAATAAACGATAGTGGGTAGAGAAATTCATGTGAATGTAACACACCAGAGTTTTATATTAGCATACAATCCTTACATAACTACGGATGTTGCGCGCGCATCTTCCACTCCCACACAAGCCCTTTGCAACTAAATGAATGCCTATTTAAGTTATGGGTTTTGCTGCGTATATACCCGGCACATCTTCAAGTTTTCACGCTATATAGAATTTCATAAAAGACTTACAGGGAGAAGTTTCCATCCGTAACCACGTAGATTCCTCTTTGAGGTTTCCGATATTTTCCTGGGCCAAATACAGGCAAACGCTGAAGGAAACGAATGGTGGAATCACAGGCTGTGTAACAGATATGTCTCGATGCCTGACGATCTGAGAAACCTACACATCACTACTTCTAATTCCAACCTATGGATTATTGAAAAGTTTCATTTACGTAGAATATTCATTAACATGGGTGAAGTAGGGGAGGTTACTACAGGGTGAGCCAAAAAACTACGAACCGGCTGCGCGGTGTTTTTCCTGTCCGCGTCCTCGATGCTCGCTGCCGTCTGTCGCTATCATAGAAACGCGCGGGTGAAACCATACAACATTTTTAAAACTACTTTTAAAGGCTTTACTTACCAACTTTATGAAAGGAAATGCTGAAACTGGTCACCGTCATTGTCCATACATTTTTGGCAGCTCTTTAGGAAACTATCCATCACTCGCCGTAGTTCACGTTGAGATATGCTGGCAATTTCCTGGCGGATATTTTGTTTTAATTCTTCCAGGATGTGTGGGTTTGTCTTGTATACTTTGTTTTAAGTTATCTCAGAGATAGAAATCGCAGGGGGTTAGGTCGGGGGACCGAGGGGGTCACAAAACTGTACTAATAATTCTGTCCTCAAATACAGTTTCAATTTTTCTCATCGAAATATTTACCGTATAAGCTGTTGCAGAGTCTTGTTGAAAAAAGGCAAAACCACCCTCCCTGTCTGTTAATTCTCTAAAAAGGGGGGGGGGGCAAAATTGTATTCACATATGTACGGGCTTTAACTGTTGACTCGAAAAAAATTGGTGAGTGATGGATAGTTTCCTAAAGGGGTGCCAAAATGTATGGACAACGACAGTGGCCAGTTTCAGAATTTCCTTTCATAAAGTTGGTAAGTAAAGCCTTTAAAAGTAGTTTTAAAAATGTATGGTTTCATCCGCACCTTTCTATGATAGCGGCAGACGACAACGAGCGCCGAGGACGTGGACAGGAATAACACCGCGCAGGCGGTTCGTAGTTTTTTGGCTCCCCCTGTATTAGCACTTCTTGAGTCTTCTTCTTTTAGCCATTTGTCACATGTTAAATTCAAACAGAAAGAAGTCTGGAAATATCTGATGTATTAAAGACCAACGTGACTATTAAGTAACTTATCTTCCTAAATAAAGTATTGCAGCCATGACTATAAACCCTAAATCCATACGAAATATGTTGGAACTGCATTTCTATATACACTGTTGGCAAGTATGTAACTTCTCAAGTGAAGAATAACACAGTAAAGAAAAAAATAAGTATAAAGATAACGTGAAAAAATGAAAAAGTATAACATTAATACTGACTTTTCTTCTTTCCACCCATTTACAGTTTCGTTAAATACTTATGCCAAAAAGCATACATCCAGTGTTTTCTATTTAAGTCAAAAAAAAATTTTTGCCTCTCGAAACAAATCACTACGTACAAATCTATGCATAAAAAAAGTTACTCAAGCAACGGGGTATGGCCTGTTATTTTTGTTCCAGAAGATAGGGAATGATGTTTCACATCTAAACTGGAAGCTACTGAGTTGACAATAACCGCGGGAAGATTGTGAAAACGACAGATCGCGGTCTCAAAGACCGCACTACGTAACTCCCTATACTTTTAAGGGCATTTGGTGGAGATTTGGGTTAAAAAGTTGATTTTTTGTTTTTTGTTGTAATCTATTATAAATGGTATAAGGAGCATACTTATGTTTTTTTTATTTGGACTTTTTTAAAGGGGTTTTACGGTCCAGAGATGTTATGTTATTGGTGTTATATACAAGATGTTATTAGTATGCTCACCATGTTTTTTGCCATTTTCTCGTAAGTTTTATTTCTTAAACTTCAGGTACTCTTTTCAAAAATTTATTTAACTTAAAACTTTGAAATATTTTTGTGATTGTATAGAATGTTTAGCTGCATTTATTAGATTAAAAATTTTGATCCTAAATTACATGGTTTCTACGAAAAAAAATATAAAAAGTTACACCAAAAATATTTTCCTGTGACTATTTTTTTAAAATCAAATCCAATGGACATATAGTTAACCGGCTATCTTAAGATACTTAT
This sequence comes from Deroplatys truncata, assembly GCA_030765065.1. Taxonomy (NCBI): domain Eukaryota; kingdom Metazoa; phylum Arthropoda; class Insecta; order Mantodea; family Mantidae; genus Deroplatys; species Deroplatys truncata. Next base: position 671,431,179 of record CM060990.1, read on the forward strand.
AAAAATCCACAATAAAAGATTTATGGAGTTCTGATCTTTATTTTCAGAGAAAAGTGCACCTTTAGATGAAAGTTATTTTTTTTTAGAAATTATTTAAGATATTTAAATATCTTTACAATTAAAATACTTAAGGTTAGATAAAACTCTTGATACCAATATACTCATAAAACTTTCTTTAATAAGCAGTAAAAAGTTCATTGTCCTAGATGGTGTAGTTCTAGAGAAAACTAGCTTTCTTTCAATTGCAAAAAAGCGTAAAAATACCCTGCGATCTCTACCGAGTGTCCTTAAACGCTGGTTCACCAGAAGCCTTCGGGAGCGACGTAGCCAACTGAAGTTCCGGGCACTGTTCAACAGATACAAATCCAAAACAATAGATATTTGTGATCCAGAGAATGAAGACTGCTGAAACGTATGTTAAGAAGAAATGTGATTTAAGTAAAGTCACTGTTTTCCTTACGACTGTAGCATATTCACCACGAGCAACGTTTTAACACTATCACTTACAATTGTGGTTGCAGATAACCAGGATCTAATATGTAACTCAGAAGACAATTTACAGAAAGCCAGTTAAATAACTTATATAAAAATTTCTCTCTAAATATGTCTACTACTACAAAACTTTTCGCATTTCAGGGTCCCATACAATTAGAGCAAAAATAATTTTAGAAGGAAAAATAATAGAATACAGGTGAATAATTTTAACTACTTGAGTGCAATATTTCGTATATTTAAAATGAAGATGTAACAAATAAGATCTGTAAACGTAATTACCTATATATGCGGTACAATAAAACGAAACCTTAAACTTACTAGGAAAATTAAGGTACATTTTTATAAAGTAATGCTGTGCCCTGTTCTAAGGTTCAGAATGTTGGATACTTAAGAAAAGCCGTTTTGCTTTTATGAGCACAGTTCTAATACACCTGTAATAAATTTTGTACATACATCGCTCTGTGTTATGCAGCAATATTACTGTGGTCGCTGATGACCTTCGTTGTTATAAAGCGACCTTAAATAAACAAATAAAAAATAGAATCCGCAGAAATGAAATACCTAAGGAGGGTCGCAGGCTACAGTTTATTAAAGAGAAGTGAGGAAATCAGAAAGCAACTCAGTCGTCCTCCATGGTGTAGTGGTTACCATGCTAGCCTCTAGTTCCCGAGGTCGCGGGTTCAAATCCGGCGGAGGGCGATGGATTTTTTCGGGTGTAAAACTCCGTGGCATGGCTTGCTTCGGAAGGGAAGAAAAGCCGGTGGTCCCGTGTCGTAGATTTACGGCACGTAAAAGAACCTCAAGGCTGACAAAGAGGCCTCTGAGCAAAATTACCCCTCTTTCACGCCCAATATACGAGAATGGGAAGCTAAGGACCACAGTAGTTAAGGAGCGTCCATAAATAAAACTCAATTTAATTTAATATTTAGAAACGAACTCAGCATTTTTAAGTCAATAGAAAGGATGCACCAATACAGAACCAACTGGAAAGGATACGTGGACAGAATGGAAGATTACGAATCCAAAAATTAGTATTAAACTACGAAACTCATAGGCAACAGAAACATTCTGTGACCGAGAAAGTCGCAGCAAAAATTCAATTAATGAGACCGGAACGAGCCTTTCGAGGCTTAGTCCCTGAAGATGATAGTGATAATTAAAATTTGTTCTCTATGGATGTATCACAACTCCAATAGAAAGCACTTAGGTTTTCTGATGAAACCTGACAGTGCAACAACCGCAAATGATACCTCTTTCAGACATTTATTTTTGGAAATTATGCCTGCTTCATACGTTTCTGAACATATTGCGCTTCTCCATATATAAACCTGATAGTATTCTGCATTATTGTCCTAACTACCAATACCTCCCATTACTCTTAACCGTATGCTTTGCTCAGGTATATGACAATTTATTACGCTAGTAGGGCTGTTATGAAACTATGGAGCGCCACTCTCAGAGGTCACGAAATGTTGGAAAGAGGTTTTTTTTGTATACAACTCGGGATAAAACATTAAATAATAAAACATTAAAGATATACAACTTCTAATAAATAATTTCTAAAATATTTATGAATTTCAAAGATTAAACTAATAGTTATTTGATAAAAAATTTAACATGGATTACCCCAAGGTTCCAAAGCTGGTTAAAATAAAACATTCAAGTTCACATTTAAATGTTCTGTTTCTTAGTGGAGGAAATTTAAGTATAGTATCGTTTCAGTGCACACTACATTGCATTCATTTTGATTTATTGGAAACTACTACAAATACTACTTGGTGGTGCATAGTTTAATTATAAATTAAATCACAATTTGCTAGAGATTTATCAGAAAGTTTCCTTTATCAAGGTAAACCCGGAAATGCTGAAAGCTATTGATATAAAATATGTGAAGGAAGGTTTAAAACATACAATAATTTTTTATACACATGGATTTCTCCACCCTCTATCGGAGGGTATAAAAACTATTCCTACGAAAGTTTATTTTTCCATCCATTTCATTTTAATTGAGATAAACGTTTGCAGAATTAGCTACATTACACATCTCGTTATAGATACAAAGATAACAGTTCAAATGTTTAAGAACTGGACGCTATATGCTGGCCTTAAAATTCCATACTGTTTCCATGCAATCGCAAGAAACAACTGAATAGTCAAATGAGAATGACAAAAAAATTGCAGAATTCAAACCATTAATAACGGATATCTAGAAAATAGTTGACGATACAAAAAGTAAATTAGAATAAATTGTATGTTTTAAACAGGTCTAAATGTTTTGTGCAGTTCGTTTTCTTCTATCGCTTACGTTTACCAGTTATATACAATTATATAAAAGTCCTTCCAATAAATAGGACTTTGCAGACTATTCAAGGTATAGTTAATATAACGTTCTAGGTCCTCAAGATCTTTACTTTCAAAGACCTAAATTAATATAAATAGACCTAATTTATTTAATGACTAACTTAAGGGCATCTCTTCCTGTATGAGAATTCGTCGAGATTCAGTAGCATAATGCTATAAATCTTCAGATATGAATGAATTGTGGTTTATTTGTTGGTTAATACGGACGTTAGTCTTTATATTCATTATATTATTCTTTCTAGTAAAAATGTTGCCATTTTCTTTAAAAATCAGTGTTCATCTTGATTTTATTAACATTAATACTTCAGTTTGGAAAAGATTTATTGTAACTTTCTTAAGTTTTGGATAAAATACTTACATAACCCATATTCTATCATAATCAATATAGCAATGTTCAAAAATTATCTTCTTTAAATAACATTTAATGGTCATTTTAGTTCTATAAACGCCTTATCTCTTCGTTTTTATTACTCGCGGCTATCATTTACTAAAAGTGTTATAAACATATAGCTCATTTCAAATATTTTTGTTGCAGATTCAGTTAAATATTCTTGTAAATTGTTTAACAAAATTTCAATTTTTTTTTTCACTTGCACATTTATTAACTGTAACATTATTAAGAGTAATAGCATTCTTTTCAACTATTTAACAAATTACACCAAAGAGATTTCCTCTGTTGACTTATAATTTTCAAAACAACATGCTCCGGTGTACATATATTTATTAACAACCTTATTATCATTTGCTTTCTCCAACTCTGCTGATAAATAACTTCACATAATCCATAATTTTTCCTTCACTAAGAAAATACTATTATTAATAAACTACTCATGCCTAATATCTGAATAACTATAGTTTGAGTAAATACTACTATCAAAATAAAATACTACTGACAAAATCTTCCAGTAGGCGTAGAAAGCATATACTGAAATTTATAGGTTAACAATGACTTTTCAAGCATGAAAATTATAACAATGCACACATATTGAAATTCATTCTTCAGTTGATTTCAGATTTAAGTAATATGAATTGTCAATGTAAACCAAAGCTACCCAACATAATGATTATATTTATAAATATCTACTTAATATATTATAAAACTAAAAATATAACTGTGTATATATGTATACATACTTTATTATGTTGCTAAAAATAGCAGGAAGATGAAAAAGGGAGAGGGTTTTCACTGCAAAAATATTATAAAATGAAAAAGCGGAGCATTTTGTGCCAATAGCTGTAAAGCTAGGGTTAAACTGTCGACTAGATATTGTCTGATTGAGGAGCTTAGAACTATTCACTTTTGTGTTTCTTTTAAATGTTAGAAAGTTTGTTCCTTAGTATAGCATATATGTAATTATTGTTACTTTATTGTTATTATTATTAAAATCTGCTTCCGCGAACTTTACATTGAAGATTGATGTAACGCGTAATGTATCAAAAAAACAAAAGCATATCTTGCTGGCTCATTCTACTCTCTCTCTCTCTCTCTCTCTCTCTCTCTCTCTCTCTCTCTCTCTAACACAAAGAAATACCTTCAGTGGGTATTTCGTGTTGATTAAAACATTTCTTGACTGATTTCCCGAACAATTTTATCCATGTCTATCTTTTGTTTGTGTCTCGTAAAGGACATAAATTAAAGGTCATCTGTTTGAAACGCACTTGAAATAGCGTTCTTTGCTAAAAGCCGTGGGGTGTCGAAAAGCGAGATGGGGAAAACCGGAACATACAATGAGTGAAATGAAGGCACAGCTGTCTGGTTACAGGTAAATGTGTATTCATCTCTTCGATTGAAGGCAAATCTAACATACCCGGTTGCTACATTAATAAACTATTGTTTGTTTGAACGTAACTTGGCATTTCATAATTAAAATCCTTCTTATCTCATTTCCTGTCCTTACATTCTACACTGCCGTTTGTGAAAATTGCAACACCAAGAAGGAAACGCATGGATTTAATGAATTTAATACCACAGGTTAGGTACATGACAAGTAAGAAATGTTAAGCTTTTCAAATCTATACATGACCTTTGAACCCTAATATTTAGTATTTGGTGTGGCCTCCATGCGCTGCAATTAGAGCTGCTATACGCCGTGGCATTGAATCAAAAAGGCTCTGAATAAGTTCCTGAGGGATTTCCCTCCATGCAGTTTGTATTCGAGCCCACAAATCCGTGACACTGGTTACTGGAGGACCGTGACGCACCAGGTGCCGACCAACCATATCCCAGACATGTTCGATGTGCGAAATGTGGCCTGTGGAGATGCCTGAAGCAGGGGGAGTACCTCAGGCTCTACAACCACCGTTAGGTACCGGTTGCTGTTCAAAGTGCCCTCAATTCGTAGGAGGCGAGATCGGTTGTTGTAACCAATAGCGCCCCAAACCATGACACCTGGTGTTTGTCCGCTGTGCCGCTCAACAATGCAGCCCTCCAGGTTGGACTCACCACGGGACCGCCGGACATGTATGGGGCCATCACTGTAGGACACGTTGAAGCGGGACTCGTCCGAAAAGAGTAAATTTTACCACTCAGCACACCAGTGAGGGTGTTCACGTGCCCATTGCTGTTGGAGGAGCTTGTGGTTTCTGGACAATTGAAGCCAACGTAATGACATGCATGCAACCAGTCCAACCTGCAGCAGAAGGCGACGAACCGTTGATGTAGACAAGTTCATACCTGTTGCAGCGTCGAGCCCATACTGTGAATAAAGCTATATGGTCCGTTATGGCCATGCGGACGAGATAACGGTCATCCCGTGCTGTGGTCATGTTCCGTGGTCCAGTGCCCGCTCTTCGCTGCGTACGAACTTCATCTATCCCCTGCTTCCACACACGCATCACTGTCGTAGCAGCATGCCCTGTACGAGACGAAATGTCACGGTATGACAAACCCGCTTACCGAAGACCGATCATTCTGCCCCGTTTGAACTCACTCACATGGCGATATGACTCCCTTTGACGTCGACAAGGCATACTGGTACTCACTTTTTGTTTCTACCTTGTTTGACAGTTCTGCACTGACTACACTGGGCGCAACACTGACCTTGTCGAACCGACACGAGAGGGCTCTGCTCGGTCAAGTGTACCCCATCTCTCTGCAAACCTAATCACTTATTGCTTCCACACTTCCACCAAGTTTGGAGTTATTCGGGAAATTCTTTCTTGGTGTTGCAATTTTCACAAATAACTGAGTGTGACTGAGTGAATCTATAATTTAACTTATTATTTACACGCTTTCATGTGCCTAAAACCTACAAAGGTTAAAAAATATTTTAAGTAAACAGCGCGTTCACTTAATAAATGCTACTATTCTATAATACTGACGCACCTTCCTTGACGACAAGCGGTCGCCTTTGGTTTCAAATGTATGACTGCATTCCCTTCATGGGCTTTTTTTACTCGAAAAGATTTAGTGAAAAATTCACTATAACTCCACTTGCTAATAAAACATCATTGATATGCGTTTCATTATGTATCTTACGTTCATTGCAGTTAGGGTCTTTGTGGTCGAATACAAAGCTATTTTTTATAGCCTCAAAATCGAAAACAACCCTTGAGTTTTCTTGGATGAATTCTTGGGTGAATTTTATTTCCTTTAGTCTTAAAGAAAATAATTCAGACAAGCCAATTAGAAGACACTCAGGTCATGATGTTTATATAATGGCTTTCAAATGTGCTGGATTATAACTGTTCTACGCTTTACGGTTTACATTTAGTAATTTGGGCACTTGAGTCTTTAAATTGAGGGGGTAAGTTCAATTTTATTTTTGACAAGGGTAGAAAGGGATAAAAGCTGAAATACTTTTAGACGCCAAAATCTTGCATTCCGTGCAATAAAACAGAATGTCATAAGCAGGAAAAATTTCTTGTTTTAAGTAATCTGAAATAAAACACAGTAAGTGTATTTTTAGCAATTCTCTGGACCTTTTAAAAAATATATTTTTTTCAGACAAAACAAACTGTATAAAAATACGAAACTTTTGAACTGTATATAGATTGATATTAAAGTGAATTTGCTATGGTGCTCATTGAAATATTCACAGAAACAGCTTCCATGATTTTAAAAATTGATCACAGAGTCGTATCCATTATTCAGACTGTGTACTGCATAAGCTAGACAAAAGTATTCTTCAGAAGAAAATATTAATAATGGATTTCTTAGTAGCATAATTCAGAATAATTTAATGTTGTAATATTTGTCCTCAGTGAAGCGATTTCATATACATGCACGTTCTTAATAACATTTATCTCCACAACATAAGTTTTTTTCATTAATTAATGCAACTATTTTAAAATTAATATACTTTTTAAGAAACTATGAATGTTTTTTGGTCGAGTATGCTTCAGCATAAATCCAAGATTTGTAATCAAAACGTAGAAAAAGAAATTACTCCAGTTATCCTTGTAGATATTTAGAGCTGTTTTTTCAAAATAAAAGTTTACTTGTTTTGTGCTACACTCCCAGACATGAGCATTTACAATTCCAAATCTGCTCTTATGAGTTTATGGGAACTTTTGGGATTCTTAGAAGGCTAATAGACCATATTAGTAAAGTAAAACCTGTTCTTTGGGATTCTTAGAAGGCTAATAGACCATATTAGTAAAGTAAAACCTGTACTGAATTCCATCCACCAACTCCGTAACTTTCTACATCATTAACGGTGTATTTGCAAAGTAACAGAAAAATAGCGAAAGTAAACGTGGCTTTTAATAATTTTAACGCAGAATTCCTAATAACTTAACTATATCATTCTTTAACAGCTATAGGGCTTGTAATCTTGGGGACCTATAATGCAAGTTGACTGCACTACAATATATCCACTATTTCTCTCTTTCCTATTGGGCTACATACACTCGCACTCATTTGAGCATGGTAATATGATGTATTCCACTATATCGGTCCTAAGATTACCAGCCTAATCGTCACATTCCGTTTCGTCGTTCATACTAGTTAAACATTTTAGATTCTTTGCTTATAGTTGATATATGTCCTTCACACATTTACTAATATTATTAACATAATAATTGCAAAATTTCTTGTTTTATATCCTATAATGGAAAATCGCATTGCAAATGTCATTAGATTTACAGTAATTTTTATCTATGATTTAGGTGAATAGACTTATAATCTTCACTCTATCTCTGGAATGATAGACTTTTAATAGTCATTATTTTTCGAATCCGCTTTAAAATTTCCTTGTGGATCCTTCTTTATGCCGTAAAGGGTAGATTCCTTTAAACACCAAGTCCATAAACAGTACACTATTATTCTGGGATGTAACATTTAGCAAATAATTCTATTCCCTGTTGACACAAAGTTCTCCAGCTGAGTTATTTTCTCAGTTAATTGAAATTGTAAAACTGTTACTACAGCAACAATCTGCACAAGACTTCAATATTTTTACAAACAATTGCTTTCCTTTACTGTAAAGCATTAGATCTTGTATAAATGACCATTCATGTTCTCGTCTATTTCACATTAAACGTTATGAGGAACTTTATTAACTAGTTCACTTCATTTAACTCAAGTGGTTTCGTGTCATGGTAAATTCAGTGCCCACTTTGAAATATTCAAAATTCCAACACTAACCGGCTCTGAAGGCATTCAAATCTAGAACACATTCTGTTCAATGGTCCAGGTTTGTAGAGAGCACGCTTTGAACTTAAATCACATTTGTTAACTTGTAATAGGTGTTTTGGGAAACCATTCTATAAAAATGCTGCTTTATCCAGTTTACAAAATTTATTATTTTCATATTTAAACGTTTATAAATTGATGTTTACTGTTTTTAGTTGATTTAACATATGTATATTATTGAGTTCATCAGAGGATCTTGTGTTTTAAACATGTGTAAGCTATTGTTATGAATTGTATATAGGTATAATATTTTTATCTTTCCATTTCTCTTCATGTTTATTTACTTTATTGTCTATGTATTGATTTTTATTAGGGACAATGTATATTTTGTATCAATTACAACCCTAACATTGAGGTAGTATTTTATATCACAACATTGTGAATGCCAGAGTGATTGTAGTTTAAATTAGCATTATTTTATGACAATGATTTGAGATGTTTGTTAACTATAAGCATTGTTAGGAAATAAGTTTACACGGCCTCACTGAATCTGACAATAGGAGCGGGTAACAATGAAGCGATGGGGTGAGTTGTTTATCAATTAGAAGAGACAAACAAATGACGTCAGAGTAGCGTGCCTTTTTTCAGAAATGGAGGGAATATTTTCCCTAGAGCATATGTGTTTGTAATTTTTATTGGCTGACGAAATAGATGCTAATGTTGGCCCGATTTATTAACCAATAGCAGCTCGATTATAATGGTTAGGCATATCGGGGTGAGGGAGTATAAATTCTGGAGCCAGAGACAAGTATCGCGCAGTTCTACAGAATCATACACAAGGCAAACGTCGCGCAGTTATAAGAAATATCTCTCGCGAGTTACACGTCAGGCATTTCTATGGAAGCATTCACGAAGTACACATTACGCAATTCTACAGAATCTCTCGCGTCGTAAAGTTAGTTACAAAATGTGAAACACGCGAATTAATAGTACGCGGCAAATAAGTGATTGTAGTTACATTCGAAAATATAACAGTTTCAGTCAGGCGTGTATCTAGATTAAATATATGAAATTAATTCAGTGTGACGGCAATAAAAGTGTAAAAACAAATTCTTTTATCAGTGTTATCTTTTAGTAACAACTCCTTTCCGTTTACACACCCTGTTCAAGAGATATTTGCTGGACTGAGTAATAATAGCTAGCCGGAGGACAAAGAACCCAAAATTCAAAATAGTAAAACAATAACAGGCGCTCAGCAAATAAGATAACACGACAGGTACCGCGACAACATGCTTCATGGTAAAATAGGGTTCATAGCACTTTGGAGATTCAATAAATAAATAAATAAATAATAGTTCACTTCAGTAAACTAAGATACCTTCCTGAAGACATTATTTGCCAATATGCAACACAATGTAGGCAGAAATAATAAGCAGTGCAAACTACCTGTAATAAATTGATCGCGTGAATTCTTAATCGTGATGTTTGTGAGGGCATGCTTTGAATTCAGCACTGCCATAACGCTCTATCTATCGTTAATGGGTTGTATATTCTCGTTGACCACAAACGGTCATAAATTTATATGACAATCGCCACGGAATGTTTGCAAAACATTCATTTTTAATACAATGAAAAATATTTCAGCTATTCGGAATATCTGTAATTTTCGTTTATTGATCGTGGTCAACAAATATGAAAGTACCATTACATGTATTCGCTTTTAAGTTATGTAGCAAATATTAAATATAAAAAAGGTGAATAAAATATCTGTTAGATATAACAATAGATGTTTTAGAATATCTAGAGTTAGTTTTTACTATGTATGCTCTTTAGGTGTGTGTTAATTTTGATCGCCAGTCTCTTATTTGGCTATTTTACCGTATGAATTCAGTGCTGCAGGCATAACGCAGAATATTCTGAAAAACCGTGACGCAGCCATGCAACGTCCTCCAACCACTGAAGCAATACCTTTGCCTCACGGTTGCTGCTTTTCTCCTCCTAGATGTTTTTTTTTATACTTTGCCACGGCTGCTCGAGCATGAGATTCTTAATCACTGGGTATGCGTGAGTGTATGTACATAGAAACATTTTATTCACCATTAATACAAGACTTAAGATTTGCCGATCACTTTTTAATTCTTACGATGTTACTGTGTCTTTTCTAAGACCGAAGATTATCAATTACATCTGATCGTTCGACCCTCTTGCAAGTTCACACCCAGAGAATGTTGTTCCGCACCCCAAGAGGGCCCCAGTGGAAGTATGTTCTCACCACACGAGTGTCCCCGCGAGAATGTTCTCACCACACGCGCGGTACAAGGAAAAGCCTCCTAACTTCCCCTCTGTCCCCTTAAATATTTCGCACCAAAACTGAGCGTCATGAAGCTTCTAGTGACCTTCACATCCTGGCCAGTGCAACTGCACCCATTAATTCCAAGAGAAACTGGCTTCAGCGGATTTACCCTTTATACCTGGGGCTGTTCCCTAATTAGCTAAACTGTGCCTGTCTGGCCTTTCTGTCGCTTTTAACAGTCAACAACTTCCCCAATACTTCTCCTTTTAATATATGTTTAAATATTTTATTATTTATTTTATTTCGCTATCCTTCCCAGATTATTATGATAATTATTGACTTTATAATTTCGGCTTCAACCGTTTCAAAACTAAAACCAAATACCCAAAATTGTACTTGAATTTCGCTTTCTTGGGGCAAGCAGAGGGTGTATTACTTTTAGAAAATTCGAGTTCGAGATTTGACCAGAAATACATTCTTGAGGTCAATGAAAGAATTATCCGTGTGTGTCTGTGAATAGGGTTGCCATATGTCACGGATTTCATGCACTGTCCACTATTTTATGGTAAATGAAAACGTCCAAGCTTAAAAGACAAAATTTCGCGATTTTCACTACATTTGAATTCAACTTCAACAAATTTAATATTTTTTTGGTGGAGGCCAAGGATGATAGTTCGGAGAATTTGTTGTCACATGTGAAATCGGTTGCCTTTATTAATAATTACATTTCTAGTGAGCAGTGTTCAAATTTGCTAAAAATTGTGGGATATTATTTCTCCATTTCCGGTCATAAGACCGATGTAGAGAGAATTTTTCCCTGAGTGCTCAGTGGGCAGATGAAAGCAATAAGAGCTTTTGACCTCAGTGGTTTTGCGCCACTCACAAGCTATTACTACTAAAAGAAAGGAATAGGTTAACAGTAAAATCAGTTAATGCAATGCTGTAAATACAATACAATATGAAAAATACAAGTTCTAGTGAATTTCATAAACTTGTTTCTTCCTTTCTTCTATTCCAGGTTCTGAGAAATATAATTAGTATAAAACAAGTGAATGTTGATACTGAATATATTTAATACATTTTTGATAATATAAGCTTTCTTAAAGTAAAATTCTATAAAGCAGTCCTTCCGAAGTTCTGGATTATTAGTTAAATGTTCATTTCTCCTACATTAGGGCTCCATATTCCTAAAAATTTCATTTCTTTAAATCTATTGAACTAATGGTAAAATAAACCCTGGTTTTGGGTTATAAGATTTTGGCAACCCTATCTGTGAACGGGGTAACTCAAAAACTGAAAGTACAATTTGACACTTGAGTCACGTGCCGTTTAATAGTAACAGCCTAAGATTTTCAAGAAAATCTCCCAGCTCAAACTACTAATTACACTGGAAAATGTTCCTACCTTTTTACCTTCTCAAAAACTGATCTAACGATGTTTAATAAAATATATGTTTGTAGTATTAGCATAATAAATCATATTCTAGGACAATTTTTAACTCGTTAAAATACAAAATTTGTTTCAAATAAATGTTTTCTTAGCATTAGCCATTTCCGAAGTACTTGCTGTTCTTTCAAACATTCGAGTAGTTTAAGTAACACTTTCTGAGTGTGGTTTTGTTCTCCTGAGCTCACATAAAAGTATATAATACCAAGGCAAGCCTTTACAAACTGGTGAGTGACATATCATGTATCTATATGCTCTTGTATATCTGCTACTACAAAGTGTGCATTGGGAGAATTATTGTCAGTATTTATCACGATATAAGCACAGCACATATATATATAACACAGAGGACGCGTGATTGTAATGCACTACATTTTTTCCTTTTTTTATTACAAATTAATTCTCTTACATAGGGTCTACGTGTAATTACAAAATTAGGCTTTCTCCTCATCTTATTTATAAGTCTTCGTCATTCACAGAGAAAAATATACAAAACATCTAGTTCTGCAAAACGCCTAAAATTAAGTTTCACGATTTGAGGGCATTTGAAGGAGAGCGTTACTCAGACATGTTCAGATTGATTATCGAACCCAATGTCCTGATTGACAGCACACACTCTACAACCTAAGCCACAGCAGTGTACAGTAGTGGTTTCGTGCAGTAGCTATCGATCATGGCAACCTTTCAGCCAATTGCATGCTGGAGTTATTCTATATAACATCAGTTCGTTGCCAGACACAGTGTGTATTAGATTTTAGAACACTGCTTTTGGTTCCATTGCTACTGCTTGAGAAAGTAAACGTAATAAATGCATAGCTTATTGGCCGTCACACAGCTTGAATACTTTCTGTAAGTAAGGGGTGGTTTTTAAAAGTCATATTGATCATTTTCAGTCTTTAAATATTTCAAGCTAGTGTATGATTGAAAATAAATGTGTATAGTTTTTGGAAACTGTGACATAATCTGTTTTTCCACATGTTCTGTAAACTAATTGTACAATACATTGACTAGATGGGTTAAAATTTGCAGATTTGTACTGTTGCTGTTCTCAATGGCTAGTGTTATCTTATTTGTTGAGCGCCTCTTGTTTTATTATTTTAAATTTGGGGTCTTTGTCCTCCGGCTAGCTATTATAACTCAGTCGAGCAAGTATCTCTAAGCAGGGCATGTAAACGGAAAGGAGTTATTGTTAAAAGATAACACTGATAAATAAAATTTGAATCTAGACTTTTATTGCCGTCACACTTAGCTAATAATTCACATATTTAATCTTTATACACGTCTGAATGAAACTGTGATATTTCCGAATGTAACTACAGTCGTTTTAGTTGCCGCGCACCAATTACTTCGCATACTTCACATTTTTGTAACTATGCGACGTGCCCCTCGTGAGAGATTCTTCCAAACTGAACGGCACTTGCTTATGGCTCGAGAATATATACTCCTTCACCCCGAATTGCCTAAACATTATAATATAGCTGCTATTGGTTAACAAATTGCGCCCACTTTAGCGTCCCTTTTGGTCAGCCAATCACCACTACTAACATATATACTCTAGCGAAGATATTCCCTCCATTTCTAAAAGAAAGGCACGCTACCCTGACGTTATTTGTTTGTCTCTTCTTAGTGATAAACAACTCACTCCCTCGGTTTATCGTTACCCACTTCTATTGTCAGTTTCAGTTAGGCCGTGTAAACTTATTTCCTAACAATATTTATGCCTAACAAACATCTAAAATCCTGTACATACAATAATATTAATTTACACTACAATCACTCTGGCATTCACAGTGTTGTGATATAAAATATTGCCTCAGTACATAAGGATTTAAAATATTGTAGCGGTGGCTTTTGAAAGTCATAGGATAGTCTATAATTTTAATGTGTCCTCAGTACATAAGGATGTAATATATTGTAGCAGTGGCTTTTGAAAGTCATAGGATAGTCTATAATTTTCATGTGTCCTCAGTACAAATATAAATGTTATTTTTGTCTGTACAGGTGAAGGAGAGTTAATTGTGTGTTTAGGGGTTAAAATAGGGATTAAAAGTAATTCTAGTAGATGCTTTTTAAAGTTATACGGTAGCTTATCCCTTTTTACAAATTCTAAAACCCGTGTGTACAAACTTTTGTAAACATCCAACCAAAAATACTCCTTAATAACGAAGTTCAGCAAAATTAGAGGAAAATATTGTTATATATTGGGGTGAGGCCAAAAGGTTTGCAGCTAGATATTACATTTTAGCTACCTCAGCATATACATTGGGAGGCATAGCTGTAGAGGTAGCAAGAGGACAGGAATCTTAAACTACACATTCCAGAGCGGGCGTGGGATAGTTATAACAAAATACACAGACTTTTACATTAATCACATTACCTGCGGTTTATTCAGTATAAGCATGGTGCCCCTACATCACACACAAATGTTAAAAAGGAAGAAATTGAAGGGAGATGCTACACACACCACGAGGCTACATTCACACAATTTCACATACGGCCTTTCAGACTCAACGCTCGACCAAAAAGTGACGTTAACACACAACACAAAGAAGTAACGCTCACCTCTCCCACTCCAACCCCCGCCAGATCCGCCGACTCGGATTGGAGTCCTGTTGCCATGCCAGACGAACTTCAAAACCCCAGCCGAAAGAATTACCCCAACAATGCTGTCGTCAAAGTCACAATAATGTGTCTGGCATGACAATACACACACATACACGCCACAATATGATGACAATATAACATACAAGTTCCCTCACATTAATAACTTAACCTTAAAATATTTTAAATCTTCCCTTGAAATTTGTTATGTTTTACAATAAAGTGCGAAAACTATCCTCCGATATTCATATTCAATATAGCGCAATTGAAATAAGGTGACATGAATATGGGAACTCCTAACACACTCCCTACATTTGAGCATCTTTGAAAATATTTTATGGTTTGTGTCCTTTCGGAAGAACGGTGTTTTTCTAAGGTAAAGGAATTATCAAAATTGGTTGATAGTTTCCCATATTATCACACACACACACGTTTTCTCTTTAGAATATTACTTATATAATATCATTATAATTTGACCCTCAAATGACCATCTATGGATTGTCCAACCATTCATTGCGCTCTTCGTACACAGCCATTCAGAATTTTCGTTGTTATTTACGTTGGTGTAAGAACAATTGCAAAGTGGTTTATACAAATGTTGTTTAGTCTTTTATGAGGAGTGAGAAAACACGACTGATAGCATTTACTTTCCCCCATAATATCAAGCAACTTATATTCAAGACATTTCTTTCTACAGTGCTTAGTTTTGGAGATACTGTACAATCTTAACTTAAATGGTCCACCCTGTATAATGGTTAACATTTGTCAATAATACTAGCGATAAGAGCTTCTGCATCAATATGGAATAAATGGAATTTTTAATTTGTGTGGTTTTGGAGACAATCGTATTATAATTCTTGGATATCGCTGTTTTGGTATCGAGATTCTATCATAGCTGATCTCAGTTTGAAAACATTTGCTTCAGTTTCTTTATTTTGAACCAAAGTTTATGAATTGATAATAATAATAATAATAATAATAATAATAATAATAATAATAATAAATTATTTGAAGCATTTATTTATCAATTATCATTTTTTGAAGCATTCAGTATTAACACAGATGGAATCATTGCTCCCTATCCGTTGTCATTCTCCCTTCTTCTGTTCTACTATAAAATTATGACTAGTGTCTCCTTTTGCTATTGTATAAAGAGTAGTGGGACCTGCAACATTCAAAACGTACACAGAAAATTTACTCACCTACAAAAAGAAGCATTTGCCTGATAAACAGAGAAAATTATAGTAGTTCCAGTAGTTATATTGTCCATCTATTATTATTATTATTATTATTATTATTATTATTATTATTATTATTATTATTATTATTATTATTGAGGCGGTGCCGTTGTCGAGTGTTTAGACTGCTCGCCTCTCACCAAGGTTCGATCCCAGGGACACGCATGTGAGATTTATGGTGATCAAAGTGGTATGTGGGAACGTTTTCCCCGAGTTTTCCGGTTTCCCCCGCCATTCATTCCACCAACTACCTTTCATCTTTTCATCCATTTCACCATCATTTCATATCACCTATTTCCTCGCTCTCATACAAGGCTTCAGGCTGGTCACGCATCCTGGATGCTCTATCTGATTCAAAGTGTCCGACCCTAGGCACCCGCTTGTAAGTCCTGGGGGTGTAAATCCTACATACGAGGAGGGTAAATAGAGAACGATTATTATTATTACTATTAATCTGATTCAAATTTCCTGACGTTAGTTTATAAACCACCATAAATTACATTGGGGATATGTAACAATCCTGGTTTGCTTCTTTAGTTTTATTCTTCTTCTTCTTCACTTTCCCCTGCTGCCTTTCGGCGCCAGGGCTTTTATCCATTTTTTGTACTGTTCTGTAATCAGTGCCATTCTCTTCAGAGCATACAGTTCAAGCCCTCTGTTTCTTGCTATCTCTCCTATGTATTGTTTTCATTCCTTTCTCGGTCTTCCCCCTCTCCTGCTTCTCTCTGATCTTGCTTCAAATCCTAGTTTTGTTTTACGCTGATCATTCACTCTGATTAGGTCAGTATACCATGTTAAGCTTCTTTTCTGTATCTCTTCCACTAGCGGATCCATATTTAGGTTTTCTCTAATGGTTTTGTTTCCAACTCTATCTTTCCTTATTTTCCCCTCAATTTTTTTCAAATATTTCGTTTCTGGGGTTGTTACTCTACTTTTATATTTCTCTAACATCACCCACGTTTTCGATCCATATAATAAGGCGGGTAAATATACTGTTTTATGTATTCTAATTTCACTTTATAGGGTAATTCCGGGAGAGATGGACCCCCTTTTCTGAATTGCGCATATTTATTTTATTTTTAGTAAAAGTGGTTAAAATGGTAGTACGTTATGATTTTGGTGCCATCAATAAACAATATATAGCTGTATACATGCAAAATACGTATTAACAGACTTGTGAATTATGAACAAAAAGATTACACAAATGGTCCATCTAACCCGTAGTACCCGGGTTAGATGGACCATGGTATATGGGAGAGATGGACCTGCATAAAATAGGAGGAGAATTAAATGATACATTCGTAATTAGTACTTATTGGTATATTGTAAATCATTTATCATGTAGAACAAACATTTGTTGTTTTACTGAGTTCATTTTGGAGTATGTTTTTTAGAATTACTCTCTCCTCCCACATAAGTCGCACTTCATGCCGTATTTGGTGCAGTTCTCATGAAGCCAATGGGAACACATTGGGCATTGGATCCAGTCTTCATTGCTTTTGGTTGCGCTGTAGTCCTCTCCGCACCCAGCACATTCATTTTCATTCCACTCTTCAAGATCATTGTCACTGTCATTGCATACAACATCATCGTTTAGGGACTCTTCGGAATCAGAATTGTCGCTCCCTCTTCTTCTGGTTCTTGGCCTCTTAGTTTTAGATACATTAGATTTTCCATTAGGTCTACTCTTCTTAGCTTTCCAAAGGTTAACATTCCCCTTTGAATTCGGTATCTTGGAAACACTTGCTGCTTTACCACTTAGAGTAGCTTTCTTCTTCAAAGTTGCTATTGGGGAAATGTCATTAAGGAGTTTACTTGGTGTTGGTATTTGGGTCTCCTTGTCTACCTGACTTTCATTAGGAGAATTATTTTCCATGTAGTAGGTCCCAGGAACTGACAAGAAATCATGAGTTTGAGGAATGATCATGTGGAACTTTAAGCATCAGTCAAAGGTAAATAATTTGAAATATCTAGCAGCTTCGTTGATTCCCATAAGTTGCTTTTTTACTACATCCACAGCCTTCTGTAAGTGGTCTACACTCCAACATCCTCTTGTAGAGCCCTGTTTCCTTTTGTAGGTGGTTGACATTCCTCTGAAAATAATAATAATAATAATAATAATAATAATAATAATAATAATAATAATAAATAAGGCATTCATCTCTATTTCTCCTTTTATAAACTATTTATCCATACTCACACTATTTATACATGTATATGTATGTATATCTATGTCATTAGTCAATAAGTAGACAAATGTTTGTTTATATATTACACTATAACCACTAAAGTTTTACCAAAAAAGGATTGTATAAACATTAAAGTTATAAAAAATATGGTCCATCTCTCCCGTGAGGACCTGGTCCAACTCTCCCGAATGTCAGGGAGAGATGGACCAGCCTGCCATTTTGCATCGCTTGGGGGTAGCGTCACCAGAACATCCCATGGGGCTACATTTACTTGTTTTACGCTTCCTAAGAAGCTTTGGTAAAAGTGTGATATCAAATACTGTGTATAATACCTAACTATATAAATAGTGGAAAAAAAATGTACATACCTGATTTTAGTTATGCGGTATATAAAGTGAAATGCTTCAACAAATCAAGACGAAAACAACACTGTCACACACTCACATCTGCTATTAGCAGGAGACACTACCGCCAACTCGCTCTACTGGCCGGTTCGAGAAATAATTAACTGGCCCATCTCTACCAGTGGTCCATCTCTCCCGGAATTACCCTATATATATGTATATATATATATATATATCTTTCCTATTATTGTATTACAGATCGGGTAATAGATATTGTTTGCTTTATTTACTCTATTATTTATTTCATCACCTATTGTAATATTAGTAAAAATTATTGCACCAAGATATTTTTGTTATTTATTTATTCCGCAAATTAAACCCTATTTTGCAGTTGTATATTAGGAGTTGTAATTTTATAATTTAAAAATAATTCAATTGGTATAATTATTTACATTTTACAATGTTCGATGGATGTGGTGAATAAATCTTATAACATACTTATAACAACATCTTCTACTAAAATTTTATACAATGGATTTATAAATACTATATTACAGTGGTTTAAATGAAGTTTTAAACAGCACCTTCTGTACATGAACCGGGACAATTAAAGAGTAAATGTTATATGTTTTTTTCATTTCCACAAGGGCAATTGAGATCCTTTTCAATGATAATATGAAATCTCCGGAAGTATGTACCAAATTTGCCGTGGCCAGAAACAAATTGTGTTCGTATAAAATCAGGTATACCTTACATCTTATGCGACTGTGTCTATCAGGGAAAAGTATATTTATTTATCCGCAGTGAATTCAATGTATTTATCGTCTACATTTTGTATTCTGTTTTTAGTCTTGATATTGAACGTTTGTTGTTGGCATACTTGTCATTACTGGAAACTGCTTCTTTTGCTAGTATATCCGTCCTTTCATTCCCAATATGTCCTCTTATCCATTCAATGCAGATATGTTTATCATATGCTGCGAGTTTTGATCTAACTCCAGTGGCCATTGTATGTAAATTATATTTATCTTTGATTAAGAGTAAGGCAGCTTGAGAATCTGAATAAATGAAAAAAAAAAATCTTTTGATGTAAGCACCAATCGCCTGCTTGTTGAATAGCAAACAGTTCTGCTTGAAAGACAGTGCATATAAGATATTTTAATATATCTATTTGTTCCAACTTTTTATGTTTCCATTATATATTTATATCTTCATGTTCTCGATCTTCATTATTGTACTTTTATTTCTATTTATTTGCATACCTCTCTCTTCGAGTGTACAGTCGGATACATAAAACGTGCCGATATTAGGAATCGCGGTTTAAGTTGGCAATCAATAATTAACATGCCTCTGCCGCGCCTTCCTTACTTTGGTTACACAGGTTAATGTTTGAATGCCGAACCAATAAGAACCGGACTCATTCAGGGGTTAGTATGGATAGTCTTTGGGAGGCATAGAGTTTCTGCCAACATTCAAGAATGGAAATCACTAAAAGTAACCAAAAGCATCGGTACGTTGTTTTGCACTCAACTCTTCTTGCCCATTCTGTTATCCCTAGTTGTAAGTCTTGAGCATTACTACTTAATTATTAGTATATCTTCAGCATAGACCAGTGATTTTAAATATACTAGTCTCAAGTTGCCCACTTTATATGTCTAATTCTTCTCTTGAAATGCTTAACTATTTGGGACATAGCTACTAAAAATAGTAATAGACTAAGACTATCTCCTTATTTGTTATATCTTTTGGTACTTTATTGACACTTACGTCCCAATAATATAAGGTTTTTCATTAATGGTCTTGTGTTGAAGATTATATTTACCTCTGGTATCATAAGCATGAATTTACCTACTGGCTGTGTACGCATTATTGGTTTTTGACGTTTTGTATTGTTATGAGATTCATCATATAATCAAAATAAGAGTGCAAATTTTGAATCCGAATTGTTTCTAAACTTTTTTTCCAGCTAAACGGATTATAGTGAATATAACTCAACGCTTAGTTTTCTTACATGCCTATTTAAACTTTTCAACAGACAAACACGTTATACTTTAAGCCACCACTTCATTCTGACAATTTGTTGGTTTTTATATACATTTATTAATATAAAGGGTCAATTTTAGATTACATTGCTTCAACCGCATACGCTATGAAATTTCTAAAACTAATTACTGTAACATTTGATAACCTCTGATATATCCTAAATACACTAATATAATAAAAAAATATTTCTAATAAATGTGTGGGTTATGGAAGTTGTGGAGTATACAAAGGAGAGGTAGTTTTGAATCAGTGAAACTTGTCTTCATGCAGTTGAATTTGCTGCATACATTACTTTTTTATTCTTACAATCACTGACTCGTGCTGATATGTGACTGTTCATAGAACATTGAATTCATCAGCTAAAAGTCTCTAATTAAACGTATGCAAATTGATCGCAACCTAATTGGATACTGCAAACGGTTAGCTCGGTCGACTAATTGAAGCTATATTAATTGTACACGACAGAACTCCTACATAACGTGCAGCCTATTTCGGAAATTTAAAGGACCTATTTAATTTACTGTGAGAATTGTCTCCCACCCCGCTTTCTTTCAACGTCAATTTATCAATATCGACACCACTTCTGTCACTCTATGGAGGGTTGTGAATTATCCAAAATAGGACGTCCAGGCATCATTTCCAATAACTGCATTTTGTTACTCTAATTTTACGTATCTGTTTTTGCATCAATGGTTATAGTGTACATAACTATATGTTTTGCATAAAGGTATACAATTATTGATTAAATTTACTAAGATCTTAATGCATTGAAACTTATTTTTTAGTTCTGCATTATTTAAGATAGCTTCTATACGAAGCATATAAACTGCTTCAGACTTCTTGACAAAGCCAGTTTTTTTTTCAAGAAAGGTCTAAATAACCTTTCACAAAATATTTCCTGTTTATATCGAGAACATCTTGAAATACAGTTACTAATTTCGTTGATTTTCCACTTTTCTGTTTTCAAATTACCTAAAGTGGGGTTTTTACATGCAAGCATGTTGTTTGTACACAAATATGTGCTTTAGTGTGAAGAACTTTCCTACAGACTATGGTATTATAATTCATATACCACAATTTGTAGCAACATTTGTGTGTTTTAACATCAGAAAATGTGCAGATCTCTTGTTTGAGTAAACGACGAATCAATTTACTTTCGGTCTAGAAGTCACACAATTCTAAATCTGATTTTGTTATGCTCAGAAAGTGGAAAAGGAAACCCATAAATATAATCTGAATTAGTAACATGCAGTAATACCTATAATAATATAATAATTTTATATTGAAAGAATAACAGTAAGTTAAATTCTGCAAGAATTTGATTTGTTATTGGTATATAAATAAAATTGTAGTTTTAACTATTAGGAGTTCGTGAGATTCTAAAAAGTAGTTTCTGTAGTATTTAATTTTCACAATATACATTAATGTTACATTTTCCTAATAGAAATGAATTTTTCTCATAAGGATCCTTAAGTATATGGATCATTAATTTTTATATTAATTTTCCTTTTGTTCTGTTCCTTTTCCTTTGGGCTCTTTATCTTGTCAAATATGTCATTCAGGTATTGATTTAATATTAATTTATTAACATTGGTTTATACAAATATGGTTATTTGTTTAATAATAATAGTATAAAATCTTTACTTTGATGGAAAGCTACAATTGAAAAACGCATAGATTAAAAAAGTATACATTTACTACGCGTAATTCTATGACAATAAGAATTTAATTGGAGTACGTCGGGTGCAAAAAAATGTGTCGATATGAGGAACCACGGTTTAAGTTGGCAATCAATAATTAACACGCTTCTGCCGCGCCTTCCATCCCTCATTCTGTTACAGAGGTTAATACTTAAACGCCGAACCAATAAGAGCCGGAATCATTCATGGGCTAGTATGGACAGTCTTTGAGAGGCATATTGTTTAAACAATTCAGGTGACATATACCAATTCTCCACCTCTTGTCGTCCTCCGTGGTGTAGTAGTTACCATACTAGCCTCTAGTTCCCGAGGTCGCGGGTTCAAACCCGGCGGAGAGGTTACCAAATGTTTATCCCCTAAAAAGAAGACGGTGCCACAAGCCTAAAACTAAATGTGTACTTAAAATAAGGCTTGTCGCAACCTTAAAAGAGAGCACGGAGGTAAATGGAAATACTCTGTCTCTATTTAACGCACAGGACATGTTGCCATTAGCTTCATACTTTTCTACCCTCGGGCTATCGCCAAATTGCAAATAAGTAATAACTTGCTGTAAATATTCGTTTGTTACAAATTTAAGTTTTGAAGACATTATACAGAATATTTTTCTCTATCAAATTATATAATTTTTAGAGCTTTAATATATTGTTGTGGACTTTTTTTAAGACAGCGAGTTTTTCAATAAAAGCCCGATATTTGCTGTTTCTATGCTTATCGCGTAGTAACTAGTAAACTAAAAAGGTAGAATGCAACAATATTTTTTCTTAGCTAGAGTAAACCAGTGTGCTGATACTGCCCAGTTTGAATTTTATACCTTTAATAACATGGGTGCTATAATTTTTAAAATACATATTTTCGGAAAATTCTATACCTATGTCGTAGAAAAGTCACTCAGCGAGAAACATTATTGGGTTTACGCCTGGGATCAAGCGAGAGAAAAAGTTGAGGAGGGTTGGAGACAGTTTTTAAAAGAAGCCAGAATCTAGCAACTTCTTGAATTCGTTGTGTATGATAAACAAAACTCGTCCATCTATTCAGCTAACAGGCCAGTGAAGGTTAACATCAGTTGTAAGGCAGTGGGTACGTTTATAGTGTGAAGCGTTATGTAGGTTATTTATTTAACGTTTTACATAAATATTTATGGTTATGAAAATAGAACCTAAGAAGAGACGAAATGTTGGTAGATTAATAATAATCATAATAATAATGAGTGTTAGAATATTATTCAAGTAAAATGAGTGTTTGTAAGGCAGTAAAGGAAATGGCTAGGACTACCCAGGTGTTCAGAAATAGTTGTGTATAGGATAAGAAAAGGAACGAATGAAAGAAACTCTAAGGCCCCATTAAAAAGAATGCAAAAAACGATGAGGAAAACAAAAGCACGCTAGGTTATTGGAATAGCGCAAAGCCGAATGTGGCGTATCGTTCATTCTTTGCTGTTTGAAAACATTCCACTCACGTTGAATGTAATTTTGTCAAGGGTAAACAGTAATGATACCCTACTAAATTATAGCTATTCTCATTTTATATCTCCATATTTCTTTGATAATATATATATTGTATTTCGAAGTATTAAAGATACAAATAGGAGACTTAAATAGAGTATAGATATTTCACTTTTTGGTGCTGTGTCATTCACGAGATGACATTAAATCGTAAGATCGATCGGATTTGGGCGCCAAATTTGTGAATGTACGTATAGTACGAGTGGCAACAGTGCGTTCCATTTAACCTATACTGTGTTTTAAGCGTGAGACGCACTATAAATTATTTCATTCTGATCATTTTGTTATATTCGTTTAATGCTTTATTTTTAATCCCTAATACTTTCAAGAGTAAAGTGATTCTTTATGACGAAAAAAATGGTTACAAAAGGCAGGAAGAGAGTTCAGTGTAACTGAGATAACTTTCGCTTACGCCGGCAAGAAAAATTGGCATTATTTGCATCCAAAGCTAGCAGAAAGGTACTTGTTTGGCTATATTTGCATGCAAGTAAATCAGGTCTGCCATCGCCGAGTTTATAGCATACGATATCCCGAAAATGACAATATACATGCCTATGCTTTTGACATTATAA
Organism: Deroplatys truncata; assembly: GCA_030765065.1. Taxonomy (NCBI): domain Eukaryota; kingdom Metazoa; phylum Arthropoda; class Insecta; order Mantodea; family Mantidae; genus Deroplatys; species Deroplatys truncata. The sequence goes on from CM060990.1 coordinate 671,455,538, forward strand.
CGTAAAAATGCAGTGCTTTCCATACATTCGATACAACTTACTGAGACCTCATATATTTTACACAAAACAAGAAAGAAATTATTTCTGATATTACTTATGAAACAGATCAGTAAACCGATTGTGTAATCGCATACGGCAGTTTTCATACAGGCTTTTAGGTTTCCACTTAGCTATTCTTTTTCTAAGATCTTGAATTGGAACAGTGTACACAGAAATGGTGCACACATGTCATGTAAATATTTGCTCCAGCTCAATGTTTTATTAGAACAAAACGCAACATAAAGCGATCCGTTGTATCCTGTCTCTTGTAATTGACGAGTTATATGAAAGCTTCGACAGTATTTATGGGACGTTAAGTAAAGCATGAACAAGTTGGGTCAAAACTTCAGTCCACCAGGCCTGTCAAAACATTAAGTATTTTATATAATCTTAGGCAAGACGGTTTGAACATAGCTTCACTACTCTTCCAAGTAGTGGGCTACTCCCTTATAACGATAATACATCTGTACTGTCTACAATAATTCATAACTGTATTTTAATTGGCGCGTTTTTGTAGAAACATCACAGTATGATGTAGCGTGTATGTGTGTGCATTGTCGCGTCGGACACATTATTGCTTTGTAGCGACATTTTTGGGTCTAATTATTTCGGCTGGGATTTTGAATTTCGTCCGACGTGATATCTCTCCCCACCTCCTGACCAGAGGTGGAGAGAGGAAAGGGAGGGAAGCGAGCGTTACTAGTTTCTTTGTCTGGAAGCGTGACGTCAGTAGTAGCCAGTGAGTCGTAGTGTGTCTCTTAAGGGCGAGTATTGTGTATGTGTGAGTGTGAAACATTTCCCTCCAATGTTTTTACTTTAATCTTTATGTGAACGATTTAAAGGCACCAAGCTTAATGTTTAATAAACCACAGGTAATGTGAGTAATGTGAAAACCCGTGTATTTTTGTGATAATTACCCCACGCCTACTCTAAAATGTGCAGCTAAGATCCTGGTCCTCTAGTTGCCTCTGCAGCTATGTCTCCCAAAGTTTATGTGAGGTATCTAAATGTTAATAACTAGCTTCAAACCTTTTGGCCTCACCCCGGTATATAACAATGTGTTTGTCGTTGCTCATTTATTTTCCGCCTATGAATAATCACAAAGGAAATAAACACTAATTAAGAATAAAGTAATCGCTTATATATGTGAACAACCTAGTTTTTTTAGTAATAGATACATACAAAGTCCAGATATTTTATTTTCAATGTTGTAAAACGCAAAGTCTATACTGCCTGGTAATTAATCTGCTACGAGGACAATTTTTTCAAACAATAAAAATATTAACCATCAAAGAGAAATAAACATAGTTACTCGAATCTCACTTTATAAAAATCTATAAAGGCCTGTTCACTGAATTATGTTATTAGTAGTTTTTGTGTATAAACGCATGTAACCAATTTTGTATTGTATGCTAATTCCGAAATTGTTCCTGACTGACATTCTCCAATTGGCAGGATTTTTTTTATCTTGATGATGTTATATATTCCCTATTGTTAGTCAAGGCTATTTGTCTATCAATGTTATGCAAATTAGTAGCACGGTATACCTGTAAGCTAAGCTCGTGATCCGAAGGAAAGAACAAATATTTCCATGCGCTGTATTTTCTCATGTCTTAAGTTCTGATTTGTTTTTGCTGGACCCACATATTTTGGTCACTGGAGGTAAATGTAAAGCTGAGAGTGAGTCATCAAGCCGAGTATTGCACAAACATGATATAGTGAATCAGCTAAACCAGGTTCATTCACAACTCGGTTAACGCTGCATTTTACATGGGTACCTTTATTCCTTCCCCCATTGTTTTAGATGTTTTTAGGCACCGGAGTCTATGGAATGTTGCATTGATTGACCCACAACAAACGCAATCAAGGTCTATCAATAACTATAGTCCAGAAACTCTTTGGGGACACGTACGAGGCAATAACGTGAAGTCTCGACTCTTTTCGCTCCTTATCTAGCATAAAGTTAAATGCAACAACTTTCAATAGTGCGAAACTTAAAAGTATCGAAAATGTATCGAAGGTTTATCTTAAATGATTTAGTTAGGCATTTAAAAGCAGGCGATTCAAAAATGTACTTATCCTTATCTACACTGTTCGTTTCCCCAACGGAAAACCTTTCCTTTGCCCTAAACTCACCCCTCAACCTCAGAATAATAGTAATCTTTATGTCTATGTGAAAGCTATTCAATTCTCCCTCTCTTCCTGCTTCTAGGAGTGGCTCGTTTGCATTTACTCAACAAAGCTAGAACCTGACAACACCGATTCTAGAAGGATCGACCCGTTCCTAGTTGAGGTTATGTATTCGATTTGTGACCTATTCTTCGGCAGAGTTTTCTAGTTGAGAAAGGAAGTGTAGAAGAAACGGCTACATTTATTTCAACTCTACAAGCAGAAATTTGATTTAAAAGCAGAGTATTGTCTCCATAGGAGTTTTAATGTCAGATGCTGTTAACCTACAACTAACCCTTCCAATACACCCCACTCACTCATTTCCTTCGCTCATTAAGTGGCAATTGCCGACAAAAGTAGGAGTGTATGTGATGGTTCTTTGTGAAGCTTTGTTTAGCCACCTTGCGGGAATAGCCGGGGTACTTATGCGGAACCCGACTAGCTGCTAGATGGGCGGTGTGGCGCCCATCCTTTGCCATCTAAGGGGGAAATTAATAAAAGACTGAAGCCTTTTCGAAATGTTAAATTTGTCTAATTTTTCTTTCCCTTAGTACAACACATTTGAAAATATATATGCTATAGCATGTTTTCTGGTTTGTCTAGACCAATATCTACAGGGAGATCCAAAAAGCTACGAACCGCCTGCGCGGTGTTTTTCCTGTCCGCGTCCTCAGCGCTCGTTGCCGCTCGGTGCAGATGAAACCATACAAGATTTTTAAAACTACTTTTAAAGGCTTTACTTACCAACTTTATGAAAGGAGATGCTGAAACTGGCCACCGTCGTTGTCCTTACATCTTTGGCAGCTCTTTAGGAAACTATCCATCACTCGCCAATTTTTTTCGAGTCAACAGTTGAATCCCGTACATATGTGAATACAATTTTGCCCCCCCCCCTTTTTAGAGAACTACCAGCCAGGGAGCGTGATTTTGCCTTTTTTCAACAAGACTCTGCAACAGCTTATACGGACAATATTTCGATGGAAAAATTGAAAGTGTGTTTGAGGACAGAATTATTAGTACAGATTTGTTGCCCCCTCTGTCCCCCGACCTAACTCCCTGCGATTTCTATCTTTGGAGTAACTAAAAACATAAAGTGTACAAGACAAACCCACACACCCTGGAAGAATTAAAACAAAATATCCGTCAGGAAATTGCCAGCATTTCTCAACGTGAACTACTGCGACTGATGGAAGCTTCCTAAAGAGGTGCCAAAAATGTATGGACAACGGCGGTGGCCAGTCTCAGCATTTTCTTTCATAAAGTTGGTAAGTATAGCCTTTAAAAGTAATTTTTAAAATGTTGTATGGTGTCATCCGCGCCTTTCTATGATAGCGGCAGACGGCAGCGGGCCCCGAGGACGCGGACAGGAAAAACACCGCGCAGCCGGTTCGTAGTTCTTTGCCTCAACCTGTAGATCATAAATGGCTAATGTATACACACGTTTGTATGATTTAATACGTTCATCTTTGATGTCACAATTGCGGCACGATTTGTATTTGCACTAACATTGAATTTCTTAAACCCAATAACATATCACAATAACAAATCAATGTATGTATAGTTTAAGGTCGAAAAATAAAATAATGTACACTAGAGCACGATATTTAGTATTGGTGCAGCACTTTTAAGTAACAATGGAATTCTTACTCATTGTTAATACCTATAATCACTCCTTTGTAAATATCTTAAAAGGAACAGAAATAGGATATACCTACTTAATAAACAATACTTGTTAAAATTACATTGGCTCTTAATATAATAATTACAACTTTTGCGTAGTATTTTATAATGACAGATTAATTTATATTCTAATTTAAAAATAAATAAATAAAAACAACCCAACTTGGCTCTCATTGACAGTTTTAGGACCGGAATGTATTTCATTGTATTAAGAGTAGACAGGACCCTCTTGATGCCTCCCTTTTGCCTGAAGGATCTTTATACTGTATCAGCAATGTCTTAAACGCGAGCGTGAACACATCTCATGTATTAACATTAATAAGACCCTTTCCCATTACACGCATAGCCTTCGTATACTATACTGTTAGTGCGTAACCTGATTATGCTATCAATTATTCATTAACAGCTATGAAAACATGGCTAGATAGCGCGAGTATAGTTACATACAAGGTACAGAAACAGCAGTCAAATATTGGCATTACGAATCAGCTTTTTTTGATAATGAGCAGATTTGCGAAAAAAGATTATTCGGATATTTTAAATGCATTACATGGCGCATCAAAGCAATTTCAACCTGGGAAATGCTATGCTTATGACAGTGAATTTTGAGAAAATAACTAATACTGATATTTTAATTGAAACCAATGGTATATTATGATACGCTCCATATTTTTTCTGTAGTAAGTTATTCTTTATCTCCCAAGGTCTGATGAATGTGCATAATTAAATAGAATGAACAAGTTCTCAAAACTACTTTCATACAATTTAAGATGCGCATTATGTCAGTATTTCAAATATGTATATGAAATTTTAAACAAAATTGTTTGGCCAGTTTTGAGAACGAATAAGAAAACACGTTAAAATTATTTTAGGTTGAGGGAATTTCTGGAACTTTTTCATTTTGTAACCTTAAAAGGTGTCTGAATTAGGGTGAGATATCATTAAAGTCTCTGTCTTCTAAAGTTTTACTCCAACAGTCGGAATTGGCCACAGGCTCCAAACCGTACCATTAACCACTGTATCAAATTCGAATTTCACATATTAAGGAATGTCAAATTAATTGAAATATTATTTAATTAATACAGGTTTTATAAAATGTGTTATTTTGACGAAATGTTGTGAAGAAAATTAAATGTGAAATGGTTTTCTAATATAAGATTTAAAAATTCACATATGCTTTTTAAATTTTGATTACTCATTCATACTAATTATAGCTCAGGTTTGATTACAACACTTTTTGTGATTTGTAATATGGTTCAAATATTTTATAGATTGTAGTGAAATCTATACGATTACATAAAAATCATATTGTTACATATTTTATTATGCCTACAAAATGATCTGAAGCAAATTCACAATTCAAGAAGACAAGGTGTTTATAAGGATTTATACATGGTATAAAGGTTTTAAGCAGCGTTTGCGCCTTTAATAAATAAGATAGCAAAATTGAGTTTTTAAAACAAGATGTAAAAATATTTTAGAAGCCAAGACTATGCAATCCAATAGTTCATAAATTTTTCTTTTTTCACTAATCCCTGCTTTAGGTATAACATTTAATATGTTGCATACACAGAGCTTTATAAAGGTAATGCATTGGTGAAATTTGGAAAATCTAGAGTATGCAAGATATATTTTTATATTTATGTGTGTTATTACACGCAATAACAGTAATTCTTTTGCCACGTTTCAGCATTCTAGCTTGCATGGTTATTCAAGAATCAACTTTTATTGTGTAAATATTCACCACACAATGTATTTTTAAAAACATTCACATAGAAATTGTAGAAAAAATGTTACCTTTTGTACTTTACAAAATTCTTGATTTTTCAAAAGTTAATGTATTTCTCAAAATTGGATCATTATTTAAAAAAAGGTATATAGTAATTTTCTGTAATGTGCTTTTGAGAGGCAGCACAAAAATTTTGAAATAAGTAAACAAAACATCGCAACGTCTTGAGAATTTTATGTATGGAAAAATGCTGAAAAAATGCTTGCGATAAAAACGTTTTATGGTTCACCTATCTCTTTAGTAAATTTGCCAAGCGGAAAAACATAGGTTTTCTTAAAGTTTAGAGTTCATATAGTTTTATTAACAAAAATTGTAATTTTTTTATTTCTTAACATTTTTTGGAGAATTTCACAGATAACATTTTATTCAAATTTTATTCAGAGGACCTTATGTATATTTCTAGTTAACCTCGGTATTCATTGGGTAATATGCTTTAATTTTTAGTGGCACTAGAGATAATTTCATCTAGTGAAACGTAGATCGTTATATCAATGAACGATGTGTGACAGGGTCTATATTATTCAGTGCTTTTTGCAGAACTTTTGTTTCCTCTTTAAAATGTAATAGTCGCTTTACACATCTCGGCTAACTCTCGGGGAAATAAATGTGGGCGTTCTGTATGTAAGGAAAGGCTAACGACTGAGTTTATTTGTTGTGGTGTTTGTTTTCTGTTCCTATAGCCGTTTATTGACACACGCATTACTCAAGCGGTACTTCTGATGAAACAATGGGACTTTCGTGGTCGCTCTGAAGAAAAAGGAGTTCAATCCAGCGGTAAAAACCTTTATTTTCCAAGTGGCAAATGTGCACCGGCAAATAATCGAAACCCTTACTTGCTTATCCCAGATCCTTTTGATGAACCACTAGTGCGGGTGAGAACAAGAAGTATAGCATGTAACGGATTTTATTCATCGTTAGGTTAGGTTAAGTTAGGTATTACAACGGAGGAATCACACCTCGCACACTGGAGGTTCACACCCGGCGGAAGGCAATGGACTTTTTCGGGCGTAAAAATCCTTAGCATGGCTTTCTTGGGAAGGGAAGTAAAGCCGGTGGTCCCGTATCTCGAGCCTGATAAAGAGGCCTCTGAGCAAAATTTCCAGTCTTTCACGCCCAATATACAGGGTGAGCCAAAAGACTCCGAACCGCCTACGCGGTGTTTTTCCTGTCCGCGTCCACGGCGCCCGTTGCCGTCTGCCGCTATCATAGAAAGGCGCGGATGAAACCATACAACATTTTTAAAACTATTTTTAAAGGCTTTACTTACCAACTTTATGAAAGGAAATGCTGAAACTGGCCACCGTCGTTGTCCATACATTTTTGGCACCTCTTTAGGAAACTACCCATCATGGAATCTTTGGGGGAAACTTTCCAAACTATGACCTATGCTGTCTAATGTTTCTTCGGTAAGAAGCGAACGCCGTCTTTTAGATTTCTTAGCCTGAACACTTCCTGTGGCCTGAAATTTGCTGTAAAGCTCATGAATTGTTGTATGGCCTGGAACTTTTACATCTGAAAATCTTTCTGAAACCGTACTTTCATTTGGCGAGCTGACCACCGAGTTAACACATAGGAATCATAAATAAATACACGATGTGCAGTAGAAAACATATACTGAGCCGTAATATAGTTTGTGACTAAGTACAGGACAAAATAATAGATAACTCGTAATAACTGAACTACATCACATCACCGTCAACTCAAAACTGCACTTCGCAGCTAAACCTCAACAGCAGTGTTTGTTTATAGCAGCAGTGCGTTATCATGTTTTTATCATATTTCCACACGCCCAGTGGAAAAACACCGCGCAGCCTCCGGGGTAACTTAAAACATAAAGTGTATAAGACAAACCCACACACACACTGGCAGAATTAAAACAAAATATCCGCCAGGAAATTTCTCAACGTGAATTGGGGCGAGTGATGGATAGTTTCCTAAAGAGGTGCCAAAAGTGTATAGACAACTACGGTGTCCAGTTTCAGCATCTTCTTTCGTAAAGTTGGTAAGTAAAGCCTTTAAAAGTAGTTTTAAAAATGTTGTATGCTTTCATCCGCGCCTTTCTATGATACCGGCAGACGACAACGAGCGCCGAGTACGCGGGCAGGAAAAACACTGCGCAGACGGTTCGGAGTCTTTTGGCTCACTCTGTAGAATGGAACGCTAAGGACCACAGCAGTTAAAGAGCGTCCATATGTAAAACTCAATTTTAATTTTCTCACGCACTGTAACCAACGTAAACGTACTGTGGCTACCACCCCCTAGGAGAAAGGTATGTAGTGAAGGAACCTAGGAGGTTACAGGCCGCAGACAGTCAGGCCACAGGGATGCATGGAAGTCCCTAAAAGTTCCAGCGGCTCCACGTCTCGCTCCATTGCTGGAGCTGTCAAGCAATCCTCTAGTGCCCTCGTCCGGCACCGCCATACGCCACGAAACCTAGAAGCACACCTGAAAAATGAGAAGGAAACGGAATGAAAGGGAAAAATGTGTAGATGAGAAACCATCCCAGTATTCGCCCACCGACCACAGAAAACCATCAAAACCTCAAGGTCGGAATGTGCAGTAGACGGGAATCGAACCCCCCCCCCCGAATGTGAACCGTACACGTTACCGCGGAGCCATCTCGTTCTTATTCAGCATTAACGGAGGGAAATTCCCTGCGCAGATTAAGGGTACTTATAGCTGAAATTTGGTTATACTTTTCAAACAATTAGAAAATTTAGTTGTTAGATGCAACAAAAACTATTTTAACCTCCAGCTTCAATTACTTGCTATGGCTTTTACTCTGGGAACCTTTCAAAACTTCAACATCTGATCATTAAATTCCCATAAACACACGGCTAGTGGTCTGCATTTACTTCCAATGCCTTTTTCTCGACTTTGGTTTTTCTCACACTTATGGACATTACAACTGTTCCACACGATTTAATTTGTAACCAATCTTGTTCAAATTTTCACAGAAACTCAGAGAGAACAAAGTTTAAAAACTAGCATGTGGCTTTTGCTACAGGTTTAATTTCTCAAGATATGACATTGATTTGACCAATGACAATAAATTGTAACAAAAATTATATTTAAATATTCAACATTTTTTCTGAAACAACCAGAAGAGTGAAAAAAACTATATTTGCCAGTTTTGTGTATCAGTATTTAAATAATACTGTAGTATTTCCTATAAAAATTAGGATTTCTGACACAGAAAAGTCAAAAACATTTTTCTCATAAAATATTAAAGATATCCGCATGAAATTTAAAACAAGCTTACAATTGTAGTAGAGCAAGTTATGACATTTTGAAATCATTTAGATAAAAACTGAAAGATTTAGAAATTTCACTTGTGGTACCTTTAACGTTTCTAGATATATTGTATCCCAATATTTCATTTATATAATCCTTATTTATGAACGCATGACATATAATTTCGTTTAATAATAATAATAATAATAATAATAATAATAATAATAATAATAATAATAATAATAAGTGAAGTGCATACAAATGTGTAGAATGAACATAACTTTAGTTTTCAGCACTAAGATCTGTCACTGTTTTAGGACATTTGTTGGTTCACCACGTGGCATTTATCACAGTTTAGTTCACAGGATTTGCAAACACATTTATACGTCACTGTGTGAAAATTGTTTTTGTAACATACTTTATGGAGAAAACCGTGCACAGCCTGCCTCGTTACAACGTTCCCCAGGTTTTGATTCAGTCCTGTCCAACTCTTGTCTGTCATGGCGCTTGTTGCATACAAGTCCTCCTTTACCTCAAGGTTTTCTTCCATCAGCTTTCTATAGGCCTCTGTTGCAATAATTGTCCCAATTCTGACATATGACATCAAATAGGAGAAATCCTAAAGAAAGGACCTAAGAGAATGGGAGAAAGTGAAGGCTGCTTTCCCCAGGCATGACATTTAAAAACGCCTAATCTTTAAAAGTTCTAAAGTAGTACATAGTTGTTTTATAGCACCCCCTGACTCAAATTAAGTTTCCTAACCTGAAAATATAACTTTGAGAACTGTGGCTTAATTACTGTACGTTATAACACACAAATTAAAATAAATCTGTTTATTCAGAATGCTTTGCTTCACAAAATGATAACGTGTAATACTCATATTCGGGAGGTCCGCGTTTGAAATCCCGCCAGTACCGTCCTCCCAGACTGGGTTTTTTTCGAGGTATGCCTCAGTTCACTTAGACCTGGAACGAGTCCTTTCCAAATTTCCTTGCACAAATATAATTTCGTATCATGCATCGTCGTCCTCCGTGATGTAGTGGTTACCGTGCTTGCCTGCAGTTCCGGAGGTCGCGGGTTCAAACCCGGCGGAGGGCAGTGGTTTTTTTTCGGGCGTAAAAATCCTTAGTATGGCTTCCTTCCGAAGGGAAGCAAAGCCGGTGGTGCAATGTAGATTTACGGCACGTAAAAGAACCTCAAGCCTGGTAAAGAGGCCTCTGAACAAAATTACCGGTCTTTCTCTCCCAATATAAAATGGGACGCTAAGGAACGTAGTAGTTAAAGAGCGTCTATAAATAAAAACTCAATTTAATTTATATCATGCATCATTAATGTCCTCCTGCGATGCCGAATGTAGTAAGAGCGGACGTTAAATAAATATCATCATCCTATGTGGTGTAGTGGTTACCATGCCCGCCTTTAGTTCCGGAGGTCCGGGTTCAAACCCGGCGGAGGGTAGTGGATTTTTTCGGGCGTAAAAATCCTTAGTATGGCTTCCTTTGGAAGGGAAGTAAAGCCGGTGGTGCAATGTAGATTTACGGCACGTAAAAGAACCTCAAGCCTGACAAAGAGGTCTCAGCAGAATTACTGGTCTTTCACGCCCAATATAGAATGGGACGCTAAGGACCACAGCCGTTAAAGAGCGTCCATAAATAAAATTAAAAAAAGTTAAATACACTAAACAAATTTGAGCATAAAGAGGGAAGTGGAATATTACTCATGTGTGTGACTAAAATTCACTAATAAATTTATAATGACAGCTAAGAACTTTCGACTTTCTAAGATGGATATCTGTGCACAATATAGGTTTCGTAAAAATATCATATATGCTCTCACCTTCAAGTCTTGAGCAAATTAAGCATAAGAATGAACAAACATGACATTCTGAACGGACGAAGTCGGACATTATGGTTTTCTTGATTAGCAATTAACCAGAATGAATTAATTTTACGAGCGGTCGCAGCGCAAGGCTGACGATTAAAATATTTTTATCACTTTGAACGAAATGCGTTAAATTAAATTAATAGTTTAACTAAAATTTTTAAAATTCATTTTCAATTGCAACTTTATTGAAGTAACCTTAGCACTAACAGTAATGCAGGGATAAAAAATGGTTTGCTTTATTTAAAATTCCACCTTCAAATGAAAGGTGTGATATTTAATAAGGTTGTGTGACAACTGGACAAAATTCAAAGTGGAAATATCAACAAAGAACTGGAAGTTTATTCTCAGTTTTGGTGGGAAATATGTAATTATTAAGTGATCTCACTTTGCATAGGGAAAAGAATGTACGATGCCAGGGCTCCTGCATACAATTAAGGTAGAGGTCAAAGGAATCAGAGACCCATATTCACGATGGACTTGTTCACTTTTGAATGACAGACCTCCTTTGAATTTATCTCTGCTTTGAAAGCACGTGTTGAGGTTCATATTTTTATTTGCCGTGGTTTCTAACGCATAATCTCCGTTACTGTGTTCCTGTAGTATATATTCACAAAGAGATGTGAAATAATGAATCACAGCCCTCACGTGACGAGAATACACCGCATGGCTTTCAAGGAAATTAAGTTAAATTATGCCTAAATAAGTACATGCAAGTTTAAATTCTTCATGCATTAGAAAATCTTGCGTTTGCGGAATGTCAATCAACAAGCTTTGGATCTGTGCTGTACATCATAATTAATAGCAACATTTCGGCAAAGTTTAAATGCCTATAGGCGGGATGTGACGTCATTGGAGTCGCCGCGTTTTCACAATTGTCATCATTTTTTAACTACGTTTCCTTTTTTTATTTCTTTTTTTTTAAATTTGTTTCGTTGTTTTCCTGATTGTTTTGTAATTTCACTTTATGCATATGCACACATTTACACGGACACAAACATCCATGCCTGAGGCCGGACTGGAACACGCAGTCTCCAGCTCCAAAAACGACTAGTGTTGTATAACGATAAGAGGTTTAGATAAACAAAATATTCTGCAATAATGTATACTTACTTTCGAAAGGTTGAACACCTTAGATTAATAACGTGAAGACAGACGTAAAGAAATGTTAAATTCAGCAAAGATTTGTTGTCTTAATAAAAGGCATAATGCAAAGAATGTAAGAGAATGGAAATATTAAGCCAGGGTATGATAGAGCAACTCAAGGAGACTTTTTGGTCTACCACACTATAATACGTTGATTATATGTGACGTAACTGAACTATAATGGCATCTATTATGCTTCAGTGACTCAATATGATCTTACTCGTCCATACATTTTAACACCTTCAAGGCAGCAGTTCACTGGGATCCATTCCCCAGATAAACAGTGAAATATATGTATTTAAAATAAAATAAATTCTGTTCTTTTTAATTTTAATATTCTAGTAAACTGGTTTCATTTCTTTGATTCAATATACGTTACCTGCAAAAGATCAACAAATATAGCATGGACGCAACAGTACTGCCATGTGTTGTGAGGCAGTATTTTATATCACAACACTGTGATGCCAGAGTGATTGAAGTGTAAATTAACATTATTGTATGACAATGATTTGAGATGTTTGTTAATTATAAGCATTGTTAGGAAATAAGTTTACACGGCCTCACTGAAACTGACAATAGGAGCGGGTAACAATGAAGCGAGGGGGTGAGATGTTTATCAATTAGAAGAGACAAACAAATGACGTCAGGGTAGCGTGCCTTTCTTTAGAAATGGAGGGAATATCTTCCCTAGAGCATATGTATTAGTAATTTTGATTGGCTGACAGAATATACGCTAATGTTGGCGCGCTTTATTAACCAACAGCAGCTCTATTATAATGTTTATGCATATCGGGGTGAGGGAGTATAAATTCTAGAGCCAATGCAAGTATCGCGCAGTTCTACAGAATCATTCACAAGGCAAACGTCGCGCAGTTCTAAGAAATCTCTCTCGCGAGTTACACGTCAGCATTCATGAAGTACACATTACGCAATTCAACAGAATCTCTCGTGTCGTAAAGTTAGTTACAAAATGTGAAATACGCGAATTAATAGTGCACGGCAAATAAGTGATTGTAGTTACATTCGAAAATATAACAGTTTCAGTCAGGCGTGTATCAAGATTAAATATGTGAAATTAATTAAGTGTGACGACAATAAAAGTGTAAAAACAAATTCTTTTATCAGTGTTATCTTTTAGTAACAACTCCTTTCCGTTTACACACCCTGTTCAAGAGATATTTGCTGGACTGAGTAATAATAGCTAGCCGGAGGACAAAGAACCCAAAATTCAAAATAGTAAAACAATAACAGGCGCCAGCAAATAAGATAACACGACAGAATACCGCGACAGTTGCACTACTGGCAACGCTCAAGGTGCTGCTATCCGATAAGCATTTAATTACAGACAGTTAACAAGGTAAAACCTTTTTGTACAAAAACTCAGAGTTTTGAAATTACAGTGTGGTCGACAAAAACAGTCGTATGCAACTTGGCCATAATGGTAATTATGACGCTCGTATAAAAATTATGAAACGAGCGGTAGCGAAAATATACTCGTACTATTAATGGCGTAAGCACACTAAACATCTGATCTCTGCACGTGATCGTGTATGCACACATGCAAATATAGCTCATGATTTAAAATCGTCTTTTAATTAATCTCTATAACTGTTTTGATGGCAAATGGTACTTCTGACATTTCTTTGTTTCCTGTATTAGAGCAATCAGCGACACTCCTGTGTTCATTTCCTCTCCAGCTACCGTTTTAACGGTAGCCTGTGTTCTACCTGCCCCACGGGCCCCCAATTTCCGACAGTAATATATAACATAACGAAGAAAGAAAAAGACAGGTGGAGTACGAATACAACACTCTCCTCTTTGAACCGTTGAGGCTTGTTATCGAAAATTCTTGTAAATGTCGATTTTTAGGATTTTTGCGCGTTAATAAACTTTGCTCTTTGTATATTAATATGTCGAATTTATTTTCAGCTAGTTGTACTTTAAACGTTTGCCATGTGACCAATTAAATGACAGTTTTAAAGGTAAAAAATCATTCCTCAAACATTAAAGGTAATCTTTATCATAGTGCATTTTTCCCAACACATGTGAATGTTCAAATGTTGCTTGCGGTGCAAATTTCGACGAATTAGTATTTTTGCGCCATAGATTCCTAAAATAATAACAAATAAAAGCTATCAGTTGAATTTTTTAAGCAAGCAAAATTGATTCTATATACCCCTAAAACAACAATATATGAATAAGTTATTTATCATTTTTTACAGTAATACTTATTCCGTTTAAAATTTTTGATAACTACACCCAATCTTTTTTGTATCGTTAAAAAACATTTTTTTTTCTAAAAAATTATTTCATGCATCTGTCTAAAAATTTGGAAATTAGTTGTATATAATGGTCCTGCGCCGTGGCGCAGTGGGCTGAAGCGTGGTGCTCTGGTTCCCGGCTACCCTTGGGGATGCGGACATCAAGTCCCGGGTATAGGACCGGTGCCCACTCAGCATCGTGAGGAAAATGAGGAGCTGCGATAGATATCGATATAACATAGATCGTCACGACATGAGTCAAAACCAACGCATCTACAGACTCCAGAGAGCATTCGCCTCCGCTTTAAAAATTCTAACAGAGAAATTAACGGAGACAAAATCATCATAGGTGATTAAAACAGCGATAAATTCTCGAGTCATGAAGTAACGATTTTGTAATCAAGAGTGGCATTTATATGGCTATTTCACGAATAAACTGGAGCGATTTGCCCAAAAAACATGATTATGATAATATACTAATAAAATATTTACCTGCAGTGTAAACGTGTAGTTTGAAAACAATCGGAATCATATGGTAGCACTTAATTTGTTTGATCAGAGCAACGTGATAATTTAAAAGTATCAGTTAAAGGTAGTAAATAATGGTCAGAAAAGCCCAGAATTTATTTTTTACCACTGTTTGTCACTTTTCACCTGTTAGTTTCACACGTTACCAGACCGATACGGGTGGTTGAGGTCGTTTAGTCACGAATTCCTGAACAGAAGTTCTCATTTTCGAATCCCACCAGATCTTCCTCATTAGATTACCGAGCGGAATGGCTCAGGCGTTACCGTCAGAGGCTCGCATTTGGGAAGTCCAGTGTTCGTTTCCAGTTTTACAGGTCACCTTGACCTTGGATTATTTCTTGGGTTTCCAGATCGTTAGCCGAATGCTGCGAATGGATATATAATACCACAAATTTTCGTGTCCCTGATTTAGTTTACTTTCAACTAGCAGGGTTAAGTGGAAGGTGATGTGCGCCGTATGCGATGGATATGCTTTGAGGATAGACAGCGTGAGAATCCCATATTCTATGCAGAGTTTATACAGAGTTATTAAAAAATACGGAACAGATTTAAATATTTATTTCTAATGAATGACAATAGGTGACGACACATGCGATACGTCATTGAAAGAGAAAAGTTCAAAATTTTATTATCAATTGTACATTTTTATGACGAGGCGGCTCGTTGTTGAAGTTACAACGAAATGCACGCTGATGAAACAGTGGATTCACTCTTTACATAATGCAGCACACAAAACGACTTTTCCTGTGGCGTCGCCATTTTCTCGTAAACAAACACAAAGCCGCTGTAGGCACTGAATGGAACTAATAGGTGTGACTTACAACTTTAAACTTACCTCTATTCAATGATATGTCGTATGTGTCGCTATTTATTGTCGTGAACTGAGTAAACACACTGTACTAAAATATACAGGGTAAACACCTAATGTTCAAAATATCGACCAAGTTTTCACAAAACAATTGACGTTGTTACTATGAATGTATTGGGTTTTCCTGACTGACGTTTTTTCAAAAGATAAATAACAAAAGAGATCAAAAACTCAAATAGATATTAAGCTACTTAACGAGTTTTTGTATCTTGTTTGAAACCTGTTTGTAGCTTGACTAAAGGATCCAGTGATCAGGACTGGTCTTAAATTGCCCAAATATGCTCACAAGCTTGGCAGAACAGAATGAAGTTCTGCATATCTGGGAGTTAGGTCACTTTGGCAATGAGGGAATTGAAAAAGCTGATGAACTATCACGGAAAAGAACAACTTTATAGTTTATTGGACCGGGAGATCCGTGGTCCAAATCCCGGTGATGACATTTCTCAATTATCTGATTCCACCTTTCCAACCTTGCTCAATACATGGCTTGTGTGGAAGATCAATTAATATTAAACACAATGTGTACATATGGTTGCATCTGAATTACGTTTTCACAAGTCTTTTGTTAATATGCTTAGTGATTGAGTTCTGCTTTCAAACTTCACTAAATGGTATTTGGGGCATGGTTTGTTGCATAGTTTACACATGCAGTCCTCCTTGGGGTCGTGATATGATCCATTTATCTTCCCATGGAAGTCATGGGGGTGAAACATGCGTACAGATGGCGGAGTTGAAAGTTCGGTCCTTTCATCGCTTCTGTTTCCATTATTTCGTTCGGGACCTCCATGGCTTTGTTCTGTCTCTCCTCCATGACGGTTTTGTATGCTTGCGTCTCTGGAAGATCGAAGCATTGGGTGGTATTAATAAAAGCGAACCATGACTTAAAACTCGCAATTACTGAGCTCACTTCCGTATTAATAAAACGCAACAACTCAAGCTTAGCGTGACCTTTGACTTATCAGCGACTCAACCCCTCCTCCTAACGAGTCACGGCTCTAGTCGTGGTATTAATAAAACGGAACTGTGACTTCACTTTAAGAGCCATGGCTTACGATTTCTTAAGCCACCTCAGTAGCTGTCTCAAACCTGAAGGCGATGGCTCAGTTGCAAGCGAACGTCAACCTGAGAAAAGAAAAACACTATAAAATGCGCTAGGATTCTGAAGACTATAATTATAAACAGCTTTATAGATTTGAGAAAGAAAACGTGAGGTGGCTCGCCCAGCATTTCCTTCCAGAAACTGTGGAGGCAGGAGGAAAGGCCCTTACTAGAGATGGAAAAATGAGAATATTTCTACGTTGCATAGGGGACCGCGGATTCCAGAGGACTTGGGCGTTTCACAAGGTACAGTTTAAATATATTTTGGAAAGTTTCTTCTGGCATTAAACAAAAATCTAGAAACTGGATCAAATTTCCAGCAACCACTGCAGCACTACAAGCTGCTAAATTTAAATGGCAGCGTTATTTTACGTTATTGCAACCTCTCAAAAACAGCAAAACGTTTTGTAGCCTTGAATTATTTCATAAAACAGAGCTTTACTAGTAGCATCAATAAACTGGAGAATAGTCGAAAGTCGCCCTTACTATTCTTACCTATTAACGAAACTAATGGATTAGATCTAAAAACTTGTTTTCGCAGTTTTTCAGGGCTATAGGCTTGTTGCCTGTCCTTCACAATTCAGTCTTCACTTTTAGCGACTTTTTATATTTCTTATTTTCTTCGCTACCTGGTTTTCTGTTAGGCCAAGATTCAGATTCTCCTTTAGTTTTCGCTGCACTTCGGTCATAGCAGAAGCCTTTTCCGCTTGTCCGCAGGCAGTTGAGATTTGCTCATCTCTTTTGGTGGTTAAGTTCACAAAAGAAGATACAAACTGATTGCTTTCTTCAGTAATTTCCGATGGATATACTGCCACACTGAATCGAATGTTTACTGCCGCTCGACAATAATGCATTTGCAATCAAGAAGAGGGGAAACACGAGTTAGAGACTCATAAATATCTTCCATGAAGAAAGATTCGTGCTCTTTATGTAGACGTAGCTATTTATTGTGAATTTTGAAATTGACAGATATCTCTTTAGGAATCTGCCTTTAACATTCTCTAGTTTCTTGAGGTTTTTCACCGTCAGGCAGCTGGCGTTATCGCAGTTGGCAGTGATAACTTTTTCAGCGTAGGGATGTCGTAAATGACTTTTGTTGCACCGTTCTGTATATGCAGAGAGGGTTCCACTTGTTTCTAGCGTTACTCCCAGGTATTTAAAGCTGGATACGAATTCGAATGTTGATGAACCGTACGTGAGATGGTCCCTCTGATATTCTTCCTCTTCTAAATTGAATTGCTTTAGTCTTTGAGCCGTTTATTTCCATGGAGTTTTCTAGTGCCCATTTCCTAATGTTCTTCATGGCTGCTTGTAGATCTTCCAGGCACCTGGAGAGGACCGCCATGTCATATGTATACGTAAGCAGTTTTACGTTTCTTAGAAAATAAAATTAATTATGGTAAAACATTTATACAGAAACCATGCTAGAAAACAGCTGAAAACTTGCTTAAATGCAACAGCTTTCGGCTGTGAAAAATTACAGGACACATTGCTGTAAAAAGTACAATGGAACTGCTTCAGGGTAATTTAGACTGCAGATTCTATAAGAAAGGAACTGAAACAGCCCACTGCAGTTTTTACTTTCTCTACCACGGCATTCCACCCAAAATTCGATACTGAAATTTCGCCGGAAATACATGTTTTGAGGCCCCCTGAATAAAAAAGAATCATGCTTAGAAGAAGGCCCGTGCGTGTGTCTGTGAACAGCGTAACTCCAAAACTGTTTACCCTCTGATGTAGGACTTACAACCCTCAGGACTTACAAGCGGGTGCCTGGAGTCAGAGGCCTGTCGAGCAGTAAACACTTTGGATCGGATAGATTATCCAGGATGGGTGATCAGCCCAATGCTTGGTATGATAGCGAGGAAGGAGGTGATATGAAATGGTGGTGAAATGGATGAAAAGAAAGGTGATGATGGAGCAGTTGGTGGAATGAATGACGGGGGAAACCGGAGGACCAGGAAAAAACATATGCGGGTACCTGGGATTGAACCCGGCCGACTTGGTGAGAGGCGAGCGGTTTAATTCCTCGGCGCCGCTATAAAAGATATTTACATGACATATAAAATGTACATCTTGAATTTTCTGGGAATTGTCTGTGAAGTCCTTTTCATTCGGAAGTAATTTTGTATAATCTTGTATAACTGGTAAACGTTAAGCGATAGACGAAAACGTACTACACAAGAAATGAAGATCCCTTTAAAACACAATTTATTTCATATAAGTTCTTTTTTGTGGCATAAACCATTTCTGAGATATCCGTTATTAAAAGTTCGAACCATTCTTTCCTTGGTCATTCTCTAAGTCCTGTTAACATTCAGTTGTTTCTGGCGATTGCATGGCCAGCATATAGCGTCTTGTTCTTAAACATTTGACTATAGCTATTCCCTTTGTATCTATAACAAAATGTGTAATGCAGCTAGTTCTGCAGTCATCAGTTGAGTGCAAAAAAACGTGCCGATGCTTTTGGTTACTTTTAGTGTTTTAGATTCTTGAATGTTGACAGAATCTCATCATCATTTGTGTTCCGCGCCCGCCTTAGGTGAGCTTTCCTTCAATTGGTTTTAATTGTAGTCGATACGCTAGCATTACCCTATGAAGAAAGGTCAGGCCTAGCTCGGCGATGAAAGGGGTAGAGAGTCGGTATATGTCACCTGAAGGGTTAAAACAATATGCCTCCCAAAGACTGTCCATACTAGCCCCTGAATGAGTCCGGTTCTTATTGGTTCGGCATTCAAGCATTAACCTGTATAACTGAATGAGGGATGGAAGGCGCGGCAGAGGCGTGTTAATTTATTGATAGTCAACTTAAACCGCGGTTCCTAATTTTCCTTGCACCCCACTGTACAATTATGTGCACAATGAAAATGAGGATACTGTCTCTAAGTTCACAACTACTTTTTAACTACAATGTACAACCTACGACGGAATGCATTTAAAGTTTGACATCCCCTGACAGCAATGAACTCCAGAGCATAGGAACCTTCACAGTGATGAGTATAGGGATGTTAGGTGAAGTGGTAGACAATGAATGTTTCTACGGTCAATTAGGTGGAGTTATGACAACCCGTTATAGGATCGTAACGACGTACTTCGTATGCACGTATTATGAGCCAGCTGTAATTTACGTGACGGACCAGATCTTAAATCTGAGGAAGAAATCGCAAACATCGAAGTGGAAAATCACCATTGTTTGTGTCAAGTCTTTCTTAAGTTTCTAAGCAGGGGCTAAACTCCTGTGAGGCCTCAGTTCGCAGAAGACACATTATTACTTCTTCTTATTCTTTAACTGGCTACCTTCCTCTTTGTAGGAATTACACCCCATGGTAGGGGTAATTTTTGAGAGTTGTAGCGCCTTATAATTTTCGTTGGGTTCTACAAAATAAGCTAGAATTGAAAATAACGATAGCGGAAATGTTTGAAATTTGGTGGGTAACATGACTTTTACCAGTTTCTGAAACCCTAACATACCAATTTTTATCAAAATCGTACCAAAAATACTCCTTGATAGCAAAGTTCAATAAAATCACAGTATAACTTGATGATATTACATGATAAACAACTGTTGAGGAGCAAACAAACTCTGAATCATGTCATATCCAGGATGGGTGATCAGCCCAATGTCTGTATGGGGATGAAAAAGAAGGAAATGAAATGCAATGATGAAAGGGATGATATGATAATTCCCGGATCAAATTATCCAACCCAGCGAAGAGGCAAACCGCGAAAACAAATCCTTCCTTGAGATTGGTCAGCCCCGGGGGTGAAGATATGTTACTTTTGGGGAAATGTTTTTATAGTAGGAGATTCTGAATCGATATCTGTTGGTAAAGGATGAATTGGTATTAAAACCATACAGGTAGCAGTAAGCCTCTCTGGAGTAAACGCCGGAAGATCCGGTGTGCGATTGTTGGGAGCAGAAACACTGGTTTCTTGACAGCCCAGGGAGTTCAACAGGTCAAGCCATCGCGACGACAGCGATCCAGTGTAACAATCTATCATCACAAGGCATTAGCACCTACACTTTTTAGTAGGTACCTTACATGGTGTGTGTCCATTTGGTTGCCACTGCTGATCCGATGTCGTATTGATTTTTATCGACTGCACTCTACTTGCGAAATGACTCAGCAGCTATAGGTATAGTAGTTACCCCCCTCGGCCCCCATCCCCTCCCTGTGTGTACACAGCCGCTGCCCCTCCTCCCCTCCACTTGGGCTGCTTGCCCTCCCCATGCTGTACCGGTTCCCTGGATACTAGCATGCTTGTGTCAACAATGCTTTTGCCTGCTGCTGACGCTCCGACCGATGGTGGCAAGCAGCAATCCCTGCAAAATCGAGAAGGCAGGACAGCCTCCACGGAATGAATACCTTGCAGCTTCATGGCAAACAATGGAGGTAGTATGACGTGGCCTCTAATTAGTGTTCTGCTCCTATTATCGTCCGCACAGCAGTGATTCTGCTTATACGCCCAAGGACCGACTTACGCTTTGTCATAACCCACGGCACTAGCTCGTTGAATCATCCCAAGATACGGGGATGCACACCCTGCCTCCCAACTCGAAACAATATTTGCTGACAGAATGGCTGCACGTCTATTTTTGTGGCTTATTCTGAGGGACCCCCTAATCCTTTCTGTAATTACACGCCAATGATTGGGTAAATGAATATCACGTCGGGCGAAACGAAGCAGAGAAGGTGTATAACTACCCCTTATTTGATTACTTTCCCGTGCTGGTATTGCATGGATGCATTCCAAGCAGTAAGGGGTTGAAAATAAGGATAGGGGAATTTCTAGCCTAAAGTTTTCACTTCCATCTAAAGCGTGCGTCTAAATTTCTATCCAGGCAGCTCAAAATTATAAATTAGGGGTTTAAAAATACTGAAGCTTTAGGTTGTCCTATAATTTCCGCCAAGGAAAAAAAATTGGAGATACTATATTGGTTTGAGTAGCTGTTTGGAAGTTGTAAAGTAACCTAACAATACTAATACATTAAACAGATCGGATTTTTCGTAGTGTTCTACAAAATTAAGTAATTTTTTTTTGTCTAGATAGGCCCAGGATGTTGATTTGTATGCTACGAATTAAAAATAAAAATTTTTGGAATATGGTGAGTAACTTATGACTTTTGTCAGATTCTGGAACCCTATCATACCAATTTTTCTCAAAATCGTACCAAAATACTCCGTAACAGCAAAGTTCATAAAATCTGAGGCAAACTTAATGATATTAACATCATATAAACCTACATACAACAATTTTTATGCCCTCATATGGACTGAAACTCAATCATGTTTGTAATAAAGTACCAAAAAAAGTAAGATTGGAATTCGTGACCAAGTTTAAATCTCTCCTAAACCGTAGAGTTCTATTTGGGCGGGGGAATTTTATAGTCTGTGTCCATCCGGAAAAAGTGAATTTCAATGGGGAACCCTACACGCATACATTTCCTTTCTTTATAATGTTGTCATAAAGCTAACAAGGAACACATTTATCCATAAATAAAATTATCAAATTTCATTATATGACCAGATCAACTGACTCTAAGGAGCACATAGACTTCTCTACTACATACATATCTATAGCATATCGAAAAGAAAAATATGTCATGCCTCTGGGTCATTAACAGAACCCTAAGCCATACTAGTACTGTGTTGTTCATACCTAAAAATCTGATGTGTTGCACTGACATGACTTCCTCTACTCTTGTACAAACTATTTTTACAAACGCTTATTCTCCATATGCTTCATGTTAATCGAAATGCTAATCTTATTGCTAATTTTCTTGTAGATGCAAGGGGAATTGCTAGGCTTTAGGCTATAATCAAATATTTTAAGAGTTGGTTGCTATTTGGAGTATTCCATTCTCTTTGCATTACCAGGAAAAAAAAGGAATAACGAATTTGGAAAATTTAAGGTAATAACAAGCAATATCTCGAAAATGGTCCACTCAACAACAAAAATGTATATGACATACATTGTGTATTTTAACGCGATCTACATTCTTTGTGTAGTAAAATTTTGTCTATCTCTTATGGTTTACCAGTTATGCAAAAGTCGTTCACAATGAAGAATACTTTTAGAGACATTCCCAGAAAATTCGAGATATACATTTCATTTGTCATGAATATATCTTAAACATATGATATTTTATTCAAATTCGTTAGGGCCATTTTTGAGAAAATTAAAATTTTCGAAAGATTTTCCAAGTAAAGGGTAGTCTGGGGTGGGGGATTTTCTCGAAAACCTTCGTGTCACATCTCTGAAAGATACTGAGCCTAAATACCAAGTTTGGTGTTTATCCAACTGTTCGTTTCTGAGTTATGCTGTTCGCAGACACACACACGAACATGTTTCCAAAATTTTTTTTTTGATTCAACAGGTCTCAAAACATGTATTTCCGGTGAAATCTCGGTATCGAATTTTTGGGTGGAATACAATACTTCCCCTACTTACTATACGTAGTAGAGAAAGTAAAAAAGTATGGATTATTACAACTTCTGAAAAAAATGTATCTAATGTGTTATAATCGCATGACGTTCTCTACACCTAGCATTTATTTTCACGTACCTATATATTCTACAGTTTACAAAGGAGCAGAGTGCTACTCCGGGGTGAAGGGACAGCGGAGTTTATGCATTAGTGTTCACAGTTTGTTTTCTACTGCGTGTCGTGTTGCCAATCGTAGCTGAATTCCGCTGCTCCAAATGTTTGGTTGGTAACTCTGACTGTGTGTATGTGTTTGCATGAAGAGAGTAGGAAATAATTACATATACTGTACTGCAAGCGTCTAGATATTTTATGCTTCTTCCATGAACTTCACTGCACAAAGAACATCCACTTTTCACCAGTTAGGTATCGTTCATACAGATTTCTGCTGTTAGTGGCACGTTCTGCAATGTGTTTAGACAACAGCTTATATCCCCGGCTCTTGTGGCACTTTTCCAGATTCAAATCCTGGTTGATTATGGTGTTCACAGTAGTAACAGAGATTCCTAATTACAGTGCAATGGCCCTCTGAGTTGCAGGATCTGGTCCAGAGGCATGGGTCTTCACCTTCCAAATTATCTCCGGGGTGCGACTGGTGGCCGGTGGTTGATTTACCTGTTTCTTGCCCTTTGGAATAAGTCCTGATGTGGCCTTACCTTTTTCGTTGAGATCACTTTCTTGGATATTGTGGCGTATTAGTAATTTTATTGTCATTACTAGACGCACTGTTGTGCTGTATTGTTACTACCAGCCGTAGCATTGTTGTGTTTCTTTAGTAATATTTCGACTTAACGGTGTTTCCTTTCTGTGAGGGCCACGCCAAAGGGAAAGATCTGTTTGAAACTGTCTGGTGTGACGTCAGCCCTGTCTGGCTTCGGCTAGTGGGGGTAAGTTAGGGTCACTCTAGTGGAAGTGTTCGTTGGAGCCAGTTCGTGGGTGTGGCCGGTCTACGGTTTTTGTGGCATCTCCCATCATCCTGTTTCCTTTGTTCATCATGTAGAGTCGCTAAACGTTTGTGTATAAATCCCAGGTATATGAAGATAATGTGTGTTATGTAATCTCAGTGTAATGTAAAACCCACGCCTTCCCCTTAAATTTACGCACCAAGATCATGTGCCTGTTGGGGTGATCTAAATTAATAATTTTCTGGTAACCTTTTTCGCCTTCACCCCAACATGTAACAATATGGTAAAATCACGCCTCCTACGCTGCTTAATAATCTTAGAATACAAGTATTTTCCATCGGAAATGGCAATAATGTACCCTTATCAGAATGGTTCTATTCTTGACGCCATTTGATGCAGCAACAAGAGCACACAACTGAGCAAACACAGTGATACACTCATACTGCTGAACTTTCATTCGGTTCCACATGTTTCAGCGCGGAGCTATTGTGCTCGTCTGATATTATTACCATAGATCGTGAGAGTTTCAGACTGTTACGAATTAAAAACAACGTTTATGTATAAGTGTAAAGCACAGTTACTAAGTGTTCTCATAACTTATCCGACCTATGTAAAAATATGGAGGAAACATGAAATTTGAATTTTTTTATCCCCAACATTTTCAAAACCGCAGGGTAATACGACGCCTATTAGCTGATCAATAGCCATTCTTATTACGTATACACTACTTGTGTCATAGTATAACTAACCCTACTTTTTTTACTTTCCCCTAAAATAAAGTTTTAACACTTTTCAATCTTCAGTGTAAAACATTAGGATATAATTTCTTGAAATTTAGAGCACTTATTTATCTTAAGTAACAAATAATGCTACAAAGAAACTGCTATATTTGCGTAGCTTTCCAAAATAAAATATTTTAAATATATACGAAGTTTTCTTTCATTAAAGCTTAAATGGATATTTTAAAGCATTCGAAAACAAGAACTTCAAAATTTTCTTTAGAGCAGGGGTGGCGAAAATGGCTTTCTCCTGCGAGTCACTAAATATGCACCACGCGTTACATCACTTAGCATGTGAAAAACAAATACACAGCCTGTCAGAGAGGGAATAGCACCTGCGAGTCCCTTTTCCGTTTCTGCTCTAGAACATTTTTAATTTGTTTATGAGCTTCTATTTAAGTCAAATACTAAGTATTTATGGTAAAACATACCGAAACTATGAAGAAGATATTGTCCTTAAATTGGAGTTGTTTATTTTTGCTTCACATATGGACGTCAATTTGAGAAAGTGTTTTGTTGATGAAGTTTGCACCACGCTTTGAAGAAGATTTGTTTGTTACCTAATATATTTATTTAGCTCCACGTATGGACGTCAATTTTGAAGTGGTATTGTTTGTTACGTAATATGCTGCTACGTATGAGAAGCCGATTTGAAGATGTATTTTTGTTGTTACGCTCCAAGTTTAAAAGAAAATATATTAACTTTGTTATTAAACTGCTTCTTTAGATAGTATTTATGTTTATGTTTGCCACGGCTGCGTCAGTATTGTTTTTAGAGACACGTTTCTCCTAATCAGGGCGTGGTGTGACAAGAATGTAGGCTGACACAGATTTTAAGTTTTAAATCACTTCTTTTTGATTAATTCCTGTCACAAATTAAATAGCACTACACTGTTATCAAGAGCTCTGAGATTCTTTAATTTAATACTTGCACTTTTAATAACGCGTATACTTAATTTTCGTTTCACACGAATACCTAATATTTCTCTAGAGAACGCATCTTCCATCCCGTCACTACCAAGGTCTGCAGGCAACTGAACATATTTCAACCGTCTAAACCCGTAAACTTCTGTATTTCAAGTCTCTGATTGGCTAATCCTAGTCCTGCATTTTACTAAAGCTTTTTCTGGCTGTTGATTGGCTATTTTTAAACTGTCACAAAATTTACATTATTGCTGCCCTAATCATGACTAGTAGCATTCAAACTCTCAAACTGATTATTGCCTCAAGGTTACCTCATTGTTAGCAATGTTAAACTTATTATTCTCACAGCTCTTACATTATTAAATTACGTAATGCATTCTCATAACATTATTGAACAATAATATAAGCATATGCAATGACTGTTACATACATTTTACAAATTATTACATACATATTGCTTCAAGGCGGGCTGTTATTGAATTTACATATTATATAATTTAATTTAAATTATTCAAGTGTTAAAATACTGCCTCAACTATTTCATTTAGCATCTGCGCATTCCTTTCTATTCCTTTCCTAATGTGCGTAATAAATGGGTGGTGGTGGTTTTGAAAATTAGATTAGTGAATCAACTCTGGCCTCCATACTGTTAGAAGGTGGTCATATATTAAAATATGTTGTAGGTAAAAAGTATAAGAAAGCAGGATTATCACAATTCTTCCTTTACATACGCTTTAAATTTTAAATATAATAGCCAGACATACTTTCTTCCTATTCTGACCAAATATAAATAATAGGCAGCTTCTTCCATTTTGCAGAAATGTAAATCATTTAATTACATTTATTCATATCCGCGGTAGTGGCGAATTATATCTATACGTGTGATAAAACCGACCGATAGTTTTTCTAGTAATTTACCGATGTTAATGTGTAAACCAGGCTATCTTTAAGCCAGAAAAGTGTTTTCAAGGTGTATGTAGGTAATTATGTGCGCACACGTGTGTACGTTACTCTCTCATTCCAGAAAGTTGTCATCCCTGAACCAGTTTTTCTACTCGATATGTAATATACCTTGGATTCCATTAAGGGAATGAATGAATACATGACCAGGTAACGGAGGGAACATCTCGCACCTAAACCCAACGCGGGTCTTTTATGCTTACCACCTCCAGGAGGAACGGACGAGGTGATGGAACCGCAGGCAGGCCGGCCGACAGAGATGCGCAGATGTCCCTAACGACTATAAGCTTGATGATCTGGTTACACTGACGGGCTGCTCAGAAAAGGTGTCCCTCCGGCGGAATAGAGTTCGACTTTGAGAAGAACTTTCCAAAGTGCAAGCATCTGCTCCATTTGTCCGACTCCGACTGACCTGCAAGGCTCCTAAATGTACGTGAAACATGAAATGATAGAAAATGAGGGGAGGTCAATTCATGGTAGAAGAGAAACCGTCCCAGAATTTGCCTAGCCAACCAGGGAAAACCACGAAAACCACATTTTCAGAGTGGCTAGCCCCAGGAATCGAACCCAGGACCTCCAGAATGTGAGCGTCACACGTTACCGCAGCCATCTTACTCGAGAACAACTACAATATTCTCATTACTTATTAAATTATCGTCAGAATTCGGTGTTTGAAAGGGTGGACACCCACAAAAAGCTAGTGGGGAACTATGGGCTGAAGAAAAGTTACATCACCCTATAAGTACAAGCACCAATCAGGGAATTGGTGTGTTCTAAAAGAATTGGATCCTTTCGGTTCGCTTTCCGTGTTTTCTTCTGTCTGGACTGGACTGGACTGGACTAGTGAACGGAGGGCACACCTAGTACTGCAATCCTCAAGGGATCCACTGTGCATAAACCCGCGGGAGGAACCGTTGAGGTGAGGGAACCACAGGATACGCACGGGTTGCAGAGCGCAAGTGGACAGAGACGCGCAGGGTTCTCTAATAGCTCCATGCTTGACCACCCGGCCATGGAAGGACCGTTCGGAGACATCCCTCCACTGGGACCGAGGAAGCGCAAGCCCCTGCGACATCTACCCGACACCGAACGAGTCACAGCCCCGGAGTCAACCTGAAACATGAAAGGGAAAAGAAATGAGAGGAAATAGAGGAGAGCCCTGGTAGAATACACCAACCCAACATTCGCATTTGTCATCTCGGGAAAACTACAAAACTCCAGGGTCAGAGTGGTCGGTCACCGGGAATCTAACCCAGAACCTCCCGAATGCGAGCCTCACACGTTACGGCAGAGCCATCTCTGACGGTTATCAAAACGAGGAAAGTGTGGCACTTTGAGAGCTGATCCTTTCACATAAGAGACAATTATTCAGTTGGTGTATGGTGGAGACGGCAGATAACAGCGCCTTGTGACTTCGCACATGGATCGTAACGATTCTGCTATAATGAAGTTTGTTTTCAGTGGCTGTGAAAGCTTTGTGTAGAAACATTTCGAGGTTTGAAATTGGATTCACCATAGAGGTTCAAAATGGACATCCGTTGTTTTACCAGCTGTATCCTTTATCTCTTTTGAAAATAGTGCTTTAGAAATGTTTGCTGGGTTTGTTGAATGGGTGAAATGCTGTTGGTCCAGTTTCTAAATGCCTTTCATTCTTGTCGTAGACAATGAAGTCTGGCTGCTACTGAACTAAGCTTTTTAGTCTGGAATGTTCACATTATCCCGCTGTTTTATAAGCGGAATATCTTCACTGTCTTGTACATTCAGTACGGATACATGATTACAGTATAAATACCTGTTAACCCGGAATGTATCTTTATATCCGAATATATCAATGATAGAATGCATCATTGGCATAACTTACATTAGGGCTATTCTGAAAACAATCCTTTGCAGAAATAGCTACATTACACATTTCGTTATTCATACAAATGGAACAGTGATAGGTAAATCTTTAAGCACTGGACGCTATAGTTGGCCTTAAAATTCCATATAGTTTCCATGACATCGCGAGAAACAACTGAAAATCGACAAGACTTAGCCATTCTTTTTAAATATTGAACAATTGGAAGCATTAATAACGAATATCTTGGAAACGGCTATGCACAAAAAAGTTATTTAAAGTAAATTGTGTTTACCACTTATATAAGGTGCCTTCCGAATGAAGAGGAATTCACAGGTATTCCCGGAAAATTCAAAATATGCATTTTATTTTTCATGTAAATATTTTTAATATATGGTGTTTTAATCAAAATCGTTGAAGTCAAACATTTCGAATGAAGGTCCATGTAAAGGATATTTTGGGGTGGGGGCTTTTCTTGAAAATTGTTGTGTTGAATCTTTGGAAGGTACTGAACTTAAATACCAAGTTTTATATTTATCCGACTTTTATTTTTTGAGTTATGCTGTTCACAGACACGCACACCGACGTTTTTATTCAGGGGGCCTCAAAACATGTATTTCCGGTGAAATCTCGGTATCGAATTTTTGGGTGTAATATCCTACCTTCTCTACCTACTAGGTACGTGGTAGAGAAACTAAAAAAGATTCCCTACAAAATAAAACGTGGCACAGAATGTAGTACACACATTAACACGCAATTTTCATAAATGACTCCAACGCCTATGTCCGGAAAATCTAAGTTTATTCCTCACTTGTTTAATATTGTAATATAAACTAAAAATATGATGTGCTACATTCACATGAATTTGACCACCCACCATCGTTTGTCATATAGCTACTACAAATTATTCTTACGAAAGTTTATTTTTCTATCCACTTCATGTTTATCGAAAGAAACCTTTGCAGAAAAGTTTTGTTATAGGTACAAGGGTGATACAGAAAGCGGAATGGATAGTCAGATGTTGCTACATGGCCTTGAAGTTCTAGACTTTCCATGGCATCGTTAGAAACAGCCGAATAGCGACAGCATTTTAAAACATGACAAGTGCTGAAGAATTCAGAGCAATAATAGTTGATCTCTAGGATATGGTAGATGGCATAGAAAAAGTTACCTGAAATAAATTGTATGCTTTAAAGAGATCTGCATTTTTCGTGCAGCAAGCTTTTGTCTATATTTTATGGTTTACCCGTTATAAAAAATTATATGAAATTACCTCTTATTCAAAGGCAGTTCCCAGAAAATCCAGTATATCCATTTTATTTGTTATGTAAGCATCTGAAATATTCATTCATTCATTCATTCATTATCTGTTTACCCTCCTCTTGTGTCTGAAATATGTGACATTTTAATTAAAGCTCTTGGTGCCACTTTTAAGAAAATAAAAAATTAGAAAACATTTCCATGTATCACCAGTTTGGGGTGATTTTCTTTTTAAAAATTCCTCGGTATCTTTTTTGGAAGATGAAATAATAAATAACAAATATAATAATCCCGTGGCGCTACAGCCCATAAAGGGCTTAGACCGGCCAACCCGACTGCTGGCCTCACGCCCACAAACGCACGGCAGAGGTGGGCGATAATCCAATAGATACGAGGAGGGATGTGGCCAGCATCACGCATCCGCCATCCAGACTGTTGGCCTCCGTGGCCCTCATTTTCCTCACGATGATGAGTGGGCACCGGTCCTATACCAGGGACTTCAAATACGTACCCCTATGGGTGGGACACAGGGCTCCACGTTCTAGTCCACAGTGCAGGACTTCTTTGAAAGATACTGAACTCAAATACCAGCATTTAGATTTTTTTTACTTTCCCTACTACGTATAGTAAGTAGGGGAAGTATTGTATTCCACCTAAAAATTCGATACCGAGATTTCACCGGAAATATATGTTTTGAGGCCCCCTGAATCCAAAAAAGGCATTTTTGGAAACATGTCCGTGTGTGTGTCTGTGAACGGCATTATTCAGAAACGAACAGCCGGATAAACACCAAACTTGGTATTTAGGTACAGTATCTTCCAGAGATGCCACGAAGGTTTTCAAAGAAATCCTCCCACCCCAGATTACCGTTTACATGGAACATTTTTCTAAAATTTTAATTTTCTCAAAAATGGCTCTAACGATTTTGATAAAAATATCTTATTTTTAAGATATTTTCATGACAAATGAAATCTATATCTCGAATTTTCTGGGAATGTCTCCAAAAGTATTCTTCATTGTGAACGACTTTTGCATAACTGGTAAACCATAAGAGATAGACAAAATTTTACTACACAAAAATTGTAGATCGCGTTAAAATACACAATTTATCTCATATACATATTTTTGCTGAGTGAACCATTTTCGAGATATTGCTTGTCATTCGCTTAAATTTTCCAATACTTACACTTTTTCTCAAATTCGTCATTCATTTTTTTTGTCCTGATAATGCAAAGAGAATGGAATACTCCACATAGCAACCAGCTCTTAAAATATTTGACTATCGCTTAAAACCTACCAATTCCCCTTGCATCTACAAGAAAATTAGCAATAAGATTAACATCTCGATATCTCGATTAACATGAAGCATATGGAGAATAAGCGTTTGTAAAAATAGTTTGTACAAGAGTAGAGAAAGTCATGTGAGTGTAACACATCAGATTTTTAGTTATATTTCACGCACACACAGATGACCTCAAAACATGTATTTTAGGTGAAACATCCACTTGGATTTTTTTTGGGTGGAATGCAATATGTATTACACACAGGTGGTAGAGAAAGGAAAAGGGTATTTAGTAAAAGTATTTTTAAATTGGTATATATACGACATTGAGATACTGAGACATAATATTTCAGTATATTTCTACGGTATATAATTAATTCTGAATTCATTCCTCCAAGTTAAAGCCTCAGGCTTCCTAAAAATGCGTCTTTATTTCAGATGACTGAAAAATTCAATCTCCTTGTGGTTTACCGGGAAAAATGCGAGTCAGCTGGAGAATTTAATGGCGTGCCGGCATGTTGCCATGGTAGCTCAGTGGTTAGAGCAACCGGACGGAGACCGGGAGATCCGTGGTTCAAATCCCGGCTATGGCATTGAATTTTTCAGTCATCTTATTCTACATTTCCAACCCTGTCCAACACACGGCTTGTGTGAATGAACAATTAATTCCATTAATTGACCTAATAGTGGTTGAAACTAAAAGCCCGGGACTTAAGTACTTACAAAGAATGTAAGTCGCCATTGGGTATGACATCTCAATACAATTTGAGATCTCCTTGTGGTTTACCGGGTAAAAAAAAATTCGAGTCAGCTGGAGAATTTAATGACGTGCCGTTATGTTGCCATGGTAGCTCAGTGTTTAGAGCAACCGCAAGGAGACCGGGAGATCCGTGGTTCAAATCCCGGCTATGGCATTGAATTTTTCAGTCATCTGATTCTACCTTTCCAACCCTGTCCAACGCACGGCTTGTGTGAAAGAATAATTAATTCCATTAAAAAAGTAGGTCTATTTTTTAGTTTTTAATTCATAAATTTGCTTCGGGTATTAATTTTGCTAGATATTTTTATCAATAGAAATTCGTAAATGTTGTCCAAACCAATAGTATTACAGAAAGGATAATAGCCATACGTTATGAATATCAAGCCAGAACATTTGCATTAAAACTGGACCGTAACAGATACGCAAGGAGTTTACTTATTGAGCGTTTCAATACTGTTAATGCATATTTTAAAATTTCAGAGTGCAAAAACGTATTTGCATTGGCTTATCTGTTGAAATGTGGAATTGAATTAGCTTGTCATTTTTAGACAAAATCCCAGTCCCCGTGTCCTTTAGTACCCATCGCTTTGATATGCTTCCCTTGTGATATAATTCATGTACTAGAGTTATCAACAGCAGTGTACTCAACCAACGCTGATATACAGAAACGTTGAACGAATCCAAGATCTCGAATAGCCGGTGATGAACCTTTGGCCGTTTTTATGCAGAACAACGAATTCTCTTTTGCGGTAACTTTTTAAATATTCACTTGCTTAACAGACTGTCCTGGTGTCCATCTATTACGAGTATCACCTTGCATCTCAACCCAATGCGGATGTTTGTGCTCACCCCCAGGAGAAACGAGGCTAGAGGCCACAGGCAGGCCGACCGACAGCCGCGCAGAGGACCGTAACCACTTCAAGCTTGATGATCCGATCACACCGGCGGGCTGCTGAAATAAGGCTTCCCTCTGGCGTATTATGGGAGAACTGGACCCACCAGAGGCGGCTCAGAGAATGCTACCGTCTGGCTGAGTCGAGAAGAACTTTCCAACGAGCAAGCATCTGCGGCATCTGTCAGACACCAACCGACACTGTACAGCCCCTAAACCTATGTAAAACATGAAATGATAGGAAATGGGGGAAATGAAATTCGTGGTAGAAGAGAAACCACCCCAACATTCGCCTTGCCAACCAGAGAAAACCACAATAAATGGTCAGAGCGATGGCCCCAGGATACGAACCCAGGACCTCCAGAATACGGGCCTCGCACGTTACCACAAAGCCATCTCGCTCGGTACGGTGCGCTTGTGCAAATCTTTTGTGAAATTTTCAAATTCCTTAATTCTTAACCACTTGTTTTGAAAGTTAAACCTCTCCTAGGAAGGTTGTCTTATAAATTTCTTAAAGTTTCATGTAACTACCGCAAATAATTTAAAAATTAGAAAGGTAGAATCAGACGACTGAAAAATTCAATGCCATCACCGGGATTTGAGCCACGGATCTCCCGGTTTCCGCCCGGTTGTTCTAACCACTGAGCTACCGTGGCAACATGCCGGTACGCCATTAAATTCCCCAACCGATTTGCATGTTTTCCGTTAAATCACAAGGAGATATCAAAATATATTGAGATGACATACCCCAATGGCGACTTACAATGCTGTAAGTACTTTAAGTCCCGAGCTTCAGAGTCTTGACCACTAGTAAGTCAATTAATTCCAACTTAAAAATTATTAATTATTATGTAAAAAATGGTCGTTCCCACGTGCCAAATTATTTATGTTTTAGTAATAAAATTTGTCCTGGCATTACCAAAAGATGTTGCTAATGCACTCAAATTGGCCTGTTTTCTATATTTGTTTAACTTCAAACAAAACAAATGCACAGCATTTTTACTTAATCCATGATTTATGTAATATAATTTTTTAATCGCTCATGCGCTTAAAAATGGGATAATTGAAGCTATTGTTTGATGTTCCTGGCTTGCAAATTTCAGTAAGATTGGTGAAAAATTTGCATCCCGTGAAACATTGACCAAAGTTCTCCTGAAGAACAGCCCTAATTGGTCACAATATCACAGAATATCTATCTATAGACTCCAAACTATTAGAAAATGATAAAAACAAAACATTGGAAGTTTTGGCATTTTTAACCCAGAATCTTATTATAGGGTTGTCTTGAATAGCAAGATGTATTAATTAAATGAGAAAGTGTTAGATTGAACTGACAATGCACATAGAGAGAGGGAAAAATGACTTTTCGGAAGATGAATAACCTTGCTGTGCTTCGACTTTGAGTATGTTTTTTTCTGCTTCGTCAATGGCGCACGGTAGAAAACGTAGGATGACATTCTTCAGATACACAAAGTAAAATAAAAGAAAAGGGCATGCCGATGATGATAAATTGCTATAATAAACAGAAAAAAAATGTTAATGCTTTCATAAATATAGCCGCATGGATTTATTTAACCCTGAGTGACCAAAAGGATGAAAACATAAGCTACATTCACCGTTATACAATGACACGCATCTGATTTCCCTCTCAGTTTCAGATACCGAGAGTGGATACAGAAGAAATAGCATTGAGTTCTCTCAGTGGTTATGGTTGCTATAGTGCGGCCGGAATACCTTGCTGAATGCACAAACCAACTGTTTTTCCTCCATGCAGAGGTAGAGTATATTTGGAAACAATCGATACTGGCCATTACCGATGGGTTGACGCCAATAGCACACTGATGTAGACAATCAGCGCTGCAAGTCCAAACTCGATCAAGTTCGATTAATTCTTGCGGGCGGAGAGGAGGAAGCCGTTTGCTTTCGCTGTTGTGTGAACAAACTTTTGAACTATGTGTAAGAACATGCAGGAAGTGGGGTATTTCGCTGCAAAGTTAGTTACAGTGAAAGTAGAAGCAGCTATTTGTGTTTCAGCCAACAAAATGCCGACTATTATCCAACTTCGAGATTTATTACGTAATTTTAGAAATCACATCTTTGTGTTTTTACTTTCTCTACTACGTATAGTAAGTAGGGGAAATATTGCATTACACCCAAAAATTCGATACCGAGATTTCACCGGAAATACATGTTTTGAGACCCCCTGAATCCAAAAAAGGCATTTTTGGAAAACATGTTCGTGTGTGGGTCTTGGGTCTGTGTGTGTGTGTCCCTTAACAGCATAACTCAGAAACGAACAGTTGGATAAACGCCAGACTTGGTATTTAGGTTCAGTATCTTCCAGAGATGCGACACGAAGGTTTTCAAGAAAATCCCCCCACCCCAGATTACCCTTTACATGGAACATTTTTCGAAAATTTTAATTTTCTCAAAAATGGCTGTAACGATTTTCATTAAAATATCATATGTTTAAGATATTTTCATGACAAATGAAATGTATATCTGGAATTTTCTGGGAATGTCTCCAAAAGTATTCTTCATTGTGAACGACTTTTGCATAACTGGTAAACCATAAGAGATAGACAAAATTTTACTACACAAAAAATATAGATCGCGTTAAAATACACAATTTATGTCATATACATATTTTTGTTGAGTGAACCATTTTCAATATATTGCTTGTTATTCCCTTAAATTTTCCAATACTTATACTTTTTCTCAAATTAGCAATAAGATTAACATCACGATATCTCGATTAACATGAAGCATGTGGAGAATAAGCGTTTGTAAAAATAGTTTGTACAAGAGTGGAGAAAGCCATGTGAGTGTAACACATCAGATTTTTTCATTCGTATTTAAATATCACACACATTAGGTAACTAACTTCAAAGCTGGATAACATAAAATATGTTATGAAAAGAGATAATATTTGCATTCAGAAGCTTGGCTATTGAACTTCCTGCCTTTTCTTTCATTCTTTCAATTTTATAACGCCATATATGAGACTATGGTTGACATGCTTTACGATGGAAAAGGGCTGTCTCCCTAGTCACTCATGATGAAGGTTGTTTCAAATAAAGGGTACAATGAAAACCGCTGCACACAACAAGCACACAGTGATTTCCTTTTAACATCAAAATTGGCAATGTTCCGATAGAGGCGGCTTTGGAGAACCCCTCATAGTCACGCCTAGAACTTTCTGAGCGACCGGAAGTTATAAAATCAGAGAGATGTTAGCGTAAAGTTAGCACTGAACATAGAGACACGTGAGAACTTCGATGTTAACTTGCGATTATGTTTATTTCTAACATAAGATTAGAGTCGTCACCTCAAGGGGAACTAATTTTCCTCCGATGGCTGCATTAATTGCTGCCGTTTTTTAAATTTGTTTCGTTGTCTTTCGCACAACAGGTTCTCATGTACCAACCTTTACAGTTAATGACGGTCTACATGATTCCGGAGTCCTTGGTGCCGAATTATACTCAACGCTCTTATGCCAAGGCTGAGGAAAGTAAATATTTCAAACAATTAACTTATTTGTACTGGGTATTACCCCCGTCAGCGGCATAGCAAAACTGAATTTCGTTCTACTTATAAATAAAAAAAGAAGTAAATGGAAAAAAGCAGACTGAATGTGACATAGTGTCAGAATTCATTAATGGTCTAATTTTCAGAATAATTCCTAATACGGAACTAGTAAATTAATAAATAATTGTATTAACTCTTTCAGTTCGGGTTTATTTTTTACAATAATCGGTCTTTAAACACTGGGGTCTTAATACAAGTAACTTCGACTTTAGAAGGTTTACTACCTGTTATCAAGTTCTTTTACATTAGGCATGACTGACTGAGTAAAGGTGGTGTTGCTAACAAGTCAGGTAAGAGACGCAGTGGGCCCAAGTAGAATAAATGGTGATTCGCATGCGCAGTTTTCGAAGATATTTCATTCAATTTTGCATTGAAATTAAACAGCGTATTAGTGAAATCGGATGTAATCAAACTGCAGAAACACATTATGCTAACTTACCGTCCAAGTTTAGAGTTTTTTGCAGCGGCATTTTATTTTATAGGAAGCTGGTGTATAAATGAATGTTCATTGTAATCGACAGTGATTCACAAATTCTTATACCGTCTATAAGCAATAAATACTCCTTTGCAATAGTTTCACCTTTACAACTTTTATGCTATTCGGCGCTTTGCTGTAAATTTAAGTTGAGTATTGAACCGGTAATAATTATTTTGATCTCAGTTGTTGCAATTAAGCAAAATTGTATGATTTATTGGCACATCTATTCCACGAGAAGCAAAGTTCCGAAATCACAGAGTAATTTGTGGCACAACCCCGTGCAATCCCCTGTTGAATGAAGCGCGAAGATACACAGCGAGATTGGCAATTTCTATTGGGAATTTGGTTTTCCGCAGATAACATTCCGGCTTTTTTAATTCATCAGAATCCCTATCACTTATTGGCTGTAACATTGGTGTTTGGATGGCTGAAATAAAACTCCCGAGTATATTTGTATTATCGTTTAAAAAACAAGGGCAAAATTCACCAAATTTAGGTATTTTTAATGCTCAACTTGAATTTTGTGTTTCGGTAAGCTATAATTACACTTCTGCTATGTTTTCTGGGGTATTACATTAGTGATATGTAAGTAACGGAACGTAGTTAACTACCTGCAATTTTCCTTGTGCTGAATTTCGCAAACAGCAGATGAAATTAAATGAAATGACATGAACATTTCCCACAATGTTATTTCAAATATAGAATCATATCATAACCCATGCAGTTGATGAGACATGCTATAAAATTACCTAATAATTTACCTATCCTTTTCAAAACACGATTTACTGAAATGATATTTCTGCGTTTGTTTTTCGTGTTCCATGAAGAAAGGAAAAACGAAATTAATCATTAAGCTTTTATAAAATGCTTGAACAATGGAATTAAAAGCTTCTGCTTTAGGAGGACTTGATTTCGACTCCCAACTAGGACACAAGTTGTGTAGATAATTTCCTTCATTGTTTTCTTACGTTTACAACATATATAATATCGGGTGCCGATGTCCTTTAATGGTATTATTTGATGCAGTAATTTGTATCACAAATTATTTAAATGTAAAGAGTGATTATAGTATGAATATGCATTTTTATGTGACATTGATTTGAGATGTTTGTTGATTGTAATTATTGTTGAGAAGTAAGTTTATACGGCCTTACTGAAACTGACAATAATAGCGTGCAATAATGCAGCGAGGGGGTGAGCTGTTTATCATTATTGGAAACGAGGAAGTTACGTAATGTTGGCGCGTTTTTCCTTTAGAATCTTCTGGAACATTTCCCTAGAGCATATGTATTCATAATTTTCATTGGATATAAAAATAGACGCTAATGTTGGCGCGTTTTATTAGCCAATAGTAGCTCAGTTATAATCTTTAGGCATATCGGGGTGTATGAGTATAAAAAGAGTAGGTTAGAGGTAAAGTCCTTCAGTCAGTCAGTTCATCAAAAATCTTTGTACACTACACGTCGTCTTCAGTCCGTCAGTTCGTCGAAAATATTTGTATGATACACGTCGCCTTTAGTCCAGCAGAAATATTACACGTCGGCTATCGATTTGCAAGTTACGCGTATAAGAGTTATGAAAAATCTCAAGTATGGTAAAGTTAATTATACAAAAGGTTGAAGTACGTGAATTAAAAGTGATCAGTAAGAAGTTGTTATAACAGTTTCAGTTTGGCGAGTGTCTAGATCAATGTGTAAATGTGATAGTGAAAGTGTTCGACAATAAAAGTATAAAAGTAATTCTTTCATCAGTGTTATCTTTGGATAAAAGATTCCTTTCCGTTTACACAACCTGTATAAAGAGAAGTGCTTGACCAAAAGATCATAGCTAGCCGGAGGACAGTAAACCAAAATTAAATAAAATAACAGTAGCATTCTTTCAAACAAACACTAATACTACCGCAAATTGCTAACACCAGATGGAGCTAACAAACCTAACAAATGAATCACGTCACAAGATGGCTTCAACACGTGGAGTAAACACAAATATACAAATACATTAATAAAAACCGTCGCAAATTGGCTCCCAAACGTGGGGCTCAATAAATAAATTAAACATTACAAGTAAACCACCTTCAAATTGGCTACCACAACGTGGGGCTACACAAAAATGTTAAATATAACATTTAAACCACTTCATATTTCTATTGTAGATAGATTTAACTGAATCTACAGAATAAGATGCAGTAAAGAGTTTGTATTATTGCCAAGCTCATAGGTAGGTATAGGAATTTCCAAGCATTAAAGCCAGGACGAAAGGAATTTAGTTTGAACTGTTGTTTGCAGACAGTCCTCCGTCACTTACCAGACCGCGTTTTACCTGCCGTCAGTGTTGTTTACGTTCCTTGTTTTGATAATGCTTTGAGCGTAGCTAACTTGAAGCCAAATGCTTAAGAATTCCTATGCCTGCTCATAAGGTTAGCACCTCTGAATGCGATTTCAGTTAACCTATTGAGTTCGATTAGGAGCATGTAATTTTATTTTTCTTAAGCGGGGTGTTATCCTTAGGCCAGATTTACGATGAACTTAATGCAACGTGACTTGACTTGAGCGACGTAACGTAAGATCTAACACAAGGTATTAAATGCAACTATTTTTTCGCTAATGCACATGTTTTTCTTCCTGTTCCCTTAAGCTCGTCGTCCTCCATGGACTAGTGGTACCGTGCTAGCCTCTAGTTCCCGAGGTCGCGGGTTCAAACCCGGCGGAGGGCGATGGATTTTTTCGGGCGTAAAAATCTTTAGCGCGGTTCCTTTCGGAAGGGAAGTAAAGCCGGTGGTCCCGTGTCGTAGATTTACGACACGTAAAAGAACCTTTGAGCAACATTTCGGGTCTTTCACGCCCAATATAGAATGGGACACTAAGAACCATAGTAGTTAAAGAGCGTCCATAAATAAAACTCAATTTCATTTCATTTCCCTTAAGCTCCATTGTATTACTCTATACAGTTCTTGCAATTCTGTATGCTTTTTCTTCCTTTTTTCTCGTTAACCGTTATTTTGTAAGCTTCTCTCAGGAAACAGAAGAGATTTTGGTCTAACCTGAAGCAATAAAATAGACGATAGTTTTTCAATTTGTCGAAATTAGGACTACCAATCAGAAGTAAGTATATGCCGATAAGTACATTAAGTGCATCCTTAATAGTTCTTGTGTTTAGTAGTACGTCTTTACTTCATGTTACGTCGCGTGTCACGTTATGTTCATCCCAAACCCGGCTTTTCACTCAACGCCCGGTCTATTTCGCTTCGAGAGAACGAAACGTGGCAACAGGGTGCTGCCAGTAAGGGGATAGCCGTGTTGCGGTGCCGAAGTTAACATAATCAGCATGGAGATCAAATATTAGTGTGCTCTGTCCAATAGACTGGTAGAAGGGGAGGAATTTCTTGGCCGCCATGGTCAAACAATCTTACATCCCTTGGACAGTTTATACAGCAGATGACAGTTCAGTGACACCACAATCACAGGAACATCTTATCTCAGGATTACATGCCATGGCTGAAGTCACACATCTAGAATAGGGATGTGACAAGCAGCTATTTTTTGGATAACGGTTATAACTGTTGCAGTTACAGTGTGTTAACAGTTACATGTAACGGTTACCACTACGATTAGTTGTAACTTTGTTTCACATGAACGACGTCGATACAGACTTACTTTGTTATTTGATGCAATCTAGATATGTTTCTCTAGCTGTGTCTACACTTTGATTACTACCGTGGTTTATAATCACAGAATGCATTCACGCCTGCTTCCACATTCCTGCACATATGCACAGTTTGTACAGGTGAATTGAGCTGTATGGGAGCCTAAATATGAGCATCACGTGATGCAGATATAGCTAAAGTTAAGCATACACTAACTTGAATATTCTCGTGGGGCGTTAGATCAAACATGGTAATGACATTTTGAAAGGCGATGTTGCTAGAGTTGACAAACATTAACGACAACAATGTGTGATGCAGATAAGATGTAGATAGTCTGATGTAGATGATCTCAGTTGGTTACATGTATGTAGCAGAGCGGATAATTAGTGGACATTTTTCTCGGCAGATGGTATAACAGATCGACGGTCACTCCCAATCTCTTGCGGAGGAGATTAATACTACATAACGAGTTGAACGAACTACTGTCATTCCAAACCAGAGTTCCCTCTAATGTAAACAGAAGCACGTGCTCCTGCTTGCCACGAACCCAAGAACACACTCTCACGCCAACGTAAATAGTTCCTTAATACATGTATTGTACACTGAAATATTAGAGCAGGAAAGGTATAGAACTGCACATTTTATTGCGGTTATCATAACAACTCATCGTTAAAGGTAATGGATATATACTAGCTGTTAAGAGATTACAACATATGATTTTCGTCTGCTATTGCGCTAACGCCGAGAGCATCCTGCTTGTTAATACCAACCGTATGCCACTCTCTTACACATACAAGAAATGCAACAATGAATTCCCAGAGGTGCTATCTGAGTACCGAATAAACACTTTGCGTAACACAGGATATATGATAAGTGAACAGGCATACGCTAACACACATATGCTCAACTCAGGTCAAATCTTGTGTTTTAGTCAGTTGGTATTTGAGTTCTCATGGCAGATGAAGGTTGCGCATAAACTGTTCAAACACAAAAGCGGGAAACAGTTAAAAACAAACAATAAGTGATATATTCAACTCACTATTAGAAAAATACCCTACACTTGCATTATTGCATATTAGGAAACTAATATCGGATTTTACAGGCGTTTCAGTGAGAAGTGTAACCAATGCCAGCAGGGAATATAAACAGACATAATAGAACATAGAAGAGGATAAAAGTGGGAACTTGTTTTAAGTGCGACAGTGCTGTGGATAAGCTTGTCATTATTTTGGAGAGTAGTTCTGATTCCAATATTGCAGCTGAGTCATCTTCGGAGGACTCGGATTTGGGTGTTGCACTTTTGCCCAAGGATTGTGATTAACGTAAGTAAAATGTTCATTGCCGCATACTTATAAAATCGATTGTTACCTCAGGTTGCATTTTGAACTATGATTCTCAGGCAGGGCGCGTTTTTATAGATTTAAATAGAGTTCAGCAAGCACGCGAGAGGGGAACAAGCAGCCATTAGGGGCGGGGATTGCGAACTACTTTCGCGCGGATAATACAAACAGTTTGTTTTCAGTGAAAGGCACTCTGGTTTGGAATGGACAGTAGTTCCTGATAAGCACATGCCGTGAATGATGTACAGACCCGGTAAACATTAACGCGATAGCTAGTTACTCTCTTCGTTACTTTAGTAACCGTTATTGGTTAATTAGTTACTTCGTATTCGTTACTTTAGTAACTGTTATTGGTTAACTAGTTACTTTGTACTCGTTACTTTAGTAACCGTTATTGATTAGCTAGTTAATTTTTATTCGTTACTTTGGTAACCGTTATTGGTTAACTAGTTACTTTGTATTCGTTACTTTAGTAACCGTTATTGGTTAATTATTTACTTTGTATTCGTTACTTTAGTAACCGTTATTGGTTAATTAGTTACTTCGTATTCGTTGCTTTTGTAACCGTTATTGTGTAACTAGTTACTTTGTATCCGTTACTTTTGTAACCGTTATTAGGCAACTAGTTACTTTGGTATTCGTTGCTTTAGTAACTGTTATTGTGTAACTAGTTACTTTGTATTCCTTACTTTTGTAAGCGTTATTATGTAACTAGTTACTTTGTATTCGTTACTTTTGTAACCGTTATTAGGCAACTGGTTACTTTTGTAACCGTTATTAGGTAACTGGTTACTTTGTATTCGTTGCTTTAGTAATTGTTATTGGGTAAGTGGTTACTTTGTATTCGTTGCTTTAGTAACTGTTATTGGGTAACTAGTTACTGTGTATTCTTTACTTTTGTAAGCGTTTTTGTGTAACTAGTTACTTTGTATT
This sequence comes from Deroplatys truncata, assembly GCA_030765065.1. NCBI lineage: Eukaryota > Metazoa > Arthropoda > Insecta > Mantodea > Mantidae > Deroplatys > Deroplatys truncata. The sequence goes on from CM060990.1 coordinate 671,498,301, forward strand.
CGTTAATTTAATAACTGTTATTGTGTAACTAGTTACTTTGTATTCGTTCCTTTAGTAACTGTTATAAAATAACTAGTTACTTTGTATTCGTTAATTTAGTAACCGTTATTGTGTAACTAGTTATTTTATATTCGTTGCTTTAGTAACTGTTATTGTGTAACTACTTACTTTGTATTTCGTTACTTGTGTAACCGTTATTAGGCAACTAGTTGCTTTGTATTCGTTGCTTTAGTAACTGTTATTGTGTAACTGGTTACTTTGTATTCTTTACTTTTGTAAGCGTTATTGCATAACTAGTTACTTTGTATTCGTTACTTTTGTAACCGTTATTAGGCAACTATTTACTTTGTATTCGTTACTTCTGTAACCGTTGTTAGGCAACTAGTTACTTTGTAATTGCTACATTAGTAACCGTTATTGTGTAAGTAGTTACTTTGTATTCGTTACTTTTGTAACCGTTATTAGAGTAACTAGTTACTTTGTATTCGTTATTTTTGTAACCGTTTTTGGGTAACTAGTTGCTTTGTATTCGTTACTCTTGTAACCGTTATTGGATAACTAGTTACTTTGTATTCGTTAGTTTAGTAACCGTTTTGGGATAAATAGTTACTTTATATTCGTTACTTTTGTAAACGTTACTGGGTAACTAGTTACTTTGTATTCGTTACGTTTGTAACCGTTTTTGGTTAACTAGTTACTTTATATTCGTCACTTTTGTAGCCGTTATTGTGTAACTAGTTACTTTCTGTCTTCGTTACTTAAATAACCGTTACACTAAAGTAACCGTTACGTTATTTTCTGCCCATTCTTAGTCTAGAAGTTTACACCAGTCGTTCTACCGCTGATGCTGTGAAATTAAGAGTTTCATATTTCCATTTACAGAACAGCAAATGTGAAAAATCTTAGTCACAAGCTCAAACTGCTTTGGCTACTAGCAGCGCTACCTTTTGGTATTTACGGAACGTACTTTGTGGATAGTCTTGTTTTTAGTTCAGCGTCCTTTAACCGGTTAGGCCATATCGGACGATGAATGATATAGTGCTCAAATAAGCTCGGGTTGCATAGAGCTTAAAGTTATCTCACATTCCTCTTTTCAGGATTAGGAAAAACCCCGGAGAAAACCCTATCCGGGTACCTTACACTAACCAAAATTCCTACTTCCTCTTGAATGTGAGGCAGGCACACTACCCCTACACCACAAAGGCGGTCTGGACGGTCTTGTACTACAAAGTTAAGAGAATTATATTTTGGAAGTCCACATTCAAACTTAAATAACAATAAAATAATTCAATACATTCTCGTCGTCTAAACTTTGGTACCAAACTATTAGGAATGGATACATACGAGGGCGGATTGATAAGTCTTTTTAAAGAAAATAATATTTTTATTTTCCAAAAAATCAATTTTATTTCCCAACATAGTTTCCTTCCAATCCATTACACGTTGTCCAACGTTTGTCCAATTTTTGTAACCCTTCCAAAAAGTATGATTTTTCGAAATCTGCAAAATATGCGGTTGTTTCTGCCATGATGTGTTCACTGGACGTGAATTTCTTCCGAGCGAGCAAATTTTTCAGGTTTGCGAAGAGAAAGAAGTCACTCGGAGCCAAATCTGGAGAATATGGTGGGTGAGGTAGTACTTCGTAGCCCAATTTCACAAATTTAGCGATGGCAATGGCTGACTTGTGTGCGGGTGCATTATCCTGGTGAAGGAGAACCTTTTTCTTAACCAAATGGAGTCATTTCTTTAACAATTGCATGTGAAACTGATCCAGCATTGCGGCATAATATGAACCTGTGATCGTTTACCCTTTTCCAGGTAGTGTATGTTTATTGTGAATACCAAAAAAACAGCTGTGCCGACGGAATGGTTTTCGCTTTCTTTGGAGCAGGTTCGACGAAGGAAATCCATTGCTTTGATTGTTGTTTGGTTTTAGGTTGATAGTAATGAATCCAAGTTTCATCAGCCGTGATATAACGCCACAAAAACTCATTTGGGTTGCGCTGGAACATGTTCAAACATCCCTGTGAAATGGCCACACGATTCCGCTTGTTCTCAACTGTGAGCAGTCGCGGCACCCATCTTGCTGACAGTTTTCTCATACCCAAAAATTCGTGCAGAATGTTATACACCCGTTCAGTCGAGATGTTTACGGTCTTGGCTATCTTGCGGATTTTCACTCGGCGTTCTTCCAACAAATATCCTGAACTTTGTTCACCATTTCTTCTGTTGTGACCTCAACCGGCCGTCCTGTGCGCACGGCATCTCTTGTGCTCGAACGGCCACATTCTGTGAACCACTTGTGAACCATACCATGTGATAGAGCAGAGTCCCCATAATACTTGTTCACTTTTCTTCCGTTTCGTTTACCGTCTTACCACGCAAAAGGTGGTGCTTTATCAGAACACAAAATTCACGTTTCTCCATTTTCTACGAAGCAACACACATCTGCTTATTTTAGACGCTCTCAACAATGTTCTGAGAAACAAATGACGACAAATTTCTGCGATTATACCCAGAATAGATGTAAGACTTGGGTGCAAAGAAGAAATCTGTGATTAGAACGCTATCTCTCGTCAAAGTTGAGATAGGAGGTTTGTTGTATTGTTTTTCAACTGTTGGGGAGCCGAACACTTGAAGTTCGTTGCAACCGCACGTATAGTACCCGCTTTCCGGTAGCCTTCGCCCCAAATGTACTTTCTGGTGGCCTTTGCCCCCGAAAAAATATTTAAAAATATTAACTTTGTAATTTGACTGTTTCTTTAAATATTATATATTTATTTTTGCCTCGGCTGCGTCAGTATTTATATAGTGTTTAGAGACATGAATATCTTAGCAGGGAGCGGTGCGACTGAAGAATATAGGCTTACACAGATTTTAAGTTTTTCTTCACTCCATTTATTAATGCTTGACACGATTTAAATAACACTTCACTGATATAGAGAGCTGTAAGATTCTTTTGTTAAATACTTGCATTTTTTAAACACGTAAACTATTTTCTCACACAAAAAACGTATTAAACTTCTCGAGAACACATCTCGCGTCCGATTAGGAACACTGTCTGCTAGCAACGCGTCCGGTTATGAGCGCTGTCTACAAGCAACTGGATTGATTTCTTCCGCCTAAATTTATAAATTTCTGTTCTTTAAAGTCTCTGATTGGCTATTCCTAATCCAATAGAATTCTTTTATTTAACTTAAGCTTTTTTCTGGTTGTTGATTGGTTATTTTATAAACTGTCACAAAAATTACATTATTGTGTTACTCTAATAATGAGTAGTAGCATTACTAAACATTCTTACTCATTATTGCCTCAAGGTCACCTCATTGTTACCTCAGTGTTAGCAACTTTTAACCTATTATTCTCACAGCTCCTACATTATTAAACTACGTAATACATTTACATAACATTATTACATGTATACAATAGTATAAACATATACAGTGACTGTAATATACAATTTTTATATATTGTTACATATACATATTGTTTTAAGGCGGGCTGTTATTATATAATTTGACAAAAATCATTTAAGTGTTAAAAATACTGCCTCAAAATCATGGACTTATCAATCCGCCTTCGTAATACGTTTCTGTGGCCAGATGGAACAACAAGATGCTGCATTTTATGAAATTGAGTTTTGGAATCATTAGGAAATCTGAAAAACTACTTTATTAATATTCTCTATTTAAGTGCAGCAATATGGAGTATTAACTCCTGCAAAGTTGGTGTGCATGACTTGCGTTATCTAAGCACAGTAACCTAGTATTCTCTATTCTAGAACAAACTTGAGTACTTACATTTTTTAAAAGACCTGGGAATAAACGCTTCGGTGTTTGTCACGTTTCAGGGAAGAGCTTCTCGTTGACGATAGTCATCAGTTCGACCCCATTCCAGATAGCTACCTACAACAAGGCCATTAAGGTTACGGTTGATGGACCTCGAGAACCACGCACCAAATCCAGTAAGTAAATGTGTTTATCAAATAAAGTTCAGTTGTTTATTCTCTACCTACATGAAATGCCTTCACCGTGGGATCTAAAACCTATTTTCTCGATAAATTAGTAGAGGTAAAGAAGCACTTGATAATCCATAAGCACAGGAATGGGGTTGTACGCAAGATGCGGTTTAAACTCAGGTTTACTTAAAACCAGTCAATTAAATGTTACGTTGTTTCTTAGCATCAGAATTCTGTTGCGTTGGTCAGTGCTGATGGTTACATGGTTACATTAAGATGAACTTGGTCCAATGGTTTGCCAGAAATATAACAGTCCTCTTAATGGCAGTTGCATTCGCTGACGTCGGTTTGGGTGTCAGTATCATAATAGTATACCCATTTTCAAAACAAGATAGTATTATGTGAATAAGATATTTCAACTGAACCTGCTCTAGCACAGATTTCCATATTTATATAGCCAACGCGTCTGCAGTGCTTTTCTTTCACACATACCTTATTATAAGAGGTTGGAAATGTTGCCCTCTATCCATACATTTCTGGCATCCAGTCAGAAAATTCTCATTTACACTCGTGTGTTCAATATCTGAACTTGAGTGAGTTTCTCATTTGACGATTTGTTTTAGTTTTTCCTGTGTATGGGGTTTGTTGCATACACTTTATTTTTTACTTGACCATCAAAGTTGGGTAAATTTCTGCAACTGGGTTTTGCCAAATCTCAATGATTGAGTAATTGACCCACGTTTAATATTCATCTTTGAAGCATGGTCCCATTTACACTTTCTCAGTATTATTGAAATCTGTTTATAGGCTAACTGTACGAGCCCCTGACTACCAATGAATGCTGTGAAAACTGCACATCAATAGCACTTTCCATTTCCGAAATATTTGCGGTGCAAGTTTCAGGTGATTCATCCTTTATAGTCTTTCAAACCATAGGTTGTGTTAAACAAATTGGCATATTAGATGCGTAATAAACGGATTCGAAGATGTTGAACGATGTCTTCAGATATGCTGGGGTACCTGAACGGTTTTAATCCTTAATATAGGCCCATTAGGTATTTTCATCATCTAGTTCTAGGGCGCTAATGACCAAGCAGACGCCCTTAAACAAACGTCATCATCATCTAGTCCAACAGCATAGATTTCCCCACAAAGGAGGACCTTTATTCCAAGCCCATTCCCTTCAATTTCTCATTGCTTTTATAACTAAGTAAGAAAAACTAATTATCTAACATATGATATCTACTACTACCACCCAAACGTTTTTCTCGTTCACGATGCCTTCTAACGTATCTCGATGTCCCAAATATGTTTGTCTTCCTGTTAATTCGCTATTTCAAGTGTTTTAAATTAACTTAATTTCTTGTTTCGTTTGTTCATTTTATCCACTCTACTCCTTTCCGTATCCACATTTAAAGTACATCGAAATATTTTATCTCACTTCGTCGCAACGTTTCCATTCTATAAAATGCCACCCCCTACATATAGCACTTCATACTATCTGCATGAAAAGTTTACGTGATTTTACGTTGATGCTATGCAGTACTCAGAAGCTATGAAGTTAATGTATCACAGTTCCAGGGGAGGTACAAAGGCAGTCCCAGAAGTACCCGACCTGACGTATATATAGCGTTGTTGTTTCAAACAATTACTATGGTAGAAAGTACCACCCTTATAAAGCTTAAGTTTGAAGTTTGACGAGCTACGTTGTTTAGTAATTGTTTGGCAGCCATTAATAGTGAACTCTCTCAACGAATTTGTAAACATGGATAAAACTGGCTATAGTTATGTGATACAATACTTTCATTTGAAAGGTCTTGGTCCAACTAATATTAAAGCTGAGCTAGATTCTACTCTGGGGGAGTCTGCTCCTTCGTTTACAACAGTAAAATGTTGGGTGGCAGAGTTTAAGCGTGGCCATACGAGCTGCCAAGACGAACATCGCAGTGGTCGACCAAATGAGATGATCACGCCAGAAATTGTGAAGAAAATCCACAAAATGGTATTGGATGCCCGTCGGCTTAAAGTGCGCGAGCTATCACACATCGTAGGCATTTCAAAAAGTGCTGTACATCGCACACTAACTGAAAATTTAAACATGAGAAAGCTGTGCGCAAATGGGTGCCGCTTTTACTCACAACGGAACAAAAGCAGCTACGTGAGGATGTTTCAGTCGAATGTTTGGGGTTATTTCGCTGCAATAAAGCAGAGTTTTTCCGCCGATTCATAACCATGGATGAAACATGGGTCCATCACTTCCCACCTGAGACGAATGAACAGTGAAAACAGTGGATAGAAAAGGGAGAATCGGCTCCAAAGAAGGCGAAGACAGTTTCATCTGCAGCCAAGGTCATGGCGTCAACTTTTTTGGGATGCGCGTGGGATAATTTTCATTGATTATCTTCAAAAAGGAAAAGCAATCAGTGACGAGTATTATGCAAACTTATTGCAGCGTTTGAATGATGAAGTCAAGCAAAAACGGCCGCATTTAGCGAAAGAGAAAGTTCTGTTTCATCTAGACAATGCACCAGTTCACACATCCGTTATCGTCATGGCCAAAATCAATGAGTTAAAGTTGGAATTGGTTCCTCATACATCCTGTTCGTCAGACTTAGACCCCTTGAGTATTTTCTGTTATCAAAATTGAAGAAATGGCTTGTTGGTAAAAGATTTGCCAACAATGAAGAGGTGGAGTTTGCAGTTGATGGCTGCTTTGCAGAACTCGACGGTTCTCTCTATAAACATGGTATCGAAGTTATTGAACATTGCTTGGAAAAGTGCATCGTGCTGAAAGGAGACTATGTAGAGAAATAAAGATTTTTTTCCCAAAATTGTTGTGTTTTCTTTGTTAGGTCGGGTACTTCTGGGGCAGTCCGCATACATGTTTAAACTCAGATATCCATTTTTGGGAAAAATCCATTTTCAGCATACCTTTGTCACCTTAAAGATACTCCTTACTTATTTCACAGGTCTGAAATCATTGTCTACTGCTTAATTTATTTGTTTCTAAGACGTACTTCATTTGGTAGTACACTTTGGTAAGGTGAACATTATTTTGGAAGGTATGGTTCGTTAATGAAAGCTGTGAAAGCAAATCCATTCTAATTTCTCTCAAGAGAAATTGCTAATTGGACACACTAATATTGAAATTGCACGTGACATCCTCTCAGACTTGTTTGACTATCGTTCGTGTCGTAATTTTGGTCTCCACGATGGTTTCCCAATATTGACCAAATACTCAACCGTCCTCCCTCTTTAGCCCCGTCCGTTCCACTGGGCAGTATAATAGCTTTTAGTCACGACACAAGGAATAAACGTCTTTGTTTAGTAGAAGGGTGGGGGGAGGGTGGATGTTATTAGTAAGAACCCCTTTGGTGGACAGAAATACAAACGGAATATGTAAAATCGGATACTTTTTCCTATTCCTTATGCAAGAGCCTATAGACTCGGTAGGAGATAAAAGCAAAAATTGAATGCACAGCACCAGTGTCCACCTAACCGATTAATTAATAAATAGTTCGGAAGTCAATCATTGTTCCCCATTTATTTGCTCTTCTGTTTATTTCAAATTAATGAGAATCACTTCACATTGTTATAAATAAACAATTATGGCTAATGCTTTCGAAAGGATATTTCATGATTGTAGCGTTTTAAATATGTGGTGAGGAACTCAATTCACACAGCGGAAGTGAGCATTTTTTAAACTCATAAAATTAACAGTGCGACGAAGCGAGGAATGTTTTCCAAAATATGACTTCCGGAAGAACCTTAGTTAAGGGAGAACAAGGTGAAAGGAATTTTTTTTAAACGACTTCACTCAAAAGTGCTGAATTACAGTAAATTGATTTTGTCACAGAAATTTTGGTGTCACTATATACGAATATTTTAATCACGAATGTTTTTGTGTTTCTTTCTATAAAGGCTTCATGTTAAGTCCGGCGTCGCGAAAGTTCATATTCATGTTTTAATTTCACATAAATATTCAGAAAACAGGCCCATTCACGCTGAAAAATCTCAAAACTTGCTTCCCGGCGAACTTTTTCCGCCCGCCTCATTCTTAAGAAGTGTTAGTTACTACGCCATTGTAATTTTACTCTAGTCCTAGAGAATATATGTTTCAAATTTCCAATTCCTACCGAAAATCGTTCAAATTACCCCCTTTGATAATTTTCAATCCTATCTCCAATTAAAAGTTGGTTTTTAGATTAGCGCCGCTAAAAATGAAGACAACATTTACATTTTTGTTTACGGAAAGTATTGAGAAAGCAGGCTCATTCGGGCTTAGAGTTCTCGTGGTTACCATGCTCGCCTCTAGTTCCCGAGGTCGCGGATTCAAAACCGCATGGCTTCCTTTGGAAGGGAAGTGAAGCCGGTGGTCCCGTGTCGTAGACTTACGGCACGTGAAAGAACCTCGAGCCTGATAAAGTGGCCTCTGAGAAAAATTTCCCGTCTTTCACACCCAATATAGAATGGGACGCTAAGGACCACAGCAGTTAAACAGCGTCCTTAAATAAAACTCAATTTAATTCTTAGAGTCTTCAAAATCGCTTCTCTCAAATATTTTCTACCCTCTCTTCCGTTGAGGTATTTTTTGGGTAGTACCCCATAGTATTTTTACTCTAGTTCTAAAGAATAAATGTGTCAAATCTGGCTGATATAAGGCGCGCACACACACACACACACACATTTAGTTCTACATAGATTTTAACGAAGTGTGTGTGTATGTGTGATTTATTATTAATCGTAAAATGAAGGATTTAATTTATATGATCCAGTTATGTGCTAATTGTATTTGTAATTATAAAGGTCTTTTATATCTTTCTTTGTTCTTACAACGAATGGTTTGGATAATCCTATCTAGAAACATCAGAAAGCCATTATGTTAGTTACTTCATATGTATCGTCCTTATGAGGATGGTGTAAAAAAAAGCTGTGAAATTAATATTTAAAATTCCAAACTAAAGCATTTTTATTGGTTCCCTGAACGTATGCTTCGCCAAAGGTTTCCATATAAGCGAGAGTGAAGTCGATATTGCACAGGGTTCATTACGATTTCATTAAGTCCATTAATTAGACTGTTAAATTCAGCTCGTAGACTGCAGACGGATACTTGAGCCACGATGTAAGGGACAAAGATATAACAAACCATACGGGAACTGAACCCTACTGGAATGCTTTGCAGTAAAATGCGGGCTTGAACAACGTGAAACTTTTTGAGAAAAGGGAGACGAGATCGTAGACAAATGTGTTAAAAGAAACAATATCTGAACGTCTAAACCTGCCACACACCCCATTTTAAGAGGTGTCTTTGAAATTGACGGGTACTCAGCATTCTCTGTACCTAAGAAAAGTAATACACCTTAGTATTGGATTAAACTAAAACCTTTGCTTAGTTTCCAAAGAAAATCATTTTTTCATAAATAATGGATATACCATTCCTCGAGGGATGAAACTTAACAGCATATTGTAAAGCTACGCTATTTAAATTCGGTGCAGTATATTTTTGATCATTTTGATGTATTTATCGATTTTTAACATTCCAACCGAAAATAAACCGAAATTTATAATAAATAATAATTTATTCTGAGAATAAGTTATCCAAGTAAGCTCATATTTAAATAATTTCATAGTGTAATAATGTTATTAATTTGTGAAATTTAGTGAAACTCGTAGCATACACGCTCAAGTTTAAATAATCCTCTGAAATACCATTACGTAAGATTAATAGCTCAGACGTTATATCATTTTGTTTGTAATCATTAATTTTGAGCTTCCTTGTTCATTAACAATTATGGTTTGGTTATAAATATTATGAAAATACTATTTTTATAATAATGTAAACTGCCTGGTTATGTTTCTCGCCCAAAATGCCTTTCATATACATGTTTATGTATGTATAATGTACATACATTAAAGCAGTTGTGAGCGTACAATCGCATCACGGTGAGAGTAGAGTTAAGCTAGACCGCTTTAACAGCGGCCTTAGTTTGAGCGACAGTTGCCGTACCTACCGCTAGTTTTGTTCTCAACTTCGCGGCAAAGACTGTGTTTATCAATTGAGGTCTTGCATTAGTATGGGGCGGAAGTTTGTCGTTCTTTTTAGTTGTTTGGTTTGTTAGTGATAAGTTATTCTTTCTACCCTATACATGTATTACTTTCTTTAGCATTTAATACATAGTGGGTAGAAGTATTGTATTGAAATTCGATATAAAGATTTCACTGGCAATGCATATTTTGTGATACCCTGAACCCAAAATTATTTTAGAATATGATCCTGTGTTGTGTGTGTATGTGTGTGTGTGTGTGTGTGAGAGAGAGAGAGAGAGAGAGAGAGAGAGAGAGAATAACGCTACTTAAAAACTTGGTATTTAAGTTCAGAATCTTCCAAAGGAAATGTCCCCACCCCAAACTAGGTACTATCCATATGGAAAATATTTATTTTTTTTCTTTCAAAAATGGCTCTAACAATCGTGATTAAAATATAATTTATTCAAAGATATTTGTATAAAAATAACATGTACATCTTGAATTTTCTGGGAATAGCCTGTGAAGCCCTCTTAATTCGAAAGGAATTTTGTAAAATTTTGTATAACTGGTAAACCATAACAGAAAGCCAAACCTCACTATTGTCTGTTCAGAGTCTTTTAAGACGGTGGAAATGGGAGATAAGGAATTCGCGAGGACGCGCGGTAGCGATCTTGCTACGACTAACCGGTTTTCTACCCGTGTATTACTGTCACAAAAGACTGAATAGACAATACAGAATAATATAGATGTCTTTAAAATAAAAATTGTTGTGGCATTTGCCATTTCCGAGATATTCGTTGTTATTTGTTTGAATTTTTCAGCAGTAAGTCATTTTTTGAAGTGCTATCCTTCTTCTCGCGATGCCAGGGGAACTAATACGAACTTCAACGCCAGCGACCTGTTTTTAAACATTTGGATATCACATCTCCTGTATCCCCCTGTATGTACAACTAAATGTGTAATGAAATCATTTCTGCAAATGTTTATCTCGATTAACATAAACTAGATAGAAAAATAAAGCCTTTGTAACAAGAGATTGTAAAAGAGACAAAAATAAGCCATAGGTCTTGGTGATTATGATGTACGTGGTTCGTTGTATGGCCAATTGGTTTAGGTTACCACGTAATGAAGTTAGGATTTTCTAGGTGATGAGATGTTTGAAAACCATCACACTTCCATAGTTTGTACTATTTTAAAAATATGTTCTGCAATTTGTAACAATATAAACGATCTGACAGTGTGCTTGTCTGTATGTAAATGCTTAACAACTGCAGCCTTCAACCACTGTGATATTATTTTAAAGCATTAACGTTTAGAAGCCTTCATTAGATTGGAAAAGATAACATTACGTTGTGCATTATCGTAATCAAATGCTTACTTCAGCTTTCATACAGGGTGTCTCACTAGCTCTTGGCCCCTAGTTTTCTAGGATGAAGCTTAGCTCCATGTGAACGAAAGACCCGTTCCTGAGCCTATGACAGTGGGTTCAATACGCTTCTCATACACCGAAGTGTGTACGTAATGAAGTTATCACCACTAGATTTTTATAAATTAAATTAGGGACTGAAGTGAGTGGGACACCCTGTATCATTATTGTTCTTATTATTATTACTATTATTAATTTGGGGGAGCTAGTCTTATGTTATGCCGTATTGCATCACACAACCAAACGTTGACTTCAGCTTTTATATAGGGAGTCCCATCGACCCTTGGGCGCTAGTTTTCCTGACAACACTCGTTCTTGAGACTGTGGGGCGCGGTGAGGTCAACACACTTGTGTGTAGGTAATTAAATAATTGCCATTAATTTCATTTTTATAAAGGAAAATTAGGGGTCGACAGCGAGTTGAACACCCTGTAATGTATAGTCCCTTCTGAACGAAAAGTTCCTTCATGAGATAGTAGTGGTGGGGTCATTACGCTTCTAATACATCAAAGTGTGTAGGTAACTAAGTCCTTACCATTAATTTGAGTTTTATAATCGAAAATCAAGTCCCGAGAGCGAGTGCGACACCCTGTATAGTGTGCTTCAGATTATAAAGTCAGTTTTCGTCAGTACTTATTAGTGATTTAACGTATTGCCTCATTGGAAAGCGACAGTGATCTGTGCCACAGTTATATGTCAGTTTCTTTTGTTCACTGAGGCTACGATTTGAGGAGGGGGTTTGGTTTATATTCTTTTTGCTGTACTGACAGTCTGTATCATGCCAAACGGTTCCCGACAATACAAGCGTGGCGCTAGTATTAAAAAGCGCCAAAAAGAAAGGTGGTGCATAGAAGAACCAACTGAGAACGCTTCAAACTTAATTACTCGCACGCGAATAGGCCTCCCTTACAAAGGGTTAAAAGGCTTGTAAAGGGGGAATGTGGAAAAGTAGCGAAGAGGGTGAAAACTAAAGTGCGGAGAGAGGTTAGTAGTAGAAATAAAAGGTCCGTGAAAATCTATTGTCTAAATACCTTCTAACTCAAGCTTGCTAACAAACAGATCCCGGAATCTCTTAGTTACAAGCATGTAAAAAGATGCTCTCGAAAGGAGACGTGAGAAAAGGCAGTCCGGCAAGTTAGTCTCTTCAATAGTATCAGTCAAGACAAGGGACAGGTACGATGAGAAGGTGTGATAGAAGGGGAGGGAAAGTGTTGGAAGCTTTGAAGCCAAAAGCAGCGGCAAAGTGCTCTTCAATCCAGTCATTTGCTGGATGTTTTCAGTGTAGTAGTTACCTCCACCGGGTGGCTACTAAGAGGGACGAAGGAGGGAAAGGCGGAGGAAAAGAGGCAATTTTATCCACCTCCCGACTCCCCTTTACCCTCTAACACACACACGTATACACACCCAGACCCACGCAACCAAATCCTTCCCCCTCCAAAAGCCGTCACCCGGGTGCTCCGCGCGCCTGTCTAATTGCCTTGTCCGTTACCATGGCGATAGCTAAAACACACACACACATCGGGAGTAATTAGTAGCACATGAGGTGGCGGCTATACAGCTCTCTTTGTCTCTCTCTCTCTCCCTCGCTCCTTGCTGCTCATATAAATGTGCTCAAGCCTTCTTCACTCCGTCACGAACCTTGCCTTTTTTTCTCTCTACTGCCAGTAACGGATGGGTGTACCGGAGGCAGGGACAGCCCTTGTAAGGGCTGGCTCTCTTTCGTGGTTGCTCAAAAGAGAAATCATGGCAAATTGCATGCTGTAGGGAGTGGACCAGAGAGAGTGAGGGAGACAGGACGTTTGCCGAGAGTGGGGTCTCGTCTTTTTCCTTCTTTTTTTATGTGCCCTTGTGACAGACGGCCTCTAGGATTTCGTTAGGATGTACATGAAGTAGTCAGAGGCCTGGACGGTCAATTGGAGTGACGTGCTTGCCAAAGACTGCCCTAATCCCAGAAGCAAGCCTTAATACTGCGTTTTGATAACGGGGAACGTATTCCATTGGCGTACATACATACATATATATATATAGGCTCGGGCCATTGGGGAGTTTTCGCATGTACCGAAATACAGTCACACAGAATACGAATTTGGAAAGACCGGTATCTCCGGAGATTGTCAGCCATATCTACAAGATTACACCTTCTGCATCAGCATGGACAGAAACCGACAGAATCGCATTTTAGACATATTTATTTTTGCAGATGATCATATTCTTATAGCAGTTACAATTTTAATATAACAACAAAGAAAACCAAAGCTCTATCACTTAAAGGATTAGGAGACTAAATGGCGAAAATTATAAAAAATGATTTAATTTTGTCTATATTTTATCATTGGACGCACAATACTTATATTTTAAATATGCTGCACTGTTATAGTTGCAACGGGTTGATAACGTAGTAGTAGTGGTATTTATTAAGTACTTAGTATTACATTAATTACATAACACAGTCGCATGGGTCATAAGACCGTACATGCTCTCTAGGAAAATACCTGGTCTGAATACGTGACTTGCAGAATCGACCAGAAAACAGCTGTTTTTATAATCACCACACTATACCTATACATACATATAAAATTGAAAAATATTCTGAATCATACACATACACACACACACGCACACAAGTGCTCAAGCACCACATATATTTAAAGAAAATTTACATAAACACCTTATCTCTTAGTACACGTACTTCCATTAAGTGTGTGCCCAAGCTTGGCCAGTTTTGACTGTTCAGAATCAAGTCCCAGCATGCTGCCCTCCGTCTGTTGGAAGCCAAAACTACTTCCCGTAATAATGTTTTCCTAATATTCTAATAATGGGCAAATCCTCCTGCCAGCATCGCCAACAAACTTGCGAGCTTTTCACCCTCCCAACCTAAGCCATGCTATTCCCGTCCTCTGTTTAATACTCAATTCCAAAATATATGTTTCTTTACCCCACCTAGTTTCATTTTGTAGCTCCAATGTTGATCTTTGTCCCTTATAATAACTGAAATAACAGTATTTAAACAACTTAAATAGTTTTTTAAAAATGATTTTTCTTTCTTGTGAGAATTTTTTCCCCACATTTTAGAGTAATATTTGTTAAAAATTTTGCCAAATGTTAATTATTTTCAAAAATGGCGAAAATTATAAAAAATAATTTAATTTTATCTATATTTTATAATTGGACGCACGATACTTATATTTTAAATATAATTTACTTTATCTACCACGTAATAATACATCTTTTGAGGCCCCTGAAATGTTTTTACAGAACGGTCCGTGTATGTGTGTGTAGATAAATATCAAACTTGGTGCTTGAGTAGTATCTTCCAAAGGTGCAACACGTGCTTATCAAAGAATGTGACCCCACCCCAACTACTCTTTACATGGAAAACTTTTTGAAATTTTTTATTTCTTCAAAAATTGAACTTAAATATTTTAACTACAATACCACGTATTTAACCGAGCGAGGTAGCGCTGCGGTAACGTGTGTGACTTATATTCGAGAGCTCTCGGGTTTTTTCCCCGGCTACCGCCCACTCTGACCCATGGCTTTTTTTGTGGTTTCCTCTGGGTCGGCAAGCGAATGCTGGGGTGGTTTCTTCTCTAACATGAATTCCTTTCCATAATTTCCCTTTCATTCGGTTTGCTTCTCATCTTTCAAGTGTGCTTCTAGGTCCTAACGAAACTACTGCAAACTCGTAGGGGAGGGGTTCCGACCCCTTCAGCTGCCGTGGGGCGAGCGCTGCGAACCTCTAGCACTCGTGGTACTTCTGACGTCACTAGAAGTACGCTTTGTTCGGATTGCGTTGGACTCGGCGGGGTAGTTGTTCCCGATACCCATGGGTGATTGGGTACGTCTGGATTGTTTTTCCGCCCAGGCGGGGTTGTGAGACGCCCCGATGTTCTCCGGCACCAACCATGAGTGAGAGTTGGTAGACGGCATGGTAGATGGCTGTGAGCCCTACCGAGGTTTTTCGGTAGCCACCCTTTTAAGGTTGACGCGCGTAAGTGGCGTATCCACTTCCAATCCCCCGAAAGCGAGGGGGCCTTTTTAGGAAACAAGATATTGGCCTCATGGGAAACCCCCACTGTTGGAGGGCCGCTCGGTTGGCGCTAACCCTGGGTCATAGAAGAGGGCTTGAGCTTAGGTTCTTGCCCGGGTAGACCTTCGATGGAACCTGTGCTTCTAGGTCCCCGAAAGGAGGGTGATTCCAACCCCTCCAGCTGCCGTGGTGCGGGCGCTGCGGACCCTGAGCACTCGTGGTACTTCTGATGTTACTAGAAGTACGCTGGGCCAAACGTCGACCCCCACCCGTAAGAGTGCCGTTTGGATTGGGTTGGACTCGGCGGGGCAGTGTTTCCACGCATGGTAGATTGGGTACGTCTGTGCGGTGTTGTGAGACGCCTCAAGGTCCTCCGGTACAGCCCTGGAGAGCCCGCAGACAGTCTGCTAGGTTGCTGACGTCCCCACCGAATTCTCGGTAGTCTTCCCCTTTTTGGGGTTGACGCGCGTAAGTGGCGTACCCACTTCTACCCTGTATTGGGGCCGGATTTAGTTTTTAGGTGCTGGCCTACTGGATGACGTCACTCGGATGACGCCTTTCTCCCAGAGTCGCATGGGAGCATAGTCTCCCTGGTGTTACGTAGGTTTCGTGGCGTATGGCGTTGCACCAGAGGGCTGCCTATTTGGTGGATCCTTCATCGCCCTCTCTCGGCGTCTCCAGCGGTGGGACGGGTCTGCGAGCTCGGAAATGTTGGACTTCCGCGCGTATCTATGGCCTGTCTCCCTACGGCATGTAGCCTCCTGTGGTTCCTCCACCTCATCCCTTCCTCCTGAAGGATGCTAGCCTCAATAAATCTGTGCATCTCGCGGTGCGCGAGGAGTCCCTCTCCGTTGAATCACAGCGTATTTAAGATATTTACGTGAGAAATAAAATTTATATCTTGAATTTACTGGGTCTAGCCTGTCAAGTCCTCTCACTCATAATGACATTTATATAATTCATAAACAGTAAGTGAGAGGCAAAGCCATACCACACAAAAAAATGTAGATTTCATTAAAACACAATTTATATAATTTTTACTTTCTCTACTACGTATAGTAAGTAGGGTAAGTATCTATTCGACCCAAAAATTCGATACCGAGATTTCACCGGAAATATATGTTTTGAGACCCCTTGAATCCAAAAAAAGCATTTTTGAAACATGTCCGTGTGTGTCTGTGAACAGCATAACTCATAAACGAACAGTCGGATAAACACCAAACTTGGTATTTAGGTTTAGTATCTTCCAGAGATGCGACACGAAGGTTTTCAAGAAAATCCCTCCACCATAGATTACCCTTTACATGGAACATTTTTCGAAAATTTTAATTTTCTCAAAAATGGCTCTAATGATTTTGATTAAAATATCATATGTTTAAGATATTTTCATGGCAAATGAAATGTATATCTCGAATTTTCTGGGAATGTCTCCAAAAGTATTCTTCATTGTGAACGACTTTTGCATAACTGGTAAACCATAAGAGATAGACAAAATTTTACTACACAAAAAATGTAGATCGTGTTAAAATACACAATTTATGTCATATGCATTTTTTTATTGATTGAACCATTTTCGAGATATTGCTTGTTATTCTCTTAAATTTTCCAATACTTATACTTTTTCTCAAATTCGCTATTCATTTTTTGTTGTTGACCTGGTAATGCAAAGAGAATGGAATACTCCACATAGCAACCAGCTCTTAAAATATTTGACTATCGCTTAAAGCCTACCAATTCCCCTTGCATCTACAAGAAAATTAGCAATAAGATTAACATCTCGATATCTCGATTAACATGAAGCATGTGGAGAATAAGCGTTTGTAAAACTGGTTTGTACACGAGTAGAGAAAGTCATGTGAGTGTAACACATCAGACTTTTTTATGGTCATGCAGAGAGCATGGCATTTCAAACCATCACATAGCGATCTGACTATCGCTTTAGCTTTCTTATGCATACAACGAAATGTAAAATGGGTAACGAAAGTTGATCTCGATTAACAAGCAGTAGATAGAACAATAAACATTTGTAAAAATACTTTGTAGAAGAGTGTGTAGAGGAAACCGTGTGAATGCAACGCATTAGATTCTTCTTTTTAAAATGGTACTGCATCAACCATTTTGTACTGTAAGCTACGCGCCACTTCAGAGAAAACAAATGAAGACTCCTACGCACTTTGGAATAGAGAGATAAGCTTTAGTTATCTTTTAGGGAAAGTTTTGCTCTACGAATTGGTAATGCTACTGTGAACAGCTTCTGTGCCTAAGCCATTCTCAGTAACTATAAAAATAGCTACATTGAATTTTAGGATACAAATCTGTAAGTGCTATTGTGGATCTACTTTGGTGTTAATAATATAGTTGGTTATTTTTTTACAAAATAATTTATTATAAACTTTAATCAAAAGATGCTGTCGATAACTACATAATCATATCTTTCTTAATAAACAAGCTTGTTATTAAAAATAGATCAGTGAACTTAGAAGGCATACATCTACAACCTGAAAAAAAATCAGTCTAATATCTTAAATATTTTCAGAGATAATTCTGAGTAATTTAATAACCTTACAAGTTTCAAATGTCAGCCTCCCTATCCCTTAATCTTCTAAGGCTTAATACAAATTTAGGAAGTTGTAAGAATATTTAAACCATAAAAAAGTTAATAAAACACATTGTCACACCAGGTGCTTTTTGTTTTATTATTACTGGAAAGTAATTTTTCTCAAACAAATATTCGATTTTTTTAAGAAACACTTCCTCGAAAATAAAGCTTCTTGGATTTTGCTGATATAGTCCGATTTCCTAAAAAATGAATCAGAAAATGCGTTTACATTCAAATTTTAAGGTTTATGCTTTAGTGTTTGACTGCTTTCATTTATGAGTTTCTAATCGACCAGGAATGTTACTTAAAATGCCGTTTCTGCACTGCAAACGGTGTGCCCTTGCGTGCCCAGTGCGGGTTACCTGATTGATTTTGTCTAAAACCCCCAAATCCAAACTCGTTGGTAGCGCAATCTTACTATTTTCCGCTTTAAATTTGATACACTTATGCTTTTATCATGTTTATTAGGCTTATCAGTTTTACCTTCTGCCACCTACATATGTATTCCAGTAAAAATTCGATGTCAAGACTTTACCGGTAACAAACGTTTTGAGGCCCGCTGAATCCAAAACAACAGAATTTTAGAAGAGTTCTGTGTGTGTTAGAGAGAGAGAGAAAGAGAAAGCGAGTGAACAGCGTAAGTATAAAACGAAATGATGTATAAATGCCAAAGTTGGTATTTAAGTTCAGTATCTTCCAAGGATACCGACCGGGATGGCTCTGGGTTCGATTCCCGTGGTGGACCTTCCTGACCCATGCGTTTTTCGGGGGTTTCCCCGGGTCGCTAGGTGAATGCTGGGAAGGATAATTAAGTCCCCGAATTTCCTGTTCCTGCATTTCACCTCCATTCTCATTTCACTTCAGCTTTCATCCGATTGGTCTCTTTCAGGGTTGCAAGTGTCGGCGGGAGGTCTCGGCATGTGCATGACAGGGGAAAAAGATGCTCTGCAAGCGGTCTCCGGGTCCCGGGCCCCCAGGGGATGTGTAAGCCTACAGTGGGTGAAGGGAGCCGGCTGTACCAGTGTCCATCTAGGGAGTTTAAATCTGTAAATGGTAGGGATCCTGCCCGTACCACCTGGTTCGGCCGCCCTCTGTCCCCTCTCACCTCATCCTTCCCGTCCGGGGCATAGGTACAAAAGATCTAAGTGGGTCGAGGTGTTAACTCCCCCCCCCTTACGTATTGAATCCGAATCATTCAAAGATGCGACACGAAAATTTGCCCTTTACGTACAAATGTTTGATATTTTTTATTTTCTCAAAAATGGTCTAACGAATTTGATTAAACATATTTAACATATTTAAATGATAACTTAAATATGCATCTTGAGTATTCTTAGAATATCCTGTGAAATCACCTTCATTCGGAAGGAATTTTATATAATTTAAACACCTAACGGATAAACCATAAGAGATAGAGAAAAAATACTACACAGAAAAATCATATCTCTTTAAGGGCACTGGGACTATATGACCTTCAAAACCAGAATAGAGTGTCTTTTCTCTGTCATAAAGTAAAACAAGTCGCACCATCTATCAAACATCTGGTTCTTAACATGCTGATAATGCAAAATATGTAATATCGCATCATACGTTTACTTAGAATGCTGCTAAATTCAGGTCAAGTTCTAAAAACAAATTTTATTATTTAGGTACACATAGCTGCCACAATTTTGTTGATAGATATTTCATTTTTTCATGGAAGATAAAAAACTTAATAATGAACAAAATGAGTGGATTGCTTGTTTGATATAGTGAGACAAAAGTTCTAAAAAATTTCCAATAAAGAAAAAATATTACTCTTAAACTACATAACTGTAAATTTTTAAAAATTCAATACGTTGCATCTGAAAAGTATCTTTCCACTCACTTGGCTGCACTGCTTGGTTAACATAAAATCTAGTAATTCTTGATAAAAGTGCACCTAAGGCTCTAACATTTAAATTTACGGTAAAATGCAAAACATTAATGCATTGTAGGGATGTGGTCCAGGTGTCGCCATATTTAAATCACCGTTTAATTAGCTTAAACATCCAGAGTACCTATAGTGTGATAAATGACTGTATTCAGAAAATCTCATAGATGTTTATAAAATACAAAACAAAAAATTGGTTTTTTGAGCCATTTACACTTCCGAGTACCCTTAATGCACATATTTTATTTAAATTAACTCCTATTATAAAATCAGTCACTTGCGAGATATCCAATGTTATTGGATTGAGCATTTTTAATGCTTTTGTCACTTTAAGTGCTGTTGCTATTCAACTGTTTCTTGCGATGACATGGAGTACCAAGTCCAGGATATAGCGACCCGCTTCTAAACATTTGACTATCGATTCAGTTTCTTCTATTCCCTTTCTACCTACAACGAAATGTATAATGAAGTTTTTCCTTCCAAGGTTTATCTATAAGTAAACAGAAAAATAACATTTCTTAAGAACAGTCTGTAGAAGCGGTATAAAAATAAACGGTAGTGGGTAGAGAAAGCAATATGAGTGTAACACATACGATAATTTTTGTCATACTTGGAGAGTAAAATGTGTGAATGTAGCAGTTATCATAGATGCTACAACGCTTTGTACTTTATACTTACCTTATTTTTAATAATTATTCTGACAAGTCAATGTATAGTGTCTGGAAAAACATAAAACCAGTAATTCAATGTCATTATGATCTTTTATTTGATACGTAAAGAATTGTCGGCACTCGTACTGCGTAATCATGTAATGTGACCTTATAGAAAGCAATAATAATCGATTCCACTGCAGTTGTGTAAAATGCTGACACAAATTAGTTAATTTCACGCAAAGTAGGTAACAACATGCAAATTAGGTGTTGTATCTCGAGTTTCCTTGTTTCCTAGTCTAACATGGACTTGCATATAAACAAACCTACCTAACTGAAATAACATTAATAAGTTATGTAGATAGTGTGTCTCCTCTTCGCTCATTGTTTTATGTGCTGCTTAGATATACACTATGTGATCAAAAGTATCCATACACCCCCACAAACATACGTCTTTCATCTGCCATTGTGCTGCCACCTATTGCCTGGTACTCATTATCCGCGACCTCAGTAGTCATTAGACATCGTGAAACAGCAAACTGGGACGCGCCGTGGAACTCACAGACTTCGAACGTTGGCAAGGTGATTGGGTGTCACTTGTATCAGAAGCCTGTACGCGAGATTTCCACACTCCTAAACATCCCTAGGTCCACTGTTTCTGATGTGATAGTAAAGTGGAAACGTGAAGGGACATGTACAGCACAAAAGCGTACAGGCCGACCTCGTCTGTTGACCACCGACATTTGAAGAGGGTCGCAAAGAGTAATAGGCAGATATCTATACAGACCATCACACAGGAATTGCAAACTGCATCAAAATCCACTCCAAGTACTATGACAGGCGTGAGGTGAGAAACCTTGGATTCCATGGTCGAGCGGCTGCTCATAAGCCACACATCACGCAGGAAAATGCCAAACGACGCCTCGCTTGGTGTAAGGAGCGTCAACATTACACGATTGAAAAGTGGCAAAAAGTTATGTGGAGTGACGAATCACGGTACACAATGTGGCGATCCGATGGCAGGGTGTGGGTATGGCGAATGCGCGGTGAACGTCATCTGCTAGCGTGTGTAGTGCCAACAGTGAAATTCGGAGGTGGTGGTGTTATGGTGTGGTTGTGTTTTTCCTGGAGGGGGCTTGCAACCCTTGTTGTTTTGCGTGGCACGATCACAGCGCAGACCTACTTTGATATTTTAAGCACCTTCTTGCTTCCCACTGTTGAAGAGCAATTCGGGGATGGCGATTGCATCTTTCAACACGATCGAGCACCTGTTCATACTGCATAGGCTGTGGCGTAGTGGTTACACGACAATAACATCCCTGTAATGGACTGGCCTGCACAGAGTCCTGACTTGTTTTGGAACGCCGACTTCGTGCTAGGCCTCACCGACCTACATCGATACCTCTCCTCAGTTCCGCATTCCGTGAAGAATGGGCTGCCATTCCCCACGAAACCTTCCAGCACCTGATTGAAAGTATGCCTGGGAGAGTGAACGCTGTCATCAAGGCTAAGGGTGGGCCAACACCATATTGACTTCCAGATTACCGATGGAGGGCGCCACGAACTTGTACGTCATTTTCAGCCAGGTGTCCGGATACTTTTGATAACGTAGTGTATTTAGGAGCCGATGGAATATAGCTTTGACTAACCTAAGAATCCGCAGTGAAAGGTAGGATAAAGAACGATGTATCCAGCTGCACTTTGTAAACATCTCCATTCAGTATTTGAGGTCGTATCATTCGTTGCTTATATCCAAACCTCTTTTGAATAACAGAATAATTATTGTTAAGTATGAAACTGCTAATAAATTTAAATAATCGCATTGCAAAGTATATTTTTTGCCGCAGCAATATACTCGCTTAAAATACACAATTTTGTTTTGTAACCAATTTAGGAATACAGATTTTTGAACAGATTGTTATAGTGTACATTTTATATAAATAGTAGAAGACATTGCTTTCTCCACTTTTCAAAAATGCCTCACTTATCTAAATCTTTTTAAGCATCCCGCTATCTCGAGCGGAAAGAGCATCCGTACGGCTACGACTAGTGTGAAATAACAATTAACAAAACACAATTAACCCTAATTTAAATCACTTGTAACATTACAGGTCGCCATTGAGGTATGTTATATTAGAGACCCCCTTGAAGGTTTACCAGAATGCTTGAACCAGATAAGAGGATTTAAATCGCGTACGGGTATCTCGCCATGGTAGCTCAAGTGGTGAGAACATCGGCATAGAAAGTTGAAGAGCGTGGCTCGAGTCCCAACGATAGCATTGAATTTTTCAAATTTGATTCAACTATCCAACCTTTAGTTAATGTCATTAGTGGTTTTGCAAACAGGAAGGTGAAGAATGTGGGTGTCGCACGCACATGCCAAACATCGTTGGCATAAATCTTGGACATCCACAATGAGAAGCAGCAGCACTTTGGGTCATTTAAGGCGTTGGTTAGCGAAGTATCAGGAAATCGACAAAGTTAACCAAATATTACCTCAGTCCTGCAAATCAACCAAATGGCGATAGTCGTAATTTTTAAAAATAGGCCACAAACACTGTAAGCAGCCCAAAAGCAGAAATATGTCCGTGTTCTAACGGCCTGTATCTGAGAATACGTATGTGGAAGGGAATTAAGGTACTTTGATTCTTTTCCCTAAAGCATGTGTAGGCGGAAGCCGAGATTTGAGTTTATTATGTTCTTATGTTTTCACTAAAATAAATTCCCAAACTAACTCCCAGTTCAAAGACGATTGACCCATCGGAATTCAGCATAAACGTAACAATATCCGTGCGACTTTGAATTGAAGATAAGCTTTACCACGTGGCATCCTCAGAATTGGTTTCCGTGTTCTTAAGGTGATATCAACCTCCACGGAAATGCATTTTTTCGGGATAAATCTTAAGTTATCCCGTGAGTTATCAATTGATTTCAAATATTACACAAATACAACGACAAGCTGAGTGCTTTCGGCCTAACGCGCGGCAATGTTATTCTGTCGCCTCATTGTGAGCACTTAATTTTGAAGGGAAACATCGTGTCGCATGTCGCGTCGCCAGTGTCGCTCCATTGTCAAATGATTATACTGCGGCAATCATCCCGTAAAAACCACGAAGTATCCTGATGTAAATATATAGTTCTAGCAAGAATATTTTGCTCTCCTGCTTACGAAAATCTGACGATAAAATGAACGCTGCAAAGTTGAACAGCACTCCTCCTGGTTGAACGCCAAATTGAGCATAAGTTATCGTATTTTAAACAAGAAACACAATTATCCTATAAAAATTGACCATATAATTGTTTATATAATCGACGATCAAGTCCCACTTTTGCTGTATAGTTCCCTCACATAGGCATATGGCCGTGTGCACCATCCTCGTTAAACAAACTCTTTAGGGACTTTCAGCTTACCGCGGTAAGAATTTGACCGGGTCACACAGCGGTGCAACAATGTTCATCGCAGTTTAGGTGACCGTGGTTACCTGGTATTGCTAGTAAACTCTACTGAACGCAGCCGGATGTACATCTTGTAGTCTGTTTTTCACTTGTTCTACCTCTTTGCTGAAGATGCATGTAGTTCAGCGTGCAATGGAGGAAATTAAAAGCAGATCCAAGTTTCTCTATCACGTTATTAAATTTAACTCAATTCTTAAGAAAAGATAGAAAGTACAGAGATAAGATGTAATAACTTTAAGATGGACACGTGGGAAAAGCTGGCCTTACAATTAATAAGAAAAATACAAACTATTATAGACGTTCTTTCTTTCTTTCTTTCTTTCTTTCCACACTAACTAAATTCCAGGTAGCTTAGACGATATTCACTGAAAGACAGGCAGAAAAAAGAAAGAAAAAAATACATTATTCCAAAACAAGATTTGAACCCGGAATCTCTTGAATAAAAGGCGCACACGTTACCCCAACAGCATGATGACGGCTTCAAATTTTAAACTTCGGTACTGATCTCTTCAGGCTTCGGGATTCCTATACCTTGTGCAATCAATGTACTTAATATTCTTCAAAATGTAGTAATTGTACTAAATCCATTCATTACTCTCCTTATTTCTGCCTTGTTCTTGGAACTATGCTTCAACTGATATAATTATGATATATAATACCGTGATTGTGTGGATTTTTGTTACATCTTGGGTCAGGATATTTTAAGGCACCTGTCGCACAAATAGGCTTAAAGCATTAAGAATTACGAAGTACATTAAAGTAACTTTATCAGGATGTATTCATTGGCGAAAATGGAGTGTATCCATTCTTTGGGAATTCAAACCTATACCGTTCCGCCATTTTAACATTTCAGTACAAGTAAAGTTGGAAATAATCGAAGAAAACCGGCCGTTCATGGCAGGTCAGATTTAACCGCGGTAAAATCCGCGATAAACTTTTACCAACGTCGATGCACCACAAATAATTGTTCACCGTGGTAAAGTCCATATTTTAACACGGTAAAATCTTAATCGAGAATGGTGCACATGGCCAATAGTGTGCCTCGTATTGCCTGTTTGTCCCTCCCTGCAATCTCAGAGAGTCAATAGAAGTCGTGAGCTTACACGTGTATTGGTAAATATAAGTGAGACAAGAAGTATAAGGATGCAACCTCAAGTTGTCCTCCATGGTGTAGGGTGCCATACTAGCCTCGATTTCCCGAGGTCGCGGATTCAAAACCGGCGGAGGGCAATGGAGTTTTTTCGGGCTTGAAAATCCTTAGCATGGCTTCCTTCGGAAGGAAAGTAAAGCCGGTGGTCCCATGTTGTAGATTTACGGCACGTAAAAGAACTTCAAGCTTAGTAAAGAGACCTCTGAACAAAATTTCCGGTCTTTCACGCACAATATAGAATGGACGCTAAGGACCACAGCAGTTAAAGAGGTTCCATAAATAAAACCCTATTTAATTTTTTGCGGCATTAAAACGTGCACTAGCGTGAACAAGTATAGGGTATGCAACGGGAAGGGACACCTCGCGCACTGCAACCTACGAGAGATCTATTGTGGCTACAACTCCTAGGAGGAAGGGATGGAGTGAAGGAACCACAGGAGGCTACAGCCCACAGAGACGCGCGAGGTCCCTAACAGTTCCAGGCTCAAAGATCCCTCCCACTACTGAAGCTGCCCAGAGAGGACCATGAACGGTCCGTCAACAAAACAGCTCTCTAGTGTTCACGGGGAATACTCTTTCTTTGAGCAAACTTCCGCTATATCTGTCTGGCACCGTCATAGGCCATGAAACCTAGAAGCACACTTGAAGCATGAGAAGGAAACGGGATGAAAGGAAAATGATAGAAAGAAATTCGTGGTAGGTGAGAAACCACCCCAGCATTTGACGACCAACCAGGCAAAACCACGAAATACCAGAGGTCATAGTGAGCGTTAGACAGGTAAACATCTCCGCTAAATGCAACTTTTCGGCAAATAGCGACAAAGTAAGAAATAACCTAGCATCCAGGCAGGGAACAAACTCATAAAACTTTATGCGCGTCATTTAACGAGTTTCTGGAAAATTCTCTTCTCCTTTACAAGGTCGGGACAACTAAAAGTGGCTTCCACGTGAACTTTGAAAAGTGGATTCGACAAATAACAATTATATCCCCTCTTCTTGTATTGTATCACACCGTAGTGGTGGACAAACCTCCTCCTAGGAAATCCCTGAAATGCGCTATAATATAACGGATACAAAACAAATAGACTACAGTTGAATTCGTGAACTAGAACAGTATAGGCTGATTAAAATAAACAAACCTATAAAGAAACTGTTGAAAGTGTATGCACTTTTTCTTTCTTTTAGCCACACCGTCATTCGCTTGCCCAGATACAACTAGCATTGTCCAAAGTGAAAAAAAGGATGTTTTGGAAAGAAATGTAACCGTTGACTTATTGCTGCAGAAATTGAACGATATAGCTTTTGAGGGTAAGTCCTTTGTGTCCGAAACTGCAAATAAAGACAGTAGAAAATGATTACGGAGAAGGATTCGGTTGTTACTTTCAGAGATTTCAGTAGCGATTCTGCATTTTCCTCTTCTTCCTCCAGCGAAAGTGAGTCCAGTTTCGAACAATTGGATACGCCGCTTGTTTAAGTTGAGTCTATATTCCTTTTATAGCATCAAACGGAATAATTTTCAAACCACATGTTTCGCGATCATTTCTTCGCTTTAATTTGTCGAGGAGATATAGTGCTCAAAATTTGGCACCACTGTCATAAGCGTAACTAGAAGAGCGATTCCAGCGTCATAAGCTGTAGTTGTTTGAACTGCTGAGCAATTCCGTTTCTTTCATAGGCTGTGCCACGCGATCACTGGAAATGCGGGGTGTTCGGACAGTCTATGGTGATGCAGAGCTTCGAAGTGCCAAGAAGTATGTAGAACCTTTGATACAAGAAATATTTTTGTTAGTACAAGTTACTTAATGCATATAGGAACATTTCAGGAACGTGTCATTATTCTTTTGTTGACCACGAAGTAGATAACGATTAACGCGAGAAGGATGGTATTATCATTACTCTGTGAGATTCTCCATTTTTCCTCTTCCTCCTCCAGTAAAAATGAGTCCAACTTCGAAGAGCTGACACACCAGTTGCCTGAGACGAGTCTATATTTTTATAATCTAAAAATATAGTCCATCAAAATTAATTATTTTCAACTTTATGTTTCGCGATCGTTTCTTCGTTTTAATTTAGCAAGAATAATTTGGCACTGCTGAGGTAAGTGTAATTAGAAAAGCGATTATAGTATATCAGTTAACCGGAATTATTTGAAGTGCTGTGTCATTGAATTCTTGCAGCGAACGCTGGAAGTGCGAGGTATTCAAGAACAAAAGCTAATGCAGAGGTTTGTAGTGTCAAAGAGTACGGATAACCTTTCATAAATTAAAATGAACCTTTGACATGCAAACACTTTTGTGGGTTTATATGTAACTTAAAGCATGTAAGAAGGCTTGAAAAACGTGTCACTGTTTTGTTGTTCACGAAGTAGAAATACAAAGAAGGGTAGGTATGCATTTGCCGCAGCAGCGGTTTAGTGTGTGCCCAACATGATGCGAGTGGCGAATAAACATCGTTAAAGCTACTGGGCGGAGTTCAGTGGTGTAGATGAACGTCAATGGAGAATAACGGTGCACTTCAACCTTACAATTGGACCAGACCGAGTTAGATCATGTTAAAAATCCTGCGGGCTGACAGCAAAACAACAATGCGGGCAGAGTTAGCAAGCGTCCAAAGGGATACATGATTGAATGGAATGTACAGATGGCTGCACTGTATCGTATACACGTGCTTTAGATATGTAACAGATTGTTAGTCAGGTACTTTAGCTAATCGCTTGATATATCTGCACATTATTTCACGGATAACGTTTTTCTTGTTTTCGGCGCCCAGTCTCGAATAAACTGCGGTGTGGCGACACTGTTCTACTCCTGGCCGATCAGCGAACACCCAATAAAATTGTCATAGTAGCAGTTTTCCTAATAATCGGCCACTGTTGAAGTCAACATGTAGTTTATATCTTAATAGATGTAAATGTGTTTAATAATAATTATTATTATAAGAATAACAACATACTGATGAGTGGAGAAAAGGTATCGTATAGCCAATTTTCAAAAAGGTGACCAACAAAATTGTCGAAACACTATGGAAGGATAAATCTATATTAGCACCTTACAATATAAAGGATGGACCATTTAAGTTGAGACCGAACAATATCTCCAAAACTAAGCGTTGTAGAAAGAAATATGCTTGATATTATGGGGAAAGTAAATGCGTGACATTTTGGGGTCACTAATGGGAACCTATATTTTGTATGTCATTTTCTCATTAGAAAATGGTTTATAAAAAGCTGTTTATTTTGTGATGAGGAATAAGGAAACAAAATAAATAAATGTTGGTTCCCAATTACGAAACGTAACTTGGCCCTCAAATGACCATCCATGGATGGTCCAACCATTCATTGCGTTCTTGTACACAGCCATTCAGAATGTTCGTTGTTATTTACGTTTGTATAAGAACAATTGCAAAGTGCTTTATGCAAATGTTTAGTTTTTAAGAGGAGTGAGAAAACAACGTAAAAATGTAGGTTCCCATTTAAAAGCATTAAATTAGCCCTACAATTACCATCACAACATCCTCCAAACAAAACACGACTAATGGCATTTTCTTTCCCCCATAATATCAAGCAACTTTTATTCAAGACATTTCTTTCTACAACGCTTAGTTTTGGAGATATTATACAGTCTCAACTTAAATGGTCCATCTTGTATATGTCAATCTAGTAAAACAAAGGCTGAACATTCAACAAATCATCCAAAAAAGTCTGAGTTTAACTTAGTAGATTTCATTTTATTTTCGGATTATGAAAAGGCATTCGATAAGCTGTTGGAGATAGAATTATGGGTCATTGCGAAAAGAAAGGCATTTCCTAATTATATAACACGAGTCCTTCAAAGCATGTGTACATTAATTGACTGTCCAGTGTCCCCTGCACTGTTTATTATATAGGTAAAAGAATGCCAAACAAAGACACAGAACATTGTGGGATACTTTTCAAATGAGACAAACCTGAGCACGGTTTCGTTCACATATGATCAAGTAATGTTTTAGCACATCCGAGCACTACCAACACCTAAGTACAAACTGCATGAACTTGCATCTAATTACAACTTAAAATATCGGAAACAAAAACAAAAGTGATGACGTTTAGAGGAACAGACCATATTAATTGGAAAATTGTGCAAAATGGCACATTAAATGATCAAGTAAGCAATTTTATTTACTTAGGGATTAATACATTTTATTGCCCGGAAGAAATAAATAATAAACGTAGCAAATTTAATATAATGAATAGAACAATAGGATATATAAACAGCAGAGGTGAGGTTTTTATCTTCATTAATCAGTTATTTGCTATTGGATAAAAAGAAAACAAACTGATATGATGACTTACAAAGCATAACATTTCAGAGAATTCTTCTTATACTTTTAAACCAATAAACCCAGTGGCAGAAGAAATCTTGCCCACCTCAGGTGAAGGGTTCACGAGTTACTTGATGTGAAAACAGGAATAATTCCATGAAGTGTAATAATAATAATAATAATAATAGTCTCAGCTAACATTGATTGATATCGTGTTCTTACCAGAAATGTTAAGAACAATATCGATATTTTCTGCATATTCTCGCCACATCGAGTTAGTAATTATAGTACAATATTAAATAAGAAATTTGTCACTTCTTATTGTTAATAGCCAGTTTCTACTGAAAAATACAAGAGGTTAGTGTTGTTAATACTCAACTTATTCTGAAAAATCACGGATAGAGCATAATACAGGCCACTTTGGATGGAAACCCATGTCTAGAAACTTTCCGGTCCGTGATACACATACTCTCAGATAATAAAATAGAATAAAATAAAAAAAAATATACCTGGAAAAGCAACCGTACTCCTTTTGTACATCCCTAAGGGGACCGATGTACTGTATTCAAGAGAATACATCATTAAGCATCTGAATGCCCACGCCTCTCAGAAAAGTACATCTATTGAAAGGAACGTATTGACTTCCTAGGTACTTGTTTATCTGAATGTACGACAGTTCCCAATCAAGTGTTTACATCTTCCGTGGAGTTGTTGGAAGATGCGCCATTGGACATTCGTCGGCAAATCCGGATTCAATGCGCTGAAGTACTTATCGTCTGAGGTCATCTTAAGCGATGAATAGGCTGTGGTGGCCAAATGTGTGGCCTCCATGTAAGCTAGGTTTGACTTCACTGGAATCTTTCCCCCTAGACAGCACAGGTCGTTAGGTTTAACAGATACCAGCTGTGGTTGAATACATGCACCAGAAATTCAATCGCAGCAAATCTTGAATACACTGTAACACTGAATTCGCATGAATCATGTCTATAATAAAATTATATATTTTGGAATCTTGCTGTGTCTTAATTTGTTCTACCGTTTAACGCGTTTAGTACACCCTGGTAATGTTTTCATAGATTAGTTGAGGCAAGTACCAGCCTTATTAATAATTACACATTTAATGGCGGCGTTGTAGCCTTCACACCTTAAACGTGATATTGTAATTATTAACTCGTATGATTACGTTTTATAGACATGATAGGGAGATAGGTAAATAATTACAATAATTAGTACCATATATTAAAACAATTCATACTGAAAAACGAAAGCGTTACAGTTTTGTAAGTGAATAAGTAAGTCATTACCAGGAAAATTAACTATTCCGTAAAAGCAATTAGGTAGAAGTCTGAGAAATTAGGTTCCGGCGAACTCAGTTAACAAAAAAACTAATTAGCTCAAAGGTTCAGGTAATGAGAACTCAGTATTTAGAAATAAAAGAGGTGTATGAAAGTACACGTAGATCAGTTCTAAAAATTAGAAATGGAAACAATTCTTAGGATTTAGCTAGTCAAAAAGTAAAAGTTGCGCTTCAGATGCATATGAGAAGCTTAAGATTTGGCGTAGGAACTTTGGTGGGGTAGTTGTAAAGTAGACAGAACTTAAGTTAATAAAAGAAGGTGCATCTATAAAGTTAGCATATTTTGTCTTTCGCCTTTCATTTACAGTCTTTTACTGAGATCAATTATCGGTAATCCGCAGCGCCAAAAGACCCCTTTAGGTTATCACATATTCAGCGGCTGCCGAAGAGGTAATCGCCGTATAGCATTTCAGCGATTCACGGCAACTTACGCTTCTCATTGTTATTACAGAATCGGTTATTTTAAACCGTAAATTTGATACTTCAGAAGTTAGCGCTATAATAATTCAATTGTTACAGCTTCTACTACTAAGATTAAGAATCACGTTGATTCTTCATCCTTAAACGGTCGGAAACTCGTTTCAATAGCTCAAGTATTGGATCACATTAAATGTCTCAGTCAGTTTAACAGGTGTTGTCTACCCTCACCCTACCAAGCATACCCTTAGAGAAAGATCTCATCCCTCACCACTGTAGCAGCCGACAGCAGATTCATCAGCAGATATTGGAGACGACATCAAAGTGCCACAGGAAGGGTGCATCGTCAAACGTTAGGTCGTTCTCCGTGGACTGGTGGTACCGTGCTAGCCTCTAGTTCCCAAGGTCGCGGGTTCAAACCCGGCGGAGGGCGATGGATTTTTTCGGGCGTAAAAATCCTTAGCATGGTTTCCTTCGGAAGGGAAGTAAAGCCGGTGGTCCCGTGTCCTAGATTTACGGCACGTAAAAGAACCTCAAGCATGATAAAGAGGCCTCTGAGCAAAATTACCGGTCTTTCACGCCCAATATAGAATGGGACGCTAAGGACCACAGCAGTTAAAGAGCGTCCATAAATAAAACTCAATTTAATTTAATTTAGTCAAACGTTACAATACAAAGAATCGTGCAGGTATCTTATGTAGATATTAGCTAACATTTACCATAAAATGTGGTGGGGAAGTGAGGACAGTAAACTTATATAAAATAGTTATTTACGACACTAGTGTTAAAAGTGGAGTTCTATTTTGCGAGTAGGAATGTTTGCGGAACGAGGCTGAAAGTCGAATGTAACAATCCTACCAAGAAAATAAAATCTCTTTTAACACGTTTTGTCGTATACTGGTTTTGGACAGCCTTGAATACTAAATTATACAGTATCCCGCTGAAATTAGCGTGGAAATAGCAGTATACATTCGGACTTGCGCAATGGTGAACCCTAGTGTGTTGTTGTTTGGCCTTCGCTACTATTTGTCCTTCAAGATGACAAAAGAATCACTTATACAACTTTAACATTGTATAATATATAAAAGGCTATACCACAAATAAATCAGTAGAATGAGTCTAACAATTATTTTATTCATTGAAGTAGGTTTTCTTTTACGTTGTTTGCGACATGCTTTGGGCGTCAATTTGAAGTAGTTTGTATTGAAGGAGTTGTATTATATTTCAACTGTTGGGGAGCCTAACTTGTAGTAGTTGCAACTGCACGTATAGTAAACAGTTTCCGGTAGCCTTCGCCCCAAATGTACTCTCAGGTGGCCTTTGCACCAAGTTTAAAAAAAATATTAACTTTGTAATTTGACTGTTTCTTTAAATATTAAATACTTATCTTTGCCTCAGCTGCGTCAGTATTACTTTTAGAGACAAGGATGTCTTGTCAGGGTTGTGGTGCGACTTAAGAATATTGGCTTACACAGATTATAATTTTTAATTCACTCCTTTTATTAATGCTTGATACGATTTATAACACTTCACTGATAGAGAGAGAGAGAGAGAGAGAGAGAGAGAGCTGTGAGATGTTTTTATTAAATACTTGCACTTTTTAACACGTAAATTATTTTTGTCTCACACAAAATACGTATAAAATTTCTCGAGGACGCATCACGCATCTGGTTACAAGCACTGTCTGCAGGCAACTGAATTGATTTCAACCGCCTAAACTTGTAAATTTATGCATTTCAAGTCTCTGATTGGCTATTCCTAATCCAATAGAATACCTTCATTTAACTAAAGCTTTTTCTGATTGTTGATTGACTATTTTTAAACTGTCTAAAATTTACATTATTGTTGCTCCAATAATGACTAGTAGCACTTAAACTTTCTAATTCATTATTGCCTCAAGGTTACCTCATTGTTAACTCATTGTTGGCAACTTTTAACCTATTAATTATTAAATTACGTAATACATTCATATAACATTATTGAACATGTATACAATAGTATACAATAATATAAACATATATAATGACTGTAATATACACCTTTTACAAATTATTACATACACATATTGCTTTAAGGCGGGCTGTTATTGAATTATATATATTATACAATTAGACTGAAACCATTTTTAGTGTTAAAAATACTGTCTCATCGTAAACATTTTATATAACATTACTGTTATTTCTTTGATATAATTATGATACGGAATGTAGAATTGTTACAATTTGTAATATTAATTACTTGTGGAGGGAAACTAGCAAACTTCTGGTTCTGCCGAATCCATTTCCGAATCATTCAAATACAGCATATGAATATTACATTTATCGAAACAAGGACTCCGTTTATTTTATATATATTACACAGCAAGAAACCAGAGCGGTAATAATAGGGGTTAAAAATTTTAAAATAGGCAATAAAACAAGTAAAAAGTTAGGCACTAATATAGGTACATTGCACTGAAGGCCTATAATCCACAATGTAAACTGCACTAAAGCATTAAACGTATAGTATGTAGATATCACTGGTTGTTTTAATACTTATTGTGTAAATGGCTGGAGCACTCGAACTTATGGCTGTGGACTGCACTAAGCATGCGTGTTCAATGGTTTTGCACAGACTATGCATTGCTTCTTCAATCTTCGTCCGTAGTTCATATTACTTCACTTCCACAAATATATCAAAATATCACACATGTATTTAAAACCGTCCATAAAATTCTATTTATTTAGTTCACTTTGAAAAATAATAGCAAGTTCTTTTGAGGAATGCGAAGCGACCAATGTCGCTTATTTGCTTATGAATATATACAGGGAGAGCCAAAAGACTACGAACCGGCTGCGCGGCGTCTTTCCTGTCCGCGTCCTCGGCGCTCGTTGCCGTCTGCTGCTAGCATAGAAAGGCGCGGATGAAACCATACAACATTTTTAAAGCTATTTTTAAAGGCTTTATTTAACAACTTTATGAAAGTATGTTTGGGGACAGAATTATTAGTGGAGAATTGTGGCCCCCTCGGTCCCCCGACCTAACGCCCTGCGATTTATATCTCTGGGGTAACTTAAACAAAGTGTACAAGACAAATCCACACACCCTGAAAGAATTAAAACAAAATATCCACCAGGAAACTGCCAGCATTTCTCAACGTCAACTACGGCGAGTGATGGATAGTTTCCTAAAGAGGTGACAAAAATGTATGGACAACGACAGTTGCCAGTTTCAGCATCTCCTTTCGTAAAGTTGTTAAGTAAAGTCTTTAAAAGTAGTTTTAAAAATGCTGTATGGTTTCATCCGCGCCTTTCTATGATAGCGGAAGACGGCAACGAGCGCCGACGACGCGGACAGCAAAACACCGCGTACCCGGGTCGTAGTTGTTTGGCTCTCTCTCTGTATTTATTTATTGCAAAAGAATTGTTTTACCGTGTGTGAATTTTCGGTGTTGTTTATTTTGACACAGACATCGTCTAATAAGACGTCATTTTTCCCACAAAAACGTACACAAGTGGATGACAGGTATTAAAGCTTGCATGAAATACAAATGAAAAGATGCACACACATTCGTACTTCATCCAGTGTGTGTTGATTTGGCTGCCCACATGCGGAGAGGAAAATTACACCTTCGTCAATATAATTTTCAGTCAAGTACGCGTTGGGCAATGAATACTTCGCACATTGTACAGGCTTTACATTACTTTTTACTAAACCACGAAAATAGGGAACAGTGCCATTTACATCTAATGATTTCAGTTATACAATGAAGTTTGCATTTTGGATTAGAGGCCTTCGGTGCAATTTAAAACTTCTCTTATTTCCAGTGCAAATCCTCCCGGTACAATTTGCTATTTACTACTTATCAGTAACGATATGCATTGAATCAGGCACAACCATTTATTCATTTGTCACTTAAAAACACATTTTGATGTGAGAGAACAGTATAGTTGTATAAAATATCAAATAGTGACATCCCAAACACTATATATTAAATATATTAGATTTAAATATTATTTTAATGAAGTGTAATCTCTTAACACTATTTTTTAAATTTGCACCTTCTACGTTTTACACTCCCATGCTGACTTGTAATTATTATTGAGTCTGTATCATTTTTAAACAGGCTATTGCTGCGTTTGCAGCGAAATTAGTCTAGTCTTTGTAACTCAGTACTGTGTCCGCCCTTATGGGAAGTAGAAAACAATACAGCTATCATATTAATGGACAAAAGGATTAACATCCTTAAATAATCGATTTCCCAGAAGAAAATCAATAATATTTTGAGGTTGACCATTTACCTTATTATGGTAAGTACCCGCTGTTTTATTATGAAACGAAACAATGCAACCGCTGACGTTATAGGAAGGGAATGACGGTATTACAAGCTTCCTTAGGCATGTTGGCTCATTGGCTTAGAGCGCGAGGTATTAATTGCAATACAGGTTAACATCACAATAATTAATGATATTAATAAATAACCAACAATAACAAAATTTATAAAACTAGTTTAGGCAAACTTCTTGATAAAAGTTCTCACTAAAGAAAAGCATAATAGGCCTTCAAGGCACACACTATTACAATAGGCAATTATAGGTACTAGAAAATTAGTACGAGGGGATCGAAAAGTAACGCACAATAATTTTTTTCTGCCTTGGTATTGCAGTTGGAATGTTGCAATTTCACACAGATATAGTTTGAAGTTTTCACTACAGGGGGTATTTCTTGTTTCATTTGCAGCTCTAACGAAAGAAGCATGAACTACGCAACAAAGATGGTGCACATGTTACTGTCGTCCACTAGTGAAGAGCAGAGAGGTGTGGTTCGATATTTGTGGGCCAAAGGGCATAAACCGAGTGATATTCACAGGGAGATGCGCATGGGGATGATTGCATGGACTGTAGCTATGTCTCCAGGTGGTGTGCATTCTTCCTAGAGGGCCGTGTGAACCTTACTGATTCGCCACGCTCCGGGAGGCCGATAACAGCTGCAACCCCGCAGAATGTCAGAGGCATTGAGGCGGCAATTTTGAAAGATCGTCGTGTGTAGCTGCGAACCTTATCGCAACAGTTCAACATTTCCTTTGGTGCAGTGTACGATATTGTTCATGACACGTTGAAATTTCGTAAAGTTAGTGCTCGCTGGGTGCCTAAGAAGCTGGCAGACAACCACAAGGGCCAGCGAATGATGAGCTTGGATCACCTAACGCGGTACACCGCAGAAGGGCATGACTTTCTGAAAGGAATCGTCACTGGTGATGAGTCGTGGGCATACCACTACACGCCCAAAACCAAGCAGGTAAGTATGGAGTGGAAACATGCTGGTTCCCCAGTGAAAAAATTCAAAATGACTTAATCTGCTAGGAAAGTGCTTGTGACGGTGTTCTGGGATATGCATGGTGTTGTATTGGTGGAATTTGCTGAACACGGGACCACTGTAAATGCTGCAGCCTACATGAAAGCTTTGGTGAAGTTGCGTCGTGCCCTTCCTGATAAACGCCACAACATGAATGCTGACGATGTCAAAGTTCTTCATGACAATGCTCACCTCCATGTTGCTGCTGCTGTTCGTCAGAAAATCACCAGATTTGGTTGGGAGGTGCTCCAGTATCCACCATACAGTCCAGACCTTGCACCGTCGGACTTTCATCTGTTTGGTCCCATGAAGAAATTCCTGGCTGGCGTACTTTGCGATAGATGCGGAAGTGAAATCGAGCAGGCATATTGAAACTGGTATCACGATGGGAGAGATGTGTTGAGAAACTTGGTGACTATGTCGAAAAGTAGGTGAAAGGTATAAGTTCCTTTGTGATTT
The DNA here is from genome assembly GCA_030765065.1 of Deroplatys truncata. Lineage (NCBI taxonomy): Eukaryota > Metazoa > Arthropoda > Insecta > Mantodea > Mantidae > Deroplatys > Deroplatys truncata. The sequence continues at coordinate 671,535,374 of CM060990.1, forward strand.
TGCTGTTGTTCTTTTAACTATTAATTTTTTTTGTAAAAGAATTGTTGTGCGTTAATTTTTGATCCGCCCTAGTATATTTTACTCCAGTAAGCATGAAACATATTAATATATGCAAAGCCTAAACCGAACGTGATGGCGGCAACGTCTGTGGCCCGCATTCGCTAGCTCCCGGCTTCGATCCCCTGCTACAACCCATTCTGACCCTTGTGTTTTTCGTGGTTTCCCCGGGGTAGTTTCTACTCTGCCACGATTTCCTTTCTGTCATTTCCTTCTCATCTTTCGGGCATGCTTCTAGATTTCGTGGTATATGGCGATGCCAGACATATGGCGCGAATGCATGCCCAATGGAAAGAATGTTCACAGAGGACACCAGAGGGCTGCTTGACTGGTAGGTCGTTCACCGCTCTCTTTCGGCAGCTCCAGCAGTGGGAACGGTTTGGAAACGAGTTTGGAAACGTTAGAGACTCCCGCGTGTCTCCGTGGCCTGTCTGCCTGTAGCATCGTGTGTGTGTGTGCTTCCTTCACTTCATTCCTTCCTCGCGGTGGTCGTGCACGATGTGTCCCCCTCAGTTAAACTACCTATACCTACACAAAGCCGTTGCCCTCCATGGTGTAGTGGTTATCATGCTAGCCTCTAGTTCCCGAGGTCGCGGGTTCAAAACCTGCGGAGGGCGATGGATTTTTTCGGGCGTAAAAATCCCTAGCATGGCTTCCTTCGGAAGGGAAATAAAGCCGGTGGTCCCGTGTCGTAGATTCACGCACGTAAAAGAACCTCAAACCTGATAAAGAGGTCTCTGCGCCTCTGTCTCGCCCAATATAGAACGGGACACAGGACTATAGCAGTTAAAGAGCGTCCATAAATAAAACTCAATTTAATTTAATTTCTACACAAAGCCCACGATTCTAAACAAAGGAACAAAATACCGAGCTGTAGTTATACTTTTTTATTTATTTCGAGTAGGATTGTGAAAAGCTCTGCTAGTGCCCGCTGTCTAAAAAAATATTTTAAACAAGTCATTGCACCAGGCTTTAAGTTTATATTTTAAATAGATTTTACACCTTTTTTAATTCAAATACAGCTTAAACATTTTGGACCTGAAATTCCATGCTTAAAAAATGTGAAAGTGGCAATAAAGTTGTCAGCAACAATGGAAGATTTTGAGTAGAATGTCCCCTTCAACAATACCTTTGGTCTAAACATATTCCAGAGGATTAAGAAGGGATCTTGTGCTGCGTTTTGCCTCTAACATCCCTCAGTGAAGCAAAAACAGCCACTACTCTCTTTGTGAGCCGTTCCGCATCGTAAAATGCGGTTGTTAAAACTTTTACTGTTTGAAGGTTTCTGTATAAAAATAAATATAGTTTGTGGAATATTTATGAGATGAAGACTGTATTTATGTTCCGGATAACCCGCCCTGTTACTTTTGTTTAACGGAGCTGTTCTTAAACATATTTTCGTGTGATTATGATGGCTTGGTCAATCAAAACAATAACCCATTTTAATGAAATTCGAGAATTAAGCTTTCTTTATGAAACTGCGAATTTTTCATAATCCTCGTGTTTGCACTAAATAACGATTGCAACTTTGGATCATTCATATACCTAGTCATAAATAATGATACTAAACTTTCCCCTTATCTATCCATTGACGAAACTACGCAGCGGCTTCCGGAATTTTTATCTTGAATAAACATCCTACGTCAGCAGTATTACCTATCGACATTCAGTATTCATCTTTGCTTCAAGAAGGAATGGTCTAAGAAAGAAAGTCATGTAGGTGTAATAGCGTTACAGAAGTGTCAGAAGGATGCAAAGCGATGTTCAATTTGTTAAAACCGCCAGGAATTTCACTCATAATTATTTAACGACCATTAAAGGATTCAACCATCCTTCTGGTGTTGATGATAAACCAAGATCTGGCCGTCATCACTCGATTCGAACTCCGGATAAGATAAAGAAAGTTTGGGAACGTGCCGGAAGAAATCCTTTTAGGAAACAAAAATTCAGCAGATTCAAATGTCAAGAATGAGTATCTCTAGGCTATTAAATCAAGACGCGGGACTTTGGGCTTACCGCCGATCTACAGGACACATTCTCAACACTCGTCTTGAGGAAGATTAGACTAGAGAGATCACGTGACCTCTTTAGACGGCACGCCAAAAATAAACATCGGAGAATCCTTTCTTCAGAGGAAAACATTTTCACAACACAGCAGAAATTCGACAGAGTCGTGAGGAATCCTGCCTGTTTGCTCCTCGGGTTCTTCATGGCCATCATCGATGGATTGGTTGGGAGTCACGCACAAAGGGCTACCGAATGTTCATTTCTGCGTAAAGGTAGTCAGAACCATTGCCGATGTGTATGTAGAGGAAGTCCTGAAACCTCTAAACCGGACAATGTTTGCCGGTGATCACTGGATCTTCCAAAAGGAAAGCACCCCGGCCCATAAATCTCGGAAGACTCAGCAGTGGCTATAGCACAACGTTCCAGATTTCATCAGTCATATGGATTGGCCATCGTCCAGTCCAGTAAACTGTGGGAAATTTTGGAGACCAAGCCACAGCAATCTTGAAACTCTAAAAGAATCCTTGAGGCGAGCAGTGGTGGATGTGATCATAAACGTCATACGCGCCGCTATAGACGACTAGCCAAGGCATTTAAAGGCTTGTGTGAAGGCTATAGGTGGACATTTTGAGTGAAATGATAGTGAAAAGTGTTGATCGAAATCTGCTCTATTAAATGGTATATAAAGGCTTTAACATATGTTTTCATTAAGCCTGAAATTATTCCTTAAATCTGTGACGGAACCTATAATATGACTGGTATATACCAGATGACCATTAGTTCGTTCACTAACTCTCCAGAATCGTATTTTATTGAGAAGATCGGTGGTTCAAATCCGGGCTATGGAATTGAATTTTTCTGTCCGATTCTATCTTTCCAAAAAATTATGGTAAACGCTCACCGCACACCCTTTGTGTGCCGTGACTATACAAAAACAGGACTTAAGAATTTGGTTAAATTCTAGCAGTTTCTTTCAATTTATGAGTGTAAAGGTGGAGATTCGGCCCTTTGTGTTTGACCGACGGGGTCACTAATGTTTCCTTATTGAACGCATTCGACGCTGCCTGGTCCTGCCCACAAGCCACCAAACCTCCAACAGCCCCCCCCCTTCGGGGTTGGAGCACACTTGGATGAGAGACCTAACTGAACAACCCGCCAAACATTGTCGCCTGGACATACAACCCTGAAACAGATGACAAGGAAGATAATGGGCATAGGAAATGAAAATGAAACCACGAAAAACCCACGGGCCAAAAGGGTGATCGCCGGGGATGGAACCCGGGCCACAGATGGTGCATCTGAACCAGCCCGATCCGTATGAAAATGTGTAGTTTCATGTCTTCCATAAAATATCACTCAATATCCAGCTTAACATGTTTGGAAATATCAATTCTCTTATATGTAATACAATAATTTAGCTTAAAAATTGTCTCTGTCTAAAAAGGAAAACTCCATAAAGTTTTAAACTCACATTTTAGTCACGTGCAGCTTCAGGAATTAGGTTTTTTCATCCTCAAAGAACCAAATCACAAGGGGGGACTGTAGAACACAAAAAGTGTATGGCAAAACATAGAGAAGGGTGTTGTCTATACCGTGTCTGATGCATATTTACTTGTTGCTCCAGAGGGCGAGGTGGTGGCAGCTACCCCGCCCTGCTCTTCTGGTACAGAAGCGCTTGTTTGTGTTGAGGCTTCCTCGCCAAGATTTCTTTCAAAGGCGGCGCAATTAAAATTCTGTTTTACTACCCGAGACGTGGTTTGGTTTCCGATGCTCCCTCTGAGAGAAACTGGTTCATCACACGCTGTCCTGTCTCTTACCCTTTGACAAGAAACTGTTAATGGCATCATTTATATTACTGAAACCTTCTTCCTTGTGCACTATAAAGGAATTTTCCTTCCAAAAGATCTTACATCCCCTGCTTTGTAGAGCATTTTATATATACAAGAGCGAACATCCTTAATACTCCACTGCAAGCATGGGAAATGTGGATTTTCGTAACTTTGCTGAAAACATATTTTAAGCAAAACTTTAATTCAATGAGACCATTATGTAAGCATTTTACTTATATAAAACTGAACATACGTAATAGATACTAATTCTTTGAATGCCAATCCTTGGTAACGTCATTATTTTTACCTTTTATGCCACCTACCCATAGTAAATAAGGTCTGTGTGTGTGTGTGTGTGTGTGTGTGTGACTGTAAACAGTATAATTTTTAAGAAATCCCCCCACAACATAGTACGCTTTACAAGGAGCATTTTAATTTTCTCAGAAATGCTCTATCATATATTTAAGATATTTACATGACCAATAAAATACATATCTTGAATATTTGGGAATAGCCTTACCACACAAAAACTATAGATATCTTTGAAATACAGTTCATTTCAAAAAACTTTTCTGTGGTATCTACCATTTCCGAGGTATACGATATTATTACTCTGAAGTTTTAATACTTTGTCATTTCCTTTAAAGTGATGTCGCTATTCAGTCGTTTCTTGATACATTATGGATTTTAAGGAGTATTTATCGACCACTGACTATCGATTCGCTTTCCCCTACCCCTCTCGTCTTTACAGTGAAATGTGTAATGAAATTTTTCTGCAAAGGTGTATCTCCTTTAGCATAAAGCAGATAGAAAAATAAGCGACATTGTGTAGGGAAAGTCGTGTGAATGTTATACATCGATTTTATAGTTAATAACACGCTCTGCTCAAAGCGAAGCATGAAATGTTTAGGTTGGACTGAACTGGACTGGACTGGAGTGAATGGAGGGGATGTGTTGTGCGGACACCCCCAGGAGGAAGGGATGAGGTGAGGGAACCGCAGGGTTCACAACCACTGACACACGGGTTGTAGAGCAAAGCCGGCGCAAGTTGGCAGAGACGCGCAGAGTTCCCTAACACTTCCAGGCTTGAGCACCCGGCCACGGGATGACCGCTCGGAGACGTCCCTCTAGTGAGACGGTGAAACATTTCCAATGTGCAAGCCTCTGTGCCATCTGTCCGACACCGACCGAACCACAGCCTTGGAGTCAACCTGAAACATGAAAGGGAAATGAATGAGGGAAAATGGTGGAGATAGGAGAGCCGTGGTAGAATACATCGTTCCAGCATTCGCCTTTGTCAACCATGAAAAACCACAAAAATACCCGTGGTCAGAGTGGGTGGCCACCGAGAATCGAACCCGTGACTTGCCGAATGCGAGTCTCACAACGTTAGCGGGGAGCCATCTCGCTCGGTGAATTCTTTGGATTAAACCCACGTGGCAACCATGACTCCCCAAAGGGTATTATGCGGTGATTGGAATTGGAATGGAGCGGCATCACACACACCTAGTATTGAATTCACCTTTGAAAATCCCCTCCCCCAGCTGGGAATCGAAACCGGGTCCCTTTGTACACTACTTGGGAACATTAACAACCACGCTATTATTAAATGGCATCGTAAACATTACTACCAGGAGGACATTTTGTACAGTGTTCTTGCACAGAGATAATTCCTTTCGCAAGAAAGGCTGTCGGAACGTTTCTTCACGTTTTAGGCACAGGATTCTATAAAAAAGCTGGCAAAATTTCTCACTTCTTGTGTACCTTAGAAATACGAAGGCGTATAACCATAAACTTTATTGCATTTCATTACAATATAAGCAGTCCACACTGTCTTTCTTATTTTCTTCAAGTAAACCACCATTTCTCTCGCGTAATAGTCTTTAGTGTATTTCACTCGCTTTAGGTCTACCAATATCATCTCTAACTTTTTCCCTTTGCATTCCAACACAAGCAGCTGATGTCGAAACCACATTCTTTTGCGGACATGCCCCACGCCCTCTAACTTTGCTATTTGGACAACGCCATTGTATTTTACTTCCAATTTTCTAATTAATGTTATGCTGTCGATCCAGTAACTTAAAGGGGCATAGGCTTTAAAACAATTTTAATTTCTCTACCACATATCTAACAAGCAGAGGAAATATTCACCGAAAATATATATTTTGAGACCCCCTGAATAAACATATTAGAAAATAGTTCTTGTGTGTGTTTGCGTGTGTCTGTGAACAGCAGAATTAGAAAATGGAATGTCGAATAAGTGCCAAACTTCAGTATCTTCCAAAGTGAGGCAGTACTTTTATCACTTGAATGATTTCAGTCTGGTTATATAATGTGTAAATTCAATAACAGCCCGCCTTGAAGCAATATGTGTATGTAATAATTTGTAAAATGTATGTAACAGTCATTGCATATGTTTATATTATTGTAAACGTGTTTAATAATGTTATGTGAATATATTACGTAATTTAATAATGTAGGAGCTGTGAGAATAATAAGTTAAACGTTGCTAACAATGAGGTAACCTTGAGGCAATAATGAGTTTGAGAGTTTAAAAGTTATTTGTGATTCTTGTAAGCATTAATGTAATTTTAGTGACAGTTTATAAAACTAGCCAATCAACAACCAGAAAAAGCTTTAGTTAAATGCAGGTATTCTATTGGAGTAGGATTAGCCAATCAGAGACTTGAAATACAGAAATTTACAAGTTTAGACGGTTGAAATCTAGTCAGTTGCCTGCAAACAGTGATAGTAACCGGATGCATGATGCGTCCTCGAGAAATTAAATACGTATTCGTGTGAGACGAAAATAGTATATGTATTAAAAAGTGCAAGTATTAAATAAAAGAATCTCACAGCTCTCGATATCAGTGAAGTTCTATTTAATTGTGTCAAGGATTAATAAAAAGGAGTGATTTAAAACTTAAAATCCGTGTAAGCCTACATTCTTGTCGCATCGCGCCCTGCCAAGACTTCCATGTCTCTAACAATAATGCTGACGCAGCCGAGGCAAACATAAATATAATATCTAAAGAAACAGTCAAATTACAAAGCTACTACCTATTTTTAAACTTGGGGCAAAGGCCACCTGAAAGTACATTTGGGTCGAAGGCTACCGGAAACTGTTTACTATACGTGCGGTTGCAACTACTACAAGTTCGGCTCCCCAACAGTTGAAATATAATACAACTCCTACTTCAAATCGGCTTTTCATACGTAGCAGCAAACAACGTAAAGAGCAATTCTACTTCAAATTGGCGTCCATAGGTGGAGCTAAATAAATAAACAACTCCAACAAAACACCTACTTCAAAAGATGCAACACTAAGAATTCCAAAAAAAATTACCCTAATTCCAAATAACCCTTCACATGGAAAAATATTGGATTTTTGTTTTCTCAAAAACGGCTACAACGATTTGATTAAAACACCATATATTTAAGGTATTTACACAATAAATAAAATGTATACCTTGAACTTTCTGGAAATACTGTCAAGTCTGCTTCATTAGAAATGAATTTTTGTATCATTTTATATAGCGGATAAACCGTAAGAAATAGAAACAAAAATTTCTGCAAAAAAATTTAGATATCTTTAAAACATCGACCTTATTTCACATAACTATTTTGTGACATCAGCCATTTCAAAGGTATCTGTTATTATTGTTTTGAATATTTCAGTACTCATGTCTTGTTTTAAAATGCTGTCGCTATTGAGTTGTTTCTCGCGATGTCGTGAAAAGGAACATGGAATTCAAGGCTAGCATATAGCGACCCACTTTTAAACATTTGATTCGGTTTCTTCTATTCCCCCTTATACCTACAACGAAGTATGTAATGTAACTATATTTGCAGAGGTTCATCTCGAAGAGCACGAAGTAGATAGAAACATATTTTCGTGAGAAAAGTTTGTAGAATAGAAGGTTAATGAAGTAAACGATGGTGGGTAGAGAAAATCAGTGTTTTTTTTAATGACTAAAATGTACTTACCGTAATTTGAAGCTTTAAGATATACATTTGAAGTCATAAATATACACTAATCAGTAGAAAAAAAGAAACAAACATACAAACAAACAAAGAAGGAAAGAAAACGAAGAAAAGAAAAATGGAAGTTTTAAAATTTTCCGGCTAATCCGGTCCTATTAAAGGACATAGTGTGATTTGATTGTTACAAAATACGCGAGTGATATGTTGCAATTTCCTAATTACTGGGAGAATACATTAGAACTGATCAACGCTTTTAAATATTATTTTGATGTAATAAAATTAGTATGCAAAACCTCAGTTATGATCATTCTTCCTGCATAATCACTTCCAACTGAGAATGCATGTAACATACTTGTAACTGTGTCTGATACACAGATTATCCCTTACTGAAGGAGATCTAAAAAGGTTAATTAACTTTCTACGAGTGAAACATTATCTATACCTACCTATATTTTAAGCAGACAAACGTTGTGTGTATATATCTACCGATTTTTATAACTGTATCATAATTGAAAAGACTTATTCCTCCAAGCGGAAATAGGCTATGTATCCAATATTTTCCAAAAAATTAAAATTGAGGAAGCTAGGGAGGATTCAAATTAAAGTCACCTAACTTCAATCCCGTTTATCTGAACATGAATATTAGACAATATGTTTGGCACTTTTTGCGAGTATTACAGATATTTAATAACCTCTAGTCCAAAGGGTATAATGGAGAGGCTTAAAATAATTTAAAATTTAGATACTGAAGGGGGTTGCATATCTTATTCATATCAGCGATTTACCCTCCGATTTCACTGGACCTTTTTTAACCAAGGAGCATTTTTCTATTTTTTGACAAAACTGTTACACATGGGTTTTAAAACCTGGCAAAATCATAAGCCACTCTAAAGCTTTCAAAAGCTTCCACCAACCCTATTTTTAATCCTTATTTTCAACCCCTAAGATGCAAATCAAAACTCTTTAGCCTATCTAGATAAAACTTTGTATGTGTGTGTCGTCCTTCGTGATCTAGGGGTACTATGCTAGCCTCTAGTTCCGAAGTCGCGGGTTCAAACCCGGCGGAGGGAGATGCATTTTTTCGGGCGTAAAAATCCTTAGTATGGCTTTCTTCGGAAGGAAGTAAAGCCGGTGTTCCCGTGTCGTAGATTTACGGTACGTGAAAGAACCTCAAGCCTGATAAAGAGGTCCTTGATTAAAATTACCGGTCTTTCACGCCCAATATAGAATGGGACGCTAAAAACCATAGCAGTGAAAGAGTGTCCATAAATAAAACTCTTTTTTTTTTCAAAGCCTTGTGTACTTACCTATAGGACGCAATGAATCTTTATCTTATCTCGGAATTGACTGATGCCACAAAAAAGTTATTTCAGATAAATTGTGTGTTTTAAAGAGATCTACATTTTTTGAGCTGTACGTTTTTGTCTATATCTTATGGTGTACCCGTTATATAGAATTACACAGAGTTCTTTCTAAATGAAGAGGGCATTACAGGCTATTCCCAGATATTTCAACATATAAATTTTATTTACCATGCAAATACCTTTAATACATAAAATAAAAAAGACCCAAAACATTTTCGATGTAAGGGTTGGAAAGATTTTCTTAAAAATCTTCGTGTCGCATCTTTGGTAGGTGCCGAACTTGCGCGCGCGCGCTCACACACACACACACACACACACACGCATAAACACACGTGCGCCCGAACCATTTTCTAAAAATGCTCTTTTTGGACTCGAGGGACCTGAAAGAATATACTTCTGATGAGATCTCGGTATCAAACTTTGGTTGGAGTTACCTCCTCTATTTGCTAGGTGCATGGGAGAGAAAGCGAAAAGTTACTCCTACTAGAGTTTCAAACCTTATTTACAAATGTTCACTATTTAATTGTGCTTGACAGAACTTTTGACTTTACGCTTTAAGCACAAGTGAAAATTATAAGTTACTTTCGACTTTTCAACTCTTTATTTGCAGAACGTATCCGGGAATAGACGAGTAAGGCAGCAAGCCTTGAATAATAATTACTAATAAAAAACTGATGTGTTACATTCGCATGATTTTCTCTACCCTCTATCGCTTATTAGTGGGTATACGAATTATTCTTACGAAAGTTTATTTTCCAATCTACTTCATGTTAATCGAGATAAACCTTTCCGGAATTAGCTGCATTACAAATTTCGTTATAGATACAAAGGGAACAGCGACAGCCAAATGTTTAAGAACTGGACGCTATATACTGGCCTTAAAATTCCGTACTCTTCCCATGCAGCCTGAGAAACAATTGAAAATCGGCAACAACTTGAAAAGAATGTCTAAGTATTGAACAATTCGAACATTAATAACAGATATCTCGGAAATAGTTGATGACACAAAAGATGATATTTGAAATGGATTTTTTTGTGTTAAAGAGATCTACATTTCTTCTGTAGTACGTTTTCGTCTATCGCTTGAGGTTTACTTAATTATACAAGATTATACAAAATTCCTTCCGAATGAAGAGGACTTCAAAGTTATTCCCAAAGCGTTCAAAATATATATTTTATTTTTCATGTAAATATTTTTAATATATGGTATTTTAATAAAACATTTTAGAGCCATTTTTAGAAAATGAAAAACTTCGAAAAACGTTTCATGTAAAAGGTAGCTTGGGTGGGGATTTTATTTAAAATCTTCATATCGCATCTTTGTAAGGTACTGAACTTAAATATCGACTTTGGTATTTCGTTTTTGGATTAAATTAAACTGAGTTTTGTTTATGGACGCTCTTTAACTGCTGTGGTCCTTAGCGTCCCATTCTATACTGGGCGTGAAAGACCGGTAATTTTGCTCAGAGGCCTCTTTATCAGACTTGAGGTTCTTTTACGTGCCGTAAATCTACGACACGGGACCACCGGCTTTACTTCCCTTCCGAAGGAAACCATGCTAAGCATCTTTACGCCCGAAAAAATCCATCGCGCTCCGCCGCGTTTGAACCCGCGACCTCGGGAACTAGAGGCTAGCATGATAACCACTACATCACGGAGGACGACTGTTTTTGGGTTATGTTGTTCACAGACAGACCTTTTCCTATTTTTTTTTTTTTTTTTTTTTTTGGATTCAAGGGCCTCAAAACAAGTGTTTGCGGTGAAATCTCGGTGTCTAATTTTGTTTGCAATGCAATACATTCTCTACCTACTATGTACGTGGCAGAGAAAGTTAAAAGCCATAGGTTATTCATAGACACTGATAAAATAAATCCCGGACACTCACCGCGCTCTGTGTATTTCCTTCGGTCCAGCAGACAGAGGTTTGATTCACAGTTGCGACAATTTGCCTCATAACTTAGTCGCCTATACGCTTCGAGCATTTTTTCACTATTCTCAGGTAGATGGCGAAAATAGCAGTCTAAAAGAAAACAGAATGAACCCCACGGACGCGCATTATAAGAACGCTATGCAAAGAACATAAAAACGCTGGAAACTTCTGCATCAATGAAACAAATCTATAAGAGTTTTCCTCCAGCAGGAACTTCATATATTTTAATTAATGAATTAGGTGGGTAGCATTAAATAAATCTGAGAACAGTGGCCTGAAGGGAATAAATTAATGCTACTAGTTACCTTGTCTCTGCTTTTTTTCTCTTTCCCCCTTTCCCCAAACAACGGACATCAAAATCATGAAAGGAAAGTAAAGCGATTATTCAAATGTTCTCGCAAAAAGGGCAGGAAGGGTGGAGAGAGAAGGAGAGAGAGCAATGTAGCTAGGGCATGTGGGGTGATTGTAATGTTCCTTTTCAGAAGCATCACGGGGGGATGGTAATAAGTAAGGGAAGCAGGATAGCTGGCTTTTTTTTTATTCCTCCCTTAATCGAAGTAGGTTTCACTACATCGCCACACATGAATCACGCAAATCGAGATCATCTTAAAATTCTTCTCCGTTCTTCCTCCCTCTTCACTCCTTTGCTCCTTTGATCCCTCCCATCTCCCTTTGGGATCATGCCTGTACCATCCTTTCAAACATCCTACTTCCCTCCTTTACCCCCTGCTTCGTTGTTTAGGGTCGGTTTACCAACGAACTTAAAGAGAGGACGGAAGCTATTGAAACTGCTTCTGTAGCTTCTTACTTGAAAGATGTAATTGCTAAGTTAGCAATGTAAACGTGGAGAAGGCCAGCCTGAATCCAGCACGACCCCAACCTGATTACATCAAGCGCAAAGATGGTTACACGTTATACGAGGGTAAGTCAAAACAATAGCTTTCTGTATTTTATTCCTCGAATACATTGCAACAACATCCACAGTGGCTTACAGGAGCCAATGATTCCCTGGAACCTTCAGGGAATCACCTTGAGAACCTTCATGACATACTGCGAGTGTGAAAATCATAGTTCCAGAATTTTCAATAAACCTAATGAAATATGAAGAAATGTTTATTGCTGCTACGTATGGAAAGTCAGTTTAAAGATGATGTATTATTGTATTGAAGGAGTTGTATTATATTTCAACTGTTGGGGAGCCGAACTTGTAGTAGTTGCAACCGCACGTATAGTACCCGCTTTGCGGTAGCCTTCGCCCCAAATGTACTTTCATATGGCCTTTGCCCCAAGTTTAAAAAAACTATTAACTTTGTAACTTGACTGCTTCTTCAAATATTATATATTTATGTTTGCCTCGGCTGCGTCAGTATTTATTTTAGAGACATGGATATCTTGCAACAAGAATGTAGGCTTACACAGATTATAATTTTTACTTCACTCTTTTTATTAATACTTGATACGATTTATATAACACTTCACTGATATAGAGAGCTATGAGATTCCTTTTATTAATTAATTACACTTTTTAACACTCAACTTATAATATGTATTCGTGTGAGACGAAAAATATTTCTTGAGGACACTTTTTGCGTCTGGTTAGTAACTCTGTCTGCAAGCAACTGAACACTAAATTTGTATAAATGCTCTCCTTTTCAGTTTCTGATTGGCTAATCCTACTCCAATACAATACCTTCATTTAACTAACGCTTTTTCTGGTTATTGATTGGCTATTTTATAAACTGTCACTAAAATTACATTATTGCTTCCAAGAATCACAAGTAGTACTGTTAAACTTTCTTACTCATTATTGACTCAAGGTTACCTCATTGTTAGCAATTTTTTACCTATTTCTCACAGCTCTTACACTATTAAATTACGTAATACATTCACATAACATTATTACACATGGATACAATAATATAAACATTTACAATGACTGTTACATACATTTTACAAATTATTACATACACATGTTGCTTCAAGGTGGGCTGTTATTGAATTTACATATTATATTATTAGACTGAAATTATTTATGTGTTAAAGATACTTCCTGAAATGTATATCACAGCTTTATCTCGTGTACATATAACAGACGTTTAAATATCAATTCAGTGTTCTTAAGCACACTTGGAAGAGATCACAGAGTATTTTTACGCTTTCTCGCAATTGAAAGGAATCCAGTTTACTCTAGAATTAAACCATCTAGGACAATTAACCTTTTATTGCTTAAAGGTTTTATGAGTATACTGGTATCAAGATTTTTTAGCTAGCTTTAAACATTTCAATTACAAAAATATTTAAATATCCTAAAATAATTTCTTAAAAAAGTTTACTTTCATTTAGAGGTGCACTTTTCTTTGAAAATAAAACCACAACTCTCCTAATTTTGTATTGTGAGTTTTTATAAGCAGCGTAAGATAGTCGGTTAATATTTGTTCGTCTGAGGGACCTATTTAGTTTTAAAAAAAATAATTAGAATAAAATAATTTTGGTGTAATTTTTTATATTTATCTTCTTTCGTGAGAACCATGTAATTTAGCATCAAAATATTTAACATATTAAATACAGCTAAACATTCTGTACAGTCACAAAAACTTTAAACTTCTAAATTAAATAGATTTTGAGAAAAGTTTTCCTGACGTTTAAAAAATGAAACTTACAGGAAATGGCAGAAAACGATAAGGTGAGCACATTGTTGCATACCAATATACAGTGCCTTCGTTTTTTGCAAAGGCCACAACCGCCTTATATGCGTATCGGCCGAGACGGCGGTAACCTCGGCATTATGCTACTGTACAGCAGCGGCGTAGGACGTGTCAAGGGTACGTTTATCAGCTGTGAGCTGTCTCAGTCGTTGATTTGTCTTCATGTTGTGAAGTGTTTCGACAATACGTGTGTTGTGTGTTCCTTCCTTAGGAATGGTATTCTCTTATTAGTCACGGAAATGCCTGCCAACAAATTCACGCTTGAATAGTGTATTTTTATGTACGATACATATGTGAAAACTGAATCATGAAGACAGGTGTGTAGACAATTTCAACAGCAATTTCCTGGTTATCTAGTTCCGGGTAGAGACACTGTGAGATGTTTGGTCAATATGTTTAGAACAACGGGATCACTAAACGCTAAAAAACAAAGTTTATAGGAACAATCCCCGCATCATAGACGAACTTAAGAACAATATAAAAACAGAAATTATGAACATTACGCAAGAAGAACTTATGCGTGTGAATGGTAATTTCATCCGAGTAGTCAAGAGTATTTTCGCGCAGATGGACACCACTTATAACAAGGTTGGTACTCATTACATACATGTTACTAACACTCGTAAGTAATGCGGGAGTTACGGTAGGAAAACCCCGCAGTGTAGTAGACTGTGTACGGAGTACGCATTCGCGCGATCCGCGGCCTTGACATAAAACGAAGCTACTGTACTATAACATCTCTGGATCATAAGAGACCTTTAAACGTCCAAATGAGTATAAGGATCGATTTTAAAGATCCCTTGCTTCAAAACTAAGCCTTCATATTTATGTTTCTTATAGTTTTCCAAACAAAAGTATGCCATTTCTCTTTTGAAAAAACACACAGATACATTAAAACAACCAATACAACGGAATTATATTAAATACGAGAAAAGACTTGCTTAGAATTCTTTGCTGGCATTTTAACAGCTCATGCTGAAAATATTAAACAGATTAGATGAAACTCCATCTTGTGTAACATTTATAGTTGTAAAAAGAAGTTCTCTAGCAAAGTGTAATGAAGTTGTAAATTTGATGTCAATTTACCACGATATGAGTCATTCAAATTTGTTGAAGGGAGTTTAAATATAAAGGAGATGGAAAGCATACAAATAGACTATGAACGTGGAAGATTTAGAGATTGTTGTTAAGGAAGAACTTGATTTCCTTTAAGGTGTGACAAAATTCCAGTGTTGGAAATAATGGCGTGCCGGGATGTTGCCATGGTAGCTCAGTGGTTAGAGCAACCGGACGGAGACCGGGAGATCCGTGGTTCAAATCCCGGCTATGGCATTGAATTTTTCAGTCGTCTGATTCTACCTTTCCAAAATTCCAGTGATTACTATTAGAAGTCGATGGATGACCTGGTCTTCTTTATAAGCGAATTGTGGTTCATGCAAGGACTACGTGTGAACGAAATGTCAACAAATATAGTAGTGTCGGTAACGTGTTTCCCATCCACTGTATAGTCCAAACTTGGTCTCTTTGAACCTTTGCAAAAAAACTGGAAATACGACTACATTGCTGGCGGGCTATCTGCAATTGATGACGCATGGAGAAATGGTTAAATGCAGAAGATATCAATATATCTCCTCGGGAAACTGAACTCTGTGAGAAAGGTTTAAATATTTAGCAAATAGACAATAATAGGTATGCCCTTTATGTTTTTATCCACTCAGCTACAAAACATTTGGAAAATTATTTTTTGACTTCCCTTTTGGGTAAAGAAACACAAGTTTGCAACACTTGCCTGGTTTTAACGAAATGCAGAACTAAATGTTTGTGAAAATACTGGGGATATGCACTTAACATTGTGCTCACTCAAAAAATATTAAAAGGCTGTAATTTCAAGTTTTATTTTCCTCTTTGATATTTGACTTTATATGCAAAAAGTAAAAATCAAGCATTCAGAATGCTTTCATTTTAAATTTTGAGTTTTCGGAATTTTTTTTCTCGAGAATTTTGCCTGTTCAAAATTTCTACACGAAGTTAAATGTTTCATGCACGCTCCAAGGCCAATAAATTGAAAGTCTCATATACGACTTTGTGTAGTGAAGGCTTCTTTAAATCTTGATGCTGAAAGCAATAAGGAAATGGAAAAAAAATGGAAATATATAATAATAATTTTGTTATTTATAAAATTTCATAGAGTGAAACATTCGACGTGGGAAATTAATTTTTATGTTTGACACTCAACAACTTGTAAATGTTAAATTGGAAGTAAATCTAAAACCTTCATTGTTTACATTAAGAATAGCTTAAGATCGAATATTCATCCAAATCGAAAATACCTTTTAAGTTTACAATACGTGCTGCCGAAAATGCTGGAAAAACCCAATGAAAGTGTAATGCCTTTTTCCACGCTTTAATTTTAGTTTTACATTCAACACATCCTTTTGTCCAAATACATATCCAAAGTAGCTTACTATCGAATATTCTCTATCGTTTCCGTGATAAATATGACACAATAGGCATATCCTTTCCACCTCCGATCTCTAGGAATACCTAGCAGAGAGTAGTTCACAAAGAACAACAGGCGGAATAGTGGTTAGAGAGAACGCGCCAGAGGAAGGTCAAATGTAATCGCGAGATACATTTGACCACACCGGGATTATATAAAAGCCACACTTCTCTGCTAACTTGATTATACTATATTTTGTTTTGAATCTCCCAACATTTAGAAAATACTTGTTTATGAAATTGGGAAGTTAAAGATGACCACCTTCAGTCTAACAGCTGGAAATGACTACCTTCAAACCTGTAAAACTGAACTATTATCAAATTTAAATATACTATACATACTATCAAATCTAAACCGCGTAAACAATTGAACTGTAGTACAAACACGCAATTTTTACGAGTTGTGCATTATACAGACATAAGACAATGTAGTAAATAAATTTTATTACTCGAAAACCAAAGAACGTCATTTCATATCATCTCCTTCCTCACTCGCATACCAGGCTTCGGGCTGATCACCCATCCTGGCTGTTCTCTGTGATCCATAGTCTGTGCTCCCCGACAGGCGTCTGACCTCAGGCACCTGCTTGTAAGTCCTGGGGGATGTAAGCCCTAACAACGTGGAGGGTAAGCAGAGAAATAATAATAAGAAGAAAAGCAAAAGACGGAACGTGCTGCAGCCTATGTATCTGCTAGATGTAGCTTTCCGATAAATTAAATCCGTCAGGTAGTGATCTCTTTCGTTCTCCAAGTCCCTGTTTTCGGTTCTTCAGGAAGTGATCTGATTGATTTCATTTCCTATGTGTGACCATGAATGCAACTACTTCATCAGCGATAGTAATACACTTAAAGTAAGCTCTTATTAATATAATGCTTAAACATCTTACACGCACAATAGACGTTTTGCAATATAACTGCAAGTTACCATGTCACTGGCATCACCACAGGTATTGGAAATCTGCTCCTCGACCACCATACATGCCGTAGTTGACACTATTCAGTTGTTTGTGAAACTGAATATTGGGGCAGACGATTTACAGATGACGCCACTTTCTATCGTCAGTAATGGAAAACCTGATCTAAGCTATGAAATATAGTGTTTAAAATTACGTCGGCGAGTAAAATAATGCAGCAACGTAACAGTTTATTTATCCTGGTTACTACAACAATTTAGGGAATCTACTTTTTGACTTGCCCTAGTATGTACAACTTTCCAGATAGAGCTTCAGGGCGTTCCTTATTAAATATAGCCTCTTAAGACACTGCGTTTTGAAATATTCAAATGCAGACTTTTACTAGAGAGAGTAATCGATATTAAACCGTTTATATCACAGCTACATAGTAGGTATACTTCAAGAATATCACGTGATTATAAAATTTTCAGGAGGGAACACAAGGTACCTCGGAAAGGAAGATTTTTTTGACTTGGTTTCATGTCTCAGTGAACATGATTCAGAAACAGCAACAAACTTCCTCGCTTTGGTTTTATTTTCATCGGAAGTTTCAAAATACTTCTGTTTTTATGTCTTAGTGTTGCCCATTAGTGTTGCGATTTATTGGTGTTTTCGCGCTGTTTCGGAGCTTCGAGTGCGGTGAAACGAAACATAAGGCTTGCACACGTTTATTGGGGTATGCATCAAGATGGTTTTAAATACCAAACTGGAAGCCACTGCTGGCAGACAGCAAAGGAGAAGCCGCCGCGCACTGGCTTCTGCTCGGCTATAAACAAATGAAGTGCAAGGCATGGCGTGGGACTGCAGGCATCTGCCCTCCTACAGGCGCCCGCCAAAGTAAACCAAACGGGAATAAAACACTTTCGACATTAAGTCAGCGGCCTACAGACCTTATACCGCCTGTAGACAAACAAAAATTGTTTCTTGCATGAGGCAGTCAAACCTTGATCACTTAAAAGCTTCCGCAAGCCCGGCGTTCTAAAAGTTTCAACTAAACATAACTGTAGCCTTAATTTCTAATCTGAAAATGGGAGCGTGGAAAAACAAGAGTGGTAAATACAGTAACGCCTAAGTGTCATTTTCCTTGTTTCACAATAACAAAATTGTCCTCATTAACCTTCAAATGCTGTGATTTTTAATCTCTTTATAACAAAGAGTTAAATACTGGATAACCAAGGCATAGTAAGACTTTTATAGAAAAAGAAACACCTCCTTTGGAGTGCCACACTGCAGAAACAAACTAAGAGGTTATGACAAAGATAGGAAAGCCACTGAATTTGCTATTTTCTACAAATTTCAACTAATTTTCTCAAAATAATTAAAGCAATTATGAAAATTAATTTTCATCGTCGTATGTGCCAAATGAACAAGACAACAATTTTCAACAATCCGGCTCTCGTACTGAGAACCCGGGGTTCGATTCTCGGCCTTGGGGTGGCAATATCTGGGAAAAAATACATATCGTCAAACACAGGAATCACCTAATGAATTTCGAACTGCCGCCACCCAGCAGCCTTTGGAGGTTCATCAGCCCAGCACCAGAGCACACCACTAGCCACACACATCCCCCAGACGATGACCGGAAACATCAGTTGAGAACATGCTGACGATGGGAACAAACCGTCTCACGAAACGCGTTCAAGTAAGAATATTTTAGTGATGTAGTGTAACAACCCTCAACTCTCTTTATTTTAATTAAGATAACATAAGTATTGTGACTTTGTGCAGTTTTAACTATTAACTTCACTAGTTCTCACTATCATTGTTTTAATCTAGTTCAACTTCACTGGGACTTCGCTTAGTTCACGTTGTCTCTTCACTACTGTGAACTAGTTCAATTCCCCATTACGTCACTTTCCTTTCTGACGTACGGCAAAATGCAATACGCACGATGTAGCCACTTCTTCCGGACGGTTAACACAATTTTTATCGAACACAAAACTTCTACAACCCTCACTCCGCAGTAGCACTCACTACGCGTCACCGCAGTCGTCAAAAACTCACTTGTAGAACCGCACTTGTCACACCAGAATGTACTCGCTAACATGCTGACTCACTCCTCTCGCGAGAACGTTCGCTTATATTTCCACAGGGTTCTTGAACGTTCGAGAAGGAGAAACATCCAGGTGATTCTGGTTATATAGCGACAGCGCTTCAGGTATTTACGCTCGCGAGCGCTACTTATCGTTGTTTATCTCCGACTGCCCGGCGCCTACCTCCCTATAACCTTGGGTCAAATCCGCTGCGTCACCGTATTCTTTAAGTGGGATCTTCACGGCGATCACAGTCTTCAGTGAATATGTAACATACAAATATAAAAACTGAAACTTTAAAAACGTCTGTTTCACGATAGGCTATTACTGTACATTCACTGGTGTTTTAGCCAGCGAAGAGGCTGTCCAAACAAGAGTTCCTCAATGGTAAACGGCGCGTGACATTTTCTATTAGGCAATCCTGTTTTCTTGTCAAAACCTGTTTTCACTCCAGGTCGTATATACACACACCCCTCGCGGGGCTAAATTACTAGTGAATGGACAATACAAACGTTATCGTCATTTATTAATTTGAAATCGGACATTTTCGGATATATTTTGACTGCAGTTTTATGTAATATAAATATAATCTCTGCTGAAGGAGTTTCTAATATTGTTTAGGGCGCGTGTAGCACAAAATTGTTCTCTGTCGATACCTCTAGAGCCAACCCATAACATCGAGCCGTGATTATACCCTTCTTGGCTGATAACCTCTGTTTTAGCTTTGGAGAGGAACGGGGTGCATTAATCTCTAATGGATTCCATGTTCAATTACGTCAAGTTAATTCGTTCCGATAGCACTAATTTTGTCAGTTGTTTGGATTATTTACCCTTAATGGTAATGAACTAATACATAATTATTATTGTATGTTTCATTTGTTCCGACGCTTTATTTTAGAGATAACGATCCATTCAGTGCTTTCTGAAAAAAATACTATGAATATTAGGGGTTAGATAGAGAGTGATAGGCTGCTCTGGAACAACAATATATTTGTTTTCTTAGTTAGGACATAATTCCTTCTTAAACATGCCTGAAGTACATGGCAGTACGAGCCGTGTTTTTAAAGTAAGTACCGTTTTAATATTTTGCCGCTGCAGTCGCGATTTTGAGCATACGCGATCACTTCCTTCATTCATTAGGAAGCCAGATGCAGCTGTGAGTGATCGTCACTTTGTGTTTTCCTGTTGTTAGAGCGTTTCGAAATGTTCAAAGTAATTAAACGACCCGTTGACTGTGAAGTCAGATGAGTGATTCGTTTTTAGAATGTGAGAAATGTTACGCCAGCAAATATTCATCGTTAATTGTGTAAGGTTTATGAGGAAACAATAATGAGTGACAATGACACAGCCAAACAAGATCTGATTGCATCATTTGGTTAGGAACGATTCGACCACCCTCCCTACAGTCCGGATTTGGCACCAAGCGATTTTCATCTGTTTCTTCATCTGAAGAAATTTCAACGACGATGATGTGATACAAGAAGTGCAGACTTGGCTTTCATCACAGGCGGCATCATTCTTTGACGAAGGCATACAGAAATTGATTTCCCGTTACGACAGGTGCCTGAATAACGTGATGACTACGTGGAGAAGTAGTGTAAGGTGTAAGGTAATGAATGATAATAAAGTATTTGGAAAATAATGTTATTGGAAAGGTAGAATCAGATGACTGAAAAATTCAATGCCATAGCCGGGATTTGAACTACGGATCTCCCGGTCTCCGTCCGGTTGCTCTGACCAATGAGCTACCATGGCAACACGCCGGCACGTCATTAAATTCTGCAGCTGACTCGCATTTTTCCCGGTAAACCACAAGGAGATCTCAAATGTATTGAGATGTCATACCCCAATGGCGACTTACATTCTTTGTAAGTACATAAGTCCCGGGCTTTTAGTTTCAACCACTATTAGGTCAATTAATGGAATTAATTGTTCTTTCACACATGCGGTGTGAATTTTTCAGTCATCTGATTCTATCTTTCCAACACTGTCCAACACACGGCTTGTGTGAAAGAACAATTAATTCCAATAATGTTATTTTTAAAAAAATTATCGGTACTACGCCTCGTAATTCCAATTTTCCTTGGGAATTGAATACAAGTTTTATAATATCGGACTTGCATAAATCAACTGTATAGGCATGGCAGTAGCTGTCAAAATTACATTTAAACACTGAACGGCTGAAAATGTAAAGCTTTCCTTTAAAAATTTGGAATATTAGTTGATACATGCAAAGAACCCGCTTAGAATTTTAAGGTTCATTTTTACAGACCTTTAAATTTAGCGGTGCATAAACTAAATATATCTGAAAGCACTGGTTAAGTTTTTATGAAACTTTGCAGCCATATTTTATTTTGTATGCTCTAAAGCCCTGTCCACACTGGTTAACATTTAACAAAACTTATCAACTGCAACATATTAACAGTTTGCATGTTGGCCAAATTTCGATGGCAGAATTGACTTAACATGTTAACCGAAAGAGTTGTGCTTGACACTTTTAACATGTTGGGTGTTTTCCGCTTTTAATGGAAAACTTGTTAAGTCAATTTGCTCTCTGTATGTGATTGGGTGAACTTCAGAAGTTTCCAGACTGTATCCATGGCAACGGCTTACTTCTTGATTCCTTCGAGCTATTGTGTTCGGTAGTTCCGTGTTGACTCGTTCTGTGCTCGTATCATTGATTTGGTTTGCTTCATGTGAAGTTATGGAATGGACGAAAGAAAAGACAATTTCATTAATAAAATCTTTGTTGAGCCTATCATTATGGAACATTGTAATATGTGTAATAAAAAGGATGGACAAATATACTATGTACAGTTCATTGTTGTTCCAGAGGTAATATCAGAAAAGAAAAATAGCTTCACTTTGTTAGAGAATTGCAAAAAAAGGCTCAAGTCTGACAGCTGGAATGGCTGCTCTCAAATGTGTTCCTTTTTGTGAATTATAGGTTAGAAACCTTGGTCAAAGCTAAGTTGAAGTCACTTTGACTTGTTCTCAAGAAATTGAAGTCAAACCTGCTCCGAATTTTAAACTCATTAAAAATATTTTCACTCCTGTGCCGATTAACAAGATAGAGCCTCATCACCTTCTACTTTTCTTTTTGTTACATATCAAGCACAGATACAAATAGCAGTGGTCAAATCCTTATCACTGGAGTCCATTTTGCTTTTAGTTGAGAGATTTTGTTGTCCCAACAAGTTAACTGGTGTGGATAGAATGTTAAAGGTTCACAGTTATAACATGTTGAAGGCATTTAACATGTTGAATGAAACATTTTGTTAATTGTTGAATGTTAACTGTTGATATGTTGAACAGTGTAGACTAACATTTAAATGCAAAGAAGCAACACTATTTCAGTGTTTAAAGCGTATAATTTTAAAAAGTTATCTGAATATTTGTTTTTTTTTAACATTCCTCTGTAACTAAATCTTGTTTTTGTTTTTGCTTAAAGCATATGTTTAAAGCTGACTTTTTAAAATTATATTTAATGTCAACAAAGGTGCGCTCAAAAGGTTCAATATTTGTAATTCGTTCTAATTATTTTATTATAAAAACATTCGTATTGTTAGTACTACTCTAAGATAATATATTTTTTACCATTAACTCTAAAATTTCATCGTTTTATAATATAGAATTAAATAAACTAATAACTAATCAAATCTTTTAATTTCGGATTAAATACGGGAAACGATTAGAATATATTTTAATATTATTCTTTTTAACATGCTGAATGATCAGTTAACTATTATGCAGCTTATTTTGAAACAACACACACATAGCTATTGTTTTAATTCTGTTTCACATAGCTTGTCCATAAAGAATGTATTGTAAAGTTTACACTTTAGACTTAATATATTTCAGTGGTGAATTTATTTTACTTAGTGTGGCTTAGATCACGAAAGTGTTTGTGGCACTTTGGTTTACTTATTTTCTGTTACATATATTTAAACAAGCCTAAGTTCCTCTGTAGTGTACTTTGCCTTTATCTGTGTTGTCCTTCTTTAGTGGCATAACTCTCCTTCCTGTTCTAACTCCATTGTCATTACCAGTGAAATACACAATACTAGAAATGTAAGATGTCAACTACTCTGTATTCACTCTTAGGTTGATCCGCGGCAAAACAAACCCACGTGGTCAGTGCACCGTGGTACAACACAGTAGCCATGCGCGCAGGAAAGTAGTCCCATGCTAATAATCTGAATTTTAGAATGAACTTATACTTAAATAGTATAATATTCTATACAAATACCTAAGGTTTTATTTAACGCTGATTTATACCGTAAAACAGAGCTACAAGTCCCATGATGCAATTCGTATGAGTCACCTGACATCCGGGTAGGCGCAGAATATTGTTTACAGTTAAAACCAGCAGTTGTGTTTAGTATCATGGCGGACGGTGAATTTGCTCTTGTGTTTTCGTCAAATTACGTAAAGCATTAGCCACGCAATCCATTGACTAGTGGTGAAAAAATAAGTGTTGAATCTTTATTATAAGTTAGAAATATCCAGCACTTTCCGCGAAAGAAATGGTGAAATTAAGTTCTGAGTTCACCGGTGTTTCGAGAACAAGTTAAAACAGTGCTTGTGAAGAAAAATCTGAAACGGGGAAAAAAACAAGAAAGCATATGAAATACGCGATGCAAGAATGTAGTGATTTTGAGAAGAATGCATTTCGCGTAACTGTGCACAATTTCTTTTTTAAAATGAGCCGCCAACAGTTAATAAAGTGCCGCTTCCAGAAAGCGTATAAATTAAGTTATCGCATTCCTGTTACTTTATTTTTTGCTCATTTATTATAGAATTAACTATTATTATATGTGCAAACGTTTATTTTGTTGCAACTATCAATCTGATCACCTTTAACCCTTAACAGAATATGCTAGTCACCGTTTCAGTTGTCGAAATAAGGACTTCTTTTTTGCACTGCGTAGCGCTTGTATTCGCCACATGGTCTGAAAGCGTGACAGTATTTCTAGCGCGAATGGCGGAAGGATACGTTATAGCGGTGCACTGGCCACCTGGGGTTTGTTTTGACGCGGATCAACCTAAGAGTGAATACAGTTTAAGTGCGTATACGATAATCTAAACAATGAAGTTCAAGCAGAAATCTTGTGATGCATCAATAATCACAAAATTCCGCTTGTATTATAATCTCCTTGTTACAAAATTAGTTGTTTGAAAGGAAAGCTTATGTTGAAGACGTTAATACTCGTTGATACACACATAACAGCCATTCTTAACCCAGTGCTACTTTGGGAGAAAATCTACCTTGTGGCAGTAATTTATATCACAACAATGTAAATGCCAGAGTGATTGTAGTGTAAATAAGCATTATTGTATGACATTGATTTAAGATGTTTGTTAATTATAAGCATTGTTAGGAAATAAGTTTACACGGCCTCACTGAAACTGACAATAAGAGCGGGTAACAATGAGCGAGGGGGTGAGTTGTTTATCAATAATTAGAGACAAGCAAATGACGTCAGATTGGCGCGCTTTTCTTAGAAATGGCGGGAATTTCTTCCCTAGAACATATGTTTTCGTAATTTTGATTGGATATAAAAATAGACGCTAATGTTGGCGCGTTTTATTAACCAATAGCAGCTCGGTTATAATCTTTAGGCATATTGGGTGAGGGAGTATAAAAAGCTAAAGCCGAGAAGCGGGTGGCACACAGTCCAACAGAAGCATTCGCTCAGTCCAAAATATCATACCACGGGTTACACGTCGCGTAGTTCAACGGAAGCATACATAAAGTACACGTTACGCAATTCTACAGAATCTCTCGCGTCGTAAAGCTAGTTATAAATGTGAAATACGCGAATTAATAATGTGCAGCAAATAAGTGATTATAGTGACATTAGAAAACATAACAGTTTCAGTCTGGCGTGTATCAAAAGATAATGTGAAATGAATAAAAAGGAAAGTGTGACGGCAATAAAAGTGCAAAAACAAATTCTTTTATCAGTGTTATCTTTTAGTAAAAACTCCTTTCCGTTTACACACCCTGTTTAAGAGATATGCTCGACTGAGAAATAATAGCTAGCCGGAGGACAATGAAACCAACATTTAATGTAGTAAAACAATATCAGGCGCTCAGAAATAAGATAACACGAAGTGACCGCGACAAATTAGCTCCCATACGTGGGGGAGATAAAAAAAACGAAGCAATTTCCAACTACCTAAAAATATTCGACTACAACCTGCCTCTCATTCCAACAGTGAGGCAGCGAGGTCACCCTCTGAGAGAGGCTCTTTAACACGCCCTACTTACACTGTTAGGCATTATTTAATTGGATACGTTTGCTGATGTTCAAAATGCCGTTTCAAAAAGAAACTACATATTTTTTTGCGGTGTGTAGGGCATTTTTACTAAAGAGAAAGGTATATAACTCAATCATTGTGACCAATTGGCTCTATACTTTCTGGTTAGTTACTACTCACACGTTAACTTGGAAGGATTTCTAATCAGTTCAATTCAATTAATTAAACTTGTCAAATACATACATGTGTAATAGACAGTTGTTAAAATAAAGGCAATACAATGGCATACATATCAAAATACAGAGGTCAAATTAAAGGATTAGTAAAATATTCTGTTGTATAATAACAAGGGTTTTTATTTAAATAAGTATGTGTAACAGACTTAAACCTTATAGTGGGCCCTTACAGAAAATTTATTAAACATGTCGACGTCAAGTACATTTATTGTTTGTTGAGCTACTGTCTAATTGGAAATTATTTCGAATGGAATAAGAGTTTAGCAAAATAACTCTTTAGGTTAGATTTATTTTTGGTAAATAAATAAATATACGAGGGCCAATAAGTAAGTTTCCCTGTTTTATAAAAACCATTACACACAATTGATCGTGTTGAATTAATATTATTTGTATTGTACAATCCGTGTTACTTTTCTACACAGTCAACATGTTTTACCAAGCATTTTTGGGGACGTGATACAAGTTTTTCCAAGCCAGTGTTGTACCAGATCGGGTCCTGTGCTAGCAACCAGCTGTTCACTGATTTGACCACTTGGGGCAAGCTCCGGTGAGTACGGAGGATACGAGAAAACTTCCAAGTTGAATGTTGATCCAGACGGAGCTCAGAAGATTCAACTGGGGAGTTTTCCCAAGTTATTTTCACATTTCCCCTGACTCAAAGGTCATCATGGAGGTAAGCACTTTAACACCGTGACGAAGATCAATCAGAAGTGAATAGCTGGTTACGAGCACAGGACCCGACCTGGTACAGCACTGGCTTGGGAAAACATGTTGACTATGTAGAAAAGTAACAGAAGGATGTACAATTCAACATGATTAATTGTGTGTAATGTTTTTTTATAAAATAGGGAAACTTATTTATTGGTAGCCCCTCGTAAAAATATTAACAACTGTAAGGCCTGTTCTCAATGAGTGAATTGTTTTGACAGTAGTACTATTTCCCCATATATTAATATCATAACTTCTAAGATAACTTTTATGTGCCATACATTTCAGACACCCGAGTAAATAATTATATTATTCTTGAGAGTCTGATATAAATGGAACAGACATGGGGTTTCCACGTTAATCTCCTGTCAGTTGTAATTCCTAGAAGCTTGACACTGTTCAGAATTATGATGCAATGAAAACGTTAAAGGTACCTCGTTATCTGGCACAAAGTATCGCTATATGATCCCACTTAAAACTTGCCAACTTTTGCTCAGTATGGAGTAGTTTATTTCCAGTTGAAGGCTTTGAAAGCCTAACCATCAGACCTGAATTTGCAGTAGCCAAGCAATTAGGTTGCCATATCAGTACGTTTGGTGCTTATCTATTACGCGTATCGTCCTCGCCACTGACGCGACGTAGTGCCATCGTTGCGGTGTTGGCGGCTAGCGGAGGACTCAAAGGGACAGGATGGGTGTGGGGCTCGGAATGAATCGATCAATTACTATCAATCAGCATAACATACATACTGGATTGTACGGTGCAGACCTCGCGCGAAATTACAAAAGCGGGGGAGGGGGCCGTGGTGTGTGGTGGTACACGGCTTGTGTATTAAATCTCGTCATAATGCTCGTCCCGATGTTACTTTGATACCGGCAGTGACAGGCGCACAGATTTCAGCGAAAGAGGCAAAAAATATGCATTAAAATATTAAGCCCATTCGATCCCCCCATTACGAATGCGGGAGGTTTGCACATGAAGTAGAATAAATCCAATGCCTATGTTAGTTACAAACGTTGCAGCCGGCACATTGCGGATCGTCTATAGCCTCTAGAACGATTGGAAGCTTTGCATAAAACGCCAGGGCCGGTAATGGTACTTAACCGTAATTGGTTTATTCTCCATGACTACATATTTAAATATGGATTAGGAGCAGCCACATGCTGAGAATATGTGGTTTAGTTGTGGTCATTGTGTTTGTGAATCAATTCTAAGATGTATTACGATTTGGCGTGATTCTATACGTGAACCAACTGCTTTGAAAACCTCAAAAAGATGAATAATGACTATACAAAATGTATTTTACTCTCTATAAATCGAAATAAATTTAATCCGGAACTACATGTAAAAAACAAAACAAAAAATTTCTGATATGTTACACTCACATGACTTTCTCTACTCTTGTACAAACTATTTTTACAAACGCTTATTATCCATATGCTTCATGTTAATCGAGATATCTAGATGTTAATCTTATTGCTAATTTTCTTGTAGATGCAAGGGGAATTGGTAGGCTGTAAGCTATAGTCAAGCATTTTAAGAGCTGGTTGCTATGTGGAGTATTCCATTTTCTTTGCATTACCAGGACAAAAAAAAATTGAATAACGAATTTGAGAAAAAGTATAAGTATTGGAAAATTTAAGGGAACAACAAGCAATATCTCGAAAATGGTTCACTGATCAAAAAAATGTATATGACATAAATTGTGTATTTTAACGTGATCTACATTTTTTGTGTAGTAAAATTTTTCTATCTCTTATGGTTTACCAGTTATGCAAAAGTCGTTCACAATGAAGAATACTTTTGGAGACATTCACAGAAAATTCGAGATATACATTTCATTTGTCATGAAAATATCTTAAACATATGATATTTTAATCAAAATCGTTAGAGCCATTTTTGAGAAAATTAAAATTTTCGAAAGGTGTTCCATGTAAGGGGTAATCTGGGGTGGGGAATTTTCTTGAAAACCTTCGTGTCGCATCTCTGGAAGATACTTAACCTAAATATCAAGTTTAGTGTTTATCCGACTGTTCGTTTCTGAGTTATGCTGTTCACAGACACCCACACGCACATGTTTCCAAAATGCTTCTTTGGATTTAGGGTGTCTCAAAACATTTATTTCCGGTGAAATCTCGGTATCGAATTTTTGGGTGGAATACAATACTTCCCCTACTTACTATACGTAGTAGAGAAAGTAAAAATTACTATTGTAGAAACCATGAAGATACTCGGAGTTTTGCTTTATAATAAATTAACATGGTGGCCCTACTTGAGAAGTCTTAAAAATCATTGTCGAAGAAGACTGAACATCTTAAAAGTACTAGCAGCACAGAATTGGGGAGCCGACTATCATGTCCTAGTGTGCAGTTATAAAGCCTTTATACGCCCTAAAATGGAAAAATACTGAATTCAATACAGACATCAGCTATTCGGTGCTTATCGCACTAGTCCTGTAGATAGCATATTAATAGAAGCCAATGAAACTCCATTACAACGCCGTATTAAACAATTAAACATTACCTACGCTCTCGAAATAGCAGCAACACCGAAATCTAGAATGTACCCATTGATTTTCTCAAATCTTTGTGATACCTTCCCACACAACAATCAGATTCATTGCCATTTCAAATCAGAATAAACAGATATCTCAAAGAAATGAACACCATAATTACTAATATATCCTCAAGGCAACTACAGTATCTACCAGCAGTCATTTAAAGAAAAGCTAGAAAAATATACATCCAAACTCAGCATCTATACGGATGGTTCTAAAACTGAAAAAGGCAATGGATGTGCTGTGATATGTGGAGATATCATCCTTCAATACAAATTACCATCCTTGTTCTCTATATTTAGTTGTCAATTATATGTTATTAAAAAGTCACTAGAATACGCTCTGGAAACTGCACATAGTGAATCTTACATAATTATCAGTGACTCTCTATCAGCCTTAAACGCAATACAAGACACGTTCTCTACCAATAGTATTGTAAACGAAATACATAATCTTGTTACCATCGTTTATAACTTAGAAAAGTCACTCAATTTCATGTGGATACCATCTCATAAAAACATACTGGGTAATTAAATAGCCGATACTGCAGCAAAACAAGCTACAGAACTACACAAAGAATGACTAACCAGCTGGATGAACAATTCTACAAGTTGAGGCAGTAATTTTTAACACCTAAATAATTTTAGTCAAATTATATAATAAGTAAATTCAATAATAGCCCGCCTTGAAGCAATATGTGTATGTAATAATTTATAAAATGTATGTAACAGTCATTGCATATGCTTATATTATTGTAAACGTGTTTAATAATGCTATGTGAATATATTACGTAATTTAATACTGTAGGTGCTGTGAAAATAATAACTTAAACTTTGCTAACAATGAGGTAACCTTGAGGCAATAATGAGTTTGAGAGTTTAAATGTTACTTGTGATTCCTGGAAGCATTAATGTGATTTTAGTGACAGTTTATAAAAATATCCAGTCAACAACCAGAAAAAGCTTTAGTTAAATGCAGATATTCTATTGGAGTAAAAATAGCCAATCAGAGACTTGAAATACATAAATTTACAAAGTTTAGGCGCTTGAAATCAGTTCAGTTGCCTGCAAACAGAGTTACTAACCAGACGCAAGATGTGTCCTCGAAAAATAATACGTATGCGTGTGAGACGAAAAATAGGTTTACGTATTAAATATAGTATTAAGTAAAAGAAGCTCATAGCTCTCGATATCAGTGAAGTGCTATTTAATTTGTGTCAAGGATTAATGAAAAGGAGTGAATTAAAACTTAAAATCTGTGTAAGCCTACATTCTTGTCGCATCACGCCCTGCCAAGACTTCCATGTCTCTAAAATAAATACTGACGCAGCCGAGGCAAACATAAATATATAATATTTAAAAAAACAGTTTAATTGCAGGGATAATACTTTTTTTTTAAACTTGGGGCGAAGGCTACCGGAAACTGTTTAATATACGTGCGGTTGCAACTACTACAATTTCGGTTCCCCAACAGTAGAAACTATCTTCTTCAAATTGGCGCGCAAAGCGTGGTGCTAACAATACAACAAAACACCTTCTGTAAGCTAATTAAAATATTCTCAAAGTAAACTTCATGATGTACGTGGAACTTAACTCAAGAATATCCAATAAGACATCTACAGCGGCGAAAACAAATTGTAATATCCCGACTACGAATTGGGTATACCAAAGTGACACGCTCTTATTTGTTAAATAGAAGCTCTCCACCAATTTGTAAAACATGTAAAACAGCATTAACAGTAGTACATATTATACTAACATGTCCAACATTTGAAAGTCAACGTAGTCAGGTTGGTATGCCCAGAAATATTTCTGTAACACTCAATGATGCCACTTTCATCGAGAAAGTAATTATTTTTCTTAATTTAATTAATATCCATCAATACATTTAACCAAATCCTAACCTCGTCTACATAATGTGTAAGTATTATACTGTAATCCAATAATGTAAACAACTGTACATGAAAGGTCGTGATCAAACCTAGGAAGGTTAAAACGACCCTAAATAAAACTTTAAAAAAGAACTATACCAGTGCTTAGAGGAACTTTTCACACTGTGTCTCAAACAGAAAGCAGAAAAATGGACAAAAAATAAAACTATAATGAATGAAAAAATCTTATGTCTTGCGTTCAAATAACTTCTCTACTCCTCTATCGCTTATCAGTGTCTATACAAGTTTTTTGAAAGTTTATATCCGTAGCTACATTATTTTAATCGAGTTAGCCTTTCCGAAATATCATTACGCATACAAAGGAAATAGTCAAATGTATTAGAACTGGACGCTGGTCTTAACACTCCGTACTCTTTCCATGACAGATAAATAAATAAATAAATCTGAATATACTATCCCGGCACCTCGGTTACTACACCGAGACATACATTCAAACTTTACATTTATTCTCACAAACACATTTACATTTTAGATTGCATCAAATGTTTTCAGATAAAATAACTACAAAATAATAAATAATAATAGTAAATAAAAATAAAAGAATGAAATAAAAATAGAAATTATTGGATTAAAATAAAGGCGAAAAAAACTTAATTACAATTCTAAATTCTATATTTATCTACACTTAATGGAAACCAGCAAACTTAGCAACTGGTAACCAGCTACTATGTACTCCTATTTAACTATATTCACTGGAAACCAGCGAAAATGTACTGGTGGCCAGCACAAAATCTTCTACTAAACTACTAATCATTTTAATAAGTGTATTTATATTCATATTTTATTTAAAGTTTTCCTTACTTAAAAATTGTTTATAAAGTTAAAGTTATCTATTTACAACATTCCATTGTTCTCATAATAATTATTTAATTTGTAGTAGTTCAATATTTTATTTAATTCATTTATATCTTTATTTATACATTTGTGTTTATTTGTTGATTTATTTACCTTATAAAATTTTATTTAATCTCAATATCAATTCTCTATTATCTCCCTTTTAATTTTTTTATATATCAGTTTTTTAATTTTATCACTATATATTTTACCTCTTTTAACCAAACACTAAACCTTTTTTCTTCTTTCTTCTATCGCTAAATATCTACTCTCTTTACCCACAACATTTCACTTCACTCACATCGCGAGAAAGAACTGAAAATCGACAGGACTTAAAAAGAATGGCTGTATATTTTAGAATTCGAACCATGAATAACGGATATTTCGGAACCAGCTGATGCCACGTAAAAAGTTATTTGACATAAATTGTGTGTTTTAAAGATATCTACATCTAGTACGTTTTCCTCTATCGCTTAACGTTTACCAGTTATACAAGATTATACAAAAGAAGAGGACTTCACAGGCTATTCCTAGAAAATTCAAGATATACATTTTATTGCTCATATAGGGTATTTGAATAAAAATCGTTAGAGGCATTTTTTTAAAAATATGTTGGAGTTGGGAATTTTCTTGAAAGTCTTTGTGTCAGATCTTTGAAAGATGATGAACGTAAACACCAAGTTTGGTATTTGTGCGAGATTTCGTTTTTTAATTATGCTGTTCATAGACATGCATACAGGCATTTTTATAAAAACGCTGTTTTTCGATGCAGGTACCTCGAAACACGTATTTACGGTGAAATTTCAGTTTCGAATTTTTGGGTGGAATGCAATACCTTCTGTACCAATTAGCTACATGGTAGAGAAACTAAAAATATATAAGGAATATGAGAAAACTTTTGCCAACGCCGGGACTCGACCAATAAAACTTTGGCTCATCGGATCGTCGCATTACTATTGTGCCATCTCATCGTTTCTACTAACAGACAATGAACTCACATTTGTTATTACACACTTTTTTGGTCCTTAAAGGCGCTCTCAAATGAATGGGTGCTCGCTGGGACGGGCTAAGCATCATTTTATCACAACCAAAAAAAGTCAACCTTTGCAAATGCAAATAAAACAAATTGATAAAATGCCAAGGGTGCCTAATTTTGCTATAACAAAAAAAAACATGCTTTCAATAACCTGTCATAAAATTACAAGCTTTGTATCCTATTTTCCTTGAGGTTAGCCGAACTCAGAGAGGATGAATTGCAGTTTCTACAGTAGATCGAAGCATGTAGGGGAAAGGTCCCTATATTGAACCACTTGAGCCTAATTAGTAAATAATAATTATATTTTCAAATCAAAGTTTTCAGAAACACAAGCGTTAACGTGACAAATCCTTGCGCTATAAATATCCTCAACACAATTTAAAATTAGTAAATTATCAAGTACATAACATTTAAAAAGTGAGATGGCGTAAATCGGTTCAAATTAGGAATGTGGTCCTTAAATTGAACCACCCGTGTCTTAAAATGAACCATACTTTTAAGTTTAAAAGTATTTTTATTAATACAAAATACACATATTTTATAGTACATTCAAAGCAAATGTGCTATCAGCAACAAAAGTAGAGTCCAAAATTGTGATAAGAATAGCAATTTCCTTGAACATTTTGAATTTTTATATAATGACAATCACTTGATTTTTGGGATAGGTATTATTTGCAAATATAGAGTTTTTACTAATTTTTACTCTCATTTTAAAGGAGACCAATTATACACAGTCTTCACAATAAAACACTTTCTTCTTAGCTCTAACTTTTGCACACCTTTGGTGAAGTCATATGCTACAATTCATAAACTGGATCATGTCCATCATTTCAGACAATTCACATATTCATGTCATCCACTGTTTTTAACATGATTTTTTTAACTTAACATATTATGTGGATATTTATTCATACGATATACTATTCGCAGTTGAGCAATCCTAGAACTTCAATAGATTTCCTAAATTGGACCAGTTCAAACAGTGGTTCAATTTACGAGCCACGCCATTTTGGAAGCTTTAGCATCTATGTGACAAGGAGAGACGCTGCTTGAAAAAATGTATGCATGAATATTGCTGCTAAGTTAACACTTTATAGCATGTAATATATATAGATCATCTCAAACTTATCTAAATGGTCGTACAAGCTTAGCTAGACGAGTCAAATATTACTTCTGAAGCACCAAAAACACACAACACTTCATGCAACTGAAACCACAGCTCAGAATGCAAAGTCAACAACTCCAAGCATTCATAGCTGTACACGCTACGCTTCTGCTAGGATTATGGTGACATCTGTCGAACCGTTTGGAAAATATTGGAGCCGTTCAATTTAAGAGGAGGTTCAAATTAAGGACCTTTCCCGTACCTTATTTGCCTTTAAACAGTTTATGGATAGCCTTTTTTTGCGAGCACTCATTTAATTGTTCTGAGTGCCGTATCTTATAGATGACTTGCAATGCTGCAAGTACTTCAGATTTTTGGGCTTATATTTAATTAAGCTATTAGGCGTAATCCATACCTGATAACATGTTCTTTCTTATCGTTCTTTCAATGCTGATATTTTAATTTATTCGTCCTTTCTTGTTTGTTTGAGTGTATAGTTTACCTAGCAACATACCAAAATACATCAGAATACCTGTAAAATTAGACACCGCATTTCCAATCCCAAAGATGTAATCGGTGTTTCAATCCATCTTATCGAACCAGCTTGTGTTGCTATTTTGAATTAGGTTTTGTAAAAGCAAGCTTTCCTTTGGAAGAACTTTATCAAATTGAAAATTTTAAATCTGAATCTTAATCCCGGATTCTTTTGTTGCCACTGATTATATCAGACGCTGGATGGAACTATGGCAATGACCTTGGGAATTTGAAGTGCTTAGACTACACGATATTAATTCTAAAAACCTCAACCTTGCAGCTGAACCCAATGAGGATTCAAACTAGAGCTCACAGGATGAGAGGCAAGAAACGTATGCCTTTTAGGGATGACAGTGCTAGTCCGGAAAAGGTTCACCAGGTTCCATCAAATAATTGGTTGGTGTGGCCATATAACTAAGACTAAATGAAATAACTCCCATATTCGTTACATTGAAGCAAAACGTTTCATAACAATCAGAGTTGCAAACCTTTGTTATGTATAAAAAACTCAGTAAATAGTGAGATATATGTATTTTTCTGACTAGGCATTTCATTCTAATCCCCCCTTGTTTAAGTAATTAAGACGCCATAGGCTTTCACGGTCATTAATTCTGTTAAACTTATTTTTAGGTATTATGTTAATGAAGCCAACATTTTAAGGGCATAACAATCGTCTTCTTTATTGTAATGACTGAGTACGTATTATTTATGTGTTCCCTGTCATCGTCTCAGTCTTTTCCTGCCTTAACATGTATAAAACAAGCCTT
Source organism: Deroplatys truncata (assembly GCA_030765065.1). Lineage (NCBI taxonomy): Eukaryota > Metazoa > Arthropoda > Insecta > Mantodea > Mantidae > Deroplatys > Deroplatys truncata. Next base: position 671,570,727 of record CM060990.1, read on the forward strand.
GTTCTGATGAGGAGGACTGTAATGTCCTTAAAATGTTGCCCTTTTAAGCGTCATTGACACAGTTTGTACCGAAAATTAATTTTAACGAGATATAAATATATATATATATATATAGGCTATTCTCTAAGTGGCAGCTACGTACATGTTTTAAAACATATTTAAAATATTATTCCTTTTACTTCGGGTTATCCTATTCCAAAATCATGGATTGTTTATCCCAAATAGAAAATTATTTGAAAAAGATTTGGGTGCAGTATTATATTACTATTGTATGTATACTTTTCTAACTTTAGAATCTTCAGGTGACACTTTTGTGATTCATTCTTAGCGTCATGGCGTTTACAGAAATAGCGGTTACATGTTCAAGTTCTTGATCTTGTTTTGTTTATGTGTAAGTTATTTACAAACTTGAGTTCTGTATGTTAGATTGCGGTAGCCACAGTTAAATTTCGCTGATGTATTTTGGTGCTGTGCTTGTTTTCCAGAGCTTGACAGCCTCTCCACCAGTTTTCTGCCGTTACACAAAATCTCAAACAGGCCGGGCCACACTTTATTGGAGTGCTCTATACGTACCCGGGAAAGGCATAATCCGCTATCACCCTAGACTTTACCGCCATCAACCACACTTTAGCTGTTACGGGGAAGTGTATTAAACCTATTGGGAGTGTCCGAAATTTAATTTAAAGACCACTAGAACTTGGTTTTTAATGAAAATTTGTCACTATTTTGAATAGCTGTACTTATAGCACTGTTAGGAAGCAGCTGCCAGTCACGATGGCGATATTACGTCAAGAAAGCAATTTTAAATGGTCTTTGCCTTATTCAGATACTTCTACGGTGAAATTCAGCAAACAATTAGAAACATTTAGATTACTTAATATCTTGTACCTTGGTGCTATGCTTTTTTTTCTCTATCGACAACTTTTAAGATATTAAAATGTTCACTAATTTATTTGCAATTAGGTATCCTCCATAACTCAAAGTGATGAGACTGTGAAGTTCAGTAATACCTGCACAAAGAAATTTTATATACTTTAAAATTAATCAATACCTACACAATAATTTCTTTATATTTGTTTTTAATTTTAAAATAAAATACTAGTAGGCAAACCGTTTTATACAAGAAGAATTAAATTAATTGAAAGAAAATAAGGGAATTGTATTTTGCCACAGATGCAGTAAATTAATTCAGTATATATCATTACAGAAAAATTCTGTTCTCTAAAAACTATAGTTTAATGCATTCATAGAACTCCAAGGCCATAAATATTATTTAAAATCTAATGACAATACTCGCAGACGTTTCCTTTTTAACTGCGTTGGAAAATATAGTCTATCTTTAAACCTAAACTTTAAAAAATTGTTAAAAAGGAAATTTTATTGAAATTTATACATCAAACAGAAAATCCTAATGTAAAAATACTTTCGGCCTAGAACACATAATTCATAATATACCCCTCAGCGGCGTTCATCTCGCAATAGATAGAAGTATCCAGCAAGAATTTTCTGTCATCATTTTTAAAGCGTTTCGAAGATTTTCATACACTAATTCTAACCGTCTTAAATTCTATTGAAAATAATTATGTAGATACAGTGTATTGAGAAAGGGAGATACAGGTTTCTCTGCAATAAAGCAATAACACGAGCGGAGCTGCGGTTTCTGTAAGCGTATAAATAAAACCCACAGTTTACCTGAAACACATGGAGTGACCCTCAAGGAATACCGAAATATGAATTACTTATGCATCTCAGCGAATAATGGCTTCACTGCAAGTAAGAACTATAAGCTAGGAACTAGCCGACCTTCCTACAGTGTACATGAATACTGACGCAGTTTCCTTGGCGACAGGCAGCCAGTTACAGAAATACGCGATTCATAGCAGTGTTCCAACAGAAACACTGTGAATCAAGAAACGCATTTTGTCGCTGTTTTTGTGTAGAAGCAGGAAAATGCTACTATTCAAAGGTTAAAACATTCGTCCTCCAGTTATATCCCCGTTATACAGATAACTCCATAATATAATTCCTTACAGTTGTTATTAACATTGCCCTGGCTTTTACGTAAAACATTAGACTTAGTAACTGTAGGGTACATTGAGGTAAAACAGCATCATTTCGCAGACAAGGAACCTCTAGAATACGTTTAAGAAACTGTACACTTAGGTCAAACTATGAACACAATGGACAAAGTAATAGTACGACGCATCGCAGCAGTATGGTCTAAATTCTGGTCCCTAAAACGTGTGCTCCTCGTCAAAGTCTTGGGTATAACAATAAGAGAATGCAGAACCAAGAAATAAGGAAGAGAACACGATTAAAGGACGCCGCGAACCACAGGAAGCCACCTAAAATTTAGATGGGCAGGACACGTTATGAGAGAACATACAGAGTGACTTCTTGGGACTCCAGGATTGGTCAGAGGAACATCGGCAAGCAAAGAACTCGCTGGGCAACGAACTTAGGAGGGCCCTCGGCAGCAGGTGGGCCCTGACAGCCAAAGAGAGAGAAACTTGGAAAAAACTAGTGGACATTACCAGTAGGACAATAAACCAGGTTGATCTTTCCCGGAATAGCTAACCAGGACTGCAAAATCCAGCTCCTTTTCACTAAAATGGGTCCTTGCCCAAAAGGGATGTATATGGGCTGATTGTGAATTATGTTGAATTATTCATGTTGAATCTCGGTTGGCATATGGTGTTTGTTTTTGGGGGTCCAGATCCATGATGCGGCAGGTATTTATTGACCAAAAACGCAAAATACGATGTATTGCAGGCATTGATACTAGGGTATCCTGTAAGGATTATTTTATTAGTTTTAATGTATTGACTATCTATGGATTACATATTTTTTGACTAATGGAGTTGATATTTATTAACAGAGATTACTTTCTTAGAAATGTCGATGTCCATACGCATGATACACGTATAAGACATAATTTTAACATTCCATTGCATCACTCGACGAAATTTAATAGATCTCCTACGGTCTATGGTTTGAAATTGTTTAGTTTACTCCTGTCAATATTAAATCTACAACTAATTTTAAGTATTTTAAAAGTAATCTTAAGGGAATTTTAATTAAAATTTCCCTTATAATTTGCATGAACTTAATTTTAAATTGTGATTTTATGACTTATCTTATGGCTTACAAGCTCTACAAGATAAAAATAAATATATTATCTATTTATCTATGAATATAGTTGGTTTATGTAAGTACTTTACTAATTTTCTTCACAAAGATCAAATTTTGTTAGATTTCCAAACAGATACTATTATTTCGGTATACACTCTTTTTAGAAGAGAAAATAAATGCAGGTCACAGAGATTTTGGTAATAATAATAATAATTTACTTCCGCTCTTAATTATATAGTGCAATAGGTAAAATTAGAGTAACACATGAAAATAAGAATACACATCACAGAGTAATATACACTCAATCAGGTTATAAAAAGGAATATTACACAGCCAAGTCTTAACCTGTGATTTAAAACAACCGTAGTTTAACTCCTTAATAAGAACAGGTAGCTTATAAAATTGTAACGTGACTATAGTTTACATTTTCTAATCTTGAGAAGGCACTAGCAATTTATTGCTATTTCTAGTACCATAGCTATCAGTGTCATTTACCAGTAGAAATATAGCTGTATTTTTGTCAGCATTTAATAGGAGCTCCGAAGCATAATAAATACAATTGAAATAGACATTTCCTTAAAAAAGGAGGAGTTTACAGTGCTCTCTAGATGAGTTGTGAGTTGAAATTCAAATGGACTTTTCCTGCAGGATAAACATTGTACTAGAAAATAAAATAAACAATTTTAATTCATGGCGCTTTAGTGTATTATAATTTAAAATGTTTACTTTACAGATTTTCACTATCTGCCTGGGCAGCATCCTGGATTTGGGCCCTTCGCGCTGTTCCCAGCGGCGCAGTGGCTGGACACGGCAGCTTATATGGGATACCCTTGGCCAGAATACTTCAGACGATCTGCAGGCACCGATCTGTGCAAGTTGCCGGGTACTTGCGGCGCATCAATTGTTAAAGGTATGTTATTTACCATTTTCATTATACCATTTTGTTACATTCACAATACCTTCTCTACCCACTGTCGTTCATTTCGTATACCTTCTACACTAATCCTTACGAAAGCTTATTTATGCAATGCTGGCGTTACAGATGGATACTGCATTAAATATGGACCATAATTGGCTCTCATGGCACACGTACAGATGATATCAATAACGTAATACCCGTATTCCAAGTTACTGTGGCTTATAAACAAACGAAAATAATTTTTTACGTTCTTTTTCCTAAGCAGCAAAACCTTTTATACATTATTAACTACAGAATAATTAAGATCTGAATTTATAATTACTTACCATGCGTTGCTGTTAAAAGGCTACAGCCTCTCTCCCTTTCTCTCCCTAGAAGGTTATACAGGAATTATTAATCCTATGACAAATAATATTATAAATACATGTTAGGGAGACAGATAAATAATTACAATAAATAATTTCCATATATTAAATCAATACATTATGTAAGAAGAAAGGGTTAAAATTTTGTAAGTGGATAAGGAAGTCATTACCGGGCAAATTACGTGTTCAGGAAAAGTAATTAGGTAGAAGTCAAAGTAACTAATGTAAGAAGCTATTCCGGCGAAATCAGTCAACAAGGAAACCATTAGCTGAAGGTTCAGGCAACTAAAACTAAGTACGTTAAGAAATCAAAGAGGTGTGTGAAAGTGCACGTAGGCCAGTTCTGAAAATTAGAACGGGAAACAATTCTTAGAAGTAGCTAGTCAAAGAGTAAAAATTGTGTTTCAGAAGCATAAGATTTGACAACGTATAATGTAGGAACATTGGTGGGGTAGTTGTAAAGCAGGCGGACTTAAGTTAATAACAGAGCGTGTGTTTTTAAAATTAGCGTCTTCTGCCGTTCTTATCTACAGAAGTGTTACTGAGATCGATTACCTGTAGTCCATAGCGCCTATTTGACGGTAACCGAAGGGATATTCACCGTATAGCATTTAACGATTCACGGCAACTTAAACTTCAAGTTTTTATAACGGAAACAATTATTTTAAACCGTAAATTTGATACTTCAGAAGTTAACAGCTATAATTCAATAATTACGGTTTCTTGTGCTAAGATTAAGAATCAGTTTCATTCTTCATCCTCAGTGAATTTAACTGGCGTTGTCTATCCTCACCCCACTCACGCATAGCCCTAAAGAAAGACCTCATCGCTCACCACTGTAGCAGCCGGCAGCAGATTCGTCAGCAGATATTGGAGACGACATCAAAAGTATAGCAGAGGGGTACGTTGTCAAAGGAAACCCATCCAAGTGGTTGTCTATTTTATCGGTTAAACACACCAAGTAGTAACAAATGAGATGCAAGGGAGAAGCTAACGTCGCCTTTATGAACATTTGAAGACGTTCCTATGTCAGCTATGGATGCCAAGTTATTTCATGATTTATTTGCTACAATTTATAATGGTAAAATTCCATAAAATGCTGTATCCAACTCGTGGATAATCTGAAAATGACACTCTTGAGAATTGCCCTGCGTACTACAGTGAGTGGGACCATCATTAACATCCAGGTTATCCAAAATTGCATAAATCACTACAGGATAGAGGAAAGCTAATACGTAGATAGAAGATTAACAGCGAGCTGACTTTGAAATTCCATACTCTTTCCATCACATTACGAGAAATAACTGAATACCCATGTTCACTTATGAAGAGGACTTCACAGCCTATTGCCAGAAAATTCGAGATACGAGGCGTGTTTTTAAAGTAAGTACCGTTTTAATATTTTGCCACTGCAGCGCTGCAGTCGCGACTTTGAGCATCCACGTCATTTTCTCCATTCATTAGGAAGCCCGACGCAGCCTGAGCGATCGCCTCTTTGAGTTTTCCTGTTGTTAGAGGGTTTCAAAATGTTCAAAACAGTCGAACGACTCGCCGAACTGTGAAGTCAGATCAGTGATTGGTTTTTTTTTTTTTTTGAATGCGAGAAATGTTACGTCAGCAAACATGCATCGTTAATTGTGTGAGGTTTATGGGGACACAATAATGAGTGACAATGCCCGACCACACACAGCCAAACAAACTCAAGATCTGATCACTTCATTTGGTTGGGAACAATTCGACCGCCCTCCCTACAGTCCGGATTTGGCACCAAGCGATTTTCATCTGAAGAAATCCTTGGTGGTAAATATTTCAAAGATGATGATGATGTGAAACCAGGCTTTCATAATAAACTATTTGGAAAACAATGTTCTGTTATTTTTAAAAAATTATCGGTGCTTATTTTAAAAACACGCCTTAGTATACATTATTTTGTGATATGTCTTAAATATATGGGATTGTAATCAAAATCTTTGCGGTCGTTTTTAAGAAAATCCAAAACTTCGAAAAATATTCCACGTAAAGGGTAATTTGGGGTGGAGGAATTTTCTTGAAAATCCTCATGTCGCATCTTTGGAGGAAGTTGAACTTAAATGCGAGGTTTGGTGTTTAACCGAATTTTCGTTTTTGAGTTATACTGTTCACAGACACACACGGACCTTTTCCTAAAAATGCTTTTGGGGGGGGGGGTTCAGGGAGCCCAAAACATATTTCCGGTGAAATTTCAACATAGAGTTTTTGGGTAGAATACAATACTTTCCCTACTTACTATATGTAGTAGGAAAATTAATAGAATTCGATTACAAAGTTCGCGATACGGAAGCAGATGTTTTAGAATTGCATAAGAATTCAAGGCTTAATACCTATTTGTACAGAATAACCACATAAGATCCTGGATATATGTTCTGTAATGGTTTCAGGCGCAACAGTGCAAGTGAATCTCGAGCTTTTGTTATTTAGGGATATTTTAATACAATCAGCATCCAACAATAACGCTCGCAAAATTGCTTGGATCATGCAACGAGGTATGTAGCGAATCTTTAGCAGTTTATATTGGAATGTTCGATGTATGCCTTAAAGAGCGCTATATAGAACCCGCAGCCCCATGCATAATTCTTACAACACTAATCGAAGCTGTAGACACGTAGGATCAATATCGTTGACCTCCTGCACGTCAGACTAAAAGACATGTGCAACCTTATGTGAAAGGACGCTTTCATTGTTTCCCCAAATCTATTTCCTGAACAGTATCCTTTCCTAGATCCTTCCTGGTTATGGAAAGAGTAAGTCTTTTCTTGCCAGGAATGGGCAGTCAAAGAGGATGTGCGAGGCAGTTTTTTCATCCTCTTTGCACATTCTACAGATGGGTTCATCCTTGCAGAGTCCTACTTTACCTAGATGTTTCCTGAAGTGACCATGTTCAGGAATGAATGCAACTAATTTCCTTATTCCTGTTCTATCCAATCGGAAAGAGTGTTGCATGGACATAAGACCAGTTCCCTGGCTTGTCTATGTCCAGAGTTGTTTTACCATCTGAGTTGGTGTTCAGAGCCAACATAGGGTATCTCAATATCCTTTTTAGCCAGCTGATCAGCTTTTTCATTTCCATAGATGCCGTGATGCCCCGGTACCCACCGCATGTCAAGCCTTTTGCTAGATGATAGAGCAATCAGGTTATTAGGCATTCCCTGGTTTGATTTTACCTGGTCTGAAGAGAGTGCTTTCTAAAGTACATCAATATCGTTTATAGAGTCAATAAATGAATTTTACAACCCATCCTTCTCAAAGAATTATGTCAGTGTTTTATGTATTTTATTTGGAAGTTGGTACACTGTATATCATTTAAGTTTGCCACGCTCCAGACCTGTAGCTAGCAGGAAGGGCCAGGGAGGCGCCTGACCCCTTAATGTTTAAGTAATCAAAATAATTATATATGTTTCAAACTTCCTAATTACTGTCATTTGGTACAAACAAATCTTCGTGTTTGACAATAGATGGCGTGGTAGCCTATTTGGGACAAAATTGTTTAGCTTTATACTTGTGAGAATGTTGGCAATACTATTAAAATTCGTATTTTGTGTCCAGTACATTCCTAATTTTTCTATCACATACCTAGTAGGTAAAGAATGAATTGCATTCCACCCAAAAATTCGATTCTGAGATTTCTCCGAGAATATATGTTTTGAGGCCGCATGAGTCCAAAAAAGTGAAGAGCATAACTCCAAAATTTTTCTCGAATAAGTACCAAACTTCGTATTAGTACCTTCCAAGGATGCGACACGAAAAGTTTTAAGAAAATCCTCCCACCCGAAACCACCTCTTACATGGAACATTTTTCAACATTTTTTATTTTCTAAAAATAATTCTAACAATGTTGAGTAAAATACCATGTTTTAAAGATATTTGCATTAAAAATAATTAATATATATATTGAATTTTCTGGGAATAGCTTGTGAAGTCCGCTTCATTCTGAAGAAATGTTATATATAACCTTTTATAACTAGTAAACGTTAAGTAATCGACGAAAAAGCACTACACACAAAGTGTATATCTCTGTGAAGCACACAATTTATTTCGAATAACGTTTCTGTGGTATCAGTAGTTTCCGAGATATACGTTATTAATAGCTCGAATTGTCCAACACTTAGCATTATTCTAAAGTCCTGTTCACATTCAGTTGTTTGTCGCGATGCCATAGAAAGGTGTGGAATTTTAAGAACAGCGTATAACGCCCAGTTCTAAAAGTTTCACTATTGCCAATCCCTTTGTGTTTGTAACGAAATGTGTGATGCAGCTAATTCGGGAAAGGTTCGTTCCGATTAAAGTGAAGTAGATAGGGAAATAAACTTTCGTAAGAATAATTTGTACACCTACTAATAAGCGATAGAGGGTAGAGAAAGTCATGTGAATGTAACACATCTGTTGTTTTTTTCGTAGCGCTAACAGCTTTTGAAATATTTTATGTTGCAAATATAGACTTTTCCCAAGTATAATGCAACGGACATGTTTGAAAGTTTGCGTTTGTTCTTCTTCTTTCCATGAAAAAAGAATTGTTACCACGAATAAACATTTGAATGCTGTTTCCGCATGTTGTAACTTGTAACTAAGTACTTCTTGCTTAATTTAAAATCATTTTGAGCAAAAATATATCGTGAGTAACGTAACGTTTATGGAATAATCACCTTTTTTAAATAGTATAAAATATAACGGATATATGTGAATTTTTGATTTAGAGAAAGTCATGTTAATGCAACACAGCAATATTGCAATACCTTTATATTCTGCACCTGAATTCAGCAATAACGTTGTCTCGTTCAGGAAAATGTTTACCCTACATCTATCATTTTATTCAAATGAAAATGCTATGCTGTTATAACAATGATTCCAAATGATAACATGTCGGTTTCGTTTATATTATTCTTCAAAATGTTATATTTTAATAGTTTAACTGAAATTCTAGATATATGTATTTTAGTTTGTTACTAAAGTCAAGTGGCATTGAATTGAGTGCAGTTTTTAATATTTTACTTATAGAATACATAGAATGAACATTGTTCAAATATTGTCTTATTTATACAACTTTTAAGTTCGTAAGTCTTAGTTAATTTGTTAAATTAAAATGTTTTTCTCTCTACTGAAAACTTTCATAAGGATTGTTACACAAGGTTTATTAGTTTGTTTTGTATCATTTTGTACGTTTTTGACGTCTATTGAATTGGAGAAGGTCTTAATACTGTTGGAGAGTGGGATGTTCTAGAGTTTGGAATTATAGATACATTAATTTTCTGCCCCATCCATAAAGTTATTAATATCACCTTAAAATTTAAGGAGCCCGTCTATTGACCTGTCACATCTCCAAAAGAAACTGTTGTGGTAATTTGTTTCTTATTTTTTGCGTTATGAAATTCTGGTTCCCTTGCGAAAGAGGGAGTTTCTCTTCGACTTATATGTATGGAAAGTTGCCTCCAACATATTTGGAAAAGTTTGTAAGAAACCAAAGCGAAGAAAATCACCACCATGAGGACAGACTCATGCTGCTGATATATGTCCAGCATCGACGACTACTGTCACGAATAGCCCAGGTCGTTACGGCATAGACTCATGAACGGGAGGTTTGCAGTTGAAATCCCGTCAGGACCGTTCTTCTTGACTGAGGTATTTACCAAGTTTTAACTGGCTAATGCCGGAGAGGTACTCTAAAGTTAGGCCTGGAACGTTTCCTTCCGAATTTTCCTGTTCAAATTATCATTTCATTTCATGTATCACCAATGCCCCTCACTGGTGGTACTGTATGCAGTAAGAACGGGCGTTAAACCTTGCAAAACCAATGTGTGTTACATTCACATGATTCTCTTACCTCTATCATTTATTAGTAGGTATAGAAATTATTTTTACAACATTTTATTTTCCTATCTTCTTCATTTTAATCCAGATAAACCTTTATGGAAATAGCTGCATTACATATTTCGTTGCAGATACAAAGGGAATAGAGACAGTCAAATGTTAAAGAAGTGGACGCTATACGCTGGCCTTAAAATTCAATATTGTTTCCATGACATCGCGAGGAACAGCTGAGAATCAACAGGACTTTTTAACTATTGAACAATTCGAACCACTAATAATGGATACCTCGGAAATGGCTGGTGCCACAACAAAGTTATTTGAAATAAATTGCGTGTTTTAGAGAGATTTATATTTTCTATGTAGTATGTTTTTGTATATGGCTTAACGTTTACCAGTTCTGCAAGATTATACAACATTACATCCTATTGAAGAAGACTTCACAAGCTATACCAGAAAATTTAAGATATACATTTTATTTGTAATGTAAATATCCTTAATATACGATATTTTAATCAAAATCATTAGTCATTTTTAGAAAATAAAAGCTTTCGAAAAATTTTCTATGTAAATGGTAGTTGGGGGTGGGGGATTTTCTTGAAAATTTTTGTGTCACATTTTTGGAAGGTACTGAAACTAAATATCAAGTTTGGTATTTATCCGAATTTTCGTTTATGAGTTATCTCTTCACAGTCACACACGCAGGAACTTTTTCTAAAATTGCTTTATTTTCATTGAGGGACTGCAACATCAATCTCTGTATCGACTTTTTGGATGAAATGCAATACCTTCTCTATTTACTATGTAGGTACATGGTAGATAAGGTGAAAAGAGGACGATTCTGTGACTACGGATGCTGGATTTAGCAGTTGTATGTGTTTAGCTTAGCAGCCTTTCTTCGGTTTGATTGTTCATCAAATGTATTCAAAACTACTGCGTTATCTATAACCAATTCCAGAGCATGCCTCTCGGGAGCGTCAGCAGAAGGGTTAAGCTAACTTTACAAGGATAGAAGGGCGTAAAACATTACAGGAGGGCAAATTTACTACGCGAAGAGAAGTTGAAGGGAAGACGTGGCTTACTGCTGCATTAAACAAAAGATATCGAAGTCCCAATTCTGATGTTATTGCAAACCATGCTGGGTGCGTCGTAGCGCACACGTACCACATAATCATTAATCTCAGTAGCTATAATATTCGCCTTGGTGATTGTTGCAGCGGCAGTACCTGGCCCCAGATGGTCACTTTGGGGAGGTTCCGACATGACATGGCCTACATGGGTAGCAGTGGTGTGGTGCGGGGATCCAGGTTTTAGATAGTCTTATGGGAATTATCCTCCTGCAGGCTTCCCCACCCCTAGCCGGCACACACTCGTATGAAATTCATCCCCCTTCTCCCTGCCCCCGCCTCCGTCGCCACCAACGCCGCCGCCATCCCTTAATCCGATTTGAGCGAGCCTGCACTATATTCTACAGAAGCAAGGGGTTTGGGCAAAGGGGGCACACGCAGCCTTTGAATTGAAACAGGCCTCCCTATCCCCTCCCTTCCAAATCCTCACCCTGTCTATGCGTATCTTCCTACACATCTAGCATCTTTAGTCCAGGGGAAGCTAACTATGCTACTTGCATGCAGGGGACAGACATCAGTGGATGAAATGAGTCAGCAGATGCAGTGAGGGATACAAGTGACAGATATAGTGCATCCGTGCCCACAATGGCCACCAATATGACTATGCTCTGTGGAGATTTAAAGAAAGGCCCTTTCCCCTACCACACAGCTTCTCCTCTCCGAGACAGAATATGAGACCAGTTTTAGATCGCGACGAGAAAAGGTTTTCCCGGAGGGGTGTGGGATATAATAAAAGAAAGGTATCGATTGGGATGATGCTGCAGTATTTGTTTGAACTATTAGTTATCGCGGAATGATGGTGTCCAGCCAGAAACTCCAGTAGTTCTTACGTACTTCACAACATTTTGACTCCTGAGATTCACCATAAGAGATGATTTTGCATGCAATATACAGAGTGCGGAAAACTGTGGCTGTACCAGAATAAGCATTTTTGACGTTAGATTAGATTAGATTGTATTCTGAGAGTTCACTAGCAGCCATAAAGGCTTGTGAACATAGAACATGTCAAGGAAATGTACAAAAATTACATATAAACATAAATATTACATAGAATATGGAACATCTGAAATAAAATAGACACATACTATATGCGTGTCAAGGAAATGTACAATAAAGTTACATATATATAAATATTACATAGTATACAGAACATTTAAAATAAAATAAAGACATATTATATACAAAATGAAACAAATCAAGTGTAATTTTGTACAGAGTTGAATACCTCCTTACTTAAGGTTAACATACGTATAGGCAAGAACAGTTATTTTAACATTCACTAGGATTTTACCTTTGTTCGTCTGATCATTTTGTTCTATTTGGTTTGTAATGCATAGCATTTACTGTCAGTTCTTAATATACATACATTTAAACAACTTCATTAATTCTAGAGCAGCATCAAATATGACTGGCAATAAGATCAAGGGATCGCATATGCAGTACAATAACAGAAACTTTGCATTAACATAACAGAAATCTGACTTCCGAAACATCTTCATTTACCAGTCAAAATGAAATCTAACTCTGTACGTATTGTCTGCACTAATAAGTACTGAACAATACGAGCGTTTGGTATTGCCGTACCATCCAGTAGGCTTCACAGCACAAGAAGCCTACATCAGACACATCTAGTGACAATGACCAAACTGTATAAGAGTGCGTATTGTAAACGTCTGAAACGCCACAAGCAGTAAAAAGCTTCTGCAAACACTTGTTCCTGAGCTCAAAATGCTTATTTTCGTAGTTCCTTTGTACCCTACAGTTTTCTACACATTGTTTTTCCACATTCTGTGTATTATCTACAAGCACTTGTCCGAATGTGTATAATAGTTATTCATTTAACCGTGCCCTAGTGTGTAAATGATGTTAATTTTCTCTTTCTAATGACTTGCTTACTCTACAATTTATACAATTTCTTAAATCCTTTAAACAAAAAGCGCTGCATAATGTAATGTTGCGCAGGATGAGTTGATCATCCAGAGCTTTTGTTTGTTTATTTCCATAAATTTTACAAATTACTATACATTTTTTACTTTCTTGCTGTGTACCCTGGGAGTGAACACACTCAAATCCTGTGGTTGCCGAGCTATTGGGTCTCGCTTGCTAATTTTTCTCAACCATTTGGCTCTTACTCTGCTCAAAAAGTTTCCGATTTCATTTTATATTTTCCTGGATTTATTGCTTGGATTTCTTTTGGCAAATTTACCCATTCCTTTTTACCTAAGCATCTTCTTTATATTCTAAAACTATACGCCATTCTTTATCCTTCAGGTAACACAAGGGGCATTTCCCCAAATCACTCTCTCTTCTCAAACCTTTTAATTTCGTCACCCCTGTTCTAGTCCTGCAAAGCCATCTCTTGCTGCTTTATCACATATGTCAAGACAATGTTGCCTGTTCTAGACCACTTTAATTTATATACTCCCAGTGAACTTTTTGAAATGAAACTCGTTAATATTTCTTGTCTTTCAATATCTTCCAGTCTTAACCTCATTTCTTTCGAGATACCATTTTGTACCCTAGGTTTCCACATTTCCCCAAAACCAATTTTCATCATAATATTCTTTATATTACTGAGCCAAGTATCTTTTTGATTGAGCCCTTCCTGTACTACCAAACACTGATGTACAACGTTCTGTTCGCCTTGAAGTCGAATATTTTTTGGTAGTTAGACATGTTTATCTGCCCCACGTATGGGAGCCAATTTGTCGCGGTCACTTCGTGTTATCTTATTGCTGAGCGCCTGTTATTGTTTTACTATTTTGAATGTTGGGTTCTTTGTCCTCCGGCTAGCTATTATTACTATTCAGTCGAGCATATCTCTTGAACAGGGTGTGTAAACGGAAAGGATTTATTACTGAAAGATAACACTGATAAAAGAATTTGTTTTTACACTTTTATTGCCGTCACTTTTAATTAATTTCACATATTGACTCTTGATACACGCCAGTCTGAAACTGTTATATTTTCTAATATCACTATAATCACTTATTTACTGCACGTTATTAATTCGCGTATTTCACATTTATAACTAACTTTAAGACGCGAGAGATTCTGTAGAATTGTGCGACGTATAACCTTTGTATGATTCTGTTGGACTGAACGACATATTACCCGCGAATCCTTCTGTTGGACTGAGCGACGTTTTCCTTGTGAATTATTCTGTCAAACTGCGCGTTACCCGTCTCTGGCACAGAATTTATACTCCCTCAGCCTAATATGCCTAAACATTATAACAGAGCTACTATTGGTTAATAAAACGCGCCAACATTAGCGTCTATTTTTATATCCAATCAAAATTACGAACACATATGCTCTAGGGAAAATATTCCCTCCATTTCTACAGAAAAGCGCGCTAATCTGACGTCATTTGCTTGCCTCTTCTAATTAATAAACAACTCACCCCCTCGCTCATTGTTGCCCGCTCTTATTGTCAGTTTCAGTGAGGCCGTGTAAACTTATTTCCTAACAATGCTTATAATTAACAAACATCTCAAATCAATGTCATACAATAATGCTTATTTACACTACAATCACTCTGGCATTTACATTGTTGTGATATAAACTACTGCCACAACCTAATGTTCTAATTCTAGCCAATATGTTAACACTTTTCCCTCTAGTTCCCATTCTTCCTAATTCTGCTTATGCCACTCCATTTGGTGATAACCAGGATTTGATCCAGAACTGCGTTTCGCAGAGTGTAGTCGTCCATGTTATAGTTGTACTGTAAGTATAGGCGTAGGTCAGAGGTGGCGAAAACGGGACTCGCGAGTCATTTCGACTCGTAGACGCCGTTCTCTCTCTGCCACTGTTCCTTTGTTTTTCATATGCTGCTGAGTGATGCAGTGCGTGTTGCATATTTGGTGAGTCACGGAAGGAAGGCGTTTTCGCCACCCTTGGTATAGGTGATATAACGGCACGACACCTCATGCACTGCACCTACACCCACGTGCCACCTATAGGAGGAAGGGATGAAGTGAAGGAACTAGAGGAAGCTATAGACCGCAGGCAGACACCACAGAGACCCTAATAGTTCCAGACCTGTCTCATTGCTTGAGCTGCCTACAGAGGGCGATGAACGACCCGTCGACGAAACAGCCATCTAGTGACCACGGGTAGTACTCTTTCCTTTAAACAAGCATCCACCCAGCTGTCCGGCACCGCCATCCGCCACGAAACCTAGAAACACACCTGAAACATAAGAATGAAAGAAAATCGTGGTGGGTAAGAAAACACCCCAGTAATCGCTTACCGACCCGGGAAAACCAGAAAAAAGCCGAGGACAGTGAGCGGTCGATGGTAATCGAACCCGGGACCTCCCGAATGTGAGCCTCACACGTTATCGCGGGGGCATTCTGCTCCGTTGGTATCACTGATACTAAAATTACGCTCCGTAGAATAATACGCTTATCCTCTTAAAATATAATTTTTTTTAAAATTTCAAATTGAAGTGGTATATTTGCTTTAGTTTAACTGCCCCACGTATGCGAGCCAACTTGAAGTTGTATTGTTCTTCAACTGTTGTAGTTTATTGTTGAAGTTTTACTGTTGTTAGCCACAGGCTTTGGAAGCCAACTTGAAGTAGTTATTGTCTTGGAGTTTATTTATTTAATCAGCTCCATGTATGAACGTCAATTTTGAAGTGGATTGTTTATTACGTAATATGCTGCTACGTATGAGAAACCGAGTTTTGAAGATGTATTTTTGTTGTTACGCTCCATGTCTTTAAAAAAATATTAACTTAACTTTGTTATTAAACTGCTTCTATAGATATTATTTATGTTTGTTTTTGCCTCGGCTGCGTCAGTATTCTTTTAGAGTCATGTATCTCTTAGACAGGGCGTGGTGCGACAAGAATGTAGGCTTACGCAAATTTTAAGTTTAAATTCACTTCTTTTTATTAATCCTTGGCACAAATTATATAGACTACACTGACATTAAGAGCTGTGATATTCTTTAATTTAAAACTGACCCTTTGTTAACGCGTGTACTTACTTTTCGTTACACACGAATACGTAATATTTCTTTAGAGAACACATCTTCCATCCGGTCACTATCAAGGTCTGCAGGCAACTGAACATATTTAAACCGTCCAAATCCGTAAGCTTTTGTATTTCACGTCTCTGATTGGCTAATCCTTGTCCAATAGAATACCTGCATTTTACTAAAGCTTATTCTAGCTGTTGACTGGCTATTTTTAAACTGTCACAGAATTTACATTATCGTTGCTCTAATCATGACTAGTAGTATTTAAACTCTCAAACTCATTGCCTCAAGGTTACCTCATTGTTACCTCATTGTTAGCAACGTTAAACTTATTATTCTCACAGCTCTTACATTATTAAATTACATAATGCATTTATATAACATTGCTGAACATGTTTACAATAATATAAGCATTTGCAATGACTGTTACATACATATTTATACATCATACATACATATTGTTTCAAGGCGGACTGTTATTGAATTTACATATATAATTTAATTAAAATTATTCAAGTATTAATATACTGCCTCAAAATTCTACATTAGTTACAGCTTTTAATAATACCGGGAAACAATCAATTGATATTTCATATAGAAATGATAACTCATTAGATAAGCGTTATTTTTCTCCTCGTAAGCTTATTAAATTGAATTTTACAACCTTTTCGTAGTGAGCCGTTCATTGACGTTAAACTTCATTTTATCGAGATTGTTTTTACCTGCATTCAACCTGTGATCAAATAGATTGTTTCTGTTCATATATCTATCCTAATAATTTCCTTTTTCCGACTTGTATCTGCCGTATTGGGAATCATTAGCCGTTTTTTCCGATTAGGGCATACGTAAAAGACAATGCTGGTTTCGAAGTCAACAATAACGACTAGGAAATATTTTGTTCTCTTGGTGCTAAGTGCGGTATTTGGTTTAACGTTCCATGATCTGAGAATATAATCACATAACGATAGTAAACTTCTTTTCACATTAAAAATAGAGGCACTGATTATGGAACTGGCGTTTCTCTCAAAAGATCAGAAGGAGTCTAGAAAATGCGTCTCTTGACTGCCATGGTATGTCTAGAATTTTCCGAGCGAACTGAAAATCTATAAATGCCGATCTGGGGCCCTTGGAGAAGGTAGGATTACAATTAATGAATTCGTGATGAACGAATATGAGTCTATGAAGATTCCAACGCATTAAAACACCTTGAATCGTAAAAATTAAAAAGCCGATGTTGTCCTTCTCAGGACAAAGGAAATGTTCTCCATCAAACAGTTTTTATCAGTAAACCAGACTTCACAGATGTATTTAGACTTCGGCTGATGATGTTGGTGCTACAAGTTCCAATGCACAGTCTTGTAGTTTCTGGTTTTGGGATAGGAGATGGTTGGGCGGAAGTGCTAAGAATGCAGCAAGGAGAGCAATAAAGAGGCAATTGACGTACAAAATTAATTTAAGGAAACATTTAGGAAAGTGGACAGGGAAATAAGCTTGTAGCTTCTGCTAGGTTCAGCGTGAACTGCCTGAATTCAACACTGCGAACATTACGTTAACTAATTGCAGAAAATATATCCGGTGAAAGAAGTATCATTCAAAGATAACTTATCTTGGGATTGAGACAAGCAACTGTTTTACCAGTTTACAAAGAAGTGAGATCCCCCAGAAGCTATTCTTGTAATTATGTCTATTTGAGCCACGGATCATACAATGTTGATAATTGCAATTCCAACCCATCTCTACTAGTTTACTATGTATTACAATTTTTACTTTCTCTACTACGTACAGTAAGTAAGTGAAGTATTGTATTCCACCCAAAAATTCTATACCGAGATTTCACCGGAAATATATGTTTGAGACCCCCTGAATCCAAAAATAGCATTTTTGGAAACATGTCCCTGTGTGTGTCTGTGAACGGCATAACTCAGAAACGAACAGTCGGATAAACACCAAACTTGGTATTTAGGTTCAGTATCTTCCAGAGATGCGACACGAATGTTTTCAGGAAAATCCCCCCACCCCAGATTACCCTTTCCATGGAACATTTTTCGAAAATTTTAATTTTCTCAATAATGGCTCCAACGATTTTGATTAAAATATCATATGTTTAAGATATTTTCATGACAACTAAAATGTATATCTTGAATTTTTGGGGAATGTCTCCAAAAGTATTCTTCATTGTGAACGACTTTTGCATAACTGGTAAACCATAGGAGATAGACAAACTTTTACTACACCAAAAATGTAGATCGCGTTAAAATAAACATTTTTTGTTGTTGAGTGAATCATTTTCGAGATATTGCTTGTTATTCCCTTAAATTTTCCAATACTTTTTCTCAAATGGGAATTCATTATTCATTTTTTTTCATGTCCTGGACATACAAAGAGAATGGAATGTGCCACATAAGCTCTTAAAAGATTTGACTATCGCTTAAAGTCTACCAATTCCCACTGCACCTACAAGAAAAATAGCAATAAGATTAACATCTCGATTAACAGGAAGCATATGGAGAATAAGCGTTTCTAAAAATAGTTTGTACAAGAGTAGAGAAAGTCATGTGAGTGTAACACAGCAGATTTTTTATATTATTTTCACATGCCGTCCTAGGAAGAGAGAATTTTGTTAGTGAGATCGTAACAGACCTGATGGCCTAAAGTTGGTTGGATGAAGAAGAAGAAGAAGGATGAGGAAGAGATTTTCACATGCAATAATTATTCATTGTTTCCTTGATATTATTTGGTTTTACCTTATTGTTCCCTTATCCATATTTCATCACTCTTTTTAAAAAACTTTAAAAATGTTCTTATTACCTAACATTTCCATTCCAAATAAAATTTTCTTCACCGTTACATATCAATGATTTAGGGAAGCTTTCGGGTGATGTGCTTTGAAGTATGTTTTATCAGTAAATTTAGAACTTTGAATAAATGTAATTACGTTTATATAATTATTTATTGCTTCTCACTTGCTAACAATAACATGTTACTATTAACAACTTATCCTGCTTACCAATGCTGATATTTTTTTTGGAAATTCAAAATAAGTTAAGATAATTGTTATTTTTTATTTTGTCCGTGATTTATTATAAAACCTTTAACATTTCCTGATTACACGATTTTGCTGTTCTGAATAAATTTTCTTGTGTTAGGTATCTATTAGGGTGATGTTAACGAATGTACCTTAAAGTGTATTATACCAAGTAAATTTAGAGATTTAAATAATATAATCCTGTTTCTAACCTTATTTCTTGTTTCTCTAAAAGCAATACTTACTAACAATATCGCGTATATTAACTAATTGCCTTGCTTACCAATTCTGCTATTTTTGGTGAAAGTTAAAAAATTAGTCAGATAATTGGTAATTTTTACTTTCTCTGCCACGTACCTAGTAGGTAGCAGTGCCTTCCAAAGATGCAACACAAACATTTTCAATAAAATCCCCCACTCCAAACTACCCTTTTACAAGGAATATTTTTTTAAATATTTTATTATACGTGGTTATTTAAAAAGAAGGAACGGACTTTAAATAATTATTTCTAATGAACGACAATAGATAGCAACACATACGACACGTCATTGAATAGAGGAAAGTTCAAAGTTTTAAGCCCCACCTATTAGTTCCATTCAGTGTCTACAGCGGCGCTGTGTTTGTTTACAGGAAAATGGCGACGGCACAGGAAAAGTCGTTTTGTGTGCTGCATTATGCAAAGAGTGAATCCATTGTTTCATTGCAGCGTGCATTTTTTCGTTGTAAGTTCAACAACGAGCCGCCTCGTCATAAAACATGTACAATTGTTACAATAAATTCTTAGAAGATGGTTGCGTATGCAAACGGAAAAGCACTGGTCGTCCTCGCATAACAAATGGTGTTCATTTTGAACACATAAAATAAACTTTTGAACTTTTGTCTATTCAGTGTGTTGCCATCTATTGTCGTTCATTAGAAATAAATATTTAAAGTCTGTTCCTTCCTTTTGAGTAACCATGTATAAAAGATTGCTCTAACGATTTTCATTAAAATACCATATATTAAAGATATTTACATGAAAAATAAAATGTATATTTTGAATTTTCTGAGAATAGCCTTTGAAGTTCTCTTTATTTGGAAGGAATTTTGTCTAATCTTGTATAAGTGGTAAACGAAAACGTACCATACAGGAAATTTAGATCTCTTAAAACACATAATTTATTTCAAACAACTTTTGTTGTGCCATCAGCCATTAAGAGTATGAAATTTTAAGGTCAGCGTATAGCGTCCAGTTCTATAACATTTGACTATCGCTACTCCCTTTATATCTATAACGAAATTTATAATGCAGTTATTTCGGAAATGTTTATCTCGATTAAAATGAAGTAGATAGGAAAATAAGCTTTCGTAAGAATAATTTGTATACCCACTAATAAACGATAGAGTGTAGAGAAAGCCGTGTGAATGTAACACATTAGATATATTTTTTTTATTTTGTTCCTGCTGTATTGTAAAACTATTAGAAATTTTAGACCTCAAATCTAATTATACGTCGCCAGAGTAATGCAAGATTGGAGAAATACTTAGACTGAAAAACAGCAACGTGTATTCTCCCTGATCAAAGCGGATGACGGCCTTTACTAATTTGTGAAATATCAGGTAACACTCGCTACCATGAATACATGCTTTGCACTGGGTAACCGATAATTTGCACGTGAGTGCGCTGGAGCCGAATAGGGCGGTTGAAATTGTTACTACCTTTGTTCTTGTTGCATTGTCACTACTATGGTCATTGGAGGTGTACTTTATACGCCTTTTGACACGTAAGCGTCCAAGTTTCTTCGTGAGACAGCTATTTTTCCAGCGCAGTTATAGCAGCGCGATTCACAGCTTGTTTTAAAATATAAAAGGACTTAGGGAGTCTGTATAACTAATAGAGCAAGCCAACGTGTTATGATAGGTATACTGACGTGCATAAAATATGGCCCATAATGGAACGCAGCTGTTTATGTTGGTACTGACAAATCTAGCCCCACCCTCTGCCAGCGAGACCACCTCTGTTTTTCGAGGATAATAAACCTAGATTGGCAGGGTGCTTTACCTCCCCAAAAATATGGCCGAACTGCCGAAGGGTAGCATTACAGCTCAAACCTTGCATTTGTATTACTACACTATCGTTTTCTTAATGTCGGTTTTCCTATTACCCTTCGGTAGCAACAATAACTTTAATCTTCGTCTCCATGTCACTGATAAAAGCTCTCATATACGTAAATATCCTAGTTGTCGTTCAGTTCAACTACACATGCAAATGATTCTTCATCCCTTCATCTAGAGGGCCGAATTATGACATTGATTTAGACTTTTCTTGTGTACCATTCATAGTGAAGCTCTTTCATAGAGACGGTGTCGTACCACCCTTTCAATTCATATCGATTATAACATTGATTATTTCGTTTTGTGTCCCTGTATTGTTTCTCAGGACAGATACCGGCTGGGTGGAGTCAAAAGTTGCTTACCTGAAGGTGGAAACCTAACACAGGGAAAAACACTATGTTGATCTAGATACATAATACAATCGCGACAAACCATAAATCGGGTGCTAAAAACGAAACATTTATTACAGGCCATTTTTATAACGAATTTCATATTCGAACCCATTTCCTTTATTATAAAGACAATTATTATTATTAATAATAATAATAATAATTAGTTTTGAACCAGTTTAATTATGGTTGCAGTTATCAACTTCGATTTGCTATGTATTGTTCAGTAAAGATTTATTTCATATATTATACCTACAATATTTCATTTAATTTAAATATTACTACTGAGCTATTACATCATATTTTTGTTTTACCAAACTTCACTTCTTTCTAAGCATCTCCAACTAGCATTGCACATTTTTCGGTATTCCTTTCGAGCATTCTAAGCGTTCATCCGTTAGAATTAAATTATATTTAGGAACAAACGTTTCACCATTTGGATTAGACTCTGGCAATATACATATTCTCTCTGCACAATGTTACTTACAAAAAGGAAAATCTAATTTGTTCACTACTAAAACTTAAATATTTTATAAATATACTTAAAGTGTAGTAACCCACTATAAAATAAAGACAATATTTGCAAAACTACTCGCATTGTAGCCTAATGGTAATGCTTCATAGTATTGCAGTATTTACAGAAGTGAAGTTAGTCCTTTTTATATGCATATTTCAGCCTTACAAAATTCAAATAATATTGTAATGTTAAACCTGGTGGAGAAAATTAAGTTTTCGTATTGAAATATTGTAATAATATCACTTTTAAAAACACACTTTTCACCACTTTACATTAATCTACTCCAACAATACAGAACGATCTCCAACAATTTCCACTTAGGCCAAAATTAAAAACATGAAGTATACAAGTAATCTCCAAATACCTTCCCCATGGCCATAGAAATAACAATAAGAACATGTTGGATTATCTAGGGATTCTATTCTAATATTTTTAAAGACGTCTGGAAGAGTAAGTGGTGATCGGCGCTTCATATCGAATGAGGTGGCTTGTGTTAAGCAAATGAGAACTACAACAAAACTGATATTTAGAAAACTTCTGCTCATCTAAGTATATGCATCGGTCTATGCAAAGGTAGATCTGTTACACCTGGGTATGAATTTGCGTATATAGTCTCCATTGCCTGACTTAATAACAAAATCTGGTTTTGTTACATGCACATGACTTTTTCTACAGTTTTTATAGCACTTCTACAAACTGTTCTCACAAAATATTATTCTTTTTTCTATCGCCATGTTGATCGAGATAAACGTTTCCAGAATTAGTTTTTTTACACATTTGGTGATATGTAAAGAGTGGTTAAATAAACCGAAGCGATAGTCAAATGTTTAAGACAATTAACCTAAATGCTGGCCTTCAAATTTCATACTCTTTCCAATACTTATAAAATAGTTGTAATGAAGTATTGTGGTGCCTGGCAAGAAGAATTTTATTCTAATTTACACTTGGTTGTGAATACTATTTTCTTTGTTTATGCATTAACAGTATTTAATTAAACTGAATGATAGAATGGTGATGAATAATGTAATTCTTTTTTTCTGCAGGTTCTAGTGGCACGACTGACTTCTATAGCTTGCAGCAGCATCCACACGCAAGTCCCGCTGCAGGTGTGAGCCTGGGCACATTTCCCGCGGCGCCGCCGCCAGCACCTCCCCCAGGATACCTTCCACCCCTTTTAGGTTACCCACCTCCTCCACCACCACCGCCACCTCATCCCGAACACCTCTCACCGACGGCTAGCTCCGACAAGCTGCTCCTACCGGGCAGTAAACCCGGTATATCCTCGTTTACCCTTGCGGCGACCACATCGCCAGGACCAGATTTCAGCTTGGGGCTGGTGGTACATCCGACATTGCCCACCGCAAAGCTGTCTCCTCCAGCGGCAAGAAGATCCCCTACGGGCCCTGCCACTCGAGGAAGCGGCGATGAATCGAGCGAGAACGGAGAAGATTCTTCCAACGCACCGGACATAGTAAAGTCGGCGTTCCAACAGGTGCGCCCACAGAGTGGAAGTGGTGGTGGACCCGAGAGACGAAGAAGTAGCTCCTCTCCACTTCCTCCGGCAAAGTCTCCTGAGCCTAGACTCACATCCACCACAGCTACGACCAGACCTGCGACGATACAGACGCATAAAACAGTTTGGAGGCCATACTAGTGAGACTTGAAACTTAAAGTGTTGGATCAAGAATTGATTGTTGCAATGAAAACAGTTGTCGAAATGAGAAGAGCTGTGTACTTGATAACAGACTCCCGGATTTACAATGTGGCTCATGAGTGTGGGCTTAGTGTAGCATTCTTTATAGTCACTAAAATTTGAGCGGACTATCTCTCTTGTAAAATAGAATATAGAATGGGTCCAACAGAGCTTTGAAAATGCCAACTTATTAATTATCCCTGTACAATTACTTGAATATGTGATCTCTGTGGATTTGAATTTATAATATATATGCATATTTATTTATTTTACAACGGGGGAACTCTTCTCAATGTTGTAAAGCACCTATACGAGATACATATTTGCCACGCTTTATGTTAGCATTTCTCCAAAGATCTCGTTCTTGAATTCCTGAAGCATTTAATGTTTTAAGCATTATGTGTCCCCTAACATTGAATAACTTTCCACTCTATGTATCATGGCAAACTTATGTAACAGTATTTGAAACAGTATTACTCTTGTTTTCTGCTTTATCATATGTGTCCACAATAATTGTTTTCTGGAATATAAGGGATATTTATTGATTGGGGCCTATTGAAATTATATATTTGGTTAGTTGAACCGACTGTTTGGGACTGAACTCCACCAATCCATTAACCTCGGGTTTTTCTCCAAAGATTTGCATCACCAGAATTCGTCTTTGTTGGGATCAGAATAAGAAGTAATTATGCCTTACCCTTTCCTATAAGACGCCCAGCTTCTATCAGAACATATGCAATTCATAACAATAAGGAGAAATACAAAACATAGACACCTGGTCACTTTCAAATCCCCTTGGTGTTGTATTTTCCCTCCTATTTTCCATAAGCACGTGTCATTCTTGACTCACAGTTGATAGACAACTACGATACAGGTTGATTAATAAAAACACATCCAGATGTCCCTGTTTTCCGGTCTGCTTAGGTGTTGCTGTCTGGTCTTCCAAAGACCAAATTATAATAAAATTATGATTAGTTAATTCACTTATCAAATGAGCAGGTATGTAACCTTCTCTTTATTATCAGATAATGGTTCTTTACAAGATGCACACCTAAAAGGGAAAGGGTTTTCTATGGATATGATTCATTTGTGAAAACAATACAGTATAAAATAACAGCTATTAATTAATTTTTTTTCAATATAACAGTACTAAATATATAAGAAGTTTTTGCTTTTCTTCAGATATAAAGATCTATACCGGTATGTGATGATGTATTTTTAACAGCTCTGAGTAACATATTTCCTACACGCATTAAAGCTGATACTAAAACTTCTTCTAAAGGAGGAGAAAATATATTTTCTGCATTATTTATTGATTATTTTTTGTTGTTGTCCAACTGCAATTGTAATAAAATATTTAATTTACTGATTAAGAGACAAATTCCCGATATTTTTGTACAGATTATTTGATTTATTTATTGCTTTCGTTGTATGGTGCACAATTTGCTACCACCAAATAATAATGTGTATATTTAGGGAAATTTGAAAATATTTTTCAGAGTGGTTTTTTGATATTCATAAAAATATCAACATCCTAGAACAAGCAGTCTATAACCACCATAATTTATTATTACATTTGCTACATTTATCGTTGTTCTTATAATTACTGGTTGTTAGATGTATAAGTTGAAAACTTTGTACTGCCTAACAAAAATTTACGAGATCCTCCATCTTAATCTGGTGTTTCACATATAAAAAACTAATGTGTTATAGCTGAGCGCAGGTATTGATAGAGTTACCAAATTGGTATACAGTAAAAAAGAACTCCTTTTGCAGTAATGAAACTAAGGGGAATGTTTTAAACGAAATATATTGCATTTCTAAATCTGAAGTTTATAGTGTGTCTTTGAACTGTCAAGGAAAGCGTAACACTGGTTTTGTTATTCCCCTCGTTTTCCATTATATTTCAAATGTTTGTACTCATACATCTAACAGCATCATTTATATGTTCATTTTTTCAATCAATTTTGTAATGTTATTAATATTTATGGGCATCCGGTAATTAATACAAAAATGTTGTTAATGATTTTTTTATTTACTGTTGTTTATTTAGGCCAAGGCTTTTCCTTATAGTCGAATGGTTAGTTACATTCTGTAAGGCTAGAAAATAATTCAAAAGGAAAATAATAAAAAACTGTGAAGTATTTCTGTACAATGCTAAGTTTACACAATCTAATGAAATGAGTTTGAATCCATTTTCCGTATTCAGTACAATCTGCGTTCGTGTTTAAATTTCGATACGAAAAGAGATCTATTTCGATTCCTCTGTGTTTCACTAGAGTTTTACGTGCGGATAAATAATTTCAATTTTACAAACTAACGGCATGAATTTGACGACCTATTGAATGTGGTTTTGATACCATTTGTATAGTCTCCGCGTTTACTTGCTCATATTCGATGATGAAACAATTCAATCTTCTACTTTAGCAAGCTCAGATTTGGAATTCATTTCAAACGGAATCCTGTTTACATACCGTACTAAGTATAGAAAATGGACGCAAATTGATTTAAATAACAATTGTTAGTTTAAAATATATTACCACTAATCTTGCTCTACAAGTTCGTATTCGTTAACTTTAGTATACTTATTTCTGTAAGACAGTAATTTTATTTATTTCTCCATGTATGTTTACGTATCTTTATCTTTTTTATGTGTTTTTGGGCATAATATAATCTTTTACTTAATATTCCCACTTATTTGGTGCTTTTTATAGTTAAATATTCAAATTATCTGAATTAGGTTACAAATGTAGTGCTTTGCAGATAAAATCAGCACTTCAGTGCATAAACAAAAAAGCACTTCACGTGATAGATATAAAGAAGTTGGGCTAATAGATCCAAAACAGTAATTAATGTTAATATATCCTAAACAGTTACTCAAGTTGATATACCTAAAACAGCTACAAACTATCAGGCGCGGCCGTCCTTGACTTTGAAATCGTTTACGATTATTCATCTCGTGGTCTGCAACAAAACACTGTAGATCAGAGGTGGCGAAAACGGGGCTCGCGAGTCATTTTGACTCGCAGGCGCCGTGCCCTCTCTGCCACTGTCCCTTTGTTTTTCACATGCTGGTGAGTGATGCAGTGCGTGTTGCATATTTGGTGACTCGCGGAAGGAAGGCGTTTTCGCCACCCTTGCTGCAGATCGAGGAAACGAATCCTGCTCCGGTTCTCTGAGCCACTTCACTAACAAAACAAATGCTATCAGCACAATTTTCTGGCTCATTTATTCTGAACTGACTGGGATAGCATATTAATTATTTATAAAATTCTTAAAATAAAATTCTTAGCAAATTTGTGGACCCTAAAATTTGAACACAAACTTATGCAATTCCTTCATATTTTGTAATGAAAAGTGTCTGTACTTAACATAAATATTCATGAAAGAAATTTAGCCTTCGTGACAAAATTGAAGTATTTTAGTAAATGTAAACACTGCAGCAAAACTTATGTATAGCGATTTATTTAATTTAATTTTTACTTTTCACTCCTTACTATTCAAAGAATAAGTATGCGTTTTCTACATGTATTTTCTTTTAAACTTTAAGGGTATAATTTAAATCACTTTTAGAAAAATAATTGTTTAATTAAATGCATGTTTTCTGAAAACAAATTTTATTGTACTATTGAAATTAATTTGTTCAATTAAGAAATATTTTTGATATAAATGCATTCCTTAATTATATAAGAAATTTTTCAGATGTGAGGCTGCAGTATAAATAAATGTATAATAGGGACTTACCTAATGTACAGGATTTTATTATATTAGATAATGTTTGTAATGCTGTCCTGGGATCAAGGTTTCGTATACATCTGATAAAAATATTTTATAGTAGGTGTGGATAGAAATTGGTATTATTTTATGGTTTCTCGTCCTGCTGAGAAAAAATGCATGATTTTGTAATGACAGGAAGGACGTATTTGTCCATAACTGATTATTTCATGTTGAAGGTAACTAAGAGCTCGGATACAGCATTTCAACTTCGAAAAATCAACTGTAGATGTGGGATAAGGTACTATTAGAAAGAATATAATGAACGGTACTAGTCGGCCACGATATGAGTGCTCTTGGAGGAGGGCGTCATTGATTTTGTTGACATTGTGTAACATCATGCTAGGGATCAGAGGGGAGTAAGAGGCAAGGCGATAGGGGAATGTACAGTGCACAATTAAAACAGTACTACATTTTTACGCCTCAACCTCGCAGGTAAATGCAACTCTGAACTGCGGCTGTTTCTTTACCTGACTGTCCTTCGGATGCCACGCCCACTTGTTCTATAACTATTTTGCTCCTCTTCCCACCGAACACACTCATATCGTGGCCGAAGCACATGCGGTATTTTGCTTGTTACTTTGTTTATTTAGATCAGTGTTGAAAGGAATTATATGTAGACATGTAATTCTTCAGCAAAAGAACTTTACTAATGAATTATATTAATTATATTTGATTTAATCATGTGAACACAATCCCACGTTCTATGTGTATAATAGGCGACTGGTTTAATAACACAAGAGTGGTTATAAAATAGTTCTTTGCTATTATTATAAAACTTTGAACATTAGTTACCTTCAGCTTTGGAGGATTCAGTTCAGGCCCCAATTCCAGTACCTGTGGTATTAACCCCTGCCTAGTTTTTATATTCTATGTAATAAAGCTTTTGATCAGAACGTATCTTCAAGCTGATTTGTGTAGAATTTCAAAAATCTGTATGCAAACAAATGCTTCAGAACTCCTTCATAATATTATATAAAAATGGACTGGGATGAGGAGTTTGATATAG
Source organism: Deroplatys truncata (assembly GCA_030765065.1). NCBI lineage: Eukaryota > Metazoa > Arthropoda > Insecta > Mantodea > Mantidae > Deroplatys > Deroplatys truncata. The sequence continues at coordinate 671,599,598 of CM060990.1, forward strand.
AAGTCAACAATTCAGATACAGCCATTCAGTTGCACACGTGGAATTGTGGAACAATTGGCAAACATAATAAGATTGCTTGCTCATATGGCAATTAAAACAGTAAATGAATGGAATATGTAAATGCATTTTATGGAACATTCACAACTACAGGAGCTTAAATAAATATAGAGATATATTTTTGAAGTTTAATATGGAACATACTGAATGCCACTGTTGAGTTTTGTTATATATATATTCGACTATGGAAAGGTATTTCTTCCTGGACTCATATTTAAAACAGTAAATAAGTGAGAAATTGTACTCACGAAGCATAAATAGTGTTTATGTTAGTTGACCTCCCTTTGTTGTTTGTACTTGAATTCCTTTATAAACCTCCCTGGTGTGATCAGTAAATGAAGTTGTAATACATGACTGCACCAGTGATGTAGGTATTTTGTACATTGTATTCATCATGGCCACCCTAATTTCTGAAGCTTCCTTCTATAGTTCCAGACAATCAATAATTAGTGGACTCATTCTTTAGAAGGTTAATAATGATTCATCTATGCTATCCAGTGGCACTTAATATATTTAGAGTGTGTAGGCTGTACTGTAAATTTTGTATATTAGATTTGGTGATATTACAACTGCAGCGCCAGTGTGTATTATAATAATTCATCATAAACTTTAAATGAATAGGTTGTATATTGTACATAGATAAATTCACGCTAAATGAAAAAGGCCAAATGTAATTAAATTACCTTCCCCATCTTATTATATGGATAATATAATTAATCTAATATAAAAAGTGTTTTTATTTGTGCTTTACTGTTTCTATTCCTTTCCCCACAAAACTTCCTAAACAGGTTTCTTTATAGAGTAAAGAAGAAGCTATTTAGAAATGATGCAGATTGTTTCAATGCACATTTACAGGTAGTTACTAGGAGACAGAGACTTTGCCATAGCACAAGAAAGGATAGAAGGAATATAGATGCCATCCTTTTAAGATATGATTCTATGTACAGAGGCAAATGAAAAGTGCTAATACAGTTTTAATCTCAGAATATTAATTTCAGCAGAAAAATAGCTTTCCGTGCAATTCGTCGCATTTTTTTAAAATACCAAACAAATAGTACAAGTATAATTGAAGTACACGGTAGAAGAGCAATCATCCTACTTTTTTGTGCTTTAATTTCTTCTTTAAGTTTCTCATTTCGCTGTAATTTAGTATTTTTCTTTGCAAAAATCTTAATTTATGTTGAAGTTACGACAACGCAACAGCGGTTGAATAATTGACCATACATACGCCTCCGAGTACTATAGTATCTCTCTCACTCGCTTATTACGCAATTTCAATTTATTGAACTGTTAAGTAAAATAGTTTACCTTTTTATTGCATGTTTTTAGATTGTTAAATAAAAATACCTGTTATTTGTTCCTAGTGAATACTTCAATAAGCACTATGGCAGTTTGTATCTGATACTTAAAAAGCACTGTAGCTCTTTGGTTTTTACGTTAAGTGCATAGTGAGTAAATATTTATTTTCTTTTGCAGTTTTATTCAAACTTAAGTGTTTCCGTTTTGTTTGCTTTCCTTAAGCAAATTCCCTTGGAGTTAAACACTATTAGGATAGTTAACATTGGTTTTGTTCTGCAGCAGTATCTTTACAGAATATTGCAGAAACAACGCGCAGTTTCTTAGTGATATTTTTACAAATTCGTGAAAGATGGAACAAAAGTGTTCATACTCTTTCACTGCACTCGTTGAGATCTAGTTCTGGACTAAAGCTGACATAAGCTGAAATGCAATCACGGAAAACTATCGAATAAGACGAGACAGGTGACATTCCTATACCCCTTTCATTCACTATACACATGGTGTACTATTTAAGTTGAGACTGTACAATATCCCCAAAGCATAGCGTTACAGAAAGAAATGTCTTTAACAAAATTTGCTTGATATTATGGGAGAAAGTAAATGTCATTAGTCGTGTTTTATTTGGAGGACGTTGTGATGGTCATTTTAGGGTAAATTTAATTTTTTTAAATGTGAACCTACATTTTGTATGTTGTTTTCTAATTACAAAATAGTTGTAAAAAGCTGTTTATTTTGTGATGAATAAGGAAACAAAATAAAAAATGTTGGTTCCGAATTACGAAACGTAACTTGACCCTCATTGCGCTCTTCGTACACAGCCATTCAGTATTTTCGTTGTCATTTACTTGGTGTAAGTACAATCGCAAAGTGTTTTATACAAAAGTTGTTTAGTTTTTTATGAGGAGTGAGAAAGCCACCTAAAACGGTAGTTTTCCATTTTAAAAAATCAAATTGACCTTAAAATGACCATCATAATGTCCTCCAAACAAAACGCGGCTAATGTCATTTACTTTCCCCCATAGTATCACGCAAATTTTATTCAAGACATTTCTTTCAACAACGCTTAGTTTTGGAGATATTGTACAGTCTCAACTTAAATAGTCTACCCTGTATATACACGCACAATATAATACAAAAGAGTGTTGTATCTGACAGCTCAAAAGAAAAACAAATAAAATAGTGTTTACAGGAATAAAGAATCAAATATTACTTTCAAATAATTTAAATTATTTTTGTCGTTTGGGGACACGAAGTTTTGTTTTGTTTACTTACACATTAAAATTATTCTGTAAGTTTCTGCAATACTTACGAAGACCTAACAGCAAAGTACGCTACGTGATCAAAAGTATCCGGACACCTGGCTGACGCACAAGTTCGTGGCGCCCTCCATCGGTAATGCTGGAAGTCAATATGGTGTTGGCCCAACCTTAGCCTTGATGATAGCGTTCACTCTCGCAAGCATACTTTCAATCAGGTGCTGGAAGGTTTCTTGGGGAATGGCAGCCCATTCTTCAAGGAGTGCGGAACTGAGGAGAGATATAGATGTAGGTCGGTGAGGCCTGGCACGAAGTCGGCGTTCCAAACCGTCCCAAAGGTGTTCTAAAGGATTCAAGCCAGGACGCTGTGCAGGCCAGTCCATTACAGGGATGTTATTGTCGTGTAACCACTCCGCCACAGCCCGTGCAGTATGAACAGGTGCTCGATTGTGTTGAAAGATGCAACCGCCATCCCCGAATTGCTCTTCAATAGTGGGAACCAAGAAGGTGCCTAAAATATCAATGTAGGTCTGCGCTGTGATCGTGCCACGTAAAACAAGTGGTGCAAGCCCCCTCCAGGAAAAACACGACCACACCATAACACCACCACCTCCAAATTTCACTGTTGGCACTACACACCTGGCAGATGACCTTCACCGGGTATTCACCATACCCACACCCTGCCATCGGATCGCCACATTGTGTACCGTGATTCGTCACTCCACACAACGTTTTGCCACTGTTCAATCGTGTAATGTTGACGCTCCTTACACCACGCGAATGGTCGTTTGGCATTTTCCTGCGTGATGTGTGGCTTATGAGCAGCCGCTCGACCATGGAATCCAAGGTTTCTCACCTCATGCCTAACTGTCATAGTACTTGGAGTGGATCCTGATGCAGTTTTGAATTCCTTTGTGATGGTCTGGATAGATGTCTGCCTATTACTCTTTACGACCCTCTTCAAATATCGGCAGTCTCTGTCGGTCAACAGACGCTTTTGTGCTCTACATGTGTCTTCACAGTTTCCACATCAGAAACAGTGGACCTAGGGATGTTTAGGAGTGTGAAAATCTCGCGTACAGACTTCTGACACAAGTGACACCCAATCACCTGACCACGTTCGAAGTCCGTGAGTTCCACGGAGCGTCCCATTCTGCTTTTTCACGAAGTCTAATGATTACTGATGTCGCGGATGAGTACCAGGAAGTAGGTGGCAGCACAATGCACCTAAGATGAAAAACGTATGTTTGTGGGGGTGTCCGGATACTTTTGATCACATAGTGTAACTGTCAAACTACAACCATTCACATTTTCAAGGAACAGCAGATACATTGGATGGATGTCAGATTTATACGATTCTAAACATTATAATGGTGATCATTACTTATATATAGGGTAGTTAAATTATATTCGAACCCACTCGCGGCCTCTCTCTCTACTGCGAGGGAGATAGCCGGCAGTCGCCTCGGAAATTACGTCGGCAGAGGCGGACTAATGATGCTGCTTATAATAGATGCTGGAAATGTTGACCTGCTCTCAAACAGGCAGCATATCTTAGTATAAATATTCTCGCTCACTCTCCGAAGTTCAACAGCAGGAATTGTTCCTGTAGTATGCGAGGACTGGAACGATACACTTTGTCTTTTAAATAACCCCATAAATAAAAGTCACAACTCATTAGGTCAGGAGAACGAGGGGGTCACAAATCAACACTAATTATTCTGTCATCAAACACCTCTCTTATTGCATGTAATGATTCGGCAGCCGTATGTGCTGTTGCAGAATCATGCCCTACCATATATATATAGGAAATTGGACAGAATCCTAGAGCATTAGCTACTAAGGAAGGAAGGAAGAGATATGTCATCCCACAATCTGCTGTTCGTACTTCTTAAGTGTGGTTCCTGGTTCACAATAACTGAGAACGGAAACCAGAACGAGGTCAAAATGTTAAAATATAAGTATTATAATATTAACGTTCACAACTAACGGAGAGTTGTCCCGGGAACAGGAAAGTGGCCAAATTTCAACTTTCTCGTTCTCATTCCCGGGGAGAAAAATTGAAATTTAGCTTTATTTATGGACGCTCTTTAACTACTATGGTTCTTAGCGTCCCATTCTATATTGGGCGTGAAAGACGGTAATTTTGCTCAGAGGCTGTTTATCAGGCTTGAGATTCTTTTATGTGCCGTAAATCTACGACACGGGACTACCGGCTTTACTTCCCTTCCGAAGGAAACTGTGCAAAGGATTTTTTCGCCCGAAAAAAATCCATCGCCCTCCGCCGGGTTTGAACCCGCGAGCTCGGGAACTAGAGGCTAGCACGGTACCACTAGTCCACAGAGGACGACTAGACATATTAGATCCATACTGTTCATATTATACTATTCACTGTAGAAATTATTCAAGGCGGCCGTGACAAGAAACAGGCGCTAGAACTCTCTCCAGTCACAAGCTGGGAAACACAAACCGGAAGAAATTCAAGGAAATGTGCGTCCTAACTCCAAATGCATTGAGCGTTGCTTCTCCTAGCAAAAGTATCCTCGTATGCAACTCAAAACTCACCTTTGCCTCAAACAATAATTCAAAAATAGGTACAAATTAACAAAGAACAACAAATAACTTTAATGTGCACTATTAATGAACGAATGATGCATGGTATGAAGTGTTGAAGTGTGGTATCACTAAAGAAATGGAAATAGTAATGGATCTGTATTTGGAAAATGTTTAACTCTATCAAATGTTTACGTTGGCTAACCTGCATTATGTTGCCTGAATTGAAAACAGGTCAGTTACAAACTAATGGCGTCCCAATGCGCAAAATTGCTATCGATATGGTCATCGATAAACAATCCCGTTCTCGTTCCCGGGATATTGTGGAGCAAGATGTTGCATCCTGTTTTGCTTCCCGTTCAGCTTTCACTGTAAACCAGCCTATAACTTAAAATCTGACCACGCAACTGAAACTACGATAATTTGCGTAAGGGTATTAGGGCGACACGCAATAGTCACGTACCAAAATAACTAAGCATTTATTTATCATTGGTAAGTTGATTGAAATATAAAAAATTAACTATACCTTGGCTTGGTAAGACATAATGGACAGAGGCAGGAAAAGGGATGAAATAGCCCTCCCAATAACATGAAAGCACAACTCATCATAAGAACCAAACAAACGCGAGTTCGACGATGGTTGGGAGTTGATCCAAGGGATTAATTACACAATGACCTGTCATCAGTTTTGTGAATTCCCTAGGTGCCGGCAATAAGCCACTATAAAAATCAAAGTTAAAATGAGTTCTTTAGTATGTCTGACAATTTGGAATGATACCAATTTTCCGATAGTGATACAGTGAGTAGTTTTGGAACTAATACTAGATACTATTAAGGATGGAATTATTTGTAGGATTTAGGATGTAATTATCGGAGGGGGGACGCCTCGCCACTTCGAACTATTGTGGCTACACCCCCAGAGAGGCAGGGATGAAGTGAAAGAGCCATAGGAGGTCCGCAGGCAGACAGGATACCAGAGACGCACGAAAGTTCGTATACGAAACACCCACTCTCGCCAGTAGACGCGGAGTCCCGCGAGAGAGTGACGAAGCGGCCCTTGCAGGCAGGCCAACGTGCCCTGTCGATGACGGGGAGAAATCTTAAGCGCAGCAACCATGCCATCTACCATCACTAGACGCACCACGGAACCCGGATAAGAAATCCTGATAGAATACACCACCCCAGCATTCGCCTAGGCGACCAGAGGAAACCACTAAAAAACCCGTGGTTAGAGTGTGTTCCCGGGAATCGAACCCGCACCTCCCGAATGTGGGCCACAGACGTTGCCATCTGAGCCATCCCGCTCGTTTGTCGTCCTCCGTGGTGTAGTGGTTACCATGCTGGCTTCTAGTTCCCGAGGTCGCGGGTTCAAACCCGGCGGAGGGCGATGGATTTTTTCGGGCGTAAAACTCCTTAGCATGGCTTCCTTCGGAAGGGAAGTAAAGCCCGTGTCGTAGATTTACGTCACATAAAAGAACCTCAAGCCTGATAAAGAGGCCTCTAAGCAAAATTACCAGTCTTTCACGCCGAATATAGAATGGGACGCTAAGGACCACAGCAGTTAAAGAGCGTTTATAAATAAAGCGTTTATTTATCCCGCTCGTGTGGAATCATTTGTAGTAGGTCATTTATGCCAAAGAGCATCTGAAACTGGATATTCCTCAACAAAAAGAACATTTATCAGGCCAAGTGAGATAAAAATGCTGCTTTAATTTAAGTAGTACTATGGAATATGTAATAATGCGAGAAATTTTACTACCCATTCTGCACACCATTCCCTCGGTATTATTCTAATTCATGTTAGATTATTCGTATTTCCAACCTGCACTAACAAGTTAAAGAATTTTAATGTGTTTGAAGGAAAATGAAGCTAAGGACACCACTTGCTCTATGAGGAAACACTTCCAGAGGAAATATATGCCATTGTTATGCATCCAACAAGATATACACAACGAAAGAAGGATATTACAAAGAGACAGGGAAAGTAGGCGAATTTTGAGTTTTCCTGAACAGATTGTAAAAAAATTGGGTTTTATTTATGGACGCACTTTAACTGCTGTGGTTCTTAGCGTCCCATTCTATTTTGGGCGTGAAAGGCCAAGAATTTTGCTCAGAGGCCTCTTTGTCCGACTTGAAGTTCTTTTACGTGTCGTAAATCTACGACACGGGACCACCGGCTTTACTTCCCTTCCGAAGGAAGCCATTCTAAGGATTTTTACACCAGAAAAGAATCAATCGCTCTCCGCCGGGTTTGAACCCGCGACCTCGTGAAATAGAGGCTAGCATGGTAACAACTACACCACGGAGGATTTGTCGTTAGGTAAAATGTTGTCGAGGCATATCTATCATAAAACCAATGGATATAGTTTTCTTTAGGCTTAAAACATGATTAAATCAATAATATAAAGTTTTTGCCATAAAACGCGAGTAGTATTAGTCCCGGATGAGCCAATTGATTTAACGATAATCCTGCCGCTAGGGGCGCTGGTGTCGCTAGTGTCGGTGCGTGCGACGGCGGCGGCGGTGTGTTTGAAAAGCGCCCTGAGCGGTAGGATTATCGTTATTGCAATTGGTTCATCCGGGACGAGTTGAAAGAATTGAGGATTAGGGTAAGGTGAAGGAAGAAGAGGAAGTGACGTGGAGTGTTTTGATTGGTTCGTTAATTTGGGTGGAAGATGAAGGAAGGAAGATGGAGGAGTATGGAGGTCGCGTGATGGAGAGGAGCTGGGTGGCGAGGTGTTGTCTGTGCGGAGGTCGGGACTGAAAGAGGGAAAATATGGGGGAGCGAGGGATAAAAAGTGTAACAGAAAGTGACGTGTGAAGTTGTGATTGGTGGGAATAAGAAGTGATGTTATTGGTGGAAAGGAGCAAATGAAGGTTGTTGATTGGTAAGAATAAGAGAGGTTATGATTGGTGGAAAGAAAAAGGAGTGGGGTATGTTGGAGGTGATGGGAAAGGTAAGTTTTGCTAGCAACAGGATTTGCAAAAGCCTGTCGTGAACTGATCAGCAATTTTTTTTGAACGTTGGATGGTAGTTTTCTTGAGTGGATAGAGAGATGTGGCGATATGAGATGCGGTGGCGAAAATGGGAACTAAACAAGGTGGTTGAGACAAGAGGTTTAAGGACGAGGAAATTTGGAGGTTAGTGGTGAACATGGCGGTCGCAAGAGGTGTGGGTAAGGAGTTGCGGTGGTGAGAATGGGAACTAAAAGAAGATGGCGGTAGCAAGAGGTTAGAAGAGTAGATTTTGAGGTTAAAATAGTGGGAACTAAAAATGGCGGAGGGTCTGCGACAAGGAGATGCGGTGGGAACTAAACAAGATGGCGGTCGCAAGAGGAGGGTAAGGAGATTTGAGGTTACAGTACCAAAACACGAAAGGATATATTCCTACGCCAAGCAGGTCCGAAAAATAATTATGCGTGTGGTACTTACCTGTTACCGGTGTGGATGCGTCACCAAAAGCGCGGCACGCGAGGCGGAAAAATAAAAGCAAACTGTTTTTGAAAATGCTTAACCAGCTTTAAGATCAACCAACATCACTACGCACTGATATACCTAGGTTTTTAAAGCGGTACAGACACCCTTTGCAGAGGCGTAATTTAACTATACCAAAACCTGGTACTGGACCATCGTGATGGTCGCTAGCGTACGTAGGAGCAGGGTTCTCATAGCCGGTCGAAGCGGTCAAAAACGTGTACGACGTAGGTGTTCACAGTAGCTGCTGTCGAGTCAACCGTCGAGGTGTGAATAAACGAGATCTGTTCTCGCCGGCAATCTGGTTCGGAGATGTGAGCAGCGGCGAGGTGTTGTCTGTGCGGAGGTCGGAACTGAAAGAGGGAAAAGATGGGGAGCGAGGGATAAAAAGTGTAACAGAAAGTGACGTGTGAAGTTGTGATTGGTGGGAATAAGAAGTGATGTTATTGGTGGAAAGGAGCAAATGAAGGTTGTTGATTGGTAAGAATAAGAGAGGTTATGATTGGTGGAAAGAAAAAGGAGTGGGGTATGTTGGAGGTGATGGGAAAGGTAAGTTTTGCTAGCAACAAGATTTGCAAAAGCCTGTCGTGAACTGATCAGCAATTTTTTGAACGTTGGATGGTAGTTTTCTTGAGTGGATAGAGAGATGGGGCGATATGAGATGCGGTGGCGAAAATGGGAACTAAACAAGGTGGTTGAGACAAGAGGTTTAAGGACGAGGAAATTTGGAGGTTAGTGGTGAACATGGCGGTCGCAAGAGGTGGGGGGTAAGGAGATGCGGTGGTGAGAATGGGAACTAAAAGAAGATGGCGGTAGCAAGAGGTTAGAAGAGTAGATTTTGAGGTTAAAATAGTGGGAACTAAAAATGGCGGAGGGTCTGCGACAAGGAGATGCGGTGGGAACTAAACAAGATGGCGGTCGCAAGAGGAGGGTAAGGAGATTTGAGGTTACAGTACCAAAACACGAAAGGATATATTCCTACGCCAAGCAGGTCCGAAAAATAATTATGCGTGTGGTACTTACCTGTTACCGGTGTGGATGCGTCACCAAAAGCGCGGCACGCGAGGCGGAAAAATAAAAGCAAACTGTTTTTGAAAATGCTTAACCAGCTTTAAGATCAACCAACATCACTACGCACTGATATACCTAGGTTTTTAAAGCGGTACAGACACCCTTTGCAGAGGCGTAATTTAACTATACCAAAACCTGGTACTGGACCATCGTGATGGTCGCTAGCGTACGTAGGAGCAGGGTTCTCATAGCCGGTCGAAGCGGTCAAAAACGTGTACGACGTAGGTGTTCACAGTAGCTGCTGTCGAGTCAACCGTCGAGGTGTGAATAAACGAGATCTGTTCTCGCCGGCAATCTGGTTCGGAGATGTGAGCAGCGGCGAGGTGTTGTCTGTGCGGAGGTCGGAACTGAAAGAGGGAAAAGATGGGGAGCGAGGGATAAAAAGTGTAACAGAAAGTGACGTGTGAAGTTGTGATTGGTGGGAATAAGAAGTGATTTTATTGGTGGAAAGGAGCAAATGAAAGTTGTTGATTGGTAAGAATAAGAGAGATTATGATTGGTGGAAACAAAAAGGTGTGGGAGTGGGGTATGTTGGAGGTGATGGGAAAGGTAAGTTTTGCTACCAACAAGATTTGCAAAAGCCTCTCCAGAACTCATCAGCAATTTCAGCAGACGATGTGCGTGGCGATAGGCCCGCTGCGATGAAAGAGCTGCAAACTGCGCGATAACTTGAAAAATATTGCCCGCCGTGACGCATTGCGCGCGCGCGCGTTTACCGTAAACCGTTACAGTTGCCATACTTATATTACCCGGCTTTCTTTTTTTTCTTTTCTTTTTTTTTTTTTCTTTTTTTTACGTTTGTTTTTTAAAAAAAAATAACTAGTTTTTCGGGGGTTTTCTCTGGTTGGTAGACGAATGCAAGCTCTTTCTGCTTTTTCACAGGTTTTCCCTGGTTGGTAGGCGTTTGCTGTAGTGGTTGACGAAGCCCTTTCTAATTTTCGAGGTTTTTTCAGGTTTTTCGTGGTTGTCCCTGCCCGGTAGGCAAATGATGAAGTTTTTGCTTGTCAGCGCACGGATACTAGGCACATACTCGCACACACACACACACACACGTTGCAGTTGCCATACTTATATTATTCGTCTTTTCCTTTTTTTCTTTTTGTTTTTTCGTTTTTTTAAAAAATAACTAGTTTTTGGAGGTTTTCTGCGGTTGGTAAACGAATGCAAGCTCTTTCTGCTTTTTCATAGGTTTTCCCTGGTTGGTAGGCGTTTTCTGTACTGGTTGACGAAGGCGTTTCTAATTTTCAGGTTTTCTCAGGTTTTTTAGCGGTTGTCCCTGCCCGGTAGGCAAATGATGAAGTTTTACCTTGTCGGCGCACGGATACTAGGCACGTACTCGCGCGCACACACACACACACAAACGTTGCAGTTGCCATACTTATATTATTCGACTTTTCCTTTTTTTTTTTAAAATAACTAGTTTTTTTGGGAGTTTTCTGCGGTTGGTAAACGAATGCAAACTCTTTCTGCTTTTTCATAGGTTTTCCCTGGTTGGTAGGCGTTTTGTGTAGTGGGTGACGAAGCCGTTTCTAATTTTCGAGGTTTTCTCAGGTTTTTTAGCGGGTGTCCCTGTCCGGTAGGCAGATGATAAAGTTTTTCTATAATGTCGTCGTTTCGGCTTGTGGCGCACGGATACTAGGCACGTACTCGCGCACACACACACACACAGACAGACAGTCACACAGACAGGCACACACACACGGACATGTTTCCAAAAATGCCTTTTTTTTTTTTTTTTTTTTGGGGATTCAGGAGGTCTCAAAACGTGTATTTCCGGTAAAATCTCGGTATCGAATTTTTGGGTGGAATGCAATACTTCCTCTACTTACTATACGTAGTAGAGAAAAGTAAAAAAAAGTGTAAGTATTGTCAAATTTAAGGAAATAACAAGCAATATCTCGAAAACGGTTCACTCAACAAAAGAAATGTATATGGCATAAGCTGTGTATTTTAACGCGATCTACATTTTTTGTGAAGTAAAATTTTGTCTATCTCTTATGGTTTCCCAGTTATGCAAAAGGCGTTCACAATGAAGAATACTTTTGGAGACATTCCCAGAAAATTTGAGATATACATTTTATTTCTCACGACATTAACTTAAGCATATGATATTTTTAACAAAATCGTTATAGCCATTTTTGAGAAAATTAAAAAAAAGTGTACTATCTTGTTTTCATGGGTTTACCAGATCGGTAAGCGTTAGAATACTCTTAGAGCTTTTTTTTCAGGTTTTCGCGGTTGTCCCTGTCCGGTAGGCAAATGATAAAGTTTTTCTATAATGTCGTCGTTTCGGCTTGTGGCGCACGCATACTAGGCACGTACTCGCGCACACACACACACACACAAACACACACACACAGACACACACACGGACATGTTTCCAAAAATGCTTTTTTTTTAGGATTCAGGAGGTCTCAAAACGTGTATTTCCAGTGAAATCTCGGTATCGAATTTTTGGGTGGAATGCAATACTTCCCCTACTTACTATACGTAGTAGAGAAAGTAAAAAGTATAAGTATTGGAAAATTTAAGGAAATAGCAAGCAATATCTCGAAAACGGTTCACTCGACAAAAGAAATGTATATGACATAAGTTGTGGATTTTAACGCGATCTAGATTTTTTGTGTAGTAAAATTTTGTCTATATCATGACATTATCTTAAACATATGATATTTTCATCAAAATCGACATAGCCATTTTTGAGAAAATTAAAAAAGTGTACTATCTTGTTTTCATGGGTTTTCCAGGTCGGTAAGCGTTAGAATACTCTTAGAGCTTTTTTCAGGTTTTTTCGCGTTTTACCTGGCAGGTAGGCAGATGATAAAGTTTTTCTATAATGTCATCGTTTTGGCTTGTGGCGCACGGACACTAGGCACATACTCACACACACACACACACACACACACAAACACACACACACACACACACAAACACACACACACACACACTAAAATAGTAGCGTATAAAAAAATTTAACAAACCGTAGATTTTCAAGAAAATTCCCACACCGCAAACTACCCGTTTAGCGGGAGAAAGGGCATTATTTTTATTGTTTTAAAAATGGCTCTAACCCCTTTTGATTACGGTACGGTATGTTTAAGATATCTGCATGACAAATAAAATGTATAACTTCAATTTTCTGGGAATTGCTGTGAAGTAGTCTCATTGTGAATGTCTTTTGTACAACTGTTAAACCGTAGGAAACGAAGCCTTACTGTACAAGGACGTTAAAGCACACAATTTATGTGTATTATTATTATTATTATTATTATTATTATTATTATTATTATTATTATTATTATTATTATTATTATTATTATTATTATTATTATTATTACTTTGTGGCGTTGTGTATTTACAAAGTTTGCATGTTGATTTTAATGTTTAAAAGCTTTAGACCTTTCTCACTAAAACTCGTCATTCTTTTAACTTCGGTATGTTTAAGATATCTGCATGACAAATAAAATGTATAACTTCAATTTTCTGGGAATTGCTGTGAAGTAGTCTCATTGTGAATGTCTTTTGTACAACTGTTAAACCGTAGGAAACGAAGCCTTACTGTACAAGGACGTTAAAGCACACAATTTATGTGTATTATTATTATTATTATTATTATTATTATTATTATTATTATTATTACTTTGTGGCGTTGTGTATTTACAAAGTTTGCATGTTGATTTTAATGTTTAAAAGCTTTAGACCTTTCTCACTAAAACTCGTCATTCTTTTAACTTCGGTATGTTTAAGATATCTGCATGACAAATAAAATGTATAACTTCAATTTTCTGGGAATTGCTGTGAAGTAGTCTCATTGTGAATGTCTTTTGTGCAACTGTTAAACCGTAGGAAACGAAGCCTTACTGTACAAGGACGTTAAAGCACACAATTTATGTGTATTATTATTATTATTATTATTATTATTATTACTTTGTGGCGTTGTGTATTTACAAAGTTTGCATGTTGATTTTAATGTTTAAAAGCTTTAGACCTTTCTCACTAAAACTCGTCATTCTTTTAACTTCGGTATGTTTAAGATATCTGCATGACAAATAAAATGTATAACTTCAATTTTCTGGGAATTGCTGTGAAGTAGTCTCATTGTGAATGTCTTTTGTACAACTGTTAAACCGTAGGAAACGAAGCCTTACTGTACAAGGACGTTAAAGCACACAATTTATGTGTATTATTATTATTATTATTATTATTATTATTATTATTATTACTTTGTGGCGTTGTGTATTTACAAAGTTTGCATGTTGATTTTAATGTTTAAAAGCTTTAGACCTTTCTCACTAAAACTCGTCATTCTTTTAACTTCGGTATGTTTAAGATATCTGCATGACAAATAAAATGTATAACTTCAATTTTCTGGGAATTGCTGTGAAGTAGTCTCATTGTGAATGTCTTTTGTACAACTGTTAAACCGTAGGAAACGAAGCCTTACTGTACAAGGACGTTAAAGCACACAATTTATGTGTATTATTATTATTACCTTCCAAAGATACGACACAGAGAGTTTCAAGAAAACCCCTCCACCCCAAACTACCCTTTACATGAACTATTTTCCGAAATGTTTTATTTTCTAAAATTGTTTCTGACGATTTTAATTACAACACCATATATTAAAGACATTTATATGAAAAATAAAATGTATATCTTGAATTTTGTGGAAATAGCCTGTGAAGTCCTCTTGATTCGGAAGAAATTTTCTATGATCTTGTATAACTGCTAAGGTTTGAGAAAAACATAGAATACAAAAAATTTAGATCTTTTTAAAAACACACACACACTTTATTTGAAATAACTTTTTTGTGACGTCAGCCATTTCCGAAATATTTGTTATAAATGGTTCGAATTGTACAATGCTTAGCCATTCTACTTCACTTCTTTCAAACTGCTTAAAAATCATATAAATGAATGTATCACCTCATAATAAGCCTCTATATACGAAAAATGCTGAGTATTCAAAAAGTCAAGAAATTCGATTTTCTAGCCCCTAGTGAGTGAAAAATCGCGTTTACTTCGCTTCTTTCAAACTGCTTCTACCCTTTACATGAACTATTTTCCGGAATGTTTTATTTTCTAAAACTGTCTCTGACGATTTTAATTACAACACCATATATTAAAGACATTTATATGAAAATAAAATGTATATCTTGAATTTTGTGGAAATAGCCTGTGAAGTCCTCTTCATTCGGAAGAAATTTTCTATGATCTTGTATAACTGCTAAGGTTTGAGAAAAACATAGAACACAAAAAATTTAGATCTTTTTAAAAACACGCACAATTTATTTGAAATAACTTTTTTGTGACGTGAGCCATTTCCGAAATATTTGTTATAAATGGTTCGAATTGTACAATGCTTAGCCATTCTACTTCACTTCTTTCAAACTGCTTAAAAATCATATAAATGAATGTATCACCTCATAATAAGCCTCTATACGAAAAATGCTGAGTATTCAAAAAGTCAAGAAATTCGATTTTCTAGCCCCTAGTGAGTGAAAAATCGCGTTTACTTCGCTTCTTTCAAACTGCTTCTACCCTTTACATGAACTATTTTCCGGAATGTTTTATTTTCTAAAACTGTCTCTGACGATTTTAATTACAACACCATATATTAAAGACATTTATATGAAAATAAAATGTATATCTTGAATTTTGTGGAAATAGCCTGTGAAGTCCTCTTGATTCGGAAGAAATTTTCTATGAACTTGTATAACTGCTAAGGTTTGAGGAAACACACACAATTTATTTGAAATAACTTTTTTGTGACGTCAGCCATTTTGGAGATATGTGTTATAAATGGTTGGAATTGTACAGTGCTTAGCCATTCTTTTTTAAAAGGCATGACGCCATGTTGATGGAAAGAATTTAGAATTTTAAGACCAGTGTATAGCGTCCCTTTGGATGTCTAACGGTTGTGCAATGCAACCATTTCCCGAAAAGTTTATCCGGATTAAAATTAAGTGGATATGAAAATAAACTTTCGTACTCACCTATAAGAAATAGAGGGTAGAGGACGTACGAACGGAGCACTTTGAGAATTTATATTCAACAGTTGGTGTTACTCCTTAGAAAGGAAGTATCTGCTGATTGTATTTAATTCATACATTTTACATAACACGTATGCACTGGCACAACATAAAACACTACACACGATACTCGTAGTTTTAATATTGCACTAATAACATCAGGAATAACTGAGGTCAGCTCGTTCGCATTCAGCGCTACACGCAAAAGAGCCGTGTGCTGATGACAGTGAAAGGTGAGAGATGCGGAAATTCGTCAGCAATACAATAAATGCAACCTTTATGTCGGCGGTGAGAATTGTACAGTGGCGGTTGGTGTCAGCATGACTCTAAGTTTTTAAAACTAGACAATTTTTTAGCGAAACGAGGCATTTAACTCGACACAAATGATGAACCAACGGTTGCAATAAGCGAGCTTATAAAAACCCTGTGCGAACAGCAAAAGCCCGTAGTTAGAAACGAAAGCGATAGTGTGTTTTTCTACAAAATCGTTCTATTTGACGAAAAATAATTTTAAAATAAAAACAAAATAGCCGCAGTACTTTGCAGGGAAAGAGCGATCGGTGCATTCGGACGATAAGATGGACCAACAACCCGGAGGAAGTCGCGATGACACCTTGCAGCCTACGTTCGAAATTATAGGACACAAGCAGAGGAGGTTGCCAAAGCTTTTTTCCGGCTTTACAGAGTCTCAAATTACGTTAAACCCGGTCCGGGAAATGGTTGCATTGCACAACCGTTAGACATCCAAAGGGACGCTATACACTGGTCTTAAAATTCTAAATTCTTTCCATCAACATGGTGAGCAAGAACTGAAAAGCGTCATGCCTTTTAAAAAAGAATGGCTAAGCACTGTACAATTCCAACCATTTATAACACATATCTCCAAAATGGCTGACGTCACAAAAAAGTTATTTCAAATAAATTGTGTGTGTTTGCTCAAACCTTAGCAGTTATACAAGTTCATAGAAAATTTCTTCCGAATCAAGAGGACTTCACAGGCTATTTGCACAAAATTCAAGATATACATTTTATTTTCATATAAATGTCTTTAATATATGGTGTTGTAATTAAAATCGTCAGAGACAGTTTTAGAAAATAAAACATTCCGGAAAATAGTTCATGTAAAGGGTAGAAGCAGTTTGAAAGAAGCGAAGTAAACGCGATTTTTCACTCACTAGGGGCTAGAAAATCGAATTTCTTGACTTTTTGAATACTCAGCATTTTTCGTATATAGAGGCTTATTATGAGGTGATACATTCATTTATATGATTTTTAAGCAGTTTGAAAGAAGTGAAGTAGAATGGCTAAGCATTGTACAATTCGAACCATTTATAACAAATATTTCGGAAATGGCTCACGTCACAAAAAAGTTATTTCAAATAAATTGTGCGTGTTTTTAAAAAGATCTAAATTTTTTGTGTTCTATGTTTTTCTCAAACCTTAGCAGTTATACAAGATCATAGAAAATTTCTTCCGAATGAAGAGGACTTCACAGGCTATTTCCACAAAATTCAAGATATACATTTTATTTTCATATAAATGTCTTTAATATATGGTGTTGTAATTAAAATCGTCAGAGACAGTTTTAGAAAATAAAACATTCCGGAAAATAGTTCATGTAAAGGGTAGAAGCAGTTTGAAAGAAGCGAAGTAAACGCGATTTTTCACTCACTAGGGGCTAGAAAATCGAATTTCTTGACTTTTTGAATACTCAGCATTTTTCGTATATAGAGGCTTATTATGAGGTGATACATTCATTTATATGATTTTTAAGCAGTTTGAAAGAAGTGAAGTAGAATGGCTAAGCATTGTACAATTCGAACCATTTATAACAAATATTTCGGAAATGGCTGACGTCACAAAAAAGTTATTTCAAATAAAGTGTGTGTGTGTTTTTAAAAAGATCTAAATTTTTTGTATTCTATGTTTTTCTCAAACCTTAGCAGTTATACAAGATCATAGAAAATTTCTTCCGAATCAAGAGGACTTCACAGGCTATTTCCACAAAATTCAAGATATACATTTTATTTTTCATATAAATGTCTTTAATATATGGTGTTGTAATTAAAATCGTCAGAAACAATTTTAGAAAATAAAACATTTCGGAAAATAGTTCATGTAAAGGGTAGTTTGGGGTGGAGGGGTTTTCTTGAAACTCTCTGTGTCGTATCTTTGGAAGGTAATAATAATAATACACATAAATTGTGTGCTTTAACGTCCTTGTACAGTAAGGCTTCGTTTCCTACGGTTTAACAGTTGTACAAAAGACATTCACAATGAGACTACTTCACAGCAATTCCCAGAAAATTGAAGTTATACATTTTATTTGTCATGCAGATATCTTAAACATACCGAAGTTAAAAGAATGACGAGTTTTAGTGAGAAAGGTCTAAAGCTTTTAAACATTAAAATCAACATGCAAACTTTGTAAATACACAACGCCACAAAGTAATAATAATAATAATAATAATAATAATAATACACATAAATTGTGTGCTTTAACGTCCTTGTACAGTAAGGCTTCGTTTCCTACGGTTTAACAGTTGTACAAAAGACATTCACAATGAGACTACTTCACAGCAATTCCCAGAAAATTGAAGTTATACATTTTATTTGTCATGCAGATATCTTAAACATACCGAAGTTAAAAGAATGACGAGTTTTAGTGAGAAAGGTCTAAAGCTTTTAAACATTAAAATCAACATGCAAACTTTGTAAATACACAACGCCACAAAGTAATAATAATAATAATAATAATAATAATAATAATAATAATACACATAAATTGTGTGCTTTAACGTCCTTGTACAGTAAGGCTTCGTTTCCTACGGTTTAACAGTTGTACAAAAGACATTCACAATGAGACTACTTCACAGCAATTCCCAGAAAATTGAAGTTATACATTTTATTTGTCATGCAGATATCTTAAACATACCGAAGTTAAAAGAATGACGAGTTTTAGTGAGAAAGGTCTAAAGCTTTTAAACATTAAAATCAACATGCAAACTTTGTAAATACACAACGCCACAAAGTAATAATAATAATAATAATAATAATAATAATAATAATAATAATACACATAAATTGTGTGCTTTAACGTCCTTGTACAGTAAGGCTTCGTTTCCTACGGTTTAACAGTTGTACAAAAGACATTCACAATGAGACTACTTCACAGCAATTCCCAGAAAATTGAAGTTATACATTTTATTTGTCATGCAGATATCTTAAACATACCGTACCGTAATCAAAAGGGGTTAGAGCCATTTTTAAAACAATAAAAATAATGCCCTTTCTCCCGCTAAACGGGTAGTTTGCGGTGTGGGAATTTTCTTGAAAATCTACGGTTTGTTAAATTTTTTTATACGCTACTATTTTAGTGTGTGTGTGTGTGTGTTTGTGTGTGTGTGTGTGTGTTTGTGTGTGTGTGTGTGTGTGTGTGTGTGTGAGTATGTGCCTAGTGTCCGTGCGCCACAAGCCAAAACGATGACATTATAGAAAAACTTTATCATCTGCCTACCTGCCAGGTAAAACGCGAAAAAACCTGAAAAAAGCTCTAAGAGTATTCTAACGCTTACCGACCTGGAAAACCCATGAAAACAAGATAGTACACTTTTTTAATTTTCTCAAAAATGGCTATGTCGATTTTGATGAAAATATCATATGTTTAAGATAATGTCATGATATAGACAAAATTTTACTACACAAAAAATCTAGATCGCGTTAAAATCCACAACTTATGTCATATACATTTCTTTTGTCGAGTGAACCGTTTTCGAGATATTGCTTGCTATTTCCTTAAATTTTTTCCAATACTTATACTTTTTACTTTCTCTACTACGTATAGTAAGTAGGGGAAGTATTGCATTCCACCCAAAAATTCGATACCGAGATTTCACTGGAAATACACGTTTTGAGACCTCCTGAATCCTAAAAAAAAAGCATTTTTGGAAACATGTCCGTGTGTGTGTCTGTGTGTGTGTGTTTGTGTGTGTGTGTGTGTGCGCGAGTACGTGCCTAGTATGCGTGCGCCACAAGCCGAAACGACGACATTATAGAAAAACTTTATCATTTGCCTACCGGACAGGGACAACCGCGAAAACCTGAAAAAAAAGCTCTAAGAGTATTCTAACGCTTACCGATCTGGTAAACCCATGAAAACAAGATAGTACACTTTTTTTTAATTTTCTCAAAAATGGCTATAACGATTTTGTTAAAAATATCATATGCTTAAGTTAATGTCGTGAGAAATAAAATGTATATCTCAAATTTTCTGGGAATGTCTCCAAAAGTATTCTTCATTGTGAACGCCTTTTGCATAACTGGGAAACCATAAGAGATAGACAAAATTTTACTTCACAAAAAATGTAGATCGCGTTAAAATACACAGCTTATGCCATATACATTTCTTTTGTTGAGTGAACCGTTTTCGAGATATTGCTTGTTATTTCCTTAAATTTGACAATACTTACACTTTTTTTTACTTTTCTCTACTACGTATAGTAAGTAGAGGAAGTATTGCATTCCACCCAAAAATTCGATACCGAGATTTTACCGGAAATACACGTTTTGAGACCTCCTGAATCCCCAAAAAAAAAAAAAAAAAAAAAGGCATTTTTGGAAACATGTCCGTGTGTGTGTGCCTGTCTGTGTGACTGTCTGTCTGTGTGTGTGTGTGTGCGCGAGTACGTGCCTAGTATCCGTGCGCCACAAGCCGAAACGACGACATTATAGAAAAACTTTATCATCTGCCTACCGGACAGGGACACCCGCTAAAAAACCTGAGAAAACCTCGAAAATTAGAAACGGCTTCGTCACCCACTACACAAAACGCCTACCAACCAGGGAAAACCTATGAAAAAGCAGAAAGAGTTTGCATTCGTTTACCAACCGCAGAAAACTCCCAAAAAAACTAGTTATTTTAAAAAAAAAAAGGAAAAGTCGAATAATATAAGTATGGCAACTGCAACGTTTGTGTGTGTGTGTGTGCGCGCGAGTACGTGCCTAGTATCCGTGCGCCGACAAGGTAAAACTTCATCATTTGCCTACCGGGCAGGGACAACCGCTAAAAAACCTGAGAAAACCTGAAAATTAGAAACGCCTTCGTCAACCAGTACAGAAAACGCCTACCAACCAGGGAAAACCTATGAAAAAGCAGAAAGAGCTTGCATTCGTTTACCAACCGCAGAAAACCTCCAAAAACTAGTTATTTTTTAAAAAAACGAAAAAACAAAAAGAAAAAAAGGAAAAGACGAATAATATAAGTATGGCAACTGCAACGTGTGTGTGTGTGTGTGTGTGTGCGAGTATGTGCCTAGTATCCGTGCGCTGACAAGCAAAAACTTCATCATTTGCCTACCGGGCAGGGACAACCACGAAAAACCTGAAAAAACCTCGAAAATTAGAAAGGGCTTCGTCAACCACTACAGCAAACGCCTACCAACCAGGGAAAACCTGTGAAAAAGCAGAAAGAGCTTGCATTCGTCTACCAACCAGAGAAAACCCCCGAAAAACTAGTTATTTTTTTTTAAAAAACAAACGTAAAAAAAAGAAAAAAAAAAAAGAAAAGAAAAAAAAGAAAGCCGGGTAATATAAGTATGGCAACTGTAACGGTTTACGGTAAACGCGCGCGCGCGCAATGCGTCACGGCGGGCAATATTTTTCAAGTTATCGCGCAGTTTGCAGCTCTTTCATCGCAGCGGGCCTATCGCCACGCACATCGTCTGCTGAAATTGCTGATGAGTTCTGGAGAGGCTTTTGCAAATCTTGTTGGTAGCAAAACTTACCTTTCCCATCACCTCCAACATACCCCACTCCCACACCTTTTTGTTTCCACCAATCATAATCTCTCTTATTCTTACCAATCAACAACTTTCATTTGCTCCTTTCCACCAATAAAATCACTTCTTATTCCCACCAATCACAACTTCACACGTCACTTTCTGTTACACTTTTTATCCCTCGCTCCCCATCTTTTCCCTCTTTCAGTTCCGACCTCCGCACAGACAACACCTCGCCGCTGCTCACATCTCCGAACCAGATTGCCGGCGAGAACAGATCTCGTTTATTCACACCTCGACGGTTGACTCGACAGCAGCTACTGTGAACACCTACGTCGTACACGTTTTTGACCGCTTCGACCGGCTATGAGAACCCTGCTCCTACGTACGCTAGCGACCATCACGATGGTCCAGTACCAGGTTTTGGTATAGTTAAATTACGCCTCTGCAAAGGGTGTCTGTACCGCTTTAAAAACCTAGGTATATCAGTGCGTAGTGATGTTGGTTGATCTTAAAGCTGGTTAAGCATTTTCAAAAACAGTTTGCTTTTATTTTTCCGCCTCGCGTGCCGCGCTTTTTGTGACGCATCCACACCGGTAACAGGTAAGTACCACACGCATAATTATTTTTCGGACCTGCTTGGCGTAGGAATATATCCTTTCGTGTTTTGGTACTGTAACCTCAAATCTCCTTACCCTCCTCTTGCGACCGCCATCTTGTTTAGTTCCCACCGCATCTCCTTGTCGCAGACCCTCCGCCATTTTTAGTTCCCACTATTTTAACCTCAAAATCTACTCTTCTAACCTCTTGCTACCGCCATCTTCTTTTAGTTCCCATTCTCACCACCGCATCTCCTTACCCCCCACCTCTTGCGACCGCCATGTTCACCACTAACCTCCAAATTTCCTCGTCCTTAAACCTCTTGTCTCAACCACCTTGTTTAGTTCCCATTTTCGCCACCGCATCTCATATCGCCCCATCTCTCTATCCACTCAAGAAAACTACCATCCAACGTTCAAAAAATTGCTGATCAGTTCACGACAGGCTTTTGCAAATCTTGTTGCTAGCAAAACTTACCTTTCCCATCACCTCCAACATACCCCACTCCTTTTTCTTTCCACCAATCATAACCTCTCTTATTCTTACCAATCAACAACCTTCATTTGCTCCTTTCCACCAATAACATCACTTCTTATTCCCACCAATCACAACTTCACACGTCACTTTCTGTTACACTTTTTATCCCTCGCTCCCCATCTTTTCCCTCTTTCAGTTCCGACCTCCGCACAGACAACACCTCGCCGCTGCTCACATCTCCGAACCAGATTGCCGGCGAGAACAGATCTCGTTTATTCACACCTCGACGGTTGACTCGACAGCAGCTACTGTGAACACCTACGTCGTACACGTTTTTGACCGCTTCGACCGGCTATGAGAACCCTGCTCCTACGTACGCTAGCGACCATCACGATGGTCCAGTACCAGGTTTTGGTATAGTTAAATTACGCCTCTGCAAAGGGTGTCTGTACCGCTTTAAAAACCTAGGTATATCAGTGCGTAGTGATGTTGGTTGATCTTAAAGCTGGTTAAGCATTTTCAAAAACAGTTTGCTTTTATTTTTCCGCCTCGCGTGCCGCGCTTTTGGTGACGCATCCACACCGGTAACAGGTAAGTACCACACGCATAATTATTTTTCGGACCTGCTTGGCGTAGGAATATATCCTTTCGTGTTTTGGTACTGTAACCTCAAATCTCCTTACCCTCCTCTTGCGACCGCCATCTTGTTTAGTTCCCACCGCATCTCCTTGTCGCAGACCCTCCGCCATTTTTAGTTCCCACTATTTTAACCTCAAAATCTACTCTTCTAACCTCTTGCTACCGCCATCTTCTTTTAGTTCCCATTCTCACCACCGCAACTCCTTACCCACACCTCTTGCGACCGCCATGTTCACCACTAACCTCCAAATTTCCTCGTCCTTAAACCTCTTGTCTCAACCACCTTGTTTAGTTCCCATTTTCGCCACCGCATCTCATATCGCCACATCTCTCTATCCACTCAAGAAAACTACCATCCAACGTTCAAAAAAAATTGCTGATCAGTTCACGACAGGCTTTTGCAAATCCTGTTGCTAGCAAAACTTACCTTTCCCATCACCTCCAACATACCCCACTCCTTTTTCTTTCCACCAATCATAACCTCTCTTATTCTTACCAATCAACAACCTTCATTTGCTCCTTTCCACCAATAACATCACTTCTTATTCCCACCAATCACAACTTCACACGTCACTTTCTGTTACACTTTTTATCCCTCGCTCCCCCATATTTTCCCTCTTTCAGTCCCGACCTCCGCACAGACAACACCTCGCCACCCAGCTCCTCTCCATCACGCGACCTCCATACTCCTCCATCTTCCTTCCTTCATCTTCCACCCAAATTAACGAACCAATCAAAACACTCCACGTCACTTCCTCTTCTTCCTTCACCTTACCCTAATCCTCAATTCTTTCAACTCGTCCCGGATGAACCAATTGCAATAACGATAATCCTACCGCTCAGGGCGCTTTTCAAACACACCGCCGCCGCCGTCGCACGCACCGACACTAGCGACACCAGCGCCCCTAGCGGCAGGATTATCGTTAAATCAATTGGCTCATCCGGGACTAATACTACTAACGCGGAAGAATTCACATAGTTTAGCGTTTGGCTGCCTAGTATAACACGCTTGCGTGTTCAAAAGTCCTCTTGCTTGGGTATTCTTATGCCCTTTTATATTTATTTACCGTATAGAAGCTAGAATGTGGGTTACGTTAAGGCGATTAAATAGTTTCAGGCTGGGGAATGTATAGCTACTGGTTTCGCATGAATGACGAGACTGGCAGACTACCGATCCCACGGCACTGCTGTACCAAGTGTAGTAGCGGTATTTTACGTTATTTATTAGCACCACGTATGGACGCCAATTTGAGGTAGGTATTGTCTTTACGTTGTTGCTGCTAGTATGGAAAGCCAGTTTGAAGAAGATGGTATCTTTGCGTTATTTGCCCCACGTTGGGCGCCAATATGAAGTATGTTGTATTGAAGATGGTTTGTTACGTTATTTTGTTGTAGGAGTTTGCACCACGCTTTGGGCGTCCGTTTGAAGAAGTTGTATTACAGTTCATCTGTTGGGGAGCCGAACTTGTAGTAGTTGCAACCGCACGTATGGTGAAAAGTTTCCGGTAGCCTTCGCCCCAAATGTACTTTCAGGTGGCCTTTGCCCCAAGTTTAAAAAAAAATCTATTAACTTTGTAATTTAACTGTTTCTTTAAATATTTTATATTTTTGCCTCGGCTGCGTCAGTATTTGTTAGAGACATGGATGTCTTGGCAGGGTTGTGATGCGACAAGGAATGTAGGCTTACACAGATTATAATTTTTACTTCACTCCTTTTATTAATACTTGATACGATTTAAATAACACTTCACTGATATAGAGAGCTGTGAGATTCTTTAATTAATTAATTACACCTTTTAACACGTAAACTAATTTTTCGTCTCACACGAATACATATTAAATCTCTCGAAGACACACAACCAACGCATCCAGTTATGAGCACTGTCTGCAGGCAACTGACTAGATTTCAACCGTCTAAACTTGTAAATTTCTGTATTTCAAGTCTCTGATTGGCTATTTTTACTCCAATAGAATACCTGCATTTAACTAAAGCTTTTTCTGGTTGTTGATTGGCTACTTTTTATAAACTGTCACTAAAATTACATTAATGCTTCCGAGAATCACAAATAACATTTAAACGCTCAAACTCATTATTGCCTCAAGGTTATCTCATTGTTACCTCTTTGTTAGCAACTTTTGACCTATTTCTCACAGCTCCTACATTATTAAATTACGTAATGCATTCACATAACATTATTGAACATGTTTATAATAATACAAGCATATGCAATGACTGTTACATACATTTTACAAATTATTACATACACATACTGCTTCAATCCGGGCTGTTATTGAATTTACTTATTATATAATTTTACTGAAATGATTTAAGTGTTAAAAAACACTGTCTCACAATCCGTTCGTGCAGTTGCCGTGGACTGGCCCGCAGTTTGATTTATAATGTTACCAATGTGAAACAATATGAGTATGTTAGGCTATATAAGAAGTTAGAAACGATGTCCCTCTGCATCTATATAAGCCTGCACTTTTGGAGCGCATTACTTAGCACTCCAGCCGAAATGTAGGAAAACGCACGCCGAATAGATTTCTAATTTTATCGCATAAACTTTAACTTGAAGCATTCCTCACATAATAATAATCACATGGATTTAGATCTGGAGAGGGAACACGCCAGTCGGTTGTTCTTAACACGGAACCATCTGTTTACATGTTTCTGGGACTTAATAAATTGTGGACTTCTAAGAACGTGACATAGAAAATTTCTGAAAAAAAGACTTGTGTTTTTCGTGGCTTTCCCTGGTTGGTAAAACGAATGCCGGGGTAGTTTTTCTTCTACCACGAATTTCCTTCCTCGTTTCCTATCATTTCGCTTCCCTTTTTATGTTTCAGATGGGCTTAGGGGTTTTGCAGTGTCGGTAGGTTTCGGACAGATGGCGCAGATACTTGTTCTTTGGAAAGTTCTGTCGCCCTCCGTGGTGTAGTGATTACCATGCTAGCCTCTAGTTCCCGAGGTCGCGGGTTCTGGCGTAAAAATCCTTAGCATGGCTTCCTTCGGAAGGGAAGTAAAGCCGTTGGTCTCGTGTCGTAGATTTACGGCACGTAAAAGGACCTCGAGCCTAATAAAGAGGCCTCTGAGAAAAATTTCCGGTCTTTCACGTCTAATATAGAAATGGACGCTAAGGACCATAGCAGTTAAAGAGCGTCCATAAATAAAACTCAATTTAATTTTTGGAAAGTTCTTCTCGGCCCTGCCAAATGACAGCCTTTTCTGATCCGCCTCCGCTGGGTCCAGTTATCCCTGGTTCCGCCAGAGGGAAGTCTTCTCTGAGGAGTCTACCGGTGTGACCGGGTCATCACGCTTGTGGCCGTGTGCACCATTCTCGTTAAACAAACCCTTCAGGAACCTTCAGCTTACCTCGGTAAGAACTTGACCGGGGTAATGATCACACAGCGGTGCACCAATGTTCACCGCAGTTTAGGTGACCGTGGTTACCTGTCAGGCACTCACCTTGTTCATTGCAGGTAAACTCTACTGAACGCACCCGGATGTACATCACGTCGTCCGTTTTTCACTCGTTCTACCTCTTTGCTGAAGCACATGCATGTAGTTCAGCGTGCAATGGCGGAAAGCAGACCAAAGTTTCTCTATTAAGTTATTAAGTTTAACAAGCAATTCTTAAGGAAAGATAGAAAGCACGGAGATAGAAGCAATAACTTTAATATGGACACGTGGGAAAAGTTGGCCTTACAACTGATTAGAAAAATGTGCTGAACTTAACAGATCATTTTTCTTTCTTTCTTTTTCTGACTAAATTCCAGTTAGCTTAGTCCATATTCACCTACCCGAAAGGCAGGCAGAAAATAGAAAGAAAAAAAAATATTATTCCTAAAGTACACAGTATTCTTGAAAATGTACTAATTGCACTACATCCATTCATTACTCCCCTTATTTCTGCTTTGTTCTTGGAACTATGCTTCAACTGATATAATTATGATGTGTAACGCCGTGATTGTCTGGATTTTCGTTACGTCTTGGGTCAGGATATTTAAGCCACCAGTCGCAAAAAGAAAAAAATGAAATAAAATAAAAAGCCTTTAGCATTAAGAATTACAAATTACATTAAAGTAACTTTATCAGGATGTATTCATTGGCGAAAAGGAGTGTATTCGTTGGGAATTCTAACCTATACTGTTCCGCCATTTTAACATTTCAGCACAAGTAAAGTTGAAAATAATCGGCGAAAACCGCCCGTTCATGGCCGGTCAGATTTAACCGCGGTAAATCCTCGATTAATTTTTACCGGCGTCGATGCACCACAAGCGACCGTTCACCGCGGTAAACCATATTTTACCACGGTAAAACCTTGATCGAGAATGGTGCACAAGACCATTGGAGTTGTTAAGGACCTCTGAACGTCTCTGTTGGCCAGCCTGCCGTGGCCTATAGCCTCCTGCAGTTCTTTCACGTCATCCGTTTCTCCTGGGGGTGGTTATTACAAAACATTCTCGTTGAGACGACTAGAAACATGAAGGTTTAAAATTTGAGGCGCTGTTTTTAGATTCTTTCGACGTCTTTTAAAACATCCCGTTTGGACATTTAAATGTCAAGAAAGACAGAAGCGTATAGCGGGTACAGTGGTGGGGCACACCTCGCGCACTGCCACCTGCGAGAGATATGCAACTCCCCAGGAGGAAGAGGGGGAATGAAGGAACCACAGGATACAGATAGGCGACGGAAGCCCCTAACAGTTCTAGGCTCGAAGACCTGCCCCACTACTCGAGCTGCCTAAAGAGGGCGATGAACGACCTGTCTACTAATCAGCCCTGTACTGTCGACGGGGGATACGTTTTCCTTTGAGGAAGTATCGGCGTCATCTGCCCGGCACTGCCATACACAACACGAAATCTAGAGCCACACCTGAGTTATGAGAAGGAAATGAAATGGAAGGAAAATAATGGAAACGAATTTACGGTAGATGAGAAATAACCTTAGCACTCGCCTACCGACCAGGAAAAACTACGAGAAATCCAACATCAAGGTGGACGGTCGGTGGTAATCCAAACCAGGAGCTCCCGAATGCGAGCCTGACACGTTACCACGGAGCCATCTCGCTCACTCAAGGCAGAACCGTAATTGGATCCTGATTTTTTCAGCGTTTTATCCAAAATTCACTATCGAGTACCCTTAAGTCATACTTACTCCACTGTAAAATATTTTAATCTTATTACGCTGTTTTCGTAGAGGTTATTTTTTCTAATTTTGAACAAAACCTCTGGAATTATATTACATCGTTCTCCTACAGGCGCATTCGTTTAGAAAATTGCCCATGCGATTCAACTGGCCTCTAATTCATTAAAAAACAAAGAGCAAGGAAATGCTGGAGCACATGATAAACTCTAAACCGCTTTAACCAAACATACCGTATAGACTTGAGAGGCTTAACACGACAATCAAAAAGAGCGTCCCTCAATTTATAGCACTCAGGTGGTTACAGGCGGTCACTGGTGAACGTACAGTATTTATTTACGTTTTCATCCCCATCACTCAATCACCACAGCTCGTTCTTCTTGAAGGGGATAATGTGCTTCTCTAGCGCTTATTAGGCCCGGTTTCTGTCCTCTAAATTCGATACAGAACAAAAGGGGGAGGGACTTCACCCATAATTCCGGTTTCGCCATATGAATCGTGCAAGCAAACGGTAATCTTAGTCAAAAATCTTGTTCCAGTGTTTGCAGTGCAGTCCATAGCGATAATTTAGTACGATAGTTTATTTTTGTAATATAAGGGGGACACCTCGCCCATTGACCTAGAGAGACCTATTGCGGGTATCACCTCCTGGGAGAAAGGGATGAAGTGAAGGAACTACAAGAGGCTACAGGCCGCAGGTGGACAGGTGACAGAGAAGCCCTGGACCCGTCCCACTAATGGAGCTTCTAGAGAGGGAGATGAACAACCCGTTCTCCAGTACCCACGGGAAATGCTCGTTCTTTGGAGCAACTATTTGTCCGGCACCGCCACACACCACAAAACTTAGAAGCACACCTGAAATGTGAGAAGGAAATGTCGTTTCTAACGCTCCCTGTATGGTATATTACTTTCGGGGGATACCTCATTCTACCAAGTTCTGACCGGACCCATTTCTAAGGCGGAGGCACCCAGTGTGCGGAATCCGTTGCCTCCGATGGTAGGGTGATGGTGAGGATGACGGTGAAATGAGAGGACCTACAGCTTTTACTTGGACTCCGAACCACGTTAAGCCTTGGGCATACTTCGTATGATCAAGTCAAATGTGAAGGCGTGGATAGGGCCGACTTAACATTGCCACCCCATAGTCAAGAATCGAACCCTGGACCCTCAATAGAGAGCCGGAAACGAAACTACTCTGCTAACCCGGAAATGTGGGAAAGGAAATCGTGGCACGTGAGAAACCATCCCAAGAATTCGCCTACCGACAAGGGAAAACCACGAAAAACCCAAGCTTAGAGTGGGCGGTTGACGAGAATTGAACCTGGGACCTCCCGAATGCCAGCCTCACACGATACCGTTGAGCTAACTCGCTCGGTATGTCGCAAAACTTCCAGGGACAACACTACCCTTCAATGTTATAAATAGGGCTCTCTTGGGTACCTAACGTTCATGAAATTAGGAACACGCAGGCGACACTGCTTTGCTGGCATTGGGAGAAGAAGGGGGTATACCTTTACTCGTGACCAGGCATAGACATTTCTAAGCCTTAAAGTCAGGACCAAAGGAAATGGATTGTCACTGGTTTACGCGGTGACGTCGCAGGTTACAAACCACACCATTTATTGCATAGTCTATTGGCGTTTTCAGACAGTACTCACCAAACCGTGTTTACCTGCCCGTCAGTGACTCATGACCGCAATTCTTTGTATGGACATAAAATGGTTTGAGTGCTGATAACTTCAAGCCCTGCAGATTAACATTTATAGACAACATCTACCTCAATTCCGGATCATGCCGAGTAGAAGCCATAGTGTGTAAATATATACTTTGGTATGCACGACATGTATATTATAAATACTGTAATATGTTTATAAAATTCCACACTTTTTGGTTAATACAATTCGCTTGGTTAAATTGAAATAACAGAATTACTAATTATAATCTACACAGGGCAAAAATACCTTTGGAATAAATATTTTAGAACCTCTACATTTACGTATTTTTGTAGTCCATCACATAACTATAAATCACAGTACAAGATAAGAATGGTTGAGTGGTCTGTATTTTATTAATTTAATATTCTGTTATATAATTCAATATACCATAATGATAATGCGGCAATTAAAACTTCCCACTGCCCCATTTCTTTTTCTGAACACCGTCTGCGAGTTGTAGTGGTAGTGCAGCACATACCAGCTATGCTGGTGTGCTAATAGTGCAGGTCAGTGTTCGGTAGATTAACCTCGTGAAGCGGAGCACTTATATGGTCGTCGATATCGCTTGGAATTTCTGGTTCCAAAAGTGTTTTAAGTTATTTTAAAACGTAATAGTGTAGTGTGTTCTGTGATTCAAGTTACATCGCATATTTGAGGCGCGTAGCCAGAAAGTCATTGAAGACAATTTCCAGTGAACAAAATGCAGAATATCAGTTGCTGTTTGCCAGATGGCGAGTATTTTGGAATATACAATACATTAATCACGGGGACAAACACTGCAAAGTCATCCAGCATCGCGAAAGTGGTAAAATGCGGCTTTACTAACACATTAAATAATGGTGTGTTAGCTGGAACCTTCTCTGCAAGCGTCGTAATAAGGTAAGTGAGCATGGTTTGTAAGTTACGTTATATTCAATTTATTGTCACATTTTCATTTACATGCAACCAGCTCTCAAGCTGGTAAAATGGTGACTCGTCAGTTTAATACAAGATAAAAACATCACAATAGCCACATTTGTCAAGAATTTAATATCCCTATAGTAATGTTCAGCATAAAAGTGACACATCCTCTAAACACTCCTTAAAAATAGTGGGCATTTTGTTTAGTAATATAGTCTTTACAAAATTCGTTTTTAACTTCAACATTTTTTATTGAATTGTGTAAGTTTTCATATGTTTTTATTCTCATATACTTTGTACTTTTTTCTACTATTTTTAATCTAGTTGAAAATATTTTAGCATTTGTCTGTTACGATATGGTAACTGTGTGTTTTGTTTGACATGAAATATAATTATTATAATTATCATGAATATATATAAATAGATGATACAAATACAATGACGTAAAGTTTAACTTTTTTTAAACAATATTCTATTGCCAGACAGTGTGATTACTTGAAATATATTTTTTATACTGT
This sequence comes from Deroplatys truncata, assembly GCA_030765065.1. Classification (NCBI taxonomy): domain Eukaryota; kingdom Metazoa; phylum Arthropoda; class Insecta; order Mantodea; family Mantidae; genus Deroplatys; species Deroplatys truncata. Next base: position 671,631,115 of record CM060990.1, read on the forward strand.
AAACAACTTTCCACAATCAGTAAATTTCCACATACCAGGGAATAATTACCCCATGACTGACTGAAAGTAACAAAAATATACTTATTTTGGTAATTATAAGGATGAACTGATCTTATATGCTAGATTCTAATTTTAAAAATGCTCAAATTTAGGCCTTATTTTAGTTCCAGACTTCTTAAAAAACCGCGGAAAGTTTTTTAAAGTAAACCACATGCACTAGCTAATACGTAATGTGATTTTTTTCGAAGTTACTGTTGTGTTAGAAGAGGGCGAAAGCATCGTTAGGATTAACGATTGTTTCTTTATTTTGAGGTTTGAAGTTCTTTTACGTTAAATCTGGAGTGATATGTGCAATGGTAGTAGCAAGTACATCCTACGACGTGAGGTCGCCTGTGTTGTGCAAGTGTGGAGGTAGTAGGATTGGAGAAATTGAATTTATTCGTTTTCTTGAAGATTTAAGAGAATTCTCAGTTTCTCACGGTGTGTTTAGTAGGCAATGTATCTGTGATATTTGTGGTGTCGTGGTTAATGCTGATTGAAATTCTAATTTATTTCGTTGCCAGAAATATGACAGTGTTAGAAAATAAAAGAAGAGAAAATGTACGTCTTGAAAATCAGTGTTTTTTTGTTGTTTTCTTTTTTACTTTCTCTACTACGTATAGTAAGTAGGGGAAGTATTGCATTCCACCCAAAAATATCGATACCGAGATTTCACCGGAAATACATGTTTTGAGACCCCCTGAATCCTCAAAAAAGCATTTTAGGAAACATGTCTGTCTGTCTGACTGACTGTCTGTCTGTCTGTGAACAGCATATCTCAGAAACGAATATTCGGATAAACACCAAACTTGGTATTTAGGTTCAGTATCTTCCATAGATGCGACACAAAGGTTTTCAAGAAAATCCCTCACCCCAGATTACCCTTTACATTGAGCATTTTTCGAAAATTTTAATTTTCTCAAAAATGGCTGTAACGATTTTGATTAAAATATCATAGGTTTAAGATATTTTTATGACAAATCAAATGTATATCTCGAATTTTCTGGGAATGTCTCCAAAAGTATTCTTCATTGTGAACGACTTTTGCATAACTGGTAAACCATAAGAGATAGACAAAATTTTACTACACTAAAAATGTAGATCGCGTTAAAATGCACAATTTATATCATATACATTTTTTTAGTTGAGTGAACCATTTTCGAGATATTGCTTGTTATTCCCTTAAATTTTCCAAAACTTATACTTTTTCTCAAATTCGTTATTCATTTTTTTTTGTCCTGGTAATGCAAATAGAATGGAATACTCGACATAGCAACCAGCTCTTAAAATATTTGACTAAGGCTTAAAGCCTACCAATTCCCCTTGCATCTTCAAGAAAATTAGCAATAAGATTAACACCTCGATATGTCGATTAACACGAAGCGTATGGAGAATAAGCGTTTGTAAAAATAGTTTCTACAAGAGTAGAGAAACTCATGTGAGTGTAACACATGAGATATTTTAAACAATATTCTATTGCCAGACAGTGTGATAACTTGAAATATATTTTTTATACTGTAAACAACTTTCCACAATCAGTAAATTTCCACATACTAGGGAATAATTACCCCATGACTGACTGAAAGTAACCAAAATATACTTTTTTGGTAATTATAAGGATGAACTGATCTTATATGCTAGATTCTAATTTTAAAAATGCTTAAATTTAGGCCTTATTTTAGTTCCAGACTTCTTAAAAAACCGCGGAAAGATTTTTAAAGTAAACCACACGCACTAGCTAATGTGATTTTTTTTTCGAAGTTACTGTTGTGTTAGAAGAGGGCGAAAGCATCGTTAGGATTAACGATTGTTTCTTTATTTTGAGGTTTGAAGCTCTTTTACGTTAAATCTGGAGTGGTATGTGCAACGGTAGTAACAAGTACATCCTACGACGTGAGGTCGCCTGTGTTGTGCAAGTGTGGAGGTAGTAGCATTGGAGAAATTGAATTTATTCGATTTCTTGAAGATTTAATAGAATTCTCAGTTTCTCACGGTGTGTTTAGTAGGTAATGTATCTGTGATATTTGCGGTGTCGTGGTTAATGCTAATTGAAATTCTAATTTATTTCGTTGCCAGAAATATGACAGTGTTAGAAAATAAAAGAAGAGAAAGTGTACGTCTTGAAAATCAGTTTTTTTTTGTTGTTTTCTTTTTTACTTTCTCTACTACGTATAGTAAGTAGGGGAAGTATTGCATTCCACCCAAAAATTTGATACCGAGATTTTACCTGAAATACATGTTTTGAGACCCCTTGAATACAAAAAAATGCATTTTTGGAAACATGTCCGTGTGTGAGTCTGTGAACAGCATAACTCAGAAACGAACAGTCGGATAAACACTAAACTTGGTATTTAGGTTCAGTATCTTCCAGAGATGCGACACAAAGGTTTTCAAGAAAATCCCCTCACCCCAGATTACCCTTTACATGGAACATTTTTCGAAAATTTCAATTTTCTCAAAAATGGCCCTAACGAATTTGATTAAAATATCATATGTTTAAGATATTTTCATGACAAATCAAATGTATATCTCGAATTTTCTGGGAATGTCTCCAAAAGTATTCTTCATTGTGAACGACTTTTGCATAACTGGTGAACCATAAGAGATAGACAAAATTTTAGTACACAAAAAATGTAGATCGCGTTAAAATACACAATTTATGTCACATACATTTTTTTTGAGTGAACCATTTTCGAGATATTGCGTGTTATTCCCTTAAATTTTCCAATACTTATACTTTTTCTCAAATTCGTTATTCATTTTTTTGTCCTGGTAATGCAAAGAGAATGGAATACTCCACATAGCAACCAGCTCTTAAAATATTTTACTATAGCTTAAAGCCTACCAATTCCCCTTGCATCTACAAGAAAATTAGCAACAAGATTAACATCTCGATTAACATGAAGCATATGGAGAATAAGCGTTTGTAAAAATAGTTTGTAGAAGAGTAGAGAAAGTCATGTGAGTGTAACACATCAGATTTTTGCCAGGGACAACTTTAATGAGTGATTGTTGCCATGTTTACTATTGTTTAGAAAACGAAGGATATAAACACTTTAAAGTGAATCTTTCGGTTAACTTTGTTGATCCTGATTCTGGAGCACACATGCAGAACATTGAAAGAGCTAGGAGGGAGGTTAGGGTGAAAGTTTCTAGGTATAGAAGGAAAAACCAACCTTACAGTGGATATTTAGCGGAATTCATGTTTAAAAGAGCTTATCCGGACCATCGAGATTGTGCACATCAATTCTTCAAGGCAATTGGAATGTTATATACTCCACTACATATTTGAGATTCGAATAATTGTGGTTTTAGTGGAATATAGGGTGTATTTGAGCGTTAAACGAGTAGGAGGCGAACGTAGACTATCAGGTCGTAGCGAGCCGCAGTAATCAACGGGGCCCTCTGATTTTCTGATTCACCCGAGGTTAAGCCTAGATTAATGTGTTTAAAGAATCGCGTTTTTCTGAATATTATGTTTTAGCGCCTTGCAGGTATGTGATTTAGTAAAAAGAAAAAAAGTTGTGCCTTGGTAGTGTTTGCGAATCCATGGTTTGTGTTGTAGGCTTGTTTTCCCCGTTTTTAAGAAATGTGGAATTAAAATAAGGCCTAAAATGAGACATTTTTAAAAATTTGGAGCCGCCATATTAGATTAGCTCATTCTTATAACTACCACGATATGGTCTTGGAATACTCAGGTGTTTTGGTTGTAATTCTATCCTGCTACTTAATGTTTGAAACGCATTTAAACGTGATTTTAGTACGGATATTACGAGGGCTTCTGCCTGGCTACTCGAAGGACATAAAATTGTGTCCAGACATTGTGTTTATTTTTATATACTTTTTGTGTTTTAAATAACTTTCCACAGTCAGTACATTCCCCCCAATTATAATACCGTAGCAGTGGTGGCGAAAGCGCGACTCGCGAGGCAGTGCGACTCGCAAGCACAACTCCTTTTCTAGCCGTCTATTCATTTGTTTTCCATGTGCTGCTAATTGGTGTAGTGCGTGTTGCATATTTGATGACTCGAGAGAGAAAGGCATTTTCGCCACCCATGCCGTAGGTGATTAATGACTGAAAATAACTAAAATAGATAAATTCTTTTAACTCTAAGGTAAATAATGTGGCATATTTTAGCACGGTGGAGGTTTATTTGGTAAATAAAGCGTATGGTCTTAGAATGGTTAGTTGTTTTGGTTGTAATTCTATCCTGCTACTTAATGTTTTAAGTGCGTTTAAACGTTCAATTTATTTTAGTTAGGGATAGTATGAATATTACGAGGGCTTCTGCCCGAGTACTCGAAGGGCACACAGACTATGTACTCCGTTGTGGCCGTCGTGAAGGAAAGGTGTGTCTTTCCTCGTAAATATATTACGTACCATTCAAACACAATTCAGCTCAAAATACTAACACGTTTACCAGTAATAGATATAAGTGACAAATGTCGAGTGTTATTTTTAATGCTGATATTGTTCGTCGTAGATTAAACTACGCTAGCTTTATCAGTTCTCTGTTAGAGAAAACGTGCTCCTGAGCATAAAATGTGCTTCGTTAGAGTACATTGTAATGAATTGCAATCGAGTATTTTAATATACGAAAGAAATACAGCACCAAATTTAATCGGAATCAGGTCAATGTTAAACTTGCTAAATTTACGACACATTATACTAAACTATTTAAAGGTATCAAATTCTTACAGGATGTAAAGTCCTTTTCCTTCACACTGTGGCCACCGCTCGGCCACTCGCACGTCGACCGTCACTGTTCGGACTCCCCGCCGAAACATTGTAATATCCCCGCAATCCCCTCACGTTCTCCTAATTACTATTACAATGAAAATTAGCACATCCTTTATTATAAGAGATCTTTGAAAATGCCCTTCTCTATCCATACATTACTGGCATTTTCTCAGGAAATTTTCATTCACACTGGAGCGTTCAGTTGAAGAAGATGGTTTGTTGTATTGTTATTTTTACGTTATTATTTTCCCCACGTTTTGGGAGCCAATTTCAAGAAGGTTGTTTTGTTGTAAGAGTTGTATTTTATTTCGAATGTTGGGGAGCCGAACTTGAAGTTCGTTGCAACCACATGTATAGTACCCGCTTTCCGGTAGCCTTTGCCCCAAATGTACTTTCCGGTGGCCTTTGCCCCCCCAAAAATGTAATTTGACTGTTTCTTTAAATAATATATATTTATGTTTGCCTTGGCTGCATCAGTATTTATATATTTTTTTAGAGACATGAATATCTTAGCAGGGAGCGGTGCGACTGAAGAATGTAGACTTACAATATTAAGTTTTTCTTCACTCCATTTATTAATGCTTGACACGATTTAAATAACACTTCACTGATATAGAGAGCTGTGAGATTCTTTTGTTAATTGCTTGCACTTTTTAACACGTAAACTATCTTTTCACACAAAATACGTATTAAGTTTCTCGAGGACACATCTCGCGTCCAGTTATGAGCACTGTCTATAAGCAACGCCTCCCTTTATGAGCGCTGTCTACAAGCAACTGACTTAATTTCAACCGACTAAATTTGTAAATTTCTGTATTTCAAGTCTTCATTGGTTATTTCTAATCCAATAGAATACTTTTATTTAACTTAAGCCTTTTTCTGTTTGTTAATTGGCCATTTTATAAACTGTCTCAAAAATTACAATATTGTTGCTCCAAGAATGACTAGTAGCATTATTACACTTTCTTACTCATTATTGCCTCAAGGTTACCTCATTGTTAGCAACTTTTAACCTAGTATTCTCACAGCCCCTACATTATTAAATTACGTAATACATTCAAATAACATTTTTGAACATGTATACAATAATATAAACATTTACAATGACTGTAATATACACTTTTTATATATTGTTACATACACATATTGCTTTAAGGTGGGCTGTTATTGAATTCATATATTATATAATTTGACTGAATTCATTTAAGTGAAAAATACTGCCTCACAGTGTCCAAAATTGAGTGAATTTCTCGCCTTATTCACCTTATTTTTCATGTGATCAATAGAGTTGGGTAAATTTCTGTAATTGGATTTTGCGAAATGATAGAGTAGTTACCTACGCTTAATATTCTTCTCTAGCGAAGCATGGTTCCATTCATATGGCTGTTTCGTCGCAAAATAACTTATATTTGAGCACAGAGAAACCCAGTTTTACTCACGAGATTCATGGAGAAATTGTGAAAAACAATGTCTTGTTTATTTGTATGTTTAGATTGGACAAATGATTCTAATAATGTCTAGTAAATGTGTCCTCTTTGAGAGTAAGAAGTATAATGTAATTTAGTTACACATTAGTTTTTTCGCGGAGATATTTAGTTATATATTATTTTAACATGGTTATTATAAGTGATGAACAGTAAAGCTATTGCTCAAAGCTATCTATTCATATGTGAATAAACTAGAACTGTGCAAGTAAAACAGGACGTCACTGCATGCGCGAAAGGTAAACAGATACACGCACCTCCTACTCGCTATACATCTCACCTGTATACATTTTCACAAAGCTGCGGACGGCATAAATGGAAGCGAGTGTACTAATTTTTAGAGCAAAACTTCCCCTAAATGATGGCCTAAAGTATAGCACTTTACTCTAAAATGTGTAGGAGTAAAGTGCTACTTTCTCTCTGAAGTGGCACAGAATTAAGGGTGAAAATTGAATATACAGTAGCATTTTTACAAGTATATTTAAAATGTAAGTATTAGGCTGCAATGATAAAATATATAACAACTTAAAGGGAAATTTCAGTTCACTAAGGCTGCATAAAAGCTGAAAATGTTATTATTTCACAATTTTTCCCAGTTAGTCTCCCCTTAAGATAACATGATTTAGCGGGTTATGAATAGATTCTATGACTTACAGATATTTATTATTTTTCCTAAGAATGTAATCGATTGCATCTGCATTACAATGTTTATTATCGTTTTAGTTTAATCTAGACAGGTTTTATAGTTGTGAAATAGTAATGTTAAATATCGTACATTTCTCCCAACGCTATATCACAGCGAACTGCAATGAAGATGCATATTGGTTTAATGGCGCTGGTTTCGATGTTTCCTTTGTTGAATTTGATATCTTACCAGCAAAGTTGCCATGGTAGCTCAGTTGGTTAGAGCAGCAGCTGAGCAGTAAAGCGGAAGATTGATGGTTCAAATCCGTCTAGAGGATTGAATTTCCTAGTATGATTCTGCCTTTCCAGTACTTTTAAATCAATGTATCGGTGAAATTTGGTAAACCTTTACTTTCATGCTACACATTTGGTTTTATATTAGAAAAAGAATATTTAATTGGTATTGTGCAATATAAAGCACCGCGTCATCCTCCGTGGTGTAGTGGTTACCATACTAGTCTCTAATTCCCGAGGTCGCGGGTTCAAACCCGGCGGGGCGATGGATGTTTTCGAGCGTAAAACTACTTACCATGGCTTCCTTCAGAAGGAAAGTAAAACCGGTGATCCCGTGTCGTAGATTTACGGCACGTAAAAGAACCTCAAGCCTAATAAAGAGACCTCTGAGCAAAATTTCCGGTCTTTCACGTCCAATATAGAATGGGACGCTTAGGACCGCAGCAGTTAAAGAGCGTCCATAAATAAAAGTCATTTAATTTAATCAAGCCCCGCATTTTAAACTCAATTTTTTTAATAATTTTCACCACTAAAAAATTCTCCTTGAAACACAGTTTATAACCTAAAAGCTTAAATTTTTCAGGAGAGCTTAATGAACTACCGATTTGAAAATCGTTGTGACTAGTTAAAAATATTAAACAGTTCATTTCAAATTAATTATTTTTCATACCTAGCTTTGAAACAGTTGAAAAATTCAATAACGTTTATAGAAAACTTTTCTCTCTTAGGCTAATTAAAATTAAGAAATTCTTGCACAACAGTTTATTTAAGTTTAGAATAAAACTCAAATTAATAAATGGGAACGGTACAATAAACTGTAGGGTCCAAAGAGTATTTCATATTACATGTTACATTATGCACACATCATATACATGATGGATTTTTTCGTGCGTAACAATCCTTAGCATGGCTTCCTTCGAAAGGGAAGTAAAGCCGGTGGTCCCGTGTCGTAGATTTACGGCACGTAAAAGAACCTCAAGCCTAATAAGAGACCTCTGAGCAAAATTTCCGGTCTTTCACGCCCAATATAGAATGGGACGCTAATGACCATAGTAGTTAAAGAGCGTCCATAAATAAAACTCAATTTAATTTAGTCATATACATATATTAACGATTTGAAATATATCCTTAAAATATTGTGTACACTGTTTTATATTCTAAGTAGATATATGGTTAAAACGGCAAATCAATCAGAAGATAACGGTAGGTTTTTGGACTTTCAAGGATGCATTGACTTAATGCTTTTGTTATATTTGGCTGATGGTTACCGGCATAGAACATTTCGGGTTGACGAAGGTTACAGCGTGTTATGGTTACATGGCGACGGTTTTAAAGTAAAAATCTATTTAGCGTTGCTTTAAGCCCCAACTGCAGACACGCCGGCTTCCGTAAACATGGAGATGACGGAGAAGGTAGCCTAGTTATGGAGGCGAATCTCTCGAAGCAACACCCTTACTACGGAGAGACAGACCGAGGATAGAGGCCAAACCATCGGCTTGGATATAATGTGTAGCAACAGCACTAGCTTTTGCTCTGCCGGGTCCATCCATCCCTCCTCCCGTGTGTATGTGTGCGAGCACATATACTAGCCGAGAACTCCACCCCTCCGGACACTCTATTTACTGTGGGCCTTGCTGCTTGCACAGTAACTATAGCCCTTCATTTAGAGCGCTCACTTTTTTTCACAAAAAATTATACTATAGGGAAAAAAGGCGTGGGGTGCCATCGGTTGAATGCGTCTGCGCGGCCAAGGAAGGGACAAAGGGCCCAACGTGGCGTGTAATGCGATGAAATGTGATGCGCCTTCAAGTGGCGAGTCCCCACCGCGCCCCCTTTTTCTCCCAACAGTACTGCCCTAGTGTAACCTGGGGAAACGGCAAAACGAGAGGGTGTATTCCGCCTCCCTCGTGCAACACCTCCAGCGAGTATGTGGGTCCATCTGGAAGAGTCATCGGGGTAAATAGGCTAACAAGATTTCTCTCTCTGTCTCTCACTTTCTCTCTCTCTGCCAACAACCTGTCTAGCATCCCAAGATCTGCGCTCGACCCTCATCCCAGCGTTTCAAGAATCACTTGTCATGATTCGGCGTGTATAATTGGATTTCTGACCCTTTCTGCGCTACGGCCCATTCAGAGAAGAAATATGACTAAAGTATGCATGGTGAAAATAGTCGACGGGATACCCATTCAAAATGTGAAATGTCAACAGCTTTCAGGCATGGAGCAAAATTCTAACTTAAAATATAGTGGCAGACGTATTGAAAATCTATAAATATGAGCAGATTCCCATTACCTGAGCATTAGAATAACAGTGCTCGAAAATCTTTCTTTATTTGTATGCAACAATATATAAAAGCTGTATTTCAAAACACTATCTAAATGTAGTACCTAGGCTAAACTAAATGTTAGCACAAAGAAAAAAAATCTGATGTTACATTTACCTGACTTTCTCTATCGCTTTTTAGTGGGTAAACAAACTTCAGAAGCTTATTTATCTGTCTACTTAACTTTAATCGAGATAAAATTTTTTAGAAATAGCTGCATTACGTATTTTGTTATAGATACAAAGGGAATAACGATAGTCAAATGTGTAAGAACTAGACGCTATAAGCTGGCCTTAAAATTCTATACTGTTTCCATGTAATGGAGCCTTGTAATTGATAAGCCATTTCATTGAGCCTAAAAAGACCCCCCCCCAACGCTTACGCAAGGATGGAAGTGGATACGCCGTTTATGCGCGTCGACCCCGAAGGGAAGACTACCTATTATCTCGGTAGGGCCGACAGCGATTTGGCACGCCGTCTACCAGCTCTCCAGGTTGGTGCCCGAGGACACTGAGGCGTCTCACAATCCCGCCTGTGCATCACCTCCCAGGCGTACCAAATCTCGCATGGGTATGGGGAACCACTGCTCTGTCGAGTCCAACCCAATCCGAACAACTCCCCTACGGGAGGGGCTCAGATGTTCGGCCCGACCGTCAGAAATACCACGAGTGCTAGGGGTCCGCAGCTGAAGTGGTCAGAACTCCTCCCCCTACGCGGAATCACGAGAAACAACTGAATATCGACATGACTTTATAAGAATGACGAGGTATTGAACAATTCGAACCACTAATAACGGATATCTCGGAAATGGCTCTTGTCACAAAAAGTTAGGTACTTGAAATAAATTGTGTGTTTTAAAAGGATCTGCATTTTTGTGTAGTACATTTTCGTCTATGGCTTAATGTTTACCAGTTATACAAGATCATACAACATTCCTTCTGAATGCAGAGGACTTCACAAGCTATTCCCAGAAAATTCAAGATATACATTTTATTTGCCACGTAAATATATTTAATATATTATATTTTAATCATAATCGTAAAGCCATATTTGAGCAAATCAAACACTTCGAAACATGTTTCATGTAAAGGGTAGCTTGGGAATGTGACAATTTTCTTGAAAACCTTCAAGTCGCATCTTTGGAAGATATTGAACTTAAATATCAAGTTTGACATTCGTACAATTTTTCACTTTTGAGTTACTTTGTTCATAATGACATGCACACACACAACTGCGGACCTTTTACTAAAAGTACTTGTTTGGAGTAGAGGCCTCGTAACACATTCCCGGTGAATTTTCGGCTTAGAATTTTTGGGTGGTACGTGGTAGTGAAAGTAATAAAGAAATCCTATACCATAGACGAGATTTGAACCACGGATCTTCCGGTTTCGTCCGGTTGCCCTAACCAGCTGAACTACCATGGTAATATGTCGGTGCGACATTCAACTCCTTAACCGTCTCGCATTTTTCCCAATAAACCAAAAGAACATCCGTGGTTCATATCCCGGCTATGGCATTGAATTTTTCAATCTGATTCTACTTTTCAACCTTATCCTACGCACGGCTTGTGTGAAAGAGCAATTGATTACCAAGAAAACTTAAATTTTACTACTTTATTAACTACTTATAGGCATAAGCCAAAGATAACTCTAAAACTTTTTAAACATTTTAAGCATGCATAGAAAGAATGGGTAGTGTATACGAGGGCAGTCCCAGAAGTGCCCGACCTAACGCATATATAGCGGTTTTTGTTTCAAACAAATGACTATGGTAGAAAGTACCACCCTTATAAAGTTTAAGTTTGAAGTTTGACGATGCTACGTTGTTTATTAATTGCTTGGCAGCCATTAATAGTAAACTCTCTCAGCGAATTTGTAAACATGCATAAAACTGGTCATCGTTATGTGATACATTACTTTCGTTTGAAAGATATTAGTACAACTAATATTAACGGTGAGCTAGATTCTACTCTGGGGGAGTCTGCTCCTTCGTTTACAACAGTAAAATATTGGGTGACGGAGTTCAAGTTAGGCTGTACGAGCTGCCAAGACGAACATCGCAGTGGTCGACCAAAAGAGATGACCACGCCAGAAATTGTGATGAAAATGCACAAAATGGTATTGGATGACCGTCGACTGAAAGTGCACGAGCTAGCAGACATCGTAGGCATTTCAAAAAGTGCTGCAAAGTTAGACATGAGAAAGCTGTGCGCAAGATGGGTGCCGCGTTTACTCACAATAGAACAAAAGCAGCGTCGTGAGGATGTTTCAGTCGAGCGTTTGGCGATGTTTCGCTGCAATAAAGCCGAGGCGATTCATAACCATGGAAGAAACATGGGTCCATCACTTCACATCTGAGACGAAGGAACAGTTAAACAGTGGATTGAATGGGGAGAATAGGCTCCAAAGAAGGCGAAGAGAGCTCCATCTGCAGGCAAGGTCATGGCGTCAGTTTTTTGGGATGCGCGTGGGATAATTTTCATCGATTATCTTCAAAAACGAAAAGCAATCAATGGTGAGTATTATGCAAACTTATTGCAGCGTTTGAATGATGAAATCAAGCAAAAACGGCAGCATTTAGCGAAAAAGAAGGTTCTGTTTCATGAAGACAATGCACCAGTTCACACATCCATTATCGCCATGGCCAAAATCAATGAGTTAAAGTTCGAATTGCTTCCTCACGCACACTATTCGCCAGATTTAGCCCCCTCTGATTATTTTCTTTTTCTAAAGTTGACGCAGTATTTTATATCACAACACTGTGAATGCCAGAGTGATTGTAGTGTAAATTAGCATTATTGTATGACAGTGATTTGAGATGTTTATTAATTATAAGCATTGTTAGGAAATAAATTTACACGACCTCACTGAAACTGACGATAAGAGCGGGCAACAATGAGCGAGGGGGTGAGTTGTTTATTAATTAGAAGAGACAAGCAAATGACGTCAGATTAGCGCGCTTTTCTGTAGAAATGGAGGGAATATTTTCCCTAGAGCATATGTGTTCGTAAGTTTGATTGGATATAAATATAGACGGTAATGTTGGCGCGTTTTATTAACCAATAGCAGCTCGGTTATAATGTTTCGGCATATTGGGGTGAGGGAGTATAAATTCCGTGCCAGAGACGGGTAACGCGCAGTTTGACAGAATAATTCACGAGGTAAACGTCGCTCAGTCCAATACAATCATACAAAGGTTATACGTCGCACAGTTTAAGAGAATCGTTCACGCGTTATACGTCGCGCAATTTTACAGAATCTCTCGCGTTGTAAAGTTAGTTACAAATGTGGAATACGTGAATTAATAATGTGCAGCAAATAAGTGATTATAGTTATATTAGAAAATATAACAGTTTCAGTCTGGCGTGTAGCAAGAGTTAATATGTGAAATTAATTAATTGTGACGGTAATAAAAGTATAAAAACAAATTCTTTTATAAGTGTTATCTTTCAGTAACAAATCCTTTCCGTTTACACGCCCTGTTCAAGAGATATGCTCGACTGAGTAGTAATAATAGCTAGCCGGAGGACAAATAACCCAAAATTCAAACTATTAATACAATAACAGGCGCCCAGCAATAGATAACACGAAGTGACCGCGACAAATTGGCTGCCATACGTGGGACAGATAAACATGAAGCATCTTCCAACTACCAACAAATATTCCACTTCAAAGTTCAAGAAATTGCTTGGTAAAAGATTTGTCAACAATGAAGAGGTGGAGTTTGCACTTCATGGCTATTTTAGGGAACTCGGCGGTTCTCACTATAAACACGGTATCGAAGCTATTGAACATCACTGGGAAAAGTGTATCGAGCTGAAAGGAGACTATGTAGAGAAATAAATATGTTTTTACCCAAAATTTTTGTGTCTTCTATGTTAGGTCGGGTACTTCTGGGACAGCCCTCGTATCTTTAGAAACGTAAAGGGGACGATTTTTAAAATAAAATATGTCATAGTCCTTCTAGTTAAGCGTTAATTTCAACTGATTGAATGACTTAAGCCAGTGACCGGGAGATGCCCTGTGACGTCATACTCGCGGGCATAATTACTCACTGCCCAGCGATATCCGTGTTGTGAGCACAGAATGGAAAGGAAACCTGGAAAGCTTCAACTAAGCATTGGCGGCGCGGTGCCTATACTTTAACCGAGTACTTTTGCAATATTCTTCTGAGATACTATATGACAGTACACATTATTTGCAACTGACTACAAATTTCAGACCATCACAAGGGAATAACAATACATTTATATGAAACATACCCAGAGTAAAACAATGTAACAAATGTTTTAATTTAATGCATCTACTAACAGAAACACGAAATACATAATTGCAGAAGCATTTGATTCCATAAATACGTCTATGAAGCTTTTTTCGAAAATTTCCATTTGGAACGTTGCAAATAGGAGATTCATTCTCTCGCTCTCTCTCTCTCTCTCTCTCTCTCTCTCTCTCTCTCTACCTCAAATCTTCTACGCAATACATTTTTATACATTTTGATTTACACTCTGCACAGAGTACTTTGTATCACTGCCCTGCCCAAGCTCGACAGTTTTCTTGAGCTTTTTTTCCTCTTTTCTCCCTCACTAGTTTTGTAATATTTGGAGGCATAGTCTGCTTTTTAAAGTTCAGATCAGAAAGTTGGTTTCTGGGTTGTGGTTTGCACATCTTCATACAACGAAATAACTGTTTATATACGTAAGTGGATCCGTGCTGCGTTTTTTTGTCTGTCACACCACACTAGAGTATCCTGCTGCACGTCGTTGAACACCTGACAGACGTTTGCAAGTCAAAAATTGGGTTTTATTTATGGACACTCTTTAACTGCTATGGTCCTTAGTGTCGCATTCTAATTTTGCTCAGAGGCCTATTTATTAGGTTTTTGGTTCTTTTGCGTGCCGTAAATCTACGACACGAGACCACCGGCTTCCACTTCCGAAGGAAGCCATGCTAAGGATTTTTACGCCCGAAAAAATCCATCGCCGGTTTGATCCCGCGACCTCGGGAACTAGAGGCTAGTATGGTAACCACTACACCACGGAGGACGACAACATCGTTTGCAAGTGCTCCTCTCTTACCTACGTCACTCATTCTTTTGGGCTGTCCGGCTCAAAGATGACTGCTTCGCTGTTGATTCTTAGGCCAGGTGGCGTACTCAGGGTGGAACCAAGCTTTCGATGTGGGCGTGTAGTGTGCTGTAATGTTGTCGGCGAAGTGCGAATGGCGTGAAGAGGAAAAGGGGGCGAGGTATACTGAAATGAGCACACGGAGGTTGATTATCTCTGACACCGCTCTCTGGCTGATATGCCCTTTGCAAGATTACAGTTGTTAATTAGTCTCATATACGCGCCTGTGCGCCCCGAATCTGACCCTCAGCGGACACAATCGTATTCCGATTACTCCCTACTCGGCTTTCCTTACACTTGAGATAATCGTTACCCCGGATCGTGTTTCTCGGTTACCGCTGCTAAGTCACCGTTCGTTAGTTCACAGGTTCTCTTCAATGCGACACTTTTTTACCCTTTCACAATTTGCGATACTTCGATTAATTAGGTAACCCTTGTGCATACTGTTCATTTATGTATCACAATTATTCCGTGCGCTATTAAACGTTATCTTAGTCAACACGTCTCGCGTTTAAAATTCGCGGAACTTCGAGCCGCGAATCGTCTATACAACTGAGACCGTCAGCTTTCGGTATTCTCACATCGAGTCAAGTTTCTTTTCTATCTTACTGTTTACTGTCCTTTCTGCTAGCTTCGAGATCTTCCTCATAGGCTCCGGTTTAAAAGTTTGAATTTCAATCTATTTTTCCCCAGCCTCCGAGAGACCAACTACTGCATCTTTCGAGCATCTTCTGCCCCGAATGCAACGGGTTGGATATTCCTCACCCTCAAGTTTGAAGTGAACAGGAGCAAACTTCGTTCTTCAAGTCTACTTTGTGAAATCTTGCAAAAAACAATACACAGCTGCGGCACTGTTTATGTATTAATATTTACATGACTTGAAACACTTAAAACATTTTTCTAAGGGCTTTAAGATGGTTGTTGTTTTTGTGTATGAGGGGCCGAAAATGTAGAACATGATTAAGTTTGAGGCAATATTTTATATCATAACATGCTGTGAATGCCAGAGTGATTGTAGTGTAAATTAATATTATTGTGTGTACAGGATTTTAGATGTTTGTTAGCCATAAGTATTGTTAGGAAATAAGTTTGCACGGTCTAACTGAAACTGACAATAGAAGTGGGTAACAATAAACCGAGGGGGTGAGTTGTTTATCACTAAGAAGAGATAAACAAAATGACGTCAGGGTAGCGTGCCTTTTTTAGAAATGGAGGGAATATCTTCCCTAGAGCATATATGTTAGTAGTAGTGATTGGCTGACCATACCAGACGCTAAAGTTAGCGCAATTTGGTAACCAATAGCAGCTCTATTATAATGTTTAGGCAATTCGAGGTGAAGGAGTATATATTCTCGAGCCATAAGCAAGTGTCGCACAGCTCTGAAGAATCTCTCACGAGGTGCACGTCGCAGAGTTAGTTACAAAAAGTACGCGAAGTAATTGGTGCGCGGCAACTAAAACGACTGTAGTTACATTCGTAAATATCACAGTTTCAGTCAGGTGTGTATAAAGATTAAATATGTCAATTATTAATTAAGTGTGGCGGCAATAAAAGTCTAGATTCAATTTTTTTTTATCAGTGTTATCTTTTAGCAACAACTCCTTTCCGTTTACACACCCTGCTTAAAGACGCGTACTCGACTGAGTTATAATAGCTAGCCGAGGACAAAGAACCCAAATTTAAAAAAAAATAATTAAACAATAAGCGCCCAACAAATAAGATAACACAAGCCATTGAGAACTGCGACAAGTTAGACATAGATTAATTGGCAATAACTCAATAATGAACATTAGTTAAGTTTCTTTTTGTGCAGTTAGAATTATTGATGCATCCTAATATGCTTAGCATTATGCTAGCAAACTTGTGCAAACCAGGGAGCCTTGTTTGTGAGAAATTTTAATAAAAGGAAGACAAATCGTTTTTGTTTTGAAAGCCGTCTTTCATGTTAATGCCATTTTGTAAGTCAATTACTTCCAATTGCATTGACGGCACTCTGTCAGTATTCAAAGGTGTTGCAAATATGTACTTTTTGGAGTACAGATTTAGAATATGTTGAAATCTGGTATCAAATTCTTGATTTAGTTCTTCCAATATTTGTACATAGTTATTCATATCGCTAGTTGGATGACATACTGCGGACAGCTTTGGAAAATGTGCGAGTTGGTCTTCCACTAGATATTACATTATTGTATCTCTGTCATGATCAATACACGAGCATCAACAAACACTAGTCCTCCTCCGTGGACTGGTGGTACCGTGCTAGTCTCTAGTTCCCAAGGTCGCGGGTTCAAACCCGTCGGAGGGCGATGGATTTTTTCGGACGTAAAAATCCTTAGCTCGGCTTTCTTCGAAAGGGAAGAGCCTTATAAAGAGACCTCTGAGCAAAATTACCGGTGTTTCACGCCCAATATAGAATGGGACGCTAAGGACCATAGAAGTTAAAGAGCTCACATAAATAAAACTCAATTTAATTTTAATTTAACAAACATTTGTCACGGCCCACCTTAACCACTGCGCTATCGTAACCGCCACTGTGTCGGTTCGTGTTTATGGTGATGCGCTCTACCGCTCGCTCTGTGCTGCTCCTTGCTCGGAACGGTCTCTTACGTCACAAAAGCAGCAGTTGCCGACCACAGACTCAATTACAAGTAGCTGAGAAGTAATAAAAAACCTTGGAATTTCTATTTCAGCCATACTTAAAGCCCACCTGTACATTCTGAGCAATATACCGAGATGCAATTTTCAGCCATTAAACTTCTCTCCTCTTAATTTCGGTTACAGAAATATTTTAAGCCAAATGCAAAGATTTAACTGCAGATTTTAAACACGACGATCCTAAATCGAACTTCAAATCATCTACTTAGACAACAGGAAAGCAGCATTTGCACTGATTGAAGAGCCCTGACTGTCTGCTGCTTGAAAATCAATTTAGGAGAGAGAGAGGCGAGTGAGTCGTGCTTTGCCCCACATTATTTCAAGTCGGGACCCCCATCTACGTTGTTTACTATGTTGCTGCTGTAAGATTTTAGCTTCAGTTTCTAGTCTTCAGTTCAAATTGGATGATAGGATAAATATCCTAAATAGCTTATCTGTCAAGAATATTAAAACAGGTTCTGGCTTGAAGATTTTGATACTTCTGTAAACATAAACGCTTCTCCGGCATTTAAAGTATTTTTGTGAGAAACTTCACACATAATTTTCGGCCAATTAGGTCGAAGTTATTAGAAGTGTTTTCGCTCGTCATCAACTGAAAACATCATAAGAGCGTTTTTAAAAATCTTTTTTGACAATCACACAATATTCTTATCATTTAAAACTTGGCGTAATTCTTTATAAGTATATTATAGTGATCATATAAAAAAACTGATTTTACTCGGATAAATTGTTTACTAGAAGTCTCATATTTAAAAAAACTAAATTGAGTTTTATTTATGGACGCTCTTTAACTGTCCTTAGCGTCCCATTCTATATTGGGCGTGAAAGACCGGTAATTTTGCTCAGAGACCTCTTTATTAGGCTTGAGGTTCTTTTGCGTGCCGTAAATCTACGACAGAGGACCACCGGCTCTACTTCCCTTCCTAAGGATTTTTACGCTAGAAAAAATCCATTGCCCTCCGCCAGGTTTGAACCCGCGATCTCGAGAACTAGAGGCACTAGAGGTTAGCATGGTAACCCCAATACCACTGAGGACGACAGGTGGTGTCAGTTATCTCCGATGGTAGGGTGACAGTGAGGATCATGATGTAACGAGGGGACCTACAGCTTTTACTTGAACTCCAACATCGTTGGACCTTGGGGATACTTCACATGATCTAGCCAGAGGGGAAAACTTGGATATGGGCAACGTAAATTGCACATAGCTGGGAATTGAACCATGAACCCTCGGTACGAGAGCCGCCAACGAAACCAGATATGAAACTTTAAATTTTGCCTTCTAAACAAAATTAGTCTGTTCCGGTCTGAATTATATTAAAATGTCGTTACTCAAAATAAAATAGTTTCTAGACAAATGTACAATATTGTGTTGAACAGTAGTTTATTCCTTATGTACTGAATAGTGGTAGATAGATCACTTTATCAGTAACCTAAAAGATAAACATAAAGTGGATTGATATCTTGCTTCTCACAAGAAACAATAGTAATATGACAAAAGTGTAAAGAAATATTTATGTATATACAGTGCTTTTCTTCCACACTGCGGCCACAGCACGGCGGCTCGCATGCCGGTCACTACAGCTCGGACTTCCGCTGAAACAGTTATAATATCCCTGCAATTACCTCACGTTCACATATTTACAGTTACAATTTCAATGATAATAAGCCCATACTTTATCACAAGAGAGGTTGGAAATGTTACCCTTGTCTGTCTATATATTTCTGGCATCTTTCATTCACATTGGGGAGTTCAATATCTGAAGTTGTGTGAATTTCTCGCCTGATGTTTTCTTTTGGTTTTTCCATTGAATGGGGTTTGCTACTTACATTTTATTATTCACGTGATCATCAGAGTCCGGTAAATTTCTGTAATTATATTTTACGAAATGTCAATGATGGAGATTGACCCACACTTAATATTCTTCTCTGACGAAGCATGGTTTCATTTACATGGTTATGTTCCGTCGTAAAATAATAGATACTGAAGCACAGAGAAACCCGATTTTACACACGAGATTCCCTTGTATGACCCGAAAATTAGTGCGTGGTGTGCAGTAAATGCATACAGGACAATAGGACGTATATTTTCTGAACAAATAATAAATTCAGAGATACAGAAATAACTTAGACCGTTTTTGGAGCAGCTAGACGACGCTGAATGTCACCCTGGGTATTTCCAACCGAGCCTACAGCTGACTAGTCGTTAATTTTAATTCGAGAAATTGTTGATGATAGGGTAATTAGTAAAGGATAGATCCCTTGATTTAATTGTATGCGATTTTCATCTAAGGGGTAGTTTTAAAAATAAAGTCAATGCAACAAACCCCATACATTGGAAGAACTACTAGAAAACACCAGGTGAAAAATTCACTCAATTTTAGATATTGAATTCTCAGCATTTCCAGCATTTCTTATGAAAAGGTACGTGCATATTACCTTTGTATTATTGTAACTGTATGAAATACTTGAGGCGATTGCACCGGTGTTAGAACTGCTTCGGCGGGGATCCGAGCTGCGGTGGCCACAGTGTAGAAGAAAATGAGTGTATTGCTAATTTGGGATATTCAGGATAAAGAAACATATTGCAACATTCACACAATTTCACATACAGCCTTTCAGACCCAACACTCGACCTAATGGTGACACTAACATACAACACAAAGAAGTAACTCTCACTTCCCCTACTCTCCACCTAACTAGGATCACCAGCTAGAAGCCAGACGAAACTTCAAAACCCCAGCCGAAAGAATTACCCCAACAATGCTATCGCCAACGATGCAATAATGTGTCTGGCATGACAATACACGTCACATGCTGTCAACAATTGAAATAAGAAAGTAAACCTCAGAATTAAAATAAGCTAAAATCAGAACACAATAAAGACGCATTTTATTAAGAACATGATGGAAATTTACTGTATTTGAATGCGCATTGATAAAAACATAGTTTTCAAAGTTGCTATGGAAACTGAAGTATATGTTGAGGTAGTAGGATTTCATAATTTCTCCAGAACTTATGAATATTGCTGTTGCCGTGACATGTTATTTTTATTAAAATTCTTGCTCCTGTAAATATGTTCTTGCTAAATATGTATTTGATGGGTACACAAAACGAAAACTTGTTTATAAGGTGGAAAATATTTATTTATATTCATGATATGATTTATATCGACAGAAATAAGTAACTTAAGATTTAACGAGCTGAAAAATAATAAAAATATACTGACAATCATTGTTAACTTCTAAATTAAACTGCATAAAATAATACGTTATTCTGGTAATTTAAAACAAAATAATACTTTAAATTATAGTAAAAGGTCTTCACACAAAATACTGGTTTTTAATAAATTCACATCACTGTGCTAAAAACCTAAATTTAGATAGAATTTGCTTCATACTTCGCTTCTTGCAACACACAGAACACTAATATAAAAGTGCAGGCAAATAACGGACATAAGGAACCACATGGTGTTTTGGGGTATTCAGGAGAAAGAACCACATTGCAGCCAATTATAAGCTTAGTATTTGAGTATACAAAGGATATGGAAAAAAATCGAAGCACATAAAAGCAGTGATGAACAAGTTCGCCCCCAGTTCGGAACACAGGTTCATTGTTCCACATCAAACAAGTCAGAATCAATATTGAGATCGAGTGGTTTAGTTATTAAATCATACATATCTCGTAGTTTATTAAACCCCCGCAGTTGATTATGTGTGACAGCATTTATAACCCGGTAACAATTCAGCATTTCTTTTCAACTGTATGCTGTTTAATTTCTGATTGAATATGCCAACCAAGCCAATATAATTCATTTTGAACAGTACCTACTATCACAGATGGTGCTGCGGTATCTAAATACACCCGAAATGTCGCTGAAATAATTCTATCTGCGTTTTGCACTGAGAAATAAGTACATTTTTCCAGTACCCATGTACATTTAATGCGTGTTTTTGTAACGAATGATTTAATAGGGAGAAAATACTTAATATGCTGCAAAATCACGTGGTCAGAGTATATTGAAGATAAACTAAACAAAATATAACCAGTGTCATAGTCGCAGTTTCTAACACTTCCCATATGGCCCATGACCTTCGGGGAAAACCTCATTCCACCAAGAGATGGCTGGACCTATTTCCTAGGTGGAGGCACCCAGTGGGCAGAATCGATTGCCTCTGATGGTAGGGTGATGGTGAGGATAGCGGTGGAATGAGAGGGCCTACAGCTTTTACCGTGGACTCCGAACCACGTTGGGCCTTTGGGATATTTCAGATGAGCAAGTCAGACGTGAAGGCGGGAATAGGGTCGGCTTAAAATCGTCACCCCAGAGCCGGGAATCGAACGACAGCCGGAGAAGAAACTACTGCACTACTTCGGCACCCAATATAATCATTGTTATAGGAAATTAAATACAAATTTTAAATGTGAAATAAATGACAAATATGAAGCTTGATAAATCTTTCATCATATTGATTGTACGGCCATGGGTGGCCGAGCTCGTTAAAGTATGCATTCGTGAGCGGGAGGGAGCTCGACCTCCCTCCCTAGCTGGCTTTTTTTTCAAGGTCTTCCTCCGTCCTCTAACTGGTAAATGTCGTCAAGGCGCCTTAAACATAGGCGCACAATTTCTTCCTAAATCATATTTCTAATAATAATAATAATAATAATTGCATGTATCATCAGCGTCCACCACTACAAATTATCATATGTGTAGTTGAAGGAAATACGTTGAGTCTAGAGTTAGGCTAGACCGAGTATGCAGCAGCAACCTTGGACTGGACGGTAGTTGTCATACTCGCTGTCCAAATTAACTATAGAGAGTCGACAAGTCGCAGGCAACACAACTGTAATTTAACGAGTAGTTAACCCTGCTCTAAACTTACCTTACCCCACTAATGACAGAGTAACATGCACCTTTGAGGGAATATCTCCGGCTGTTTTTACTTTCACTGTAAAAGTGTCCTTCTCTCGCTCCCCTACTTTGTTTTAGAGCGTCTTCTTATAAACTATTCGCAAAATCCAAAAACTGACAACCACAAATATTACAGGATTGGCTTGGTCTTGTTTTATTGGTCCCTTGACTAAGTAATGTCGCTGATCAGGTTAATGATCCGTTGCGTGCAATGTTTTATAGTTAATAAATGAGGAATAAACATACGTGCTTGGTTTACCTGTATTGTAATAGATGTTAAAAATGACCACCTTAATTATTAACATTCATTGTACCTCGTCTTTACTTTCTCTGTCACGTATAATGGCGAGCGTAAAATGCGGTTCATAACGGAGCGGAGGTGGTTACGTTGGTACTGATAAAATCTAGCCCCGCCCCCACCAGCGAGACCACCTCTGTTTTTCAAGCATAATTCCAGCAACTGGATTAGCAGGGTACTTTACCTCCCCCAAAGCATAGCCGAACTGCCGAAGGGTAACATAACTTAAACATATTTTCATGCTGCACTGCAGTTTTCTTATTGCCGTTTAGTAGCAGCAATAACTCAACCTTCGTCTCCATGTCGCTGATGAAAGCTCTCATATATGTCAGTGCCATAGCTGTCGCTCAGTTTAACCTCACATGCAAATAATTCATCACCCTTCCTCTAGAAGGCCGAATTATATTGTAATTGTGTATTGTGTAAATGTCCTTGTATACCAATCGTAGCGAAACTCATTCATAGAGATGGTATCCTAACCACACCTCCATTTCACATAGATTATAAACGTCGTTCATTGATTAGTTTGTATGCCCCTACATTGCTTTTCAGGCCAGTCGCACAGAGAATTAATACCGGCTGGGTGGAGTCAAAAGTTGGTTACCTGAAGGTGGAAGCCTAACGGAGAGAAAAGCACTATGGCGATATAGGGGTATGGGCCACTTTTTATGCGCGACAGTGTACATAGTAGGCAGAGAAGGTACTGAATTCCACCAAAAATGTAGATACCAAGATTTCACTGGAAATACATGTTTTGTGGTCCCCAGAATTCAAAGAGCATTCTTCGAAAACGTTCCGTGTATACAGGGAGGACCATTTAAGCTGAGACTGTATAATATCTCCAAAACTAAGCGTTGTAGAAAGAAATGTCTTGGATAAAAGTTGCTTGATATTATGGGGGAAAGTAAATGTCATTAGTTGTGTTATGTTTGGAGGACATTATGATGGTCATTTTAGGGTAAATTTAATTTTTTAAATGTGAACCTATAATATTAGGGTTATTTGGAACCCCAGGGTCTCCAATAAGGGACCCTAATTGTAGGTTCATTGTCATTTTGATAAATCATATTACTTTATTAAATATTTCTCACGCAAATGTTAGGTGGATTCTGTTATTCAATCCATAGCTTCCCCTACTTTTGCTGCGGACTTCTGATGAAAGTTTCCCCCTATATTATTGACAAGTCCATTTTGAATTCAAATGCCCAATAGCAACTCTCTTCACTTTAGCAGCAATTTCTTTAATCAAATGATGAATCGCACAGGAACAGACAACTCCAATGGGAAAAACGATTTTTTTTTACTTTCTCTACTACATATTTGCAGTAAGCAGAGGAAGCATTTCATGCCACCAAAAATTCGATTTCACCGGAAACAAGTGTTTTGAGGCCCCCATAACCCAAAAGGAACATTTTTAGAAAAGAGGTTCGAGTGTATGTGTGTGTACAGCGTCACTCAAAATGGAAAAGTCGGTTAAATCCCAAACTTGGTATTTAAGTTCAAGACCTTCCAAGGATGCGAGAAGAAGATTTTGAACAAAATCCCTCCACCCCAAACTGTCCTTTACATGGAATAGTTTAGTTTTTATTTTCTCGAAAATAACTGACGACTTTGATTAAAATACTATAGTTTAAGCAATTTTAATGACAAGTAAAATAAATATCTTGAATAGTCTGTGAAGTCCTTTTCATCCTGAATGACTTTTTTATAACTGGTAAACCGTAAGAGACAGAAAAAAATCTTACTACATCAAAAATGTAGATCTCGTTAAAGCACACAACCTATGTCAAAGTGTTTTATGGCGTTAAACGTTTCTGAGATACTTTTTGTTATTAGTTTGAACTTTCAAATACACATACCTCTGTTTTGTGTTCATGCACAGAGAACAGAATTTCAAAGCCATTACATAGCGAACGGCCTTGAAAAGATTTGAGTATCTGTTTAGCTTATTGTATTCTTCTTATACATACAACGAAATATGTAATGAAGGTTTATCTGTATTAACAACACTTACATAGAAGAACAAGTTTTGTAAGAATAGTTTGTAGAAAAGGGAGTAGAGAACAGATAACGATCGAGTTATCCGCTTATCAGAAATAATAAAGTATATGAAACTAATAATGAAATGCATGCTTTTAATGCAAGAAGTAAACATGTGCACAGTGAAGACTTTGACACCAAAACTATTAATAGGAAAGCCTATATGATTGTAGGACATATTTTTAGTAAATTTCTGACGTTTATATAGGTGGACCATTTAAGTTGAGACTGTACAATACCTCCAAAGCTAAGCGTTGTAGAAAGAAATGTCTTGAATAAAAGTTGCTTGATATTATGGGGGAAAGTAAATGCCATTAGTTGCGTTTTATTTGGAGGACGTTGTGACATTTTAGGATCAATTTAAATTTACCCTAATTCTAGGTTCCCATTCAAAAATATTAAATTGAACCTAAAATGGTCATCATAACGTCCTTCAAACAAAACACAACTAATGGCAGTTACTTCTCCCCATAATATCAAGAAACTTTTATTCAAGACATTTCTTTCCACAACGCTTAGCTTTGGAGATATTGTGCAGTCTCAACTTAATTGGTCCACCCTATATAGATTTTTTATAAAGTCAATTAGTGTATATATGCATATATAAAAGCGTTTATGTATTTGAAAAGATAGAATAAGACGACTGAAAAATTCATTGCCATAGTCGAGATTTAAATTTTTCAGTCGTTTTATTCTATCTTTCTAACCTTGTCCTACACATGGCTTGTGTGGAAGAAAATTAATCCCCATTGATTAACCTAATATTGGTTAAACAATGAAGTCCGGGACTTAAAGTAGTTACGATATTTTAAGTTACCATAGGGGTATGTTATCTCCAAAAAATACTAATATTTTGAGATCTTATTGTAGTTTACCGGGAAAAATACGAGCCAGTTGGGGAATTTAATGTTTAGGCGTGTTGCCATGGTAGTTCAGTTGGTTAGAGCAACAGGACTGAAACCGAAAGACCCGTGGTTCATATCTCGGCCATGGTGTTAAATTTTTAGGTCGTCTGATTCTACCTTTCCAACAACGGCTTGTGTGGAAGAACAATTAATTACCAGTTTATGTATTTCATTAATGATGTTATAATTAGAATTAATACACACACTTAACGTAAAATGCAATGATTTGTACATTAATGGTGGCGGAATACTTATATGCAGAGCATATCGTCACAGATTTATTATCATTTCTATTTATCAGTTCATACATATTTCTCATCGGAATGGGTTGTTTGGCCTCCCTATAAAATGTTTCGTGCTCCTATTTGCGACCCACTGTTTTAATCTTAGAGCAATGTTTTGTTGACTTCTCTCGATTTTAAATACACGTTTAACTCCAGGAATCCCTGTGAAGACGAATGTTATAATGGCTTAATGCCAGTTTAAAGTGCCACATGCATACATAAACATAGCTGCAAAATGTTTTTTAAACACTGCGCCGTTAGCTGAAGTAGTGTTTTCCTTCTTGCGTTTGTAGCCATCAGTTACTTCAAGTTTTCTTTTCATTTTGTATTTCGTTTAACGTGCACTAAAGACACGTTATATAGAATAAAGAGAATAATGGTTATGAATTGTGAAAATCATGCATAAATACATATCATGTGAAACATTCCACCTTTTCATGTCTTCGTACGCCAAGCACGTCAACTAACTTACTCTCTTCTGCAATAAATAATGATTTTATGTCATTCTTACTGTCACAGCCCCATCAAATCAATAATATATTGCACTCTTTTCTTTGGAAATGGTTGTTACGATGAAAGGCAAATGGCAGACTTTAGATATCTCAAGGTTTTACCTTGCTGATTCTATGGTGTTTACACACTACAAAGTGTTACCGTGTTGTTTTTATGGCGGAGTTTATATATCTCAATATTTTACCACGCTATTCTATGGCAGGTATAAGAGATCTAAAGATTTTGCCGTTCTGATTCTATGGTGGAGTTTACGTATCTGAAAGTTTTAGCGTGCTGATTCTACGACGGAGTTTACGTATGTGAAGGTCTTCCTATGCTGATTCTATGGTGAAATTTACATATGTGCAAGTTTTACCGTACTGATTCTACGGCGGAGTTTACACATGTAAAGGTTTTACCGTGCTGATTCTGTGACGGAGTTTACATATGTGAAGGTTTTACTGTGCTGATTCTATGACGGAGTTTACATATGTGAAGGTTTTACTGTGCTGATTCTATGACGGAGTTTACATGCGTGAAGGTTTTAATGTGCTGATTTTATGACGGAGTTTACATGTGTGCAGGTTTTACCGTACTGATTCTACGGCGTAGTTTACACATGTAAAGGTTTTACCGTGCTGGTTCTACGGCGGAGTTTACATATGTGAAGGTTTTGCCGTGCTGATTCTATGACGGAGTTTACGTATCTCAAGGTTTTACCTTGCTGATTCTAGGTGGAGTTTACATATTACAAAGCGTTACCATGTTATTTCTATGGTAGAGTTTATATATCTCAATATTTTACCCTTCTGATTCTATGGTGGAGTTTACGTATCTGAAAGTTTTAGCGTGCTGATTCTATGTCGGAGTTTACGTATCTGAAAGTTTTAGCGTGCTGATTTTACGGCGGAGTTTACGTATGTGAAGGTCTTGCTATGCTGATTCTATGTTGAAATTTACATATGTGCAGGTTTTATCGTACTGATTCTACGGCGGAGTTTACACATCTGAAGGTTTTACCGTGCTGATTCTATGACGGAGTTTACATATGTGAATGTTTTACCGTACTGATTCTATGACGGAGTTTACATATGTGAATGTTTTACCGTACTGATTCTATGACGGAGTTTACATATGTGAAGGTTTTACCGTACTGATTCTATGACGGAGTTTACATATGTGAATGTTTTACCGTACTGATTCTATGACGGAGTTTACGTATCTCAATGTTTTACCTTGCTGATTCTAGGTGGAGTTTACATATGTGAATGTTTTACCGTACTGATTCTACGGCGGAGTTTACGTATCTCAATGTTTTACCTTGCTGATTCTAGGTGGAGTTTACATATGTGAATGTTTTACCGTACTGATTCTACGGCGGAGTTTACGTATCTCAAGGTTTTATCTTGCTGATTCTAGGTGGAGTTTACATACTACAAAGCGTTACCATGTTATTTCTATGGCAGAGTTTATATATCTCAATATTTTACCGTTCTGATTCTATGGCGCAATGTACGTATGTGAAGGTCTTACTGTGCTGATTCTTAGGTGGAATTCACATATATGAAGGTCTTACCGTACTGATTCTACGGCGGCGTTTATATATGTGTAGGTTTTACTGTGCTGATTCTATGACGGAGTTTACATGTGTGGAGGTTTTACTGTGCTGATTCTATGACGGAGTTTACATATGTGAAGATTTTACTGTGCTGATTCTATGACAGAGTTTACATGTGTGAAGGTTTTACTGTGCTGATTCTATGACGGAGTTTACATATGTGAAGATTTTACTGTGCTGATTCTATGACGGAGTTTACATGTGTGAAGGTTTTACTGTGCTGATTCTATGACGGAGTTTATATATGTGAAGGTTTTACTGTGCTGATTCTATGACGGAGTTTACATATGTGAAGATTTTACTGTGCTGATTCTATGACGGAGTTTACATGTGTGGAGGTTTTACTGTACTGATTCTATGACGGAGTTTACATGTGTGAAGATTTTACTGTGCTGATTCTATGGCAGGGTTTACGATTGCAATATTTAAAACCCATTAGAAGAAACATAACCAGTAGGGAGCTTACTACCTAACAGAAAAACAAGTTTCTTAATTGAAATAAAATATTGCAAATTAATTTCATAGCGCTCATGATCATTTGCTTAAAGTATGAGGGAGAGCTTTGAAACTCGGTGTAAATAGAATAACTTAAAATGCAATTTGCATAAATAAACGTGTTTTATTTTCTTTCGAGGAAACATAGGACAACAATAGCATCAATGTAAAGAAATGTCAAACAATATCCTATCAGGCACCGACAACATTCGCGATGTTGAATTTATTTTAGATTTCGAACTCCCCACATGATATTTCCTCTAAACATGTAGACTAGTTATACTGGTATCTACTGAGAGGGTGTATGACTGTGTATTACTTTCTCTAACACCTATCTGTAGTAAGTAAGAGGAAGAAATGTATTCTACCACAATTCGATATCGATATTTTACAAGAAATACATGCTTTGAGACACCTGAATCCATGGAAAGCTATTTTAGAACAACGCCCCTGTATGTGTCTGTGAACAGCCTGAACCTCTAAGGAGCTGTCCCATAAGTACTGCAATAAATGAAAGCACCAGTTGCTGCTAAATACGCTTTATTTATCACTTAGACGCATAGCACAAACTTTACACTTGACATGGTTGACGCACACTCTAAACAGAACACAGCAGATCCGTCGAATCGAATCACAACTGAAATTAAGGTTACGTTTCGCTGTTATTTTGTAAAAGTTACTTGCAAAATAGATTGGACGCACGAATATTGGACGAATATCAATTACATATATTTAAGCAAGCATTACTCATTCACGCTAAAAAGAATAAAATAAATCTATATGCAAACTACGTCTAACAAAATTGCTGGAAGTATTATGCAGCAGAAATGTAATAGAACTTAAAGTAAGCAGTACAACTTTTCGACAATCTAATAACGTTTACGAAATTCACCCTCGTGCCAAACCTGGAAATTACTCTTCCGGAAGTCTAATTATTTTGCCTTTCCCCCTGTTACGAGTAAACAATGCTCCTATATTTTGCCTTGGAATCGCTATTGACTATCAATCAAGGCAAAGTTTTTTTTTGGTTACCTCCAAGTTAGTACCCTAACCACTACCTGGGGTGGGTAACTCGAAGTATGTATATGTGACACTGCTACTAGGCGGTACCTCCCCGACTCTCAGAATTTCATCACCTTTCTCTTTTTCGGAATTTCTGCATATGTGACTGTTCAAACGTGCTGAACTTATAACCTAACTGCGTTCCAAGATTGTTTAAGCTAATGCTTTCGCTCCTCACGCTGTTACTAATGACTTTGTCTAGCATGACCCGCTAATTACCTTTTTCTTCGAACAAATCTTTCGACTCAAGCTTATTATATTATACATTGGTTTAATATACGGAAATTACTTATTGCAATTATTTCTTTACCTTACTATTATTGCTTTATTTAATTATTTACATCTTCCTGTCAATAATTACGGTAGGTATTAAGCGTCAGATTCAGTAAAGCACTAATACTTATGTGATATTTGTGTTAAAATTTTGGTTTCAGTTAAAGTAAACAAATTAAAATGAATTAGAAAAAGATTCGAACCATCGATACTGTACTCTAAATTATTAATTTAGAGCAGCTATTCCATACGTCTAGCTCGCTCGTTGCACTGTAGTAGTTTTCAACTCCCAGTACAAGCATGGGGATTTTTCCTCGCATATGAGGTTGTGATATTGGTGGCACCCAGCCTCGTGAGATACTTGGAGACCAAATTAAGGAGCTGTTTGATATAAAAGTACAGGCTACCCTCTCCAAAACAGCAGCAAAGCGGCCAGAGAGAAGTGGAATGCTGACCACACGCTAATTGAATTACTGCGTCTGTCCACGACGTCCTGTATGTATGTAGGGAGAGAATGCAGAGGTCATGCGGTAGACCTTGGTTTACTATCATGCTGGAAGTTCTCATTTTACTCGCTTTGATCACGAGAAACCTTTGCTGAGATTCCTTAAAGGGAACCATTTCTACATCATTATGCGTTCGGATTTACAACAAACTCATATTTTTAATTACTCCGTAGCTTCTTTATACTTTTTCAACATTTAATAACGGCCATTTTATGAGTTTCTAATGACACTTTCTAAATATTTTCCTTGCATGAAAAGTGCAGTCCATATATTTGTATCATGCAAGGTTTCCCAGTGATTCTAAATATTTGAACTCTGAAGATGATACTAAACGAAGATTTGCACTGAAGGAGTGAAGCAAATTACATAATTAAAATTGGAAAGCTATTATCATGCCTTAAGTATTCTTTGTCATTGAAGAAAGAAACTACTATTGATGAAGTTGTAAAATGGCTAAAGGATAAACAATTCTTCCTTCATCATTACATATTTGCTGGAGTTTCGGTAGTTTATTCTAAATTAAGGATCATTTATAGCCGAGTTGTAAGTAGAAGTGGAGTATTAATTAAAAATTGTAGTTAAAACATAAATTGTATGTTTTAGGGGTTTAATTATTACCGAGTAGATACAGGAACAAATGTATAAAGCTGAGATGCAGAAGAAAGCAAAATCGAGTCGTTTGCTGGTAACACCATACTCCTCTGTGAATTTCACTGATACGGTTGCATAGGGTCGGCTGATTCACCCGGTATAACTTGTGATATAATAGATGAGAATCTCACAGCAGTACATACCATCGTCAAAGCTTACTTAGTTTTGAATCCTCCGTTACTCGGAATAGCCTGTAAAGAAGGAAGCAGACGCCAGCAGCAAAATCACGCTGCAACTAAAATTTCTGCATCCAAAGGGAAAATGGAAAAATTCTAACCTGACATATTTCACGCTTGGGAAGAAACAAAGTGCTGGTAATTGAACCCTATCCGTGGCACCATAGCCTACCAGTGATGTATTTAAAACCGGAGCGACCCCAAACGAACCCGCTGCACCATTGGGCGAGATGAATAAGTGAGACTACGAGCCCTTATCCCAAGAGGGCTTGCTCCAGGGCCGAAGAGCGTGCATGTTTATGTGTATGTGTACATGAAATAGTGCTTTGGAATTTCTCCGGAAAAAGCAATACAAGCTTTGCGTTTACCTATCTAAATTTCACCACCTTGGAAACCCGAATGACAAATGTAGAACTCTGTACCCAAAACGAAAAAAATGTGAAGGAAATATGGATGTCAGAATATTCTGTTATAAATATGTCAGGGTACAGTTAATGCAATTTAAAGCGACTATGCACAGAAACTAAGAAATATGTTCAGTACACAAGTGTCATTAAATGCTATGTTATAAACCATTTAGTAAATCTTGAACATTAAATAACTACGTTTAAAGCTTTTTATACACAGTAACTAATAATCTAGCAAACTATGACGTGGCCAACATATTTTTTAACCATAGAAGCCTTACTCGTCATAGCCTTGTAAAAAGCCGTTAACTAAACCTAACGAATACACACACAAAAAAACTAGAGTAACCATAGGATTGAAGTGCCGGGATACTGCATTTGATTTCTTCAATTTCTAGAAAGCGGCTCCAATTTGTAAATGTAATTATGCTTTTTTCTCATCATTTTTCTTTGTTAAACGTATACTGGGTGTGGAAAAGCAATGTCCGGAAAAATGTAGAATAGAAAGGCAGTTCTTCAGTTCACAATGTTCTACAGAATGTTCTCTTCGTGTTCAACACAGAAGCTGGAAGAGAGGACCGCAAATACCAAAATATTCTTGCTGCAGTAAAATACACTGCCGTTTGTGAAAATTGCAACACCAAAAAAGAATTTCCTGAATAACTGCAAACTTGGTGGAAGTGTAGAAGAGAGTGCAAGCAATAAGTGATTAGGTTTGCAGAGAGATGGGGTACACGTAGGCCGAACAGAGCCCCCTCGTGTCCGTCCGATAAGGTCAGTGTTGCGCCCAGAGTAGTCAGTGCAGAGCTGTCAAACCAGGTGGAAACATCAAAGTGAGTGCCAGTATGCCTCGTCAACGTCAAAGGGAGCCATATCGGCATGTGAGCGAGTTCGAACGGGTAGAATGATCGGTCTCCGGGAAGCGGGTTTGTCCTACCGTGACATTTCGGCTCGTACAGGGCATGATGCTACGACAGTGATGCGTGTGTGGAAGCAGTGGATAGATGAAGGTCGTACGCACCAAAGAGTACTGGACCACGGAACATGACCACAGCACGGGATGACCGTCATCTTGTCCGCATGGATCCTGATGCAGTTTGGAATTCCTTAGTGATGGTCTGGATAGATGTCTGCCTATTACTCTTTACGACCCTCTTCAAATGTCGGCGGTCTCTGTCAGTCAACAGACGAGGTCGACCTGTACGCTTTTGTGCTGTACATGTCCCTTCACAGTTTCCACATCAGAAACAGTGAACCTAGGGATGTTTAGAAGTGTGGAAATCTTGCGTACAGACTTCTGACACAAGTGACACCCAATCACCTGACCACATTCGAAGTCCGTGAGTTCCACGGAGCGTCCCATTCTGCTGTTTCACTATGTCTAATGACTACTGAGGTCGCGGATAATGAGTACTAGGCAGTAGGTGGCAGCACAATGCACCTAAGATGAAAAACGTATGTTTGTGGGGTGTCTGGATACTTTTGATCACATAGTGTACACACACACACGCACGCACAAGCGCACACACATACACACACCTTTTTCTAAAATGCTTTTTCTTCAAGAGACCTCAATGTATTTCCGGTGAAATTCCTGTATCGAATATTTAGTGAAATGCAATACCTTCTCTACCTACTATGTACGTGGCAGAGAAAGTAAAAATGACAAGTTTCTCTCCATAAATTTTGTTCATAAAATATTTTTAAACTGAAGATCAATACTTCCTGGAATCAGAGTTTTTGACCAGAGAGCATTTTGCCTTTCAGTGTAAACAACAAAGGGATAAAACTAAATATTAAAAGCAGAAATATTTCAGAGATTTATTAACAATTTAGCAATAGTATTGATTAAGCACGAACTCTATAGATATAAGATATTATAATGCAATGGGCAGCCTCTATAGTCTGTAAAGTTTGAAATTTTCCTTTCAAACCTAAGATTGCTAATTTAGTTGACACCGTAATTATTGGCGGGAAGACATAAATAATTAAATAAAGAAACGATACTAAGACACACAAATAATTGCAATAAATAATTTCCATATATTGAATCAATGTATAATGGGGGAAGAAGAGGTTACAACTTTGTAAGTGAATAAGGAAGTCAGTGCCACGCAGATTATGGGTTCAGGAAAAGTAATTAGTTAAAATGTAGAGCAGCTAATGTAATTAAGTGTTCCGGCGAACTTAGCTCAAGGTTCAGACGCTAAGAAATAAGACATGTGAAACTGCATGTAGGCCAGTTCGAAAAAATGAGAGAGAGAGAGAAAGAATTCGTAGAATTTGGTTGTCAAAGAATAAAACCTGTGTTTCAGATGTGTAAGATTTGGCAGAATAAAGATACCTTGGTGGGATAGTTCTAAAGTAGGCGGGCCTTAGTAAAATAGCGTATATTGCTAAAACTAGTGTCTTTCCTTTTCTTTCGTGTACAGCCTAAGGGGCTTAGTCTTGCACGTGATCGGCAGTTCGTAGAAAGACCTGGCATGTATAGCTCCGGCGCTCCGCCAAGCTGAGGGGCGCGGGTTCGAGTTCCGCCATGGGTATGGGTATTTGTGTGTGTATGTTGAGCCAGTATTTTTAACACTTAAATGATTTCAGTCAAATTATACAATATGTGAAGCAATATGTGTATGTAATAATTTGTAAAATATGTGTAACAGTCATTGCATATGCTTATATTATTGTAAACATGTTCAATAATGTTATATGAATGTATTACGTATTTTAATAATGTAGGAGCTGTGAGAAACAGGTCAAAAGTTGCAAACAATCAGGTAACAATGAGGTAACCTTGAGGCAATAGTGAGTTTGAGAGTTTAACAATACTACTTCTGATTCTCGGAAGCAATAATGTAATTTTAGTGACAGTTTATAAAATAGCCGGCGGCGCCGTGGCCGAGTGGTTAGACCGCTCGCCTCCCACCGAGGCGGACCGGGTTCAATCCCAGGGACCTGCATGTGGGATTTGTGGTAGACGAAGCGGCGTCTGGGCGGGTTTTCTCCGGGTTCTCCGGTTTCCCCCGCCATTCATTCCACCAACTGCTCCATCATCACCTTTCCTTTCATCCATTTCACCAACATTTCGCATCATCTACTTCCTTCATCCCATACCAGGCATCGGGCTGATCACCCATCCTGGATGTTCTGTCTGATCCATGAGTGTCTGCTTCTCGACGGACCTCTGACCCGCCTGTAAGTCCTGCGGTATGTAAGGGGTAAGAGGAGGGTAAACAGATAAAATAGCCAATCAACAACCAGAAAAAGCTTTAGTTAAATGAAGGTATTCTATTGGAGTAGGATTAGCCAATCAGAAACTGAAAAATAGCAAAATTTACAAATCTAGAAGTCATTTGCCTGCAGAAAGCGTTACTAACCAGGGGCAAAAAGTGACCTCAAGACATGTATTCGTGTGAGACAAAAAAATAAGTTTACGTGTTAAAAAAAGTGTAATTAATTAATAAAAAGAATCTCACAGCTCTCTATATCAGTGAAGTGTTATATAAATCGTATCAAGCATTAATAAAAGGAGTGAAGTAAGCCTACTTTCTTGTCGCACCAAAACCCTGCTAAGAGAAACGTGTCTCTAACAAATACTGACGCAGCCGAGGCAAACATAAATATGAAGAAACAGTTAAATTACAAAGTTAATATGTTTTTAAACTTGGGGCAAAGGCCACCTGAAAGTACATTTGGGGCAAAGGCTACTTCAAGCTCGACTCCCCAACAGTTGAAGTATAATACAACTCCTTCTATACAAACTACTTCAAATTGACGCCCAAAGCGTGGTAAAAAATAACTTACAAACCATCTTTCTCAATGTGTGTTGTGTAACGGCGGTAATAAGCGGTAACGAAAATAGTATAAAAACTGGGTAAAACAAGGGAACTTTAAAATAAAAAAAAAGACTGTGCTGGGTTATCAGTTACTTAGCGGTAGTCGCGAGGGGTTTTGCCGATAAACATTTTAGCGACTCACGGCAAGTTACGCTTCTAATTTCTTTTATTGCGGAAACAGCTATCAAACAGCAGAATCAACAGCAGATATTGGAGACGACCGGGCATTCGTCGTCACAGTGAAACCTGTTCGAGACGAAAGTGACATAATCCTAGTTTTTTTCCGTTTAGCATTGTTTCCTTATAGTTCAAATATTCAGGATTTTTTTCCTATTAATAGTTTAAAGATTAATTACAAACACCATGCCGATGGTTTGAATATCATGCACTATTTAAAAGCACTCACCTTAATGCATCTGCTGTTTATATTCACTGCACAATCCAGTACATACTATTATGTATTCTTTCACCAACGCTTTCATCACATTACTAAGACATCTTAACATTAGGGATGGGATCTCGATACCTCGATTCTCTCGATACATCGTAGTATCGAAGTATGTCTTAATACTTTGAAATAAACCTTCTATACTTTTTCGATACTCATAAATTCTTAAGTTTTGCATTACTGAAAGTTGTTGCTTTTAACTTTATGCTAGATAGGGTATGAAAGGAGACGAGACTTCGCGTTATTGCCCCGCACCTGTCCCCAAGAGTTGCTGGGCAATCTTCCTTAATACACCTTGATTACGTTTGCTGTGGGTGAATCAATGCAAGATTCCACAGACCCTTGCTAAATGAAAACATGCAGAACAATGGGGGAAGGAGTAGAGGGACCCATGTAACATGCAGCGTTAACTGAGTTGTGAATGAAGCTGATTTAGCTAACGCATTAAATCACGTTTCTGCAACAGCCTGGCTTGGTGACTCACTCTCAGCCATTACATTTACCTACTCCGGTGACCAAAATATGTGAATTCAGCTGAAACAAGTCGGAACCTAAACTGTATTCACTCTTAGGTTGATCAGCGGCAAAACGAGCCCACGTGGTCAGTGCACCGTGGTACAAAACGGTAGCCATACGCGCAGGAAAGTAGTCCCATGCTAATAATCTTAATTTTAGAATGAATTTATTCTTAAATAGTATAATATTCTATACAAATACCTAAGGTTTTATTTAACACTGATTTATACCGTAAAACAGAGCTACAAGTTCCATGATGCAATTTGTATGAGTCACCTGACATCCGGGTAGGCACAGAATATTGTTTACAGCCAGACACCAGCAGTTGTGTTTAGTATCATGGAGGACGGTGAATTTGCTCTTGTGTTTTCGTCGAACTACGTAAACTATTAGCCGCACAAACCATTGACTAGTAGTGAAAAAACAAGTGTTGAATCTTTATTATAAGTTAGAAATATCCAACACTTTCCGCGAAAGAAATATTGAAATTAACCTCTGAGTTCACCGGTGTTTCGAGTACAAGTATAAACATTGCTTGTGAAGAAAAATCTGAAACGGGAAAAGTGGTTATACCCGGAAAAAAACAAGAAAGCATATGAAATACGCGATGCAAGAATGTAGTGATTTTGAGAAGAATGCAATTCGCGTAACAGTGCACAATTTCTTTTTTAAAATAGTTAATAAAGTGCCGCTTCCAGAGAGCGTATAAATTAAGTTATTGCATACCTGTTACTTTATTTTTTGCTCATTTATTTTAGAACTAACTATTATTATATGTGCAAACGTTTATTTTGTTGCAACTATCAATCGTATCACCTGTAACCTTTAACAGAATATGCTAGTCACCGTTTTGTCGAAATAAGGACTCTGTTCTTTTTTACACTACGTGCCGCTTGTACTCGCCACATGGTCTGAAAGTGTGACAGTATTTCTAGTGCGAATGGCGGAAGGATACATTATAACAGTGCACTGGTCACCTGGGGTTTGTTTTGACGCGGATCAACCTAAGAGTGAATACAGAGTAGCGTATTTGAAGTATTTGTTATTTCCTTCCATTTGTTAGTTTGTGTTTACGCAAATCAGTTACGAGCGTAGCTTATAGGTATACTGTACGACTAATCTCTATAATCCTTTAAACGAAGGTTCTCAGCGTAAAATTTAATTACATATGAAGGGAAGCATATAAATTATTATTATTGTTGTTGTAAAGTAGAATCAGACAACTGAAAAACGCAATGCCATAGCCGGGATTTGAACCACGGATCTCCCGGTCTCCGTCCGGTTGCTCTAACCGAAAAATACGTATCAGTTGGAGAATTTTATGTTGTACTGGCATATTGCCATGGTACTCAGTGATTAGAGCAACCGGACGGAGACCGGGAGATCCGTGGTTCAAATCCCGGCTATGGCATTGCATTTTTCACTTGTCTGATTCTACCTTTCCAACCTTGTTCCAACAGCTTGTATAGAAGAACAGTTAATTCCATTATGAGGCAGTATTTTAACACTTAAATGATTTCAGTCTAATTATATAATATGTAATTCAATAACAGCCTGCCTTAAGTAATATGTGTATGTAACAATATATAAAAAGTGTATATTACAGTCATTATGTATGTTTATATTATTGTATCCATGTTAATAATGTTATGTAATGTATTATGTAATTTAATAATGTAAGAGCTGTGAGAATAATAGGTTAAACTTTGCTAACAATGAGGTAACCTTGAGACAATAATGAGTTTGAGAATTTAACAATACTACTTGTGATTCTTGGAAGCAATAATGTAATTTTAGTGACAGTTTATAAAATAGCCAATCAACAACCAGAAAAAAGCTTTAGTTAAATGAAGGTATTCTATTGGAGTAGGATTAGCCAATCAGAAACTGAAAAGGAGAAATTTTACAAATTTAGAGTTCAGTTGCCTGCAGACAGTGTTTGTAACCGGACGCGAGACACGTCCTCGAGAAGCATAATACGTATTCGTGTGAGACGAAAATAGTTTACGTGTTAAAAAAGTGCAAGAAATTCATAAAAGAATCTCACAGCTCTCTATCAGTAAAGCGTTATTTAAATCGTGTCAAGCATTAATAAAAGGAGTGAAGTAAAATTACAATCTGTGTAAGCCTACATTCTTAGTCGCACCACAACCCTGCCAAGATATCCGTGTCTCTAAAACAATAATACTGACGCAGCCGAGGCAAACATAAGTATATAGTATTTAAAGAAACAGTCAAATTACAAAGTTAATAATATTTTTAAACTTGGGGCGAAGGCTATGGGAAGGGGGTACTATACGTGTGGTTGCAACGAATTTCAAGTTCGGTTCCCCAACAGTTGAACTATAATACAAACTACTTCAAATTGACGCCCAAAGCGTGGTGCAAATAACGTAACAAACCATCTTCTCAATTATCACTATTGTTATTATTATTATTATTATCCTTGGCTAACAACATGAGATGTATAAACTGTGGCATTATCAAAATAAAAATCTTGCTGGCAATTGGAGAATGTCTAACATAACAATTGAGGAATTGGCATATAATACAAAATTGTTTACTTGCGTATATACACAGAAAACTACTAATAAGAACATAGTTCAGTGAACAAGCTATTGCCTTTACAGTTCTTTATAAACTGAGTATCGAGTATCGCTCAAAATAAGTATCGCTATCTGTATTGTGTATGGAGAAATGGTGGCATTGTCCATTCAATGCTTAACAATATGCATATATCTGAGAAAACGTCACATTATTACACGTCATTTCTTGATCACAGAATGCGCAGCTGTTCTTATTAAGCATCGTTCTAAGCAATAGACAGCGCTTAAGGAAAAAACAGATTCGCAACCTTAATTCCCCCTTTTTACTTTCTCTATTACGTACATATTTCACCCAAAACTTCGATACTGAGATTTCACCGGAAATGCATGTTCTGAGGCCTTTTGAACCCCCCCAAAAACGAATTTTTAGGCTCCGTACCCGAGACAGAGAGAGAGAGAGAGAGGATATCATAACTCAAAAATCTAATCTCGTATAAATACTAAACTTGGTATATAGGTTCAGTATCTTCCAAAGATGTGACACGAAGATTTACAAGAAAATCCCCCAACCCAAACTACCCTTTACATGAAACATTTTTGGAAATGTTTATTTTCTAAAAATGGCTCTAGCGATTTTGGTTAAAATAACATATATTAAAGATATTTTCATGACAAATAAAATGTGTATGTTGAATTTTCTGGGAATAGCCTGTGAAGTCCTCTTCATTCGCAAGAAATTTTGTATAATCTTATATAATTGATAAACGTTAAGCGATATACGAAAACGTAATAAATAAAAAATGTAGACTTCTTTAAAACACACAATTTATTAGAAATAACTTTCTTTGTGGCGACAGCCATTTCCGAGATATCCGTTGTTAATTGTTCGATTTGTTCAATATGTCATTCGTTTTAAGTACCGTCGATTTTCAGTTGTTTCTCGCGATTGCATGGAAACAGTGTGGAATTTTAAGGTCAGCCTATAGCGTCCAGTTCTTAAACATTTGACCATCGCTGTTCCCTGTGTACCCTACGAAATGCGTTATATACCTATTTATGCAAATGTTTATCTCGATTAAAATGAAGTAGAAGAATAAATTTCGTAAGAATAATTTGTATACCCACTTATAAACAGTAAAGGGTAGAGAAACTTATGTGAAGGTAACACATCAGATTTTTTTCGTTCTTGACGATCTT
Organism: Deroplatys truncata; assembly: GCA_030765065.1. NCBI lineage: Eukaryota > Metazoa > Arthropoda > Insecta > Mantodea > Mantidae > Deroplatys > Deroplatys truncata. Next base: position 671,671,057 of record CM060990.1, read on the forward strand.
ACGCCGAGGTACAAACGTTTACAAAGAAATAAAATTTACATTAACGACCTACATTTGCAGTTTTCTCCGAAATACAGTGTGTTCCAAAATAAATGGGTTTTAATTTCGGATATTTTCGCTTTAACCAGACATGATTTCTACCGGAAAACATTTGTTTTACGAAATAGACATGGTTTTGAACAATTCATTGTCAGTTTTAGGCAGGTATCACTATAATTTCAGCATATTATAACTTTGTCCCGTTTTTCAACAATCACTTTTCTCTCTTCTCACCGTTACTGTTTCGATTTTTTTTATGTAGTCCACATTCACTGCGAGTTCACTTCGTTCACACTTCACTCCACTAATGTGAACTAGTTCAACTTTCCCGTCAATTCACTTCTTCGTGACTAGCCTCCTCTTCCGGATGGTTTAATCGCTGTGGAGTCGAACACAATCCCGCGCTCCGCAGCAGCACCCGCTGCACGTCACAGCATTCACCAAAAACTTCCTCGGAGAACCGCACGTGAAACTCGCTCGCTCTCTGACCACTCAACTTGATTGACCCCGCCCCTCTCGCGAAAACGCTCGCTTGTATAGGCAGTGAAATTTTCCACAGAACATTGTTTAACTATTTCGACACATGTTTAGGAGTAGGGAGAAGGAACTTCCAGAAGGTTCTGGCTATCTGGCGATAGCGCGCCCGGTGTTTACGATGGCGAGCGATAGTTATCATTGTTTACTGCGACTGTCTGACGCCAACCTCCTGATACCCTTGGGTTATAGCCGCTGCATCACAATATCCATCATAAATAAATCAGTATTTTAATGTTTCTTTTCAACAGCGTAGGCAATGAGGAGATTTCTGCTCGCACAATGGGTTTTTCAAGACTGTTTGCTTTAATGTGGATAACCACTTGAACTCGTATCCCTCCCAGCTAATGTCATGAACACTTATTCTGTTGCGGTACTCAACAGAGACTATAACATGCAATGAAAGTAATTAGCTATACGATAACCGAAAAGTGTGAAGTATTTCTGCCAGTTTGAACATCTAAATCGGAATAAAAAGTCTACTTATTCATTATGCACATGAAAACTCAAATGCCGGTTTGACTAAATTACTAATGAATTTGCGTCACATCAAAGTGGACAGCACATTTTTCCTGGAACAGGCTTTTTGGTGATTTAAAAATTATTGCTGGCGTTTAAACATGTCCACATTTGCAACTTGGAAAAAAATTCTTTCAACAAACAGCAACGGTATTAACGAAATTAATTCACAGATGAATCGCTGCGCAGATATTAACACACTTTTATCGTGAATACTTAATTTGATAACGCACACCCTTTCGGTTGCAACGTGATTTAATTAGTCAATTTTGAAGGATTTCCAATAAATCATGGTATTTAGTGTACTTATTATACAGAGATAAATAAAGATATAAATTAAATATTAGGGTTAATGCTCACGAGGTCTTTATATCATAAAAACGGACAGATTTGCAGCTCCAAATAAGAGCAACGGAGCCGCTGACGTAGCAGAGGGGGGATTTCTGCAAAATTGTGTATAAATTATACTACAAATAACAATCTGCTTTCTGGAAATTGCTTTCAAATGTTTAATTATGTATTATAAAAACAAGTGTGTATTTTGACATAAACTCGAGCTTGTATACTTTTCTTTTACATGTAGTGAAGCCTGAGTTTTCTGGTTCGTTATTTTTGCATAGTGATGTAATGTGCGAGTCCGTCTGCAAGTGACCAGCCAGCGCTTCGTCTGATATGAGGGTAATTTAACAAGGAAACAGGCGGAATATGTTGAACAAACATGTATTTCGCACAGCAACGTTGCCAAATTAGCCCACTTGAAACCGAGTGATATGGCTCCGGTAAAGTGTGAGGCTTGTATTCGAGTTCCCAGGCTCGATTGCCATTAAGCCTGCCACTTTGACCTTAGGTTCTTTCTCGGTTTTCCCTGGTTGGTAGGCGAATACTGCGGTGGATTATACAGGATGGACCATTTAAGTTGCGACTGTACAATATCTCCAAAGCTAAGCGTTGTAGAAAGAAATGTCTTTAATAAAAGTTGCTTGATATTATGGGGGAGATTAAATGCCATTAGGCGTGTTTTACTTGCAGTACATTTTGATGGTTATTTTAGGGTAAATTTAAATTAACCCTAATTGTAGGTTCCCATTTAAAAAATTAGATCGACCCTAAAATGACCTTCACAGCGTCCTCCAAACAAAACACGACTAATGGCATTTACTTTCCTCCATAATATCAAGCAACATTTCTTTCTGCAACGCTTAGTTCTCGAGATATTGTCCAGTCTCAGCTTCAATGGTCCAAAAATGTAGTGGTTACCATGCTAGTCTCTTGTTGCCGAGGTACAAACCCGGCGGAGGGAGATTTTTTTCGAGCGTAAAAATACTTAGCATGGCATCCTTCGGAAGGGAAGTAAAGCCGTGGCCCCTTGTCGCAGTTTTATGGCACGTAAAAGAACCCCAAGCCTTATAAAGAGATCTCTGAGCAGAATTACCAGGCTTTGACGCCCAGTATAGAATGGGACGCTAAGAACCACAAAAGTTAAAGTGCGTCCATAAATATACTCAATTTAATTTCAACTCTGTATAATGCTGCGAATTTTCCTGTAATTTTATATCCTTATGTTTCAGGATCGAAGGATCAGGCGAGTGGATACAGGTAGATACGGCGTTGGAGTTCACTTTGTCTGCCTTAGCGTTGGGTGTGGGACGGGCCCTCAAAGAGACCTCTCTGTGGGAAAAGGTACTCCGGGTGGGGTGGGGGGGTTCCCGCAGGCTACAGGATGTAATATCGTGAGACGTTAGGGACCCCGCATACGTCCAAGCTTGCCTTCCCGTATCTGATCGCTCCTTGTAACTTTCGTTTCGCCCCTCCCTCCTGGAGGTTTCCAGAAGTACAATAGGCGGCTGTGCACTTAAGAGCCGAAATTCTCCTCTCCTTCCTGATTGCTATTGACTAGAATACTGGACTCAGGAAATTTTGAAACGCTTTGGGACGTTAAATACGAGATATGCGATTAATGATAAAGTGAATTATTATGTAAGTTTCAGCACTTCAGAAAGAGAGAAGGCGATTCATTATATCAGTAATATCGTAAACTCATTTGCATTTGGTTCTCTTCCACCGAGCTTAATTTGGTAATGTAGTAAACAGATCTTCCGTTAGTTGTCTTTCTTACAGAGCTTTAATTTGGTAATGTAGTAAACAGATCTTCCCTTAGTTGTCTTTCTTACAGAGCTTTAATTTGGTAATGTAGTAAACAGATCTTCCCTTAGTTGTCTTTCTTACAGAGCTTTAATTTGGTAATGTAGGAAACAGATCTTCTCTTGGTTGTCTTTCTTCCCCGAGCTTTAATTTGGTAATGGAGTAAACAGATCTTCTCTTGGTTGTCTTTCTTCCCCGAGCTTTAATTTGGTAATGTAGTACACAGATCTTCTCTTGGTTGTCTTTCTTCCCCGAGCTTTAATTTGGTAATGTAGTACACAGATCTTCTCTTGGTTGTCTTTCTTCCCCGAGCTTTAATTTGGTAATGTAGTACACAGATCTTCTCTTGGTTGTCTTTCTTCCCCGAGCTTTAATTTGGTAATGTAGTACACAGATCTTCTCTTAGTTGCCTTTCTTCCCCGAGCTTTAATTTGGTAATGTAGTACACAGATCTTCTCTTGGTTGTCTTTCTTCCCCTAGCTTTAATTTGGTAATGTAGTACACAGATCTTCTCTTGGTTGTATTTCTTCCCTAGCTTTAATTTGGTAATGTAATACACAGATCTTCTCATGGTTGTATTTCTTCCCCTAGCTTTAATTTGGTAATGTAGTACACAGATATTCTCTTGGTTGTATTTCTTCCCCTAGCTTTAATTTGGTAATGTAGTACACAGATCTTCTCTTGGTTGTCTTTCTTCCCCGAGCTTAATTTGGTAAAGTAGTAAATAAATCTTCTATAAGTTGCCTTTCTTTCCCGAGCTCTAATTTGGTAATGTAGTAAACAGATCTTCTCTTGGTTGTCTTTCTTCCCCGAGCTTTAATTTGGTAAAGTAGTAAACAGATCTTCTCTTGGTTGTCTTTCTTACAAAGCTTTAATTTGGTAATGTAGTAAACAGATCTTCTCTTGGTTGTCTTTCTTTGCCGAGCTTTAATTTGGTAATGTAGTAAACAGGTCTTCTCTTGGTTGTCTTTCTTCCCCGAGCTTTAATTTGGTAATGTAGTAAACAGATCTTCTCTTGGTTGTCTTTCTTCTCCAAGCTTTAATTTGGTAATGTAGTAAACAAGTCTTTTCTTGGTTGTCTTTCTTCGCCAAGCTTTAATTTGGTAATGTAGTAAACAGATCTTCCCTTGGTTGTCTTTCTTCGCCAAGCTTTAATTTGGTAATGTAGTAAACAGATCTTCCCTTGGTTGTCTTTCTTCGCCAAGCTTTAATTTGGTAATGCAGTACACAGATCTTCTCTTGGTTGTCTTTCTTCCCCGAGCTTTAATTTGGTAATGCAGTACACAGATCTTCTCTTGGTTGTCTTTCTTCCCCGAGCTTTAATTTGGTAATGTAGTACACAGATCTTCTCTTAGTTGTCTTTCTTCCCCGAGCTTTAATTTGGTAATGTACTACACAGATCTTCTCTTGGTTGTCTTTCTTCCCAGAGCTTTAATTTGGTAATGTAGTAGACAGATCTTCTCTTGGTTGTCTTTCTTCCCCGAGCGTTAATTTGGTAATGTAGTACACAGATCTTCTCTTAGTTGTCTTTCTTCTCCGAGCTTTAATGTGGTAAAGTAGTAAACAGATCTTCTCTTGGTTGTCTTTCTTCCCCGAGCTTTAATTTGGTAATGTAGTACAGAGGTCTTTTCTTGGTTGTCTTTCTTCCCCGAGCTTTAATCTGTTAATGTAGTACACAGATCTTCTCTTAATTGTCTTTCTTCCCCGAGCTTTAATTTGGTAATGTAGTACACAGATCTTCTCTTGGTTGTCTTTCTTCGCCGAGCTTTAATTTGGTAATGTAGTACACAGATCTTCTCTTGGTTGTCTTTCTTCCCCAAGCTTTAATTTGGTAAAGTAGTAAACAGATCTTCTCTTGGTTGTCTTTCTTCCCCGAGCTTTAATTTGGTGAAGTAGTAAACAAATCTTCTTTTGGTTGTCTTTCTTCGCCGAGCTTTAATTTGGTAAAGTAGTAAACAGATCTTCTCTTGGTTGTCTTTCTTCCCCGAGCTTTAATTTGGTTATGTAGTAAACTGATCTTCTCTTTGTTGTCCTTCTTCCCCGAGCTTTAATTTGGTTATGTAGTACACAGATCTTCTCTTGGTTGTCTTTCTTCCCCGAGCTTTAATTTGGTAATCTAGAACACAGATCTTCTCTTGGTTGTATTTCTTCCCCGAGCTTTAATTTGGTAATGTAGTACACAGATCTTCTCGTGGTTGTCTTTCTTCCCCGAGCTTTAATTTGGTAATGTATTACACAGATCTTCTCTTGGTTGTATTTCTTCCCCGAGCTTTAATTTGGTAATGTAGTACATAGATCTTCTCTTGGTTGTCTTTCTTCCCCGAGCTTTAAATTGGTAATGTAGTACACAGATCTTCTCTTGGTTGTATTTCTTCCCCGAGCTTTAATTTGTTAATGTAGTACACAGATCTTCTCTTGGTTGTCTTTCTTCCCCGAGCTTTAATTTGGAAATGTAGTCCACAGATCTTCTCTTGGTTGTCTTTCTTCCCCGAGCTTTAATTTGGTAATGTAGTACACATATCTTCTCTTGGTTGTCTTTCTTCCCCGAGCTTTAATTTGGTAATGTAGTAAACAGATCTTCTCTTGGTTGTCTTTCTTCCCCGAGCTTAATTTGGTAAAGTAGTAAACAGATCTTCTCTTGGTTGTCTTTCTTCCCCGAGCTTTAATTTGGTAATGTAGTACACAGATCTCTTGGTTGTCTTTCTTCGCCGAGCTTTAATTTGGTAATGTAGTAAACAGATCTTCTCTTGGTTGCCTTTCTTCCCCGAGCTTTAATTTGGTAAAGTAGTAAACAGATCTTCTCTTGGTTGTCTTTCTTCCCCGAGCTTTAATTTTGTAAAGTAGTAAACTAGTCGCGGGCATCCTTTCCCCAACCGGCTTCAAAGCGAACGGAAAGCTTTGAAGCCTGACCATAAACCCATCAGTAAACGATTAGTAGGGTCTTCCCATCCCTTAAACACAACACGTGGTCCTTTCTCCAGCTCCACCAAAGCAAAGCGTTGTTGCAATGTCATTTCTGCTGTTTCTTCGGTTTTAGCAGCTGTGACTGTTCGCTCGTGCTTTTCTTCCATGTTCAGCTAAGCTTCTATATTACTTCTTCAGAGAAGTTATATAGTGTTTTACTTAGTGCAGTTTTGTAAGTTTAGCAGTGTTTAATAGTTATTAGCGTTTAATAGTTTAATTAAGATGTGGAGACCTTGGGAAACGAACCAAGTTGATGCCCCTCCGGTCACACCAGCAAGTGACCCTCTGCCGAATATCAGTAATGCCAAGACCACGAAGAAAAGGGCTACAAAAACTGAATAAGCAAAGCCAGATTTTTATGTGTAATGTTCAAGAACATGTAGAAAAGAACCTTTTATGTGGAAAAATGTTTGTTATTGTTTTGAATTTCTCAAAAACAGCTTAACGATTTTTAGTAAAATACCGCAAGTTTACGATATTTGCAGGAAAAATAAAATTTGTATCATGAATTTTATATTCTGGGAATAACTTGTAAAATTTTCCTCGTTCTCAACTTGTTGTATTACTGGTAAATTCTAAGAGAGAGACAAAATCTTACTCTGCGTAAAATGCAATCTCGGTAAAGGACAAATTTTAGGTCAAATTGTGTTAACCATTTCCGAGAAATTTTTTGTTGTTGGTTTGAATTTTGAAATACAAGTTGGAAGTCTCTGTTTGTATTTTCCTCGTGGTCATGCTAAGAGCATGGAATTTCAAAGTCATCATATAGTCATCTGTATTTTAAAAATCTGACTATCGCTTTAGCCTATGTATCCTTATATTTACAACGATATGTGCAATGAAATTTTATCTTATTATTTAAGAAGTAGATAGAATAAGCTTTTGTGAAAGTAGTTTGTAGAAGAGTGAGTAGAGATAATCTTGTGAATATAATACATAAGATTTTTTTTTTATTTTCTTTCTTTTGCCTTCGTATTTTTACTTATCCTGCATTTTATAATAAAGCTATTCATTTAAGTAAACAGAAGATGTCATGCTTATAAATCTTACACCTTAAACAATACACAACTTCTTGTATTAGCTTTATATTAATAAAACATTGTTGTGATACAAGTGATAAAAAACTTTTTACCATAGCTCCGCGCACAGCATAATCAAAAGTGATGCTTTGATTTGGGAGTAAGAGTTCCTTTCAAAATAAATTAATATTTATGTATTTTAATTATTTAATGATAGTCCAACAATGTATAGTTTATTCGGAACATGTTTCTAAGTTTCTCTCGGATATGTTAACATGCATTTCTATTCTTGTAGCGCAGTATATTAGTTCAGATCATTCATTAGTTCAGTTATATTTTAAAGCGTTTGCAACTTAAATGTAATTACTATGCGATTCATAGTTATTTACATAGTTATTTTGTGTGTAAAGCAAGCAGACAAACTGCATGTTTGTATTCTGTACATGTGGAAATCACCTGCAAAGTTTTGCTTTTAAATACTATTTTTAATTTTGGCAACAACGCGCATATGCACATGGATGTCACTAAGATTTTATGGTGCTTGCGGTTAGGGAGGGTAGGGAACAAGTGTTTGGCTACTGCACAAAGGTCGTCGCTTGGGGATCCGAAGGCTGCGATGACCATAAACAAATCTTCTCTTGGTTGTCTTTCTTCGCCGAGCTTTAATTTGGTAAAGTAATACACAGATCTTCTCTTGGTTGTCTTTCTTCCCCGAGCTTTAATTTGGTAAAGTAGTAAACAGATCTTTTCTTGGTTGTCTTTCTTCCCCGAGCTTTAATTTGGTAATGTAGTACACAGATCTTCTCTTGGTTGTATTTCTTCCCCGAGCTTTAATTTGGTAATGTAGTACACAGATCTTCTCTTGGTTGTCTTTCCTCCCCGAGCTTTAATTTGGTAATGTAGTACACAGATCTTCTCTTGGTTGTCTTTCTTCCCCGAGCTTTAATTTGGTAATGTAGTACACAGATCTTCTCTTGGTTGTCTTTCTTCCCCGAGCTTTAATTCGGTAATGTAGTACACAGATCTTCTCTTGGTTGTCTTTCTTCCCCGAGCTTTAATTTGGTAATGTAGTACACAGATCTTCTCTTGGTTGTCTTTCTTCCCCGAGCTTTAATTCGGTAATGTAGTACACAGATCTTCTATAAGTTGCCTTTCTTTCCCGAGCTTTAATTTGGTAATATAGTACACAGATCTTCTATAAGTTGCCTTTCTTTCCCGAGCTTTAATTTGGTAATGTAGTACACAGATCTTCTATAAGTTGCCTTTCTTTCCCGAGCTTTAATTTGGTAATGTAGTACACAGATCTTCTATAAGTTGCCTTTCTTTCCCGAGCTTTAATTTGGTAATGTAGTACACAGATGTTCTCTAAGTTGTCTTTCGTCTCCGAGCTTTAATTTGGTAATACAGTAAACCGATTTTCTTTCGGTTTCCTTCCTTCCCCGAGCTTTAATTTGTTAACGTAGCTACCTATTTTCTTTTGCTTGTCTTTGTGCTCCGAGGTTTACTCTGGTAACATAGTAAACCGAGTTTCTTTTGCTTGTCTTTATTCCTCGAGCTTTAATTTGGTAATATAGTAAACCCATTTGCTTTTGCTTGTCTTTCTGACCCGAACTTTACTCTGATAACATAGTAAACCTATTTTCTTTTGATTGTCTGTCTTTCCCGAGCTTTAATTTTGTAGTATAGTAAATCTATTTTTATTGGCTTTTTTCCCCGAGCTTTAGTTTGGTGGTGTAGTAAACCGATTTTATTTTTATTTTTCTTTCTTCCCCAAGCTTTAATTTTGTAAAATAGTAAACCGGTTTTCTTTTGATTGTCTTTCTTCCCAAGCTTTAATTTGGTGGTATAGTAAACCGATTTTCTTTTGGTTTTCTTTCTTCCCGGAGCTTCAATTTGGTAATATAGTATATGGATTTTCTTTTGATTGTCTTTCTTCCCCGAGCTTTAATTTTGTAATATTGTAAACCGATTTTCTTCTGGTTTTCTTTCTTTCCCGAGCTTTAATTTTGTAATATAGTAAACCAATTTTATTTTGGTTGTGTTTCTTTTCCGAGCTTTAATTTGGTGATATACTAAACAAATTTTCTTTTAGTTGTCTTTATTTTCTGAGCTTTAATTTGGTAATATAGTAAGCCGATTTGCTTTTGGTTTTCTTTCTTATCCGACTCCATCTCTTCACAGAAGCAGCCTATTGCTCTCAGTGGTAGTACTGAGTAAGTATTTTGATTTAGACAATGGCCTAATATCTCCAGTCAAAACAGTGACGTAGCATTCGCTCTACAGTTTGCAGAATGATTAAGAATGGAAGTTCAACACACAGGAATAATGCTTAGGATTCATTTAAACCTTTTTCTGAAGCATAAACGCTTAGATTTGAAGCAGTACCTTCTGAGTAGCTAAATATTAAACTATAACCTTTGGTAAAATAAATATTAATAACAGTAGGAATAGCATTATTAAATAACAATGGGAAGTGAATATTACATCTACAGGTAAATATGGGTTGAAAAGACTGTGCCAGCATCAGGCCGGAAATGGAGTCGTTTTTCCCTTATCCTAACCGAATGAGAAGAGAATACGCTTCGTTAGTGTACCGTTAGGTCGCCTGAAAATCACATGTGTAGAAAACGGTCCATGCTCCCCAATAGCTTCAGGCATCCAATAAGAAGGAAGGCAGAAATCATGTGATAGTGAAATGACGAGATGGGAATTTTTGAAATAAAGAAACAGGAGACTTTAGAAGACGCACTTCTTCTTCGTGGTAGTTCCTTGGAGGTTGTTCGGAAAACAAATGAATCGTCGGATAGGGACGATAGTATGGAGCACAACAGTAAAGAAATGTGTGTGTGTGTGTTTGTGTGTGTGGCGAGATAATATCAGGAGTCAAATGTTAAAACGGTGACAGGAAATAAACGGGCAGGAAAATGAATCAGTAGTATTAACCACTAACCCCAGATCCAAGATCCATGCAAATCCCTAAGCTAGCATCGAACCCGGGACCATTCCTGTAACTCCCGTGCCGCAAAATTGGCGCTCAACTGCACGTACCCCCGCAGATTAAACACTGAAATGCTCCGGATAGTTAATTGACAAACCTGCAGATGTTTGTGTAAGGTATGATGCTGAGGAATATTAGATTAGATTTATTGTCAACCTTAGGAATTACAATAATTCATGGTATCGTCAAGAAAAACAGTAAATGAACAAGATAAGAATAAATATGTACACTTAATTACAATATGTTAAATTACACACCCTAGAAATGTCATAGTTATTTAAAAGTATTTGCAAATTCTTCAATTGAATAAAAACAGTGCTGCAATAACAATTCTTTTACTTTGCATTTAAATATAGCCTCTGAGGTGGTAAGTTTTATATCATCAGGTAACTTGTTATATAATTTAATCCCAGAATGTCTTATGCTTTTGCCAAAAATGACGTGTTATGTGTAATTATGCTCAATATATGCCTATTTCTTGTGTGATAGCTATGCTTTTCACAGTTTGCCCGAAAGTATACCAGATTTTTCCTAACAAAAGTGACAACTTCTAATACATACAGGCAAGGAAGTGTCAACATTTGGAGTGTTCGAAATAAATTGTTGCAGGAATCCCTTTGTTTCTTTCCCATTATTATTCTAATTGCTCCTTTTTGAAATTTGAAGATTATATTTTCTTTATCATAGTTACCACAAAAGATAACGCCAAATTTCAATAAACTGTTGAAGTGTGCAAAGTATTGATTCCTCAGAGTTTTTAAGTTTGCAATATTTTCTATAGATCTAAACATAAAACAAAGCTGACTCAACTTAGATGCCAGTTTCTCAACGCGCGTGCTCCATTTCAAATGCTCATCAATCCATACACAGACTTTACTTGTATATACCATCTTGGATTTCTTTATTGGAGAAATTAAATGAATGAGAGGTTCCTTCGTCACCTGAATAGTTTAGAAAAGTTGAGCTTTTCCTAAGAACGAAATGGTCAAGCTCATAGTTGCAGAAGTATTGAAGTTCGGCGAAATCCTCTTTGAGTGTTGGCCTGATGAAGCAGTAGCTCCAGTAAAATGCGGAGACGTTCATGGAGACAAAAGCTACTTTGAAGCTGCAAAACTACTATATTTCTGCATTGAGTGAGTGTAATGAACGTATTTGTCCACCACTGGACAAAATGATAAACATAGCTGCAACACTACTTGTTACTACCCAACAGTTGAGAGATCATGCTCAGTTTTCCGTCATGCGAGGACCTGCATAAGGAACATTACTGCACAAATCAGACTGAATGATTTGGGGCTGCTACCAGTCCATAAAGAAGTGGATCTAGTCCCTGAGGAAGCGCTTGATGCATTTGCTAGAAGAGAAGGTAATTCTATTTACTTTTGTAGCCTTTGTGGATCTAGTCCCTGAGGAAGCGCTTGATGCATTTGCTAGAAGAGAAGGTAATTCTATTTACTTTTGTAACCTTTGTGGATCTAGTCCCTGAGGAAGCGCTTGATGCATTTGCTAGAAGAGAAGGTAATTCTATTTACTTTTGTAGCCTTTGTGGATCTAGTCCTTGAAGAAGCGCTTGATGCATTTGCTAGAAGAGAAGTTAATTCTATTTACTTTTGTAGCCTTTGTGGATATAGTCCCTGAGGAAGCGCTTGATGCATTTGCTAGAAGAGAAGGTAATTCTATTTACTTTTGTAGCCTTTGTGGATCTAGTCCTTGAAGAAGCGCTTGATGCATTTGCTGGAAGAGAAGGTAATTCTATTTACTTTTGTAACCTTTGTGGATCTAGTCCTTGAAGAAGCGCTTGATGCATTTGCTGGAAGAGAAGGTAATTCTATTTACTTTTGTAACCTTATGTGGATCTAGTCCTTGAAGAAGCGCTTGATGCATTTGCTAGAAGAGAAGGTAATTCTATTTACTTTTGTAACCTTATGTGGATCTAGTCCCTGAAGAAGCGCTTGATACATTTGCCAGAAGAGAAGATATTCTATTTACTTTTGTAGCCTTTGTAGATCTAGTCCGTGAAGAAGCGCTTGATACATTTGCCAGAAGAGAAGATATTCTATTTACTTTTGTAGCCTTTGTAGATCTAGTCCCTGAAGAAGCGCTTGATACATTTGCTAGAAGAGAAGGTAATTCTACTTACTTTTCTAACCTTTGTGGATCTAGTCCCTGAAGAAGCGTTTGATGCATTTGCTAGAAGAGAAGATAATTCTATTTACTTTGTAACCTTTGTGGATTTAGTCCCTGAAGAAGCGCTTGATGCATTTGCTAGAAGAGAAGATAATTCTATTTACTTTTGTAACCTTTGTGGATCGAGTCCCTGAAGAAGCGCTTGATGCATTTGCTAGAAGAGAAGATAATTCTATTTACTTTTGTAACCTTTGTGGATCGAGTCCCTGAAGAAGCGCTTGATGCATTTGCTAGAAGAGAAGATAATTCTATTTACTTTTGTAACCTTTGTGGATTTAGTCCCTGAAGAAGCGCTTGATGCATTTGCTAGAAGAGAAGATAATTCTATTTACTTTTGTAACCTTTGTGGATTTAGTCCTTGAAGAAGCGCTTGATGCATTTGCTAGAAGAGAAGATAATTCTATTTACTTTTGTAACCTTTGAATTACAGAAGCCGGCGGCGCCGTGGCCGAGTGGTTTGACCGCTCGCCTCTCACCGAGGCGGCCCGGGTTCAATCCCAGGGACCCACATGTGGGATTTGTGGTGGACAAAACGGCGTCTGGGCGGGTTTTCTCCGGGTTTCCCGGTTTCCCCCGCCATTCACTCCACCAACTGCTCCATCATCACCTTTCCTTTCATCCATTTCGCCATCATTTCGTTTCATCTACTTCCTTCATCCCATACCAGGCATCGGGCTGATTACCCATCCTGAATATTCTGTCTGCTCCATGAGTGTGTCTGCTCCTCGACGGGCCTCTGACCCCAGGCACCCGCCTGTAAGTCCTACATAAGAGGAGGTTAAACAGAGCATGAATGAATGAATTACAGAAGCAAGATGATTGTACTGCACTGTAGTGGTTACATAACAGTGCTGAATCTGAAAAGTACATATGACGGCAAAGATACGGGCCTGGAATTAACATCTTTCATGCACCAAAAATACTACAATGCCCGATTCCTAAATCTGCACCTCAACCTTTTTATTCCTTCTGATTATGCTCTCAGCAATAATATTAACTCGCATAAACAGTAGGCTGTTGAAGTAAAAATCTAATGTGTTACACTCACATGACTTTCTCTACTCTTGAACAAACTATTTTTACAAACTCTTATTCTCCATCTATTTCATATTAATCGAGATAAACATTTGCAGAAACCATCTTTTGAAATGCAAAGAGAATTACATTTTACACATAGCGACCAGTTCTATTTGACTATCGCTTAAGGCCTACTATGTTCCCCTTGTTTTGTATTTGCAAGGACAATATAGAAATACAGTACGCTTTAAGCATAGGCATATCTCTTAATAGCTGGTTGCTATGTGCAGCACCATTCTCTTTGCCACAGATTAATACTCTTTGCATATCCAAGACATAATAAAATGAATAACGAATTCCCATTTGAGAAAATAAGTATTGAAAAATGTATGGGAATAACAAGCAATATCTCGTAAATGGTTCACTCAACAAACAAATGTATATGACATAAATTGTGTATTTTAACGCGATCTACATTTTGTGTTCAGTAAAACTTTGTCTCTTATGGTTTACCAGTTATGCAAAAGTCGTTCACAGTGAAGAATACTTTTGGAGACATTCCCAGAAAATTCGAGATATACATTTTACTTGTCATAAAAATATCTTAAACATGTGATATTTTAATCAAAATCGTTGGAGCCATTTTTGAGAAAATTAAAATTTTCGAAAAACGCTCCATGTAAAGGTTAATCTGGGGTGGGGGGATTTTCTTGAAAACCTTCGTGTCGCATCTCTGGAAGATACTGAACCTAAATACCAAGTTTGGTGTTTATTCGACTGTTCGTTTCTGAGTTAATGCTGTTCACAGACACACACACGGACATGTTTCCAAAAAATGCTTATTTTGGATTCAGGGGGACTCAAAACATATATTTCCGGTGAAATCTCGGTATCGAATTTTTTGGTGGAATACAATACTTCCCCTGCTTACTATACGTAGTAGAGAAGGTAAACAGTGATCTTATTAGAGCAAGCGTGGGTGTACCCACTCTGAGAGTGTAAAGAGAGAATGCCACTCTCTTCTCTTTGCATTGCGTTCTTGTGATTTTACTAATCGCACATATTCAGTGGTACGCAAACATGTCGAGGTCTTTCCAACACCGCCAGAGCAGTCTGCCTAGCACTATCTTAGCGTACAAATCTCACGTTGAGATAACTCAGTAATATAGACAATCGGATCAGAGTATTTTATGAGTAGCTTCAGCGAATCCACTATGACAGCTTTGTTTACCAAAGTTTCTCCACGCACTCAGAATCTCCATTATGCGCTTTAAAGCCGCGACCTATTATTTATTTTTAATTTGATATTTATTCCTTAAGAAAAATATTTTAACACAAACTGGTTGTGGAAAAACAAAGCGCAAACAATTGTAGAATAGAAAGGCAGTATCAGAATAAGCATTTCGAGAATAGTAATAACTGTTTACAGAAGCTTTTTAACTGCGCTACATGCGTCAACATTAGTGTCATGTTAGAGTTTCCTATTAAACCTGGCAGTTTATTGTGACGTTTCAGATTGCGGCGTGTCAGATATAAATAAATTACAATCTTTTAGTGCTATACTCGCTGACAAAGAAGAAAGGGATTGACATTTCGCGGGCAGAGAGAGGCGACGTTGCCGCTTATCGCGACCACGTGGAGAGCGCGTTAGAATTGTGTACGAATGCAACTGGGCTGCATCTGCATTGTAGAGCGGTATTATTTATATTCGTATAAGAAGACAACTATAAAATAATAAATCTGCACGCAAAGGATAGAACATGCAAGAATATATCAGTGTAAAGATCTGCGTTAACAAGACAGACATACCTGTGAAATATTGATACTTACTTTAATGGGAAAATGCCGCTGATACTCTCTCAGAGCATATTATTTCCGCGCTTGTCCTTTAATTGGGATACCTTTACCAAATACATTTTATTCGGTTACCGAGTACGCTTAGGCTTTCGTTTGGCTTGCTGTCTTTGTCACTATTTTTGGATATTGTTAAATATCCATTAAAAGTGTTAACACAATTGCAAATGCTTACAACACACACACACAGATACACGGACTCAAACACACATAAACACAAAGCAAGTAACCGTACAAATAGGATGATGCAAAATAACTTGTCAGTTGTCGCAGTTCTCAATGGCTAGCGTTATGTTTTTGTTGAGCGCCTGTTGTTTTATTATATTTAAATTTGGGTTCTTTGTCTTCCGGCTAGCTTTTATTACTCAGTCGAGCAGGTATCTCTGAGCAAGGCGTGTAAACGGAAAGGAGTTGTTACTAAAAGATAACACTGATAAAATAATTTGTTTCTACACCTTTATTGCCGTCACACTTAATTAATAATTCACATATTTAATCTTTAGACACGCCTGACTGAAACTGTGATATTTCCGAATGTAACTACAGTTGTTTTAGTTGCCGCGTACTTCACATTTTTTGTAACTAACACTGCGACGTGCACCTCGTGAGAGATTCTTCCGAACTGCGCGATTCTTGCTTATGGCTCGAGAATATCTACTCTTTCAGTCCGAATTGCCTAAATATTATAATAGAGCTGCTATTGGTTACCAAATCGCGCCCACTTTAGCGTCTGTTTTGGTCAGCCAATCACTACTACTAACATATATGCTCTAGGGAAGATATTCCCTCCATTTCCAAAAAAAAGCACGCTAACCTGACGTCATTTGTTTGTCTCTTCTTAGAGATAAACAACTCACCCCTCGGTTTATTGTTACCCACTTCTATTGTCAGTTTCAGTTAGGCCATGTAAACATATTTCCCAACAATGCTTATGGCTAACAAACATCTAAAATCCTGTACATACAATAATATTAATTTACACTACAATCACTCTGGCATTCACAGTGTTGTGATATAAAATATTGGCTCACAGTACACAGGCAATCTCTAAAGTGATGTAAATACATTAAGCTCTGGCAAAAGGAAGCATTGTTTATAACTGCAGCGACAGCAGAAGATTAGACGTGTATGGTTCATGTTACTGCAACGGTCGCTCGCCAGGTACGTCTTGCTAATCGCGTGTTACACTATCGGCAACAAGGTTTTTGCGTCTATCGTTGCTATGGAAATGTCTTAGTTCTAATTGATCCTTCTAATCGTTGCTATGACGACCGCTATGACGTATCCAACCCCTCCCATTCATTTAAAGCTTTCCACCAGGTGGTTAGTAACTGTCGATCACCTTCTTGATTGGCGCCGAGTATAGTCACGTGGCTAGATGTGTCTGTGTCTGATGTTCAATGAGAAGCCGATTGGATGTGCCTAAAGTAATGCCGATCGCTGGTCTTATCCACTACAAAGAGTACAGTACAGTATACGCATGTAATGTTGGTTTCTCATTGTGTACCAGTATTCTGAAAGGGGATATATTATACATGTATAGGAATTGTACATATGAAAGGGGAACCATACATATAAGAATTGTACAGTAATAATTTAATTCACTAACATGTTAAAATATTCAACATCTAACATTTGTACAGAGCTGATTGTAAGAACGGGCGAGCTAGCAAAATTCCAGGAAAACATAATCATAAGTAGAGAGTACCTTTCACCAAGCCAACAGGCCGGGAGCCGGTAACGGTACGGAGAAATAGAAAGAGGCAGATAGAGAAAAGAAAGAGACGGAGATATGGAACTGGCTTCACAACGCTCCAAGATGACGCTTAAGCGCACGGATCTGAAGCCACACATTCTCATACATGTTAAGGTAACGTCGTTACATTTTTAAACGCAGAGGTGAGCGTCACTAGGCTCCCGTATATAAGGGCAGACAAGGCCTCAGACCCCACCATATCTCTATCACTGGAATTCACATCGGCACTAGGTGCTACCGATGCACAAGAGTGGGAATGCGTGTGCAGATTGCTAGGCTCCTGACTTATTTAAAGTGGTGGGATTATAATAATGGGAAAAGCTAGCCGCCCATAATTATTTCTGTTGTGAATAAAGTTCATTGATTAAGGGAAATTGCAGTGTATTTTTAACTTGCCCCACCCACTATAACCTGAAAAGTAAGAATTAAATAAAGGTAGGAAAAGTTAGGAATGGAACAAGCATCAACCGACGAGCATCAATAGCCGAGGAAGAACACTGCCGAAGACCACAACAACCCAGGATCGACGTTAATTCCTGCTACAACTCATTAGTTGAGACAGTACGTACACACTTGTCGTGTGAGTTACATTTCATTTTGACTGGCAAATGAAGATGTTTCATAGTCAGATTCCAGTTATGTTTGTGCTGCGCTCTTGTTAATATATCGCATCCGCGACCCCTCGTTCCTATACTCAAAACACTTGTTTGGTACTGTCCTACTCTACAGTTTTCTACCCATTTTTACCACATCCTGTATGTAAATGGGAATATCCAAAATTATTGCTCCTTAAGGAAATAATTTAATGTGTTTCAAAAATGTTTTGTTGTGTTTTTGCACGGCTGTGTGAGGTTTAACCTTCATGGTTATGAAAATATATCTATTAGTATTTTCCTAGTCATTTATTTCTAGCCATGCAAAACATTTCTGACTTAGGTTGGAGCGGTAGACACAGACGACTGAAAAAGTTAATGCCATAGCCGGGATTTGAACCAAGAATCTTCTGGTTTCCCTCCGGTTGCCCCTGAACTGAACTACCATGGCAATATGCCGGTACCACATCAAATTCTCATACTGATTCGCACTGAAAGTCCGTGGTTGAAATCCCGGCTATGGTAATGAATTTTTCAGTTGTCTGATTCTACTTTTGTAGCGGTTCTAGTGACGGTGGGTAGCTGGTGAGGGAGAGAATTGGTGTAAAGGATTTGACTTTGGCCGTCTCAGGTAGAGGATGGATATCTCATGGGAGTGTGGGCCGGAGAAGAATGAAAGACGTGTTCTCCTTCACTTTGCCCTTTATGCGTTAAATCCACACGAACATAATCAACACTTATGGTTTTATGACTTCCCTTTACACAAGAACTATTATCTGAATGTGCCTACAATTTTTGGGTGCTATTACTGCCTTCCCTTCCTGAATCCCGCTTTACCATAATCTAACATTATGACTAAATACTTTAACACTGTGATTTGCTCTAACATTTCTGACACCTTCACTTACAAATGATCGACACGAAGTTACCCCTATTAGAAACTGTGATTCGCTCATAGAAAAATTATTTGGCACCCATATTCTATTTGAGCACAGCACTTTTTCTAGGCACGTGATTTTTCTAAGTTCTTATTTGCTCTCTCGATTACTTTCTCTTTTCTCTAAGAATCTCGTATGCTCGTCTAGCGTCTAACATTACTGCATTATTCCTGTTTCGCTACGTTTTATTTACGCATGAGTGCACGTGGGATTTCCAAGTATTGTGTACTTTAGAAGCATCCTGCTACGGGCTTGCCTCTATCACCTACCATTTCTTTTGTATTTTAAAAGGTACTAATGACCTCCCCTCGTGCCTGTCAAGCTTGCTAACTTTGCCCGGTTTCTGAGTCCACCTCACCTTGCAGTATTACCTTGTTCTATCTGTTTTACAATTTATTTAATGTTCTTCATATTAATTCCCTTATTTCCTACACTCCATTCACTTTTCTAAGTTTCTGATGTTTTATTTTATCGTTCCTTTCTCTCCCATTACTTCCCTTATTACGTTAGTATTTTATTTGTTATACGAGGGCTGTCCCAGAAGTACCCGACCTGATGTATATATAGAGGTTGTTGCTTCAAACAAATGACAGTGGTAGAAAGTACCACCCTTATAAAGCTTAAGTTTGAAGTTTGACGATGCTACGTTGTTTAGTAATTGTTTGGCAGCCATTATTAGTGAACTCTCTCAGCGAATTTGTAAAAAAGGATAAAACTGGCCATCGTTATGTGCTACAATACTTTCATTTGAAAAGTCTTAGTACAACTAATATTAAAGCTGAGCTAGATTCTACTCTGGGGGAGTCTGTTCCTTCGTTTACAACAGTAAAATATTGGGTGTCAGAGTTTAAGCGAGGCCGCGCGAGCTGCCAAGACGAACATCGCAGTGGTCGAACAAATGACGTGACCACGCCAGAAATTGGGAAGAAATTCCATAAAATGGTATTGGATGACCGTCGACTGAAAGTGTGCGAGCTAGCAGATATTGTGGGCATTTCAAAAAGTGCTGTACATCGCATACTAACTGAACATTTAGACATGAGAAAGCTGTGCGCGAGATGGGTGCCGCGTTTATTCACAATGGAACAAAAGCAGCGTCGTGAGGATGTTTCAGTCGATTGTTTGGCGATGTTTCACTGCAATAAAACAGTTTTTGAGTCGATTCACAACCATGGATGAAACATGGGTTCATCACTTCACACCTGAGATAAAGGAACAGTCAAAACAGTGGATTGAATGGGGAGAATAGGCTCCAAAGAAGGCGAGGACAGTTCCATCTGCAGGCAAGGTCATGGCGTCAGTTTTTTGGGATGCGCGTGGGATAATTTGCATTGGTTTTCTTTAAAAAGGAAAAGCAATCAATGGCGAGTATTATGCAAACTTATTGCAGCGTTTGAATGATGAAATCAAGCAAATACGGCCGCATTTAGTGAAAAAGAAAGTTTTGTTTCATCAAGACAATGCACCAGTTCACACATCCAATATCGCCAGGAACAAAATCAATGAGTTAAGGTTCGAATTGCTTTCTTATGCACCCTATTCGCTAGACTAGCCCCCTCTGATTATTTTCTCTTTCCAAAGTTGAAAAAATGGCTTGGTGGTAACAGATGTGCCAACAATGAAGAGGTGGAGTTTGCAGTTGATGACTATTTTGCAGAACTCGACGGTTCACACCATAAACAGGGTATTGAACATCGCTGGGAACAGTGCATCGAGCTAAAAGGAGATTATGTAGAGAAATAAAGATATTTTTTCCCAAAATTTTTGTGTTTTCTTTGTTAGGTCGAGTACTTCTGGAACAGCCCCCGTATATTTATTTTTCAGTTCTTTATCTGGCCTACACACCTGTGATGATTATTCTTATGTTTATTCTCCCATAGGCGTAGTTCCAGCTCCACTTTTCAACCTTGTGTAGAAGGTGCGTGTGTAGTAGAACAATTAATTACCACTTCTGGCTTACTTTCGATGTTATATTAAAACTTTCCAGCGCATTAGAATGTTTTGTCTACGTGTTTTCGTGCAGTACATGTTACATCGTACATCACTTATAGCGAAGAAACAGCAAATACGTTCAGTTCCTGGATCGCTATAATAACAAGTTTTCTCTTTTTTACTGTGAGGGCTGAAAATCACGGTTGTAGATGGTGCAAAGTTCTAGAAGGATGGAGGGGGGAGGGACGTGGAGTGTCGTCTGTGCGACATATGGTGACAAGTTTTAACGTGCGGTGGAAACACTCCACCCTCGGTTGGGTTAGCTCGTGTGCAAAAGTTTGGTCAGGGTTCGGAAGTGTTTCGACTGAAATAGCCAACGTGTGGGGTAACCGAACCTAACATCCAACTCTCACCGTCTGACACGTGCAAACGTGCACAAGCATCCTGACCGCCTCTGGAGTAACGTTTACTCGAATGATGTGAACTCAGGACAATTTCTGGATTAGTAAACCCTTAGAAACTTGGTGAAATTCGGAAAAAAAACTGTAAACCGTTGGCATTAAGAGTGTACATTTAAACAAAACAAGTACATATATACAGCGGGTGCGGAAAAAACACTGTTCAGAAAATTGTAGAGTTGAAGGGCATTACCAAACTAAATATGTTGAGTTTAGGAGCATGGGGTCACAGATACAGTATAACAGGAGTGCTTGCACGAGCATTATTCAAATTTCACTTAATAAAACATCTTCATTTGAGTGTAAAAACGAAATGTAAGTTAGACAAGTACGTGTCTCAACTAATAATTACTGGTACACAATGACAAATTAACCATACATGAGCGTAATGTACTGTACTGTACTGTACTCTTTGTACTAAACAAGACGTGCACAGAGCGTCAAAGAAAACCTTCGGCAGATTTTGTATCGTTTTCTGTTGTCTTTTGAGGTGTGTCCTTCACCTTACCTTTCGCAGAGCGTGGTGGCAATAAGCAGGAAAAGAGGGGAAGTTGATGCCTTTGCTTTTTCTGGCGTTATTGAAACCAAAACATGTTTATTGTCTCAGAACCAGTCATGCCGTGTACTAGCGAAATTACTCGTGGACGTATCGTGGGTATGTGGAAGGCTGGTCACACTGTTAAAGCAATTGCAATAGCAGTACATAAAAGTGCTTTTATAGTAAATTATTGGATAAAAATATTCCACGAAAGAGGGGAAGATGGTATACATACTCGTCAGAAAGTTGGCACTCCCCGTAAAACATCCGCAGATGATATTCGTTTACTAAATACAAATGTTTAGAAACTAAGGATAAACATGTGTATGGCTTACCGAATATGACATACATATTATGGCAATAAAATTGGGATGTATTTTCTCTATAATCCTGCTGTATGCCTATGATCAGCAATATGTTAGTAAAGGTATATTAACCAATTATAGTTGGAATTAGAGGGAAAGCACGCTGCTTTATTTGCTTGTTAGTTATGTTTGCTTCTATGCAGAAACAAGCATTGATATCACTGTGAGAATACAGTTCGTTACTTTTTTGTTATAAAGTGCTGCCTTGCTATGTATTTAATGAATACCATTCAAGCCTTAATTTTCCACCCCCTGAAAATCTCACAATACGCATTCTACATTTCGCAAACCCGGACGCTCATCAAGTTTTCCCCTTAGCCTTTAACCCTTTCAAAGGCGTGTCCTGCACTAGCCGATAAGGCATGGGCTACCAATCCGATAAGAGGTCTGTATGACAAACTAAATGCACTCACTCCACCTCTTTCTCTTTTAGGCAACACGATCGAGAGCGTAAACATATATTTCGTTTCTACGTCATTGTGTAAGCTTTGTTGTGGTTATTGGTGTAACTATTTAACAGGAGGAATGGCGCACCCTTGTACCGTGGCCTAAAGCAACCAATGAATCGGCCATGCTTTCGCAAGGCCACGGTAGTTACATGATAAGCGGTGCATTTCACATCACCAGTCACAAAATCCACTTAGTGCACTTCTTTAGCGCCTAACGTCACGAATTCGCATAGCACCAGTTGGTTATGAAAGCGTATGTAGGTGGCTTGGAGTTCCATTGACGTCTGAACACGTTTTGTACAAATAGGATCAAAACTAAATCCTAAACTACACTAGGTCTCTGTAGGGATGAAAAGGATAGAGCAAATAAAATGAAGGAGAGACTTTCTAGAAGTTATAACACAAAACTAGAAGTGAAATTGTAATGTATGAGGTCCAACAGGTTCTGAGGCCATAGTAGTTTACCCAAACATGCAGAGTGGCTAATTCTGTAAATAAATTAAGATAAAACTCTTAAGATACCAAAAGAGTCACACAAAACATTTACATCTAATACGGAGGGTTGTTCGCGATCTATGGTAACAATATCAGACGAGCACATTAGCTCCGCGCTGAAACATGTGGAACCGAATGAAAGTTCAGCAGTATGAGTGTATCACTGTGTTTGCTCAGTTGTGTGCTCTTGTTCTTGCACAATGGCGTCAAAAATAGAACCATTCTGATAAGGGTACATTATTGCCGTTTCCGATGCAAAATACTTGTATTTCTAAGTTTATTAAGCAATGCAAGAGGCATGGTTTTACCATATCCAAGAAAGTGATCTCGGTGCACTCATAAAAAAGGTAAGGCCACATCAGGAATTTATTCCAAAGGATAAGAAACAGGGAAATCCACGACCGGCCACCAGTCGCAAAAAGGAGATAGTTTGGGAGGTTAAGGCACTTGTCTCTGGACCAAATCCTGCAAATCGGAGGGTCGTTGCACTATAATTAGGGATCTCTGTTACTACTGTGAACACCATAATCAACCAGGATTTGAATCTAGAAAAGTGCTATAAGAGCCGGGGATATAAGCTGTTGCCTAAACACATTGCAGAGCGTCCCACTAACAACAGAAAGCTGTATGAACGATACCTAGCTGGTGAAAAGTGGACGTTTGTATTTTTAGATGAGGCATATGTTTAAGTCACTACAGCAAAACCTGGGCTTTATATTACCAATTAAGGGGAGAAAAAAATTTGAAAGTTGGAATAAGGAAACTAGGGAAAACTTCCCCAATGGTTTCATGGTAATAGCAAGGTACAGTTACAATGGCAAATTAACCATTCGTCGTGTACATAAAAATGTGAAAATAAACTCCGCATATTATCAGACTAACGTCCTGATACCAATTTTCAATACAGAAATCCCTGCTCTCTATGGTGCAGATGCAAATAAAGTCTGGTTGCATCAGGATAAGGCATCAAGCCACACGTTTGCTTCAACCTACAATTTTTGGAGAACTTAGAGAGAGAAATGGGAGTACATTCCGTACCTTTCAGCGACATCCGTGTTAAGTCATCTTATGCATTAGTGATGGAGGTTTGTGCATTTCGAAAGGGGATATATTATACATATATTGTGCATATGAAAGGGGAACCATACATATAAGAATTGTACAGTAATAATTTAATTCACTAACATGTTAAAATATTCAACATCTAACATTTGTACAGAGCTGATTGTAAGAACGGGCGAGCTAGCAAAATTCCAGGAAAACATAATCATTAGTAGAGAGTACCTTTCACCAAGCCAACAGGCCGGGAGCCGGTAACGGTACGGAGAAATAGAAAGAGGCAGATAGAGAAAAGAAAGAGACAGAGATATGGAACTAGCTTCACAACGCTCCAAGATGACGCTTAAGCGCACGGATCTGAAGCCACACATTCTCATACATGTTAAGGTAACGCGGTCTGAGGGCCAATAGGAAACGTCGTTACATTTTAAAAGCAGAGGTGAGCGTCACTAGGCTCCCGTATATAAGGGCAGGCAAGGCCTCAGAGCCCACTCTCTCTCTCTCTCTCTCTCTCTCTCTAACTGATCTCAAGAATTCACGTCGACGCGAGGTGTTACAGATGCACGTGGGTACACAAGGGTGGGAGTGCATGTGCAGATAGCTAGGCTCCTGACTAATTTAAAGTGGTGGGATTATAATAATAGGAAACGGTTGCCGCCCATAACTATTTCAATTGTGAATAAACTTCATTTATTAAGGGAAAATTGCAGTGTATTTCTTAAACTTGCCTCACCCACTATAACCTGAGAATTAATAATTAGATACAGTTAGGAATGGAATACGCAACAACCGACGAGCATCAATAGCCGAGGAAGAACACGGCAGAAGACCACATCAACCCAAGGATCGACGATTCCCCGCTACAAATGTCGCCCAACGACGATTTCCCGCTACAATTTGGATTACTGAAAACAATCCTTGTAAGTAGACGGCCGCGAATTTGGATGGTCTGTGGAAAGCTACCAGGAGGAATGAAATAAACTGGACATCCCTGTATTTCGTAGCAGTTTGCTCCAGTGGAAGCTGTGCTGCAGATTTTATAACTCAAGCTAAAAGCTGCCAGATAGAACATCTCTGCTGGTGGAGGCGTGGTTTTTCATAAAGTAAGGGGGTCATAAGTTTGTTACCATAGATTGTGAACAACCCTCTGTACGTGTAATTCCATCAAAAAATTGTAGAACTTGTTACTTCTAATGCTTTTTATGGCCAAACTTCGTATTTCTAAGCTCGTCATCTAGTGTTTGGTTTGTTCCTTGAACCGAAACTTAATTCAGGCATTAAGGTGATAAGCTACCAAAAGAGGGATTACGATAACAGAGAAATCACCTGTAACCTCCATTTGAGGGAAGTTCAGCGGTTCCGTTTCTTTGTTTTAGAGTAATAAACAGGGAAGCTTGCGTTAGGATGTTTAGCAGTAAACAACATCTAAAGTCGACATTTAACAGTCGATGTTTCATCGTCGACAATGAAACTGTTTAAACACAAATTCCAATCACTACCCTTCCTGGGTTGCATTTTTAAAAGAGTAATTGGAAATGTTCACAATTACGGAAGGTAACAGCAACAGATAATAGTGCAGTCCACACGAACTAATGAAAGGAAATGAAGCGCTTCGTATGAATGGAAGACTACATGCAGGGATAACAATGCGCTACTTCACAATACGATCCTTGTCAATAAAAATGATTGGATTATGCGTAATCCGCGTCTCTTAAACCTACTAAAATTATTCCGCAATTATTTCCAGTTCTCCTGCTATTATGCGGTGATTACAGCAAACCGCTGTTGAAAACTTCGGTGATTTTTATCACGTACCGTTCTTTCTCGAACCTCATTACTTTTATAGGTTTTACTCTACACATCATAATCCTTGACTGTTAAATAACCGAGCATTTATTCAATTGAACAGCTTACCAAACGTTAAGCGACAACTTCTGTAAACGTATAACTTCAAAAATCTGATCCGCTTAAGTTACATCAATTCCCCCTATCCGGCACAATGCCATTTACTGTAACCGTGAAAGGTTGTTTTAATTTGTAACTTGTGTTCTCGAAATTACCTTCCCTCTTGATGTTTAGTAACTAATTTTTCCATCTAGAAATAAAATAAGAATGAAGCTAGAAATGGCAAATTGTAGGTCTATGTATTTATAGGAAATTCATCCACAAACACTATGATTTATGTACACTATTTAAACACAGTCAACCACAACTGGGTCATTAATATTTATTTATATATATAGTAGTTAAATTATATTCAAACCCACTCGCAGTCTCTCTCTACTGCGCGAGACAGCCGGCATTCGCCGGGGAAATTACGCCGGCAGAAGGGGATTAAAATCCTTACCTTATAATAGATGCTGGAAATGTTGACCTGCTCTCAAATAGGCAGCATATCTCGTGTAAATATTCTCGCTCACTCTCCGAAGCTCAGCAGCAGGAATCCTTGTGATTTCTTGCACAATGTTTTCTCTCTTATTGCATTATTCTGCAACAGCACATACGGCTGCCGAATTATGTATATATATATTATAGGATGCCCTATGAACACAGTCATGTTACAGGAACTTTCGGAAATAGGAAGAAGGATAAAATAAATCTCGCTTCCTTTTCTTATTGTTACATACAAGTTATAACTCTGCAAACGTCTCCTCTTTTGCCCATATTATTACTTCAATTCTGCTTCATGTTACTATTTCCACAACGAACGTTTCACATAGTAACATGGGTCATATGGTATAAACACCAAGTACTTTCTCAAAATTCATACTAATGAGCACGAACGCACTCTGTAATTAATTCTCAATTCACTGGGGACATATTGTGACTATGCCCAGTTTTCTCTGCCGTTCTCGATCATTTCGCTAATGTGATCTAGTTCAGCTTTTCACTGACACTTCTCTTAGTTTTCACGATTACTTCAATTTCCTCCTGATGTAATGGCGTAACGAAATACGTACGACGTAGCCTCTTCTTCCGAACGGTTCACCCGCTGGAGAGTCGAACACAAGGGATCTCCAATCTCTCTTGCAGTAGCAGTATGCACTGCACATCACAACAGCACTTTTCATCGCACCAGAAACGCACTCGCTCACTGACTGACCAACTCACTGACTCGATTACAGGAGGGAGAACGCTCGCGGATATAACCGTTGAAAACTTCCAAGTTCCAGAACGTTCGAGAACCGGACAACTTCTAGAAGATTCTGATTATCTGACTATAGCGCTTCCGGTGTTTACACTGGCGAGAGCGCTATTTATCTTTGTTTATCTCCGTCTGCCCTGCCATGACCTACCAATTACTTTGGGCCATAGCCGTTGCATCACAATATTTTTACTTTGTCCAGTTTTCTCTGTCATTTGTGAAGCATCTCCCCTCATTTCCTTATTCCTTTGTGTGTGATGTAGGGACACCATTTATTTTATTAAATAAACCACAGGTAATGTGAATGATGTGAAATTTGTGTAATCTATTATAAAAAAACCACATCTACATCGAAATGTGAACTTCATGGTCCTGGTCCTCACGCAGTATCTGTAGCTACGCTTCCCCCATGTGCATGTTGGGGTGATTAAAATTTAATACTTTGCCTAAAACGTTTTGGCTTTCACTCCAGTATGTAACAATATCATAACTGCTGAGGTGTTGGTGAAGTTCAAATCTGACTATTTCTAGAATCCCAGGATACGAAACAATTTTCTTACAAAGTTACAAGTATCTGCATTATGAATTTAAGCTTTTACATGTTAAGGTTAATTAATAAAGCTGACTTTCAGTGCTAAGTTATGCTTCTGTGAAGCAATGGAGGATTTTAAACTTCTTCAATGGCTGTTTGTATATTTTCCCACGTGTGCTATATAGCTCATAAATTCCGCCATCTCTTCAGATTTACTTTTGAGTAAAAAGAAATCAACACATACTCACAAGTGAGTATACTTCTACGTTCTGCATAAGAAGAGAATGAAACTTTTAAAACTGAGAATATACTAGATTTTATTCATATTAAATATGAGTACGTACACTTGTAAAATGGATACCTGTGTATGTTCTGCCCTGCTGAGATATTCTCAAAATGAAGTAGCTACTAGAAGGGTTTTGTTTTCTGGGAGCGCTGTAATCGTACACAACCACCACCACTAGCTTTCTGTCTGTATCATAGTGTCATTGCTTTCAGAATGAATCCGTATGATGCAAAGGCAGCATGCCCATACCCAGAAAAAAATTTCAGGGACGGTTTTCTATAACTAGATCTAAACTTAACACTACCCCACACAGTTACCATGTACGTAGTTGTAGTATATAGACGTTGTCGCAGTTCTCTGGCTCGTGTTATCTTATTTGTTCAGCGCCTCTTGTTTTATTATTTTAAATTTAGGTTCTTTGTCCTCCGGCTAGCTATTACAACTCAGTCGAGCAAGTATCTCTAAGCAGGGCGTGTAAACGGAAATGAGTTGTTGCTAAAAGATAACACTGATGAAATAACTTGTTTCTACACTTTTATTGCCGTCATACTTAATTAATAATTCACATATTTAATCTTTATACATGTCTGACTGAAACTGTGATATTTCTGAATGTAACTACAGTTGTTTTAGTTGCCGCGTACTTCACATTTTTTGTAACTAACACTGCGACGTGCACCTCGTGAGAGATTCTTCCGAACTGCGCGATTTTTGCTTATGGCTCGAGAATATATACTCCTTCACCCCGAATTGCCTAAATATTATAATAGAGCTGCTATTGGTTACCAAATCGCGCCCACTTTAGCGTCTGTTTTGGTTAGCCAATCACTACTACTAACATATATGCTCTAGGGAAGATATTCCCTCCATTTCCAAAAAAAAGCACGCTACCCTGACGTCATTTGTTTGTCTCTTCTTAGTGATAAACAACTCACCCCCTCGGTTTATTGTTACCCACTTCTATTGTCAGTTTCAGTTAGGCCATGTAAACTTATTTCCCAACAATGCTTATGGCTAACAAACATCTAAAATCCTGTACGTACAATAATATTAATTTACACTACAATCACTCTGGCATTCACAGCATGTTATGATATAATATATTGCCTGAACGTTACATGGATAAGAAAATTGCTTGGAGACATTATAAACTCACCAGAATGAAGATATTCTACTTTACAGCACAAAACACGGAGACTGCTTCGAAAATCGGGATGTATGGTCACCTTACCTATGTAAGGCGACGATATTATGTTTGCATTTTTCCTGTAAATGTGCTACTAACAGTAGACCTACTATTATCTAATGACATTTTCTCATATTGATTTGATATGAATTTAAATAAATAAAAAAAACTGTCAGATGTTTCGGGGGGGTTGAACCCTAAAAAACCCACCTCTAAATACGGCCCTGAAAGGCAGGCAATCAGTTGTAATTTGGCCATCTGATCAGACGTAAACATCTTTCAAAGATGAAATAAACGTTTGAAATTAAATGTGTCGCATTTTTTGCGGATTTTTTTTCCACTTCAATAGCGGAGAGCGTATATGAGCTACAGTTTAAAGTGATTTTCTTAGATGTCGTTAAATTTAAATTGTTCCAAACGATTCGGTTCTCGTTCAGTTTACTTATAATTTTCGAGGGAAACTTAGAAATAAACGAGAAAGAAAGGAGCATTATTGTAATTCTAACTATCCTAGCATTCGACAAATAATTGAAATTCAGTTTGAGAAAGTTTAGAAAAGTCTTGAAGTGTAATACTTTTATTTTATAACGGAATTAAATTTTGTATGTTGCAAGACATTCTAAATAACACGACCAATTATTGAATTCCAAATACTATACAGTTTTGTAACATGTTTTCTCTAGCAGGTATATTTTAGACAGAGAAGGTATTGCGCTATATTCAAAAGTTGGATACCGAGATTTCACTGGAGGCATCCTCAATCCAAAAAGAATCTGTTTTTAGAAAACAACCCGTGTGTGTATGTTTGTGTGTGTCTGTAAACAGTGTAACTGAAAGAAGAAATGTCTGAAATGCCAAATTGGTATTTGGGTTCAATATCTACCAAAGATACAACACGAACATTTTCAAGAAAATCCTCTCACCTCAAGCTACCCCTTACATGGAAGACTTTTTTATACTTTGGATTTTCACAAGTGCCGTGGCCGAGGCGGCCCGGGTTCAATCCCCGGGACCCGCATGTGGGATTGTGGTGGACAAAGCGGCGTCTGGGCGGGTTTTCTCCGGGTTCTACGGTTTCCCCCGCTATTCATTCCACCAACTGCTCCATCATCACCTTTCCTTTCATGCATTTTAACATCATTTCGTTTCATCTACTTCCTTTCTCCCATACCAGGCATCGGGCTGATCACCCATCCTGGATGTTCTGTCTGATCCATGAGTGTCTGCTCCTCGACGGGTCTCTGACCCCAGGCACCCGCCTGTAAGTCCTGGGGGGTGTAAGTCCTACATAAGGGGAGGTTAAACAGAGAAAGAAAAAGAAGAAGAAGGATTTTCACAAAAACTACCCTTAATTATTCTGATTAAAGTACCATATGCTTAAGATATTTGCATGACATAAAATTGATATATTGGATTTTCTGGGGATAGCCTGTGAAGTCCTCTTCATTCGGGAGAAATTGTATATAATGTGTTAACTGGTAAACCATAAGAGATAGGCGAAACCTTAATCCACGAAAGCTGTAGAACTCTTTGAACACGATATATTTCAAGTAAACTTTTTGGGGGCATCAGTCATTTGCTAGATATTCGTATATATTGGTTTGAATTTTGATTACTTTGCCTTTTTTTAAAGTACTGCAGTATTCAGTTACTCGCGAGCTCATGGAAAGGGTATGGCATTTCAAGGCCAGCACATAAGGACCCGGTTTTTAAACATCTGAGTATCGATTCAGTTTTCTCTATCCAGGAAATGTGTAATGAATCTATTTCTGCAAAGATTTATCTGGATTAATATGAAGTATATAGAAAAATAAGCTCTCGTTAGAATAGCTTTTAGAAGCCATGCAAAAAAAAAAAAAAAAAAACGTTCTTAAGTGAAACGGATTTTGTTAACAGTTTTTTAATGCAAAACTGCAATTAGTTTTTCATCACTTGTTTGAGTCTATCTTTATTTATATGTATAAACATTTGCTTACTTTCTAGGCAATTTATTAAGGTAGACTCAGTCTCAATGTCTACCATTACGCTACGCCACTCCAATTATCATTTCATTTCATGCATTATCAGTGTTTAAGACCTGTGATGCCGTATGTAGTAATAATGGGCGTTAAAACTGCTTAAAAAGTAGCTTCCTGGATAGTTGAAAACACTGCTTATAGTTGTTGCAAATTTAGATAGGATTCAAAGGATATGCTGCTTGAAAGAAGTGATAAAAGTTGACCTTCTTTCCTGATACAGATTTATTTTTCCTGCAGATTTCATCCTATGCAACAAAGAGCCGTCTGCTTCTGGCAGAGAAACGGCATAAAACGTGGATTTTTGATAGTTTGCGTTTATAGCTTCCTACAAAGAAGTGGAATATCGTTTATACCTATTCTAAATTTTGCGAGAAGTATAGCTAAGTACAGGGATAGCCAAAAGACTACGAACCGGCTGACCGGTGTTATTCCTGTCCGCGTCCTTGGCGCTCGTTGCCGTCTGCCGCTATCATAGAAAGGCGCGAATGAAACCATACAACATTTTTAGAACTACTTTTAAAGGATTTAGTGGAGATTTGTGGCCCCCACGGTCCCCCGACCTTAACCCCTGCGATTTCTATCTCTGGGGTAACTTAAAGCAGAGTGTACAAGACAAACCCACACACCCTGGAAGAATTAAAACAAAATATCCGCCAGGAAATTGCCAGCATTTCTCAACGTGAACTACAGCGAGTGATGGATAATTTCCTAAAGAGGTGCCAAAAATGTATGAACAACGACGGTGGCCAGTTTCAGCATCTCTTTTCATAAAGTTGGTAAGTAAAACCTTTAAAAGTTGTTTTAAAAATGTATCTATGAAAGCGGTAGACGGCAACGAGCGCCGAGGACGCGGACAGGAAAAACACCGCGCAGCCGGTTCGTAGTTTTTTGTCTCTCTCTGTAGTATCTAGTGCTATTTGTGTGTTCTGTAGTCCACTCTAAATGCGGCGTGGAGCTTGTCAGAAGTTTAAAAATGATATGGTAAAGCGGTATGCCGTTTTGTCTTTGAGGTGCGTAATACAAGCACGGGGATCCTCGCTGTGATGAACATCACAGGCAGTATTTACTACGGATGAAACTTGCCCACGGTCGGGCGTTTTTAGAGGCAATTTTACATTTCTGGAGGAGGTTGGAGCAAGAAGCGCGATCTAATCACGATAGCGGGAGAGGATTGGGGTGGTGTGTTAATAGCGTAACGTGGGTGGAGGAACGGTAGGCAGGTACACGATAACCATCTCTATTATTGATATCTGTACAGTGCTGTAGCCAGCCGTCAAGCGCCGGGTGATTAATGGCGAGTTGATGATATAACGCGGACCTCCAAACACGACACGCCGTGACGCTCGCATTTGTAATTGCTACTGCATACACGGCTGTACACTCTGCCAGGATACAGTCTTCCCACAGACTTGTCCCAGGTTTGTCCCAATTGTAGTAATTAATGTTCATAATACGCGGCAACGGTCGACAGTGAGAAGGAAATCTTCACGCTTCTAACCAGGGTAGAATTAGTTTCATGCTAGTTGCCTCTATTGTAAACATTCTCGCCGGCTTTCTTCCCTATTGCTGCCCACACTTCATTTAGAAGAGCAAGGTTACAAACCCGAGTTTTAAATCTGAAGCACGCACTAAACTAAACGTTTAAGTAAAGTGGAATTAATTGTTCTTTCACACAAGAATCAGACGACTGAAAAATTCAATGCCATAGCCAGAATTTGAACCACGGTTTTCCAGTCTCCATCCGGTTGCTCTAACCACTGAGCTACCATGGCAACTTGCCGGTACGACATTAAATTCCCCAGCTGATTCGCATTTTTCCCGGTAAACTACAAGGAGATCTCAAATTGTATTGCCCAAATGGCGACTTACAATGCTGTAAGTACGTTAACTCCCGGGCTTCATAGTTTTCAACCGCCATTAGGTCAATTAATGGACTTAATTTTCTTCCACACAAGACGTGAAGATATAATTTAGCTCCACGTTTGGGAACAACTTGAAGTAATATAGTTTTCATTTGTTTGCACCACGTATGTGAGCCAACTTGAAGTTGTATTGTCTTGGGAGTTTATTTATTTAATTAGCTCCATGTATGAACGTTAATTTGAAGAAGATGGTTTGTTACGTAATATGCTGCTACATATGTAAAAGCTGACTTGGAGATGTATTTTGTTGTTACTCTCCAAGTTTTAAAAAATAAAATCTGCTTCTATAGATAGTATTTATGTTTATATTTGCCTCGGCTGCGTCAGTTTTACTTTAGAGACACGTTTCTCTTAATCAGGGCGTGGTGAGACAAGAATATTGACAAACAGATTTTAAGTTTAATTCACTTCTTTTTATTAATCTTTGGCACAAATTAAATAGCACTACACTGGTATTAAGAGCTGTGAGATTCTTTGCACTTTATTATCGCGTATACTTAATTTACGATTCACACGAATACGTAATAGTTCTTTAGAGAACACATCTTCCACCAAGGTCACTACCAAGGTCTACAGGCAACATATCATTTTTCAACCGTCAAAATCCCCAAGCTTCTGTATTTGAAGTCTCTGATTGGCTAATTCTAGTCCAATAGAATACCCGCATTTTATTAAAGCTTTTTCTAGCTGTTGATTGGCTATTTTTAAACTGTCACAGAATTTAAATTATCGTTGCTCTAATCATGACTAGTAACATTTAAACACTCAAACTCATTATTGTCTCAAGGTTACCTCATTATTAGCAACTTTAAACTTATTATTCTCATAGTTCTTGCATTATTAAATTACACAATGCATTCACATAGCATTTTTAAACATGTTTACAATAATATAAGCATTTACAATGACTGTTACATACATTTTTACAAATTATTACATACATATTGCTTCAAGGCGGGCTGTTATTGAATTTACATATTATACAATACAATTGAAATTATTCAAGTGTTAAAAATACTGCCTCAGCCGTGTGTTGGACAAGGTGGGAAAGGTAGAATCAAAGCTCAATGCCATAGCAGGGATTTGAATCACGGATCTCCCGGTCTCTTACAACATTGTAAGTCGCCATTGGGGTATGTCATCTCAACACAATTTGAGATCTTGTGGTTTACCGGGAAAAATGCGTATCAGTTGGAGAATTTAGTGCCGGCCGGCATGTTGCAATGGTAGCTCGGTGGTTAGAGCAACCGGACGGAGACCGAGACATCGGTGGTTGAAATCCCGGCTATCATTGAAGTTTTCAGACGTCTGATTTAAGTGAAGTTTTTCCTTTTTATTATTATATATAATAGAAAAGAAAACCATGAGAAACCCATAGGCACCCAGTATTAAAGTATTTGCAATGGCAGGTCGCCATTGAAATTGTTATCTCTAGTGAGACGCCTTGGTCTATGTGGGAAACAACTTGAGTCAATTGGGGAATTCAATGTCCTACCGGCAAGTTGTCACAGTAGCTCAATGGTTAGAGCAACTGCATGGAGAGCGGGAGAACCGTGTTCAAATCTCGGTTGTGGCATTGTACTTCTAAGTTGACTCTATATTTAAAAAAAAATTAAGTGAAGACTAAATGGCGAAAATTGCCTAAAAATCTGAGAAATTATAAACTAGAATTAACTCTAATGTAACATATATTTTAATCTCGTAAGTACCAAACTTATATTTTTAATATAGTTTTAAAAATGATACTGTATCTACCGTGTTGCACTTTGAATTCTGCACCACTTCACAGAAAAAAAGAAGAAAAATCTGATGTTACACTCACATGACTTTCTCTACTCTTGTACAAACTGTTTCTACAAACGCTTATTATCTTATTGCTAATTTTCTTCTTTATGCGATAGTCGCTATGTGGAGAATGAAAGTACAAGTATTGAAAAATTCAAGCAAAATAACAAAGAATATCTCGGAAATGATTCAGTCCACAAAAATGTATGTGGCCTAAATTGTGTGTTTAAGTAGCTCTACATTTTCTGTGTAGAAAAATTTTGTCTATCTCTTACGGTTTACCAGTATGCAAAAACCATTCAGAAAGAAGAGGACTTTTTGGGGCATTCCCAGAAAATTAAATATATACACTTCATTTGTCATGAAAATATCTTAAATATATTATATTTTAATCAAATTCGTTTTAACCATTTTTGAGAAAATCGAAATTTTCGTAAAATGTTCCATGTAGGTAAGAGATAGTCTGGAGTGTGGCATCTTTGAACGATACTGAACCAAAATACCAAGTTTGGTATTTATCCAACTTTTCATTTTTGAGTTATGCTGTTCATACACACACAGACCTTTTTCTAAAAGTGTTTTTTATTCAGGGGGCCTCAAAACATGTTTTAAGGTGAAATCTCGGTATCGGATTTTTGAGTAGAATGCAACACTTTACCTACTTACTATACGTAGTAGAAAAAGTAAAAACATAACTCTTACATACTTTGGAATAGCCTGCCAAACTCTACCCTATATTTTAAGGGAGGTTTCGCTCTAAACATTTGTAATACTGTTAAATATAACAGCTTCTGTACGTGTGGCTTCTCTCTTTGTAAACATATCCGACTATGTTTTCTCCATTTTTGCTTTGAACAGCTTTTTCTGTGTATGATATTTTCTGATATAAATGATTCGTTTCATAAGGAACCATTGAAAATAATTAAATTAAATTTTAGGATGATAAAGGCCCATAAATTCTGTTGTGGACTTACTTTTGTGCCTATAACTTGGTTATTTTTTAAATAAAAAAATTCGGATAAATTATAATCCAAAATAATCCTATAATGAAGAAATTCATTCTTGCTTTCTTAATAAATAAACTTGTCAAACACAAGTGCATCAGTGAATCGAGAAGACATGCATGTACGAGGTCGAATTGATAAGTCCATGTCTTTGGCGAGAGATAGCGTTCTAATTACATGTTTCTTGTTTGCACCCAAGTCTTACACATATTCTGGGTATAATCGCAGAAATATGTCATTTGTTTCTTAAAACATTGTTGAGAGCGTCTAAAATAAGCAGATGTGTGTTACTTCGTAGAAAATGAAGAAAAGTGAATTTCGTGTTCTCAAAAGGCACTACTGTTTGCGTGGTAAGACGGCAAATGAAACGGAAGAAAAGCTGAACAAGTATTATGGGGACTCTGCTCTATCACATGGCATGGTTCACAGAATTTCGATGTAGCCGTTCGAGCGCAAGAGATGCCGTGCGCACAGGACGGCCGGTTGAGGTCATAACAGAAGAAATGGTGAACAAAGTTCACGATATTGTGTTTGAAGAACGCCGAGTGAAAATCCATGAGATAGCCAAGACCGTAAACATCTCGAGTGAAGGGTGTATAACATTCTGCACGAAGTTTGGGGTATCAGAATGCTGACAGCAAGATGAGTGCCGCGACTGCTCACAGTTGATAACAAGCGGAATCGTGTGACCATTTCACAGGGATGTTTGAACATGTTCCAGCGCAACTCAAATGAGTTTTTGCGGCGTTACATCACGGGTGATGAAACTTGGATCCATTACTATCAATCCCAAACCAAACAACAATGAAAGCAGTGGATTTTCTTTGGCGAACCTGCTCCAAACAAAGCGAAAACTTTTCCGTCGGCAGGAAAAGTCATGGCAGCCGTCTTTTGGTGTTCAAAAGGTGTGATAAACATCCACTGCCTGGAAAAGGGTAAAACGATCACAGGTTCATATTATGCCGCAATGCTGGATTAGCTTCACAAGGAATTGTTAAAGAAACGACCCCATTTTGTGAAGAAAAAGGCTCTCTTTCACCAGGATAATGCAGCAGCACACCAGTCAGCGAATGCCATCGCAAAATTTGTGGAATTGGGCTACGAACTGCTACCTCAACCACCATAGTCTTCAGATTTGGCTCCGAATGACTTCTTTCTCTTCGCAAACCTGAGAAACTGGCTCGCTGGGAAGAAATTCACGTCCAGTGAACACATCATGGCAGAAACAACCTCATATTTTACAGACCTCGAAAAATCATATTTTTGGAAGGGTTAAAAAAATTGGAGAAACGTTGGACAACGTGTATTGTATTGAAAGGAGACTAGGTTGAGAAATAAAATTGATTTTTCGGAAAAAATTGTTATTTTTTTAAATGTCACTGACTTATCAATCCGCCTTCGTACATCCTATAAACATTTCAGTCTAATATCTTAGAGTAGAGTAGAGTAGATTAGATGACACGGGTTTTGTTGGAGTTAGCCTAAGGCTTATTGTGCAACCCCATTGGAAGGGGTGCAACCCCATTGTTTCCCAAAATCTGCTCCCTAAATAAGCTTCAGTATCTTGGTTCCAATGTCAGCATCCTTTCCTAAATCTTCTCTGGTAATGGAAAGAGTAAGTCTTGCCAGGAATAGGTAGACAAAGAGAATGTGGGAGGCAGTTTCCTTATCCTCTTTGCACATTCTACAGATGGGTTCATCCCTGTAGAGTCTTACATTACATATATGTTTGCTGAAGTGACCATGTAATCTCAGGAGAGATATGTTGCATGGAAATAACACCAGTTTCCTGGCTCGTCGTTGTCCAGGATAGGTTTACCACCTGAGTCGGTGTGCTTTCCTAATTCATGCTTTTACCGAGTTTTGGCAGTACTAGTCGGCCACTATATGATTGCGCTCGGAGGAGGACGCAATATGTTTTGTTAATAATCAAGGCTAGTGATTAGAGGGGAGTGAGGAACATAGTGATGTTGGATACGTGAAAACAGTACTACTCTGTATTCACTCTTAGGTTGATCCGCGTCAAAACAAACCCCAGGTGACCAGTGCACCACTATAATGTATCCTTCCGCCATTCGCACTAGAAATACTTCAGACCTTGTGGCGAGAACAAGCGGCACGTAGTGCAAAAAGGAACAGAGTCCTTATTTCGACCACTGAAACGGTGACTAGCATATTCTGTTAAGGGTTAAAGGTGATCAGATTGATAGTTGCAAAGAAATAAACGTTTGCACACATAATAATAGTTAATTCTGAAATAAATGTGAGAAAAATAAAGTAACAGGTATGCGATAACCTAATTTATTTGCTCTCTGGAAGCGATACTTTATTAACTGTTGGCGGCTCATTTTAAAAAAGAAATTGTGCACTGTTACGTGAATTGCATTCTTCTTAAAATCACTACATTGTTGCATCGCGTATTTCATATGCTTTCTTTTTTTCCGGGTGTAACCACTTTTCTCTTTCAGATTTTTCTGCACAAGCACTGTTTATACTTGTACTCGAAACACCGGTGAACTCAGAAGTTAATTTCACCATTTCTTTCGCGGAAAGTGTTGGATATTTCTCACCTAACTTATAATAAAGATTCAACACTATTGTTTTTTTCACCACTTTACGTAATTCGACGAAAACACAAGAGCAAATTCATCGTCCGCCATGATACTAAACACAACTGCTGGTTTCTGGCTGTAAACAATATTCTGCGCCTACCCGGATGTCAGGTGACTCATACGAATTGCGTCATGGGACTTGTAGCTCTGTTTTACGGTATCAATCAGCGTTAAATAAAACCTTAGGTATTTGTATAGAATATTATAGTATTTAAGGATAAATTCATTCTAAAATTCAGAGATTAGCATGGGACTACATTCCTGGGCGCATTGCTACCGTGTTGCAACACGGTGCACTAACCAAGTGGGTTTGATTTGCCGCGGATCAACCTAAGAGTGAATATATAGTACATTTACAGGCCTCAACCTCACTAGTAACTGCAACTCGAAACTGCGGACGTTTTGTTTATCTGACTGACATTCCGATGCCCCGCCCATTTGTTTTGTAACTGTTTAGTCCCTCTTCCCAACACACTAACTCATATCGCGGCCGACTAGTTCATGCACATATTCCAAGCACGGCTTCAGAGCCAACGTAATGTATATCAATGCCCATTTTAGCCAGCTGATCCGCTTTTTCATTTGCATTGATGCCCCGACACGCACCACATTTGAAGCCTGTTGCGAGAAGATAGGGCAATCAGGACATTTATGCATTCCAAACCAGCTTTGTTTTTACCTGGTCTGAAGAGAGTGCTTTTAAAGCAGTTTGATTGTCTGTGAGGACTATAATAACTAGTTTCTTGGGTAATGGGTCATGAGTTAGCAGATTTAACATTGGTGGGACATGCATGTGATCTCTTAAAAGCAAAAACAAGTGAAAATGTCTTCGATCACTAAACGCTTAATTCTGTCTTATTCGGTATTCACAACACATAATACACAGGCGCTATAATCTTTTATTATTATTATTAGTATTATTATTATTATTGTTATTATTATTGTTGTGAGGCATTCGGAACAATTCTGATAAACTTCACCTCTTTTCCCAAACACTTCGTCTTCAAAGACAACAAAAAGCAGTCAACTCACGTCAGTGCCTTTGAAGTAGATTGTTTTATTTATTAGCCCCACGTTTTGAGCGTCAATTTGAAGGAGTTGTATTATATTTCAACTGTTGGGGAACCGAACTTGTAGTAGTTGCAACAGCACGTACAGTAAACACTTTCCGGTAACCTAAGCCCCGAATGTACTTTCAGGTGGCCTTTGCCCCAAGTTTAAAAAAAATAACTTTGTAATTAAACTGTTGCTTTAAATATTTAATATTTATGTTTGCCTCGGGTGCGTCAGTATTATTATTAGACACGCGTTTCTCTTAGCAGGGTTTTGGTACGACTAAGAATGTAGGCTTACACAGATTTTAAGTTTTAATTCACTCCTTTTTATTAATCCTTGACACAAATTAAATAGCACTTCACTGATATCGAAAGCTGTGAGATTCTTTTATATAATGCTTGCACTTTTTAACACGTATACTATTTTCGTCTCACACGAATAATAATTAATTTCTCGAGGACACATCTCGCGTCTGCTTATGAGCACTGTCTAGAAGCAACACGTCAGGTTATGAGCACTGTTTAGAAGCAACACGTCAGGTTATGAGCAGTGTTTGGAGGCAAATGAATTGATTTCAACCGTCTAAACTTGTAAATTTCTGTATTTAAAGTCTCTGATTGGCTAATCGTACTTCAATAGAATACCTTCATTTAACTAAAGCTTTTTCTGGTTGTTGATTGGCTATTTTTAAACTGTCTCAAAATTACATTATTGCTGCTCTAATAATGACTAGTAGTATTTAAACTTCCTTACTCGTTATTGCCTCAAAGTTACCTCATTGTTACCTCATTGTTAGCAACTTTAAACCTATTATTCTCACAGTTCCTACATTATTAAATTACCTAATGTGTTCACATAACATTATTACACATGGATGCAATAATATATACATTTGCAATGACTGTTACATACATTTTACAAATTATTATATACACATATTGCTTCAAGGTGGGCTGTTATTGAATTTATATATTCTATAATTTAATTGAAATTATTCAAGTGTTAAAAATACTGCCTCATCTTATATCAGACTGCTGGCGTAATCGTCGTTGCACTGGTAGATTTTTAAACTTGAATGACGATTTAAAGTAGCTACGAGAGCAGTACCAGAAGAACCTGACCTGACGTATAGATAGCGGTTGTTGTTTCAAACAAATGACTATGGAAGAAAGTACCACCCTTATAAAGCTTAAGTTTGAAGTTTGACAATGCTACGTTGTTTAGTAATTGTTTGGCAGCCATTATTAGTGAACTCTCTCAGCGAATTTGTAAACAAGGATAAAACTGGCCATCGTTATGTAATACAATACTTTCATTTGAAAGGTCTTAGTCCATCTAATATTAAGAGCTAGATTCTACTCTGGGGAGTCTGCTCCTTATTTACAACAGTAAAATATTGGGTGGCAGAGTTTAAGCGAGGCCGTACGAACTGCCAAGACGAACATCGCAGTGGTCGACCAAATGAGGTGGCCACGCCAGAAATTGTGAAGAAAATCCACAAAATGGTATTGGATGACCGTCGACTGAAACTGCGCGAGCTAGCAGACATCGTAGGTATTTCAAAAAGTGCTATACATCGCACACTGACTGAAAATGTATACATGATAAAGCTGTGCGCAAGATGGGTGCCGCGTTTACTCACAATGGAACAAAAACGGCATCGTGATGATGTTTCAGTCGAGTGTTTGGCGATGTTTCCCTGCAATAAAGCAGAGTTTTTGCGTCGATTCATAACCATGGATGAAACATGGGTCCATCACTTCACACCTGAGACGAAGGAACAGTCAAAAAAGTGGATTAAAAGGGGAGAATCAGCTTCAAAGTAGACGAAGACAGTTCCATCTGCAGGTAAGGTTGTCGTCGGCTTTTTGGGAAATTTCTGAGCCTTTGTACATCCATTTCAAAAATAGCGGAGAGAGGAAATAAATTGCGAGGGCTGTCCCAGAAGTACCCGACCTAAAAAAGAAAACACAAAAATTTTGGGAAAAAAATCTTCATTTCTCTACTTAGTCTCCTTTCAGCTCGATACGCTTTTCCCAGCGATGTTCAACAGCTTTGATGCCCTGATTATAGTGAGAAACGTCGAGTTCTGCAAAATAACCATGAACTGCTGACTCCACCTCTTCATTGTTGGCAAATGTTTTACCGCCAATCCATTTCTTCAACTTTGGAAACAGAAAATAATCAGAGGGGGTTAAGTCTGGCGAATAGGGTGCATCAGGAAACAATTCGAACTTTAACTCATTGATTTTGGCCATGGCGATAATGGATGTGTGAACTGGGGCATTGTCTTGCTGAACAGAACTTTCTTTTTCGCTAAATGCGGCCGTTTTTGCTTGATTTAATCGTTCAAACGCTGCAATAGGTTTCCAGAATACTCGCCATTGATTGCTTTTCCTTTTTGAAGATAATCAATGAATATTATTCCACGCGCATCCCAAAAACCTGACGACAACCTTGCCTGAAGATGGAACTGTCTTCGCCTACTTTGGAGCCGATTATCCCCTTTCAATCCACTGTTTTGACTGTTCTTTCGTCTCAGGTGTGAAGTGATGGACCCATGTTTCATCCATGGTTGTGAATCGACGGAAAAACTCGGCTTTATTGCAGCGAAACATCGCCAAACACTCGACTGAAACATTCTCAGGATGCTGTTTTTGTTCCATTGTGAGTAAATGGGGCACCCATCTTGCGCGCGGCTTTATCATGTTTAAATTTTTGGTTAGTGTGCCTTGCAAAGCACTTTTTGAATTTTTTTTTATAAAATAGGGAAGCTTACTTATTGGACGACTCTTTATATACACTTTACGGGTATACTACATAAAGGAATATAATCTGAATACATGTGATTTTCATGCACAACTTTGGATATGTCATCTGCAAACACAAACATTCTCGGTCTTTGAAAAATTGCACACAGCTATATCGTTTATCTCCTTTTAAAAATAATGGTACATTTAAAGCAACGTTATAATATTTTTATATTGGCTTGTAGTAAGCATATATTTTTAAAATAACAAAACCCTTTCAAATATTAACTAAAAATTAGTATATTTATATTTCATGAATATTTATATTGTATTTATTTTGCTCTATTGTTAAACGTAGTTCTGGATACTGTATCTCATAAAGGTCTTGTGTAGATTTTTGTCCATAGTTTTCTTCCGCCTTATGGAACCATATTTTTAATTTTACTATCGTTTAAGCTTGTACAAGTTTTCTGTGATCCTGGGTAAAATGGCTAAAGCTTTCATGTGTATCTTTTCGGCTTTTGTGTATATCACTACATATATACCTACCTACTGAACGTCATTAAAAGTAATATTTCAGGAAGATTATGATGCACTTTGTGAAACAAGTAAACAACAAGAACAGTAATAATGATCAGGACGATAATAAAACTAATAAATATAAGAATAATACCTTTCTAATTATTTTATATGGTATCTTATATACTTCCAGAATGTTTTCTCTTACTTACTGAAGTTATAATTTTTCGTTTAAGTCTGTACAGCTTTCTCGTGATTGTGGTTTAATGTTACAGGGACAATATCACGCTCCTGATATGCAATGTCGCACAAAACTTTTGCTTACACCGTCGCCAATCTATTTCACATAATTTAAGTTTTATAAATACATGAAATAAACATATGCAGTTCCACAGTCACCAATAATGGCGTCCTTTTAACCACATGAATAATACTAAAATGTAATATTTTAAAAGTGTAACATTATATTGTGGCGTATTAATAATTTGGGGAATTACATTATTTTTCTACATTTTCATTGCCAAATACATTGCTGTTTACGCCACTTTTGGCTGGTAGCTTTTCTAGCCACGAGTAGTGGGGGATAGCGTAAATCTCAGTAGGAGACCGTGAGAAACGGACCGCGTGTGTAAGCCGGGCTTTGGATCGGTAGACGTCTCCTACCACCTTCCATTTTTAATAATATAGGAACCCCAACCGTTTGGGAAATAAATATAGGAATGTGTGAGTAGATTTGTGTTAAGGATTTTGTACAGTAAAAACCCACGCCTTCCTCTTAACCTCCACACCATGTTTCGGTCCTCCGCAGCCAAGTGAGTATACGTTCCTTCAATGTACGTGGTGGGTACTCAAAATTAATTTAATTTTCATGTGAACTTTTAGGCCTCTACCCAGCATGTATCAATATGTCGTTCTCAGCTTACGAATAACACAGCTAAATGTTCAACGGTGCTTTGTGGCAAACGATTACATAACTATTCATCCAGGTCTTTATGACCCCTACCTTTCCCCCCTTGTAAAAGCTACTTAAGGGGACATTGGTACCAAAATGGCCAAAAATGTTATTTTTTCAGAAAAAAACTGTTTTTGAAAGAAACAGTATCTTTACATGTCTAGAATGTCACTAACTATTAGTTTTAAATCGGTCTGGGAACTGGTGTAACCCAAATAGATAAAAGCGATATTTGCTTAGGTTAGAGTTACAGTATATGCACCGAGCGGGGTGGCGCCGCGGTAACGGTGAGGTTTGCATTCGGGAGGTCCCGGGTTCGATCCTGGCGAACGCCCACTCTAGCCCATGGGGTTTTCGTGGCTTCCTCGGATCATCAGGCGAATGCTGGAGTGGCTCATCTTCTACGACTCTCCTGCCCCCCCCCCCATTTCCTGCACCCATCATCTTCGTTGTCTTTTTCAGGGTTATAGGACCAGGCGATGGGTTCGGCGGGTTGCGGCTGGACGGTGGCTGTGCGCCTTTGTGGAAGTTTTAAACTGGAGTCGGCAAGGGACTGCTCGGCTCTGGTTGCTTTCGGGCGGGAGTTTCTTCGAGGGATCCCCAGAGGCTCGAGGCCCATATGGTGGGCCTGGGCGGCGTTAGAGCCGTTCAATCTGGAAATATTGGGGACCCCGTCTATGTTTGCGCCCATCGTCATCCGGATCTGGTCGGCCCTCGTGTCTTTCCCCTCATCCCTTCCACCCGAGGTTGATGGTAGAAGCACAAGGGGTAGGCCCTGGTTTCCTGGGCCCCCTCCACTCGTCCTTACCTTTACCTTTTACAGTTTATGCCTAAAAGGCTCCGTCGTTTCACAAAGAACCGCGGCAGAACGTGTACTTTTCGCATTTTTTCAGCATATGCCAACTTTTCATGACTTGCCTGGAATCTTCGCGATATGACAGGTTTCAGCGAAAGCCTGCGACAGCTCTTCCGGTGGCCTAAATGTTTTCGTGAAACTCTATTTCTGGAGAAATGCTGGACGACATACATCCTTAAACTTTTAGCAAAGAGAGAAAATTAATGACTTCCCTCTTTAAAAGATAATCCCTAGAAGTATATTTAACCGCTAGTCTTTCGTTGCAATGCTCACAAAATGGTTTTTCCTTTTTGGTAAATATATAACCTATGTTAGTTTTGTGGCCAATTGCTAACCT
This sequence comes from Deroplatys truncata, assembly GCA_030765065.1. Lineage (NCBI taxonomy): Eukaryota > Metazoa > Arthropoda > Insecta > Mantodea > Mantidae > Deroplatys > Deroplatys truncata. Next base: position 671,715,873 of record CM060990.1, read on the forward strand.
GGAGAACAACGTCCTGGTGATGCCGTTTCGGATTTATAGATACATAGACAATTTGTTGAGTTTTACTTACGTAATTTGCTGTTCAAGTTGTTTTCAAACCAGTTGCATCAGTTCTTCCTTGATTTTCAAAGCAGCATATTGGTGTGGAATAGGGATAGGGAGATAGATTGATGATAGTTTTACTTACTTCCTGCACCCTCATTAGCTTTTACGTTTCTCCCTAATCCGTGATAGGAAGGTATATATGTATTCTGGCGTGCATAAAATATGGTCCATAATGGAAATGAGCTATTGATATTGGTGGTGAAAACATCTAACTCCAGCCCCTACCAACGTGGCCACCTCTTTTTCGAGCATACTTCTAGCCACTGGATTGGCAGGGTACTTTACCTCCCCCAAAGTATGACCGAACTGCCGAAGGGTAACATTATTATATTTTCCTGCTATGCTACCGTTCTCTTAATGCCGCTTTTCTTATTGCCATTTAGTAGCAGCAATAACCTAACCTTCGTCTCCATGTCGCTGATGAAAGCTCTCATGTATGTAAATGTCTCATTTTAACCTCGCATGCAAATAATTCTTCACCCCTTGTTCTAGAAGGCCGAATTATATGGTAATTGGTTTAGCGTTTCCTTGTGTACCAATCGTAGCGAAAACCTTCTATAGAGGTGGTAACTTAACCACCCCTTCATTTCGCTTAGATTATAAACATCGTGCATTGGTTAGTTTGCACGCTCCTGTATTGTTTTTCAGGCCAGTCACATAGAGAACTAATACTGGCTGGGTGGATTCAAAAGTTGCTTACCTGAAGGCGATTTTATACACGGCAGCATACATTAGAGTTCTGTGTTTACCTTCAAGTGTAATTTGGTTGTATACATTTTAACTCACTTTTTGTTTCTTTGGTCAGTGAATTATTTGACCGATTCGGATGGTTCAGGCGTTAACGTCTGTGGCCCGCATTAGGGAGGTTCCGGGTTCAAGCACACAGGGCCCACCAATCTTACCGAAAGTTTTTGGCGGTTTTTCCTCGGTCCCTAGGCGAATGATGGATTGGATAATTTGATCCGCGAATTTTTCCTTCATCCCACTACATTTCATTTCCTTCCTCTCCTTCCTCTTCGTCTTCCGCGGTGTAGTAGTTACCATGCTAGCCTCTAGTTCCCGAGGTCACGGGTTTAAACCCGGCGTAGGCGATGAATTTTTTCGGGCGTAAAAATCCTTAGTATGGCTTCCTTCGGAAGGGAAGTTTAGCCGGTGGTCCCGTGTCAGAGATTTACGGCAGAAAAAGAACCTCAAACCTGATAAAGAGGCCTCTGAGCAAAATTACCGCACGTTAAGGACAGCTGCAGTTAAAGATTGTCCATAAATAAAACTTTATTTCATTTTTCCTTCTTCTTCACCGCCATACCAGACATTGGGCTGATCGCCCATCCTGGATATGCTACGATCCAGAGTTTGCCTCCTCCTCGACATGCTATAGACCCAAGGCATTGGCTTGTAAGTCCTTGGGGGTGTAATCCTACACAGAGGAGGTTAATCCGTTAAAGAAGTAGTGAGTTATTCAAAGAGATTTTAGCCTTGAGTCCTCAGCGAGGTACAACATTATTCAGCAATATATCTAAAGCAACACAAACGCTTTATTCTCTTAAGAATTTCTGCCTGTTTTCCTCCATTCTGAAAGCCAAACTCCCTCAACCACATCTCGGATGTAAGAGCTCATTATCCCTAAAGCCATTTCCACCCTACTTAGTATTAACCATTTTTAACGCTGGTTTCTCTCGCGTCCCCAGCATAACTAAGGACCCTTGAAAAGATTTCACAAGCGCTTCCGCCTCCCCTTCGTCACCATCTTTTGGTAGTCGTTATTGCAATAATAATTATAAGAACGCGGATTTGGTGTGGGTAAGAGAGAGGGTGGAGAAAAAAATTCCTCATAATAAATTTTGCGGTGAGCTTTTTAACTCCTCCACCTTCTTTTCTCCCTGAGCGAGCTCAAGGAAGGGAGAAGGAAACAAGGTTGTAAGCGAAGACGACGAAGAAGAGGCTTTCTTTTCACTTAATTTAATCCAATTTGCTTCCTTCTGCCTGTGGAAGACTTACTGGCACTAGACCGCAGAATGTTAAGTGCTTTCCTTTCTCCACCTCACCCCTATTCCTGGCCACCCTCTTCCTCAATCGTCGCTCCTTCGTGAAACAGAAATGGGAAAGGAAAAACATGTCCTGAAGGAGACGAAACGGAAAGAAGGAATCGGGATTATAAGGTAAGAAGGAGGTCCGGAAGGAAAAGGGTGGTGGCGATGGTTAAAGTGAAGTATAGATAATCCACCTACAGCTTCTTTCTCGACTTCTCTCCCTAAAACCTGCGGTTTAAACGTTTTTCTTTACACAAGATCCAAAAAAAGGGGATTAAAGTATGACCTATGTCTCACTGAAAGGGAATTTAGATAAGACAGAAATCCTCAGATATTCCTGAAATAAGGAAGATATCTGTTGACGTTTGTAGAGATTTAAAGCTGTTTTAGTTTCCTTGTGGCCAATAAAGGCTGAAGCTACCCAAGACTGAGCTGTTATCGTGCACATTTGTGGCCAAAAATGAAATTGAGTTTTATTTATGGACGCTCTAAAACTGCTGTAGTTCTTAGCGTCCCATTCTGTATTGGGAGTGAAAGACCGGATATTTTGCTCAGAGGCCTCTTTATCAGTCTTGAGGTTCTTTTACGTGCCGTAAATCTACGACATGGAACCACCGGCTTTACTTCCCTTCCGAAGGAAGCCATGCTAAGGACTTTAACTCCCGAAAAAATCCATCGCCCTACGCCGGGTTTGAAATCGCAACCTTCATCAGAAACAGTATGAAATTCTTACAAAATATAGCGCCCAAAATAACTGTCATTAAATGTATCACAGACACCGACGATTGTAGCCGGGGTCGTTAAGCCACGAACTCGTGAACAGAAGCTCTGCAGCTGAAATCCCGCAGGACTCCTCCCTCACTGAGTTCTTTCTAGGTTAACCTTAGTCCTCATAACTGGCAAGTGCCGAGGGGTACCCTAAAAATCAGATCTGAAACGTTTCCTCCTCGAATTTTCCTTATCAGTTACTTCATTTCGTGTCTCACCGCCTGAAATTGTGTTTTATTTATGGACACTTTTTAACTACTGTGGTCCTTAGCGTCCCTTTCCATATTGAGCGTGAAAGAACTGTAATTTTACTTGGAGACCTCTTTATCAGGCTTGAGGTCCTTTTACGTGCCGTAAATCGACCACACGGGACCACCGGCTTTACTTCCCCGTGTTGCCGCTTGAAGTAAGAGTAGGTGTTAAATACTAAAGAGACACAGATGCTGCCTGATGAGGCTATGTCAGACAACATCATCTATAATCTTGATACTACATTGCAACGTACTTTCCTGATATTAAGAGTTGCAACATTTAAGCTAATACATAGCATAAAGAGTGACTTGTTAGCATCATTAGATATGCAATAACTTTAGATAAAGTAACGGCAAGAAATGATCCGAACTGTCCTTCATTGGGTGAACCGAATTACTAATTGGATCGTGAATTCTATAGTCGCTGAAAGAAGGGAACTTTATTTGCCCATAACCCTCTTTCACATTTTCCTTCACATAGAATTTTGATGCTTTTTAGGAACATTCCTTTTTTTAACTGCTTTTAAAGTATGAACCATTCATCATTCCTTCTTATGGATTACATTCTTCGTATATATAATTAGCTATGTGGAAAAATTGAGACACATTTACCGTTTATTTAGTGAAAAAGCTAGCTTTAACCACCTACATCTCTTTGCACTGTTTCGCCTGAAAACGCAAAGAAATTTATTTTCAGATTAACAGAATGAGCAGCTCCGCTCGTGTCACTGTGTCAAATGAGGAGATTCTTCTCTCACTCTTACTGTTTCTCCATTTCCCACATTTCTTTTATCTCCTTTGTGTTCCATCACACAATCTCTCCCTTGCAATCCTCCTGAGTAATTTACATGTATTTTGATGTTTGAAAACTGAGGCAATATTTTATATCACAACAGTGTGAATGCCAGAGTGATTGTAGTGTAAATTAATATTATTGTATGTACGGGATTTTAGATGTTTGTTAGCCATAAGTATTGTTAGGAAATAAGTTTACACGGCCTCACTGAAACTGACAATAGAAGTGGGTAACAATAAACCGAGGGGGTGAGTTGTTTATCACTAAGAAGAGACAAACAAATGACGTCAGGGTAGCGTGCCTTTTTTTAGAAATGGAGGGAATATCTTCCCTAGAGTATATATGTTAGTAGCAGTGATTGGCTGATAAAACAGACGCTGCGATTTGGTAACCAATAGCAGCTCTATTATAATGTTTAGGCAATTCGGGGTGAAGGAGTATATATTCTCGAGCCATAAGCAAGTATCGCACAGTTGCGAAGAATCTTTCACGAGGTGCACGTCATACAGTTTGGCAGAATCTCTCACGAGGTGCACATCACTCATTCCTAAGGAATCTCTCACGAGGTGCACGTCGCAGTGTTAGTTACAAAATGTAAAGTACGCGCGGTAATTGGTACGCGGCAACTAAAACGACTGTAGTTACATTCGGAAACATCACAGTTACAGTCAGGCTGTATAAAGATTAAATATGTGAACTATTAATTGTGACGGCAATAAAAGTGTAGAAACAAATTATTTTATCAGTGTTAGCTTTTAGCAACAACTCCTTTCCGTTTACACCTCCTGCATAGAGACACTTGCTCGATTGAGTTGTAATAGCTAGCCGGAGGACAAAGAACCCAAATTTAAAATAATAAAACAAGGGGTGCTCAACAAATAAGATAACACTAGCCATTGAGAACTGCGACAATACCGAGAGTCTAGAGTGCATAAGCTTGTGTTTGTTTCTAACGCCTGCTTTGCGACCAGAAAATGATGTTGCGTAACGTTCGAAACTGAAGTGAATCATGAAAGGCTTACTTATGCGAATAGTACTAGAAAACTAGTTAAACTTTTTACACACGTATCCTATCGAAATTACGTAAATCATTTACACCATTCTTACAGACCTTTAGTATATGACACTTTTTTAAACGTCAGTAATAAACGAAATATTTAGTGATGGGGCGATACCATTATTTCTCGATATTCGATAAGGATACTGATTTTTAGGAGCACCGTGAGGCAGTATTTTTAACACTTCAATAATTTCAATTAAATTATATAATATGTAAATTCAATAACAGCCCGCCTTGAAGCAATATGTGTGTAATAATTTTTAAAATGAATGTAACAGTCATTGCATATGCTTATATTATTGTAAACATATTCAATAATATTATGTGAATGCATTACGTAATTTAATAATGTAAGAGCTGTGAGAATAATAAGTTTAAAGTTGATAACAATGAGGTAACAATGAGATAACCTTGAGGCAATAATGAGTTTGAGAGTTTGAATACTACTAGTCATGATTAGGGCAGCAATAATGTAAATTTTGTGAAGTATAAAATTAGCCAATCAACAGCCAGAAAAAGCTTTAGTAAAATGCAGGTATTCTAATGTACTAGGATTAGCCAATCAGAAACTTGAAATACAGAGGTTTACGGGTTTGGACGGTTGAAATATGTTCAGTTGCCTGCAGACGTTGGTAGTAACCGGATAGAAGATGCGTTTTCTAGAGAAATATTACGTATTCGTGTGAGACGTAAAATAAGTATACGCGATAAAAGAGTGCACGTATCAAATTAAAGAATCTCACAGCTCTTGATATCAGTGTAGTGCTATTTAATTTGTGTCAAGGATTAAATAAAAAGAAGTGAATTAAAACTTAAATTCTGTGTAAGCCTACATTCTTGTCGCACCACGCCCTGATTAAGAGAAACATGTCTCTAAAGTAATACTGACGCTGGCGAGGCAAACATAAACATAAATACTATCTATAGAAGCAGTTTAATAACAAAGTTAATATTTTTTTTAAACTTGGAGCGTAACAACAAAAATACATCTTCAAATCGGCTTTTCATACGTAGTTGCATATTATGTAACAAACAATCTACTTCAAATTGACGTCTATACGCGGAGTCAAAATCATCAACAACATAAACAACAATTTTCTCAACCGATACTCGATATTCACTTTATAAATAACTGTAAAGGCGATAGTTTGTTCACTGAATTATGTTCTTATTAGTAGTTTTCTATAAACGCATGCAACCAATTTTGTATTGTTTGCTAGTTCCTAAATTGTTATGTTAGACATTCCCCAATGCCAGCAAAGTTCTTTATTTTGTAACCTGCACTCACAATCTACCGAAATTTTTATCAACTCCTTCAACATTAAACTTAAATAGGTTTAGCAATTGATACTGTTGAGATGTAAACACAAAAACTACATCGTTAGGCCCTTATTAGACGCTGAAGACTCCATTTTACGCTGTTCTAGTGTAGACCAATAGTAGGCCAGTTACAGTTGTCATTTTGCCAAAACATTACACCACTCTTTCCTCGTATTTGTTTAGATTAAGGAACCTGTGGAAGACTAAACCGCTACTCACCCTTCAGATAAAGGACAGGAATGAGGTAGGCTATGTTTTATTTACGCCCAGAAGCCGGTTCAGATTGCGTGAACTACCTCGTCCTTTTTGCAATGTTGCTGAGTTCTACAGCCACATTACGTCTGCGAAAAGGTGTTCGGAATATCTTGTTACGTGATTAATTATTTCGAAACCCTGTGTGATGTCACATGGTTACTACCAAAACTATGTCAGAAATTGGTTACTCGACTCGGCTTACAAGTAACCTTTTATCTTCATACATGCTCTTTAAATTAAACTTTTAATTTGAAACAAGAACTACTTGTGTTTTTAAAAACTGCTGATAAAAGAACAAAAGGCCATTGTAGTTTTTTTGTTTGTAATACTTCATATATTGGAAGTGATGTAATTAAGTTCCCTTCCATCCGGTATACATAAACAAAAATTAAAAATGTTCCTAAGACTTCAAGGTAGACACTTATACAATTAATAGTAGTTATTTACACGTAATCTAAGATTAGTTGAAAAGAATTGGTTAGGTTTATTGCATGTATAGATATAGTTCTTAGTGGAACTGAGTAAGACAAAACAGTCCAAACAAGTATTATTTAATTAAATTAAATTTCAAAAATTTTAAATCTTATTGTTGTTTTAATTCCCTAAAAGCTGAATATGTGAAAAAGTGCTAGAATTGAAAAAGTTATTTAATTTAAAATTAATAAACTACTATACTTCTCACCAACAAATAGTACTTAGAGACATAACTTTACTTCATTTAATTTAAATATTTTTAAGATTGGTAGTATGGCATCAACTGTGCTCTTAAAGGACTGAAAGTGAAACCTGGCCCTAAAATTGGCAACCCTAACATCGCGTGTGTTTGGGGAGGCAGGGGGCTCCTGCTTTCATGAAAATAGTACGAAGTGCTTGCTTAGTACAATCCGGTTGCTAGCGGTCTTGCCATCTACGGACTGATCTTTGTCCTCCGATTCGTTTTAAGTTGTGAGTTACTGTTTTAATCTTATACTTCTCAAATAAATCAGGAAAGTTCATAATATCTGGAAATTTCAACTTGAGAATTATGTTTGGTTACTTCTCTTTTAACTGCATAATCTGTTAAGTGGATTGCAGAACACACTACGCATTTAATCAAGTTTTTTCTTGCAAATTTCATATTTTCCTAAATGTTTATAAAGAATGAAGAAGAATGGTTATTTTCTTGTATTGTTTGCCTCGGCTGCGTCAGTATTTGTTAGAGACATGGATGTATTGGCAGGGCGTGATGCGACAAAGAATTTAGGCTTAATTTTTACTTCACTCCTTTTATTAATACTTGATACGATTTAAATAACACTTCACTGATATAGATAGCTGTGAGATTCTTTAATTAATTAATTACACTTTTTAACACGTAAACTTATTTTTCGTCTCACACGAATACATATTAAATCTCTCGAGGACACACAACCAACGCATCCAGTTATGAGCACTGTCTGCAGGCAACTGAATTGATTTCAACTGTCTAAACTTGTAAATTTCTGTATTTCTAGTCTCTGACTGGCTAATCCTACTCCAATAGAATACCTGCATTTAACTAAAGCTTTTGCTAGTTGTTGATTGGCTATTTTTAAACTGTCACTAAAATTACATTATTGTTGCTCCAAGAATCACAAGTAGTACTGTTAAACTTTCTTACTCATTATTGACTCAAGGTTGCCTCATTGTTACCTCTTTGTTATCAACTTTTGACCTATTTCTCACAGCTCCTACATTGTTAAATTACATAATATATTCACATAACATTATTGAAGATGTTTACAATAATATAAGCATATGTAATGAATGTTACATACATTTTACAAATTATTACATACACATATTGCTTCAAGGCGGGCTGTTATTGAATTTACATATTATATAATTAGACTGAAATTATTTAAGTGTTAAAGATACTGCCTCAAGAAATATTTAAGCAAACTGAGTGATAATATTTTAAGTTGTGTGCAAGTTATAGAATTTTCTGAATGTTAAAATATTAGAATAGGTGCTTCAGGAATTTTTCTTAGCAGCGGCGAGTGTAATGTTGATGAAATTTTAAACATGTTTGTTATTGGCATGATGAAATTGAATGCCGAAAACTGCAAAGCTAAAATAATAAATTTATACTTCGTACTTATCGAAAAAATCTACTTATAGGTTCGTGTGAAGGTGAAGGGCAACAACTCTGAAATAACCATGAATAAATCATTGGGTACAACATTCATCATCAGCTAATTTTTTTCTTGGTCTGAGACAAAATAAAAAAACTGATGTCACATTCACACGACTTTCCACACTCACTTTCGTTTATTTTTATATAGCTGCTACAAAATATTGTACGAAAGGTTATTTAACTACATACTTCCTTTTAATCGAGACAAACCTTTGCAGAAATAGTTACCCATTGCGCATTTCGTTGTAGATACAAGGGGGTTACAGCGACCGGATCGATATTCCATATGCTTAAAAGAAGGTTGCTATATGCTGGCTTTGAAACTACATACTCTTTCAATGACATCGCACGAAACAACTGAATAGAGACAGCAAAAAATTAAGATATTGAAAAATGTAAACAAATAACAACGGATGTTTTGGAAAAAGCTGATGCCACAAGAAAGGTTATTTTAAATCTATTAGGGGAAAGGTCCCTATATTGAACCACTTGAGCCTAAATAGTAAATAATAATTATAATTTCAAATCAAAATTTTCAGAAACACCAGCGTTAAAGTGACAAATCCTTGCGCTATGAATATCCTCAACACAATCTAAAATTAATACAATTACCAATTAAATAACTTTAAAAAGTGAGATGGTGTAAATCGGTTCAAATTAGGAACGTGGTCCTTATATTGAACCACCCGTGTCTTAAAATGAACCACATACTTTTAAGTTTAAAAGTATTTTTATTAATACAAAATACACATATTTTATTGTACATCCAAAACAAATATGCTATCAGCAACAAAAGCAGAGTCCAAAATTGTAATAAGAATAGCAATTTCCTTGAACATTTTGAATTTTTATATAATGACAATCACTTGGTTTTTGGAATAGGTATTATTTGCAAATATAGTTTTTACTAATTTTTACTCTCATACAGAAGAGTCCAATTATACACAGTCTTCACAATAAAACACGTTCTTCTTAGCACTAACTTTTGCACGCTTTGGTGAAGCCATATCCTACAACTCATACACTGGATCATGTCGATCATTTCAGACAATTCACATATTCATGTCATCCACTGTTTTTAACATGATTTTTTAACTTAGCATATTATGTGGATATCTATTCACACGATATACTATTCGCAGTTGAGCAATCCTAGAACTTCAATAGGTTTCCTAAATTGGACCAGTTCAATATAGGGTTCAAACATAGTGGTTCAATTTACGAGCCACACCATTTTGGAAGCTTTAGCATCTGTGTGACTAGGAGAGACGCTGCTTGAAAAAACGTGTGCATGAGTATTGTTGCTAAATAAACACTTTATAACATGTAATATATATAGATCATCTCAAACTTATCTAATTGGTCCTATAAGCTTAGCTAGATGAGTCAAATATTACTTCTGAAGCACCAAAAACACACAACACTTCATACAACTGAAACCACAGCTCAGAATGCAAAGTCAACAGCTCCAAGCATTCATAGCTGTACACGCTACGCTTCTGCTAGGATTATGGTGACACCTATCGAACAGGTTGGAAAATATCGGGGCGGTTCAATTTGAGAGGCGGTTTAAATTAGGGACCTTTCCCCTATGTGTTTTATAGAGATCTACAGTTTTTAGTGCAGCATGTGTTTGTCTATCACTTATGGTTTATTAGCTATAGCTACAAAGTTGTTTTCGAATGAAGATGCTTCAAACATCATTCCAAGAAAATTCAAGATATACGTTTTATTTCTCTTGTAAATATCTTATGGTATTTTAATCAAAATCTTTAGAGCTACTTTTGAGAAAATAAAAGTATCGAAACTTTTTCCATGTAAAGGTTAGTTTAGAGTGGGGAGATTTCTCTGAAAATCTTTGTAACTTTATCTTTAGAAGATACTGAGGATAAATGCAAGTTTGGAAATTTCTTTATTAAATTAACAGAACATTCAGTAAATAAATGGGATGCAAGTAATATCTGGAACACTATAGGTAGCTAGAGCGTTACAGCGCTGCAGACGGTCAATTGTCCGACTTTTCGTTTTTGAGTTATGCTGTTCACACACATACGCAGATTTTTCCAAAAATGCTTTTTTGTTTAGTTCAGGATGCCACAAAACATGTATTTCCCGCGAAATCTCGGCATAGAATTTTTTAGTAGAATGCAACACCTCCTCTACCTATTATGCACGTGGTAGAGAAAGTAAAAAGCAAAAGGAAAACACCCATATGTGTTTTAGCCAAGAAAGTGGGTATAAATAAGGATCCTAGGTGCTCTAAATGTGTATGGCAGTTCTTTTATCCTGAAATGAAACAAAAATTCTTCTATGTTTCATAGATTAATTTAATTTAAGATTACTGTTATATTGTAAAACAAGACGTGACGCAGAGTGTGTTCACGAACAGTTTTTCTACTTCAGTTTCGTATTCAGTTCAGCGTATGTTGCTAATTAAAGCCAAGTGCATTAGAAAACACAAACCTGGTTTTCTGGGAACATTAATCTGGAAGTACATCTGCTGTATGTAATACATTTATCTCACGCGCTTTCTGTCCAAACAAACGAAATATGGCACTGTAGCGGAAGTGGGAACTGAAAGAAAATAATCCATACCCCTGATGCATTTTCTGATATTAGAACCTCTACCAAAATAGTACGGTAACGAAAATGTGTATGTATGTCTGTGGGGTAAGGGGTCCATGGGCCTTAGAGCTATTCTTACGAAGTAACTCATCGTATGATTTTCTGCTAGGGTCACATATGTTTTCATTTGAATGGACTGAATTAGGAAAACCCTTGCTTCGCGTCTTTGAAAGCCAAAACTATATTTTATATCAATGCATAATAAATGGGTCAAAAACTCCATTTTTCAGGGTGTTTAAATACAAATGGTCTTAGAAATATCCCTAATCACTATGGAATAAAATGGAAAAACTAAAAGTGCCAAATTATCACGCTTGATAATTCGAACATACAATTTCCAATATTGTAAATATTTTTATGAATAATAGGAAGTAAATGGATAATAAATTAACTTCGTAACAATAAAGTCTTTGCGATAGTATTTATGTATACCTGTTATTCTGAAGGATTTCATTTCCAAATGGTACCTCTTCCGAACATACATTGATTTCTGCTATTACAATGGGACCTCGTTTTTCCGAGTTAACTACTGTGGAAACATTATTTCATAACTGAAATAATATTTCACAACTTAAGATGATTTTATGGTGATATTTGTATATAAAAATTAATACATCTTTTTTTTACCAGATACTACCTTTGTCAAAACAACAAATCCTGTGAGTTTCAGATAAATTGCTTCTAAAAATGCTCCTTTAAAATGTATATTTTGAAATAAGTGTCTTTCTCTAGTAATCATTTTGTGAAATTTTGAAAATGTGAAATTTTATTACTTTACTTAAAATGTTAAAGAAAATGTGTATTCTTGAACTCCAGTATATTAGTTCCTAAACAACTACTGAGTAAGGTGGAATGAAATCAGGTCATGCTTGAGAAAATGAGCCATGGGACATAAATAAAAAGTCTTCATATCTATGGAGGACGGAGCAAAATTAATATTAGAGTTCATAAGATATGTACCACTGAGCATATGTACCAAATGTCATTACTGTATGCCAATAAACTTGAAATTGAAGTGATGTAAAGGATGTAAAGCACCAAAAATATTTACTGAGATATTACATAGGTGGTGTGGCAATTAAACAACACAGGTATTTAAAAAACTTGAATTATGGCACGATACCAGGTTTATCCTGAATGACGCGACTGGTGGCTTCCGCGTGTGTCACGTAGAAGTTATCGGTTTGCATGACCTCGTTGTGCGATAGCCTATCTCAGCGCCTATCGACGCTAGTAACAACTTTGAAATTCACTCTAACGCTCTTAGTCATAATGTACAGTGGGAATGATATGTGAAGTTCTGTGTTGATTGTGTGTATTTACCATGGTGTGTATGGTACTCTAAGAATAGCCTGTCTGGTCTTAGGTTTTGCTCGAAGTTGCATGAGGAGTGTAAACTAGAAGTTTTTCAAACATTCCCTGGTGTTAATTTTCGTAACAAATCCACAATTTAGAAACATTGAAACCTGCTGGGTCGACTTTGGATAAAAAGAAACCTAGTCGACTGATTCTATAAAGAAAAAAATTAAACGAGACGGAGGCTGTTGTAGAAAAATGTTAAAGATTATCGTTTCCTCGTATTACAACGTATTTTATAACAAAAACCGATTGCTTTGCTCTCTCCAGATCAAAATGTATGTGATTATTATTCATGGGTTATGTTTAAAAATGAGGTTTATGCAAGCCCCATAAAATTATTGAATTAGAAGATCATATACGCTGTGGGTTTTTCAATAATTCGGCTACAGAAATTCGTTGAGTATTCAATAATGTGCTCAACATCTCCCAGGCATATATAGATGCAGAGGAGTGTCATTTTGAACACCTTTTATAACGAAGACTAATTATAACGTATTCATATCATTAGCATTATCTAGGGGGAAAACTGCTGGAGGTTCGCGACTACTGCACGGACAGATTCGTATAGCAGTACCGTGGGAGTGGCGGTTTACCAGTTGCGTCATTCGTGAGAAACCGGTTATAATAAAAAGCGAATCAACAAGCTTTGCAGATGTATAACTTTGAGTATGAGGTGATATTTAGTGGTATATACAAATTATATGTTAAACTGCTAGTTTCACCACAACATTCCCTTAAATAATTAAATTCTTTAAATTATTTTAAGTAACCTGTAATGAAAAGTGATGTGCTAACATTTGTAGATTTAAAATGACGAAGTCTTCTTTGTATCAGGGATCAATGTCCCGAATAGCGTCTAGCAGATAGCGGTAATTAAGTTAGAAAGTGATAGATCTGAAAAATAAATAAAGCTGTAAGCGAGAGCGAAAGTACTGAAAAACAATAGGATACCGTTGTATTTGGCGTGGTCTCCTGTGTTTACAAGCTGCTTAACGGTGTAGGTTATTAAAACATATTTGTACTTAGCATGTTAAGGTTACCTAATTAAACGTGTATATTTGTGTGATAAACTAATATTGTGTGCTTACATATTTTGTTACGGGAAAGCGTATAAGCAGGTTAGGTCTATAGCACAAGTCAAATTAACATAAGATTTTGCTAGCTAGTTTAGATATAGTGTGTACATTTTATGAACAGAAATATTAGAAAACTGTCATCCCAAAAAGTAGGCCCCAGCAAGACTGTAGCTGAAATTAAAAATTCATATACACAATAAAATAAAAATCCGATGTTTTACATGCACATGACTTTCTCTACCCTCTATATTACTAGGTATACAAATTATTCTTACGAAAGCTTTTCTATCTACTTCATTTTAATGCAGACAAACTTTGCAGAAATAGTTAAATTACACGTTTTGTGATAGATACAAAGGGAATAGCGATTGTCAAATGTTTAAAGAACAGGGCTCTATATGCTATTGCTGTATGTAATCGCGAAAAACAACTGAATGTCAATAGGACTTTAAAAGAATGACAAAGTATTGAACAACGCGAACTATTAATAATGAATATCTCGGAAATGGCTTATGCTACGAAAAAGGTTATTTGAAAGAAATTGTGTGTTTTAAAGAGATCTACATTTTTTGGATAGTACGTTTTCGTCTATCACTCAACGTTTGCCAGTAATACGATATTATATAAAATTCTTCAGAATGAAGAGGACTTCACAGACAATTCCCAGAAAATTCAAGATATACGTTTTATTTGTCATGTAAATATCTTTAAAATATTATATTTTAAGCACTTTCCATGTTAAGGGTACTTGGGGTGGGAGTATTACCTTGAAAACCTTCGTGTTGCATACTTAGAAGGTAAACTTAAATACGAAGTTTGGTATTTATTCGACTTTTCTTTTTTGAGTTATGAAAGTAAACATTTAAGAAAATGCTAAAGTATCTTGAAAATGCAACCTGTGATGCTGCGGAAGAAGAATCTGGAACAGATATTATCGGTCAAACTTCCTCGTATTAAAATTCTGTATTTGCGAATCCAAGAGGATTGGAGTTCAGAAATAGGTTACGAAACAAGGCCATTGCAAATAGCTCACTTGAAAATAAGACCATTTTCGCGTTTCGGAAAAGACTGTTAGGAAAACTGTATTCCTAAATACGTATTTATAAGTTCGGCAGGACAACCAGCTGACGTCAACAACTAGGTAATTAATAAAAGAAACACCATACCATTAATTGAAGATATTCTACTTTAAAGAGCCACTTGAGAGTATTGAAGTGTCAACCGAGTGAGATGGCTCCGCGGTAGCGCGTGAGGCTCGCATACGGGAGGTCCCAGGTTGGATTCCTTGTGGCTGCCCGCTCTGACCATGGGCTTTTCATGGTTTTCCCTGGTTGAGATAGGCGAATGCCAGAGTGGTGTATCCTACCACGTATTTCCTCTCATTTCATTTCCCTTTCATGTTGATTTCGGAGCTGTGGTTCGGTCGGCGTCGGGCAGATGGCCCAGAGGCTAGCGATTTGGAACTACTTTTCGGTCCTGCTAGAGGGAAGCCTGTCAAGCCTTCACGAGGGACGTCTCTGAGCGACGTGGCCGGGTGGTCAATTCTGGAACTGTTAGGGAAATCTGCGCGTCTCTGTCGACTTGCGCCGGCACCGCTCTGCAGCCCACGTCTCCTGCGGTTTCTTCAACTCATCCATATAGGATGGAGGTGCTAGTTGCTCCCTCCTTTAACTAGTCCTACCCTATCCTATCCTAATGAATGTCATGTGTAACCTTATTTCTAGTTTTTACAGTAAAGTGTATTAATTTTATTTATTCATAACCTTTATTTCTAATGTATAAATACTCGTAGTACATAGGTTGTGATGTCTTACACTTCTATAATGCTTTTTCATATTTTTGCTTTATAAACGCAAGACGTTATAGCTATACATTCAACTTTATGTATTTATTTTAGATTACTGAATAACGCTGATTCCCTAAGAGAGGGTGTTCATTGCGAATTACGAGCAGGCATTCAATGTTTATGTTCCAAAGGAACGCTTTGTTTGGAGGATATATCAACAATAATTCCCCTGCTGAGGTCCCATTATTAAAACTACTACCACCTTAATTGCAATCAAGTCCTAAAAGAAGGCGAATATTAAAATGCAGTGTGGAAGGTAGTTCATCTAAATACAAAAATTACTCGATGAATAAAATTGAAAATCCTTAGTTTTTGTAGGCGCAAATGCTACCAGCATAAATAAATCTTTTATTAGGTTAGTTTTCGTCAAAGGTATGTTAAAAAAATATTTAATGTTTGAGTGCAAGAAAATGTCCTTTCGATCAACTCGTTTAATGTCCGTTGATATAACTTCTTTCAGGGAAGCAAAAACTGTTTTCTAGAAGAACAGATTGTCTATTGGCAGTCGTCATTGGATTTGTAGTTTGGGGGGGTTATACATTAGATCACACACACTTTCATACTTTCAGATTCTGGAGAGGATAGTGAATAATCTCGGCTAGAGAGAAATTCCCACCCCACAGCCGGAATCGAACCCTGGACCTCTCGCGTAGTAGCAGGTGCTCTACCGACTGAGCTACGGGGCCACCCTGCATCCTTTTGATGCACCATTAGTGATTAATTTGATTCACGGTTACGGGAATTAGTTCACACAACAGCATTAAAAGATTGAAAGAGAGAACCTGAATTTCATAAAAGTTTTAGAAGGGCTTTAGCGCGTGCAAGAAGATCCTGCTCTCCTTAAAACGTCTCGCTAGCAAAATAAGATCGCACATAATGAACCCTTTGTGTAAATCGTACGCTTCCAGGAGCGTAGTTTCTTTTTCTCTGTGGCAGGGGGGAACTGAGCCAAAGGGCGACTAATGATGTAAACCTCCACCACCTTCCACTTGTTGAATGCCACGTCACGACGGGGCCACCGTGGCAATCCACATCAAAACTGCAAGACTACTCTCCCTTCCCTTTCCAAGCTAAGTGACTGCTTTGAGACCAAAGATGTTTTTGCATCTCCTGCGAGTCCTTTCTACAAATCCATCGTTTGTTAAATAAGGAGATGGTTCTTTGCGTTACGCAGTGCGTTAATTACATCAAAAAGAATAATTTTACCTTCTTTGAGACCTAGGAATAACTCCTTAAGTCCTTCAGAACTTGTAATAGGATTTTCAGTATAATAAAATCATATTCTACCATCGCCATTAGACATTCAGTTTCCAAAACAAAACGAGGGGATAGTTACACCTAAGAGGAACATAATGCCAGTTCTAAAATTACTCTTCAAAGAGACTGGTCGAGGTGGCTCCGTGGTAACGTGCGAGGCTCGCATTCGGAAGGCCCTGTGTTCGATTCATTGCGTTTCTCGGGGTTTCCCTGATTGACAAAGCGAATGCTGAGCTATTTTCTCTTCTACCACGAATTTCCTTTCACGTATTTTCCTATCATTTAGCTTTCCCCTTCATGTTTCAGATAGGCTTAGGGGCTATGCAGTGTCGGTCGGTGTAGGACAGATGCCGCAGTTGTTGGAAAGCTCTTCTCGGTCCTGCCAGATTGCAGCCTTCAGCCTTCTCTGAGCCGCCTCAGGTGAGTCGAGTTCTCCGCGTTTCCGCCGAGGGAAGTCTTCTATGAGCAGCCCGCCTGTATGACCAGGATCATCAAGTTCAGAATCGTTAGGGACCTCTGTGCATCTCTATTGGCCAGCCTATCTGCGACCTAGCCTCCTGCTGTTTCTTCATCTCATCCGTTTCTCCTGGGAGTTTTAAGCATAGATACTATATATCCACGCTGGGTCGAGGTGCGAGTGTCCCCACTTTTCTCTGGTCATAGGTCACACTCTACAAAGAATCATTATTTTACTATTATTCATAATCTGAATAGTTCAGTGAAACTTTTATATCTTAAAATATTTGCTATATTTTCGAGAGACAAATAATTTATTACAGTGTAATTATTTCGGCCATTTTTGAAGATATTGAGCTGCACTTGTACTTTGTTACATTACCTCTACACACTCGTGAGCTATGGGGAACTGAAAGCTTGCTGTTGTGACAAAGAACAATAAACTTCAATGAGCATCTAGACAATATTACCTGAATTTTAGTTGGAGTGCACTTCTAGCTAGCTTAATTTAATACACACAGAATTATTAAATATTAAATTCCCTATTCACTAACCTTAAATTCTGGAAAATTGGAGCAGGCCAAAGGCGGAAATTAACTCCGAAGACAGTCCACCATCGAAGGAAATGGCTGAGGTGGTGGCGATTCCCATTGGTCCGGCCACTCTGACGTGTTTTTCGTGGTGTTCCCAGTCAATGGGAAAATGTTGGATTGCATACAATCACCACTTCTCCTGTCTTCATGTTCTATCGTTTCTTTTCATCTTGCAGGAAAGCAGGGTAAGGCGTGATGGATGCTGATGTGCGGCATATGCGGTGGAGTTTTGAGAGAACAGTTTCTTCTCTGGCATGGAACAATCTGTCCAATCCTGTCCGTTAGGATAGCAGAGAACATTGAAGAGGCGGCCGGGAATGCTTAAACTGGAGACGTTGGGGATCCCGCTGCGCTGCGCCTATGGCCACACTTGTATCTCATTCGTTCCTACCGGAGGTCAAGTAGGCGCAGTTGGCCTAGCCTTGGCCATGTGCTGAAATCATTCTTCTTTTCTTAATACCATACTCCAAATCAGCTCCTCGGGTTGGCCGCTTAGCAACTAGAGCATACGGCTAGCTTGACTTGTAGTTTTAGTATCATTTAATTTGAAAGTTATGTAGGGAATACAGCGTAAGCAAACGGTTCCGATGTTTCTCGAATTGGATGTTTTCCGGTTGTTGGCAGTTTTTTTTCTTTTGTCACAGAGTGTAGCTATATAAAGAGTGTTACAACCAACATATAATCCTAAAAACTAGAGATTATTTATAATTGCCTCAAAACATGTCTCCAAGATGTTCTTTTACATAACAGAAAATCCATTCTTCACTCTCCACAGCTAATCCAGCAGTTCTAATAGAACCTTATGACAACGTAAAGCTGGTACGGCAGAAATTGGTCTATTTTGGGGTCAAAAGGTCATATTACAAAACCTCCCTTTCTTCTATTTCTTATGAAAATGGTAACTGAGAGTGTACTCCAAATGGCGAAATGAAAGAATGGTCGTACAGGCAAATATTTAGAGCAGAAGTGAAAACCGTTATTCAAGAACTACTAATTTAGAAACCCCACCAAAAATGTTTGTTGTAACATTTACATATTAATCTAAATAGTGTAACGTGTATGTGTGTGTATTGTCACACCAGACACGTTATTGGCGACAGTATTTTTGGGGTAATTCTTTCGGCTTTGGGTTTGAAGTTCGTCTGGTGTGGCGACTCACCACCTTCTTGGCTGGCGATCCTAGCCAGAGGTGGAGAGAGTGGGGGAAGTGAGCCTTACTTCTTTATGTGTTGAGCGTCACTTTTGGTCGAGTGTTGAGTCTGAAAGGTCGTATGTGAAATCGTGAGAATGTAGCCTCGTGTGTGTAGCATCTCCCCTCAATGTGATTCATGTTAAAGTCTCTGTATTTTGTTATAACTATCCCACGCCTGCTCTGGAATGTGCTTTTTAAGATTCTGGTCTTCTTGCTGCCTCTGCAGCTATGCCTCCCAATGTGCATGCTGGGTTAACTAAAATTTAATATCTAGCTGCAAACCTTTTGGCCTCACCCCAGTATATAACAATAGGTAATAATATGAAACATTTGTAACAGATTTAAACAAAAATAGACTACTTTATGCACCGGTATTGTAAATTTCGCTCGTCAAGTTCTGGAATATTCCCAGACACATAAATTAGTGCTAGAAAATTATTTTAATACATTCATATGTGACTGAAGAGAACGATTAGGAACACTTAAAAGTTATTGTAAATACTTTTTTTAGGTAGTCACAAAAGGTCTAAACGAAGAAACAAAACTGTCTACGATGATTTCAGAATCTTGGAATGTACTGTCGAAATTCGTATTCTACTCTCACATATCAGTTATTTTTTTAGGAACTTGGGTGCTTATAATACACAATATGATAACTGTTTCACCATTCTATCAAAAACGTGGAGTGTGAATATGGAGTTGATAGGTTGTTTGTGTCTTTCGATGTTGCCTTCAAGGTTAACATGGCTTTCAAGTTAAGAACTATTATTTTGAAGAAATCTGCATCCTATACGTCATAAATAACACTCGCCTACAATGTTGCACAGGCTCACTCTTCACTTCCTGCTAGACGCTGAGCACTTGAATCCGGTATGCAAATCCACCCACTTCTTTAAACTTCCGCCGAACAAATCTGTCGCTCAAACTAAGTTTCAGTGATTTTCGTCGTTGGAGAAGCAGTCCCTGAATATCGTTTAAGGTGACAGTTCTTGGGCGACCTGTTGTCTTCTTTTGTTGATATAGGACTGATCCCGTAAAAGGAACTTTGGCATTGGTTTGTTATTTGGTGCCTCCTTATGAAGAAGTTATTGTTCTTGGAGTTTATTTTTTACTAATTTATTGTTACGTAAGTTATTAGCCTCACGCTTGGGAAGCCAACTTGAAGTAGCATTGTTCTTGGAGTTTATTTATTTATTTAAGCTCCACATATGGACGTCAATTTTGAAGAAGATTCTTTGTTACGTAATATGCTGCTAAGTATGTAAAGCTGACTTGAAGATGTATTTTTGTTGTTACGCTCCAAATTTTTAAAATATTATATTATTAACTTTGTTATTAAAGTGCTTCTATAGGTAGTATTTCTGTTTATGTTTGCCTCGGCTGCTTCAGTATTGTTTTAGAGATACGTTTCTCTTAATCAGGGCGTGGTGCGACAAGAATGTAGGCTTACACAGATTTTAAGTTTAAATTCACTTCTTTTTATTAATCCTTGACACAAATTAAATAGCACTACACTGATATTAAGAGCTGTGAGATTCTTTAATTTAATACTTGGACTTTGTTAACGCGTATACTTTTAGATTCACACGAATACGTAATATTTCTTTAGAGAACACATCTTCCATCCGGTTGCTATCAAGGTCTGCAGGCAACTGAACATATTTCAACCGTCCAAACCCGTAAAATTCTGTATTTCTAGTCTCTGATTGGCTACTCCTAGTCCAATAGAATACCTGCATTTTACTAAAACTTTTTTCTGACTGTTGATTGGCTAATTTTAAACTGTCACAAAATTTACATTATCGTTGCTCTAATCATGACTAGTAGCATTTAAACTCTCAAACTCATTATTGCCTCAAGGTTACCTCATTGTTAACAACTTTAAACTTATTATTCTCACAGCTCTTACATTATTAAAGTATGTAATGTATTCACATAACATTATTAAACATGTTTACAATAATATAAGCATATATAATGATTGTTACATACATTTTTTTTACAAATTATTAAATACATATTGCTTCAAGGCGGGCTGTTATTGAATTTACATATTATATAATTTAATTGAAATTATTCAAGTGTTAAAAACTCTGTCTCACTTATTAAATCTTTTCCTCACACTGTTCTTCAATATGAAGCAAATTCGATCCCTCCCGAGGTCCTTCTCCGTATGACTGGAAATGTTACCTGATAAACGCCTTCTCTTTTGTTGTGAGAAACACAAATCCAGAAAATAGCGCATAACTGAATTCACAATTGTCAATCTATTATATAAAATAAACAAATACTTAATTGCTACAGAAACCTGGACAACAAATGTTCAGTAATTTCGATGTGGTTTTCTTATCCTGTAATATACTGTCGTATAGATTTCAGCACATTCGTGTAAACTTTTAGGTCATTGTTATCTCTAGAATTAAGTATACAGCTGTCATTTTATATTCGTAAATATTCGTTGGTTAATATTTTCGATTCAGAATTAAACTTTCCATTCAGTGAACAGCTCTCTGGATTATTGACGCAGAAACTTTGTATTCTCCTCATGCCACGCAGTTGAAAAGCTGGAAAACTTTTGGGGAAACTTTCATATAACCATGTTCTATAAATAAGTGTACAAAGCCACGGGCAAGAGCCTAGTGGGAGCGTGGAGAGCGTAGTCACATTTAGAATAGAGATGACCAGGTTTCTTTTATTTGTCCATTTCAGTATGCCTAACTGGGACTGTCAGCTTAGGATATTTTTTGGAAGGAATATATTACGTATTTAGGGCAGTGGGGTTAAGTTATTAGGATCCATCCCTTCAAGAGAAGCCAAAGCTATATTTTCTAGGAAATTGCCTACACCTGTGAAATTTCAAGATACTGACAATGGATGCTGAACTTGGAAAAAAAATAATGAGGCTTTGCATTTAAGACATTGCAACCTCATTAGTGAATAAACACAATGCTATTAAATGTAAACCCTTAAGTTCTGAACCTAGGTTTTAGACATCCTTTCATTCAACACTTTGCAACATTGGAAACGTTTCTCACAATAGAGTTCTTCACTTATTTGTTTCAACATTTATTCATAGTTTCCTAGAACCCTATTAAGGAGAATTATCTATTAACATTTTTAAAAAAATCATTATATTTTATAGAAAAATCTTAATACTTGAAATATTAATATTTGGTGTCTATAACGTATACATTTTTTGCTACAGTGTTACAAAGATAATAAAAATATAAGTAGGTGCATATGATTTAAGACACATTATATATTTAAAAAGGAAATGTCAGTTTTTCGGAATTATATTGGAGAATTTTGATTAGTATAATAAATATAAACAATAAACATAAATTTTAAACCCAGTAAAAACTATGTTAGTGTGTTTAAACAATAATAACATTTTCTCTCACAGATATCTTCCTTTTGAGACCGCGGGGTAATCGATAGCCGGGTTCCGCTTCTGAAAACGAAGTGGTGATTTCAAAACCCTCTTTATTTCCATAAATTGGTTTTATTTAGATGTAATATAACTCAAGACTTCATTTTATCTATTGAAGAGAACCAACCTTGAATTTGACAGGGTCAACATTGCTGAAAGTCTCTCTATAGCCGATCAACACTGCACAGCTAAAGTAAAGAACCGAGAACATGATTGGTTCTGCTTCTCTGTATTCGGCGATATACTCGGTATCATGTGAAATGTTCGGAATTCGATTAAACAGTATTGTTCGGTCCTTCCTTTAGGCTAACTCCATCCAATCGTCTCTCTGCTGCCACAAGTTCTGTTTCATAGAGCCCTTCTTACTGCATTAACCACAGCGAAAGAAAACAAATTTGGCATTTTAGTGTCATACAAATATGTATTTGTTTGTAAATAAAAATTTGATGTGTTACATGCACATGACTTTATCTTCCCACTTTTCTACAAACTATACTTACAATAGCTTATTCTTCTACTTACTACGCTTGTTAATCAAGATGAACAGTTGCAGAAATGATATTACACATTTCGTTGTAACAAGATCCACATTTTCTACGTTCAGGTTTTTGTCTATCTCTTCAGCCGCTTGTACACGATCAAATTTTTGGCAAATTCAATACTTTACAAGACTTTTCAAGAGTTGTCACAACTTCACAACTTTTCTTGTCAAATTGCTTCTAATACCTTTAAAGTCTTTGCAAGTCTTGAAAGCAAATAAGGACATGCTCTAAACGGTCAAAATTTCACAATGATTTGATGGCTTTGGCCAATGAAATGCGAGTATTCACAGTGCGTCACGAAATCTGCAACATGGCTGAAAGCAAAAAGTAAACAAAAATGGCTACCTGGCCAAGGTATGTCGTATGCAAACTGATTAGGTTGTACATAAGCTGGTCATGCCAGTACATCGAGGGCTCCGTGGATTACCAGGAGCAGATGAAGGCGGTTATGAAGAAATAATTGCCAGGCAGTGTTCCGAACTAAGTATACATTAATGCAATGTTATATAGTGTGGTTAACCTATCAATTAGTGTTATTTTCATTGTATTCCACACTCGTAATGTGATTTCATTGGATATAATACGTAAAAGTGCTACATAATATTAGTAAAGAACAATATTTAATTGTGAATTGTTATACTTTGACGCAAATACTAAATTGCTTTGCAATTATCAATGTGTTCTGAAGGGTTTCAGTTTGGCCAAGAGGCAACTTGTAAATACATATTTTTGACATTGCCAGGTCTTGCCAAGTCTTTTCCAATCTTGTCACATATTGAAAAACATTTCACAATTTTTCTTGTAAACTCTTGAATTGAAAAGAAGTTTGATCGTGTACAAGGGGCTTTACGGTTTACTAGTTATACAAAATGATACTACATTCATCCTAAATGAAGAGAACTTCACAAGCTATTCACAGATAATTCAATATATGCAGTGTATTTATCAAGTAAACATATTAAACACCTGCTTAATTTAATACAAAATCGTTAGAGCCATTTTTGATAAAACCAAAAATAAAGAACAATTTTCCATGAAAAGGACAGTTTGGGGAGGGAGAATTTTCTTGAAAATATTTTGCGTCCTTGGTATAATTTGAACTTGTACACAAAGTTTAATCCGACCTTTCGTTTTGAGGTATGCTGTTCACATACACGCGTGCGCAAAACTTTTTAAAATATTTTGTATTCAGGTGGGCTCAAAACCTCTATTTCCGCTGAAATCTCGATATCGCATATTTGGCTTTAATGCAACAATTCCCCTATTTTCTGTAGACTGTAAACAATGTTTCCCTACAGACACACATTGGATGGTTCTTTGACAATAGCACATATAACTCAAAACCGCTGTTTAGTGCTGCTATCATTTTTCGGCTTCCATTTCGTGCAGTAATTTCGTAGAAAAATTCAGTTATTCTGTTCTGTCTTAAGTTTTCATAGTTTCATAGAAATAATCCTAATCCGACGTTCTTTTTAAGTATTGTAACGCAGTTTCTGTAGACTGAGCTTGCCGCGTGGATGGTGCTGCCCTTCAGCGCCGACCGACAGGTTGGTTGGAGAGATAAGGAGGGCGACGCTCTCTCCGACGTAAGTACAGGAACGTCTCCGAGACGCAACGAGATACTTCTGGATGTTTCTTTCCCCCGCACCATGCGAACACTCTCAAAATCCATACAACTATAATCGGAGAGTGTGCTCGTGAGTCAGTTTTTGTTCGTGGTTACTGGTTACTCATTGGTTCTACGCGTGAGGTTGTGACGAAAGTTGTGACGTACACCGAGTGCTGCTACTAAGAGCGATTATAGAGAAGTCCTGTGTTCAACACTCGGGCGAAGTGTAATGGAGGAAGAGGCTTCTTTGCATGTGTTTCATTACACCACTACGAGCAAATAAAGGGAAAGTAACAGTGAAAACTTAACATAGTTAAGGTATGCTGTTATTAGGCAACATTGTTATGACAAAGTTTCCCAGCCTCTACTTTGTGAAGTCCCAAGGACTTCATATGCACTTCCCAGGGGGTTCATAGCAGCTCCAAGAAAATGAAATAACCACAATGAAATTAAAGAGTAATAAACAAAACGTAGAATCAGGAAGTAAAATAACTATGAATTACATCAAGAAGTTTACAAAGATAAACTTCCTACCTTTAACATACGCTTAGGAATTGAACATTACCTCATCCCTGAGGCTTTATAGCAGAAGTAGCTCAAAAATTATTATCTTAGCGTGGGAAAGTCAGATGATGAGGCTGAACGAGGGCATGCATAGTAATAAACATTTCGAAGGACAATGAACGAACATGTGTTTCACTTGAAATGGATGCAACAATTAAATTGGACTGAGTTTATTATATGGATCTTATTGTTCCTCTCGCCAAACATGTAACATATATCTTTTGAAACAAATGGTTTCATTTATTGAGCAGTGGATGAAATTTTATACATGCCCACGTTTAGACGATACCATTATTATTATGATAGTTGAGATACAGAACATTTCAAAGCTTTTAAATCTTATGTTTTATTGCATGAACATTGCGCATATATTTCCATTTATCTTTACTTTACCCCTATTTTTCCTCTTCGGTAAGGCCTAAGGGGCCCCACCATAGTAACTGACTCCAAGGAGGTCTTCGTGAGTCAAAAGGCTGGGGATACCTGGCCTAGGGATGATCAATAGAAGCAAAGGGTCTAACTTTTTGCTTTACTTCACGTACTCACTGAGAAGTTAGGCTAATTTATAATCGGAATAAACATTTTTGAACAACTTTAAATATATTGCCGGGCCTCGTAGCCGTGGTCGCTGCAGCTTCGGCGTTTCGCCAAAGTAAGGGTCTTGGGTGCGAGTCCCGCTATGGTCATGGGTGTTTGTGTCTCTTGAGTGTTGTATATGTGTAACAGTAATTGCAGAAATAAGCGGTAAAGTAAACAGAAAAAACCACAGTAATAATAAACTGGGAAAACAAGGGAACTTTAAAAAGAAAATAAACATACACAGCGTGGATCATTTAAGTTGAGACTGTACAATATCTCCAAAACTAAGCGTTGTAGAAAGAAATGTTTTGCACAAAAGCTACTTGAAAGTAAATGACATTAGTCATGTTTTATTTGGAGGGCGTTGTGATGGTTATTATAGGGTCAATTTAATTTTTTTTAAATGGGAACCCACCTTTTTTATATTTTCTCACTCCTCATAAAAAAACTAAACATTTGTATAAAGCACTTTGCAATTCTTCTTACACCAATGTAAATAACAAGAAAATTTTGAATCGTCGTGCACGAAGAGCTCAATGAATGGTTGGACCATCCATGGATGGTCATTTGAGGGCCAATTTAAGTTTCCTAATTGAGAACCAACATTTGTTGTTTTGTTTCCTCATTCCTCATCACAAAATAAACAGTTTTTATAAACCATTTTCTAATGAGAGAACAACATACAAAATGTAGGTTTTAATTTTAAGAAATAA
Organism: Deroplatys truncata; assembly: GCA_030765065.1. NCBI lineage: Eukaryota > Metazoa > Arthropoda > Insecta > Mantodea > Mantidae > Deroplatys > Deroplatys truncata. The sequence goes on from CM060990.1 coordinate 671,742,454, forward strand.
AATTGACCTTAAAGTAACCCTCATAACGTCCTCCAAACAAAACACGATTAATAGCATTTACTTTCCCCCATAATATCAAGCAACTTTTATTCAAGACATTTCTTTCTACAACGCTTAGTTTTGGAGATATTGCACAGTCTCAGCTTAAATGGTCCACCCTGTATACGTTGTCATTTCACTTCTCGCTTTATTATGGGCAAGAATTTCCCTGCACTTAAGTGGACACCTATTTGAAATTTGAAATCTTTGGATCCTCAAACCACAGGAATGCTAATGTAATCTGGCTTGAGGAAACAGATATATTTTTGTGTATTTTCAAGGTATTAGCTTCAAACTGACATATTTATTGAAAATAATTACACAGCATAGTTAAAAATATTTTGAAGTAGATCTTTTAAAAAAAAACAATCGTGAAAACATGAGAGAACAAACCGCTTAAACATTGGGTGCTTTTGTGCTCAACATTTTTCTCCTTTCAATGTTGGTATTGGAAGCCATGCAAATGTTTGCTTAAAGCAAGTAGATGCGTATGTGTGTCTCGTGTAAAGCATTTGATGGCTTATACCTACAACACGTATTACCTTTCGTGTGGGTTGTGTGTTTTTCTCGAAAGTAAAATTTTCTTCCGCAAGTGTCCACGTTCACAGGAACAATTATGTTTAGAAGAATGAAGCTTGGAACATAAATTGTTTATATCATTTTGCAACTTTTAATGTTAGATTATTTTCATAAATTAATTAGAAGAGATGTTCCTTCTGACACTTTTGATAAATTTGTGTTACAAATTAATAAAAACGTTAACACAGTATTTCACAGCTGCAACTCAGCATAACAAAATAGTCCTGAGTCTTTAGCAATTTGAGCACAATGTGAACAACATCGTCTACAACAAATATTGGTATTTTTCCGCAAAACTCTGCAGATTTGGTCTAAAGGCGTCTTTCACAGAATTTTTGGTTAATTAAGATAAAATATGCACCTAAATTGCAAAAAACATTTGCTACTGGCTGAAGTAATTATTTATATCTTTATTTTTGTCTTAACAGGAAAATGCAAGCTCACTTTTCCGCAGCTGCGTCCGCAGAAAATCTTAAAGTTGCATGCATGGTCATAAATTATGTTAGATCATATCAAAACTTAAAGTCGACTAAATAGGTGTTGAGTTTATGTATGCATTTATCATGAAGTAAAAGCTTATAAAACTGCTGTATTTCAGCTAGGGATAGGACAATACCACTATTTCTGTGTACACGTTACTGAGCTCCCATAATCGAACCTCGATACTCTATGCGGATTTTTTTTTTTTTTTTTTTTTTTTTTTTTTTTTTTTTTTTTTAAGTTCCCTTGTTTTACCCAGTTAATCTTACTATGTTTTTTGCGTTTTCGTTACCGCTCATTACGCAATTATACAACATAGACACACACACACACACAAACAAACACCCATGCCCAGGCGGGACTCGAACCCGCGACCCTCAGCTTGCGGAGCGCCAGAGCTATACCCTTCTGCGACCACGGCTACGAGGGTCGGTTAGTTGATAACAGTTCCATAATGTATGTCTTCTGTGCTGAATTATTATGACATGTCCATTAATTCTTAGAACCGAGTTCATAATCATTGCTTATATGAAAAGCGGGTGCTTAAGCTATAAGACACCGTTTAGAAAAACCATATAGGTACTTAAAGACATTTGCATTTCATAAACCGGGCTTATGCGTCATGCAGGAAGTCACCTCATGAATAACATCTTATTGGTTATTCGGTATGGACGGATATCCGGCAGAGGGAGTGTGCACAATTGTAGCGTCTTCAACAATTTGTGATTTTGTATTGTGCAATGCCAAAAGCCAAGAGTTTCAGTAATTTTAAAAAGGAGCACCTATAAATCTCGTTCTTCGGTATAAAATAGTAGAAAGTAAACAGTCAGACTGTTTGTCTGCAGAAAAAGAAAGAAGCGTGAAAAAAAATTGCTGTAGAATTTGCAAATGGAGAAACTAACCAGGTAAGTTTTCTTTGAATTTCATAATTTATCATTTCCCTACAACAAACCAATTATTACTTTATTAAACCAGTAACACTCATTCCAAACGAAAATTGAAGTAACTTTATTTCCAAACATGATTAATGTACTATATGGAAACGAAAACTGAAAAGTAATGCAACAAGTGTCGCTTTTACCTTTGTGAAAAGTAAGGTTATACTATATTTGGTTTAAACTTCTTTACAAAATATTTATCAGGATACAGATCCGATTACCTCATCCAGCACATAATTATGCTGCTTTTAAACACGGGATCAGCCTGGTTGGGTTTATGGATGCGGGAAAAAATTCGAATTTGCATCTTGTCCCTTAGCTTTAGTTAATCTAAACTAAACTATAAATAAGATTTGTTGCATTTAATTTAAATTAAGTAAATTTATTCATAAAATAAAGATAAAAATAATGAAGAAATTGGGCAAACATAACAAAGATTTAAATTATTACTTTCATAGGGATTGTATTTATTTGGTTCCTAAGTATTTGTGGAGTTGGGTTGATAAAGAATTGATTTATCTCAACTGAGTGCAGTAAAACAGTGCAGGATGAAGTAATCAAAATAATTAATAATTCATTTTTTTTGTTACTCCTAGAATTTCCGATAAATTCTGAATGATGGTACAAATCCAATCGGAAAAATCTCCAACCCGCCCTTATCATGTTGTATTATCAATTGTTTCTTGAATCATAAGTGCTGATTTTTCTTTTCTGAAGGCACTTTTTACTTTCTCTACTACGAATAGTAACTAGGGGAAGTATTGTATTCCACCCAAAAATTCGATACCGAGATTTCACCGGAAATACGTATTTTGAGACTCCCTGAATCCAAAAAAAGCATTTTTGGAAACATTTCTGTTTGTGTGTCTGTGAACAGCATAACTCAGAAACGAACAGTCGGATAAACACCAAACTTGGTATTTAGGTTCAGTATCTTTCAGAGATGCGACACGAAGGTTTTCAAGAAAATCCCCTCACCCCAGACTACCCTTTACATGGAACATTTTTCGAAAACTTTAATTTTCTCAAAAATGGCTCTAACGATTTTGATTAAAATACCTATCATATGTTTAAGATATTCCCATGAAAAATGAAATGTATATCTCGAATTTTCTGGGAATTTCTCCAAACGTTTTCTTCATTGTGAACGACTTTTGCATAACTGGTAAACCATAAGAGATAGACAAAATTTTACTACACAAAAAATGTAGATCGCGTTAAAATACACAATTTATGTCATATACATTTTTTGTTGTTGAGTGAACCATTTTCGAGATATTGCTTGTTATTCCCTTAAATTTTCCAATACTTATACTTTTTCTCAAATTCGTTATTCATTTTTTTTATGTCCTGGACATGCAAAGAGAATGGAATGCGCCACATAGCAACCAGCGCTTAAAAATTTGACTATCGCTTAAAACCTACCATATTCCCCTTGCATCTACAAGAAAATTAGCAATAAGATTGGCATCTCGATATCTCGATTAACATGAAACATATGGAGAATAAGCGTTTGTAAAAATAGTTTGTACAAGAGTAGAGAGAGTCATGTGAGTGTAACACATCAGATTTTTTGTAATGGAAATATGTGGTATGATTACTGCACACTTGGCAGTATATTAGCAATGTGAATTATACAGTACAAAATTTACTGTTTTATTTCCTTTCTTTAGAGAAATGTTGAACTTAAAAACTGAGGAGAAACCTGAAATTTAAAAGGAAGGCTGAACTGGCAGCAGAAAAATGAAGCATGCTAAAGACTGGGGGTCCTCCTATTGAAATAAAAAACACAATAAATCCAGAGTTGGATGCATGCAGCAATGTCAATATTGTAAACCAAGACACTATTGACAGCGACACACTGCTGTTTCAACCGCAGGCCAATGTGGTTCTAGACGATGCTGTTTCACAGCAAAGTTTAGGCATGTAAATAAAGTATACGCAGGTATGTTTTATGGTTACATGTTTCTTCTCTGACATCGCACTGATGTGCATGTTTATCAGGATGATACAACCTTTGACTCACTCCATGAATCACAAATAGATGACCCTCTTTTGAGTACATGTTAGAAAAGCAGTTGTTTGTACAAACACAAGCCCAAAACATGTAAACTGTTAATGAATCCTGGATTATTTGCCATTATTGTAAAACAAAAATGTTTTTGTGACCTTAAACATGAAAGAAATCATTTATTTCTGTAGATATTTCATTACAATTTCATAAAATCCACACAATTTCAATCTTAGGGATTTGTTTCTGCATACCTATTAGCGCTGCTGAAGTTGTCGCCAATCAATGGTTCCAGTATCAATGTGCTGGCTTTGTGCTCAAAGTGTATACTTGCATCAAAAATTGAATGAGAATTTCAAATATTGAAATAACATTTATATGTGAAGTAATGAAGATATTGTTTACAGGCTATAATTTCCTGAATTTTGAGTATTGACAAACTGTTCAAATAAACTATATGCAGTCTCAAAACTGCCTTTTATATTGAAGTAAAGTTAATAAGTCAAGTAATAGTTAAGGCTTTAGTTACCAACTTTATGAAAGGAGATGCTGAAACTGGTCCCCGTCGGTGTCCATATATTTTTGGCACCTCTTAAGGAAACAATCCATCACTCGCCGTATTTCACATTGAGAAATGATGGCAATTTCCTGGTGGATATTTTGTTTTATTTCTTCCAGGTTGTGTGGGTATGTCTTGTATACTTTGTTTTAAGTTACCCCAGAGATAGAAATCGCTGGGGTTTAGGTCGGGGGACCGAGGGGGCCACAAATCTCTACTAATAATTCTGTCCTCAACCACACTTTCATAAAGTCCTTAAGTAAAGCCTTTAAAAGTAGTTTTAAAAAGTGTTGTATAGTTTCATCCGCACCTTTTGATGATAGCGGTAGACGGCAGCGAGCACCGAGGACGCGGACAGGAAAAACACCGCGCAGCCGGTTTGTAGTTTTTTGGCTCACTCTGTATGTTACAAAGGTGCAGTTAGTGACAATCGGCCTTCAAAAGTAGGCTGAAAAATACCAAAGAGCAAGTTGAGGTATGCTTTAAAATTGAAACGCTAACCTTGAAAACATTGCACAGTCCCATCTGTGGATCTATGAAGAGAGATAAATTAATGCATACATCAATATACGTGTTTTTTACGACTCGCATTATATGTTTAATGTGCAATACCACTTGTTTGTTTTTTGTTCTTATTGCAAAGTGTTAGCTTAGAACTTACAAAACTATTTCAGCACATATTCTGTTAATAGCAAATAGAGCAGCATAATTTTGAATTTGCTATCTTGGCATCCATGACAATACACACTGACATTCTACAGGTTTGGATAGCCTTAGTTTCCCATGTGTAATATTTTATTTGATGAAAGTGGATTATGCTAAATTTCTTTGCGAGCTTTTCAATTACCTACATCATGCCAGTTTTAGAACAGATTAACGCAATATTACAGTTCATGAACCATTAAATTTGTGGCTATAGAACTTGAACTTATTTAGAACTCTCTCTCTCCCTCTCTATCCCCCTCTCTCTCCCCCATCCCTCCTTCTCTCTCCCTCTCTCCCTCCTTCTCTCCCCCTCTCTCCCCCTCTCTCCCCCCTCTCTCTCTCTCTCCCACACACACATAATCAGGAAGGGCTGTTTGTGAAGAGCTATGTAAAATGCTGTTCACATTCTTTATTATAAAGTGCATATATACGAGTGTTTACGTCCATGAATATAATAATATAACCTTCAATGTAGCAGCAAAGCAATAGTCAATGAAGAACATCAATAGTTCCTTCATTACAGGTACCATTCCATTACGAACATATCAGTTTGTTAACTTGAGCACCAATAACATCATAGCGAGGGAAATATTGAAAAAAAAGCCTTCAACCTTCAACTTGGCTGTTTTTTATAAAATGAAAGCAAGAGGTTATAAAATATGAAAGTGAAAGCAAAGCATGGTAACCCAACCATAGTCAGTAGCAAAAAATATGTGGGTACTCTTATGATTGATTATAAACAGGACCCATTTCAGGTGAACAAAACAAATTTGACTTCCACTGCTAACAGTACAGGGAGAGCCAAAAGACTACGAACCGGCTGCGCGGTGTTTTCCCGTCCGCGTCCTCCGCGCTCGTTGCCGCCTGCTGCTATCATAGAAAGGCGCGGATGAAACCATACAACATTTTTAAAACTACTTTTTAAGGCTTTACTTAACAACTTTATGCAAGTGTGTTTGAGGACAGAATTATTAGTAGTAACTTAAAACAAAGTGTACAATTCAAATCCACACACCCTGGAAGAATTAAAACAAAATATCCGCCAGGAAATTGCCAGCATTTCTCAACGTGAACTACGGCGAGTGATGGATAGTTTCCTAAAGAGGTGCTAAAAATGCATAGACAACGACGGTGGCCAGTTTCAGCATCTCTTTTTATAAAGTTGGTAAGTAAAGCCTTTAAAAGTAGTTTTAAAAACGTTGTATTGTTTCTTCCGCGTCTTTCTATGATGGCGGCAAACGGCAACTAGCGCCGAGGACGCGGACAGGAAAAACACCGCGCAGCCGGTTCGTAGTTTTTTGACTCTCTCTGTACTAATTTAAATCCAGATAATTTTAAAAACAAAAAAGAAAAGAAACAATAGCATATAATACAGCCTTTTCATTATTTTCTGGAAGCGATTCTTTATCTCAATCTTCCTTAGATAATGTATAATAAGGAAGACCCGAACTTTACAAAGTTCAAACTCTAAAATTAACAGCTTATTTAACACCTACTAAAGAATTAAGTACCTGGTTTAATCTATAACATATTTACTTTTAAGTTCAAGAAAAAAAAAACTCGAAGCTTTCCACATTCACAGAAGAGCCAGCTTACGAGTTGGGAAGAGTCGATATCTCCTGGATCTAGAAAAGGAAATTGGGTAAAAAAGAAAATTGGAGATATCCGGTGTGAACTGCTGGAGTTGAAGGTTCAAAATGCTCGCAATGAGGGGCTGTACCAGCAGGAAATACGTGAATTGGAACTGGCATTGTTAAAAAAAATAAACGAATAAAGCTAAGCAAGTGCCTTTCAATAAAAGCATTTCTTATTGCTCTTCCCCTCATATTTTCTGCTGCAGGTGCTAAAGGTACTTCAATAATTCCCCTCCCATCTTCCAGTTCTTCCATTTCCCAAACATCTTCAGCTTGGATACCAATAGTATATAAAATTGCACAATCAGTTAGGATTCTTGGGATATTTTTCAGCCTACTTTTCAGTTCAAAGTACAAGCATGGAAACCTTCTCTTCCATCTTGCAATTGTGGGTTCATCTATACTTAGTGTTCTTTTATGGGCGTGTTGTAATTAGTTTCAGCTTGGGTGGATGGTAGTGGTATAGGTGTATAAATATAGTGGCATTGAGGATAACCATTATTGTCAAGTAAAATTCCATTTAACTGCCCCTCATTAAGGCGTATTCATACAGCACTGTTTTCAAAAATTCTGCTGTCATGAACAGAGTCGGGCTATCTAGCAACTATGTCCAGAATTTCATCCCTGGGCCCTGGATTATGTGGACATTCAAGGAGAAGTATGTCTTCCTGCTTCTAAACACCTCTGCATTATGACCTCCGGGTAAATGGGTTCCAGCGATAACACCAATGACTCCTGGAAACCCACCTTTTGGGAAAAAGTGAAACTTTCTGTTGTTCAGATCTGCAGGAAAATGTATGTATCTTCGGATTTGAGTTGCCAAAAGTGTGCGATCCCTCCGAAATTACAGCTGCAAAAAACAAAAAAGGAAGCATTAGCTTAACCTGTCTATTAAAAATGATTCAGGGCCGGTTTCACCAACAGATGCAAAATTTTAACACAATGTTAAACTGATTTAACACCGAAGTTAACACAAATTCTGTTTCAATAAGCAGTGTTAAATGTGTTAAAGTCGGTGTTAAATTAACATCCCCATTACCCTCTGTTAAGGCGTTTAACAAATGTTGGAAATTGGAAAATGGCTACCGCAAACCAAGCTATTGATACTAGTTTGCTACAATTGCATTTTTGAATGTCATTCCTAATAGAAGAGTAGTCGTACGTCATAATAAATTTGAAAGCTTGCAAAAGCAGGATTTTTTAAAGCAATATAGACTGTCCAAGGGGTCATGAGCATGGTTTTATGGGAAATACGAGAGGTTAGAATACTAGTACCAACAGAAGCATGTCTCTTTTTCCTAAGTGTTAAACACTTGGATTTTATGCTACTAACATTTTTTATTTACTTGTGATAATGTTGGTATTTCCAGAACTACCGTTTGTGGGTTTATCCGGAAGGTTTCCAAAGCTATTGCTTCAAGAAGCAAATAAAACTTTTTTGGATCTGCTTGATTAATCAGCGATAACACACTTTCGTCAACTTTAGTTTCAATGCAGTGTCCACCACCAGTTTTAAACCGTCTTAAACGCTCTTCGCACCTAACGTTCCTGATGCAGCACTTTATGTTAACATAACATTGCCGTAGTTGCTTACTGGACTTAAGAGAAACGTTTTCATTCCAGTTAAATTACTCGTGGATTTTGTCCCAGGCTGCAATCTTATACTTTAATGTAAGACCATCAGCTTTTTCGCACTTGACAATAAGTCTATACTTGTTAACCAGATGCTAATTAACGCGTTTCAAACGGTGAAACGTTTATTTCAGTTGACATCGTGATTCTAACCTCAAACAACCGGGAAAATCATATGGCCATTGCCATAAATGTAAATAGTTCTCGGCTACTGACACAGAGAGCGCAGCGATACGTATACAAAAGTGCATTGGAGTACGTTCAGAAGCAGTGTAGTTCGACCACCGCCTTCTCGAAAGCTAGCGTTCGCAGTTGTCTTGGACAATTTGCTGTAAAAGCTTGTTGAAACGCAAAAGTTTTAACCTTACGTTAAACTTTGAACACTTTGCTAATAAACAAGATGTTAGAGTATTTTTAACATCGGTTGGTGAAACCGGCCCTCAATATACTAGAATGAATCATCAGAAGTTAACATACATTGCAGTCAAAATGATTAACATGGTCACCGTGTTTCCTATATTGTATGTGCAAAAGACTGAGCATGCTACACTTTTATTTTATTTTCATGAGCAATTATTAAAAATCTCCAAATCACTATTTATATAGTTAAGGTATAGTGTGAACTTCAAGTCAACATTCACAGCTCCTTCTTTCCAGGATTTTTTCACTTACGTGCTTTAGATCTTCAAGTGAGTTTTTGATATTCAGGAGTTGAAAATTACTGCACAAAAATATTTGATGATTCTTTAAATTAAATTGACGTTACCGTGGCGCCACGTCGCTCGGTTAGTCTAGGTATGAGCTTTATATTCTGTTCTGTGCCACACGCTGAATCTGTGACTGTTATGGTTTGTATTTTACAATTGACACACTTTTTTGTTCTAATAAGCTGGAGCATACACATTCCCTATTTATATTTAAGCGTAAATTAATTATGATTCTTTATTTTTGTTCCTAAATAATTCTATATCATGTTAAAAACTTTTCAAATTAATTTTTTTCTCCGTAGAAAAATCAGTATACTAGTAATGGCGTACTTCTCTATGTTGCAAACTCGAAAATTTGAACCTTTGGTTTTACAACACCCGTGAAACTCAAACAGGAATAATTAGCATGCTTGTGAAATAGCTTTCTAAGGTTATACATCAACACGAAATAGTCTAGGCCTTTACGGATATAAGTAATAAAATATTGTAAGGGTTGAACGTAATATATCCAAAAATCAATTCCTGTAAAATTTTAAGTTTAGAAAATCTTCGCATTACACACGTTCCTGAATTCCCACCACAGTGGAGACAGTTCGTATAATTTTCTCCTTTCGAATCTGTATTGGTTTGATTTTAAACTTGCATTGATTATTTTTATGTAACTTGTGGATTCAACTATTATTTAGTATTGCTTCTACTTTTATTTCCCCTACTACGTACATAGCAGGTAGAAAAGGTATTGCATTCCACCCAAAAATTTGATACCAAGATTTCACCGGAAAAACATATTTTGAGGCCCCTGAATACAAAGAATTGGCATTTTTAGAAAAAAGATCCTTGTGTTAGGTGTATCCGTATGTCTGTGTCTGTGAACAGCATAACTCAAAAACGAAAAGTCGAATAAATACCAAACTTGGTATTTAAGTTCAGTATCTTTCAAAGATACGACACAAATATTTTCAAGAAAACCCACCATCCCAACCTCTTAACGATTATGATTAAAATATCATAATAAAAATACTTAAAAGACAAAAAATGTATATCTTGAATCCTCTGGAAATATTCTGTGAAATCCTCTTCATTCAGTAGGAATATTGTATAGTCTTGTATAACTGGTAAACTTTAAGCGATAAAACACACAATTCAAAAATTTGTGTGGCATAAGGCGTTTCCGAGATATGGGTTATTAATGGTTCGAAATGTTCAATATTTTTGCCATTATTCTCAAGTTCTGTCGATTTTCAGTTGTTTCTCGCGATTGCATGGATAGAATATGGAATTTTAAGGCCAGTTTTTAAACATTTGACTCTCCCTTTTCCCTTTGTATCTATAATGAAATGTGTGATGTAGCTATTTCTGCAAAGGTTTATCTCGATTGTAATGAATTAGATAGAAAAATAAGCTTTCGTAAGAATAGTTTGTATACCCACTAATAAACGCTAGAGGGTAGAGAAAGTCATTTAAATGTAACACTTAAGAGTTCTTATTTAAAAAAAAAACAAAGATTTACTGAGCAGTAATATCACCTAGATTGGGAATTTGCGTTGACGACTAAACTGAAATCGAGTTTTATTTATATACGCTCTTTAACTGTCATTCTATATTGGGCGTGAAAGACCGGAAATTTTGCTCAGAGGCCTCTTTATCAGGCTTGAGGTTCTTTTACGTGTCGTAAATCTAAGACACAGGACCACCGGCTGTACTTCCCTTCCGAAGGAAGCCATTCTAAGGATGTTTACGCCTGAAAAAGTCCATGGCCCTCCGCCGGGTTTGAACCCGCGACCTCAGGACCTAGAGGTTAGCATGGTAACCACTACACCACGGAGGACGACTCAATGATGACGATGATGTTCTAAAAGTTTTACCCAACTCAGTGGAATTTAGCACGCTGCGATGCATCATGTCATTCAGAAATAAGATCATAATCATCTCCAGGAACCAAAATTTACTTTACAACACTTTTAGTGTTAATATTAGGGTGACATCTTCCTTACCCAATTATACTATGTTCTCTCTTCCTGCCAAAATTGAAGAGGTAGATCCAGTTGTAGGCTCAGTGACATATTTCATATTTTATCCTCGAAAGTAAGGCCGTTTTAAGAAAATCTCTTGCAGTAACACGAAAAATAAAATAAAAAATATTATAGTAAGCCTATATGTGCGTTTTTCATTGGCTTCATTGTTTTCAAAATTGGCTCTGACGATTTCGATGTAAATACCACATACTTTAATTTGTTGTAGTTTTATCCTGAATTTATCACGATTCAGTTTAAAAGTCCTCTTCATTCTGAAGGATTTTCATGCACTTTCATACAAATATTAAACGGCAAGACAGACGGAGATCTCTTTATAACACAGTTTATGTCAAGTAAACTTTTAGTGACATTAACAATTTTCGAGATACTCTTTATTATTGATTTGAACTTTAAAATACTTTATAGTTTCTTGTGGTACTAAGTCGCTTTCTGTCTCTTAGTCATGCAAAAAGTGAACTTTCAAAGCCAGATTTAGTGACACGTTTTTTAAGTATCTGATTATGGTTTGTGTCCCTTATCTCGCTTGTACCTACAAGCATGTGTATAGTGTAACTATTTGTACAAATAGAAGTTATTGATTTTATTTATTGAGGTAGTACAGTCTTGGTGAGCAATATGACACATAGAGTGCATTTCATTTAAGTTGAAACATGAAGAAGCTCTTTTGTTGTATTGAAGGAGTTGTATTGTATTTCGACTGTTGGGGAGCCGAACTTGATGTAGTTGCAACCGCACGTATGGTACCCGGTAGCCTTCGTCCCAAATTTAAAAATATTAACTTTGTAATTTGACTGTTTCTTTAAATATTATATATTTATGCTTGCCTCGCCTGCGTCAGTATTATTGTTAGAGACACGTTTCTCTTAGCAGGGAAGTGGTGCGACTGAAGAATGTAGGCTTACACACATTAAAATTTTTACTTCACTCCTTTTATTAATGCTTGACACTATTTAAATAACACTTCACTGATATAGATAGCCGTGAGATTCTTTTATTAATTTCTTGCACTTTTTAACATGTAAACTATTTTCGTCTCACACGAATACATATTAAATTTCTTGAGGACGCATCTCGCTTCCGGTTAGGAACACTGTCAATAATCAACGCGTCCAGTTATGAGCACTGTCTACAAGCAACTGACTTGATTTCTACCGCCTAAATTTGTAAATTTCTGTATTTCAAGTCTCTGACTGGCCATTCCTAATCCAATAGAATACTTTTATTTAACTTAAGCTTTTTTCTGATTGTTGATTGGCTATTTTATAAACTGTCACAAAAATTACATTATTGTTGCTCCAAGAATGACTAGTAACATAATTACACTTTCTTACTCATTATTGCCTCAAGGTTACCTCATTGTTAGCAACTTTTAATCTATTATTCTCACAGCTTCTACATTATTAAATTACGTAATACATTCACATAACATTATTGAACATGTATACAATAATATAAACATATACAATGACTGTAATATACACTTTTTATATTTTGTTACATACACATACTGCTTTAAGGCGGGCTGTTGCTATATTTTTATTATATAATCTGACTGAAATCGTGTGTTAAAATACTGCCTCAAACATTGAAAGTAGAAAGATATGGCACTATATTCCACACGACAGTTGATAATCCTTAATTTCAAAACCTTTACTATTAAAAATAACTGTTTAAAATCTGGGTTAGGTTGAAGCATGAAATTTAGAAGCGAACAACCAACACGTGCTTGTAACAATACGAAAACCAACGAAGCAAGGACGGCTGAAAATATCAGGATATGTTCCATATTTCACTGCCAAAAGTGCAGTGGCAACAGCACTACAGCTGATGCTGAGAGACTAGGCAGTGAAGGTTGCCTGCGACAGGATTTCTCAGCACTCGGACCGTCATTAGCGCACCTCCACTCCCGGACCGGTCAGGTAGCGTCAAAATGGTCAGGTTTCAACTTAAACCTTACGTACTGTAGACATTATTCTAGAGAAAACAATTTAAAATACTACATTCACACAAGATGAAACACACTCTCTGATAAAATGGGTTATTGATTAACAAATCCTTAATGCTAGATTCAATGACAGTGATATTGTAACTTTTCCAGTTTTTCAACAGCAGCTTCTCTGAGTTTTCATTGTCACTGTTTTGATCTGATTAAACTTTCATTGGAACTTCAGTTACTTCATACTGTCACTTCACTAAAGTGAACTGCTTCAACTTCATCACTTCACTTCTTCTTCGTGATGTTGCCTCTTCTTCGAGACTGTTCACTCGCTGAGGAGTCAACACAACACTTCTTCAATCCCTCTCTTCGCAGCTACACTCACTGCACGTCACAGCAGTCGTCATAAACTAACTCGGAGAATCGCACTTTATGTCGCACCACTAACACACATGCTAACTCGCTCACTAACTCAACCCGCTCTCGCGAGAACGCTCGCTTATATAGCAAATGGAATCTTCCGTAGAGCTTCTAGTACTATCTGGAGGCGAGGGAGGAGAGAAACTTAGAAGATTCTGATTATCTGTCGATAGCGTTCCCGGTGTTTACGTTGGCAAGCGCTACTTATCGTTGTTTATCTCCGACTGCCCGGCGCAGACCTCCCAATCTTCTTGGGCCATAGCCGCTTATAAAATTATGTATATAAGGAATAGGCTTTTGTAAGAATAGTTTGTGGAAGATTGGTTACAGAAGTGATGTTAAGGTAATACATAACATTGTTTTTACTTGCTCTCGTATTTATAAGTAGAATATATAGTTGTGTACATGCCTTAGTGTCCTTCATCCACCCCACTGAGGTCTGCCCGTGACATTTACTAGCATGGACTGCTCAGTTTTCGTTCGAGATAAGAAGGTCGTTAATGTATGAACGTGGGTCTCTAGGGTAAATAGCGATTTTTAAGAGAAAATGCCTTAATGTTGGTTGTTTAATGAAAATTGTATTTTATAGGGATGGAACCTAGATACCTCGGTACTGTCAATACTCGGTGGTATCGAAATATGTCTAATACTTTGAGATAAACCTTCGATACTTTTAAATGTTTAAGTTTGGCATTATTGGAAGTTGTTGCGTTTAACTTTGCTATATAAGGAATGAAAGGAGTCGAGATTTCTTCACGCTACCGTCAAACAGCGGTCCTCAAAGAGTTGCTGGACTGTACTTCTTGATAGACCTTGACTGCGTTGCATGCAACATTCCATAGACTCTAGTGTCTAAATGAAAACATGCAAAATGGTGGGGAAAGGATTAGAGGTACTCATGTAACATGCAGCGTTAAGTCATATCTTGAAGTAGCTGACGCACTAAATCACGTTTCTGCAATTGCCTGGCTTGGTGACCACTCTCAGCCATTACATTTACCTTCTCCGGTGACAAAAATCTGTGAATCCAGCAGAAATAAATCAGAAATTAAGACGTGAGATAATACAGCGCATTAATATATTTGTTCTTTTCTTCCATCTGTTAGTTTGTGTTTACAGAAATCAAACTTGGGTCACGAGCGAGCTTGCAGGTATACTGTAAGACTAATTTCCGTAATATGGATAAAATATACTTTAAAATGTGGTTTTCGGCACAATATATAGTTGCATAAAAATGGAAGAAAAGAAATTATTATTATTATTATTATCATTATTATTATCCATGACTAACAAAAGAGGATATATTATAATCCGTGGCATTTTTATATGAAAGGAATTGCTGTCAGTGAATGTCAAACAGGAACAATTCCGGAATCAGTATAAAATACAAAATTGGTTACATGCGTTTATACACAGAAAACAACAAATAACATAATTCAGTGCACTAGCTTTGCCTTTATAGCTCTTTTATTAAGCGAGTATCGGGTATCGGTATCGGATATCGAGAAATAGTCGTCCCATCACTAGAATTTTATCAGTTTCACCTTACCTTAACCGATCTCGTTTGGTAGCATTTCACACTTTTATTGTGAATTAGGTATTTGATTGCATTTAAAACATACTCCTGTAATTATAATAGTAAATGTTTAACGTTCTCAAGAACGTTGTGTCTTAGGATAAAAAAATGTTTTGCATTCATATGACCTTCTCTACTCACTCTTCTACAAACTATTCTTACAATATCTTACTTCTATGACTACTTCATGTTTAACGAGATACACTTTATCTAGTTCCCGAGGTCGCGGATTCAAAGCCGGTGGAGGGCGATGGATTTCTTTGGGTGTAAAAATTCTTAGCATGGCTTCCTTCAGAAGGGAAGTAAATCTAAAGCCTGATAAAGTGGCCTCTGATGGAGGGGACGCTAAGAACCACAGTAGTTAAAGAGTGTCCATAAATAAAACAATTTAATTTTTGAGATATACTTCTATTAAACATTTACACATTCGTTGAAGGATTGAGTAGGGTAAATGATAGTCATAAAGGTATAAGGATTTCAAAATTCAAAATAATAAAAAAGAATACTTCGAAATTACAAACACCACTAAAGCTTCTATTTTATATAAATAGTCTGCTTTAACGAGATCTACATAATAGGATTTTGCAGTAGAATTTTGTCTATTTCTTACGGTTTACTAGTTAAACAAACATCATTTGAAGTAGATAGTTTTCTTTACGTTATTTGCACCACTCTTTGGGCGTCAATTTGAAGAAGTTTGTATTGAAGGAGTTGTATTATATTTCAACTCTTGGGGAACCGAACTTGCAGTAGTTGCAACAGCACGTATAGTAAACAGTTTCCGGTTACCTTCGCCCCAAATGTACTTTCAGGTGGCCTTTGCCCTAAGTTTAAAAAAATATTAACTTTGTAATTTGACTGTTTCTTTAAATATTATATTTATGTTTGCCTCGGCTGCGTCAGGATTTATTTTAGAGACATGGATATCTTGGCAGAGTTGTGATACGACTAAGAATGTAGGTTTACACAGATTTTAAGTTTTAATTCACTCCTTTTTATTAATCCTTGACACAAATGAAATAGCACTTCACTGATATTGAGAGCTGTGAGATTCTTTTATTTAATACTTGCACTTTTTAACACGTATACTATTTTCGCCTCACACGAATACGTATTTAAATTCTCGATGACACATCTCGCGTCTGGTTATGAGCACTGTTTGGAGGCAACTGAATTGATTTCAACCGTCTAAACTTGCAAATTTCTGTATTTCAAGTCTCTGATTGGCTAATCCCACCCCAATAGAATACCTGCATTTAACTAAAGGTTTTTCTGATTGTTGATTGGCTATTTTTAAACTGTCTCAAAATTTACAACATTGCTGCTCTAATAATGACTAGTAGCATTTAAACTTCCTTACTCACTATTGCCTCAAGGTTACTTCATTGTTGCCTCATTGTTAGCAACTTTTAACTTATTATTCTCGCAGCTCCTATATTATTAAATTACGTAATATATTCACATAACATTATTGAACATGTATACAATAATATAAGCGTATGCAATGACTATTACATTTTACAAATTATTACATACACATATTGCTTCAAGGTGGGCTGTTATTGAATTTAAATATTATATAATTTGACTGAAGACATTTAAGTGTTAAAAATACTGCCTCAAATTCAGGATCAATAGTGTACTTCATAAGCTATTCCCAGAAAATTCAAGGTATACAGCTTGTCATGGAAACATCCTAAATACATGGTATTCGTATTAAAAACATTAGATCTATTTATGAGAAAGTAAAGAATAAATATTTTCCCATGCAGAGGGTAGTTCCGAATACAGGGATTTTTGGAAAGAGTTAGTGTTTTATTCTTAAAAGACGCCGAACTTAAACACCAAGTTTGGCGTTTAACAGACTTTTTTGATTTCAAATATGTGTTCTTCACAGACATTTTTCTAAAAATACTTTATTTTTAGATTCAGGGAGCCTCAAAATGTGAATTTCTATTGAAATCTCGGCATCGAATTTTTGGATGGGACGCAGTACTTTCTCTTCTTCCTACAGGTAGGTAGTTGAGAAAGTAAAAATCTAAAGTGTTAAATACACACAAACTTCTCTACACAGTCATTTTTCTGACATTGCTACTACAAACTATTCCTATTTTCTAACTATGTAAATTGAAATAAACATTTATAGAAATAGTTTGATTACACATTTCATTGTGTGTACAAGCGAATATAGAAATAAATGTCACGTTATGCTGCCCTTAAAATTCTATACTCTTTCCATGACATCGCGGGAAACAACAGAGTACAACACTTTGCAGATAAACATTCCTTAAACATTCAAACCAATAAAAACGGATATCTAGGATATGGTGAAGCCAAATAAAAATGTATTTGAAATGAATTGTGCGTTTTAAAGAGCTCTACATTTTTGTATATTAAGTTTGTCTGTAAATTGTTTACCCTTATGCGAAATTATATGTAATTTCTTCCAAATGAAGAGTATTTCATAGGCTATTCCCACAAATTCTAAATATGCATTTTGTTTGTCATGTAAATATCTTAATTATATAGCATTTAATCTAAATCGTCAGCCATTTTTGAGAAAATAGTTTTTCTTATAAACTGAAGTTTAGGGTGGTGGTATGATCTAGAAAACCTTCGAATCTCATCTTCAAAATTTACATAACTTAAATACAGGTTTGGTATTTTATCGACTTCTCATTTTTGATATGTAGTTTTCACAGTCATACATTTTACTAAAAATGCTTTCCTAGGGGGATTCAGGTGACCCTCACAACATGCATTTCCGGTGAAATCTCAGTAGAGCATTTTTGGATGCAATGCAGTAAAATCTACATATATAGTAGGTAGAGAAGGAATTACATTCCACCCAAAAACTCCATACAAAGATTTCAGCAAAAATACGTGTTTTGAAGCTCTCTGAATCCTAACAAAGCATTTTTACAAAATGGTCTCTGTCTCTCGCTCTCTCTCTGTGCGTGTGCGTGTGCGTGTGTGTGTAGCATAACTCAAAAACGAAAAGTCGGATGAAAATCAAACTTGGTATTTAAATTCAGTATCTTCCAAAGATGGGACACGAAGTTTTTCAAGAACTTCCACCAACTACCCTTTACATAAAGTATTTTTCGATATTTTTTATTTTCTCAAAAATAGCTCTAACAATTTTAAAATTCCATGCATTAAAGATTTTATACGAAAAATAAAATGCATATCTGGAATTTTCTGGGAATAGGCCATTAAGTCTTCATTTGGAAGAAATTTTGTATAATGTTGTATAACTGGTAAACGTTGAAGGAGGTTTATTTTAGGTGTTGTATTGTAGTTCAAATGTTGGAGAGCCAAACTTGTAGTTGCACCCACGTATGGTACAAAGTTTCCGGTGGCCTTCCCCCCAACTTTACTTTCCGGTGGCCTTCGCCCCAACGATTAGGAATCAACTTTGTATTTTATGTTTCTTTAAATATTATATATATTTAGGTTTGCCTCGGCTGCGTCAGTATTAATTTGTAGAAACATGTATCTCTTAGTAAGGGGTGATGCGGCTAAAGAATGTAGGCTTACACAGATTATAATTTTTACTTCACTCCTTTTATTAATCCTTGAAACGATTAAATAACACTTCACTGATATAGAGAGCTGTGAGATTATTTATTAATTACTTGCACTTTTTAACACGTAAACTATTTTTTGTCTCACACTGAATACGTATTAAACTTCTCGAGGACGCGTGTCGCGTCCGGTTAGGAACGCTGTCTACAAGCAGCTGATTTCTACCGCCTGAATTTTTAAATTTCTGTATTTCAAGTCTCTGATTGGCTAATCCTACTTCAATAGAATACCTTCATTTAACTTAAGCTTTTTCTGGTTGTTGATTGGCTATTTATAAACTGTTTAAAAAATTACATTATTGTTGCTCCAAGAATTACAAGTAGCATTATTAAACTTTCCAATTCATTATTTCCTCAAGGCTACCTCATTGTTACCTCATTGTTAGCAACTTTAGAGCTATATTCTCACAGCTCCTACATTATTAAATTACGTAGTACATTCACATAACATTATTAAACATGTACACGATAATATAAACATTAATACAATGACTGTTACATGCATTTTATATGTATTTATACACACATTGCTTTAAGGTGGGCTGTTATTGAATTTATATACTATATAATTAGACTGAAATCATTTAAGTATAGAAAACACTGCCTCAACGTTAAGCGATAGACGAAAACGTACTTCACAGAAAATGTATCTCGCTTTAAACCACACAACTTACTTCATATAATTTTTTGTGGCATTAGCCATTTCAGAGATATCCGTTATTAATAGTTCGAATTGTTCAATACTTTACTTGTCATTCTTTTAATGTCCTTTCGATTTTCAGTTGTTTTCGGGACTGCATGGAAACAGTATGGAGTTTTAAGGGCAGGATATAGCGTCCAGTTCTTAAACATTTGACTATCGTTATTCCGTTTATATCTATAACGAAATATGTAATGTAACTATTTCTACAATTGTTTATCTCGATTAAAATAAAGCAAGAAGAAAACAAATCTGATGTGTTACACTCACATGGCTTTCTCTACTCTTGTACAAACTATTTTTACAAACTCTTATTCTCCATCTATTTCATATCAATCGAGATAAACATTTGCAGAAACGATCTTTTGACATGCAAAGAGAATTACATTTTACATATAGCGACCAGTTCTAAAAATATTTGACTATCGCTTAAGGCGTACTATGTTCCCCTTGTTTTTGTAATTGCAAGGGCAATATAGAAATACAGTAGCCTTTAAGCATCGATATATATCTTAATAGCTGGTTGCTAGGTGCAGCACCATTCTCTTTGCCACAGATTAATACTCTTTGCATATCCAAGACAACAAAATGAATAACGAATTCCCATTTGAGAAAATATTAATAAAGTATTAATAAATTTAAGGGAAAAACAAGCAATATCTCGAAAATGGTTCACTCAACAAAAAAATGTATATGACATAAATTGTGTATTTTAAGGCGATCTACATTTTTTTGTGTAGTAAAATTTTGTCCATCTCTTATGGTTTACCAGTTATGCAAAAGTCATTCACAATGAAGAATACTTTTGGGGACATTCCCAGAAAATTCAAGATATACATTTTATTTGTCATGATAATGTCTTAAAAATATGATATTTTAATCAAAATCGTTACAGCCATTTTTGAGAAAATTAAAATTTTCGAAAAATGTTCCATGTAAAGGTTAATCTGGGTTGGGGGGATTTTCTTGAAAACCTTTGTGTCACATCTCTGGAAGATAGTGAACCTAAATACCAAGTTAGGTGTTTATTCGACTGTTCGTTTTTGAGTTATGCTGTTCACACACACACACACACACACACACACACACACACACACACTATACGTAATAGAGAAAGTAAAAAGCAGTCGTAAGAATATTTGGTACATGCAGTAATAAACGAGAGAGTGTTTTCTTCATGTACGTAACCCGAGTTGTAGGATGTCTTGACATAAGGGGACATACATCATGCTGTTACATCAAGCTCGCCATCTTTGTTGTCAACATCACCACTAGCCACCATAATCACAGTCGTGGCACAGCAATCCCATGATGGGGACAGTAAGGGGTTATCATTCAGCCCAATCTGGTTCAGCTTCAATTTCCCCCACCCGTTCTCGCCTTTGGCCCTTCTGGTATAACCTGCCTCCCTCTTGCCCAGCAGCCGAGTTCATTAAGTCGCGGAAGTGAGACCAGGGCGATAATTTCCCTCCCGGGCCGGGCGTTGGCGCGCCTCGATGAAGAACGGGCCATGACGACACGGTGCAATTAGGTAAATGAGGCTGGCTCTCTAGGTAGGGGGAGCTTCCACTTGCCCAAGATGAGACTCGCGTCTCAAATCACAATATACTGCATGTAATCTCGCCCTTACCAAACATTAATTTACCTACGCGAACAATGTTACTTCTCAAAGAGATGAAGGCAACGAAATGTGGCACTGGACGGCGAGGCTAATTCTGAACTTCGTCACGTTAACTTCCTCTACTTAATAGCGTTATATTTGCAGCACTTGAAACTGCTTCCACATTATCCAGTTCGCTCGATCAAACAGGTATTTACTCAGTTTGGGATAAAACATTTTCTCTCGCAAAACTAGGTTACATTGTTTGCGTAGTTCAACAAATGTGTTTATATGCTTGCGTTGATTTAACAAAGTTGTTACTGGAAATTGGAGAAAAGATTAGTTTTCCGTCAGACGTCGAAAAATTACTAACTTACGTTTCATGCAAAAAAAGAAAACATAAAGTTTAAATTGCCTATTTCTCTTCTTGTTATCGTAGACTTTTAAGGGGAGATTAAATGCCAAAACTGCCCAAAACAATTGCGCAGTTTGATTAATTTGAGCTTCCTCTTTAATTTAATGTATTTTTTATCGTTACAGGCACTAAACTTATATTTTAATAAATATCTTTAAAAATATTAATGCCTCTTCTATTTTGCATTACACACTTTGAAGTAGACTGGTAAACGTTAGCTCATTTTAGGGGAAGTTTTGCTCTAAAAATTGGTACTATTGGTAAGTATGTCGGCCTCCCTTTGCAAATATATGCGGGTTTGTTTTCTCCATTTTTGCTTTGAACATATTTTTCTATGAATAGCATTTGTTTATTAATGACTCCTTTTCTCAAACTATTGGGGATTGCTAAATTAAATTTTAGTATTATTAAATCAGTCTCTACGTTTTGTTGTGGATATCTAATTTGGTGATAATAACATAGTTGATTATTATTTAAAATAATTGCTGATAAACTCTAATCAAAGATGGTATATAATTTAGAATAAACATTCTATCCTTCTTAAATAATAAACTTTTTGTGTAAAATATATCGGTGAACTTATGTAGAAGGCATACGTCCATATCCTTGAAAATTTTCAGTCTGACATCTTTTAAAGTTTCTGAGATAATGGATATGAATTTAGCAGACTTAACATTGGCAAGTAGAGCTTTTAATCTCGCCATTAGCAAATAATTAAGTAATTAGCTGCTCATTCTGGAATAAAATAACCTCTCACACGAAATTCGCTTCCTATATTTTGGCTTTGCTAATTTTAACTACGTTTTGGCATTTAACAACGTTGTTACTGAAAAGTTGACAAGAGATTAGTGTTATGTAAAAAAAAGAGAGAAAGAAAGAAAGAAAGAAAGAGAGAAAGAAATAAATAAAGAAAGAAAAAAAATAATACTTTCAACTTCAGTTACTTATTATACCATCTATCCTTGGAGAGTTAAAAATCTTAACAGGTGATTATCCAAAAGTCTAAAAGTACAGGATAATGTCCTATAATTATATCAAATACTTTTTCCTAAACTTTCTGTTTTACCTTTTAAACATAAAAATATTTATCTAATATGCATTTTTATAATTGTTTCTAATAGCCCTTTTTACAACAGTTACTCTTTCTAGCTTCATGACATTAACCGAAGTAAGCGTTTGCAGAAAAGGTTTCATTAAACATTTTGCTTAGGTTGAGGCAGTATTTTTAACACTTAAATGATTTTCAGTCAAATTATATATGTGAATTCAATAACAGCCCGCCTTGAAGCAATATGTGTATGTAATAATTTGTAAAATGTATGTAACAGTCATTGCATATGCTTATATTATTGTATCCATGTGTAATAATGTTATGTGAACATTTACGTAATTTAATAATGTAGGAGCTGTGAGAATAATAAGTTAAACGTTGCTAATAATGAAGTAACAATGAGGTAACATTGAGGCAATAATAAGTTTGAGAGTTTAAATGTTATTTGTGATTCTTGGAAACATTAATGTAATTTAAGTGACAGTTTATAAAAAATAGGCAATCAACAACCAGAAAAAGCTTTAGTTAAATGCAGGTATTCTATTGGAGTGGGATTAGCCAATCAGAGACTCGAAATACAGAAATTTACAAGTTTAGACGGTTAAATTCTAGTTAGTTGCCTGCAGACAGTGATAGCAACCGGATGCATGATGCGTCCTCGAGAAATTAAATACGTATTCGTGTGAGACGAAAATAGTATATGTATTAAAAAGTGCAAGTATTAAATAAAAGAATCTCACAGCTCTCGATATCATTGAAGTGCTATTTAATTTATGTCAAGGATTAATAAAAAGGAGTGAATTAAAACTTAAAATCTATGTAAGCCTACATTCTTGTCGCATCACGCCCTGCCAAGACTTCCATGTCTCTAACAATAATACTGATGCAGCCGAGGCAAACATAAATATTTAATACTTAAAGAAACAGTTTAATTACAAAGTTAATATTTTTTAAACTTGGGGCAAAGGCTACCGGAAAAAGTTTACTATACGTGCGGTTGCAACTACTACAAGTTCGGCTCCCCAACAGTTGAAATACAACACATCATCTACAAACTGACTTTTCATACGTAGCAGCAAACAACGTAAAGAACAAATCTACTCAAATTGGCGTCCATATGTGGAGCTAAATAAATAATACAACACCTTCAATAAATTCTTCCTCAAGATACAAAGGAGACTGGAGCAATAGTGATACATATGTTTAAAAGCAGGTCACCATATTCCACTCTCTTTCCATGACACCGCGAGAAACAATGAATGGTAGCGCACTTAAAAGATTACAAAATATTGAAAACTCCAAAACAATAAAAACGGGCATCTTCGAAATAACTGATGCCACAAGGAGTTATTTGAAATATAATGTGTATTTTAAAGAGATTTAAATTGCTCTGTATGACAAGATTTTCTGTATCTATTTTGGTTTATCAGTTATGCAAAATTCATTTCGAATGAATAGGACTTTACAGCGTTGTCCCAAAATGTAATATAATATTATATATATCTTGACGTGTCTTAAATATGTAGTGTTTCAATCAAAATTGTTTAGCGTTTTTGAAAAAATAAGAAATAATTAAACCTTTTCCATGTAAAAGTAATTTGGGTTAGGTAAATTCTCTTGAAAATCTTAATGATGTCGCATATTTTGAAAATACTGAATTTAAATAGCAAGCATGATATTTATTTGACATTTTGTTTTTGAGTTATGCTGTACACACGCACAGTGGAATACATAATGTTTTTATGTATTCAGGAACGCTTAGAACATACATTTCCGTTGAAATCTTGTTATAGAATTTTTGAGTGCAATGCACTTCTTGCTGAGTGGGTGGAAGAGAAAATAAAATTTTCTTCATACTAATACAGTTTGTAACTAAACGTGTTCAAATATTCACACAAAATTTAAAACATCCAACCATGACCGAGCGTAGTGTGACAAAATTTTCGATAATTTTACCAAAAGAAATTCCAAGATTCAGAATTTATACTTTTAGGTAGTACCTTTAAGAGATACAGCATTAGCTATCGAAAAAAGAAAGAGTTAAACGTGAAAATTCTCAACTGGTGGCACCTTTTGAAAACTAATATTTGAATAAGTTCTGCTTACATTCCGTTATATGTAATTTTGGGCATAGGTAGGATAGGATAGGACTAGAAAGGTAGAATCAGACGACTGAAAAATTCAATGCCATAGCCGGGATTTGAACCACGGATCTCCTACCTTTCCAACCCTGTCTAACACACGGCTTGTGTGAAAGAACAATTATTTCCAGGATAGGACTAGTTAACGAAGGGGGCGCCTAATACTTTGACTCCAATAGAACTTTTGTACTATACCCCCGGGAGGAACGGATGAGGTGAAAGAAACGCATGCAGGAGACGTATGGGTTGCAGATCGAAGCCGGCGCAAGTTGACAGATACGCACAGAGTTCCCTAACAGTTCCAGGCTCGACCACCCGGCCACGGGAAGGTCGCTCGGAGACATCCCTCTAGTGGGAACAGGGGAACACGACTCAGCAGCGAAGGTTCGACACTCTTCCCTCTAGTAGATCCGAGAAGTTCCAAATTGCAAGCTTCTGCAAGCCACTCCATCATTTGCCTTTTTCAATCATGGAAAACCATGAAAAATCCATGGTCAGATTGGGGGCTACCAGGATTAGAACTCGGTATCTTCCGAATGCGAGCCTCACGCGTTACCACAAAGCCATATCGCCAACTTTGGGCACAGGTAATCTAAATTAGTCTTATATAATTTAGTATAATAAGTATTTTATTTTTTCAACACAAGTCAATAATAATAATAATAATAATAATAATAATAACACCATGCTTTGTTTTCTTCCGGTCGGTAACGCAATTAACAAAGAATGTCATGCAACTGACGACAACTATGTAAGACATACGATTATATCCCTTAATGCGGTACCTTTACTGAATTTAATGGAAAACGTATCAAGCTGGTAAACCAATAAATATAGGGATAAACACTGAAATTCATCAGTTATCATGTTTTCCTGTTTTGTAAGTTGTCTGCAATGAAAGCAACTTAACTTATCCAAAGGACACAAATTCGACTTTTACAATTAATGTTCTTTGAGGAGAAGATTGTACAGAGCACATGTTGCTCTTGGACGTGGAGAAGAGATTTGTATCACTAAACTGAACTTGAATTTTACTTTAAACCTGAAGTTGGTTGTTGCTTCACGTATGGAATGCCAATTTGAAGAAAATGTATTGTAGTTCAACTGTTGGGGAGCCGAACTTGAAATAGTTGCAACCGCACGTATGGTAAAAAGTTTCCGGTAGCCTTCGCCCCAAATTTACTTTCCGATAGCCTTTGCCCCAAAAATTTTTTAAAAAATATTAACTTTGTAATTGTTTTACTGTTGCTTTAAATATTATATTTATGTTTGCCTCGGCTGTGTCAGTATTTATATTTTTTTAGAGGCATGAATGTCTTAGCAGGGAATGGTACGACTGAAGAATGTAGGCTTACACAGATTATAATTTTACTTCACTCATTTTATTAATGCTTGACACGATTTAAATAACACTTCACTGATTTAGAGAGCTGTAAGATTCTTAAATTAAATACTTGCACTTTTTAAACACAAACTATTTTCCCACACAAAAATACGTATTAAATTTCTCGAGGACACATCTCGCGTTCGGTTACGAACACTGTCTACAAGCAACTGACTTGGTTTCTACCCGATAAATTTGTAAATTTCTGTATTTCAAGTCTCTGATTGGCTATTCCTAATCCAATAGAATACCTTCATTTAACTGAAGCTTTTTCTGGTTGTTGATTGGCTATTTTATAAACTCACAAAAATTACATTATTGCTTCTAATAATTACAAGTAGTATTGTTAAACCTTCAAATTCATTATTGCCTCAAGGTTATCTCATTGTTAGCAACTTTTAACCTATTATTCTCACAGCTCCTACATTATTAAATTACGTAATGCATTCACACAACATTATTGAGCATGTATACAATAATATAAACACATGTAATGACTGTAATATACACTTTTTATATATTGTTACATGCACATATTGCTTTAAGGTGGGCTGTTATTGAAATTATATAATTTGACTGAAATCATTTAAGTGTTTAAAAATACTGCCTCAAACCACATGCTTCCCATTGTTGTCAGTCTTACTTTGTTTTACTTTCTCTACCACATACACATAGGTAACGAGTCTCTGCATTCCACTCAGATTCGATACCAAGATTTCACCGGAAATATGTAGGTGCTTTGAAGACACCTGAAAAAGTAAAGGATTGAAGAAGACGTAGATGTATATAGAATGGAAACATGAAACATTGGAACAAATAGATATAATAAAGTAACTAGGTACAATAATTTCTACTGATAATACAATAGACGAAATAAATAACGAAGTAAATAAAGCAAACAATATCTATTACCGGATCACTAATGCAATAATTAGAAAGAAATATTAAAAGACATGAAAATTAAAATATATAAAACAGTATATTTATCCCTTATTGTATGGAGCGGTTAACGTGGCTGATGTTAGATAAACATAAAAGTAAAAATGAAATATCTAAGAAAAATTGAGGGGAAAACACGGAAAGATAGGGTTAAAAATAAAACCATTAGAGAAAACCTAAATGTGGACCCGCTATTGGAAGAGAGGGAGAACAGAAGTTCAAAATGGTATCAGAATGAATGATCAGTGTAAAACAAAACAAGTATTTGAAGCAAGACCGGAGGGAGACGGAAGATCGAGAAAGGAATGGAAACAATACATTGGAGAGATAGCAAGAAACAAAGGGATAGAACTGAAAGCGCTGAAGAGAATAGAGAACAGTATAGAAAATGGAAAAAAAACATCCGACGCCGAAAAACAACAGAAGGTGAAGAAGACACCTGAATCCGAACAAAATATCTGATGTGTTACACTCACATGACATTCTCTACTCTTGTACAAACTATTTTTACAAACTCTTATTTTCCATCTATTTCATATTAATCGAGATAAACATTTGCAGAAACGATCTTTTGACATGCAAAGAGAATTAAATTTTACACATAGCGACCAGTTCTAAAAATATTTGATTATCGCTTAAGGCCTACTATGTTCCCCTTGTTTTGTATTTGCAAGGGCAATATAAGCACAGACATATCTCTTAATAGCTGGTTGCTATGTGCAGCACCATTCTCTTTGACACAGATTAATACTCTTTGCATATCCAAGACAAAAAAAAATGAATAACGAATTCCCATTTGATAAAATAGGTATTTAAAAATTTAAGGGAATAACAAGCAATATCTCGAAAATGGTTCACCCAACAAAAAAACGTATATGGCATAAATTGTGTATTTTAACGCGATTTGCATTTTTTGTGTAGTAAAATTTTGTCTATCTCTTATGGTTTACCAGTTATGCAAAAGTCGTTCACAATGAAGAATACTTTTGGAGACATTCCCAGAAAATTTAAGATATATATTTTATTTGTCATAAAAATATGTTAAACATATGATAGTTTAATCAAAATCGGTAGGGCCATTTGTGAGAAAATTAAAATTTTCGAAAAATGTACCATGTAAAGTGTAATCTGGGGTGGGGGGATTTTGTTGAAAACCTTCTTGTCGCACCTCTGGGGAATACTAAACCTAAATACCAAGTTTGATGTTTATCCGACTGTTCGTTTCTGAGTTATGCTGTGCACAGACACACACACGGACATGTTTCCAAAAATGCTTTTTTGGATCAGCGAATCTCAAAACATATATTTCCGGTGAAATCTCGGTAGTGAATTATTGGGTGGATTACAATACTTCCCCTACTTACTATACGTAGTGGAGAAAGTAATAAATAAATAAAGTCTGTGCACGTGTGCGTGCAGGTGCGTGTTCGAGAGCACCAAAACTGGGATAAATACCAAACTTGATATTCAAGTTCAGTAACTTCTAACGATGTAATGCGAGGATTTTCAGAAAAATACTCCCACCCCAGACTACATGGAAAAGTTTCGATAGTTTTTCTTTTCTGATGAATGACTAACGATTTTGATTAAAATACCGTATATTTAATGCATTTCTATGACAAACCAAATGTACACCGTGGACAAAAAAAAGGGATGCCTTGAAAGTAGCGTTTTTCTAAGTCCTACACGGCACAGCGCCCTGTTTACACCATACGCAATACAGCTGTGTAGCCCTGCAGCAGGTTGTTGTATAGCACTATGAAACATGCTACCTCCCATCTGTCTTCTCTGTAGCGCTGTGGCAAAGCGTAGGGTACTTCTTTCGTTAAGACCGCAGGTTCGTTTCTCGCATGTATTAAACACTTTTCTTCTTCTGTAAATAATGTTTAATCAACACATAGTGACCACTTATTTTCGCTATACTCCATTTCATACAAGTTCATAATGGAATAGTTATTTTTTACGATGCAAAATACGTGGCTTCACAATTTCATCATGGTCGGATATCTGTATGTTGTTGGATATGAAGGGACGGTCTAGGTGTGTTGTGGCAGCATGACCATACACTGATATTTGATACTTCAGAACATTTTGATTCCTTCTGCAAGGATAATTGTTTAATTCCTACTGGAATTCTTTGCACAAACTCAAGAAGCCTGGGATGCTGTAGCTTCTCGTCCTCGTTGCTACACGGATTTAATTTCATCTGTAACCTGAAAATGAGGGCAGCTATACGTGCTCAGGGTTCACACACCCGATATTAATTTTGAGTTTTAGAAGATAGTGGTCTATTTCTATTTATTTCTTTAGTTATTTAAAACGAGAATTTTAGTAGACTTGTGTTTTTGTTTGCATAGCTTGCCTCAAACTTAAAATGCTAAAGTTATATTAATGCAATATTATGTTCTACATATCCAGTCATAAAATTAACAATATAAAATCTAACAATAACTAATGCAAGATTTGAACCGAGGAGGTTATGAGCGCAAGCGCTACTTTCTTAACCTCTCGGACAACCAAACGTTTTTCCGTGATTTCTTTTGAGGCAGTATTTTTAACACTTAAATGATTTCAGTCAAATTATATAATATGTAAATTCAATAACAGCCCGCCTTGAAGGAATATGTGTATGTAATAATTTGTAAAATGTATGTAACAGTCATTGCATATGCTTATATTATTGTATACATGTTCAATAATGTTATGTGAATATATTACGTAATTTAATAATGTAGGAGCTGTGAGAATAATAAGTTAAACGTTGCTAACAATGAGGTAACCTTGAGTCAATAATGAGTAAGAACGTTTAACAGTACTACTTGTGATTCTTGGAGTAACAATAATGTAATTTTGAGACAGCTTAAAAATAGCCAATCAACAACCAGAAAAAGCTTTACTTAAATGCAGGTATTCTATTGGAGTAAAAATAGCCAATCAGAGACTTGAAATACAGAAATTTACAAGTTTAGACGGTTGCAATCTAGTCAGTTGCCTGCAGACAGTGATAGTAACCAGTTGCCAGATGCGTCCTCGAGAGATTTAATATGTATTCGCGTGAGACGAAAATAGTTTTACGTGGTAAAAAGTGTAATTAATTAATAAAAAGAATCTCACAGCTCTCTATATCAGTGAAGTGCTATTTAATTAGTGTCAAGGATTAATAAAAAGGAGTGAATTAAAACTTAAAATCTGCGTAAGCCTACATTCTTGTCACATCACGCCCTGCCAATACTTCCATGCCTCTAACAATAATACTGACGCAGCCGAGGCAAATATATATATATATATATATATATATATATATATATTTAATACTTAAAGAAACAGTTTAATTACAAAGTTAAATATTTTTTAAACTTGGGGCAAAGGCCATCTGAAAGTACATTTGGGGCGAAGGCAACTGGAAACTGTTTACTATACGTGCGGTTGCAACTAACTACAAGTTCGGCTCCCCAACAGTTGAAATATAATACATCTCCTTCAATACGTAGCAGCACCTACTTCAAATTGACGCCCAAAGCGTGGTGCAACCTCCTATAACAAACTACTACTTCAAATTGGCGTCCATACGTGGAGCTAAATAAATAAACAAC
The DNA here is from genome assembly GCA_030765065.1 of Deroplatys truncata. Lineage (NCBI taxonomy): Eukaryota > Metazoa > Arthropoda > Insecta > Mantodea > Mantidae > Deroplatys > Deroplatys truncata. The sequence goes on from CM060990.1 coordinate 671,773,116, forward strand.
ACCAACGTAAAGACAATATCTTCTTCACTTTTCAGTAGTTTATAAGCATCACCACCGAGAAACACCGTTGTAAGATGACTATTGCGCTTACAGGGCAGGGATCATTCTACAGTTCCTGCATGTGCGTTGTGAACACAGCTGTTACGAAGGTACAAGATGTCCTCCGATCACATGGAATCCGGGGATGACTAATTTTTTTTGTCCACGTGTGTACATATATATATATATTGCACTTTTCTTGGTATACCCTATGAAGTCCTCTTAATTCGAAGGAATTTTGTAAAATGTTGTATAAATGGTAAGCTATAAGAGATAGACAAAAGCTTACTACACAAAAGGGTGGATTTCCTCAAAACACAATTTATTTAAAATAACGTTTTTGTGGCATTAGCAATTTCCAAGATATTTTCGTTATTATTGGCATTTGAAAATACTTTTACTCTTTTTGTTTTTTGAAGTGCAGTCGCGATGTTGTGGAAAGATAAGGAATTTCAAAATCAGAATCTATATACCCGTTTCCATATATCTGACTGCCGACTCCATTTCTTCTATCCCCCTTATACCTACAACGAATGTGCAGTAAAACTATTTCTGCAAAGGTTTATCTCGATTAACATGAAGTAGATTAAGCTGTCTTTGTAAGAGTTTTCAGAGGCTATATGAAATAAAGGATAGTGGGTAGAGAAACTCGTGTAAATGTAGCACATTAGATTTTTCTTATACATGCTCGCTTTCGAAGGAATATTTCGTTATATTATCTACTATGTTTATAATCTCATAGGTTACTTCCAGAAGTAGAGTAAGGTTTCAATTATTAGTGTTACAGTAATAATTTGCCGTTCATTAATGTTACGATTCACAACAGTTACGCCTTTGTAAACTAAAGCGTGTTGTGATCGCTTTTTAAAGGTCTACTTTCATGGTCTCAGTTGGCCACCAGTGAACTCTTAGAACGTAATCTAACCTAGTCACACTTATTCGAATGTCTGACGATTATAACTGGTTATACACTACGTGATCAAAAGTATCCGGACACCTGGCTGAAAATGACGTACAAGTTCGTGGCGCCCTCCAACGGTAATGCTGGAAGTCGATATGGTGTTGGCCCACCTTTAGCCTTGATGACAGCGTTCACTCTCGCAGGCATACCTTCAATCGGTTGCTGGAAGGTTTCTTGGGGAATGGCAGCCCATTCTTCACGGAGTGTGGAACTGAGGAGAGGTATCGATGTAGGTCGGTGAGGCCTGGCACGAAGTCGGCGTTCCAAAACGTCCCAAAGGTGTTCTATAGGATTCAAGTCAGGACTCTGTGTAGGTCAGTCCATTACAGGGATGTTATTGTCGTGTAACCACTCAGCCACAGCCCGTGCAGTATGAACAGGTGCTCGATCGTGTTGAAAGATGCAATCGCCATCCCCGAATTGCTCTTTAACAGTGGGAAGCAAGAAGGTGCTTAAAATATCAATGTAGGTCTACACTGTGATTGTGCCACGCAAAACAACAAGGGGTTCAAGCCCCTCCAGGAAAAACACGACCACACCATAACACCACCACCTCCGAATTCCACTGTTGGCACTACACACGCTGGCAGATGACGTTCCAGCCATAGCCACACCCTGCCATCGGATCGCCACATTGTGTACCGTGATTCGTCACTCCACACGTTTTGCCACTGTTCAATCGTGTAATGTTGACGCTCTTTACACCAAGTGAGGCGTCGTTTGGCATTTTCCTGCGTGATGTGTGGCTTATGAGCAGCCGCTCGACCATGGAATCCAAGGTTTCTCACCTCATGCCTAACTGTCAAAGGACTTGGAGTGGATCCTAATGCAGTTTGGAATTCCTGTGTGATGGTCTGGATAGATGTCAGTCAACAGACGAGGTCGGCCTGTACGCTTTTGTGCTGTACATGTCCCTTCACGTTTCCTATTCACTATCACATCAAAAACAGTGGACGTAGGGGTGTTTAGGAGTGTGGAAATCTCGCGTACAGACTTTGACACAAGTGACACCCAATCACCTGACCACGTTCGAAGTCCGTAAGTTCCACGGAGCGTCCCATTCTGCTGTTTCACGATGTCTAATGACTACTGTGGTTGTGGATAATGAGTACCAGGCAGTAGGTGGCAGCACAATGCGCCTAAGATGAAAAACATATGTTTGTGAGGGTGTCCGCATACTTTTGATCACACAGTGTAGCTTTCTTTACTCCAACGAGCGTACAATATAAGAGTCTCAAGATGCCGGATTGTCCGGACCCAAGTTTTCATAGAGCCATTCAGTATTTCCAAAATCTGTGGCAATATCAACATACACAAAGTGCGGGAAAAAATGTGCAGAGAATATTTTGAGGATAGGAACCAGCGGTCACTAAAGGTTCCCTTAAGCATTATAATTGCAGTATGCATAAGCATTTTATATTCTCCATTCAGCATTTCTAAGACCTGTTGTACAGCAAGTACGCGCATGAAATGGTTAGTTTCTTATTGTATACTAGTACTCATTAGTTTGATTCAGTACGTATACTGACATGCATAAAATGTGGCCCATAATGGAACTCAGATGTTTAACAAATCTAGCCCCCACGTCTGCCAGTATGACCACCTCTGTTCCTTGAGCATGAAGTGGAATGGAATGTGTATCGGACTCGGCACCGATCCAGTGAGAATATTGTACCTATGCCACACAAAGGGGCGCCCCCGGGAGAGAGGAGAAAATGAGAGGAGACACCGAGCGGCCAGAACCAGGAGTGACGGCACAGCAATGACAGAGTGCCTACAGTTTCCAGATAGAGACGCCCCTCAGTCGGACAGGCAGACGGGGGACCCCCCCCCCAACCCCGGTAACCAGCCGAAGGCTGAGGGACGGAGAAAGTTCCACAGAGAGCATACCTTTTCCGCCGCCATGCCGCACCGGAACACCATCACCGACACTCCCAAACCTGAAACACAGCTTACAGGGTGAAGGAAGAACGAAATTATTAATGGAACGATATGGAGGAACAGGAAATTCGGGTACAGATAGAAATCACTCCAGCATTCGCCTGACGACCCGGGGAAACCTTCAAAAACCCCATGGATCAGAGTAGGCGGTCGCGGGAATCAAACCCGCGCCTCCCGAATGCTAGTCGCACGCTTTACCGCGGCACCACCTCGCTCGGTTCTTGAGTATAATCCTAGCCACTCGATTGGCGGAAACTTAACCATCCCAAAAATTAGCTGCACTTGTAACAATAGAAGCTAGTTGTCTATGTTGTGTCTACGGAGCACAGGTAAGGCAATGCTTCGTTGAATTTTGGCGTAAAAATAAAATGTAATGAAAGCTTTCATATAAACTAATTGTTCAGTTTGACACATGCAAATAATTCTACACCCCTTCCTCTAGAAGACCAAATCATGTTGTACTGATTAAAACCTTCTTTGTCTACCAATTGTAGTGAAACTTTTTCATGGAGGCGGTATCCGAACCATCCCTTCATTACACATTTATAAATTCACTGGTTCGTTTTTATGTTCCTGAATTGTTTTCCAGACCAGCCGCGTAGAGAACTGATATCGTCTGGGTGGAGTCAATGGTTGTTACCTGAAGGTGGGAACCTTACGGAGGGACATATACTATTGCGATCTAGGGGAATTGGCCACTTTATATGCAAGTCAGTGTACACACTTGTGTGAGTTATATTTCATTTTGCCTGGCAAATGAACATGTTTTATAGTCAGATTTCAATTATGTTCATGCAGCACTCCTGTTATTATACTGCATCTGCTATCTCATGCTCCTAACTTCAAAATCGTTAGTTTGATATTGCCTTTATACTCCATTGTTTTTCCGCATCCTGTAATTCTAAATTAATTTGTATTAAAAACGCTACACAGACTTCACACTTGTTTACCACAGAGAGTGAGAATGAGTGAAACTGTGACTGTAATTCCATTCATCTCACAGTTTTCCTTATTGATACCGTGCTTTGATTGATGTCGCTGACGTAAGAATGAACTATTAGTGGGGTTTAACTTGGTTGATACATCGGGCATTGCAAAATCCGACTGCAGCGCTAGAAACCCCAATAGTGGCCAGGAGAGAAACTAAAGCCTATTTGGTTAAACGATAGCTGGCTTCACTGGCCTTTGGGATCCCTCAGTAATGTGTTTAATGCTTATGGCTATCGCCATCTTGGCGTTTTTGTTTGTGTTGGTTTGTTTAATATCAAAACATTATGAATTTTTATTGCGCTATTAATATAAATATATATGTATGTATATGTGTGTGTGCCCATTTAAGTGTTTGTATTAGCTTTAAGGGCACTGGGAAGAGTTTTGGGTGACTTTTCCACATAAATATGCGATATATCTTCAGGCCCGTAGGATAATTTTTTGAACAATTTTTGTGTGCAGCGATTTATTTATTTTTTCGTAATTTGTAATGTTTTATCTTTAGATACACATAAACGAAAAACTGTTTAAGACAAGAGGATAAATTGTGTGTGCATTTGTATCCTATAGAGTACTTTATGGGAGGTTAAATCTTTCCAGACTAAATTGAATATACGTTTAAAAAAAACATAGCTTAAAAGTTTTCACCATAAATTACATCGTTTTGGGAAAATCTTTTTAAACCAAGGTAAAAGAATAAAATATATTCAAAGAGATTCACCTCCAATGTCAGAACAGTGTTAGAAACTATAATTTAAAACACTTAACGCATTATATTTTACAATTTTTTATAAAAGTATCTAACCGAAAGAATACACTCGGAACGGGCTCAGGAATATCTTAGAGATACATATATATTATGTTTCATATTGATTTAATTTCCAGAGATTTTTAATCGCGTGGTAAACGTTTAGTGGAGATAACTTAAAATTAAGCAGAGATGGAAAGGTAGAATCAGATGACTGAAAAATTCAATGCTATAGCCGGGATTTGAACCACGGATCTCCCGGTCTCCGTCCCGTTGCTCTAACCACTGAGCTACCATGGCAACGTGCCGATACACCATTAAATTCTCCAACTGATTCGCATTTTTTCCGGTAAACCACAAGGAGATCTCAAATTGTATTGAGATGCCATACTCCAATGGCGACTTACATTCTTTATAAGTACGTTTAAGGCCCGGGCTTTATAGTTACACCACTATTAGGTCAATTCCACCAAGCAGAGATATTTCCCTTTGAATAATTGGCATATTTATGTGAGAAGGTCATCCAAACGTGGCAGATCTACTGAAGAGAAAATATACCGCAGTTGGCAGAGTGTGGTATAATTCTCCATTAAAGTATCGCAACAGGCATTAATTTTAAGAGTTAATCCTTATGCGAGTTAATTTTGTAACTACCTGTTTATTAAATAGGCGTTCGATACAGGGGAATGTACTATTCTATTATCCTGAAGTAAGGTGGTGTAAGTGAATGCCCTCTGTTCCAAAATTATTTGTGTGTAAATGGGATATTTTCTAATTATTTATATTTTATTTTTTAAGTGAATTCGTTTCCCAATAACATACTTATGCTATATGCTCTATAATAACAAGTTAGTGCGGTAACTTATAATCATTTTCAGTTTAATGAAAATGAGAACTAGCGAAATAAATATGAAGGAACATAAAGGGGTTAGTGAGTGGAATGCGTAGGCAAGAGTACTGCATTAAAGACAGGTATGAAGTTGATTATATCAGTTGCATTATCAAGGCTTTTGAGTTTACGAATTTCGCCACGTTGGGCCAAGAAGCATTCAATGTATTCGCCCTTCTTTTCCACGTAGTCAAAGTTGTATTTATTGCAATAATATTGATAATATGTCAAGATACCTACTCTCACATTTACCGTGTGTTAACACTAAGAAAGTTGTTTAACAATTGAAAAATTCGAAGCTACCGTCGGGATTCAAAGAACAAATCTTCGGTTTTCCTTGTAGATTTTTCACTACTTACTTACTATACCGAGATGTCTTTACACACATTAACCCTGCAGCAGCGGTTTTTACTCTTAGTCGCTGCGGACTGAGATAAGTTATAAGTAAATAACAACAAAGCAACACAGAGTCTACAATTTATTATGTTTGAATTTTAATTTACGAAGCACCACCTTTTATTAAGCAATAAATCCTGTCCATGGAATTAATTGTTCTTCCACACAAACCGTGTGTTGGACAAGTTTGGAAAGGTAGAATCAAATGACTGAAAAATTCAATGCCAGAGCCGGGATTTGAATCACGGATCTTTCGATCTCCGTCCGGTTGCTCTAACCACTAAGCTCTCAAACCGGAAGATCCGCTCCTAACAGTGGTTGAAACTATTAAGCCTGGGACTTAAAGTACTTACAACATTGTAAGTCGCCATTGGGGTATGTCATCTCAATACAATTTGAGATCTCCTTGTGGTTTACCGGGAAAAATGCGAATCAGTTGGGGAATTTTATGTTGTAGCGGCATGTTGCCATGGTAGCTCAGTGGTTAGAGCAACCTGACGGAGATCGAAAGATCCGTGGTTCAAATCCTGGCTATGGCATTGAATTTTTCAGTCGTCTAGTTCTACCTTTCCAAATTCTGTCCAGTTCTTTTGGAATTATAAGTTTCTTAATACATTACATGCGTTCCAAATTCACAAACAAATACTGTATAATAATATCGTAAACAGAATGAAATGTACACATTGTTTACTGCAGTCCATTTTAGTCAGTCTTCAGTTTTCATGGTAATCTCTGCCAGAACCTCAGACATCTTCCTGATTCTTTCAGAATCTATTTCATTCCTGATTCTTTCAGAATCTATTTCATAAGGATCCACTCTGCAAAAAAGAATAGATAAATTAACAAAATACACTGAACCGAACGTAATAAAACGACGTGACTAGTAAAAAATCAAACTTTAATAATCAGAAACCGTTGTGAATAAACTACCATATGACTACAATAGCTCACCTTCACTATTTCTGCTAACGGCGACAATGTGGATAATGTTCGATGTCGTCGTGAGTCCACAAAAAATTTAAATTGAGTTTTATTAATGGACACCCTTTAACTGCTGTGGTCCTTAGCGTTCCATTCTATATTGGGCGTGAAAGATCGATAATTTTGCTCAGAGGCCTCTTTATCGGGTTTGAGATTCTTTTACGTGCCGTAAATCTACGACACGGGACCACCGGCTTTTCTTCCCTTCCGAAGGAAGCCACGCTTAGGATTTTTACACCCGAAAAAATCCATCACCCTTCGCCGGGTTTGAACATGCGACCTCGGGAGCTAGAGAAATTAAATTGAGTTTTATTTGTGGACGCCCTTTAACTTCTATGGTCCTTAGCGTCCCATTCTATATTGGGCGTGAAATACCGGTAATTTTGCTCAAAGGTGAAGTAGATATTGTCTTTACGTTGTTGCTGCTACGTATGGAAAGCCAGTTTGAAGAAGATGGTATCTTTGCGTTATTTGCACCACGCTTTGGGCGTCAATTTGAAGAAGGTGAATTGAAGGAGTTGTATTATATTTCAACTGTTGGGGAACCGAACTTGTAGTAGTTGCAACAGCACGTATAGTAAACAGTTTCCGGTAGCCTTCGCCCCTAATGTATTTTTACTGTTTCGTTAAATATTATATTTATGTTTGCCTCGGCTGCGTGAGTATTTGTTAGTGACACGTTTCTCTTGGCAGGGTTGTGGCACGACTAAGAATGTAGGCTTACAGAGATTATAATTTTACTTCACTCCTTTTATTAATACTTGATACGATTTAAATAACAGTTCACTGATTTAGAGAGCTGTGAGATTCTTTTTATTAATTAATTACACTTTTTAACACAAACTTATTTTTCGTCTCTCACGAATACATATTATATTTCTTGAGGACGCACAAGCAACGCATCCAGTTATGAGCACTGTCTGCAGGCAACTGATTTGATTTCAACCGTCTAAACTTGTAAATTTCTGTATTTCAAGTCTCTGATTGACTATTCCTACTCCAATAGAATACCTTCATTTAACTAAAGCTTTTTCTGGTTGTTGATTGGCTATTTTATAAACTGTCACTAAAATTACATTATTGCTTCTAAGAATCAGAAGTAGTATTGTTAAACTCTCAAACTCATTATTGCCTCAAGGTTACCTCATTGTTACCTGATTGTTAGCAACTTTTTACCTGTTTCTCACAGCTCCTACATTATTAAATTACGTAATACATTCATATAGCATTATTGAATATGTTTACAATAATATAAGCATATACAATGACTGTTACAAACATTTTACAAATTATTACATACACATATTGCTTCAAGGCGGGCTGTTATTGAATTTACATATTATATAATTTGACTGAAGCCATTCAAGTGTTAAAAATACTGCCTCAGAGGCCTCTCTATCAGTCTTGAGGTTGTTTTACGTGCCGTAAATCTACTGCACCGGACCACCGGCTTTACTTCACTTCCGAAGGAAGCCATGCTAAGGATTTTTACGCCCGAAAAAAATCAATCGCCCTCCGCCGGGTTTGAACCCGTGACCTGGGGAACTGAATGGATGGATGGATGTTGCTAAAAACATTTACACATGTATAACAACTATACTTTTTTATACTATACAGTGTTATCCAACTTATTTGTTTTAACAAAAACATAAAGTAATAAAAGCAATAAGCATTACAGAAGCGTTTAAATTTGAAATTACAATTTAAATTCGAGTTAACATTACTTATAATATTAGTTTTCAGAAGTACTGCATTGTGGACAGAAACAATAGTTGGAGGAACATTAACATTACATCTATCATCCGATATATTGGAAACAATATTGTCAATGCACGTACCAACTGAGATCTCGCGTCCAGGTCTAGTAGGTTAAAAAATCAGGTCTTAGACCGTAACTGTCAAATATGTTAAAAAAAGATTGTTGACCTCATTACCGTTTGATTTAAAATCAACATTAAAATCAGCCGTTAGCACAACGTGTCTATTAAAATTGTGTTTAAAAGCAAAATTAAATAGCTTATATAATTTATTTAAGAAACTATAAAAGCAAGAATTGCCACGACGATATATGGAAATGCAAATTGTGTTGTTATTATTAATATAGGTTGCACAAACCTCAAATATTTACAATGAACTTAATTCTGAAAGGTCAATTTTACTGTTTGTGATATCATTTCTTAACATATATTGCAGAACCTCCATGCAAATTACTCATTGGTTGGCAGAAACAGTCAGCTAAACAATACACTATATTTAATAGGTGCAACTCAACTGAAGTTAACCAATGCTCAACTCTGCATATTATCTCAAAATCATACTCGTTCACTAAATGCAAAAGATGATCAACTTTGTTTACAAGACTCTGTAAATTCCAATGTAATATATTTAACCCACATGACTTTGTTACATTTATATTTTCATTACTTACGTAACTGCAGTTTGTTTCACGTAGTGAACTAAACGCCTAATGCAAACGTTTTTAGGCCACTGTTCTGAGTTACATTTTCAACATTTTATTCGTTCACACTAACTTTAAAAGAGGCATATACATCAGCATTCCTAGACTCCAATTTTTCGTACTCCACCTCCGGACATTTTGAACTTCAAGAACTGGATAAGTTGATCTTCGGTCGTTGATGGTGCAAGTCTATATATGTGTAAAGGGATCATTTTAGGTACACCTTTTAGAACCTGCATATTAGAATTATTTTCATTACTAGCGTTACTATCATTACTCCCAATCACAACTCGACGCTTTTGTTTCCTTTTCACTACAGCCGACCATAGGTTTTCACTGTTTACATTAGCCGCAGAGTCAAGGGTAGCTCTCCTGGAGCTGTTGGAAGGATCAAAGACGTTCTCATTTTGCTTAGGAGAATTAATTTTTTGTGATTGTACTTCCACATTTTTACTTTGCACTGGCTCATTTGATGCACTAATATCAACTTTTTCATTCATATCGATCTTAACACTTTTAGCACTCGCAAGGGCTTTGTAATCGAACTTTTCAATGTTATTTTCACCTACAAACTTTACTCTTCTTAGTAGGTCGACATGATCGATTAATAATTTCACTCTTTCATTTAGTTCTTTAATCACGTTATCCTTCTGTTTTAACAGGAATTTAACTACACGAACGTCGATTTTGTTGTCGGCACCACCAATTTCATTCAAAACTTCATAAATATCGGATTCACAAACGTCAAATGACCTAACCTCGTCTTCATCACAGAACTTTACTGAAAGCTCGTCAATTATTTTAACATTACTGGTTAGGAAAGGTAGAATCAGATGACTGAAAAATTCAATGCCATAGCGTTGAATTTTTCAATCATCTGATTCTACCTTTCCAACCCTGTCCAACACACGGCTTGTGTGAAAAAACAAATAATTCCATTACTGGTTAGTTTTGCACAGCTATTATGGAAATAGCTATTACAGTCAGCGCATTTTAGACCAGTCACCACTTTTGTTTTACAACGTTTACACGTTGAAATACTAATATTATTTGAGGTATAATTTGATGCAAACATCCACCTCCTGTCATTGTACTGTTTCACTATTTCCAGAGTCTAGAGGCTAACATGGTAACCACTACACCACTTAGGGCGACGTGCGACTACTGCAGGGTTAAAGTTTCTCTTGTTATTCAATGAAGAAGGTATTTATTCTTACGAATTTTTAGCACGACGCTTTGGGCATCAATTTGAAGAAGGTTGTATTGAAGGAGTTGTATTATATTTCAACTGTTGGGAGCCGAACTTGAAGTTGGTTGCAACCACACGTATAGTACCCGCTTTCCGGTAGCCTTCGCCCCAAATGCACTTTTCAGTGGCCTTTGCCCCAAGTTTAAAAAAATATTAACTTTGTAATTTGACTGTTTCTTTAAATATTATATATTTATGTTTGCCTCCACTGCGTAGTATTATTGTTAGAGACATGGATGTCTTGGCAGGGTTGTGGTGCGACAAGAATGTAGGCGTACACAGATTATAATTTTACTTCACTCCTTTTATTAATGCTTGACACGATTTAAATAACACTTCACTGATATAGAGAGCTGTGAGATTCTTTTATTTAATACTTGCACTTTTTAACACGTAAAGTATTTTCGTCTCACACGAATACGTATTTAATTTTTCGAGGACACATCTCGCGTCTGGTTAGTAACGCTGTCTGGAACCAACTGAATAGATTTCAACCGCCCAAACCTGTAAATTTCTGTATTTCAAGTCTCTGATTGGTTAATCCTAGTCCAATAGAATGCCTTCATTTAACTAAGGTTTTTCTGGTTGTTGATTGGCTATTTTTTAAACTATCTCAAAATTTACATAATTGCTGCTCTAATAATGACTAGTAGTGTTATTAAACTTCCTTACTCATTATTGCCTCAAGGTTACCTCATTGTTATCAACTTTAAACGTATTTCTCACAGCTCCTACATTATTAAATTACGTAATATATTCATATAACATTATTACACATGGATACAATAATATAAACATTTACAATGACTGTAATATACATTTTACAAATTATTACATACACATATTGCTTCAAGGTGGGCTGTTATTGAATTTACGTATTATATAATTTGACTGAAACCATTTAAGTATTAAAAATACTGCCTCACTTTACAACGTTTACACGTTGAAATACTAATATTATTTGAGGTAGAATTTGATGCAAACATCCACCTCCTGTTATTGTACTGTTTCACAATTTCCAGAGTCTAGAGGCTAACATGGTAACCACTACGCCACGGAGGGCGACGTGCGACTACTGCAGGGTTAAAGTTTCTCTTGTTATTCAAGCATCCCGATAAACCTTCAAAGCGAGCTCAAATATTTGGAGTAATCCAGTAAGTTAATTTTCGGTCTTTATGGTTAACCACTATTAAGATTAATTAAATTTATTACATAATTTTTCTTTCGCACTAGCCGTGTATACGCATGGAAAGCGGAAAATCAGTAGTTCGAGTCCCGACATTGAACTGTTCAAAGTATGTTTAAGCTTTATTATTATTATTATTATTATTATTATTATTAAAATTATCGTGTTGTTTGAATCGAAATTCTCAGGACTTAAAACTCCAACAAAACAAAGACGGGAGGAAAAAAATCACCAAACGAAGTTATTTTAATCCCTTTTTAGTTTTCCCTTCAACAGTCTTACACATATATGCATTCCACTCTTATTTTTTTTCCCTTGAAATAAGCATACCTTTTTTATGATTACACTACCAATAATTATTTCATATTTGAGCTTGTAAACGATTTGAACAAGAATATTAATTTTTGACAGCTGTAAAGTAAAGTAACATGCACAGGAATAGGAATTAAACCTTTGGAATCTGTTGATTCTTGCCACATTTAGCCATTTATTCTACTATAAAGAAAACAGTGTGTTACAAAATGCGGGAAATGTAGTAGAAAATGTTCTATATTTACTTAAATATGTCTTGAAACATATTTTAATGCCATAATTTTCAGTTATGAACATTACCTTTTAAAATTGCTTTAATTTACTACACTACAATTTCATCACAACTTGGTACACTTAAACGGGTAGCCGAGGTATGTAATGTACGACGAGCTCGTGAAGTGGAGGTCTGCGGTTCAAATCCCATTTGGAATGTCTTACTTGATTAAGATTTTTTCCAGGTTTTTTTCGCTCTTCTAACTGGTAAATGCCGGAGTGGTACCTTAAATTAGATCTTCACGAATTTCCTTTCACAATTACCATTTCATTGCATGTATTATCAATGTCCACCCCCTGTGGTACCGTAAGTGGTAAGAAGGGGCGTTAAAACACAACTAAAAAGTAGTATATTTAAGGGGAAAATTTAGTCTAAACACATGGAAATTACACCTTAATTGTGTTAAATTACCACTGCTCTTAAAGTTCTCAATGATTATTCCTGAGATCTTTATGAATTATTCTGTAAATAAAGACAACTATTTTAAGTGGTTGTTTGTATTGATAGCTTATGTAGTTGAGTCCGTAAAATTATTTCATTCAGCAGAAGAATAATAAAATTTACTCTTAAAACATGTGAATTCATGTACCTTTTTCTCTGATACTACTTGCAATACAGATCACACTTTTGCATTTTTGTTTCTAGTATAATCAGCTATCTTCTGAACCTCAATTATTTAGTTATGTATATCAGTTCACTAGAAATCGAAAAAAAATTATTTGCAAAGTCAAAAAAGTAAAAATGTGGAAAATTTGCAACCTTGTTGCTTTCTTAATATCACTAATATATATTATAAAACTATGATTGTGGTTCAGAAAGTTTAAGTGTGTGTTGTATACATGTACTGAAAATTTGAGCTCTCTACCTCTCATACTTCCTGAGAAAAAGGTACATAAGTATCCAAAAATGTTGTTTTGAGAAAACTGAATATAAAGTGTGAACATTAAAATTCTGACCCACTTCAGTACATTCCAGGGTCATAATCATCTGCACCTTCATTCTTGGATTGTTTCAGCTTTTCTGATTGCCTTCTCTTGGCCTGGCTTCTTTTGCTATTTGCTGAACTGCTCGCTGAGCAATAATCGTTCGTTGTTGAAAGATACAAAAATATGGAAATAAAAGAGATTTTATTGGTGCCTAAAACAAAAAATGTGAGCTTTTACTATTTCTAGGGACCTGCATTTTTCGTTTTATTTTTTGGTAGAAATCGGAGCTATTTTTGGAGAATTTCGCGTTATTTGTACTAGTTTTTATTATCATATTTTGGGATTTTAAAGGTACTTTTTCATATAAATAGATTATTGAAGAACAATGTGGAGTTTTATTTTAAAGAACACACATTTTTATCCTTCAATTATCATTGAAGAAGGCAAAACATGAAAGAAAAATACATATTCCTTTTTCTAACTGGCAAAGGAGAGCATTATCACTTTCCTGTTGAAACTCAGGTCGCTAAAAACTCCTGAGTAGCAAGAGATGAAAATTTCACAGGCAACATTAGACACTGATACTACAACGACTGACTGACAGTAATACAATAAAAGAAAAGTACATTATGTTGTGTTTTCTAACTGTCAAAGGAGAATATTGCCATAATGTTTGCATTCTCTTCTTTGATGTTGCAATGCAAGTCGCTGAAAACTCCTGACTAGCAAGAAAAGAAACCTTCTTTCAACATTAGCATATGAATACCACACTGACTGGGGAGCTCTGCCACTAAACTCAGGAAGACCGTCAAGCAAACAACGTAGAACTTTCATAATATTTATTTTTCCATCTCGCAACATAATTTTATTGGTTTGCTCTTGAAGTTCACTGTACCCTTTTATGATCACTGAATCATTCTCATTTTTAAAGAATGGAACAGACTTCACTTTTTACTTTCTCTGCTACGTATAGTAAGTAGGGAAAGTATTGTATTCCACCCAAAAATTCGATACCGAGATTTCACCGGAAATACATGTTTTGAGACCCCCCTGAATCCAAAAAAAAAGGATTTTTGGAAACATGTCCATGTGTGTGTGTGTGTGTGTCTGTCTGTCTGTCTGTCTGTCTGTCTGTCTGTCTGTCTGTGAACAGCATAACTCAGAAACGAACAGTCGGATAAACACCAAACTTGGTATTTAGGTTCAGTATCTTCCAGAGATGCGACACGAAGGTTTTTCAAGAAAATCACCCCACCCCAGATTACCCTTTACATGGAACATTTTTCGAAAATTTTAGTTTTCTCAAAAATGACTAACGATTTTGATTAAAATATCATATGTTTAAGATATTTTTATGACAAATAAAATGTATATATTGAATTTTCTGGGAATGTCTCCAAAAGTATTCTTCATTGTGAACGACTTTTGCATAACTGGTAAACCATAAGAGATAGAAAAAATTTTACTACACAAAAAATGTAGATCGCGTTAAAATACACAATTTATGTCATATACATGTTTTTTGTTGAGTGAACCATTTTCGAGATATTACTTGTTATTCCCTTAAATTTTTCAATACTTATTTTCTCAAATGGGAATTCCTTATTCATTTTTTTGTCTTGGATATGCAAGGAGTATTAATCTGTGGCAAAGGGAATGGTGCTGCACCTAGCAACCAGCTATTAAGAGATATGTATGTACTTAAAGGCTACTGTATTTCTATACTGCCCTTGTAAATATATATTCCCCTTACATCTACAAGAAAATTAGCAATAAGATTGAGTCTGCAAATGTTTATCTCGATTAACATGAAGTAGATGGCGAATAAGCGTTTGTAAAAATAGTTTGTACAAGAGTAGAGAAAGTCATGTGAGTGTAACACATCAGATTTTTTCACTAGTGCTGAATCGATATTACTGTTAATGATGAATACTGGTCTAAACACTTCAAGTGCTGAATACAACTTATTAGCAGGGTGTTCCAACATTAGTAACTGTAATTTTGCAAATGCTAATGCTGCAGTGTTTTTCACAGCTGATCTAAAATCTCCTTGAACATCTGCGCTTCTGATGCAATTTAACTACTCTTCTGTTTCACCAATGTGTTCTTTGCGCAGACTCCCTGAGTGTCCTTCAGAGTATTAACGCGCTGTACCATTACCACCCACTCGTACAGCGCATACATGATCTCCTCCACTCGCTCGGTGTTTCTGGCACCAGCGTCGCCTTCGTGTGGATTCCGAGTCATGTGGGCATCTCAGGTAACGAGTCTGCCGATGCCGCTGCAAAATCGGCGCTTTTATCACTCAGATGTTTTACCTGTGTTGTTCCCTCCTCAGATTCTTATGTTATTTTACGCCACCGCGTACTCTCGCGTTGGCGGCCCTTAGGTAGAACAAGTTCCGGGAGGTTAAACCTCTCCCGGTTGTCTGGGCTACCTCTTCTCGTCCTTTTCGTCGGGAAGAGGTGATTTTAACACGCCTTCGTATCGGGAATTGCGTTTTTAGTCATAGACACTTGCTTAGTGGTGATCCGGCACCACTCTGTGATCAGTGTGCGGCACCCTTAACGGTGCGTCACATTTTAACAGAGTGTCAGTTTTTAGCTCGACTGCGCGTTCGTGTTTGTCTGCCTGTTGGTATAGCCAACGTTTTGGCAGACGACACGCATTCTGTAGAATGTCTTTTACGTTTTATCCTTAAAAGTGGTTTTGGTCGACGCATTTAATGCGCTGAGCGTCTTTTAGTTTCTTATTTCATATTGTCTATTTTATTGGGAGTCTGTTCACCCCTGGGGTCATATGGCGCTCTGGTCCCTTGACATCTACAGTTTCTGACACGTAGTTTCATGTTTTATGGTTTGATTTACAAAGTTTTTAGTGTGGTGGTTTTTAGACTTTGTTATACTTTTTTATTGCTTCGACTAAGCGGGTTTGTGTCCCGTGTTTTAATTTATGTATTTTAACTTTTATACCTTGTAAGGGCGCTGATGACCTTAGCTGTTTAGCGCCCTTAACCCCCATGTCATCATCATCATCATCATCATCACTGGTTCACTAAAAAAAAATCCTTCTTTTGCTACTTCGAAATTTTTCAATATTTTCCTGAGTTCTCCATAAAGTGTAGAGCTTGTTGGGTATGAAGATCCTTCTTGCTCAGTGATGTATTCCACTAACTCATTGACATGTTCCTTGACGAATGTTGCCTCAGCTGAAATTAAACTTCATCGTTCGTCAATGATTTCACGAAATCGATACCAGCATTGCTGACTGAGTCCAGATCTTCTAACTGCACGAAGATACTTCTCAACGTAGAAACCGGCCTCTATCCAAGTATTCCATCTTGTCAACACTGGTACGGGAAACCGTATAGGTTTCTCAGATGGATACTTTTCTTTGAGAAATCGTACATACAGGTGCCTTCTCTTTCTCGTATTGAGAAATACAGCCAGGCAAGCACTGTGAATTCACATTATTGTGCATATAAAATTTATAAAATTAACATATTCGCGTTATTGGCTCATTTCGTTTTATTTCGCGAAATAAATCTATTTAATTTTCGAATTGTTAACATGTTATGTATAAGTAACTGTTTCCCAAGCATTTTAGGGAATATTTAAAAAGAAACTGTACTATTTCACAGTACCTTGTCCCCTTAACCCTAGAGAGGTGGCGCGGGGTATTTTATGACCCCAGTCAGTTTTATTTGCAAGTTATATATAATGATTTCGGATACCTGAACCCTGCCTTTTCCTTACCTTTCGCTGCATTCCTTTGTTCTTTTGTTAGAGGTCATTAGCATTGAAATACAGGTCATACATTCCTAGAATATAGGCTATTTATGTTCTTCGGCTGAAATGAGGGCAGGAAATACCCCACCTCTCCCTTTGCATGTTGTGAGTCTCGTCTGAATGTTGTTTCTGTAGTTATAGTGTGTTTTCAGCGGAACCTTCGAGAAGTTGTGGTTATAATATTTACGTATTTTTTAGTCTTAAACTAGTGCTGTTTTATATCAATATATGTTATGAGAAACATCAGGCAAGGTTATTAGCCCTAATAAGGGAAGTGGAAGAAGAGGAAGCATTAGGTGGTGAGGGCAGCGAAACCGAAGATTAACTTGAAATACTGAGTTCAAATAGTGAAAGTGAGCAAAGTGCAGAAGAGGATCGAGTTACGGCATGGAAAATGGTTCATCCTCCTCAAAATTAATGTACTCGCTCCCACAAAATAGTGATCATCAGGTGTAAAATCTGCACTAAAAATGTAAAATCTCCTATAGAATTATTGCTTGAGAAAATACGGCATTTTATAAATGCAGCACAACCAAAAAATCAAGAACAGGAATTGCCAGTGAAGAAAGCAATGAGGTGTAATGTGTGTCCGAGAATGCAGACAGAAAGACAAAACTTTCGTGTGTAAAATACAAGCAGCAGGTGTGCAAAGACCATAGAGTAGTGGTGTGTAGGAGCTGTGTGTGAATTATAATATGAGTATCAACATATGTTCTTACTTCGAGATGAAAAAAAACACATTAACTGTGATACTTTATGATTATGAGTGAAGTGAACATTTAAATATATTTTTTGTGCTGCGCATCAGTCCAAATTGCAAGGAACTGTCAATTCAAAGTTTTTGTTTTAATTTTTAAAGCAGAGTTCTACAACCAACAGTTATTTTAATACATAATGTATTACTCGGTATATGTAAGCAATAATTAGATAAATTTATTAATTCGGTCCACTTACAACAATCGTTTTATTCCTGGGGTCGCGAGTGACCCCGCGCCACCTCTAATGTAAGACGTACATGCGCCACCTGTCTAGGGTTAAAGTATAGCTTACTTCGCGGTCGTCATGCAGTTAGCATCACGGGCAAGAACTAGTAGCAGTCCCGTATTCTTATTGTGAGGCAGTTTGGTCTTGAAATTCTGGACACACTATTGAAACGTTTCTTCAGTTCAAGAGCCCCAATGACCGAGAGCTAAGCAGGTGAAGGTCGTACACTGGCCTTCCTCCCTTTTTCACCCTTATAACAATAGCAAACTCCACCGGCCACCATTAAATGCACGTAGTGTCCTTGAAGCGCTATTTACATGCTTTCTGTATATTTACAATAGGTTTGACCTTATCGCGGTCCTTTCCAACAGCTACGGCAGAATGAAAACCAAAACTGTCGAGATTCGCTTGTAAGATGGCTTTCCGGTTGGTTTTGTTAAATGCTGTTCTACAAAAAGGGCAATGGCATTTAAAAGGCAATAGAATATGTGTACTGGAGCGATTTATGGCAGTTTTTGTCCATCTAGTCTTGACAGATGAAATATTTACAACCTATTTCCCACCTTGTTACACTTTTGGTATCACCGCCTATAGATATTTGTGAATAAAGAAGCCAAATAACATTTTAATTACTTCAGAGTGCAAAAAAAACCCTTACGGCCAGTTGTAAAAACACTGAAAAAATTTCTGTTAAATGCTATTGTATGGTTACGCGCTGAATTATGTTGTACAAAGTTCGCCAAAGAAAACCTCATTGCACCTCGCGTCTACGTCACATTATCTATCGTTGTACGTGACCTTGCAAAGCCATGGCCATTTCATTGGATTCTTTAGGCCACGGTGCAAGGATGTGCCAGTCCTTCTGATAAATACTTACACCAATAACCACAACAAAGGTTAAAAAACGGCGTAGAAACGAAATATATGTTTACGCTAAAAGAGAAAATATTGGCTAAAAGAGAAAGAAGTAGAATGAGTGCATTCATTTTATCATACAGACCTCTTATCGTGATAGGTAGCCCATACTTTATCGGCTTTGAAAGGGTTAAAAACTAAGGGAAAACTTTATGAGCGACCAGGTTAGCGAAATGTAGACTGTGTAGTGAGAGAAGATTTTCAAATTAAAGCTTAAATGGTATTCATTAAATACATAGCAATACTTTACAACAAAAAATAAACATAACTGTATTCTCACAGTGGTAGATCTTCTCTCAATGCTTGTTGCTGCATAGAACCAAACATAACTAAATAATAAACAAAGCAGCATGTTTTCCCTCTAATTCAAACTACAATTGGTTGATATACCTTTACTAACTTATTGCTGATCATAGGAATATAACAGGATTATAGACAAAAATATAACACAATTTTATTGCCACAATGTGTATGTCATATTCGGTAAACCATATACATATACACATTTATCTCTAGTTTCTAAACATGATCAGTCAATTATAACAAAAGAGTAATTTGCATTTAGTAAACGAATATCATCTGTGCATGTTTTGTGGAGAGTGCCCACTTTCTGACGAGTATGTAGACCGTCTTCTCCACTTTCCTGGATTGTTTTTATCCAATAATTTACTATAAAAACACTTTTATGCACTGCCGTTGCAATTGCTGTAACAGTGCGACAGCCTCCCACATACCCACGATACGTCCACGAGTAATTTCGCTAGTATACGGCATGGCAGGTTCTGAGACAATAAACATGTTTGGTTTCAATAATGCCAGAGAAAGCAAAGGCATCTTTCCCCCCTTATTGCTGTGTTATCAAGCCACCACGCTGTGCGGTAGGTAAGGTGAAGGACACGCCTCAAAAGACCCCAGAAAATGATACAAAATCCGCCAAAGATTTTCTTTGGTGCTATTTGTACAACACCGGAAGAGAGCCTATCAAGAGAATAATCATGGAATAGCGGGGATAAGCTGTTATTCAGAGTAGGGTAAAAAATCTGATGTGTTACACTCACATGACTTTCCCTACTCTTGTACAAATTATTTTTACAAACTCTTATTCTCCATCTATTTCATATTAATCGAGATAAACCTTTGCAGAAACGATTTTTGACATGCAAAGATAATTACATTTTACACATAGCGACCAGTTCTAAAAATATTTGACTATCGCTTAAGGCGTACTATGTTCCCCTTGTTTTGTATTTGCAAGAGCAATACAGAAATACAGTAGCCTTTAAGCATCGACATATATCTTAATGACTGGTTGCTATGTGCACCACCATTCTCTTTACCACAGATTAATACTCTTTGCATATCCAAGACAAAAAAATGAATAACGAATTCCCATTTGGGAAAATAAGTATTGAAAAAATTAAGCGAATAACAAGCAATATCTCGAAAATGGTTCACTCAACAACAAAAAATGTATATGACATAAATTGTGTATTTTAACGCGATCTACATTTTTTGTGTAGTAAAATTTTGTCTATCTCTTATGGTTTACCAGTTATGCAAAAGTCGTTCACAATGAAGAATACTTTTGGAGACATTCCCAGAAAATTCGAGATATACATTTCATTTGTCATGAAAATATCTTAAACATATGATATTTTAATCAAAATCGTTAGAGCCATTTTTGAGAAAATTAAAATTTTCGAAAAATGTTCCATGTAAAGGGTAATCTGGGGTGGGGGGATTTTCTTGAAAACCTTCGTCGCATCTCTGGAAGATACTGAACCTAAATACCAAGTTTGGTGTTTATCCGACTGTTCGTTTCTGAGTTATGCTGTTCACAGACACACACACACGGACATGTTTCCAAAAATGCTTTTTTTGGATTCAGGGGGTCTCAAAACACATATTGCCGGTAAAATCTCGGTATCGAATTTTTGGGTGGATTACAATACTTCCCCTACTTACCATACGTAGTAGAGAAAGTAAAAAGGAGAATGCCTGCTTGGGTAGTGGAAAATATTTGGTCTGATTTAAACCATGATTTTTTTTTTTTTTTTGAGCACCAGAAAGCTTAACACAATGCGTTGTAGAGGTAGTTCGATAAATGAATACGACGGCAATGAGATTCGAGTTGAAAAAGGATAACGCACTGAGATAATTTGATGGTTATTTAGAACATATGACAGGCAGATAGGTAAAATTAAGTTTCTATATAAAGCAGTTATAACGTACCTAGGACATTATCAGCAAATACATCTAGTTTTATGGAAACAGTGAAGTTAAACACAAAATACAGCCCCGCAATTCACTATTGCGACGCGTAGCGGTGTAAAACGTGAAATGAAGTCCTTATGGACGAAACACAAAGGTCCGGTTACTACATAAGGTATGAAAAATCATTCAAAATATAACATAGCCATCAATGCATATGCTGGTATGAATCTTTGTGTAATATTCAGTAGTTGAAGGCTATGTGTAAATTTAACAACGGTGAAGCTAATAACACCACAAGCTTCGCGATGCGCGGAGGTTGTGGTGATGACCAGATTGGTAGAGGGTCCTTTAGAGCTCCCATACCTAACTTAAGGTTAAGTTTGAATTGAGAACAAATTCATAATTTGTGCGTGCTTTTAATATGGTACTCCGATTTGAATTGTAGTTGTATTATATTTCAACTATTGGGGAACCGAACTTGTAGTAGTTGCAACCGCACGTATAGTAAACAGTTTGCGATAGCCCTCGCCCCAAATGTATTTTCAGGTGGCCTTTGCCCCAAGTTTAAATATAATATTAACTTTGTAATTAAACTCATTCTTTAAATATTTAATATTTATGTTTGCCTCGGCTGCGTCAGTATTATTTTAGAGACATGGATATCTTGGCAGGGCGTGATGCGACAAGAATGTAGGCTTACACCGATTTTAAGCTTTAACTCACTCCTTTTTATTAATCCCTGACACAAATTAAATAGCACTTCGCTGATATAGAGAGCTGTGAGACTCTTTAATTAATTAATTACATTTTTTAACACGTAAACTTATTTTTCGTCTCACACGAATACCTATAAAGTCTCTCGAGGACGCATCACGCATCCGGCTACAATCACTGTCTGCAGGCAACTGAATTAATTTCAACCGTCTAAACCTGTAAATTTCTGTATTTTAAATCTCTGATTGGCTAATCCTACTCAAATAGAATACCTGCATTTAACTAAAGCTTTTTCCAGTTGTTGATTGGCTGTTTTAAAACTGTCTCAAAATTTACATTATTGTTGCTCCAATAATGACTATTGACATCTAAACTATAAAATTCATTACTGCCTCAAATTTACTTCATTGTTACCTCATTGTTAGCAACGTTTAACTTATTATTCTCACAGCTCCTACATTATTAAATTACGTAATATATTCACATAACATTATTACACATGGATACAATAATATAAGCATATGCAATGACTGTTACATACATTTTACGAATTATTACATACACATATTGCTTCAAGGCGGGCTGTTATTGAATTTACATATTATATAATTTGACTGAAATTATTTAAGTGTTAAAAAGCACTGCCACAACGTCCTCCAAACGAAACACGACTAATGGTATTAGCTTTCCCCTATAATATCAAGCAACTTTTACCAAAGACATTTCTTTCTACAACGCTTAGTTTTGGAGATGTTGTATAGTCTCAACTTAAATGGTCCACCCTATACATAGCTTAATATAGTTTTAAATCTACTACCATTAAAATGCCTATCTAACAAACAGAAGTGTGTTTTACAACTCGTAGCCTCAGTTATATTCTAGTTAAGGGTTTTCAGAGTTTAGCTGTTTCTGGATGCATTCTGAGTTTGTACAACCGACCTTTAGTTTGTGAAGACAAATGCCGGATTAACTTCACCTCCTTGGACCTGGCTTATTTCAGTGGTTATTGAACATTGTGTATTCATACAATGCTTCTTGTAGACATGAAATGTTCTCCGTTAATCCTGGTTTTGTGGCCAGGACACGTCCTTCAGTGCAAGCCTGGCCTCGCCGAATCCTTGTGTTTTTCCGCTTTCCTCTTCATCTCGACGTCTGAACAAACGACGTCCGTCATCTAGTATTTTGTTTTGATTTGAACATTTTACATATTCACCAATTTTAAGGTCCATTCTTAGCAAAGTATTTCCTCTCATTCACTGTCCCAGCAATTTTTTTACCCCCTATTAGATGAGTTGCGGTGTTATTCTTCTTTCAGCCCTCTTTCTAAACCTAACTTCATTAATTATGTGTGTTCATTCCACATGTTCCATTTTTCACCATATCCAGAATTGAGGGAGTACTTTTAACACTTAAATAATTTCAGTCTAATTATATACATATAAATTCAATAACAGGCCGCCTTAAAGCAATATGTGTATGTAACAATATATAAAAAGTGTATATTACAGTCATTGTAAATGTTCATATTATTGAATCCATGTGTAATAATGTGATGTGAATGTATTACGTAATTTAATAATGTAGGAGCTGTGAGAATAATAGGTTAAACGTTGCTAACAATGCGGTAACAATGAGGTAACCTTGAGGCAATAATGAATATTAAAGTTTAAATGCTACTAGTCATTATTGTAGCAACAATAATGTAAATATTGAAACAGTTTAAAAATAGCCAATCGAGAACCAGAAAAAGCTTTAGTTAAATGAAGGTATTCTATTGGATTAGGAATAGCCAATCAGAGACTTGAAATACAGAAATTCACAGGTTTAGACGATTGAAATCAATTTAGTTGCCTGCAAACAGTGTTCCTAACCGGACGCGAGACACATCCTTGAGAGATTTAATACTATTCGTGTGAGACGAAAAATAGTTTACGTGTTAAAAAGTGCAAGTAATTCATAAAAGAATCTCTTAGCTCTCTATATCAGTGAAGTGTTACTTAAATCGTATCAAGCATTAATAAAAGGAGTGAAGTAAAATTATAATCTGTGTAAGCCTACATTCTTGTCGCTCCACAATCCTGCTAAGAGAAACGTGTCTCTAACAACAATACTGACGCAGCCGAGGCAAACATAAATATATAATATTTAAAGAAACAGGCAAGTTACAAAGTTAATATTTTTTTAAACATGTGGGGCAAAGGCCACCGGTAAGTATATTTGGGGCGAAGGCTATCGGAAACTTTTTACCATACGTGTGGTTGCAACGAATTACAAGTTCGGTTCCCCAAGAGTTGAAATATAATACAACTCCTTCAATACAAACTATCTCAAATTGCCGTCAATACGTGGGGCTGAAACTACATTACTTCAGAATTCAAACACTTCGAAACCTTTTCTTCACTTCGTCTTAAGATCTAAATTTCCGCGCTATACAGTGCCTCTCTCCGCACAACGTTCTTCACTATCTGTTCCCGAGTCCACACCGTCCAACATATCAACAGTAAACATTTAACAAAACGTTTCATTAAACTTGTTAGATAAATGTCTTCAACATGTTATAACTGAACTTTTAACATTCCATTCACATCGGTTGACTTGTCTGGACAACAAAATATCTCAGCTATCAGCAAAATGGACTCCAATGATGAGGATTTGGGTATTGCTATTTGCGTCTGTACTTGTTATGTAATGAAAAAGAAAAGAAAAAAAGATGTGAATGGGGTTCTATCTGGTTAATCGGCACAGGAAATATTTTTAATGGACTTAAAATTGAGGGTAGTTTTGGCTTCAACAATTTATTGAGAACGAGTTAAAGTGACTTCAACTTTGTTTTGAACAAGGTCGAATCCTAATTCACAAAAGAAAACACATTTTAGAGCAGTCACAGCAGCTGCCGGACTTGAGGCCTTTTTGTTTTCTTCCTTTCTTAATTTTTTTGCAGTTATGTGCTGTATTATTATTATTATTACTTTATTTATTTTACGTCACTTTAATTACTGGTTATTCGCGACGGATCTGTTAGTGGGTAACTCTTAGATGTGTGGCGGACGCTTAGTCTTCTAGGTCTCATCCCTGTAGCCACTCGCTTCACCACGTGTCCACAGAGACCCTAGTGCATAGCAACCGCATCTTCTGCTTCGTGACGTGCAGATGGCACAGCATTCGCTATTACCATCTATTTTTCATGTTTACTATTGTTTTAGACTTAAGGTGGAACTTTGGGTCGTGGTATTAAACATCTAATCCGGTATTTACCTTAGCGGTTGAGGGAAACCACGAAATATCCTCAGTCAGATTGGTCGGCCCACGGGATTTGAACCCGGGGCCTCCCGAATTCAAATCCTATGGGTCGATCTAGGCTATGTTTTTTCCCCTTTCTTTTTTTTTTCGATATTACTTCTGGAAAACAAAAAATTGAATATGGTTCTATAACAGCTATAAAGAGTTAATCTTTGTACAAAACGTCCCAGAATGTTGCCCTCAACATCGTGTCATTCAATGAAAGCGCCTTCTTTTTCGTCCATTCCATTACGCCGCGTGGGGCAAACCAAATCAAGGATACGAGGCACAGAACAACACGAGTGAACAACGGAACTATCGAACACGTGACGAACAGTGTACAGGTATTGGAAGTATGCCGTTGCCATGGTTATAGCCCGGAAACTTCCGAAACTCTCCCGATCACATGCGAAGAGCGAATTGACATAAGTTTTCCATCGAAAGCGGAAAACACCCAACATGTTAAAAGTGCCAAGCGCAACACTCTCGTTTAACATGTTAGTCACACCTGCGATGGAAATTAGGCCGATGCAAAATGTTAACATGCTGTACTTGACAAGTTTTGTTAAATGTTAATCAGTGTAGATGCTACTTAAAGTTAACAGAAGATATTTCTTTTTTAAAATAAAGTATTCTTTTGCTTCTCTCCTCGATTTGATGCCTTGACAATTCATATTACCTACTAACGGCAGATTCTAAGTAAAGCTGTTTGTTTTCTTGTCGTGTACCTATCTTAATCACATATAATTCATCATTTATCATTTAACTCCATTAGCATGTTAAACTTCATTTTGATAGCAGCGCCGTAGCATTAACAAGTCTTGTTGCTAAGGGGCGGATCAGAGAGGCCGTTTTTATGGGTTTAACTTACCTTGTACTGTGGTATGTTTATGTTGAAGGAGAGAGGCTGATCCCAGATGTAAACAACGGGCGTTTGCTTGCAGTGCTCGTACAGGTTGTATCAAAAGCTAACTTTTTGCCGACCCTCGTAGCCGTGGACGCTGGAGTGTGTAGCTCCGGCGCTCCGCCAAGCCGAGGGTCGCGGGTTCGAGTCCCACCCTGGGCATGGTGTTTGTGTGTATGTGCGTTGTGTAATTGCGTGAATAAGCGGTAACGTAAACAGTAAAAACACAGTATCACAAATTGGGTAAAACAAGGGAAGTTTTAATAACAAAAAAAAAGTGCGGAGATTTTCGAAAGTGGACGTTCTCCGTCTCTCACTTAAACAAAAGCTGTATCGTAAGAAACTCCTTTCGACATCCCAAAATACGAATAATATGCTTATATCACTGCCTGATGCATTTCTTATTCTGTTTGGAAGCGGAACATCATGCCTACTACGGTATATTTCTTTACCCACCGTCTGTACCCAGGGGTCACGTGCTCTCTCCACTTGAAATCACGGACAAGGTCATTTTAACCCGCCCTCTAGTTATTACTTTTTACTTTATTCTTCTTGTTCTGGAAATGTTATGATGAACACTATTGCCTATTCAATCACGTTTTAGCTAGTGGATGGGGTGGCTCTCTCGAGCAAAGTTTTATGGCGGGAGGGGTGTACAGTATGCTGAACTCCTGTCGTGCGTGACGCGTAGAATGGAAAACAGCCAACAGTATTTCACTATCACGCATTTTAACCCCTCATTTGCCGCATACCAAGTTAACACTGTATCCTTCCTGTAGATTGGAAAGGTTCCCCCACCCAGGAGCTAAAATGTTCGTGAACAGACATTAAATACGTTTTCTCATAAATAAATAAGTACAGCTTAGCAAAACGGATTCGAATGTGAATATCAGTTCTTGCCGATAGTTCAAAATGAATGCACCACGGACCATAGTACTGGCTCCTATTTGATCTGTCACAATATGAGAGAACGTAACACAGGACGAATCTGGGAATATTCTTTAGTTTAGTGACAGGCGCTTTAACATGTATCTCGATATTTACATGATGCAAATGTTTTAATATTACTCCGTAGTAATTAAACACCTCATCGTCCATTTATGAGAGCTGAAACAAAACTACAGGCGCAGGCGCGTAATTTATGCAGTACTTCATCCTCCATGAAAAGATTGACTAATGAAGGGCTCTGAGCGTGAAGTTTTTAAGGGAATTGAAGCGGTAAAAATTGTGGACAATTCTGAAAAAAAAAACATTTTGTGTAATTTATTTTAGTGCTACTAAAGTTTGCCACCTCTGTACCCTAAAGGTAATTTCTTTTCCGGTCTTTTATTTTCGCGCTATTTATCACTTGAATTGGTCCTGAATGTGCGAATTATCCACAGTTATATTGAAAATCTCATCAGTCTGCCCTAAGAGTATAATACATATTCTTTTTGGACATTTTAGGGGGGGGGAAACGCGAAATACATGGTTTTAGAAAATACCTTTATGGATTAAAAATGAAATGCAAGAAGTTTAGGGTTTGATGCCTTCAAAGAGTAATTTTGAAAAACGAAACGCAAGGAGACTTCTCTGTGTCGTTAAAAATGAACGTGTTTTATTTTCCTTAGGACACATTCGACCAATCGATCTGAAAATTTGCATTTATTTTGTAGCATAGTGAACGAATTCCTTAAACACGTGATTTTCAATTGTCACAGGTTGGTCTCCTTAATACTAATTATAAAGAGCAAAGGTGTCAAACAAAAGGATATTAATCCTAAGCAGAATTGAAAGTAGTTTTAGATTTTTGCACTAATTATGAGTGCAATTTCTCTAATGCACTCCCCAAGTAAAGAAGAGAAAATGAGAAATGTTTGTTGCTGCTACGTACGGAAAGTCAGTTTGAAGCTGATGATGTATTGTTTTACGTTGTTTATTTGCAACACGCTTTGGGTGTCAATTTGAAGTACTTGTATTATATTTCAACTGTTGGGGAGCCGAACTTGTAGTAGTTGCAACCGCACGTATAGTAAACAGTTTCCGGTAGCCTTCGCCCCAAATGTACTTTCAGGTGGCCTTTGCCCCAAGGTTTTTTTTAAAAAAATTAAGTTTGTAATTAAACTGTTTCTTTAAATATTTAATATTAATGCTTGCCTCGGCTGCGTCAGTATTGTTCTTAGAGACATGTTTCACTTTGTAGGGTTATGGTGCGACAAGAATGTAGGCTTACACAGATTATAATTTTACTTCACTCCTTTTATTAATGCTTGTTACGATTTATATAACATTCACTGATATAGAGAGCTGTGAGATTCTTTTATTAATTATTTGCACTTTATAACACGTAAACTATTTTTCGTCTCACACGAATACGTATTAAATCTCTTGAGGACGCATCTCGCATCCGGTTACAATCACTGTCTGCAGGCAACTGAATTCAAAATTTGTACAATTTTCTCCTTCTCAGTTTCTGATTGGCTAATCCTACTCCAATAGAATACCTTCATTTAACTAAAGCTTTTTCTGATTGTTGATTGGCCATTTTATAAACTGTCACCAAAATTACATTATTGTTACTTCAAGAATCATAAGTAGTACTGTTAAACTTTCTTACTCATTATTGACTCAAGGTTACCTCATTATTAGCAACTTTTAACTTATTATTCTCACAGCTCCTACATTATTAAATTACGTAATATATTCACATAACATTATTACACATGGATACAATAATATAAGCATACGCAATGAATATTGCATACATTTTACAAATTATTACATACACATATTTCTTCAAAGCGGGCTGTTATTGAATTTACATATTATATAAATTAGACTTAAATTATTTAAGTGTTAAAAATACTGCCTCAAAAACATGACAGCATCATGTAGTTTCACAAATTTGAAACTTTTCACATCATATATTCGCATTAAATACCAATATACATAAATAATTTATACTGGTGCGGGTAAATACTGTGCAAAAATCTGAGGAGTAGAAAGGCAGTGCCAAAATATAATTTTGAGAATAGGAGGAAGGATATGAGAAGTTTTTTACTGCACAACATGCGTCAACATTAAATCCGTCATGTTAGAGTCTCCGATTGTGACAACTATTTTTGGTGTGTCAGATGTAAACAAAACGCACTCTTGTACGGTACTACTCTGTATTCACTCTTAGGTTGATCCGCGTCAAAACAAACGCCCGGTGACCAGTGCACCGTTATAATGTATCCTTCCGCCATTCGCGCTAGAAATACTGTCACACTTTCAGACCATGTGGCCAGTACAAGCGGCACGTAGTGCAAAAAAGAACAGAGTCCTTATTTCGACAACTGAAACGGTGACTAGCATATTCTGTTAAGGGTTAAATATGATAAGATTGATGGTTGCAACAAAATAAACGTTTGCACATATAATAATAGTTAATTCTAAAATAAATGAGCAAAAAATAGAGTAACTTAATTTATTCGCTCTCTGGAAGCGGCACTTCCTTAACTGTTGGCGGCTCATTTTAAAAAAAGAAATTGTGCACTGTTACGCGAATTGCATTCTTCTCAAAACTTTTACATTCTTGAATCGCGTATTTCATATGCTTTCTTTCTTTTTTTTCCGGGTGTAACCACTTTTCTCGTTTCAGATTTTTCTGCGCAAGCACTGGTTATACTTATACTCGAAACACCGGTGAACTCAGAAGTTAATTTCACCATTTCTTTCCGGAAAGTGTTGGATATTTCTCACATAATTTATAATAAAGATTCAACACTATTGTTTTTTCACCACTAGTCGATGGTTTGCGAGGCTAATGCTTTACGTAATTCGACGAAAATACAAGAGCGAATTCATTGTCCTCCATGATACTGAACACAACTGCTGGTTTCTGGCTGTAAACAATATTCTGTGCCTACCCGGATGTCAGGTGACTCATACGAATTGCATCATGGGTCTTGTAGCTCTGTTTTACGGTATAAATCAGCATTAAATGAAACCTTAGGTATTTGTATAGAATATTATACTATTTAAGGATAAATTCATTCTAAAATTCAGAGATTAGCATGGGACTACTTTCCTGCGCATTGCTACCGTGTTGCACCACGGTGCACTGACCACGTGCGTTTGTTTTGCCGCGGATCAACCTAAGAGTGAATATAGTTTAGTCACTGTCACTAGCTGTGTCTGATGTTCAATGCCGCGTTTGTTCTCTGAAGTCTACTGGATAGTACGGCAATACCGACGGTCCATCATGTTTATTAGGAGTACAGTACAGGCATGTAATCATATACCAGTACTCGTTAGTGGAGACAATACGTACACACTTGTGAGAGTTATATTTCATTTTCACTGGCAAATGAAGATATTTCATTAAGTCAGATTTCGATTATGTTCATGCAGCGCTCCTGTTATTTTACAGCATTTGCAACCCCTTGCTCCTAACTTCAAAACGCTTATTTTGGTACAGTAGTAATAT
Source organism: Deroplatys truncata (assembly GCA_030765065.1). Lineage (NCBI taxonomy): Eukaryota > Metazoa > Arthropoda > Insecta > Mantodea > Mantidae > Deroplatys > Deroplatys truncata. Next base: position 671,803,714 of record CM060990.1, read on the forward strand.
TCTGTTCACTTCTTTTCCCCCAACTTGTGTGTGTTTTCTTGCATTTAATTATTCGTATACCTGTTTTACCTGAAATGCATGGAAGTTCATATAATTACAAACCTGGCATTAAAAACGGAGGAGGTTTCTAAGACATACACGTGTTACATTGAATAAATTGTTGCTGTTTAAGCCGATAATGCACGCACCATACAGATTTATATGTGCCTAGTGAGAAAAAGTTAAACCCTTCTGTCAGTTTACAGCTATTCTCCTTCCCCTTTGCAAGGAATTTGAAAAGAATGTCGAATTATGACCCGCTCTCTAATGTCAGTTTGAAAACTGACATTACTGCTTTGTGCAGAGAAAGCACAAATACCTCTTTATTGCTGTATTGTTCCCCAAAACCACAAAAGTCGTTGTGATGGGTTCTCAAAAACTCGCCGCTTTCTTGCAGTCTTTTTAAATTTCCTGCGTAGTTTTGGGTTAGCGTTTCTACATTCCATTCTAGAGCCCCAAAGTTAGAATCTCGGTTAGAACGAATTACCCGGGTGAAGTTTTTTATTTCCTTATCCCCATAAAACAAATGTAGGTGACCTTCAGCTCACAGGAACTTAGGCTCATTTGAAGTATAGTCTACTCATTTCTTTCGTCTCTGCAGACTTTAGTCGATAAACACTTAAAAAGGAGCAAGAAAAATGTAAAGCCTGCCATTTGCTTAGTTCCAAATCAATAAATTCAGTGCAGGAAAATAGATAATAAAAAAAATTTAAGGATAAAAAGTACTTACAAATTAGAACCAATGTAGTTGAAATGTTTATTATAGACTTTTTCAGCATAGCTGCTGTGCTGCATTGTTGCTACCAGACGTTGCATTATTGGGTCTCCTTAGTTATATTTCCGCTTGACGGTCTCTCCTTTTGGCGCGGCCTACGCCAAAGAGAAGGATATGTTTGAAATTGTGTGGTATGACGTCAGCCCTGGCTGGCTATGGCTAGATACGGTTGGTGTAGGCAAGATAGCGTCACTCGAGAGTAAGTGGTCGTTGGAACCAGTCATGTGTGGCCGGCCTACGGTCTGTGACATCTCCCTTCATCCTGTTTCCTTTGTTAACTATGCAGAGAAGCCAAACGTTTTTGTGAATAAGTCTCAGGTAATGTATGTTATGTAATATTTCAATGTAATATAAAAACCCACGCCTTCCTCTAAATTAATCATTTTGGTAGCCTTTTCGGTCTTCACCCCAACATGGAACAATATCATGTAAATGTAATATGTCAGACTTTGTTTTTCCATTACATTTGTGTTTGTAGATCTCAGTTTTCTATAATAGTTTCATAGTTTTGCTGGCTTGCAAGAAGTGAACTTCTAATTTTAGGTAATGGTGTAGTACAGTGCGCTTAGAGACTACCCTTTGAAGGATAGCCCCAGTTTGGCGAAAATGCTTTTCTTCCGTGAGTCAGTAATCTATACAACACTGAGCAGCATTTGAGAAACAAATGGATAGACAGTCAGACAGCCAGCCAGGGAGGGAGTGCCGCCAGCGAGTCCAAATGACTCGCGAGTCCCGTTTTCTCAACTCTGCTGTAGGCCAGAGCTCAGCGATAAAACCTCACTGATTCGTTGTTTTGAGTCCTGACCATGGCCTTGACGCTTTCAAGTGTCATTTAACATTTCCAACTTAGTGCTCCCATATGACTAGTGTGAAATAGGTATTAGCAGACCATGTGAAAAGATTTGAACTATTATCTCTGTTGCGGTATTTATAAAATATTTATTCATCACGAGCATTTTATAGATTTTGTGCATAAAATTCTGAACTTAGTGTTTTATATTACTTACTTACCCTGTGTTGCATTTAACTTTGCTTTCATTTCACACTTGGTTCCTCTACAGTCTATTTTTACAGGCATAAGTGTCTCTAGAGCTCAGTTCTGTATGGAATTTTGATCACTTTTGATAGCGATAAGTGGACTTCTAAACTTGGATAACGATATGGCGAGGTACATTCTGCTCGGAGACTCCCTCCTGAAGCATTGCGCGCGTCTGTAGTCAAGGTGTGACGAAAATGCCTTTCTTCCGCGAGTTATCAGATGTGCAAAACGCGTTACATCACTCAGCAGCATGTGAGAAGCAAATGGATAGCCAGCTAGGAAGGGAGCGCCGCCTGCGAGTCCCGTTTTCGCCACTTCTGCAGTAATCCAAAAGACGAGCGAACAAACTCCTTGCACTGAAGCCGTTATAGCTAGTGAGTCAGCTGTCTCGTAGACTCTCTTTGATGGGTACGCTAGTGCGGGACTTCTATTAGCGTCGCTTTGTCCGCACACTTGCGACTATTCGTTAACCGCTCTCAAGTAAGACCTGCGGTTTATAAATAGAATTTTTACGAACATTTGTCGACACATTCAAACTTAATTTAAATTGTTTCAAAATTAAGGGTAGTTTATATGGAGAGGCAACTACAGATTATTAATTTCTGGATGAACCATAATATGTATGGAGTTCAAATTTTATATACAAGAGTTTGAACAAAATTTGCTCACACATTTTAAATTTGATTGAAGTTTAATACGTGACAACTTTGGATTTACGACAAAAGTATATTTATTTTAATATATCTTTCAAACTGCCCTTATCCCTTACACGTAAAATTACACCGCTTGGCCAATTAGGTCACAAATTTGTGCAATTAAGCTATAGGACTACGCAAAAATTAGAGTATATTATAAATTTCAAAGTAACCCTAGGAGTAATTATATTTTCAGCCCATACGTACAAATATGCACCATTTGACATTAATTCAAAACAGTATATTCAGTCATTTAGTACCCTGATTCTTTTTAAACTGCCCGTTCCTTATTTTCAGTTCCATATAGCTGGCGAAACTGGATACTAATTTGTGCACTTTAACTATAGACTTGGAGAAAATTCTAGGCTCCTTAAATCTGCCTTCCCTACATAGATTTTAAATCCCAAACGTGCACCATTTGACCAATCTAGACCAAACCCTGGACACTTAAGCTTTAGATTTCAGCGAAAATAATAGACTACTCCTGACTTTAAATCAAACCACATCTGTCTTTGTTTTTAACCTTTTACTTACAGAATGCACCGGTTCAACGTCGGGTAAGACAGCCGATAATAAAGAAACTGACACAGTTTTTAAATGAAATAAAGTAATTGGTGTATTTAATAAGCTACTAAGCCATGTAGCAATTACAAATCCAAAGAATGGACAATGATTCACACATATATCATTATTATGAATACATTGTGTAATAATTATCAAGTAATACTGTTAGAAAGTACCTTATATAAAATCATATTTGCAAAAAGTACTTATATTGTGAAAAATCAATTAGAAATTGTATTAATTGCAAAGAAAAACAATAAATAACGTCATATGCGAAATACATTATAAAAAAAGAACGAAAAACATTGCGTTCGTAATATTTTAAACATGTATGACATAAAAAGGTCAACATAAGAGAAAATCATAATAGAAATATGTTAAAATGAATTTGAATTGTTAACATATTATTTATAGTAATAAGTGATTTATTTAACCTCTAGAATTTGTAGATGAATTGTAATTTATTTCGTTATGTTTAGCAACCAAGCTAGGATAAGTAAACATTATTCAACTTTTTTATTGCTTAAAGAAATTTTTTCACAAAGAAGAAGAAGAAGAAGCCTTGAGTAACGCTCAGTTCAGATACGTACAGGACACAGGTTATATTACTTTGTATGCAAGAGATCAATAATTAATTGTTGAACCAATATAAATAATCACCAAGCAGAATTAAAAAAACGTTAGGTAAAACTGAATTAAAAAGGTAACTGTTGTTCTATGTTTTATCGTTTATATTGGCCGTCAGAAAATAAATTACTTTTCAGTGAAAATTATTTTTGCTATTCTTATTTAAATGTCTTACCTTAAAAACAGTAAAGAAACCCTAGATGGCTGTTAACTGAGCTTATACGTATTTTAAATCACTTAAAATACACCGGACAAACCAAGTAAATTAAAATAAAGTATTAGCAAGATTCTAAAACGCAACACACGCTGTAGAATTCCAACAATAACTAAGGAGAGTAAATTTTCTGTTAGGAATAATTTCTGCCAAACCAGGCAGACACGATACTACCAACTGATTTTATCAGCAGGGTAAATTCAAATCTGCCAAGTGTACTTAACAAAATATAAATGTATTATAGCATGAAATATTTCCAAATCCGTTGACACTAAGAAAAAAGTCATTTGGCAGGGTATGTATTTCACGTGTTTTCTGAAATTGTTTTTGCCTATCTCTAATGGTTTCTCAGTTACATGCAGCTTTGTAATATTCAGAAACATATGATACCTCGTACTTTAATCAAAATCGTAAACACCCGTTTTTAACAAAATGAAGAATAACAAAAAAGTATTTTGGTGTGGATAAAATTTTGTGAAAATGTTCATGCCACATACCTGGAAGATATAGAACTTTATTGAATCAGGGACCTCAAAACATGTATTTTCGAGTGAAAACTCGCCTTAGGTAGGTTGTAGAGAAAGCAAGCCGACTTTCTTGCATAAGCAAGAGCATGGCGAAATAAACATAGCAAAGTCATGTAGCTTCATTTGAAATCACTTCTAGCCAAACATTTTGAGCATTATTAAGGCAGGATTTGAGGTATCACTTTTGAGACGAATACTATAATACGCAAGGGCAATGCAGCGTTTGGTTGAAATACAATACTTTCTTACCTACCATCTAGAGGAAGTAAAAACGGGAATGTTAACTTTGTAACGTTTTGCTGAAAGTTTAATTCAAGTGGTCGAGCATATGTAAGCTGTCGAAAATATATTCCCTAGCAATTTTTTACTTTATTTTTTTATTTTATTTTATTTATTTATTTTTTGCTGAATCGTGATTATGTTCCCCAACAAGTCTGTAATTCACGTATACACCGCCATTTCTGAGTGGCCAGTGTAAGCAGCAGTTTGTGATATTTGAAAATTTCAATAACCTGCAACTCGCGGTTCCGTTTCCTGTACATGGAATAGATATTCATTAATAAACACAGTATAAAAAACAAGCTGAAGTCAGAGAACGTCTTGATCGTCGGCGCAATACCAATACCTAGTTGGACATAAATTTAAAATGTTAGCGAAAATCTTTCCTGCAAATAAACTTTTAAACTTTATTCTGATGTACCAAAGCCTGTCCTCTTTCTTGTACCTGTCGTACCACTTGAATAACCAATTTTTCTTTAAACCGCTTTGATTGACAGGTCCTTCCTAATGACACTAATTAGGCGGATCCTAATGGATTTTGGCCATCGGCGCAATGTAACAACACCGAACAGTACAAGGTCCTGAATTTTCTTAAGGGACACTGGGGTTGGATTGGTTAACGTGTTTTAATTTTAAAGCTAAGCAGTTGAAAATTGACACACTTAATATGTATAAATAAACAAATGACTGTGCAAAATCTCAAAGTTCTTACTCAAATAGTTTATCATATAACAGAACGAAATATTTTTAATTAGGTAGTGAAAAAGTGCAACTTATCTAAACCTACCTTGCGTATTCAAATTTGTCAGAACTATGATAGTGACATTTTCTAATTCTTTAGCACACTGAAAATATATTCATGGATTTAATTGAAGTTAGTGTTAGTATTAGTTGTAGTGAAATGTAGTTGTTGGCATTAAAATTTTTCTTGTTTTTTTTTTTTTTTGCATAAGTTAATTTTTGAGCCAATGAATAAAGTCATTGTAAAAATTCATGCTTTAATCTTTAAAAATAACATTTTAGATTATGTATGCAAATTTGCATGCAAGTCAGGGCAAATGTAAGGAATAAATATCACGCGCAAAAATTAAAGCTGAGAATAAACACATACAGAAAGGGCCCAGTGAGGTTAAAAGGGAGCGCACGGGTGATTTAAACATGTCGCTGGGCTTTTAAAAACGGTGAATTGTGAAAAACGTTTCGCCAAAATTATTTACATGTCTATAGAATATTTATATTATATAATTAAAAATCAAGATTTTGGTCATTTTCACCTAAAAACTCAGTCCCAGGATTCCTTAAGTTTATTTTATTATTGTTTCACTCTGTCATATCCATGTACATGTTTGTTTTAAGCGGGAGTAGAGATCTAAGCAGGAGTAGTTAATTGCCCGTTGTGGCTGTAACATCAAACATCAGTAACCACAAACAACCATTAGATCTAAACTGGGCGTTACTCTGAGGGCAGACCGACAGGGCAGCGTCCTTGGACTGAGCCAAAACTTCACCTTACATACCGTTTACTTGATACCAGGTTTAACCATCGGTGCAATTTTCAAAATTTTGGAAAATACCAAAACGCGAAACCGTAACTATGGCGACCTAGGGGAACGGACCACATTTTATGCACGTTGTGCGAGTCAATTTCATTCTGACTGGCAAATGAAGATGTTTCATAAAGTCAGACTTCAATTATGCTTGTGTAGCGCTCATATTTATTATACTGCATCTGCGACCCCACGCTCTTACTGAAATGCTTACTTTGACACTGTAGGAGTAAGCCTCAATAGTGCAGGGGATTGGGGAGAACAGAAGAAAAAAAGTACTAGCAATACGGGTAATCAGCGTATGTGTGAACAAAATACCAGAAAGGCAAATTATGTGGCTAGAAAGGACATATAGTAGTGGTGGAAGCAAGGATGTTATACGCAGCAGAGATATAGGAGCTGGAAAAGGGATGGGAAAATGTGGATGCTATACAAAATAACCCTAGGGTTGCGAAGACGTTCGCCGAATGCAGTAGCACAAGCAGAACTAGGGAGGGTGGGAGCAAAAGGCAAAATAGTAGAAAGGGAAATTAAATACTTGTTCACAATAAAGCTACTAGAGGAAAATGGTATACTAAAGCAATGCTTGGTTGTACAGGAGAAAATGGGGGGAAAAGAAACTTTGATGCAGAAGATACAGACAACATTGGAAGAAATAGGAATGGGGGGAAAATGGGCTGAAAGGAACAACAAAAGTAGGGGTTTCTGGAAAGAAATTAGAAAAATAGTGGAGGATATTGAAAAGCAAGAAATTATAAATAGTTTCAAGGAAAAAAGGTCATTAATAATTACAAATATTTTAAAATGGAATGCGGAAAAGAAAGATACATCGAAGTATGCAACAAAGAGACCAGAATGGATGGGCGAGGACAGGTGTGATAAATTTATGTGGTTTAACAGGGAGAAGAAGGGAGCAGAGATGTACTAAATGTAGTGGTTTGCATAAAAATTTGCATTATGTTCTGGAATGCGATGATACGGATAGAGCAAGAGAGAATTTAACACTAGAGAAATGGATAATTTTACCAATAGAGCTAAAAGTTAGTAAGATTTTTAATACAAGATTAAATGAATATAAGGAAAATATTTAGGAAAAATAAGTTTAAAATGGTTAAAATAAATGTGAAGCAAATCGGGGAAAATACGAGAAAAGGGTAACTAGCCAAAAAAGAACTCAGTGAATACATTATACTTTCTCATTATTTATATATTACAACAGAATGTTAAATATAAGGGGAAGGGAAATAATAAGCAATTCCATTGTATAAATTGTATGTAAAGTTTGAAGCAGACAATAAATCATTCATTCATACATTGCTACTACCTTTCTACTCTACATTTTTAATTTTAAAACACAATTAGCAACTTAATTGCGTGATTAACTCATGTTTTATAAGTAGGAATGTTGATGGCAGTATTTTTAACACTTAAATAATTTCAGTCTAATTACATAATATGTAAATTCAATAACAGCCAGCCTTGAAGCAATATGTGTATGTAATAATTTGTAAAATGTATGTAACAGTCATTGCATATGCTTGTATTATTGTATCCATGTGTAATAATGTTATGTGAATATATTACGTAATTTAATAATGTAGGACCTGTGAGAATAATAGGTTAAAAGTTGCTAACAATGAGGTAACCTTGAGGCAATAATGAATTTGAAAGTTTAACAATACTACTTGGGATTCTTGGAAGCAATAATGTAATTTTAGTGACAGTTTATAAAAATAGCCAATCAACAACCAGAAAAAGCTTTAGTTAAATGAAGGTATTCTATTGGATTAGGAATAGCCAATCAGAGACTTGAAATACAGAAATTTACAAGTTTAGGCGGTTGGAATCAATTCAGTTGCCTGCAGACAGTGTTTGTAACCGGATGCGAGATGCGTCCTCGAGAGATTTAATACGTATTCGTGTGAGACGAAAAATAAGTTTACGTGTTAATAGCACTAATAAAAAGGAGTGAAGTAAAATGTAAGCCTACATTCTTAAGTCGCACCACAACCCTGCCAAGACATCCATGTTTCTAAAATAAATACTGACGCTGCCGAGGCAAACATAAATACATAATATTTAAAGAAACAGTTAAATTACATAGTTAATAATATTTTTAAACTTGGGGCTAATAAATACCATCTTCTTCAATATGCATGAGTAATCTTGATTTATAAAGATATAAAACTTCATCTGAATAGGTTAACAAATGTATTCATTATAAAGAGTTGCTTCATTATGTGAAATCTTACATTAGTGTCTGGTGGTTAAAACGCTTTTAAATCACGAGTGAAGCGCTTATAAATGTAGTGGAAATTCACCTTGATTTAATCTTGATTTCACGTAGGAGATGTTAGAGCAAAGGCTAGCAAGGGCACTTAAATAACCAGCTTACTTTTATGTTACCCCAGAGGTCCATCGAGACAAAGGCGCAACCTCGCGGCTATACAGCACATTATGTCTCTAAGTAGAGAGGGACGGAGTCGACTGCGCAGAACGCCAGCGAGCACGCTGGCAGTTTCTAGGGCTAAGAGGGGAGAGTATGTAAACACACAAAGCGTAAAGTAGGTCGCTCAGCTTTAGCATTCATTGACTTCCTGTACGGAAAAGCTCGAGTGGTGATAAAGCTTTTGCTTTTCATGTTGACAAAGACTTTATAAATGAGCTTCGTGAAAGAATGGAGATTCTTCAGCAGTATCAACAGAAAGTATGTAATCTATTGCTAGTACACTCTCGACCTTTAGTAATCCTGGCGATATGCGGCACCCGTAGGAAACAGCTTTTCTGCAAACTTGATAGAAATTCAGGTGAAAAAATGCACACAAATATTGCTTATATCAAAATAAAATAATTTCCGAGCTGGAATAGGGCAAAGCATCTGTTGAAAATTTAATCTGATATATTCACACGACATTCTCTACTCACTATTATTTATTTTCACTGCTACACAGTATTCATGTTACAATCGATAGTTAGATGCTTAAAAGCGGGGCCCTGAAATTCAGTACTCTGTCTATGACATCGGGAGTAACAGCTGAATAACGACAGCACTTTAAAAAAAACAACAAAGTACTGAAAATTTCAAACCAAAAATAATGGATATCTAGGAAATGGCTTATGCCATTGGATGATTAATAACGGTTTCATCATTATTAAATAAAAATTAAAAGAACGGCAAGAGAGAGGTCATTTTAGGGTCATTTAATTCAATATTGGGGCGGCCCGGGTTCAATCCCAGGGACCCGCATGTGGGATTTGTGGTGGATAAAGCGGCGTCTGGGCGGGTTTTCTCCGGTTTCCCCCACCAACTGCTCCATCGTCAACTTTCCTTTCATCCATTTCACCATCATTTCGTTTCATCTACTTCCTTCCTCCCATACCAGGCATCGGGCTGATCACCCATCCTGGATATTCTGTCTGCTCCATGAGTGTGTCTGCTCCTCGACGGGCCTCTGACCCCAGGCACCCGCCTGTAAGTCCTGGGGGGTGTAAGTCCTACATAAAATGAGGTTAAACAGAGAATTAATGAATAATTCAATATTAAGCAGAAAGATGTTCGAGTACTAATATGTAGTGCCTCGGAATTACATACATGTTTTTCGACTTCCCCTTTCGTCTCAGCGTAAATAAAATTACTTACAAGAGTAGGTGCAAGGTTAGGTTTAAGAAGCGGAAAAGAATTTGAAAACTGCGGCTAAGCCTAGCTCTATTGGACCTACTAAACCTCCGATAGGAAGGATGAGGCGAGAGAGTACGAAGGGTGGCCGAAACTGATAGCGGCAGGCACAGCGCAGTGGGGTCTATAACGTTTCCAGATTGGATATCCCGGACGCAACTTTGAGGCCCCTCCTTAATGCACCTGGACAAATTCGGACTAAAGATTCTGTTTCAGGGAAGCAACAGTCTTTCCTGAAAATAAATCCATAGCAAATGTCGCACACCTCTGACTATCGCACCTGGGCCTGCAACCTGAAAGATGAAACGAAGCGATGTGAGTAGGAAATGAGGTATAAGAAAATTATATGAACCAGTTCAGCATTTGGCTACACATTTAGGGAAAAAAAGCTTTAAAAACCAAGGTCATATTAGCCGCACAATGGGAATGAGAATTGGACATCCCGAATACAAGCCGAAGCTACCATTTGAACCCTCCCACTCGGTAAGAACGGAAGTAATGCTACGCATTTCCATTTTTTCTGGTCATTAGCTAAAGAGTTTCTGGAATTTTAGCTAAAACCAAAAATAACCATTGAAAAGGGTTGGTGTTGAATGTGAGGCAGTATTTTTAACACTTAAATAATTTCAGTCTAATTATATACTATGTATATTCAATAACAGCCCTCCTTAAAGCAATATGTATATGTAACAATATATAAGAAGTGTATATTACAGTCATTGTAAATGTTTATATTATATAACGCTATTCAATAACGCTATGTGAATGTGTTACGTAATTTAATAATGTAGGAGCTGTGAGAATAATAGGTTAAAAGTAGTTAACAATGCGGTAACCTTGAGGCAATAATAAATTGGAAAGTTTAACAATACTACTTGTGATTCTTGGAAGCAATAACATAATTTTTGTGACAGTTTATAAAATAGCCAATCAACAAGCAGAAAAACCTTTAGTTAAATGAAGGTATTCTATTGGAGTAGGATTAGCCAATCAGAAACTGAAATATAGCAAAATTTTCAAACGCAGAGTTCAGTTGGTTGTAGACAGTGCTCATAACTGGACGCGTTGCTTGTAGACAGTGTTTCTAACGCGAGATGCGTCCTCGAGAAATTTAATACGTATTCGTATGAGACAAAAATAGTTTACGTGTTAAAAAAATGCGTGTAATTAATTTAAAAAATCTCACAGCTCTCTCTATGTAAGTAAAGTGTTATTTAAATCGTGTCGAGCATTAATAAAAGGAGTGAAGTAAAATTATAATCTGTAAGCCTACATTTTTCAGTCGCAGCACAACCCTGCAAAGAGAAACACGTCTCTAACAATAATACTAACGCAGCCGAGGCAAACAAATATATAATATTTAAAGAAACAGTCAAAATTAAAAAGTTAATATTTTTAAACTTGGGGCGAAGGCTACCGGAAACTTTTTACCATACGTGCGGTTGCAACTACTTCAAGTTCGGCTCCCCAACAGTTGAAATATAATACAACTCCTTCAATACAATAACTACTTCAAATGTCGCTTGATAAGAAAGTGATGCTCACGCCATTGTTAATTTGTTAGCCTGTTCTTTGTGGGTATAATCAATGAAAAACTATTGTCATTTGGAAACAAAGGGCACTTAAATGCATTAGCTATGGTTTCTCCTTAAAAAAAATCCCTAAAATGAAGGTAAGTATGCAACATTTGGTAAAAATGAATAGTATATCCTTACGAGTGGAAACACTTATGCGCCAAAATTCACCTATCAATTGTACAAGCGAGCGAATTCCGTACATTAAACACAAGTCATTTTCCTGAATATGCTGTTTATAGTGTCACGCTGTTATACCTTATAACCAGAAACAGTTATTAGAATTAACTTCTCTAAACTGCTTTTTTAATTCCTGTTTTGTTGACTCTATATGTAAGATGAGATTCTTTTCATTTCATTTTCCCCAACGAATGTTTAAAAGATGGGTGTTGATTTCGGTCACTGGTACCCTTGCTGTTTTAAACTGACAAAGTTATTCTTTTAACGTACTGAATCTGTGTAACTAAAAAAATGACAGTTGTTAAATACAGTAATGATTTTTGCAAAAAATAAGTTTCTTTAAACAGAGCAAATAGACGTTACTGGCATACTTTACTCGGTGACAGGTGGACATTCAGAAATATGGATTTCTCCGCACAATCGCTCCGTTCGTGAATGATTAGAAAACTTAAACAGAAATTATAAAATACCATCCTCTTGGGTGTTTCTTTTTTCTTGTAGGGGCGGCCCCACACCCGGCACCCCCGGTGACAATCATTCTCTGAGCATAATTCGTCTCCCCGTGCATATTCAGTTAGTAGACTAAGGATACAGAGAGGTACTTTGTTAGTAAAACGTGCAGTTGTAAATCGGGTTCCGCGTAAGCACCCCGGTTAGTAATGGTAGTTCAAGTTGCTAGCATGAGGGGGTCTTGTTCTCTTCAGAGGGTCTACTTTCAGCATCGTTTTTGAGTCCAAGTGCCATCGAGGATAGTGGTAACACCTCTTTAAAGGGGTTCTCGGAAACTGTAGGTCTATTTTGAAACAAATAAATGAAAAATTCCATCGTCATAGACGCATTGCAAAGCACTAAAGAAGTAATAACAAAAACAATTGAAAATAAGGCACAAAGTTAAGTGCGTACATTTTATAACATTAGCTCTATCCGCTAAATACTGAGAATTTTTTCGAAGTTTAATATATTGCAAAAAATTAATTTCGTGTTTTTTCATAAAGTTTTTGGTTTATAAGATTATCATGCAACAAATATCTCTTTTATTTATGTAACCTAAGAAATGCTTTTATATCTTTAGATCTGTAACATTAGGACATTTTTCCCATGAAACAATTTATTCTCACAAGCAAAATGTGAGATGCATAAATGCCAGTTTATAAGTAGATTAATCCATCATTTTGGTCAAAACTTATTTGGGGATTTTCTGACATACACGCAAAACAATTTGACTCCCATTAAAAGTTTGCATTCCCTTTTGGATTGAATGCGTGGCCATACTTGAAATACCCGTAATAATTTTGTATTCTTTGTAACTTAACATTCTTAAAGCATCTTTTGATGAATACCATTTTTTGTTTCTAAGCATTATCAGTAATAATTTGTGCTAAATTTCTTGGATTTTAGGAGACATATCTTTATTTTTTGACATTTAAAATAAAACAAATACCAACTTATGCTTGATATTCAGTATCTATCTGGATACCTCTTTGTGTGTTAGAGATCAGATGTAAATTTCATTATACGAAATAGTGTGGTTCGGAGGGAAGAAAACGTTTTTAATATATTTATTTGCGGTAAAAACTTGTTAGTATTCCCTTAGTAGAGGTAAATCAACACTTAATATTACGCGAGGAGCTACTGAAATTTGGAATTTCTACAAATTGTTGTCCAATTTTTTTTTAAAGATTTTCACACAGGCTCTGGATTGCATTGTAAGTCTAATGTATTTTTTCCGGTTTAATGATTATTTTGATAGTAATAATATAATTATAGTAACTAAGGGTTCATTAATGAAGCTGCCATTATTTAATTACAAACTAAAATTAATTTCTACTAATTAAGAAACCTTATTATGGGATGTGGCGTTGAAATGATGCTAATTTGTATAGTTTCAGAAAAAAAAGTTATTTTTATGATATTTGAGAAATTTAAATTACATTAAAAACTGTTAAAGATGAATATATAAAATTATATATTGTCTCTTGTTTAGCATGTATCAGAATTTCCATGCTCTATTACTTAGATATATCCTTGCTAAATTTGTGTGCCAAGTTTCATAATAATTGTTCAAATCTGTGAAAAACAGCATGAACACTTATATGGAAAGGTGCATAGAAATGTAATTTTAAGATAATTGACTTTAAGGCTTTACATATGATGTGTTTTGTAAACCACTGTATTTACTGGTCCTGCTTTTGTAAATATGCATACAAACAATGTTTATGATGAACATGCAACATTTTAAGACTTTTATTGTTTCACCTAACTTCAGCGTAGCAAGTCCCTCTTTTTATGTTTTCTAATTTTGTGTTCATAGCAGTAATGTTTACTTGCTTATAGACATGATATAACCTATGTACCAAAACACTAATTGCTATCTAAAGCTGTCTAAAAACTGTAACAAAACAACACCCACAGTACTTATTCATGGGAAGAGAAGCATTTAGAAGCAAACAAAATACCGGTAAGTAAACAAAGTTTCACAAAAATCAAACAATGGCTATAAAACACATGCTCTCAGTAATTTACAGAGCTTCTGGGAGAAACTGTTCAAAGTATGGAGCTGTGATAGAATTCTTTAATCGTAATATTCTTTATTTTAAATGTAGAAAAAAAATGAGGAGTAGCATACACCAAGCGCCCATGTCACGCCCCCCAAGGAATTTAAATGACTGAACGGATTACAGCAGGTATTTTAAATGTCTTAAAGCATCACTTAGAATTAAGATATTTAAGTGGGAAAAACTAAAACTCGAAAAATAACCAAAATTACCAAATTTCAGAAGTGCTTCGCCTTAAAGAATTCTAGTGAAGATTAAAATCCCAAATCCGCCAATGTTAAATCTGTTAAATTCATGAACCATTGTATCATAAAGTGTTAAAGATATCAGACAAACGTTTACAGATGTCCATGCATGCCTTTTAAGGAGAGTATGGAAGGAGATGATATGGAATGACAGTGATATGAATCAAAGGAAAGGTGAGGACGGAGTAATTGGTGGAACGAATGGGGGGGAACAAGAGAACCCAGAGAAAACTCGCCCAGACACCGCTTTGTCCACCACATGCGGTTCCCTGGGATAAACCCCGGGCCGCCTTGGTGAGAAGCGAACGACCTAATGACTTGGCCTCGATACCACCTTGCTTTTAAGTTCACTACTCTAATTTTATACAATAAGCTTCTTTATTAAGGAAGACAGGATTATTTTTTCAATTATGGTATCTTTTGATTAAAATTTATCACCAATAATCGTTTTAATAAAAATAACAAATTATCTTATTAATACCAAACTAGATCCACAAAAGCATGGAGAGGTAGTTTTTATGGTATTGAACTCTGATTTGCTGGCCCCGTAGCTCAGTCGGTAGAGTACCTGCGTGCTGTACGAGGGGTCCTGAGTCCGATTCCCGGCTTGGGTAGGGAATTTTTCTCTAGACAAGATTATTCCATATCCTCCTCACAGTCTGGGGGTATGAATAAGAGTGTGTGTGTGTGTGTGATCAATTATAAAAACCCAAAAAGTGTAAGAAACACACGGCAAGAGAATACAATTTCACACCACTGCCAATAGGCAATAAGTTCCGAAGGAAAGGCTGCCGATAAGACCAATGTAGTTAAAGGCGGGTATGAATGGAACTAAAAAACATCTAATTTAGCTTTGTTCAATGCTTTCTGGGAAAACGGGACATTTATATCACAAAATGTCATTCACAGAAAAAGTTTTTCAGAGTACAAATAGTGAAAACAACCTCGCTTATATTTACACAAGCTGCCATCTTTAATATTAATGCCAAGTTGTATAGAAAAACTTCCCGCAAAAGATGCGCTAAAGCTTATCTCTTTGTTCCAAAGGTGTAAGAGTTATGATTTTAACTTTATCTACCACGTATAGTAAGTAGGAGAAGTATTGCGTTACATCAAAAAGTTTGATACCGGAATGTTTTGCGGTCCCTGAATAAAAAAAAGCATTTGTAGAAAAATGTCCGTGTATATGTGCCTGTTAACAGTTAACTCAAAAACGAAAAGTCGTATCAATACCAAACTTGGTGTTTACGTTCAGTATCTTCCAAAGATGCGACACGAATATTTTCAAGAAAATTTCCCTACCCCAAACCACCCTTTACGTGGAACATTTTTCGAATTTTTTGGAAATAGCCTGTGAAGTCCTTTTCATTCGGAAGGAAATTTGTATAATATTGTACAAATGGCAAACGTTAAGCAATAGACAAAAACCTACTACACAAGAAACGTAGATCTCTTTAAAACACATAATTTATTTCAAATAACTTTTTTGTTGCATAAGCCATTTCCGAGATATCCTTTATTAATAGTTCGAATTGTTCGATACTTAGTCATTTTGTTAAAAATGCCAACATTCATTTGTTTCTCGCGATGTCATGGAAAGAATATGGAATTTTAACGACGGCATATAAGGTCAGTTCTGAAACATTTGGCTATCGCTGTTCCCTTTTTACGTATAACGAAATGTAAAATGTAGTTATTTCTACAAAGGTGTTCTTGGACTAAAATGAAGCAGACATAAAAATACTCGTAAACTTTAGTAAGGCTAGTTTGTATGCCCACTAATAAACGATGGAGGGTAGAGAAAGTGATGTGAGATGTATCAAATCAGACTTTTAGAAAAAGGTCCATGTGGGTGTCTGTGAATCTCATGACTAACAGAAAGTCGGAAAAATACGAAACTTCAGTATCTTCCAAAGATGCGATACGAAGGTTTTCAAGAAAATCCCTCACCACCAACTATCCTTTACGCGGAGCATTATGAGAAATGTTTTATTTCCTAAAAAAAATGGCCTCAACTGTTTTGATTAAAATACCACATATCAAAGATATTTACATGCCAAATAAAATGTATATCCTGTAATTTCTGGGAATATACTGTGAAGTCCACTTCATTTGAAAGGAATTTTGTATAATCTTGAAAAACTGCAAACGTTCCGCGTTAGACCAAAACGTAGTTTACAAAACATGCAGATCTCTTTAAAACACACAATTTATTTCAAATAACTTCTTTTGTGGCACAAGCCATTTCTGAGGTATCCGTTAGTAACGGTTCGAATTATTAAAGACCTTATTCTTTTAAAGTCCTGTCGATTTTCAGTTGTTTCTCGCGATTGCATTGAAACAGTAAGGAATTTTAAGGCAGCGTAAGGCGTCCAGTTCTAAAACATTTAACTATCACTGTTCCCTTTGTATCTATAGTGAAATGTGTAATACTGCTATTTCAGCAAAGGTTTATCTGAATTAAAATGAAGTAGATAGAGCAACAAGCTTTAGTAAAAATAGTTTTGTACCCGTTAAAAAACGATAGAGGGTAGAGAATGTCATGTGAATGTAACAACACATCAGACTTTTTTTCTGTGAAGTGGTACATAATTCACAGTACAGAAAATTAAACACGTTAATGGTCGATTACAATGATCTCTCTTTTGAAGAGAATTTTGCCTAATGCTGATTATTATGTTTTACTCAAGAGTTGGTTGCCAGAATGTGTTAAGGTGTTAAGGTATTGCATCTGTAAAGTTTGTGAAAAATTAAGAAAGTAATTTTTCCTTAATAAAATAACAGTTATTTATTTGTTTATGGATGCTAAGCAAATTACATTCGAATGACATGACATTTAGGCCAGGCTCGTTGCCAGTTATACTTATCCTATTTAAATTCTGAAAATCTTAAGGTTTACTCTCTACTCACTATTTGTGTTCTCTTTTTCCACTGTCTTACTATCTTTACAGAACAAACCACTTACGTCACAGTATAAATAAATATTGCACAAAATAAATATAAACTTAAGAAAACATATCGTTTTTTCCACTTGGTGCATTTAAACCACTAATTAACTGAAGCTTTAAATGGACAGGCACATGCTCATCAATTGGCACGCCCAAATTAAACCTTGTTTTCTTGCAAACCTTTTTCTGCGTTTTTCCATACTCAAAATTCTCCACACGATTCAAAACGTTTTACTAATTTGCTTCAAAATGTTTGTACTGCATCTCAAAAGTATACTAAAGAAAATGAATATCCTTTTTTTAAGTAATGCTCAAATTTTGAGAAATAAATTCAAAAAGTAATCATTTTTCTACAATAATTAGGGGTTAATATAAAACGTTTGATATAATGAATGTTTTTGTAAACTCATTTACTAAAAAAGCATAGTTATTTACGTGATTTATTTTTAAAAATGCATCATGTGGATCATTTTTATTAGAAAAATGAGTTTACACAATACACAAATTAATATTTAAATAAGTATGTAAACTACGGACAGCAATTTTAGTTATAATAATCCTATTAATATGTGTGCATTTGTGAATTGACAACTTCCATAATATAAAAAGTACAATTGGGAACGTGCAGGAATATTTTTGGAATTAAATTTATAAAACTATTCACATTTGAATACTTTGAAATGTTTTCATTTGTGTAAATTAGTGAGTTACATTTTTATAAATCTTAAGAGATGTTAAACAGTAACATTTAAACTGTAATACTACGCATAGGTATAACCACCGAGACCTGCTTAACATCAACCTTCATACCGTGAGGGAACGGTTACGACCAGGAAAGGCGGGGATTCACCTATGTGACGTGACCTATTGATTGCGTTACGCGTGAGCTGCATCCAGTGTTGCCATGTCCCAAGACTGACTCGATGGCAATATTATTCGTAAATATGTACATCAAGTATGAAGATAAAGGTATATTTGTAAAATTGACATTCAAAATAAGCAAATCTGCAGCATAATATCTGACTGCGGAAGCATTATGCTTAGTATCAAAGCAAGCAAAATATGCATTATGTGCAACATAAAATATTGTTTTAATTGTTTGAAATTTATTAGTTAACTCGCATACACTTGAGCATATCTTGTGGAGCAAAGAAGAAATACGCATTTGAATTAGAATCTTGTTATTTGTTATAACTAGAATAAATGTCAGCAAATATCTTGCATACCGCTGATTTTCCAAATTTCACATGTTTTACCATAAGAAAGGTAATCTCGTCCCTTGGAGTTCAACGTTCGTCAGGTAATAAAGATATTTGAGGCAGTGTTTGTAACACTTGAATGGTTTCAGTCAAATTATACAATATGTAAATTCAATAACAGCCCGCCTTGAAGCAATATGTGTATGTAATAATTTGTAAAATGTATGTAATGGTCATTGCACATGCTTATATTATTGTATACAGGTTCAAAAATGTTATGTGAATGCATTACGTAATTTAATAAGGTAGGAGCTGTGAGAATAATAAGTTAAAAGTTGCTAACAATGAGGTAACCTTGAGGCAATAATGAGTAAGGAAGTTTAAATGCTACTAGTCATTATTAGAGCAGCAATAATGTAAATTTTTGAGACAGTTTAAAAAAATAGCCAATTAACAACCAGATAAAGCTTTAGTTAAATGCAGGTATTCTATTGGAGTAGGATTAGCCAATCAGAGACTTAAAATACAGAAATTTACAAGTTTAGACGGTTGAAATCAATTCAGTTGGCTCCAAACGGTGAGACGCGAGATGTGTCCTGGAGAAATTAAATACGTATTCGTGTGAGATAAGAAAAATAAGTTTACGTGTTAAAAAGTGCAAGTAATTCATAAAAGAATCTCACAGCTCTCTTTATATCAGTGAAGTGTTATATAAATCGTATCAAGTATTAATAAAAGGAGTGAAGTAAAATAATAGTCTGTGTAAGCCTACATTCTTAGTCGCATCACAACCCTGCCAAGATATCCATGTCTCTAAAATACTACTGACGCAGCCCGAGGCAAACATAAATATTAAATATTTAAAGAAACAGTTTAATTACAAAGTTAATATTTTGTTTAAACTTGGGGCAAAGGCCACCTGAAAGTACATTTGGGGCGAAGGCTACTAGGAAAAAGTAATGTGTTAAGACAATGTATTGAATACCAAGAGAATAGCTTAATGAATGATGGATGGGTAAGTAAATTACGGAACATTTGGGAGAAAAATGGGTTAGGAGATATATGGAGAAGGAGAGAAAATAACGTGAAAAATTTTTGGAAAAAGGCGAGGAAAAGACTGGAAGGTATAGAAATACAAATCATGTGCAGTGAGATTGCCGAAAAGAGCTCCTTAGTTTATTATAGGCCAATGAAAAATACATGGGGTAGGGAAAAATATATAGACATATTAAATAAAGAAGAGAGAGAATCTATTGCATGGTTAAGAACCGGAGCATGGAGGCTAAAAGGGCTAAGACAGGGTATTCCTCAGAACCATTGTCCGATATGTGGTGGTAATGAAGACATTGAACACATAGTATTTAAGTGCCAAGGAACAGAAAATTGGAGAAAAGAATTTTTTAATAAAAAGTGGTTGAAGGAGGAAAGAAATACACTTATGATTGAAATGATATGCAAGGACGCTAGAAGCATTGGACAGTTTTTGGGTAAAGTAAAAAATAAATGGCTTTGGACAGTGGAAAGAGAAAAGTAAGAGTTAGTGCATCTTACTTTGAATGGAAAACTATAGTGAATGTGTGATGGTTAAGTGATCAATAAATGAAAAGTGAAAAACAAGTGGAAATGGGACATGAAAAAAACGGAAAAAAAGAGCAAGGTAATTTATCGACAAGAAATTGTAAAATGTAAATAAACTGTGGTGATTGTCTACTGAATGAGTGACCAGGGTCAAAGTGCAGTAGACAATCACATTTGTAAAACTCTTAGCACAATAAATACTATACTATACAAGTTCTGCTCCCCAACAGTTGAAATATAATACATCTTCTTCAAACTGGCTTTCAATACGTAGCAGCAACTACCTACTTCAAATTGACGTCCATACGTGGTGTAAACAACGTAAAGAAACTAGCTACTTCAAATTGAACTAAGACTGCTAGGTGCTAAAGCAATTAATCATCGATGGATGTAATGCAAGTTTTCTAGAGATTCCATTTTCAGTAATGGAAGCAAGCGAAATGTTTGGAATGTTGGCTTATAACATTTGCAAGTACTGGCCTGCTGAGTGCAACAAGAGCTTAGGATACCTTTGTTTTCTGACTCAGAGGTGGGTGAGGTACGTACCCTTCGTTCAGTTCGTCAAGCTCTTCCCTCCAGCAGGGCTTGCTCGCGGTTCCCTGGCCACATTACCGCATAGGGTCGAGGTGCCCCACAAAACCCCCGGTCCCCTTCCCCTTACCCTCTACAGAATAACCCCCAATACCATAATCCAGACCAGCTCACATCCGCAACCAAAAACTCACCCTCTCTCAGTACTTCCCTTCTTTCACTCTTTTATATAAAACATCCCTCAGCCGCCCCAACTCGCCCCACACCATCCCCCTGATGAATTCAAACCCCCTTCTAACCATCATCCATTAGTACAGCACCTCACAAAGTGAAGTAGCCCCATACAAAATGAATGTCTCTATGACACAGTCTAAGGGCTTGTGTGTGTCAGTGTGATATCGCTGCCGAATTAAAACGTCTTGCCTCGCTGGCTCGTCCAGATCTGACAAGTCCACCAACGTCAAAGAAAATGTGCACCTCTATGGATATATTTCCCGTTCTCTCTGCATTTTAATCATTTTCTCTGAAAGAACTTGGACTCGCACCAACCCTGATAAAAGACCACGACTACAACCATTACTACTAGCAAAGATAAGGTTTGCTGTCCATGTGATATATTAATTAACAGTCCGGCTTCAGTACAGGAATCTTTTTAATTACACTGTTTCAGACTTTCTCGTTTTGGAGTTGAGATTACGTTGCTGTACGTGAACCATGGCTCTGAAATAGGTCCATTTATGGAGACAAACGAGGGGATTGGACCAAAAAATTGTCATTCTAGTATACAGTGAGGCAATATTTTAACACTTAAATGATTTCAGTCAAATTATATATATATATATATATATATATATATATATATATAAAATTCAATAACAGTCCGCCTTAAAGCAATATTTGTATGTAACAATATATAAAAATGTATGTAACAGTCATTGTATATGTTTGTATTATTGTAAACATGTTCAATAATGTTATATGAATATATTACGTAATTTAATAATGTCGGACCTGTGAGAATAATAAGTTAAAAGTTGTTTAACAATGAGGTAACAATGAAATAACCTTGAGGCAATAATGAGTTTGAAAGTTTAAATGCTACTAGTCATTATTGGAGCAACAATAATGTAAATTTTGAGACAGTTTAAAAATAGCCAATCAACAACCAGAAAAAAGTTTTAGTTAAATGAAGGTATTCTATTGGAGTAGGATTAGGCAATCAGAAACTGAAAAAGGGAAAATTTTACAAATTTAAGAGTTCATTTGTCTGCAGACAGTGTTTGTAACCGGATGCGAGACACGTCCTGGAGAAGTATAATACTTCTGGAAGTATTTAATAAAACCATCTCACAGCTCTCTCTCTATATCAGTGAAGTGTTATTTAAATCGTGTCAAGCATTAATAAAAGGAGTGAAGTAAAATTATAATCTTTGTAAGCCTACAACCCTGCTAAGAGAAACGTGTTTCTAACAATAACACTGACGCAGCAAAGGCAAACATATATTTAATACTTAAAGAAACAGTCAAATTACAAAGTTAATAATTTTTTAAACTTGAGGCAAAGGCCACTTGAAAGTACATTTGGGGCGAAGGCTACCGGAAACTGTTTACTATACGTGCGGTTGCAACTACTACAAGTTCGGCTCCCCAACAGTTGAAATATGATACAACTCCTACAAAAATGCTTTCTCAAATTGGCGTCCATACGTGGAGTTAATAAAATAATTCTCAACAGGAATAAATAGATGCAATCATTAGAGGTTGCACTGGATAAAGTAGGTTTTTAAGGATACCTAATTGACTCACGAGTTTCATAAAACTGTGGCAGACTATGATCTCAAGAGTACTCGGCAGAAAATAGTTAATTTCCAAACATTTCAACCAATTTACCAAAATTTATCACAGACTTTTAAAACCTAATTATAGCAGAAAACTAGTTTTCATTTCCTTGCGAATAATCTTTAAAGAATGAAAATGCTCCATTAATAAAATTTTGAAAAATTTCAAGTGTAAATTTGGTATATTATTCATTTTAGTATTAAAGCTTAAGTTTTGTGTACCATAAACATTTCCCTGGAAAAATAATAAACTATGAAAGACTATTAGTTTTAAAAAAAATCCAAAACTACCCTCACATCAACACCTTTAAATCTCTTCATCCACCTTCAAAAGAACGTATACTGAGAACTGCATTATGGAAAGCATTTTTAAATACTAAAAGTTTAAGAAAAGAAGTTTACAACAAAATCAAGTTTTTGAAATTTCATGGCCTATTTGAACATAATTGTACACAATAGGGTGAACAGGATATTTTCAACTGAAAACGGGATACACCAAGCTAGTCAGTTTAACTCCTGAAGAAATGTTATTGAATTTATCATTATCATTGTTTTTATTATTATTAAGCAAGTAAAACCTTTTCAGAACAGGAGAAAAAGTATATAGGCTTATTCAGAAAAGGAGACGATTTTAAATAACCATTTCTATTTAACGACAATAGGTAGCGACACATATGATTCATTACTGGATAGAGAAGAGTTCACAGTTTTAAGCCCCGCCCTATTAGCTGCATTCAATGCGTGCAGCGACGCTGTGGTTTGTTTACAAGAAAATGGCGACGCCACAGGATAAGTCGTATTGTGTGCTGCAGTATGCAAAGAGTTGTAGCGGTTCCTCCTTGGTAGGCCCCCACTACGTTGATGATGATGGATGCTGTATTAGGTACCTGTAGGTCGTCTTTATGCCCATGCTTTTCGTGACGTATCTCGACGTTCTCGTAGACTGGAATCTGATGATCGTGTATCTATATTCTTGCATGTGTGTTAGTATGCTGTAATTATTATTTTATCATTGTGCCACGGTTGCTATATTTGTGTGGGTTAGCACACACGTATTCTGTTAATTATTTCACTTGTATTTTGGATAAACCACATGTACATATTCATAACTCACTATTACCTTTGTCATGTTAAAGTATGCATAACTGGTAGACTTTAAATACATAGTTTTAGCGTCTATTTAGAGACGAGCTTATACACGGACTTCCTGCTCGAAGTCTGACAAGCTTCTGTTAGCGTTCCCTTCAACCGTTCTTCTTAACGTACGTATTTGAATTATAGGCGTGTATCAATGTACCTGATTGGTGCTACTATCCAATAACAGTTTATGTTACATATATATGTTTACTGACTTTCATCAGCTTAATTATGAATCCAACGTTCGTTACATGCTTACGTAGATACTACTACATTTCTCGTAATTTTATATTACTGGTTATATAGCTAACAATGACCTTTCCCCCTCATATTATATTTCATATATTATAACATTATATACTTCTTCTATACCATGTGTACATTATGAATATATGTGTTTTAATATCCTCTTAATTGTAATAGTACAATTTTAGCAAAAAATACATAACACGTAAAACTTAGTAAAAAATATTAAAGAAAGAAATTATTAATATGTTGATGCTGAGAAGCTGTGAATTAGATATCTTATTACATTAGTGAGTTATCGTATTAGTTTGTTCGTGGCTAGTACTGTATGTTGCTTCAGAGTGAATCCATTGTTTCCGTGCAGCGTGCATTTCATTGCAAGTTCAACAAAGAGCCGCCTCTTCATAAATAGATTTACAATTGGTACAAGAAATTGCTAGAAGATGGTTGCATATGCAAAGAGAAAGTTGCTCAAGTTGAATGCACGAAATAAAGCTTTGAATTTTATTCCATCCATTGAAGTATCGTATATGCTGCTATCTATTGCCGTTCATTAAAAATGAATATCTAATATATGCTGCTTTTTAAATAACTCTCTTTTTAATTATAGATTATATAAACATTATTAATTAGGCAATACTATATTTTAGAATCTCAGGTGACTCGCTAAGTGTGTCTGCCCTCTCCTGATTACTGATCCACGTTCAAATTCCTTCATGTTGAAGTTGAAAACTATCCCGAATGCGAATACTAGAAGCATTTATCAGAAGAATGAAGTTTTTTGAGAACGCTTTAGTTTTTATCAGTCCTTCGTTAATGTCCCCAGAACTTTAAAGAAACCTCACTACCAACAAGGGAAACTACTTTGTTGAGACGCTCAAGCAAATGTTTTCATGTGTCCACAAATTCTTCATTATGGGTGGAGGGAGCACGTTCCACAGCGGAAGATGCACCAAGCAAGCATAACCTTTATTTCCATAGCTTTGAGAGGGTTCTCATACTTAATTTATTAAATGTAGGATAGTTAAATTATATTCGAACCCACATGCGGCCTCTTTGCACTGCGGCAGTCGCCGGGAAAATTACGCCGCAGAGGCGGACTAAAATCCTTACCATATAATAGATGCTAGAAATGATGACCTGCTCTCAAACAGCCAGCATATCTCGTATAAATATTCTCGCTCACACTCCAAAGCTCAGCAGCAGGAATTCTTGTCATTCCTTGCACAATGTTTTCTCTAAGTTCCTGTAGTGTGCGAGGATTGGAACGATACACTTTGTCTTTTAAAGAACCCCATAAATAAATATCACAACTCGTTAGGTCAGGAGAACGAATGGGCCAGAAATCAACACTAATTATTCTGTCATCAAACACCTCTCTTATTGCATGTAATGATTCGGCAGCCGTATGTGCTGTTGCAGAATCTTACTGGAACCAACCATGCGATTTCTCTTCTTCTGTCAAGCGATTGCAAAATAGCCTCAGAATTAACCTCTGATATCGCTCTGCATTTAGTCTTTCATCAAAGAATATGGGCCCTAGCACTTATCGCATACCACACTCCATTTTTCTGATCAGAATGAGACGTTTCATCACATGAATTCCTGCTGCTGAGCTTCGGGGGGTGAGCGAGAATATTTACATGAGTTATACTGCCTGTTTGAGAGCAGGTCAACATTTCCAGCCTCTATTATAAGTTAAGGATTTTAGTCTGCCTCTGCCGGCGTAATTTCCCCGGCGACTGCCGGCTGTCCTCGCGCAGTAGAGAGATGTCACGAGTGGGTTCGAATATAATTTAACTACTCTAAAATTGCTCCCATCTGTCTGCCAAACAAAGCATTTTTTTCAGTCTTTTTCGATATGTCTTATGATTAATTTTGCATAATGCCACTGATCAAATAATCTTGCTTCGTCTACTGAACTAGAAAGAATATTAGCTCTCACTAATTAATTAGGTGTAATAGATACGGTGCTTTGAGTTTCAGACCAACTAGAAGTACCATAGAAGCACTCATTGAAATTTATCTGCTCTACCATCGGTAATTTCGCATTTGTTAAGGTACTCTAAGGTGACGTTATGAATGTATCAACCACGTCAAACAACTCTCTTTTAACATCGCCAGAATATTCCCGAGAGTCTGAAAGGGGATATGCTATACATATATAAGAGTTGTACATATGAAAGGGTATATAGCATACATAGATAAGAATTGTACAGTAATAAGATAATATACCAAGAAACATGTTAAAATATTCAACATCCAACATTTGTACAGAGCAAATTGTAAGAAACGGGCGAGCTAGCAAAATTCCAGGTAAAACAGAGTTCTAAGTAGAGCACACCTTTCACCAAGCCAACGAGCAGGGAACTGGTAACGGACAGGAGAAAAGAAAGAGACAGAGATATGGATCCCGCTTCACAACGCGCCAGGGTGATGCGTAAGCGCACGAATTTGGAGCAACATATTTTCATACATGTTAAGGTAACGCGGTCTGAGGACCAATGAGAAACGTCGTTACATTTTTAAACGCAGAGGTGAGCGTCACTAAGCTCAGGTATATAACGGCAAACAAAGCCTCAGAGCCCACTCTCTCTCTCTCTATCTCTATCTATCTATCTTCTAGAATTCACGTCGACACGAAGTGTTACGCTCTTAGCGACAGATTTACGTGTGTGTGCATAAGGGTGGGAGTGCGTGTGCAGATAGTTTGGCTCCTGACTGATTTAAAGTGGTGGGATTAGAATAATGGGAAAAGCTAGCCGCCCCTAGATATGTAAATTGTGATTAAACTATAGTGATTAAGGGAAATGCAGTTTATTTTTAATTTGCCTCACCCACGATAACCTGAGAACCAAGAGTTAGATATATGTAGGGATAAGTTAGGAATGGAAAACACAACAACCGACGAGCATCCATAGCCGAGGAGCAACACTGCAGCAGATAGCATCAACCTAAGGATCGACGCTTTCCCGCTACAAATAGCGCTCAACAACCGTTTCCCCGCTACAAGTCAAAGACGTTTTTAGACTATGTTGTGACAAATTGTTCTTGCCTTCCATTTAACTTCTTTGTAATGTCAAAATGCCAGATGAAGCTTCTGTTGCTGACAGATCAATCTTCTCTACTGTTTGTATTCTCCATATATGGGTTTGATTAATCCCAAATGTAGGTGCAGGTCATTAAACAGTGTCCTCTTCAATACCAGTGATAGACATTACTATTTCTCAATACTCGATACTGGTATTGATACTCACTTTATAAAAAGCTGTAAGGCAATAGCTTGTTCATTAAATTATATTCTTATTAGTAGTTTTCTGTGTATAAACGCATGTAAACAATTTTGTATTGTATGCTAATTCCGAAATTGTTCCTGTTTGACATTCTCCAATTAGCAGCAAATATTTTATCTTGATAATGCCATATGTTAACTAACTATTGTTGGTCAAGGCTAATATCAATAATAATAATAATAATAATATATTATTATTATTATTTTCTGCTTGCCTTTTTATGTAACTATATTTTGAGCCAAGAACCTTCTTTTAAGCATTTTCTATTCATATTATGCAAATTAGTCGCACAGTATACCTGTAAGCTACACTCATGACCCGAGTTTGACTTGGTAAACGCAAACTAACAGATGGAAGGAAACAAAAACGGATTTCCATCCGCTGTATTATCTCGCGTCTTAAGTTCTGATTTGTTTCTGATGGACTCGTATAATTTGGTCACCGGAAGAGATAAATGTAATAGCTAAGAGTGAGTCACGAAGCCAGGCAATTACAGAAACGTGATTTAGTGCCTCAGTTAAATAAGCTTCATTCACAACTCAGTTAACGCTGCATGTTACATGAGGATCTGTACTGCTTCCCCCATTGTGTTGCATGTTTGAATTTAGACACAAGAGTCTATGGAATGTTGCATCGATTCACCCACAGGAAACGCAGTCAAGGTCCATCAAGAACTATAGTTCAGCAACACTTTGGGGACACGTGTGAGACAATAGTGAAGTCTCGACTCCTTTCATTCCTTATCTAGCATAAAGTAAACGCAACAACGTTGAATAATGCAAAACGTAAACTTTAAAAGTATCGAAAAACCATGGAAGGTTTATCTCAAAGTATTAGACATACTACGATATCATCGGATATCGAGGTATCGACGGTGTCAAGGTCCCATCCCTATCCAAAACAATGGGAACGTTTATTTACTCAGAGAGTCATTAACACAGTCCAGCAAAAACTTCTGAGATCGTTTCATAGCAGGTGTTAACGACAAACGCGATAGTCCCGATGTTCTGTGCGATTAGTATATTTCACACCAGCAAAACCTCAAACTGGTTTATTTCCGCTTATGCCAAAAGTCTAAAGATAGAAGAAACAAAAAAGTACATTTTCACCGCAAAAACTTTCAATATCATAAGGAAGAAAACAGCTGTTTGCAAACAATTATGTGCCGCAACCATTAACAACCAATTCTTTATCAAACATAGATTGAACCCTTTGCACACGTTGTTTTCCCCATGCCTGTTAACACCGCCGAAGCTCGTATTAGTATTATCGTGTAGCGGCAAATCGTTGCTCCTCTGGGTTGAAGCGTTCTGCTGCAATGTTCTGGTCTACGGTTACCTCTGCTCAGCGGCTGATGATTTCTTCATTCCTAATAAATTACCTACCTAACTAATCTCACTAATCTCAAGGTTTTCGTAGGTGAGGCAAAATTAAAATACTATGCATTTTCCTTAAAATGTGGTTTATTATCCAATAAAACCCTTTATGGGCTGCTAGTTTTTCGGTCTATGATATTTGTAACAATTCCACCATAATAGTAAATTAAGAGCCTAATCTAGCTGCACGCGCTTTCCCACCCATATGCACACACATGCATCCGTCGTCTTCCACCTCGTGGAGTATCACGTAACACAGTATGTGAGAGAGTGTAAGAGAGTGAGTAATAGAGTGAAAGTCTGGGGCCTGCTTCCCCGTTTTATACCGAAACCTAGTGACGCTCACTTTCGCGCCTTAAAATGTAACGTTTCTAATTGGTCCTCGGACCGCGTTATTTTATCATCTATGAAAATATTCTGTTCCAAAACTCTTCGCACACGCGACGTAGTGACTCGTCGGGAAACAAACCCAATGTGTCTGTCTCTTTCCATTTCTCGTTATTCCTCCAAGTTCCGTGCTCATTAGCTTGGTGAAATGTGGTGGACTTCTACCTAGAATTACTTCTACGTGGATTTAGCTGGATATTATTATGTATCGTTCTTGTTTAATATTGATTTATACGTCTATATGTATATATGTTTTATATATATATATATGTTTGTGTGTGTGTTATATCCCCTTTCAGTTGCAGAAGTCCCATAATTTTACCTTGCAAAACCATAGTTTCTAACTCCAACAATATAGCTCAGAGGTTTCACTTGGAAGTGAAGCTAATTAAATTATCTTAGTTTGATGCCACTATTGGATGAAAAGAAAGTCTCATTAACACAGACAACAGTTCTTCATATTGTTTTTCTTTTTTGATCCGTTAACAATATTAGAGTAATATTAGAGCGGGATTTTAAATCATTTACCATTTCTCCTGAAGACAAAGGCGCTAAGCTGTTAGACACATCGCTTCGTGCTTAGTACGTGCTGCAGAATACTTGGTTATTGCATTTTTACTTTCCCTACTACGTGCTTATAGTAAGTAGAGGGAAGTATTGTACTTCATCCAAAAATCGCATGTCGAGATTTCATCGGAAATGGTGTTTTGAGCCTCCCTGAACGCCCAAAAGTGCATTCTTAGAAAAAGCTCCACGCGCGCGTGTGTGTGTGTCTGCGAACTGCATAACTCAAAACGAAAAGTCCAATAAATGCCAAACTTGGTATTACGACACGAAGATTTTCAAGGAAATCCCCCACCTCAAACTACCCTTTATATTAATATGGAACATTTTTCGAAATGTTTTTATTTTCTCAAAAATATCTATAATGATTTTGAATAAACCACCATATATTTAAGGTATTTATTACAAGAAGAATAAAATGTAGATATATATTGAATTTTCTGGGATTAGCCTTTGAGGCCCTCTTCATTCAGAAGGAGTTCTTGAATAATTTTGTTTAACTAGTGAGCCATGTATGGCTCTCTCCTTATACCAATTTTATTGCGTCTGGCCGCAGGGTAAAAAGTCAACAAGAGATCACCTGTATGTATCGGCTGGAGATAAACTACTTCTGCCCCTGGTAGTCAAGCGACGCAGCCTGGCATACATACAACGGAGGAACCATTTGCTTAGACCAAACAGACGGCGTGCTCACAGCACGTATTGGTGGCGCTAGGTGTGGAAGGGTAATGTCACGTCACGGTCCTCCGTGATCTCGGGGTACCATGCTAGCCTCTAGTTCCCAAGGTCGCGGGTTCAAAGCCGACGGAGGGCGATGGATTTCTTTTCGGGCGTAAAAATCCTTAGGATGGCTTCCTTCGGAAAGGAAGTAAAGTCGGTGGTCCCGTGTTGCCGAATTACGGATGGTAAAGGAACCTCAAGCCTGATAAAGAGGTCGCTGACTTTCCGAGTGTGCATAAATAAAACTCAATTTAACTTTTAAGTCACGTCACGTGATCTCCGTAGGCTAGCTCGAGCGATGCACAAGCACCAACAAGAGAGAAGAGTCGAGTTTCAACGAGCGCCGTGGAAGTGACACATTTTCAGACTTTTCTAAATTTTACAATCTGAATCTTTGTGTCTGAAGAGTAACGTAAAGTGCCAATTGTCAGACTTAATTGTGCAAGAATAAACTATATTGAGTGTATTCAAATTTATAAAGCTCTTCTAAAGCTGTTAAAGTTTAAATGAATATATTACTTGTTACACTTCTTCTTCTGCTTTATCTGTTTAACCTCCTCTTATGTAGGACTTACAGGCGAGTGTCTGGGGTCAGAGGCCCGTCGAGGAGCAGACATTCATGGATCAGACAGAATAACCAGGATGGGTGATAGGAAGGAAGTATGGGAGGAAGGAAGTAGATGAAACGCAATGATGGTGAAATGGATGAAAGGAAAGGTGATGATGGAGCAGTTGGTGGAATGAATGGCGGGGGAAACCGGAGAACCCGGAGAAAACCCGCCCAGACGCCGCTTTGTCCACCACAAATCTCACATGCGGGTGAACCCGGGCCGCCTCGTTGAGATGCGAGCGGTCTAACCACTCGGCCACGGCGCCGCCTTATTACTTGTTACACACCTGCAAGAATATTATGTTTCTTTTTTTCGAGGGAAATGTTCCAGACCTTTTATATAGTATTCCTTTCCTGTAATCTCAGTTTCGAGGGTATTAACAACCCTGGGAATGTGTGTACTTGACGTATTTAAAGTAAAATGGGCCCAGCACGTGACTATTGCTAACGTCTATTCGTTAATGTAATTTGAATAAAATAGTATACAATAGTTTAATTACGAATATTATACATTGTAACGGACACATTACGAAAGGTACTAAAAACGTTACACTGGTAAACTTGAGGCAGTATTTTTAACACTTGAATAATTTCAATTAAATTATATAATATGTAAATTCAATAACAGCCCGCCTTAAAGCAATATGTATGTAATAATTTTTAAAATGTATGTAACAGTCATTGCATATGCTTATATTATTGTAAACATGTTCAATAATGTTATGTGAATATATTACGTAATTTAATAATGTAAGAACTGTGAGAATAATAAGTTTAAAGTTGCTAACAATGAGGTAACAATGAGGTAACCTTGAGGCAATAATGAGTTTGAGAGTTTAAATGTTACTAGTCATGAATAGAGTAACGATAATGTAAATTTTGTGACAGTTTAAAAATAGCCAATCAACAGCCAGAAAGAGCTTTAGTAAAATGCAGGTATTCTATTGGACTAGGATTAGCCAATCAAAGACTTGAAATACAGACGTTTACGGGTTTGAGCGGTTGAAATGTGTTTAGTTGCCTGCAGACCTTGGTAGTGACCGGATGGAAGATGTGTTCTCTAAAGAAATATTACGTATTCGTGTGAAACGAAAATTATGTATACGCGTTAACAAAGTGCAAGTATTAAATAAAAGAATCTCACAGCTCTTGATATCAGTGTAGTGCTATTTAATTTGTGTCAAGGATTAATAAAAAGAAGTGAATTTAAAACTTAAAATCTGTGTAAGCCTACATTCTTGTCGCACCACGCCCTGATTAAGAGAAACGTGTCTCTAAATTAATACTGAAGCAGCCGAGGCAAAAAGATAAACATAAATACTATCTATAGAAGCAGTTTAATAACAAAGTTAATACATTTTTTAAACTTGTAGCGTAACAACAAAAATATATCTTCAAATCAGCTTTACATACGTAGCAGCAAATTACGTAACAAACAACCTTCTTCAAATTGACGCCTAAAGGTGGTGCAAACTCCAACATCAGTAAAACACTACTTCAAATTGACGTTCATACGTGGAGCAAAAACAAATAACTCCAACGTAAAGACAATACCTACTTCAAACTTAGAAACATAAAAGTAAATGCTACATAAAGAATGTAAAACTCTTTAAAACACAATTTATTTCAAAGAAAGGTTTTCTTTTGTATCAGCCATTTCCGAGATATACTTTAATATTGGTTTGAATTTTTCAACACTTCGTCATTTTGTTAAAGTGCTGTTGCTAGTCAGTTGTTTCAGCGATGCATGGAAAGAGTATGATATTTCTAGGTCAGCAAATAGCGACCCGTCTTTAAACATCTAGCTTTATCGAGAAAGAAATATGTAACGAAACTAGTTCTGCAAACATTTATTGGATTAATATTGTGGGCATTAATAATTTGGGGTGTTACATTATTGTTCTATATTGTCATCATTTTTGTAAATGGGGGGGAGATGTGGCGTATTAATAATTTGGGGGATTACATTATTGTTCTACGTTGTCATTACCAGACACAGTGTTGTTTACGTCACTCTGGGCTGGTAGCTTTGCTAGCCACGAGTGGTGGTGATAGCGTCTGTCTCAGGATTCCGTGAGGAACGGACCGCGTGTGTAAGCCGGGCTTTGGATCGGTGGAAATTTCCTCCCAGCTTCCATTTTTAATGATGTAGGAACCCCAAACGTTTGGGAAATAAATCTAGGAATGTGTGAGTAGATTTATGTTATGGATTTTGTACAGTGAAAAACCCACGCCTTCCTCTTAACCTCCACACCACGTTTCGGTCCTCCGCAGCCAAGTGAGTATACGATCCCTCAATGTGCGTGCTGGGTATTAGAAATTCATTTAATTTTCATGTGAACTTTTAGGCCATCTACCCAGCATGTAACAATATGAAGTAGATGGAAAAACAAGCTTTCGTAAGATTATGGTAATAAATTGTTCTTCCACACAAGCCGTTTGTAGGACAAGGTTGGGAAGGCAGAATCAGACGATTGAAAAATTCAATTCCATAGACGGAATTTAAGCCACGGATCTTCCGGTTTCCGTCCGGCTCCTGTAATCATTTGAGCTACCAATGCAACATTAAATTCCCCAACTGGCTATCATTTTTTTTTCCATAAAGGAGATAAAGATCCCGACTATGACATTGAATTTTTCAGTGGGCTTGTGTGGAAGGACATTTAATTGTATTGCTTGATCTAACAGTTGCTTACACTATAAAGCTCAGGACTTAAGAGATTTACGACATTGTAAGTCGCCATTGGGGTATGTCATCTCAAAGATCTTGTGGTTTATCAGGAATTTCAATCAGTAGGGGAATTTAATTTCGTAGCGGCCTTTTGTCATGGTAGAGCAACCGGACGGAAACCGGAATACCTGTGGTTCAAATTCCGGCGAAGTTAGTGAAGTTTTCGGAAGTATAGTTTGTAAAAGCTACATAAAAACAAACGATAGTGGGTAGATATCATACGAATATAATACATTAAACTTTCTGTGTTAATTTAAATCTGCTGTGCAATTGTGTCCATGTTGCACAGTACGATATGCAGATACTTCTTCACTAGCAAAAATTATGTCTTGTGCAGTCGTGACACTCACAAATGACGCTAAACTGGTGAAGCGAGAGATTATGCTCAAATACCCTTTATATTCAAAACCGGATAAGATAATATTGTGGCGCGTGTGTGTATTGTCACACCAGACACATTATTGCGTCGTTGACGACAGTATTCTTGGGGTAATTCTTCCGGCTGGGGTTTTGAAGTTTAGTCTGGCGTGGCGACTCGCCACCGTCTAGCTGATGAGCCTAGCTAGCGGTAGAGAGTGCGGGGAAGTGAGCGTTACTTTCTTTGTGTTGTGTGGTTAGCGTCACTTTAGGTCGAGTGTCTGGTGTAGAAGGTTGTATGTGAATCGTGTGAATGTAGCCTAGTGTGTGTAGTATCTCCCTTCAATTTCTTCCTTTTTAACTTTTGTGTGCGATTTAGGGGCACCGTGCTTATACTGAATAAACCACAGGTAATGTGAGTAATGTGAAATGCTGTGTATTTTGTTACAACTATCCCACACCTGCTCTGGAACGTGTAGTTTAAGATTCTGGTCATCTTGCTACCTCTGTAGCTATGCCTTCCAATGTATATGCTGGGGTAACTAAAATTTAATATCTAACTGCAAACCTTTTGGCCCCACCCCAGTATATATCTATATAACTGTGGCTTATGGTTTTACCACCAAAGACATAAGTTGTTTGATTGCTTTTTAATTTAAATAGTATTGTCACACTATCCCAATATAGGGGAAATGTGGGCAGGATTAACTACCTTCGAAACATTTTAATCTCGCGTGGAATTTGAATTGAAGCCGTACGTGCTGCGTCAACCTTGATGCCGCTCCCTGCTTCAAATGTTTATAACATTTAATTTACCTTCTCTGTTGATAAAGTTAATGATGTCATCTCGTAGCTCGTTCTGCGTTGTCTCATGCACCAGCTCTTCTAGTGATATAGCTATGCGTTCATCTCGGGGTATGCGTGAGTGTATTTTGAAAGGATAACACCAGCTTAGTTAGCTGAAATAGGTTGGCTAAAATCTTCTGCTTAAAGAGACTCGCCTACTGTTGAATTTACGAATTGATTATGTACTTCTACAACAATAATTAAGCGAAGCGTCATTTGCCGTAAGTCGCAGAAATGTTGCTCGGAAGGATCCCTCGCACCACCCGCTAAATCTTAATCACTCAAGCGCGTCACTAGGAGTTACACTACTTAAAATGAAACTCGCATTCACAATGGTCATGACATGAGTAAGTCACAGAATTAAGTAAATAAGTCACTCTTATTTAGAATGAACGCCCTTTTTTAACTTAAGATCCGCCTACCTATCGCTGCCCCTACCAACGTCCCTTCTCTTGCGGTGCAATCTTAAAACACTAAGTATGGTATCAGACAGTGTTTCTATCCGGAACCCCCGCGAATCTCAGAATTTCATTCCCTTTCTAATTTACAGAATTCTTGCCTATGTGACTTTTCAAACGTACTGAACCCAATCTCTAACTGCATTCCACGAACTTTTATACCAACGCGTTCGCTAGTCGGCTGTTACTAATGACTGCTTAACATGACTCGCTAATAACCTCTTTTCTCAGACAAATCTTTCAACTTAGGCTTATTACATCATACATTGATTTAATATACAGAAATTATTTATTGAAATTATTCCCTTATCTCAATATTTATTATCTATTTATTTATATCTTACTATAAAT
Source organism: Deroplatys truncata (assembly GCA_030765065.1). Lineage (NCBI taxonomy): Eukaryota > Metazoa > Arthropoda > Insecta > Mantodea > Mantidae > Deroplatys > Deroplatys truncata. The sequence continues at coordinate 671,839,420 of CM060990.1, forward strand.
AATTACGGTATCAAAATCATGGAGTTTCTGTCACATAATACCTGTGTAGGAGAAATGTTGGAAAGAATAAATTAGCTTTCAAATTTTTTGATCATGGCTATAGCTCAAATCAAGAATCTTCAGCCTTCCATATCAACACTCCTACCAGCGAGCTGTTTGTATTTTTGACCGCAACGTTGAACCCTCGTTTAATAAATGCTACGTAAAACTTCCGATTTTTTCCTCTCGTAATATTTATTCTTCTGAGGGTAACTGTTGCAAACAAGCTTAAATGTAAAGCCTTTTTTCCCCTAAAAGCTAATAAACATGGTTTTCTGTATTTGGCAGACAGGTGATTGCCAACAACGGAATAGCCTGCGGGGTTCGGATCTTCCTTCGGGCCAAACACCCATCATTTATTTAATAATGTCTCATAAAATCGGAAGTAGGCAACTGTATGTACATAATTCTTTGGAGTACGCTCTACTGTTCAAAACCCTTATAATTACTTCATATATAGATGCACACATAAACATTATTTTAAGTGCTTTTTAATTCCCCAAAATTAAATATTCTGTTTTTGAAGTAGAATATTTTTGGTAGTTGGATGATGCTTCATGTTTATCTGCCCCACGTATGGGAGCCAATTTGTCGCGGTAACTCGTGTTATCTTATTGCTGAGCGCCTGTTATTGTATACTAGTTTGAATTTTAGGTTCTTTGTCCTCCGGCTAGCTATTATTACTACTCAGTCGAGCATATCTCTTGAACAGGATGTGTAAACGGAAAGGATTTATTACTGAAAGATAACACTGATAAAAGAATTTGTTTTTACACTTTTATTGCCGTCACTTTTAATTAATTTCACATATTGACTCTTGATACACGACCGACTGAAACTGTTATATTTTCTAATATCACTATAATCACTTATTTGCTGCACATTATTAATTCGCGTATTTCACATTTATAACAAACTTTACGACGCGAGAGATTCTGTAGAATTGCGCGAAGTAAAAAGCGTGAACGATTCTCTTAAACTGTGCGACGTATAACCTTTGTATGATTCTTTTGGACTGAACGACGTATTACCCGCGAATCCTTCTGTTGGACTGAACGATGTGTAATGCACGAATGTTTCTGTTGGACTGAGCGTTACCCATCTCTGGCTTTAGCTTTTTATACTCCCTCACCCCGATATGCCTAAACATTATAACCGAGCTGCTATTGGTTAATAAAACGCGCCAACATTAGCGTCTATTTTTATATCCAATCAAAATTACGAACACATATGCTCTAGGGAAAATATTCCCTCCATTTCTACAGAAAAGCGCGCTAATCTGACGTCATTTGTTTGTCTCTTATAATTGATAAACAACTCACCCCCTCGCTCATTGTTGCCCGCTCTTATTGTCAGTTTCAGTGAGGCCGTGTAAACTTATTTCCTAACAATGTTTAGAATTAACAAACATCTCAAATCAATGTCATACAATAATGCTTATTTACACTACAATCACTCTGGCATTTACATTGTTGTGATATAAAATACTGCCACATTTTCCAAATAACCCTGGTACTATTCGCGGTAAAATGTTTTAAATTTGTTCTCAATATATTATATCCTATTTTTCCCCTTACTTTTTGAACAAGGAACATTTTTAAAATCATTATGGAACTTTAAAACTAATTTCTTCTGCCGAACTTCAGTCTTAAACCTTAATAGGGACAAATTATCCTTGGCAGAAAAGAAAATTTCCCATTATGAGACGGGAATACCACCTGATGCTAGGGGTAAATCTTCCTCCATTCTCTCAGTTAATTCAAAGTCTAGTTAAGTATTAGGTGTAATCAAAATGAGCATTGTATACTTAGAAAATATTTACTATCTAGAGTAGGTGTGTATTTTTAACAAACCTGAAATAGTGAACAGAGTATGATGGTTAAAATAAAAATAAATTTGAAATACCATGTACAAAAAATAACAAAATGAAAGCAATTTCCTACAATAATTTCAGCTTATGATACACATTAGAGCATATTTCTTCAAAGTGTTATATCGGATGGTGGGGTTACAAATGCCATCTTAAACCAGCGGGATCTCGATAGGTAGAATGAAACAGTATACGTTCAGTCGAGTGCATAGAATTTTGATGATATAATGTACAGTAGTTTATGTTGGTAAGGAAGTACTAAGAAGCGCCTGCCACGCCCAACCCACACCCTTACCTAGTTCCAACTCTCCACTTAATGTTTCTCTTTTGCTCCGCTCCTGAACCTGAAACTGAACCTGTGGTCATAGTTTAATGTTTTAGTGGCAGACATTTGACATCAAACCAATTCGAAACCAATCCCAAAGCATGTCTTCCAGCCATTTAGGTGAAATGTTTCCGTACTCCTCCCCTTTCGCTGCTCACCCAGGTTTGACCTTTGTTCACAGGCTAATGCGTCAGTGTCGGTCTTGAATTCAAACCAATATCATGTTGACTCATCCAAGGTATAGAGCACAGATGATAAGTTTCTACCAACATCAAATAAAGAAAAATACTATAAGATACCAAAGTGCTCGACACGTTTCCCGCACTGAAATATACGTCATATTTCTATCTTGAACAGATTTGTAAAGCAGTGCTCGGAAAAAAAATGTTTGGCAAACGCGCACTCCTTCATAGACAAATCCGGCTTGGAAGATGAGTTTCCGAAGCCGGCTATGAATGTGTTAGTACATTGTGGAAATACTAACTTTTGCTAGTCGTATTTAATTTCCAAATTGGCTCTTTCGTTTACTTTTGGTGTAAATCTTCAATGTTAATGACGGATCCGTTAATGAAGTGAGCTTGTGAACTATTTGTTATGAAGTAGGAGAACTAATTACAAACAATTCTGAAGTAAGTGTTGTGGAGTGCACTTGAAAATGAGGAGTGAAGGTTTGTAACTGCCGTGTCATTAAAATTATAGATTATTTCAAGGTTTATAGGAGCGATGTGTCCACCTTGAACTGTTTGACTTGCTACCCATCAATAGGTAGTAACGTTTGGTAACTATAGTTTGTAAACGATGGTGTTTCGGTCCAGTTCCCGTCCAGGAAATGTTGAATTTCCTGCATTCATTACTGGTACCCTAATCTACCTACGCGTTTTGCTTAACTTCACTGCACGTATATGCATGAAGTATATTAAATCTGCTAACTGTTTTATATATTTACACATTATTGCAGAAATTGAGCAAAATTGTTTGTTACGTTATTTGCACCACGCTTTGGGCGTCAATTTGAAGTAGTTTGTATTGAAGGAGTTGTATTATAGTTCAACTGTTGGGGAGCAGAATTTGAAGTAGTTGCAACCGCACGTATAGTACCCGCTTTCCGGTAGCCTTCGCCCCAAGTTTAAAAATATTAACTTTCTAATTAAACTTGTTCTTTAAATATTTAACATTTATGTTTGCCTCGGCTGCGTCAGTATTATTTTAGAGACATGGATATCTTGGCAGGGCGTGATGCGACAAGAATGTAGGCTTACACACATTATTATTTTACTTCACTCCCTTTATTAATACTTGATACGATTTAAATAACACTTCACTGATATAAAGAGAGAGCTGTGAGATGTTTTTATTAAATACTTGCACTTTTAACACGTAAACTATATTTTTACTCAAAATACGTATAAAATCTCTCAAGGACGCATCACGCATCCGGTTACAATCACTGTCTGCAGGCAACTGAATAGATTTCAACGTCTAAACTTGTAAATTTCTATATTTCAAGTCTCTGATTGGCTAATCCTACTCCAATAGAATGCCTTCATTTAACTAAAGCTTTTTCTGGTTGTTGATTGGCTATTTTTATAAACTGTCACTAAAATTACATTATTGTTACTCCAAGAATCACAAGTAGTACTGTTAAACTTTCTTATTCATTATTGACTCAAGGTTACATCATTGTTACCTCTTTGTTAGCAACTTTTAACCTATTTCTCATAGCTCCTACATTATTAAATTACGTAATGTATTCACATAACATTATTACGCATATATACAATAATATAAGCATATGCAATGACTGTTACATACATTTTACAAATTATTACGTACACATATTGCTTCAAGGCGGGCTGTTATTGAATTTACATATTATATAATTTGATAGAAATCATTTAAGTTTTAAAACACTGCTTCACTTTGGCTAGACACGGTTGGTGGGGGCAAGATAACGTCACTCGAGAGTAAGTGGTCATGGCATCTCCCTTCATCCTGTTTGCTTTGTTAACTATGTAGAGAAGCCAAACGTTTTTGTGAACAAATCCCAGGTAATGTGTGTTATGCAATCTTTCAATGTAATATAAATCCCACGCCTTCCCCTTAATTCTACACACCAAGGTCCCGGACTTTAGCTGCCAGCAAGTTGCGTCCCCCATGTGCGTTCTGGGGTGACCTAAATTAATCATTTTCTGGTAACCTTTTCGGCCTTCACCCCAACATGTAACAATATCTATACCATTCCTAATATTTTTCAGGTTATATTCTAGGTATTATTTCGGTGCTTATTATGATTTTAGCTCTGAACAGGTTCTAGCTCTTTAAAATCCAGAACCTTGTTTTTATTCATTAATATTTTGAGGTTACTGTCTTTAGAGACAGCGGTAGGCTCAGGTAGAAAACCGGTTAGTTGTGGCAAGGTTGGGCTCGTGTAGTAGCTGTTTGTTATTGCTACCGTGACGCCTCGCGAATTCCATCTCTCTTGTTTCCACTGTCTCAACAGCCTCTGAACAGATTATGCAGGCTGGAACGTTTCAGTTGAGACTGCACAATATCTCCAAAACTAAGCGTTTTAGAAATAAATGTCTTGAATAGAAGTTGCTTGATATTATGGGAAAAGTAGATGCTATTAGTGGTGCTTTATTTGGAGAAGGTTGTGATGGTGATTTTAGGGTCAATTTGATTTTTTAAATGGGAACCTACCTATTTTATGTTGTTTTCTCACTCCTCGTAGAAAACTAAACAACATTAGTATAAAGCACTTTGCAATTGTTCTTACACCAAAGTTTTGATCGTCCTCCATGGACTAGTGGTACCGTGCTAGCCTCTAATTCCCAAGGTCGCGGGTTCAAACCCGGCGGAGGGAGATGGATTTTTTTCGGGCGTAAAAATCCTTGGCATGGCTTCCTTCGAAAGGGAAGTAAAGCCGATGGTCCCGTGTCGTAGATTTACCGCACGTAAAAGAACCTCAAGCCTGATAAAGAGACCTCTGAACAAAGTTACCGGTCTTTCACGCCCATATAGAATGGGACGCTAAGAACCATAGTAGTTAAAGAGCGTCCATAAATAAAATTCAATTTTTAACACCAACGTAAATAACAACCGAAATTCTGAATGACTATGTACGAAGAGCGCAATGCATGGTTAGACCATCCATGGATGGTTATTTGAGGGTCATTTTCGTTTCGTAATTGGGAACCAACATTCCTCATTTTGTTTCCTTATTTTACATCACGAAATAAGCTGCTTTTGATAAGATATTTTATAATGAGAGGACATACAAAATGTAGGTTCCTATTTAAAAAAATTAAATTGACCCTAAAATGACCATCATAACGTCCTCCAAACAAAACATGACTAATGGTATTTACTTTCCCCCATAATATCAAATAACTTTTATTCGAGACATTTCCTTCTACAACGTCATTTTGGGGATATTGTACAGTCTCAACTTAAATAGTCCACCCCGTATGTTTGCTTGCTATATTATTACATGTTGGGGTGAAGGCCAAAAGGTTACCAGCAAAAAGAAATTAATTTAGATCACCCCAACACACACATGGGGGTGGCGTAACTCGCTGGCAGCGAAAATCCGCGACCTTTGTGTGGAATTAAGGGGAAGGCGTGGGTTTTATACTATACTGAAATTTACATAATACACATTACCTTTACATACCTGGGATTTATTCACAACAGGTCTGGCGACTCCACATATTGAACAAAGGAAAAAGGGCGGAGGGATATGTTACTAAACCGTAGACCGGCCACATACACGTCGGACTCCAACGAAACCTTCCGCTTGAGTGACGCAATCTTACCCCCACCAACCGGTTTAGCAGAAGACAGACAAGGCTGACGTCATACCAAACAACTTCAAAAAGATCTTTCCCTTTGGCGTGGCCCTCACCGAAAGGAAACACCCTTAAGCCGAAATATTACTAAAGAAACACAACAATGCTACGTCTGGTAGCAACAATACAGCACAACAGTGCGTCTGGTAATGATAATAAAATTAATAATACGCCACAATATTGCTCAATATATAAACTGCTCTTTGCATATTATCTTCTGAGTCTGCCGCAGGTGCCTGATAATCGGCAAATAAGACTGTGTTTAAGGGAGTTTGTGTTATTGTAAATTTTAAATTCATCTGCCATTCTCTTAAGACTTCATATAAACGAATTAAATTATTATTATATAATTTTAGACAGAACGTTTGAATTTTAAAAAGTACCGTACAATGGCAACATTTTTAATAGAAGGCTATATTGGTGGTGATGCATGCCTTAGATACTAGGTAAGGACTGGCATTGTTTTACTAACTGAAGAAGTTATTATCTTTACGTTGGAGTTGTTTTATTTATCTCCACTTATGGACGTCAATTTGAAGTAGAATGTTTGTTACGTAATTTGCTACTATGTATGTAAAGCCTATTTGAAGATGTATTTTTGTTGTTATGCTCCAAGTTTAAAAAAAAAATTATTAACCTCGTTATTGAACTGCTTCTATAGATAGTATTTATGTTTATGTCTGCCTCGGCTTCTTCAGTATTACTTTAGAGACACGTTTCTCTTTATCAGGGCGTGCTGCGACAAGAATGTAGGCTTACACAGATTTTAAGTTTAAATTCACTTCTTTTTATTAATCCTTGACACAAATTAAATAGCATTACACTGATATTAAGAGCTGTGAGATTCTTTTTACTTAATTCTTGCACTTTGTTAACGCGTTTACTTACTTTTTGTTTCACAGGAATACGTAATATTTCTTTAGAGCACACATCTTCCATCCGGTCACTATCAAGGTCTGCAGGCAACTGAACATATTTCAAACGTTCAAACCCATAAGCTTCTGTATTTAAAGTCTCTGATTGGCTAATCCTAGTCCAATAGAATACCTGCAGTTAATTAAAGCTTTTTCTGGCTGTTGATTGGCTATTTTTAAACTGTCACAAAATTTACATTATTGCTGCCCTAATCATGACTAGTAACATTTAAACCCTCAAACTCATTATTGCCTCAAGGTTACCTCATTGTTAGCTACGTTAAACTTATTATTCTCACAGCTCTTACATTATTAAATTACATAATGCGTTCACATAATATTATTGAACATGTTTACAATAATGTAAGCATATGCAATGACTGTTACATACATTTTTATAAATTATTACGTACATATTGCTTCAAGGCGGGCTGTTATTGAAATTACATATTATATAATTTAATTGAAATTATTCAAGTGTTAAAATACTGCCTCATAACCCAACCTACCACCACTGCCCATGGGAAGAAACGAATACGTGTTTTTTAGCTCTTGAGTAGTGAAACATAAATACATGCTGCTTGGCGATGATATTCTATTGCACACGCCTCAATATTTTGCACATGCTAAATTACCAATATCGCTTTTTGTCATAGAATATTGGATCGTATATTTTATTATACACCCTGCACTTGTTTTGTGAGAGTTTACGCGTGTTTAGAGCAATTGTTTGGTATTTTTATTCATAAACCATATTTTCGGCATGCACTTGTAGCATGGAGAACTGGAATGGAATGCATTTTGAGCTGACCCTTAACCCCCGCATATTCAATCTGGACTGAAAATCACGTTCTCGTTGAAAGGATGGTGGTCAGTACTATTAGGTTGAGAGAGTGGGAGAGTGGAAGTACAGGTTTGCATTTGCACCATATTTATGAAGCGAATTGTCTGCAGAGCAACTGGGCGTCAAAAGTAATGTTATTTCGATAGCAGAAAGTAGCAGCAGAGCATTCATCATTTGTGTACAGGATAGTGTAGTGGATATTTTCAGAGAGGTTTAAATATTAGCTGCATAAGAATGAAATATCTATAGCAGGCAATGATTCATATTGTATTCGTACTTCCTGAAGTTGTTACTAAAGAATTCTGCTAGACTGAGCATATGAAATGCTTTTTATTATTATTATTATTATTATTATTATTATTATTAATTATTTATTTATTTAGAGAAATGACGATACCATTCTTACAGGATGCTCTATACTGATATTGATTTTGAGCGCTGACAGTACCTGTTCAATTAATTATTATTGTATTACTTAATACTTTGTTTTCAATATATAAAAATTCGCAAGCAATCCTATATTAAATGCCAATTCTAAGATATTTACTGTTTTGTATTATTTAATTTCCTACAATGTTTTCTTTATAATTTTAATAACACTATCAATTATATACAAGGTACGGAAAAACAATGTGCAGAAATTTGTAGACTAGAAAGGCAGTATCAAGCTAAGCTTTTGAGGTTAGGAAAAACGGATCACAGTTGCAGTATAACCTCAGGAGCGCTGCATGAACATAATTGAAATTTGACATTATGAAGCATCTTCATTTCTAATCAAAATGAAATGTAACTCGCAGGACAAGTGCATTCGTACTGTCTCAACTAATGAATACTGGTACACAATGAGAAATTAGAACCATTACATGTACATACTGTACAGTCGAGTGCAAAAAAACGCGGCAATACTTTTGGTTACTTTGAGTGTTTTCCATTCTTGAATGTCGGCAGAATCTCATCATTTGTGTTCCGCGCCTGCCTTAGCTGAGCTAACCTCGGATTAGTTTTAGCTGAAGTCCGATACGGTAGCGTTACCCTATGAAGAAAGGACTGGCCTAGCGGGGCGATGACAGGAGTAGAGAATCGATATATGTCAGTTGAATGTTTGAAACAATATGCCTCCCAAAGACTGTCCATACTAACCCCTGAATGAGTCCGGCTCTTATTGGTTCGGCATTCAAGCATTAACCTCTGTAACGGAATGAGGTATGGAAGGCGCGGCAGAGGCGTGTTAATTATTGATTGTCAACTTAAACAGCGGTTCGTCCTGTTTTTTGCACCCGACTGTGCTGTAATCTTTGTACTGAACAAGACGAGAATTCGGTATTATTGTATCATCCAGTAGGCTTCACATCAGGCACACCTAGTGACAGTGGCTAGTACTGTACAAAAGAGAGAGCGTTTTGTTTATATCTGACATACTACAAACAGGTTTCACAATTGGAGGCTCTAACTTGACGGATTTAATGTTTACACAAGTAGCGCAGTAGGGTAATATTCTGTTCCGCCGATGGTCAGTTTGTCCCCTTGACTCTTCTTCCAGGAATGTCATTAGAACCTTGAGGCGCAATGGGTTATTATAGTTTTGAGGGGGTAGTGACGGGAATAGGAAGGTGAAGTTAAGGAGAGGAATTGACAGGAGAAGTGAGGAAAGGTGTTGGGGTTCCGCATTGCACCCCCGATAGTGCGGAAGGTAACTGCCAGCTTATTGCACTGGCGGTGCGTGAAGGAAATGTCCGGGTGACCGTGCCAGAGCCCTGGCTGCCACCGCGGGGAGTGGATCGGGAATAGATGGGATTTGTGTGATTCTTTAATAGTACTTAAAATTTCTTGAGTGCCTCTCGCAAGGTACGCTCAGTTTTGTTGGTGGTATCTAGTGCCATGCGTCCAGGGGTTTCCTAGTGCATGCATATAGTTTCGGAGCTGTTCCTGCTCAGTCTTCAGGTCGGCTAGCACAAAAGTCCAGTCGGCCGTCCTCGTGAGCAAGACTCGTATCAGCTCAGTGTCACCTGTCAGCGTGCGCCTAAGCTCCTCCAGAAAATATATCGGAGCTGGCGGTGGTGAGTTCTGTGGCAGTCTGGTGATGACTTCGCCCAGGCCACTGATTGTTGTGTCTGTGTTGTGAAATCGCTGCAGGCAGCTGGTAGTAATAGTGTGGAAGACAGTTGGGAAGGCGTGAAGATCCTGTAGTCCAGATTCAAATGCGGCAAGTAAACGGAGATGATTTAGGTTGGCTGAGTTGACGGCGGTGATGAGCGATGATAGCATTTCGTCTTGCAGGGAGATGCGGTAACCTATGTTCAGGACCTCCGTGTGGAGATCCTTGACCGCATCTCACATGGTGGTGTCTGTGGAGGCCGGAGCTGGAGATGCCGTAGGAGGAGCTGGAGCTGTGTATTCAGCAACTTAGAAAAATCCCTTTTTAGGGGTAACTCACCTGGTCATGTATTCCCCCTCTCTAACTGCCTTCGGAGGACATGCCTCTTCTACTCGCTAAGAGCACCACACGCCATAATTTCGCCTAATCCGTGTTCTATTTTATTTTATTCTCACAAAATCGTTTCACTTAATCACATCACTATTGTAACTATCGAACTGTAGAGATAGGACTAAAGACACAAGAGCATTGCAACAAAAATGCTGTGTTTGTGGATTGTTGTGACAGGCCACGCAAAGAGCAAGGTGCAGTGGGTGTGAAAACAAATGTTTGCATATAACTAGCGATAGTATTTCACATGCTTGCTGTATTAGCATGGGATATCTTTCAAAAGTTAATTCATACTTAGGGTACTTCATAGCCTAATTCCCCATCTATTCCTTCAAGGAAAAATGGTTCCTCGATATTTGATTATCATAATACAAATTATTATAATTGAAGTTTTACCAAACTAGCAGCTTTAATTTTTTTACAGGGAGACCAACCACACAAATCATCTCGAAACCGTGGAATAAGAATTTTAGTTTTGAGTTATCACGATGTAACAAGATCCTATTTAATTTTTTACTCTATAAAATTCTGTGCTCACAGCAGTGGCGTAACACTTGTTTCCCGCGTATCAGCCCACTTCCTCTTTAAGACACCCCATTGGATAACTCAGTAACTAAAGACAAAAGTCAAGTAGAGTGTGCACTATTTATCCCTCCTGAATACTCGCGCAGTTTGTAGACCGAGGTATTTTACTAAGTTGTTATACTATAATTAGCTTCTTAATAAGTACTTGTATATGCACAGATGATCAATTCGTTCTCAAACTTCATGCATTTAATTAAATATTCCTCTGCATATTACTGCAATGCACATTAAAGTTATTTAAAACGCTACGACTGCCAGTGTTTTAGATTACGTACTTCTTGACCACTTTAATTGAAACGCTCTACAATACTTAGGAAATGTTCCACGGTTAACATTCCCATTTTTTCTTCCATTAGATGGTAGGTAAGAAAGAATTGTATTCTAACCAAAAATTGCATTGCCCTTGCACGTTATACTATTGGTATCAAAAGTAATGCTTCAAATCCAGCCCTAATATCCCTCAAAATGTTTGGCTGGAAATGATTTCAAATCAAGCTACATGGCTTTCCTATATTTATTCTTACATGCTTATACTTAAGCAAGACAGTCAATTGTTTAGCTGATGTTTGCTTTTTCTACAACATACCTATGGTAGGAAAAGGAAGTAATATTGTATTCCACTAAAAAATTCGAACGCGAGATTTTTAACTGCAAATACCTGTTTCGAGATCCCCTGAAGAGGTTTCAAAAAACGTGTGCGTGTGTGTTTTATGAACAACATAACTAAAAAAAGTAACAAACTTTATATTCAAGTTCTGCATCTTCTGAGGCTGTAACACGAAGATTTTCACGAAATTCCAGCCACCCCAAACTACACCATACATCGAAGAATTTAGTAAGTTTTATTTTCTTAAAACGCTTTAACGATTTTTATTAATATCATATGTTTATGACATTGGGGATACCTATCTGGTAAAAAGAATGTTAAAAATTTCCAAAATTCATAAGAATTTATTTTAGTGCTGTTGAACACCATAAATCTCCTCTTTATTCCTGAAGAACGTGATTTCTTTCGTTGTTATTTGCACCATGTATGTGCAGCCGATTTGAAGTTGTTTGTATTTAAGGAGTTGTATTGTAGTTCAACTGTTGGGGAGCCGAACACTTGAAGTAGTTGCAACCGTACGTATGGTAAACAGTTTCAGGTGGCCTTTGCCCCAAGTTTAAAAAAAATATTAAATTTGTAATTTGACTGTTTCTTTAAATATTATATATTTATGTTTGCCTCGTCTGCGTCAGTATTATTGTTAGAGACTCGTTTCTCTTAGCAGGGTTGTGATGCGACAAGAATGTAGGTTTACACTGATTATAATTTTACTTCACTCCTTTTATTAATGCTTGACACGATTTAAATGACTATAATTATATTAATAATTCTTTTTATTAATTAATTACACTTTTTAATACGTAAACTTACTCTTCGTCTCACACGAATACATATTATATTTCTTGAGGACACTTTTTGCGTCTGGTTAGTAACGCTGTCTGCAGGCAACTGAACTCTAAATTTGTGAAATTTTCTCCTTTTCAGTTTCTGATTGGCTAATCCTATTCCAATAGAACACCTTCATTTAATTAAAGCTTTTTCTGGTTGTTGATTGGCTATTTTATAAACTGTCACTAAAATTATACTATTGTTGCTCCAATAATCACTAGTAGCATTATTAAACATTCTTACTCATTATTGCCTCAAGGTTACCTCATTGTTAGCAACTTTTAACCTATTATTCTCACAGCTCCTACATTATTAAATTACGTAATGCATTCACATAACATTATTTGATTATGTTTACAATAATATAAGCATATGCAATGACTGTTACATACATTTTACAAATTATTACATACACATATTGCTTTAAGGCGGGTTGTTATTGAATTTATATTATATAATTAGACTGAAATTACTTAAGTGTTAAAAATACTGCCTCATTCCTATGTAGCTGTTATAGTTGTATGACCTTTTAAAGCATGTCATATAGCAATTTAAATGTCTGTCTGTAAGCCTATCTTCCTATAAGGTTGTAAAAAATATATTTTTGAAAGCATTAAACTGAACAAACCATTCAAGAAAGACCTCAAATCATTAAATACTAAATTAACTGCAGAGGAATAGAGAAAGGTGAAGTAAGGCCTGTATATGCACTAAATGTTTTTTTAACAGCATAAATTCAGAAACAGTGTTATTTTAGGGCTGTCATTTCTAAACTCTCTTTCCACGGGTTTTCATTTATCGTAACATTATCATTTTCAAATCGCTCCACATGATGTATTTTTCGGCTTAAATCCATAAAATTTTGTATGCCTCCTTGTTAACGACAGGATAACAGAATGACGAGATGAGTTTCTTACCATGCTTAGCTGCGTTGTTATGGAAAAACGATGTGTAAATTTTTAAGTAAAAAATTTAAGCTTCATATTTAAATTTCATTTTATAGAAAATAAAGATTGACCATTCATCTCTGCAATTTATAAATATACTAATAAATAAATTAGTAATCAAATATATACTTATTTCAGAACAATAAAAATATATCAAAATTAATATCTCTGGAACTAATTTAAAATGTTTAATGAAATTTTGTCTACATATTAGACATTACACACTAATAGCTGTATTAAAACTTCAAATAATTCGAATTGAAATGCTTAACTTAACAAACTATAACAAAATAGGCAGAAACATATATCAGGAAAAATTCAGAGCCCGTTAATACACAAACCTTGACCGAAATATATTTTTCCCTAGCATCAATCGTTTTCGTAATATTTCATGGTATAAAACATTTATATTTTGCCAGGTTAAGTACACTTGATAGAAACAGTTTTGAAACTTGCAACTGTTTTTTTAAACCTCCATGATCTCGTAACAAATAAAAAATAAAGAGTTGTAACAGCTTACTGAATTGCATATAAGAATGTAGAAGTTATTAATTCCGCTAAATTTGAACTCATTTCTAGCCAAGAATTTGATCGTGATCAACGAATGGCAATAGAACAGTCGTGTTTCATATGAAAGATAGCGTTTTTTACCTGTGAAATTGTAAGGAATAAGGTCCTGTGAGTGTACATCATATGTGGGAGGGAAAAAAAAGAATCATACTTTTAAGAGGATCCCCAAAGTTTTAAGCCACACCTATTAGTTCCATTCAGTGCCTACAGCGGCGCTGGGTTTGTTTACGAGAAAATGGCGACCCCACATGAAAAGTCGTTTTGTGTGCTGCATTATGCAAAGAGTGAATCCGTTGTTTCATTGCAGCGTGCATTTCGTTGTAATTTCAACAAGCCGCTTCGCATAAAAATTTACAATCGATACAATAATCCGTAGAAGATGGTTGCGTAAGCTAACGGAAAAGCACTCGCATAACAAATGGTGCTCATTTTGAACACATAAAATACTTTTCTAAACTTTCCTCTATTCAGTGATGTATTGCATGTGTCGCCATCTATTGTCGTCCATTAGAAATGAATATTTAAAGTCTATTCCTTCTTTTTCAATAATCCTGTACTTAAACTTAACACTAGGATGTTTGATTTTCTTACAAACTAGAACCCTGAAGGGGATCAATTTTAGCTCTAGTAGTAAAATGCAGTTGTTAATACTATAATCACTTTATTCTAAGTAAATTATCACAAAGAACATTCATTAGTTCCACAAGCATTTTATCTTCCCGTAAGGGTCAATTATTGATTTAAATTTTGTTTTCACTACCACGTACATAGTAGGTAGAGAAGGTACTACATTCCACCCAAAAATTCGATACCAAGATTTCACCGGAAATACATGTTTTGAGACCCCTCAATTGAAAAAGATTCCTTACTAAAAGGTCCGCGCGGGGTCTGTGAGTCTCTGAACAGCATAACTCAAAAACGAAAAGTCGGAATAACACCAAGCTCGATATCTAATTTCAGTACCTTCTAAAGATGCGACACAGGAATTTTCAAGAAAATCCCCCTCCCCAAACTGCCATTTACATAGAACATTTTTCGAAAATTTTTATTTTCTAAAAATTGGCTCTTAACGATTTTGATTAAAATACCATATATTAGAGATATTCAAATGACAAAATGTATATCTTGAATTTTCTGGGAATAGCCTATGCAGTCCTCTTCATTTGGAAGGAATTTTGTATAATCTTGTTTAACTGATAAACGTTAAGCGATAGTTGACAACGTAGCACACAAGATATGTAGATCTCCTTAGAACACACAATTTATTTCAAATAACTATTGTAAAGCAGCGTCCATTTCCGAGATATCCGTTATTAATGGTACGAATTGTTCAATATTTAGCCATTCTTTTAAAACACACAATTTATTTCAAATAACTATTTTAAAGCAGCGTCCATTTCCGAGATATCCGTTATTAATGGTACGAATTGTTCAATATTTAGCCATTCTTTTAAAGTCCTATCAATATTCAGTGTGATTGTTAAAGATGGTAATAATTAGAAGTAAATGTAATGAATTACTAAGGGGTCTCAAAACCTGGTTTAATGATAATGTGCTGTATCTGAATGTTAATAAAACTGTCTTTGTGCATTTTCATGTGTATCAACAAACAAACCTTGAGCAATTAATTATCAATATAGAATCAAATCAGAATCTGTTTCCAGCACACTAAATTCTTGGGAACTATTTTTGATGAACATCTATCTTGGCAGGCACATTGTGTTGAATTAATAAAAAAGCTAAATGTTTGTGGTACCAACAACGGGATTTGAGATCGTGTCTTAAAGTTAAGGCTGTACTTTTGTTTTACTTTGCACATTTTGAATCTCAGTTGGCATATTGTCGTCCTGCGTGGTGTAGTGGTTACCATGCTAGCCACTTGTTCCTGAGGCCGCGGGTTCAAACCCGGTAGAGGGCGATGGATTTTTTCGGGCGTAAAAATCCTTAGCATGGCTTCCTTCGGAAGGAAAACTAGAGCCGGTAGTCCCGTGTCGTAGATTTACGGCACGTAATAGAACCTCCAGCCTGATAAAGAGGCCTCTGAGCAAAATTTATGGTTTTTCATGCCTAATATAGGATGGGGACACTTAAGAACCACAGCAGTTTAAAGAGCGCCCATAAATAAACTCAATTCAATTTCGGTTGGCATATAGTGTTTGCTTCTAGGGTCAGGATCCATGATTCAGGACGTGTTCATTGCACAAGAACGAATTATACAAAGTATTGCGGGTATCAATAGCAGAGAATGCTGTAAGGAATATTTTATTAGTTTTAATATATTGACTGCTATGGATTATATGCTTTTAAATATTTTTTCTTAGAAATGTTGATTTTTATATGTATGATACCCGCACGAGACATAATTTTAACATTCCATTGCATCACTCGGCGAAATTTAATGGATCTCCTATGGTTTGAAATCGCTCAATTCCTTTCCGATTAATATAAAATCTACAGTTAATATTAAGTATTTTAAAAGTAATGAATCTCAAGAGAATTTTAATTAAAATGTGCCCTTATAATATGCAGACGCTTAACTTTCAGTTACAATTTTATATCTTATGGCTTGTAAGCTCTACAAGATAGAAACCAAATCTATTATATATACAACGAAATGTGTTAATAGGTATTTCCGCAAACGTTTATTTTGATTAAACTGAAGTACTTATAAAAATAAACGTTATTAAGACAATTAATAAAGGATAAAGGGTAGAGAAAGTCATGTGAATGTATCGTCAGATTTTTTGTCTTAAAATCTTTTACTTCTTATCAGTACTTCCTACTTACGACTGAGTTGAACAAGGAAGGGAATATCTGGGGAAAGGCATTCATCGCTGCTATTGTTAATTCTTAAACACAAGCATTGTTGTTATTACAATTTTTTTGTTATTTCTTTATTGTCACTTCAACTATAAAGTCAAATCGTGACTACTTTAGAATCCCCAACATAATTACAATGAAATATACAGTATTTTAAAACTAATACTACATACAACATTAAATTCTCTAGGTAAGTGTGCTATACATTGTTATACAATTTTTTCGTTTTCATAAAGCTTAACGTTCTTTTTTGCACTGAATTGAGGACGTCTGGTAGCCTATTGTGGATGTCATCTTTCTCTGTGTTGTACAAAGAGCGGCAAAGAAAATCTCACTGCACCTCGTGTCTGTGTCACATTATTTATCGTTGTATGTGGCCTTGCAAAGCCATTTCATTGGTTGCTTTAGGCCACGGTGCAAGGGTGCGTCACCCCTTCTGCTAAACAGTTACACTAATAACCACAACAAAGTTTACAAAATGGCGTAGAAATGAAATATATGTTTACGCTCTCGATCGTATTGGCTAAAAGAGAAAGAGGTAGAGTGAGTGCATTCAGTTTGTCATACAGACCTCTTATCGTGATTGGTAGCCCATACCTTATCGGCTAATACAGAACACGGCTTTGAAAGGATTAAAAAGCTATGGAGGAAGCCGAATGTAGAATGTGTAGTGTGAGAAGATTTTCAGGGGATGCAAATTAAACCTTGAATGGTATTTATTAAGTACATGGCAAGGCAGCACTTTATAACAAAAAATAAAAAACTGTATTCTCACAGTAATAGATATCAATGCTTGTTGCTACATACAAGCAAACATAACTACATAATAAATAAATAAAGCAGCATGTTTCCCTCTAATTAAAACTATAATTGGTTAATATATCTTTACTAACCTATTACTGATCATAGGAATACAATAGAATTATAGACAAAAATATAACGCAGTTTTATT
Organism: Deroplatys truncata; assembly: GCA_030765065.1. Lineage (NCBI taxonomy): Eukaryota > Metazoa > Arthropoda > Insecta > Mantodea > Mantidae > Deroplatys > Deroplatys truncata. The sequence goes on from CM060990.1 coordinate 671,857,054, forward strand.
GTCATAATATGTATGTCATATTCGATAAACCATATACGTATACATATTTACCTCTAGTTTCTAAACATGATCAGTCAATTATACAGAAGAGTAATTTGCATTTAGTAAACGAATATCAACATCTACGGATGTTTTACGGGGAGTGCCTACTTTCTGACGAGTATGTAGACCGTCTTCCCCACTTTCCTGGAGTATTTTTATTCAGTAATTTACTATAATAACACTTTTATGTACTGCAATTGCTGTAACAGTGCAACCTGCCTCCCACACACTCACGATACCTCCACGAGTAATTCCGCTAGTATACGGCATGACTGGTTCTGAGACAATAAACATGTTTTGATTACAATAACACCAGAAAAAGCAAAGGCACCAACCTTCCCTCTTTTCTCCCTTATTGCCGTGTTATCAAGCCACCACGCTCTGCGATAGCTAAGGTGATGGAACTTAAAGATTAGGGTATAGCGTCCAGTTCTAAAACATTGATTATCGCTGTTCCCTTTGTATCTATTACGAAATGTGCAATGCAAGTATTTTTGGAAAGTTTATCTGGATTAAAATGAAGTAGATAGGAAAATAAGCCTTTGTAAGAATAATTTGTGTGCCTAATAATAAACGACAGAGGGTAGAGAAAGTCATATGAATTTAATAATCAGGCATTTTAAATTACGTATTTCCGTAAACGGTACAACATGCAGTAAATGAAAATGAACGAGAAGTAGGAAAACTCATTTACACTCTTCACTTAGAATTACCTGGACATGTTTCGAGAATCCTTTGCTCTCATCGTTAGCTGCTGATCTACTTGCTGGTGGTTGTTTGACTGTCAGGGTCGTGTCAGGGTATCTGCCTGTGGTGACCATTCGTGGTGGTATCTGGTGAGGGTTTGATGTACTTGCTGAGTTCGTCTTCTGCTGGGATGTCAAAATTCATTGCGATATTCTTGTTCTTCCAACTGTAGATTTTCTCCCAAGCGGATAGTTCCATAGGTTTTGAGACTTCTTTTAAAAGTTTGACATCCGGGTCTATTTCGTGGTTTTTCTCCCAAAAATGATTCGCAACAGCAGATTTTTCAACTTGTTTTTGGTGAATGTTTCTGAAGTGTTCTTTTCTGCGCGTTTCAATATTTCTTTTGGTTTTCCCAGTGTATTTCATGTTGCAATCTAGGCATTCTATGGCGTATATTCCGGACTTTTCTTCTGGAGGGACTGGATCTTTCAACTTTGAACTTAGGAGATTTTTAATGCTGCGTTTGTTATACGGTGCAAGTTTTACGTGGAATTATCTAAATTATGTTTCAAATTTGCAATAAAAGTGTGGATGGTATGTAAATTTCCGGAAACTGTGCTGCGTTTTGATTGGTTTGAGAGTGGAAACTTCTGTAATTTTCCTTTTCTTTTGAAATTATTTATTTTCTTTATTATAGTGAATTTTCTGAAACCATTGGCGACTGCTATGTGTAGTATATGGTCAAATTCTGTTCTGTACTCTATATAATTCATGGGGATGTTAACCAACGTATATGCTAGGCTGTTGAATAACGATATTTATGACTGCCTGGATTGTGGCTATTATTTCTTCTGTAATAGTCTGTATGTGCGGCCTTCCTATGTATATCAAAGCTAATCTTGGAGTTTTCATTCCTCATAATATTCAGATCTAAAAATAGGAGGTAGCTGTCTTTTTCAGTTTCTACTGGTAATTTGATTGGCTTTTCTTGTAGGTTTAATAGTTTGAGTGCATCTTGTAAGTGTTTCTCTGGAGCTGTTGCGAATATATCGTCTACATATCTATGCCAAATTTTAAAAATCCAAGGGAATACTATTTGAAGTAAATTTGTTGTTGATGTTAGCCCCACGTTTGGGAAGCCAATTTGAAGTTTATGGTTTCTTTAATTTATTTGCACCACGTATGGACGTCAATTTGAAGTAGGTAGTTGCTGCTACGTATTGAACGCCAGTTTGAAGAAGATGTATTATATTTCAACTGTTGGAGAACCGAACTTGTAGTAGTTGCAACCGCACGTATAGTAAACAGTTTCCGGTAGCCTTCCTCCCAAATGTACTTTCAGGTGGCCTTCGCCCCAAGTTTAAAAAAATATTAACTTTGTAATTTGACTGTATCTTTTGATATTATATTTATGTTTGCCTCGGCTGCGTCAGTATTATTGTTAGAGACACGTTTCTCTTAGGCAGGGTTCTGATGTGACAATGTAAGCTTACACAGATTTTTAGTTTCAATTCACTCATTTTTATTAATCCTTGACACAAATTAAATAGCACTTCACTGATATCGAGAGCTGTGAGATTCTTTTATTTAATACTTGCACTTTTTTAACACGTATACTATTTTCGTCTCACACGAATACGTATTTAATTTCTCGAGGACACATCTCGCGTCTAGTTATGAGAACTGTTTGGAGGCAACACGTCTGGTTATGAGCACTGTTTGGAGGCAAATGAATTGATTTCAACCGTCTAAACTTGTAAATTTCTGTATTTCAAGTCTCTGATTGGCTAATCCTACTCCAATAGAATATCTGCATTTAACTAAAGCTTTTTATGGTTGTTGATTGGCTATTTTTAAACTGTCTCAAAATTACATTATTGCTGCTCTAATAATGACTAGTAGCATTTAAACTTCCTTACTCATTATTGCCTCAAGGTTACCTCATTGTTACCTCATTGTTAGCAACTTTAAACTTATTATTCTCACAGCTCCTACATTATTAAATTACGTAATGTATTCACATAACATTATTACACATGGATACAATAATATAAACATTTTCAATGACTGTTAAATACATTTTACAAATTATTACATACACATATTGCTGCAAGGCGGGCTTTTATTGAATTTAGATATTATATAATTAGACTGAAATTATTCAACTGTTAAAAATACTGCCTCATATTGTGATGTGTTTTTCAAAAACTCCCAGCTGACGATGAGAGCAAAGGATTCTCAAAACATGTCCAGGTAATTCTACTTAAGTGAAGAGTGTAAATGAGTTTTGCTATTCCTCGTTTGTTTTCATCTGAAATACTTCACTATCAAGCGCTTCTACATTATTACTTAAAGTTTGCAGGAAATTTTAGCAAATCCGGGAGAGAGGAGTAGAGAAACGTGAAAATTCTCCATATCTCTCTGTAAGATGTAACCTCTCTTAGGGATTACATCATCACGTAGCTGGTTCAAATTCATTGAGATAGTGTTTTATACAAAACGTTTTTTAAAGAATAAGTTTTAAAATTAACTAAAAACCTTTTTGAATTGTTTAGTATTTTCCCAAATTTCCCCTTGTATGTATTTTTATATGTTGGTATATATGTATAACGCAGCTATTATCACTTTTGTAGTGGTTCCTCCTTGGTAAGGCCGCCACTACGTTGATGATGGATGCTATTTTTCGTACCTGTAGGTCGTCTTGATGCCCGTACTCTCGTGACGTATCTCGACGTTCTCGTAGACTGGAATCTGACTATCGTATATATGTATTCTTGTGTGTGTTAGTATGTTGTAATTATTATTTTATAATTGCGCCACGGCTGCTGAATTTGTGTCGGAGAGAGTTGTGTCTTGTCAGGGTTGGGTATGGAGAAGGTTAAAATATTTTGCACACACGTATTCTGTTAATTCTTTCACTTGTATTTTGGATAAACCACACATGACATTTACAATTCACTATTACCTTTGTTATGTTAACATTATAACCGGGAGACTTTAATACGTAATTTTAGCGTCTATTCAGAGACGAGTTTATACACTACCTTCCTGCTCGAAGTCTGACACGCTTCTGTTAGCGTTCCTTACAACCGTTCTTCTTAACGTACGTATTTCAATTATAGGCATGTATCAATGTACCTGAATGGTTCAATAACATCCAATAACAGTTTATGTTTTATATATAGACTTCCATCGTCTTAATTATGAATCCAAGGATCGTTACATGCTTACGTAGATACTACTGCAATTTCTTGTAATTTTATATTACTGGTTATATAGCTAACAATGGCCTTTCCCCCCTCATATAATATCTTATATGTTATAACGTTATATAATTGTTCTGTACCATGTGTACATTATGAGTATGTATGTTTTAATATCCTCTTAATTATTATAGTACAATATTAGCAAAGAATATACATAACACGTAAAACATAGAATAAAATATTAAAGAATTAAATTAGTAATCTGTTGATTCTGAGAAGTTGTGAATTGGATATCTTATTACAATAATGAGTTATTGTATTAGTTTGTCCATGCCTAGCACTGTATGTTGCTTCACTTTACACAAATACAGTTACACTAGTATTTTGTGAAGATTTCTTTAATCTCTTACTTCTTGTACTGGGATCTTGGTTGCCTAATCGGGTAGTTTTCCTTAAACCGCATTGATTGACAGTTATTTCCTAATTACCCTGAATAGCTGGGTGACTAATGGAAAATGAACATAGGCGGAATACGAGCACACCTGCACAGTGAAAAACCTTTTGTTTGTTCCTAACCTCTGACGCAGCCACGCTACGTCCACCAACCACAGAAGCAATATCTTTCCCTCACGGTTGCTGCTTGTCTCCTCCTAGATGGTTCTTCTTTTGCCACGGCTGCTCGAGCATGAGTTCTTAGCCTCAGGGTATGCGTGGGTGTGTACAGAGAAACACACAAACGCTGTCTTGGAACACTTTTATTCACTGTTTTAAATAAAACGTAAGGTTTGCCGATCACTTTTAAATGCGTACGATGCTGCTGTGTCTTTACCAAGACCGAAGATTATTAACTACAGCTGAACCTTCTACCCTCTTGCATATTCGCCGCCAATGTTCACAACTCGATGAGAATGTCGTCCCGTCCTCACCAATCGCTCAGGACAGACTGATCTACCCACGCCACTACAAGGAAAACCAACGCCTAAACTTCCCCTCTCGTCCCTCAACTCCTTCGCGTCATGAAGCCACGGGTGACCTTCAACAGGCTAAGTGCAGCTGTACCCAATAATTCCGAGAGAAACTGGCTTCAACTATGTTACCCTTTATACGGGGCTGGTCCCTAATTAGCTAAACTGTGCCTGTCTTATCTTTCTGTCGCTTTTACAGTCAACAATTTTCACAATGCTTCTCCTTTTTATACATACACTGATTTTAAATATATTATTACTTATTTCATATCGCTATCCTTCTTAGAATATTATGATAATTATTGCCTTTATAATTCCGGCTTCACCTCAAAATGCCTATTTTGGCACTGCCTTTCTACTCCAAAATTTTCTGCACGTTGTTTCTCTGCATCCGATATACGTATTATCAAACATTATAATTTCTCCGCTGACTTTCTTATATAATTATATTGCTTTCACCGTATATTGTTGCTGACGTTGAAGCCACAGGACTGTATGTAGGCAATAATTGACGGCTGGGTTTCCCAAATCCTTGCACACGTGGATGACCAGCCAGACAACCATCAACATAATTCCAATGGCGGGAGGGGCAGGGGCAGACACAATAAAGCTTAACGGATCTACAAGTGAACGTTAATACATAGCTAAGCTTTTGTTTTTAAAATATAGTGTGGCTTTGAATACAGAGATGAGTCACAGAATAACGGGAAACTAGAATACAAAAAATGTATCATGGACACTGCAAGAATGCTACAAAAGGTCCACTTAATATGTTTTATTTATATAATGTTTTAAATTAAATATGTAATAAAGGCTAGCTAATGAAATTCGTTTAGGAAATCAGTGACTCAGTTTTATTATATTGCTGTGAAACGTGTAAAACAAGTAAAAACATTCAAAGCAAATTATAAACATTTGTCAATAGATGTTTAAAAAGAATGTAAGAATAAGATGGCCAGATAAAACTTCAAATTTAGAACTATGGACAGTAACAAAGGCGGCGCCGTGGCCGAGTGATTCGACCGTTCGCCTCCCACCGAGGCGGCCCGGGTTCAATCCCAGGGACCTGCATGTGGGATTTGTGGTGGACGAAGCGGCGTCTGGGCGGGTTTTCTCCGGGTTCTCCGCCATTCATTCCACCAACTGCTCCATCATCACCTTTCCTTTCATCCATTTCACCATCATTTCGTTTCATCTACTTCCTTCATCCCATACCAGGCATCAGGCTGATCACCCATCCTGGATGCTCTGTCTGATCCATGAGTGTCTGCTCCTCGACGGGCCTCTGACCCCAGACACCCACTTGTAAGTCCTGGGGGGTGAATGAATGACAGTAACAAATCAAAAATAAATTACAACGGAAATAAAAACAAACGGAAGTGGTAGGATACACACTGAAAAGAGGATAAAGCAATGAAAAGAATCCCCAGGATAGTAGAAGAAGTGAAAGGCCAAGAAACACACGGAAGAGAACACCTATCGAAGAAATTGCTAAAGAAGGGAAAACATGGAATGAAGTAAAGAAGTTCGCAAGAAATAAGGTCCGATGGAAATACATTGTGAATGCCCTATGCTCCACATAAGGAGATACAGGAGATTGAGTGGTTACGGCGAGAATATGCACCAAAAGGGTCACGAAAGTCAGGGTCACTGTTTCTAAACATCCTGTTAGTAAACAGATCTCTGTATTTTGTGATGAAATGATCGATGTTAATACTGAGTATTTGCGGTCCTCATTGAGTTGCAGAAGGGAAATCAAATCAGGAGGTTTATCTTGGTTCGTGCTCATATTTGCCACCACAATAAACCGAGCGGTCGCAGAAACACTTAACGATTTGATTTTCACATGTAAAAGCAATTTGTATCCCATACATGCTGAAATGTGTTAAGACCCTGAAGGTGCTGATAAGTTACGATTTGTTGATTATCATTAGGTATAGAAATCCTGGAGCAGTTGGCTTCAAGTTGGGTAAACTGAAACCATTATGTCTACAAAGAACGTAAATAATCGCAGCTATATGTCACTGACGGACAGGTGATGACTGCTGTCTGCAAATGTCAACACACTGTACGAGGGATTGGGCCGTTTTGTTATCTGCGACTCACTGTGTGAAGTCCAGTAACGGTTGAACTTCATTTCCTTTTATCCTAGTTTTAATGATTAGAAAAATCTATGCCAGATGATCACTTGCTGGTGTCATAAACTGAATATTAGGAGAAATATGTCAAAAAAATCTGATGTGTTACACTCACATGACTTTCTCTACTCTTGTACAAACTATTTATACAAACGCGTATTCTCCATCTACTTCATGTTAATCGAGATAAACATTTGCAGAGTCTATCTTATCGCTAATTTTCTTGTAGATGTAAGGGGAATATATATTTACAAGGGCAATTTGGAAATACAGTAGCCTTTAAGCACATACATATCGCTTAATAGCTGGTTGCTAGGTGCAGCACCATTCCCTTTGCCACAGATTAATACTCTTTGCATATCCAAGACAAAAAAATGAATAACGAATTCCCATTTGAGAAAATAAGTATTGAAAAATTTAAGGGAATAACAAGTAATATCTCGAAAATGGTTCACTCAACAAAAAAATGTATATGACATAAATTGTGTATTTTAACTCGATCTACATTTTTTGTGTAGTAAAACTTTGTCTATCTCTTATGGTTTACCAGTTATGCAAAAGTCGTTCACAATGAAGAATACTTTTGGAGACATTCCTAGGAAATTCAAGATATACTTTTTATTTGTCATAAAAATATCTTAAACATATGATGTTTTAATCAAAATCGTTAGAGCCATTTTTGAGAAAATTAAAATTTTCGAGAAATGTTCCATGTAAAGGGTAATCTGGGGTGGGGGGATTTTCTTTAAAACCTTCGTGTCGCATCCTTGGAAGATACTGAACCTAAATATCAAGTTTGGTGTTTATCCGACTGTTCGTTTCTGAGTTATGCTGTTCACAGACAGACACACACACGGACATGTTTCAAAAAATGCTTTTTTTGGATTCAGGGGGTCTCAAAACATGTATTTCCGGTGAAATCTCGGTATCGAATTTTTGGGTGGAATACAATACTTCCCCTACTTACTATACGTAGTAGAGAAAGTAATAACTTAAAAAGCCCAGCTGTTGTATTACTTCACATCTGAAAAGTGTTTTTAGAAATGGTGGTGAAATCAAAGTAGTACATCACATATTTATTTAGTAAATTAACCTGACCTCACACCAAAATTGCGTCCAATTCGTGTTATGAGAAGATGGTTAATTTGAATTAGTTCAAAGCATCTGCTTGAATACTTTGGTGCAATTGTATGTTTTTCATAATCAGCACAGTTTACTGTCAACTCAAGCTCAAATTTGGTAAAGGAGTAATTTAGTAATATAGACAATACAATATTCTGAAAGTCCAGGCTTCTTTCATTGCTTTGAACTACCATTCGTTTTAAAGAAATATTTTAGAACTTCAAACACGTAAGGAATATATAGCACATCCAATGAAATCGCGAACTGAATCCCCGAAAAGCAAATGTTAACTAATAGAGTGCGGTCAATTAGAGCAAGTCACTTGAAGATATTAATACTAAATATATGTTTTCAGTATATATTTTATTAAAAATATATGTTGATTTAATAATCAGTAAAGAAGCATACATAATATTTAAATATGTAAGTTCTGATGCACTTGAATCCTTGGATTATATTTTGGACAAACTAAATTGCTTTCGAACGTAGGTGTGAATAATATTGATATCCTCCGGACAGTGTTCGACCATCAGAGTTTGTAAATGTTAGTGCATAATTTAGGCAGTACTTTTAACACTTGAATAACTTCAGTCAAATTATACAATATGTAAATTCAATAACAGCCCGCCTTGAAGCAATATGTGATTGTAATAATTTTAAAATATATGTAACAGTCATTGCAAATGTTTATATTATTGTATCCATGTGTAATAATGTTATGTGAATATATTACGTAATTTAATAATGTAGGAGCTGTGAGAATAATAAGTTAAAAGTTGCTAACTATGAGGTAACCTTGAGGCAATAATGAGTTTGAGGGTTTAAATGTTATTTGTGATTCTTGGAAGCATTAATGTAATTTTAGTGACAGTTTATAAAAAATAGCCAATCAACAACCAGAAAAAGCTTTAGTTAAATGCAGGTATTCTATTGGAGTAGGATTAGCCAATCAGAGACTTGAAATACAGAAATTTACAAGTTTAGACAGTTGAAGTCAATTCAGTTGCCTGCAGACCGTGATAGTAACCAGATGCAAGATGTGTCCTCTAAAGAAATATAATACGTATTCGTGTGAGACGAAAAATAAGTTTACGTGTTAAAAAGTACAAGTAATTAATTAAATAATCTCACAGCTCTCTATATCAGTGAAGTGGTATTTAATTTGTGTCAAGGATTAATAAAAAGGAGTGAATTAAAACTTAAAATCTGTGTAAGCCTACATTCTTAGTCACACCACAACCTTGCTAAGAGAAACTTGTCTCTAAAATAAATACTGACGCAGCTGAGACAAACATAAATATTTAAAGAAGCAGTTTAATTACAAAGTTAATATTGTTTTAAACTTGGGGCGAAGGCTACCGGAAACTGTTTAACATACGTGCGATTCCAACTACTTCAAGTTCTGCTCCCCAACATTTGAACTATAATACAACTCCTTCCATACGTGGAGCGTAACAAACCATCTTCTTCAAATTGGCGTCCATACGTGGAGCTAAAGACAATTCAACCTACTTCAAATCGGCTTTTCCATAGGTGAAACAATAACTTTTTCATAATGTGATTTGCTTCTATACTATATTGAGTTTTGCAGTTTAGCCAGAAATGCGTTTAACGATAATAAGTAGCGTGAACTCAATGTACGAGGGGCGTCCAATAAGTAAGTTTCCCTGTTTTATAAACAACATTACACGCAATTGATCATGTTGAATTAATTTTATTTGTATTGTACAATCCTTCTGTTACTTTTCTTAATATTCAACATGTTTTTCCAATCATTTTTGGGGACGTGACCAAGTTTATTCAAGCCAGTGTTGTACCAGGTGGGATCCTGTGCTCGCAACCAGCTGTTCACTGATTTGAATTCATCATCGGTGTTAAAAGTGCTTACCTTTGAGTTGGAGGAACATGTGAAAATCACTTGGGGCAAGCTCCGGTGAATACGGAGGATACGAGAAAACTTTCAAGTTGAATTTTGACTCAGCGGCGATCAGAAGATTCAACTGGGAAGTTTTCTCACATCCTCCATATTCACATCTTTTCCCAAGTGGTTTTTACATTTTCTCCTGACTCAAAGGTCTTGCTGGAGGTAAGCATTTTAACACCGTGACGAGACGAATCAGAAGTGAACCAGAAGTCGGGTCCTGTGCTCGTAACCAGCTGTTATGTTTCGATATCCCATTTTTACTCTCTCTGCCACCTACCTTGTGTGTGTGTGTGTGTGAACAAGATAACCCTAAATCCAAATTTTCGACAAATACCAAACTTTGTATTTAAGTTCTGTATGTTCCAAGAAGCGATACGAAGATTTAAAGAAAAGTCCTCACTCCAAATATTTGTCCATATTTACGATTCTCTGAGAAATGGCTATAACGAGTTTGATGAAAGTATCATGTACTTATGTTGCTTACATGGCAAATAAAAATATAGCTTGAATTTTCTTGGAATTGTGATGTGTTCCTCATCCGGAAGGAATTTTGTATAATTTTTATAACTTGTAAACTTAAGATACAGATGAACGCAAAAAATGTAGACCTCTTTAAAGTACATAATTTATATAAAATAACTCTTTTTGTGGGATAATCTGTTTCCGAGATATCCGTTATTGCTTTGAATTCTTCAATACTTTGTCTTTTCTTTTAAGTGCTGTTGCTATTCCGCTTGTCGCATTTCAAGGCCAGCATATAGTGCCACGCTTTTAAGCATCTATCGATTCGGTTTAATGTACTTCAGAGTTGGTACCTTCTGTCACTTTAACTACTTTTACACTAAGTATTGAGACTTCGTCTATTTAAATACGTAAATGGATGTAAAGTGGTTCACGAAGACGGACATATACCACATCTAACGCTTAACAGATTGCATGAATAAAAAATAATAAATCAAGGCGCATATGACAGTCTTTGCTTGACTGCTGACTGAATGTTAGCAGTGTTGAATGATCGGAAAAGTATTTTAGCGATTACCTGTAAAAATAATCGTATACAACATGGAGGGAGGTATTACCGAACATATTTACGGATTAATCCATTATGGTCTCTGCGACAAATATCTGAATAGCGGATACATGGTAACAGACTACTTGCGTGCACGATATTGGTGCATACAGCCATGCGAACGAAGTTCGTCGCGAACTGCTCTTAGCTCGCTCTAGTACATCTTCATAAGGTCGGTATACACATGCGAGCCGAACACTGTCGCCTACTATCCAGTGTTCTTTTTGCGGAATTCTTAGAGTCTGACCTTGCCTCCTGCAAATGATGGCAGTGTACGGAGAGATGTTCGCACCGATCCAGTGCTGGTTGGGTTTCTCTCGCCATATTAAAGGAATACGGTGCATTTCCCGCACGTCTGGACGTGTATAGAGCTGGCTACTTCCTGTACGTCATCGATAATCGACTCGGTCTGAAAACTTTCAGCTTGAATAGTGTCGCGAACAACAGTGTCTTTTCAATACGTTTTAACTGACGCAGTTCGCAACGAGCTTCCCTCGTGTATCTGTGCGAACCTCTAACGATTACAGTGGAGTGTTTGGGAGTGGGCTTTTAGCGATATTCTGTGAGAAACGGAAGCAAATAGTGTGGTGGAGAGGTACAAGTTTCTGTCGAACTTCTAAGTGGTGAAATTCCACAGTGATCGTGATGTAAAACGACTGTAAAAAAGCATAACTGTATTTGATGTAACATGTATGGCTCGCGAGCAACAATGATGCCTGCTCCATGTTAAGACAGCAGATGACAAATTCTTTGAAACCTAAGTGAATGAATACTTATGTGAATGAAGACGCAAAATTATCCGTTATGAGATTTTTGCTGCTGACTTGCTACTAAAATATCAAGGGGACTCTCTATGCCACCCGCGGATATATACTTCAGTACTAAACAACTTCACTATGATGACCTAAATTGATTGCTTATCAACGATGTCCAAAATAGCATTATAGGGCTGATGAAAGCGAAAACCTAGTCTTTGTTCAAATGTGACGCGGCGGAAGGCCATTTTCAAAGCTTTGCTTCTCTGATTAAATAACCTTTTGTGGTTCACGGTTTTAAGATCATTCATACGTAGCGTTATTTTATTTTTCATTGACATATAAGTCTTTTGATACGTAAATGACCAATCATTTAACAGTTTTTCTTTGAGGGATGTTTATTTGAAGTAGCTGTTCTCTCCTTTTGTCAGACTAAATCTTTGGAAGGATGTCGCTTCCACTTTGATCAGACCTCGTTTTGTAAAATACGGTCTTCGGTTCCTGTAAAAAATCTACTAGCTAGGATGACATTACTTATTTTAATCGGAAGACAACATGCACGTTAGTTTCAGTTTACTGGTTAGAACATTACATCGAGCCTGGATGTTTAATTCCACCGTTCACTATGAGCAGAATTTCCTCTATTCTGCCATAAACGCCAATGCTTGCGAAAACTTTTGTTGTAATCTTAACGTTAGGTTCTGTCTGTCATTCATACCCTAACATAATTCAATTATTAGAGGCTATCGGTGAGGTACAAACCACGTGAATAGTGTGGTTGTGACAAAAGTCAGACGAAGGAAAAAGCAATTAACAAGGAGGAATTTCTAAGCAATAATGCCCCAATTTTGAAAGGGAGTTGGGAGTGTATCAAAGCCCCTGACACAAATTCTTGCCGTCAATATTAAATCGTTAAAACATTCAAAGTCACGCATTTTAACCGCATGTACTAAATCGTCCTGTAGTTGTTGGCCAGTCCTCAGCCTGGTTTAGTGGGAAGCAAAATGTGCGAGCACAAATAGGATATCTGAATATTCAAACGGGTACGCAAATCGGGTGTACGATAAGTAGGTATTGGGGGTACCAGCTAGGATACATTTTCGTGTTAGATCCTCAACTAGTGGACATGGAATGCTTTCTGTATTACGCTGTTGTTTTGGACGCTGCAGTCGTAATTTCTACAAATATAAGAATTCTCTTACAATACCTCACTGAAAGAGGCACATGCTTCTTTAATAAATAGAATTTAAAAGTATATTGAGAAAAGCTGTTCTGTTGGGATACTCTGAAATTAAAACGAAACAAATAAATAAATAAAACCAAGTGCTTTTAGGCAAAACTTTCTTTAGCTCGGCCTTAAGGAGTTCATCGTATAAAGTTTAGACAAGAATATTGAAAAAGTTAAGAAATTAACAATCGTTAAGCTTACTTTCTACTTCATTTTCAACTTTTTGCTGGAAATAATTTAAAAGCTCGTTAACATAAACGAAGATTTTTTATGGTTGAGTGTTTTTTTTTTTCTCCGAAGTTTTTCTTTATTTCTCTTATTATAAAGTTCTCTTGCGAAAGGATATATTTATTTACTTATTTTAGCGATAGGACCAGTATTTCTCGATACTCGATGCCGATACTGATTTTTTGAGCACTGACATTCGATACTACAGAGTGAACCAAAAGACTCCGAACCGCCTGCGCGGTGCTTCACCTGTCCGCGTCCTCGGTGCTCGTTGCCGTCTGCCGCTATCATACAAAGGCGCGGATGAAATCATACAACATTTTTAAAACTACTTTTAAAGGTTTTACTTACCAACTTTACGAAAGGAGATGCTGAAACTGCCCACCGTCGTTGTCCATACATTTGTGGCACCTCTTTAGGAAACTATCCATCACTCGCCGTAGTTCACGCTGAGAAATTTCCTGTCGGATATTTTGTTTTAATTTTTCCAGGGTGTGTGGGTTTGTTTATACACTTTATGTTTTAAGTTACCTCGGAGGGGTATTTTATGAACAATATTACCGGCTGCGCGGTGTTTTTCCACTGGGGGTGTGGAAATATGATAAAAACATGATAACGCACTGCTGCTATAAACAAAGCCACGCTGTTGTTGTTTTGCTGTGCAGTGTGAAGTGCAGTTTTGAGCTGACGTTGATGTGATGTAGCTCAGTTATTACAAATTATGTATTACTGTACTTAGTCACAACGTATATTATGGCTCAGTATATGTTTTCTACTGCACAACGTGTATTTATTTACAATTCGTATGTGTTAACTCGGTCAGATCGCCAAGTGAAAGTACGGCTTGCACAAAGAGTTCCAGGTGTAAAAGTTCCAGGCCGTACAACAATCCATGAACTTTACAGTAAAATTCAGGCCACAGGAAGTGTTCACGCTAAGAAATCTAAAAGACGGCGTTCGTTACCGAAGAAACATTAGACGACATCGGTCATCGTTTGGAAAATTCCCCCCAAAAATTAATGATGAATAGTTTCCTAAAGAGGTGCCAAAATGTATGGACAACGACGGTGGCCAGTTTCAGCATCTCCTTTAATAAAGTTGGTAAGTAAAGCCTTTAAAAGTACTTTTAAAAATGTTCTATGGTTTCATCCGCGCCTTTCTATGATAGCGGCAGACGGCAACGAGCGCCGAGGATGCGGACAGGAAAAACACCGCGCAGGCGGTTTGGAGTCCTTTGGCTCACCCTGTAGATACTTTATAAAAACCTGTAAAGTCGATTGCTTGTTCTCTTAATTACGTTCTTATTAGAAGTTTTCTGTGGATAAGCAAATGTAAACAATCAAACTGTATACTAATTCCGAAATTGTTCCTGTTTGACATTCTCCAATCGGCAGCAATTTGTTTATCTTGATAATGTCACAGGTTATTTTCCTCTATTGTTAGTCAAGGCTAATAACCATAATAATGATAATAATTTCTTCTCTTTCCTTTTAATGTAAATTTATTTTGTGCTAAAACTTTATTTTAAAATATTTTCTATCCATAGAAATGCCAATATTAGCAACTTTTCCTTGTTCTGCATTCCTGAAAACATAAACGACTATATATTTTACATGAAACTCAATCAACCAAAAATGGCACTTTCTGAACACTAATAATAAATCTATTTTAGTCGTTTATAAATTTTCTATATTAACGAACAGCAACTTTAACGGAATATCTAAAATGTTTCTAAAGTAAATCTTACACGTGTGAAAGTATTCATCGTGACGCTGACCTCTGACACACCTGTGTTGTTCCCGGCAGTTGCTTCAGGAGACTCAGAGTTCCGGGTTCGATGGTTGGATGGCAGGGATTTGGAATTTGTTTTGGTAAAGCTGAGGTTCTGGTTTTCAAGGGTGGTGACACTGCCTTTTATGATATTAATAATACTGCCGGCGAAGTTTGAGTTATTTCTTTATTTTGTTACGTAGATTCCTATCTGGTCAACCCGCCACCTTCGTCGTCGAAACCACTGTTATTTTTGTCGTCACTTTCGAAGTCGCTACTCATGTGTTCCTCCGACTAGCCCTCGAATTGCCTAGATTTCACAACTTCATTTTCACACTATAAACTTTCTGATTATTTTCTTCTTATTTTGTTTCGTCAACCGTCCTCGTGGTTAGTTTGTACCGGAATGTGTCTCGGCGTTTCTTTTCCTCTTTCACGCCTTTCGCCAAACTTAGAATTTTCCCCCACCTTTCTTATGTTTCGTTCTGTTTTACGTTCAAACGTATCATGTGATGTATACGCGATCTTTTGATTGGCTATCATTTTTGTTCCATGATTTTATTATTGGCTACCCCCACTTGACAACTTTCACGTCTGCTTCTTACAGCTTATTTTGAGTTTTAAAATCTTCCCACGAATATTCTTAGATCGTAGATAAGACACGTATACTTTCTGACCCTGCTAAGCTTTGAAACCGTTGTAAACTACGCGTCCGAGCCAAAAGTACAAAAGCGAAACTTCCGGTAGGCTTGTTGTCGCCCATAGCAGGTAGATACATCTGCTTCGAGGAAAACAAAACTGGTTTTTCTGCCTTTCCGACAAAACCCATTCCTAATATGAATTCAGCACATTTTTGTCGTTATGTTTGATCGTATATTATTATTATTATTATTATTATTATTATTATTATTATTATTATTATTATTATTATTATTATTATTATTATCATCATCATCATCATCATCTCTCCTGGGTCTCGATAACCGGCTTCAATCGGGCGCACTTCCTTTTATTTAATATATAGTATGACGAAGGGGCCCCCGGAATCGAAGCAGAGCACCGCAGGCAGGCCAGTCGACCCATGCTTCCAACGTGACTCCTGGGGGGAAGGATGAGGGGAGAGACCCGAAGGGCTACCAGATCCGGATATCGATGGGTGCAAGCATGGACGGGACCCCTAACGTTTCCATATAGAACGCATCCGACGCCGCACGGTCCCTGCCCAGAAGTCGCCAAACTCCAGGGTCCCCCGTAGCGGAGCCCCACGCTGAGGAGAGACCTAACTAAGCGGCACCGTAGCGACGCCGGAAAAGAAGTCTTTAAGCGCAAGCCACCACCCAACCGTAACCCGCCGAATACCGTCGCCTGGTCCTACAACCCAGAAACATGACGAGGAGGATAGTGGGTGCAGGAAATGAGAGGAAGGAGAGTCATGGTAGAAGATGAACCACCCCAGCATTCGCCTGGCGACCCGGGGTTGTTTAATATATACTAGTGTAAATCCAGAAATTCGGAAAAGTAGCACAGAATTTAGAATCTTTATCCGGCCACTCCATTTATATTATACTCCGAGGCAGTATGAGTGGACTTCGATAGTAACTAGTATTCAGTAATAATTAAATAAGTAAATATGTATACAAGTGATTTATAAGAAAAAGCAATGCACAATGACGCTAATAACAGGAAATAATGATACAATGTTAATAACGTTCGGCGATATCGAGGTCCCATCCTTAACGTAAGGGTTCTTCGTAATGTAACTGATAAGGTAAATTTCAGGTAGAAGCAGACAAATTAGGCTTTTCCTGAGAATTAGTTAGTTATTGTACATAGGCAATGCAGAAAACATTAACGCGTCGATATTAAGAGAATGTCCTAAACCGGAAGACAGAGCGTAATTGAAATAAAAAGCCATGTGTAAACGCACCTCTTTCAGCAGTCACTTTCAGGGTTCACTCCGCGCCTTTCGCATATTCAATTCATTTGGCTCAGGTTGATGTAAATCAGTGTAAGTGTTCTTAGATTTATCTAGTAAGGGTTATTAATTGCTGGAAAGTAAGTCCGCAATAGGCAAAATATGTTTGTTTATGTAACGCGGTAATAATGGGGCTTGGTGTAACATATTTTACGTTGTTTCACTCGACTTCGGCAAATAAATAGAAACTATAGCGTTAAAGGGCAATGAAAGTGTCATTACTTTCAAATCACTGTTAGCCCCAAGCAAATGACCAAAAACACCAATAACACACAACATATAAACACTGTTACAAGTCTTGAAAAGTACTCTATTGTAAATTTCTTGAAAATATGAGTTTTGAGACAAAAAATAAATCTGCTAATTCCAGTAATGGTAGTATTGACCATATGTGAAAATTAAAGGCATTATTTTTGCTTATGCCCATGTTTTTGTAAGAGCAGGCAGGTGTTAGTTTCAATAGGTTAAAGTGTATGTTTCTAACGCTGATTTACTTCTAAGGAGCAGTGTATTTTCGTCAGTTAAGACCAACTGGTAATTTAAACTGAGTCGTTACTTATTAATTCCCATCACATTAGCGCTAGATTTACTAAGGAGCGCTTTCGGGAGATATGTTTCTTCCATCATCAGCTACGGCCGACTAACGGACCGTTCTCTTCCCTAACCCAAGAAGTATTTCATTAGACGATTCTTCTGCCCTCTGTTGTGAAGAATTGCAAACTGGTGGTGTTGGATTTGTTGCCATCTGCGGTGAAGGTTGGGAACTCATCTGTCTTCTTTCTTCTCTCTTGTAATCTGATTGGATAAGCTGCATTAAGTAGTCTGTAGGCGGTATTTGATAATTCAAAGCATTCTCAATGTTGAGATGAATAAAAATCTTTTCCCAAATTTCCAAGTGTGAAGGAACCTGTATAGATTTTAACATTTTTATCTCTTGTCCTATTTCATGGTTACTGTTCCAAAAATGTTTGGCCACTGCTGATTTATCTATTTGTTTCAGTTTTATATTTCTTTGGTGTTCATTTAATCTTATTTTTAAATTCCTTTTAGTTTTACCTATATATGAGCCTTGTCAATCATGACATGAGATCTGGTAAATTCCTGATTTTTTTTAAATTATCAGTTGTATTAGTCAAAGGTGTATTCAGCATATTTCTTAAACTGTAGGTATTCTGAGGTGCCAATTGGATCTGATAGTTTCTGAATAATTTTTCAAAACCTTTGAACATCACTGGGTGGTGTGTAAACTTCTTGTATATTAAATCCTTTTTATTCGGATTTTGTATGGTACTAATTATATGTAAGCTATGTTTCTTTTTATATCTAGTAATTAATTTATTGATAAGTTGAGGTTTGCAACCATCTCCCGAAAGCGCTCCTTAGTTAACATCTAACGCTAATGTGATGGGAATTAATAAGTAAGGACTCAGTTTAAATTATCATATGATAACATCACAATAAAAAGTACTTGTGTTCATTATAAGACCAACTAGATTAATATTATAACCCATGATACCATATTGTCGTATTTTACAATACTGAAGGGAATAATGAAGCAAGATATATAATGGTCGGCAACTTTGAAGCCATCTTCTTTACTTGATTCTGAATGTTGTTATCTCGTAGCTTGTTCTGTTGTCACGTGCGCCAGCTGCTCAGTGGTAGAGCTATGAGTACATTCTCAGGATATGCGTGGATGGATTGTAAAAGGACAACACCAGTTGAAATTGACTGAGAAATTTAATCTAACTTAATACCTGAGCTATTGAAGCAAGTTGCCTAACATTTAAAGATAAAGAATGAAATTGATTATGAATCGTAGTACTCGAAACTACAACAATTGACTTATTTTACCTGCTAACTCCTGCACTATCTATTTTACGGTTTGAAATAACTTTTTCGCTAAAAGAAACTAGAAATGTAACTTGCCGTGAGTCGCTAAAATGTTGCTCGGAAAGATCCCTCGCGATAGCCACTATATCTTTCTCGTAAAGCGCGTCACTGGGCGCTTAAAATACACACAAATAGTTACAAGTACCCAGAGTGACGAATGTATGCACAACTGGTGCACGAAGGTGTGCACGAATGAATGTGTTCACAACTCTAATGTCGATCAGTACCAGTACCGGTACCATAGTAACTCTCTGATTTAGATTACACGCCTTTATTACTTAAGCTCCGCCTACATTATAATTACTCTCACCGTCATTTCTCGCCCGGGCCAATCCCATGTGTGCTTCTATTACCTTGTTACTAAGGCATCTCTCCTAAATCTGAGAATTTCATCCAGATTTCTCTTTTGCAAAATTTGCCTACGTGACCGTGTAAACGTACTGAATTCATCCCATAACTACGTTCCCAGAATCTTTAAACTAATGTGTTCTATCCTCGGTTGTTGACTAATGACTATCGTTAATCTGATTTCCTAATTACCTTTTACTTTCTGGACAAATCTTTCAACTCAAGCTTATTATATTATGCATTGATTTAATATATGGAAATTATTTATTTCAATTAATTCTTTATCTTACTATCATTTCTTTCTTTAATTACTTACATCTTCTTGTCAATGATTACGTATCAAAAAATAAAAATGGCACTATAGCATCACGTGAGGCAGTATTTTTAACACTTAAATGAATTCAGTCAAATTATATAATATATAAATTCAATAACAGCCCACCTTAAAGCACTATGTGTATGTAACAATATATAAAAAGTGTATATTACAGTCATTGTAAATGTTTATATTATTGTATACATGTGTAATAATGTTATGTGAATGTATTACGTAATTTAATAATGTAGGAGCTGTGAGAATAATAGGTTAAAAGTTGCTAACAATGAGGTAACCTTGAGTCACTAATGAATAAGAAAGTGTAATAATGCTACTAGTCATTCTTGGAGCAACAATAATGTAATTTTTGTGACAGTTTATAAAATAACCAATCAACAACCAGAAAAAAGCTTAAGTTAAATAAAAGTATTCTATTGGGTTAGGAATAACCAATCAGAGACTTGGAATACAGAAATTTACAAATTTAGGCGGTTGAAATCTAGTCAGTTGTTTGTAGATAGTGTTTCTAACCGGACGCGAGATGTGTCCTCGAGAAATTTAATACGTATTCAGTGTGAGATAAAAATAGTTTACGTGTTAAAAAGTACAAGTATTTAATAAAAAATCTCACAGCTCTCTCTCTCTATATCAGTGAAGTGTTATTTAAATCGTGTCAAGCATTAATAAAAGGAGTGAAGTAAAATTATAATCTGTGGAAGCCTACATTCTTCAGTCGCACCACTCCCATGTAAGACATTCATGTCTCTAAAAAAATATAAATACTGACGCAGCAGAGGCAAACATAAATATATAACATTTAAAGAAACAGTCAAAATTACGAAGTTAATATTTTTTAAACATTTGGGGCAAAAGCCACCGAAAAGTACATTTGGGGCGAAGGCTACCGGAAACTTTTTACCATACGTGCGGTTGCAACTACTTCAAGTTCGGCTCCCCAACAGTTGAACTACAATACAACTACTCCTTCAAAATCGGCTTTCCATACGTAGCAGCAACAAACCATCTTCACACGCTGATTATAAGAAGTTTTGTATAGCATGCATGAAGTTGGTGCTGCACCTGGGGACATTTATGAGGACGATGAAGACGGCGTTTTTAAAAATGTACGACATATACACACATATGGGATGCTCTTGACCACGATTGCGCAAACTGTAAGAAGAATACTTAGAATATAAATCGTCCATCACAAAAACAAACATTTGAGTCTTCTCTACTGAAAACCTTTGCATCTTAATGCGAGACATTTGAATGATCATTTATATAGTCTTAAGATAGAAACTTTGGTAAGTCAAAAATGCAAAATATGAAATAAAATGACCGAAACATATACATGTCGAGTTTATACTAAACACTGTAAACTATAAAATTACGATACCTGAACAACAAACGTTTTTCTGTTGACCCGAACAGAATAATGAAGTGTTGAAACAACGAAACGCTCAAAGCAGAGTGGAACAGAGAGGCATACACGTGCACAAATGGAACCAAAGTACAGTACTATTTTACAGTATTTTCAGTAAAAAACAGGTTATGCTATTGAACTATTCTCTGATGTATAAAATGTAAATAGTGTGCTTTGAATACCGGACTGCTTGAAATGTTGTTGACTCAAAAAGTGGCTTTAGTGAAATGTGCATATTGTTCTGTACCGCTTGGTTTAAACCACTTCATTTAAGTCCCACAGCTGTAGTTTGAAGGCAAACAGTGCCACTATCAGGTCAATAGAAAAAAATGAGGAATTGTAATTACCTGAAATAGAAGTTTTGTGACACCAATGTAAAGGTATGTATCAAGGAGGGACCCTCGGAACCGGGGCAGAGCACCGCACGCAGTCCAGTCGGCCCTTTGTGCTTCCAACGTGATCCCTGGGAGGAAAGAACGCAATACTTCGTTATTGGAATATGGCTGGTATCATTATATACACGTAACACATGCATACACTGCATGCCTTTTACTGACTTCAGCACATTATTACACATAATAAAGAACAAATAACATGGTGCTTTACTTATTTTCATGAATATATGGCATATTTTGTCGCTTTTGTTCCATATTCCTGACACTCGGAAGTCGCATCGCATGCATCTCACCCGTGGCATCATGGGAACGTTGGTTGCGTTGTCATTTGAAATCCCAACATAGCTGATAACACGATTTAGGGTCTTCAGCCGTTCCTCATTAACCAAGAACTACTGTGGATAGCAATAAACCCCGATTTCGTAAGTTAAAAGCTTCTATTTTCACCATAATCCAATATCGCAGATCCGGATGCCGATGTGCGGGGTCACTAACGTTACCAGATAGAACGCATTCGATACCGCTCGGCCCCTGCCCAAGCCAACAACCTCCAGGGTTCCCCAGAGCGGAGCCCTACGCTGAGGGGAGACCTAGCTGAGGAAAGAAACCTTTACAGAGCGCAAGTCACCGTCCAGCCGCAACCCGCCGAACGCCTGGTCCAAGAACCCTGAAACAGATGACGGGTACAGAAAATGAGAGGAAGGAGAGTCGCGGTAGAAGATAAACCACCCCCGCATTCGCCTGGCGAGCCGGGGATACCATGAAAAACCCATGGGCCAGAGTGGGCAGTCGCTGGGGATCGATCCACGGGCCACAGACGTAACAGCCTGAGTCATTCCGCTAGATGTGACACTAATGTACTGAGACACAGAATAGAATTACGCCATTTAAATGTGTTTTTGGTCCTATTGTATCGATACTTTTCTTTGGTTTACCAAGTTCCTTTATTATTTGAATACATTATAATTTAAAGGTCTGTTCTGATAAGACGCTATGCCTTCCATACAAAAACAATCTCGGTTGTTATTTTGCAATGTACGCTCTATATACTAATCGTAATTTTATGCGCTTCTGAGCGCTCGAGATCAAGGTTATCCCTTCACAGAGCATGGATCTAGATGTGATGATGGATGTATCATGTAATTACCGCAGTGTTGTGAATCAAATTAAAAATCTGGTGTGTCACATTCACATGCCTTTTCTCTGCCCATTATAGCTGAATTTTATATAACCTTTGCAAAATAGTATTACGAAATCTTATTACTTTCCTTATCACGTATATAGTAGCTTGAGAACGTATTGCATTCCACCAAAAATGCTATATCAATATTTCATCGAAAATACATGTTCTGAGGACCCCTGAATAACAAAAACGTTTTAGAAAAAGGTGTGTGTGTGTATGAACCGCATAACTCAAATACGAAAAATTGAATAGGTATCAAAGTTGGTATTTACCTTCATTACCTTCCAGAGATGCGACACCAAGATTTTCAAGTTAATCCACCACCCCAAAATACCGTTTATATGCAACATTTTTTGAAAATTTATATTTTCTATAAATGCCTCTAACGATTTTGATTATATCATATATTAAAGATATTTACAATGAAAAATAAAATGTATATCTTGAATTCTCTAGGAATATCCATTGAAGTCCTCTTCATTATAAAGGAACTTTGTATTATTTTATACAACTGGTAAACGTTAAACGATAAACGAAGACTTAGTAAACAAAAAATGTTAATCTCTTTAAAGGACAATTTATTTCAAAGAACTCTTTAGTGGCATCAGCCATTTCAGAGATATACGTTATTAATAGTTGGAATTGTTCAATACTAGCCATGCTTTAAAAGTCCTTTCGATTTTCTGTTGTTCCTCGGTATGTCGTGGAAAGAATAGAAATTCTAAGACTATCATATAGCGTCCAGTACTAAAACATTTGACTATCGCTATTCCCTTTGTATCTATAACGAAATGTTTAATGTGGCTATTTCCGGAAAGGTTTATCTCGATTAAAATGAAGTAGATAGAAAAATTAACTTTCGTAAAAATAATTTGTACACCCACTAACAAGTGGTAGAGGGTAGGGAAAGTCATATGAATGTAACATATCAGATTGTTTTTCTATCTACTCCATATTAATCCATCTAAACGTTTATAGAGATAATTTCATTACATATTACGTTTTAGGTATAAGAGGATACAACAAAATGAAGCGATAGTCAATGGTTATAAAGCGGATCGCTATAAGCTGGCCTTGAAATTCCATTCTCTTTCCAAAGCACCACGAGAAACAACTGACAACACTTCAAAAAATGACAAGTATTGAAAAATTCAAACCAATAACAATGGATGTTTCGGAAAAGGTCGATACCACAAAAGTTATAAGAAATAACTTGTGTTTTAAAGAGAGATGCCCTTTCTCTGTAGAGCATATCTATCTCTTAGGGTTTACAAGTAAGACAAAATTCTACAAAGTTTCTATCCAGTAAAGAGAAATTTATAGGCTATTCCCAGAAAATTCAAGATATACATTTTATTTGTCACATAAATATCTTAACTAATATATCGTATTTTAATAAAAAATCGTTATTCATTTTAAAGAAAATAAAAAATAACGAAAAACTGAATGGTGGTGGACTCAAGGGAGGTTTTCCTAAATCTTCCTGTCTCATCTTTGGAAGATGCTGCAGTTTAATAAAATGTTTGGTGCTTTTTCTATATTTCCTTTGTGAGTTATGCTGTTCAACAAAACACATGGACATATTTTTAAGAAATACTTTATTCTGAGGCCTCAAAAGATGTATTTCCAGTGAAATATTGGTATTGCATTTGGGGTGCAATACTGGACTTCCTCTACTTACTAGGTGCATGGTAGAGAAAGTAAAAACATAGAATTACCCTAAGAAATAATACAAATTTTTATTAATGCTCATATTTATCTATTGTATCTAACAGTGTTTTGAAATTCTTAATGTGTTGTGCAATAATTATTCGCAGTACTTACTCTAATAAATTAATAAACATATGTTATTTTTCCCATGTAATGTGACAAATGAATACCTCAGATTTAAGGCAGGTTTGAATGAATAGGCCTGGAGCACAAAGCACATCATTACTCTAAATGTAAGTCTCTAGGAAGCAAAAACATATTATAAATCATGGTAGCATTTGGAATCAAAGATTGAATCTAGCGTAATACTATCAACGTTAGCAAAGGTAAAGTGTGATATAAACAATTTGGTACGAGGTCAATCTCAAAAATACATTTCTTTCTACTTTACTACCATCTAAATAAGCCAAACGCCTATCAGATGTATCCAATGTCAAAATCGGCCCAAAAGTCAAACATACCTAAACAAATAGAGAAACGACAGATACGCTGATACCCAAAACAGGTGCTGTGCAGTCTTGCCAGGCATAAGAAATTAAATTCATTTTTAGCATACGACGGTAAGTCAATAAGTATCCGCACATTATTTTAAATTTTTTGTAGGTTGGCTGTATCGGCCTGTGCGCGCGCACGTCGACATGTTGTTCCTTTGTCTCCGCTTGTGGAATGCTTGACCGTTATCACTCCAGTGAGTGTTGCATTGTTGTATAATAAGCATGGCTGCACCCATCGCCGTTTGCACCAAAGAAGAACAGCTTGCGGTTATCATTTTTTTTGTCGTCTGAAGGTGGACCAGGGGCCAGAATCCACCGAAGACTTTTCGCACAACTGGAGTAATCAGTATGGCCCTAAGGCTGGAAAGTTTGGAGACCCCAGCTCTGGACGATCAGCATATGTGAGCCATCTGTGTAGATGTTGCAGTCATGAGTTTGTTTGCAGTTACTCTCACTGACAGTGTTGTGAAATACAGTAGGATGCTCAGCTTCTGAAATAGATTAGGTTTGAAAGTCGAAATCAGGAACTTGTAGGGAACCTTGATAAGCGTTCTTTATGTTATATATATTTACATTGAAGATTGCTGACAAGTATAACGGTTCAAAACCTGCGATTAGAAGTGCAGCATCTGTGGAGATCGTTCTATATACCTTGATGGTCCTAAGTATAAACCCTCTTTATATCTGATGAGGTTTACATTGCACCCAGCGTTTATGTAGTGCATCTTGGAATACTGATGAACAATATAATCCAAGAGGTTTAATAGCTCCACAGTATGTTTTCATCGCCGACGAGTTGAGCCACCGTGTAGGAGGTCATGCAATTGATAAACCATTGAGTTTACTGATGTTTATTTTCACATCATTGAGTTGTTCTCGAAATGTTAGTTTGGGGTCTAAAATTATCCCAAAATCTGTCCATTAATATGTACTACTGGTTCATCCTTTACCTTTCTTCTACTGGCAACCATTGCAGTTGTCTTTGATGGATTAAAATTAAGTTTGTTATCTCTCCCCACTGAAGAAGTCGTTCCAGGGCTCTGTTTTCCATTGTAGATAAATCACTGGTATTTTTATCTTTCACCAGTAGAAGCGCATCGTTTGCAGACTCAGGCTGCAGGAAGATTCTTGTGGACAGCTTTGGTAATATATCTTTCCACATCGAAACCGAGGGATAGTTGCACGCTTCTGTTATGGAAATAATTCTGCATAATTCGAAATAAATTCTGGGGCAACGTTTCCTCTTTAATTGGTTAAGTATGCTAGGCCACCAGGCTTATTGGAAGCCCTAATTATATCAAGAGATATAAACATACCCTACATTTTCTGTTGGAATGCATGCTTTATCCAGTCTGTAACTTACAGTACTGCATCCTCAGTTGGCATATGTGGGATGAATCCATATTGACTTCCATTTAGTAGGTTATTACTTTGAAGGTGATACATGATTCTCTCAATTATCAATTTTTCTAATATTTTCGCCACAACTGGTAACAGACAAATTGACCGAAATGAGGTAACTGTATCTGTAAATCATACTTCTTTGTGAGTGTTCTGTGGCATTTTTCCATGCATCTGGAATCAGTCTAATTCTAGGAATTTTTCTATACAGTAATAAAGAATTGCGGCAAAGCAAAATGAATATGATGCACTATGTCGGCAGAGTTAGCATCCATGCCTGGGCCTTTTTATCATCCTGTCTTTGAACATTACGCTCTACTTCCTTTGCATGAAGTCCTCTTCATTCGGAAGGAATTTTGTATAATCTTGTATAACTAGTAAACGTTAGGCGATAGATGGAAACGTACTACACTAGAAATGTAGATCTCTTTAGAACATGATATTTACTTCAAATAGCCTTTTCCGAGATATCCGTTATTAATGGTTCGAATTGTTCAGTACTTGGTCATTTTTTAAAGTCCTTTAAACATTCAGTTGCTTCTCGTGATTGCATGGAAACCATATAGAATTTTAAGGCCAGCATATAGTGGCCAGTTATTAAACATTTGATTATCACTGTTTCCTTTGTATCTATAACCAAATGTGTAGTTTAGCTAGGTGCTAAAAAGGTTCATTTGGATTAAAATGAAGTAGACAGAAAAATAAGCTTTAGTAAGAATAGTTTGTACACTCACTAATAAGCGATAGATGGTAGAGAAAGTCGTGTGAATGTAACACATCAGCTTTTTAAAAATGTATTTAAAATGTAAGTACTATACCTACTACATTTTATATATATATATATATGTATCAAATTATGAAAGGAATTCCAGATAACACTGCAAAAAAATAAAAGTGCAACGTTTTGACAGTTTTTACCATTTAGTCTCTCCTTAAGCAAGTTAAGAGTTTTAAGGTATGTAAGAGATAAATTGTTAAATTTTGTGCTGGTCTCCTGGGTGCGCCTGAGAAAAAATGAACATTAGATAAATAAAACATGTCTTGGGGAATTGTAACACATATAGAACACTAAAGTAATGCTTACATGTTCATACTTGTTTTAGTTAAACTCTTCCCTTCAAATATCTAAACATTAGAACTGAATAACACATTATTGTTATTATTATAGTACTGAAGAATAAAAACGCAATGCAATTGTTCACGTAAATTTAAACTTGATTAAATATAACAAAATTAAAGCGCTTTAGAACGTTAGACTTTAAAACAAATGTTCAAACTGCCTACTACTTACTTGGCTGCACCATTTCACAGGTTTCATCATGGATTGGTGAATCCAAATTAGCATATCTGGTGGATCGCTGCTTTCCGCGCTAGCTATCAGATCCTTGCTACGAGCTCAGTTTCTGTGTTTAGAGAGTCATATAAGGTATTATTCTATATGCACCCAAGGAAGTAAATCCAATGAATGAAATCTGGAAACTTGGATATTACAATGTACCTATAGGCGTAAGTTATTCAAAATTGTCATCGGGTTAGCCAGAACATTTAATTTCTTGCAGAGTCAACTATATAATTAGATTAGATTAGATGACGGGGGCAGCCTAAAAGGGTTATTGTGCAACCCATTGGAAAGGATGTTCCCAAAATCTGTTCCCTGAACAATTTCAGTGTCTTGTTGCCAATGTCAGCATCCTTTCCTAAATATTCTCTGGTTATGGAAAGAGTAAATCCCTTTCTTGCCAGGAATGGGCTGTCAAAGAGGATGTGCGAGGTAATTTCATCCTCTTTGCACATTCTACAGATGGATTCATCCTTGTAGAGTCCTACTTTACGTAGATGTTTCCTGAAGTGGCCATGTTCATGTTATATAATTACTTAGATATCCTACAGCGTTACAAAAATAAATTGACAAAAGGAACACATTAGTGTGCTCGTTCTTCTTGATAGAATTTCGGAAGTTACTTTCCGCACAAATGTCATACTCTTCGGGAAGTTAACGCTTAGGCAATATTATGTCTCTAAGTACATAAAAAAAGTTATTTAATGCTGCTTTAGAATTCTCCCAAACTTATTGGTGTTATTTTAATAATAAGGAAACTAAATTTCCCTTTACAAACACAAAAGAACCATAAACAACTCAATGTCCTATATATGTAAAAAAGAAACCTTTGAGGCAACGTGTTAATTTTTAACCACCAGTAGTGATGCTTTATTGGCATTTAAATTTTTACACTGCACTCTACTTTTTTGCGGAGGGCGCAGCCGGCACAAAGCTTTAATAAAGTAACCGGTATCGCATTATTTGCTTTCACCTGCCAGGAGTTATAAACGTGACGATAGCAGGGAGATTTCGCTGCAAACCATTTGTGGCTTAATTCCAGGTACTCCAGCTTCCTATCCGGGATATTTGCCGAAGCTCTTGACACACTCGCTCCAAAATGATGCGGCACGAGGGTCGGAAGACAAAAGAACACTCTCTAGCGTTGTTCAGTTTCGAAATAAACAAGTTGTGCAGATTAGGAAATTTTAGTAGGAACAGTTCGAAACAAGCATTTCTGCAAGAACTCTAGTCGTGTTATGAATGCAGGAGGGTGGGAGGGGGCGACTGTTACCCTCTCTGCCCCTCTATTGCTCCTATTATGCGTATGGTACTTCTGGCGGCCTCAACAACTGCTGGACTGCACAGTGTACACAACACGGTAGGGTGGATGCAATATGGACAGAGATGGAAAAACGCGAAAATAATAGCGCAGAGGGCCGGGTCTGGGCTGAGGTTTGGCCCAAACGTATAGACACAGAGAGAGCGAAAAAAAAAGTAGTGTATTTGGGGGGAGGGAGATGGGAGAGGGGTTTTAATCTGATGCAAGCCACACAGATGTGTGCGGTGCGCGGGGTGGATGCTGTTGTAACTCCCTCATCCCTTTTCATCTGCATACAGCAGTCCGCTCCGACCCCTGCCACCCCCAGTGACGTCATTAATGCTGATGGTGTACGTACGATATGATTGAGAAGCAATTTTGATCCGTCGTCGTAGTCGTGCGCTTTACTTTAGAAACCGTGGGAGGAGGTTCACCCTGGGGAACAAAAGGGAGGGGGATGTAAGGACAGACCGTGGCCGGCAGGGAAGCTCATTGTTCGGGACCGCGCTCTATAAGTAATATCGACCTTCCCGAACTGACAGATTCAGACATGAACGGAATAATATGGCTTTCATAATCAACACTCGATATGGGGGTGCATCGGAAGACGGGGGAGTCCAGTCCCTTGTACAGTCAACAAACCACTGGCTGGTTTGCTTTGCTCTGCTTGTGGCAAGCTCATGTTATCCGTAAGAGGTTTCTTCTGTGGTTTTTCCAAGGCTACCCATTTGATTAAGGATACCCGTCTGTGAAAAAGAGCCAAAAATATTAATTTTAGTGTTATTAATGGCTATAAACTCTCTACTTTGATTGAGGGCCTGAATTCTAAAACATGCGAAGTCAAAAAAGAAATCGATTTTGAGTTATGCACAACTAAGGGCTAGAAAACTGATAGGACATCATCTATACCACAAAAACAGACCAGCTCCTGCTCAATAACATGTAAACTGTCCAAGGATTTAGCATGGTTTGTAATTCTGCTGTTAACTAACAGTCAACATGTTATAAGTCAAAAGTTGATGTTATAGTGGAACCACTATAAAAAAACTGCACTAAATAAGCGCTTTAAGGTGTCCTTTTTACTTTCTCTACTACATTTTTGGAAACATGTCCGTGTGTGTGTGTGTGTGTGTCTGTGAACAGCATAACTCAGAAACGAACAGTCGGATAAACACTAAACTTGATATTTAGGTTCAGTATCTTCCAGAGATGCAACACGAAAGTTTTCAAGAAAATCCCCCCACCCCAGATTACCCCTTACATGAAACATTTTTCGAAAATTTTAATTTTCTTAAAAATGCCTCTAACGATTTTGATTAAAATATCATATGTTTAAGATATTTTCATAACAAATGAAATCTATATCTCGAATTTTCTGGGAATGTCCCCAAAAGTATTCTTCATTGTGAACGACTTTTGCATAACTGGTAAACCATAAGAGAGAGACAAAATTTTACTGCACAAAAATTGTAGATCGCGTTAAAATACACAATTTATGTCATATACATTTTTTTTGTTGAGTGAACCATGTTCGAGATATTGCTTGTTATTCCCTTAACTTTTCCAATACTTATACTTTTTCTCAAATTCGTTATTCAGTTTTTTTGTCCTGGTAATGCAAAGAGAATGGAATACTGCATATAGCAACCAGCTCTTAAAATATTTGACTCGCTTAAAGCCTACCAATTCTCCTTGCATCTACAAGAAAATTAGCAATAAGATTAACATCTCGATATCTCGATTAACATGAAGCACATGGAGAATAAGCGTTTGTAAAAATAGTTTGTACAAGAGTAGAGAAAGTCATGTGAGTGTAACACATCAGATTATTTTAAGTTTAGTGTCTTTTAACCCATTAGATCATATTGGACTTGTTGCAAGGAAAAGCAGACATTCAAAATTTCAAAATACAAAACAGTGAAGTACAGTAGAAGACATAAGAATAAAGTGCAGGTGTCTTCACTGTTTCTGGAAGATGTTTCATCTTCTTTGTAATCGAGAAACCAAACAACATAGTAATACACTTTCCAGACTCTGCAAATCAGACAATACAAATATCATTAAGCGCATTCTAGAAGAGCACAGAGTTCTATGAAACCCTCAAACCAAATCCAGCGGATGGTGATGATGGTAATCAATCATAGTATGAGAGTGGCTATGAGTTGAACATCGCAGTATAAGTTACCTGGTTGAACAGAGTCTGAAAGATCTATGAAGTTATTGAAGTTATAAATATATAGCCTGTGTCAGTGATAAGATACCACAGAAAAACTGAAGTAAATACTCTAAATTTCCACAAAATAACTTACTCAATGCGTAAATGTTCTCTTACATTTGTAACTATCTGCTTCTAAATCATGCTTACCCCATCCTTTAGTATTTTTATGCATGTAATAATTAAAAACAACCTTACTTTGTACCTTAAAGTAATGGATTGTGGTTAGTATCCTACTTTAAAAAATAAGGAAAAAATAATTAAAAAAGAAAAGCAGATGTTACGGTTTTCCTGTCCCCTGAAAATTAGTAATTTGGGGGTTAGCATGATTAGGAACTCAATTCCGCAAGTTTGTGTACCATTTAAAACTATATGATATTTTAGGGCATATCCTATAGCGTTTTAAATGTCCGGCTGTAAACCAATCTTCCTATAAAATTGTAGTAAAAAAGGAAAAAAATCTTGCTTATATAAAACTGAAAAAACAATTCGAAAGGTTTCAGAAATTTTAAAACCCTAAACTAGCTGCATCAGTATAACAATTATAAGATGGAATTTTGTTAACATGCTTGGCTGTTTTTTTTTTCTTTTGGTTTTATTTATGGGCGCTCTTTAACTGCTGTAGTATCCTTAGCGTCCCATTTTATATTGGGCATGAAAGACCGGGAATTTTGCTCTTTATCGGGTGTGAGGTTCTTTTACGTACCGTAAATCCACGACACGGGCCACCGGCTTTGCTTCCCTTCCAGCCTATTCCGTGATGCACACTTCTATATACGACCAGCCTTTTCAGAATCTATTGAATATAGCAAAATTAAGCTTTAGTAAGCAAACACAACCTCAAAGTTCTATTGTGGATATACTTTAATGTCAATAAGATACGTATTTTTTAAAAAAAAACATAATTTCTGACAAATTTTAATCAAGAAATAGTATAATGAAGAAAATAGTTCTATCTCCCTTAACCAACAGAGTTATTGTATTTAACTAGGCCAGAAAACTTGGAAGACACATATGCATATGTGTAAAATTTCAATCTGATACTCCTATCTTAAATACTTTCAGATAATGGTTCATGAATTTAGCAGATTTAATATAGGCAGGATAGGGCTCTTAATCTTCCCTTAAGCTCATCAGTAGTAGTTAAGGATACGCCAAGTTCACTTCCTAGAATATGTTATGCTAAAGTGCATTAAGTTCACAAAAACGTGTTGGAAAAGCTATTAAAACCCCAAATAAGAGGTTTAGGAATTCACGTCTTGTCTGCATAGCTAAACTTGTTCAGAAACAAGTCACAGAAAGTACCTGAAAATAGAAACAGAAAAGATAAATATGCACCGAGGGGGATGGGTCAGGTGTTAACGTCTGTGGCCCGTATTCAGGAGGTCCCGGGTTCAAACCAATCGGACCGAAAGTTTTTTCGCGGTTTTCCTCGGACGCTAGCCGAATGCTGGGTCGGATAATTTGATCCGTGTACTTTCATATCATCCCTTTAATCACTAAATTCCATTTCCCCGTTCTTCACCACCATACCAGGCATTGGACTGATCACTCATTCTTGATATGCTATGATCCAGAGTTTGCTTGCTCCTCGACAGGCTACTGACCAAAGGCATTGGACTGATCACCCATCCTGGATATGCTATGATCCAGAGTTTGCTTTCTCCTCGACAAGCTACTGATCCAAAGCATTGGGCTGACCACCCAACCTGGATATGCTATGATCCAGAGTTTGCTTGCTCCTCGACAGGCTGCTGACCAAAGGCATTGGACTGATCACCCATCCTGGATATGCTATGATCCAGAGTTTGCTTATTCCTCGACAGGCTGCTGACCCAAGGCATTGGGCTGATCACCCATCCTGGATATGCTATGATCCAGAGTATACTTGCTCCTCGACAGACCACTGACCCAAGGCTTTGGGCTGATCATCCATTCTGATATGCTGTGATCCAGAGTTTGTTTGCTCCTCGACAGACTACTGACCCAAGGCATTGGCTTGTAAGCCCTTGGGGGTGTAATTCCTACAAAGAGGAGGGTAATCAGTTAAAGTACAAGAATGCATCGCCGACACAGGCTGCCCGACATCTTTTGATATATCACTGAATTGTGCAAATATCGCTCCGGTTCCTGGTTCAATCTTGTCGCTTTTTGTCACTTATTCTCTGGATTTTGCGAAAGTAAATAACGCGCCTTTCCCCTGTAATGTCAAAGGTTTGCCACAGTTTTGACATTTCCAAACTTTAATCCCCATTTCTGTACGCATTCTTTTTTAACTGAGGATATTTTATAGATGATTAACATAAATGACTGCAAGACTATAGAAACCTTTAGGTAGCCTGTAACTCCACATCTCATAAAAATGCTTTGTTTTTAACTTTATCTAAAAATTTGAAATCAGAATTTCACACGAAATAAGCATTTTGAAGCCACCTGAATTCATAAAATGCATTTTTAGAAAAACGTTTGTGTGTGTATATCTGTGAGTGAGAGAAAGAGAGAGAGAGAGAGAGAGAGCGCAGCGTATCTCAGAATGCTGCACGAAGATTTACAAGAAAGTCACTAATCCCAAACTATCCTCTACATAGAAAACTTTACGAATCTTTCATTTTCTCAAAAATGGTTCTAACAGTTTTTATTAAAATACTATGTTACAATTATTTGCATAACAAAATGCATATCTTAAATTTCCTGACAATTGCCTATGAAGTCGTCTTTTGGATGAATTCTGTGTAAATTTTAAGCCTTGGGATATAAACAAAAACTTTCTACACAAAAATGGAGATATCTTTAAAACCCACAGTTTATCAAATAATTTTTTTGCGGCATTAAACATTTCAGAGATATTCTTTATAATTGTTTGAATTGTCAAATACTGTACACTTTTTTCAACTGATGAGTCACTCTTCGTTTCCTTTTCCTCATGGACATGCAAAGAGAAGTGAATTTCAAAGCCATAACACAGCGACTCGTTTTTAAAAGCTTTTACTATTGGTTGAGCTCATTATATTCCCTTTGTACCT
Organism: Deroplatys truncata; assembly: GCA_030765065.1. Classification (NCBI taxonomy): domain Eukaryota; kingdom Metazoa; phylum Arthropoda; class Insecta; order Mantodea; family Mantidae; genus Deroplatys; species Deroplatys truncata. The sequence continues at coordinate 671,891,206 of CM060990.1, forward strand.
ACAACGAATACCTAATAAAACTTTTTCTACAACCGTTAATCTGAATTAATATGAAGCACCTAGAAGAACAAGCTTTTGTAAGAATAGTTTGTAGAAGACTGAGTGGAGAAAGTCGTATGAATACAACACAGAATTTTTTACTTTCTGTTATCAGTGTTATAAACTACATTTAGTGAAATATTCTAAGGAAATGAAATGGGCATTCTATTAATTCCTTTTACACCTAAAATAGAGTTCATCATATTTGGAAAATATTCTTAATATTATAATAAGTTCAAATACTGTAAAGAATTTAAAAATGTATCATGGAAACCATTAACTTACTTTTAGTCAACTTAGGAACATGCTACATATAACTTACTCGTAATAAGCTGTTTCAAGGCAGCCAACATACTTTAAAAGTATTTCTGAGAGTATTTTACGACAGCCATGAAAAAAATACCATAGTACCCCGAATCACTGAAACTTGAATTGATTCTGTCACTCAAAATTAATACACTTTGATTTAATTTAGAGTATGTAATAGCATTTTGTTCCATTTCTTCTATAGGTGTATAAATCTTCCATTTGTAAGCTCACAGAAATGAGCTTGAATACCACTCTGGATCTTTTAATAAAATAAGTATGAGGTTACTGAGAAAAATTTAGGCTTACTCTTCCGAAGTTCCTTTGGAAGGTCGTCCATTCAAGGGGTCTAGCTTTTTTCCAGATTATTGTTCGATACCTTGCAGAAATCACATTGCATCATGCCTTTATCACTTGTAAGTATATGATAAATACAGCGTTTGGGCGGGGATTTCTTTCATTTTTAATACATATACGTTACCATAATTCTGCCAAATTCCTACACATTCTTTCCTCCTGTTAGTGTTGGTTTCAGTTTTGATGTTTCATTCAGAATATTCCTTTGCCTGCATAGTGCAATTAGGATAGGATAGAACAGGACTAGATGCGGAGAGGAATTAGCACCTCGACCTAGCAGATCTTTTGTACTTAGGCCTCTGAGGGAGCACCCCCGGGAGGGAGAGATGAGAGGAGATAGATGGCGGACTAGGAGGCATGACCGGCAGAGAGCAGGGTCCCTACCATTTATAGATACACACCCTCCGGATGGCGGCTGGCGCTGTCGGCTCCCCCTCCAATGACCTTACACACATCCCCTGGGAGACCCGGGACCCAGAGGCCGCTGTCAGTCCAGAGGACGAAGATTTACTGCGAGCTCCTTTTCCCCTGCCATGCGCACGCCGAGACCTCCTGCCGACACTTGCAACCTTGAAATAAACCAAGCAGATAAAAGTGAAGTGCTTGGAGGAAATGGAGTTGAAATGAGGTACAGGAAACTCGAGGGATGTAATTACATCCATCCCAGCATTCGCTAGCGAACCCACGACCTACAGAATGCGGGTCACAGACGTTAACACTTGAGTCATCCCGCTCGGTGCATAGTGCACATAATCAGTGCTGTGACAGACCTCATATTTAGACGTTTTAATAATGGAGAGATTGGTATGGGTTAGTTTCCCACTCTTGAAACATTTTTTATAGCTGTACTTTCAAAACTAGACCATTTATCACAACCAAGCTTAGAAAAGTAATACATGGTTGTGTTGGATGTTCTTTCGTAATATACAATACAGGGAGAGCCAAAAGACTACGAACCGGCTGCGCAGTGTTTTTCCTGTCCGCGTCCTCGGCACTCTTTGCCGTAGGCCGCTATCACAGAAAGGCGCGGATGAAACCATACAACATTTTTAAAACTACTTTTAAAGGCTTTACTTAACAACTTTATGAAAGTGTGTTTGAGGACAGAATTATTAGTAGAGATTTGTGGCCCCCTCGGTCCCCCGACCTAACCACCTGCGATCTCTGGGGTAACTTAAAACAAAGTATACAAGACAAATCCACACACCCTAGAAGAATTAAAACAGAATATCCGCCAGGAAATTGCAGCATTTCTCAACGTGAACTACGGCGAGTGATGGATAGTTTCCTAAAGAGGTGCTAAAAATGCATGGACAACGACGGTGGCCAATTTCAGCATCTCCATTCATAAAGTTGGTAAGTAAAGTCTTTAAAAGTAGTTTTAAAAACGTTGTATGGTTTCATCCGCGTCTTTCTATGATAGCGGCAGACGGCAACGAGCGCCGAGGGCGTGGACAGGAAAAACACCGCTCAGCCGGTTCGTAGTTTTTTGGCTCTCTCTGTATATTAAAATGCTTTAGAAAAGACTCAGCTTGTGGATGATCTACTCTATTTCTTAGGCTGAGTGATTTGGTTTGGATCAAGCTGTAGAAATGCACAGCACTCCACTCTGGCGGGAACTAACAAAGGTGTATGGTGGAAGAAAATTGTTTTAGTTACTTTGGATGGAGAATAAATATCATTATCTGATTGAGATACTAAGTCTCTTGCGTTCTTTGAAGATATTAAATCTATTCCATGAATCTGGTGCGAATAGCAAGCGTTTTAAATCGCGCGATAACTGTTCAGCGTTTGACTGTAGTTTCCACCAGAAACCAAGTTTAAACAAAACCTAAGTTTATCTCGATTTGCACATTATATTGTAACGACACCAGATACCCAGCGGGATGACTCAGGCGGTAATGTCTGGGCGCGCATTCGGGAGGTCCTAGGTTCGATTCCCGTGGCCGACCTTCCTGACCCATGGGCTTTTTCGGGAGTTTCCTCGGGTCGCCAGGCGAATGCTGGGAAGGATTATTACATCCCCCAAATTTCCTGTCCCTTCATTTCATCTCCATTCTCATTTCTCTTCACCTTTCGTCTGCTTGGTTTCTTTCAGGGTTGCAAGTGTCGGCAAGAGGTCTCGGCATGTGCATGGCAGGTGAAAAGGATGCTCTGAGTAAACCTTGTCCTCCAGACTGCCAGCGATCCCCCAGGAGATGTGTAAATCCACACGGGGGAGGGGAGCCGGCTCCGTCAGGGGCCTAGGAACAAAAGATCTGCTAAGTCCCACACCACTTCCAGTCCTGTATCCTAAAGACCCCAGGATACAAACCCGATGCCGTACAGCAACCTTAGCTGTAACATTAATATAAGAACCTGCAGAGGAACATTGGTAAATAAGCGTTCGGAGATGTACTTCTTAGGTAGAGCCGAAAGGTATCCAGGAAAGGACCTAAAGTTGGCTTGGAAGAACACAAATTAAGACTTACATGAACATATATTTATTGCATACTTACACATTTGTACAGAGTGAATACACTCCACATTTGAATAATTAGCGCCTGAAGTACCATTCTTGTCCGCTCCTCTGGTCGTGGAAAAGCGACCAGCTCATCCCTGAACACGTGATTTGCCATGTCTCTGAACTTCTGTTTAGCATGAGCGTCAACTTGTACGCGCATGCGTATTCCACAATGGAATATTCTAGGCCTCGGCATTCGCGCCGATTTACCGGTAAGAAAGTCTTGCCCAACCAGCAATGCATAATACAACAAACAAATGTCACAATATGAGAGTTGAAAAATGTGTATCTCTCTAAACAAAATCCATAGGTTTCCCAAAACAGCTATTCTTAAAGACGTGATGACGGCTAGAATGTAACTGTAAATTCATGAGAGTTCCTGCGCGCTTCTGCCATTGCTCATTTATTTAATTTCATTGAAATCAAAAGCCTTCCGCATGTAGAATTTGTGAGGGACAAAGCGGCGTCTGAGCGGGTTTTCTCCGGGTCCTCCAGTTTCCCCCGTCATTCATTCCACCAAATGCTCCATCATCACCTTTCGTTTCATCCATTTCAGCATAATGTCATGTCGTCCTCCGTGGTGTGGTGGTTACCATGCTAGCCTGTAGTTCCCGAGGTCGCGGGTTCAAACCCGTCGGAGGGCGATGGATTTTTTTCGGGCGTAAAAATCTCTAGCATCCCTAGATTTACGGCACGCAAAAGAACTTCAAGCCTGATAAAGAGGCCTCTGAGCAAGATTACCGGTCTTTCACGCTCAATGTAGAATGGGACGCTAAGGAGCACAGCAGTTAAAGAGTGCCCATAAATAAAACTCAATTTAAGTTTTATCATTTCATATCATCTACCTCCTCACTCTCATACCAGAAATCGGGTCGATCACCCATCCTGGATATTCTATCTTATCCAAAGTGTCTATTCCTCGACAGGTCTCTGACTGCAGGCACCCGTTTGTAAGTCTTTGGGGATGTAAGTCCTTCATACGAGGAGGACAAATAGAGAAAGAAGAAGAAGAAATTAAAAGCCTTCTCACTGACTGATTTTTGACAACCAAAATTTAAAAGTCCTGTGCTGCCAATGTGAAATATGTTAATTCAAGACCCATTTTTAAGATATAAGGCTGAAATTGTTAGACTGTAGACGCATGCCTTCCAAAAGCACTGATTTAATTTCGTCCATAAGCGTATTTAGTAAGGAAGGTGGGATCATTTCATTAATTATACCCTCTTTTGATTAAAATTTATTAACAATTATTCTTTTAAAAATAACAAAACATCCTATTAACATTAAAATATACACACAGCAGCACTTTTTGTCATCCCAAAATTTAATTCAGCTATCTTCAATATTTTCTGAGAAAATGGGCTGTTCATAGTGAACAATTGGAGAAAATGAGGTAGCAGATGTTTGCAAAGAAAGACACATATTGCTTGAACACTTAGAAGCTGCCATACTTAACAATAAAACCAATTTGTACAGAAAAGTTTCCCCTAAAACATACGTTAAAGTTCACAACCGTATTCCAGAGTAAATAGCAGTTATGGTTTTTCTGTGGTGTTGCAGAATGTATATACAAAATGGAATATACAGTGCCAGTTTTAAAAATATATTTAAAGTGTAGTTATTGTGGTTGCAATAATAAAATATATTTAAAATTAAAGAGAAGATTCCAAATAATATTACTGCACGCAAGACAAAAATGTTATTTTTGACGGTTTTGGGCACTTAGTATTTTTCAAGTATTTGTCACGCTGCAGCTTGAGGTTCCCGCCGGCTATTTACATCTCACTCCGCTAGGGGCGCTCCGGTAAACAATCTGGCATTTAGTACCTTTTATAAAGACTTCCAGGCTTTTCTTAACTCTTGCAAAACACACACGAAACAGCGCTTATAAAAACGTTGTAGCAATTCCCTTGGTAAGGTCCCCACTACGTCGATGGTGATGGATGCTGTGTTAGTACCTGTAGGTCGTCTTGATGCACGTACTCTCGTGACGTATCTCGACGTTCTTGTAGACTGGAATTTGATGATCATATATCTGTATTCTTGCGTGTGTGCTGTATTGGTGTTGGAGAGCACTTGTGTGTTGTCAGGGTTGGGTATGGAGAAAGTTAAAATATTTTACACACACGTATTCTGTTAATTATTTCACTTGTATTTTAGATAAACCACATATGATAATCACAATTCACTATCGCCCTTCTCATGTTAAGATATGTATAACTGGTAGACTTTAAATACGTAGTTTTAGCGTCTATTTAGAGACGAGCTTATACACGGACTTCCTGCGCGAACACTGACAAGCTTCTGTTAGCGTTCCTTCCAACCTTTCTTCTTAACGTATGTAACAGTTTATGTTACATGTCTATTTTTACAGACTTCCATCGTCTTAATTATGAATCCAAGTTTCCTTACGTGCTTACGTAGATACTACTGCATTTCGCGTAATTTTATATTTCTGGTTATATAGCTAACAATGCCCTTTCCCCCTCATATTATATTTTATATGTTATAACGTTATATACTTGTTCTCTACGATGTGTACATTATGAATGTATGTGTTTTAACATCCTTTTAATTATTATACGTACAATATAAGCAAAGAAAATACATAACACGTAAAACTTTGTACAAAATATTAAAGAAAGAAATTATTAATGTGTTGATGCTGAGAAGGTGTGAATTAGATATCTTATTACATTAATGAGTTATTCTCTTAGTTCGTCCTTGGCTAGTACTGTATGTTGCTTCAGCGTTAACCATGTCTATTTAACCTGGGCCAAAAGCTAGTATTTGGAACTGTTGGAAATGAAAAGGCCCGCCAGATGGCAAACACTCGGTGATGCAGTAAGATCGTCTAACATGAGTACTTCCTTTGAAACTTGCTTACACACTTATCTTTAACAATCGGTCTTAATTACGCGTATTGATTTAACTATGTTAACTATCAGATAATTAAAGACAACGTCGAGAGATGGAACATTCAATGGATGAACACCACCGAACCGCAGCTTACCAAAACTAATTCCTTCCAAGCATCACAGACCGTCTGATATGATTAAACATCACTTGTAATGTATATGTTGTAATTTCATTCATAACTTAGTAATTATTTACTGTAGCACCCAGTGACCGATTATTTTCAAATCTTGTTTAATGTGCACTAAATGATATCCATAATTGTACGTTTTTTGGTTCAATAGCTTAGTTTGGCCACAAAAATATTTAAAAAAACAATGTTATAATGCGAATAGGTTTAGGCTATTTCGCCATAACAATACACGGGAAGACAAAAGGCAATCACATGGCAATGGTTTTGAATTGACCTGAGGTTTATTTCTATAAAATCCAGTATAGATTAGAATTAGGTTCTTTGATTGGCCAAAAGTCCTTGAACATAGAAACATGTCAAAAGCTTTCATATTTCTATTGTATTGAACTTAATAAAACTTGGCTTTTACAGCCCACTGCACATCCTTACTTGCATGTCAGGATTTTACAAAATTGTCAATTATGTACAATAAACGTATTCTTTTTGCACACACAAAGTGTACAACATTTTAAGTTATGATGCTAAAATGTAAACAGGAAGCATCAAATTTTGATTACATTAGAAATTGTCACGTCTTACAAATTTTTTCCCTTCAATGCTTAAACCTTTGCTTATATACAAAGAGTGTCAGAATTGTAAGATACACATTTACAAAATATTAAATATGTACAATAAAACAATTTTGCATATAAAATAGATATATAAAGTGGACAATGTTTCAGATTATGGTGCTAAAAATATACAGTAAAATCAAATTTCTACTACTTTGAAAGTTAGCATGGTTAGGTAACGACATATAAAATGCACTTCGATTAGCCTTTACAGCCTGTGTCACTGCTCAAAAATTATATCTTTACTTATATAAAAAAATGGTCAAAATTCATTATTAAGATAAAATATTAAATGTATTAAAGGTATTTTATTTGGCTTAATACAGTAACATAACATTATAGAAATACACTCGTTATCAAAAGTATCCGAACACCTGGCTGAAAATGACGTACAAGTTCGTGGCGCCTTCCATCGGTAATGCTGGAAGTCAATATGGTGTTGGTCCACCCTTAGCCTTGATGATAGCGTTCACTCTCGCAGGCATACTTTCAAACAGGTACAGCAACGTTTCTTGGGGAATGGCAGCCCATTCTTCACGGAGTGCGGAACTGAGGAGAGGTATCGATGTAGGTCGGTGAGGCCTGGCACGAAGTCGGCGTTCCAAAACATCCCAAAGGTGTTCTATAGGATTCAAGTCAGGACTCTGTGCAGGCCAGTCCATTACAGGGATGTTATTGTCGTGTAACCACTCCGCCACAGCCCGTGCAGTATGAACAGGTGTTCGATTGTGTTGAAAGAAGCAATCGCCATCCCCGAATTGCTCTTCAACAGTGGGAAGCAAAAAGGTGCTTAAAATATCAATGTAGGTCTGCGCTGTGATCGTGCCACGCAAAACAACAAGGGGTGCAAGCTCCTCCAGGAAAAACACGACCACACCATAACACCACCACCTCCGAATTTCACTGTTGGCACTACACACGCTGGCAGATGACGTTCACCGGGCATTTGCCATACCCACACCCTGCCATCGGATCGCCACATTGTGTACCGTGATTCGTCACTCCACACAACGTTTTGCCACTGTTCAATCGTGTAATGTTGACGCTCCTTACACCAAGCGAGGTGTCGTTTGGCATTTTCCTGCGTGATGTGTGGCTTATGAGCAGCCGCTCGACCATGGAATCCAAGGTTACTCACCTCATGCCTAACTATTATAGTACTTGGAGTGGATCCTGATGCAGTTTGGAATTCCTGTGTGATGGTCTGGATAGATGTCTGCCTATTACTCTTTACGAGTCTCTTCAAATGTCGACGGTCTCTGTCAGTCAACAGACGAGGTCGTTCTGTACGCTTTTGTGTTGTACTTGTCCCCCAACGTTTATCACATCTGAAACAGTGGACCTAGGGATGTTTAGGAGTGTGGAAATCTCGTGTACAGACTTCTGACACAAGTGACACTCAATCACCTGACCACGTTCTAAGTCCTTGAGTTCCACGGAGGTCCCATTCTGCTGTTTCACGATGTCTAATGACTACTGAGGTCGCGGATAATGAGTACCAGGCAGTAGGTGGCAGCACAATGCACCTAAGATGAAAAACGTATGTTTGTGGGGTGTCCGGATACTTTTGAACACATAGTGTATGTAGTATACTAGATTTTAATTGTCAACATGCTAAATTGTGGTTTAAATATTCTTCTAGAGAGTAAAAAGGCTTATCACAGAGGAACTCTTTTAGGGAGTCAATGGTATATTTACGATTAAGATAAAATAGGTTCCCCAAAGTTATATTAGGAGAAGCGTTTGGATGCGTAACTCTTTGCAGATTTGTTCCAGTCACAACCTACTTGCCATTCTTGGGTTTTAAACGTTTTCTGCATCAATAGATAATTACTTTTGAAACATAAATTGAGTTTTATTCATGGACACCCCTTAACTGTCATTGTCCTTAGCGTCCCATTTTATATTGGGCGTGAAAGACCGGAAATTTTGCTGAGAGGCCTCTTTATCAGCCTAGAGGTTCTTTTACGTGCCATAAATCTACGACACGGGACCACCGGCTTTACTTCACTTCCGAAGGAAGCCATGCTAAGGATTTTTACGCCGAAAAAATCCATCGCCCTCCGCCGGGCTTGAACACGCGACCTCGGAAACCAGAGACTAGCATGGTATCCCTAGCACACGGAGGACGACACTTTTGAAACGGATATCCTCTTGCTCACAACTGTTTACAAGTAAACGACTGTTTCAAAATTCTAAGCTTTATAAAAGAAACCTGTGGAATCCTACTTTCGTTACGTGAAATGTCAAAGGAAATATATTTTTTCAATTGGTTAGATATCTTTGCTTTGTTTTATAAGCTATTGTATGCTTAATATTTTCTCACAGGATAAGCATATAAATTGAGATACAAATTTTTCACACTTCCTTAAAAACCTATGCACTATGCACACACAAATGATTTTATGGACGGATTTGAACCGTAAATGTGAAAGCAATCACCCGGCCCAAAGCCTGGGATCGCAACGTGACGAAACGTGTTCGTATTCTTTTAAGCGGCACCAAAGTGATTTAAGAAGACATAGGTAAGCTGAAGATATCAGAATGAGAATCCTTTTCCTATTTATTTATTTATTTATTTTCACGCCCGTTCTTAAAGCTTACAACACCAAAAGTGGTGGTGGGCATTGATGACACATGAAATGAAACGATTATTGGGAAAGAAAATTTGGGAAGGTAAGGTTCCAGGTTTATGTTTGACACCTGCCCGGCATTTGCCAGGTAAGAGGACTGAGTAAACTCTTGAGAATGTGATGAAATGGGTTACGGGTCAGGAGTTTTTTTCTTTTTATTTATGGACTCCCTTTAACTACTATGGTTCTTAGCTTCCCATTCTATATTGGGCGTGAAGGTTCCTTTGTGTGCCGTAAATCTACGACACGGAACCACCGCCTTTACTTCCCTTCCGAAGGAAGCCATGTTAAGGATTTTTACGCACGAAAAAAAAATCCACCGCCCTCGGTCGGGTTTGAACCCGCGACCTCGGAAACTAGAAAGAGATAGGAGTAGGTACAATGGAGGAAATGAGGCTGAAGGTGTAATGAGGTACAGGGAATCAAGTGTATTGGTATGAAATGTTTAATTTTATTTCCGAAACTAAACTTTTGCCCAATAAAAAGCATCCCAAAACATTATTAGTGTATTATTTGATCCATATTAAGAATCCTTTGAAATAAATTTGTCTCCGGGTGCTAAAGTAAACCATTCCCCATAGGTTCAGTATAAAATACTTAGCTGGACTGATGTGAAAATGTGAAAGGTCTAGAGAAACAGATTTCTGACTGCATACGAAAACAAATTACTATTTTAAGTAATAACTGTGGCATTTTAGTTTTTGAGAATTTTGTAAACTACTGCTTTATAAAATATGTCAATATTCTAATAATCGTTACAGGTCCTTACTGTACTGGTACAGAAAAAGAATGCGCAGACAATTGCAGAGTAGAAAGTCACGTTTTGAGGTTAGGAACAAGGGGTGGCCATAGATGTAGTATAATGACAGGAGCGCTGCATGAGCATAATTGAAATCTGACTTAATGAAACATCTTCATTTTCCAATCAAAATTAAATGTAACTCAGAGACAAGTCGTCGAGCGTGATGGTTCTGCGGTAACGTGTGGGGCTTGCATTTGGGAAGTCCTGGGTTTGATTCCCGGTGGCCGCCTATTCTGACTATTGCTTTTTCGTGGTTGAAAAAGGCGAATGCTGGAGTGGTGTATTCTACTACGGCTGTCCTCTCCGCCTCCGAGTGGCTCTCCCGTAGCCGGGTGGTCAAGCCTAGAACTGTTAGAAAACTTGCACGACTCTGTTAACTTGCGCCGGCTTCCTCAACCCGCGTGTCTCCTGCAGTGCCCTCACCCCATCCGTTCCTCCCGGGGGTGTACGTCACAATAGATCCCTTGACGGTCGCATGCTAGGTGTCCCTTCGGTTCAATAATCCAGTCCAGTCGACAAGCGTGTACCTACTGCCTCAACTAATGAGTACTGGCACACAATGACAGACTAGCCAATTACATGCGTGTACTGTACCGTAGAACAGTCTTAAAAGTGTTAAGTGGAGAATATAAATGTTTGCGCATAATGTAATTATAATCTTTATAAAAGTTTATGCGGTATTTTATTCCTAACCTTGTAGCAGTTCCTACGTGGTAGGCCCCCACGTCAAAGTGTCCCTATAAGTTGATGATGATGGAACCGTAGAGAGATGATGGATGCTGTGTTACGTATCTGTAGGTCGTCTTGATGCCCGTACTCTTGTGTAGTATCACGACATTCTCCTAGGCTGTATTCTTGTGTGTATGTTAGTACGTTGTAATTATTATATTATAATTATGCCACGGCTGCTGTATTTTGAGTCGGAGAGCACTTGTGTCTTGTCAGGGTTAGGTATGGAGAACGTTAAAATATTCTGCACACACGTATTCTGTTAACTATTTCACTTGTATTTTAGATAAACCACATTTAAATATTCACAAATCACTATTACCTTTGTCAGGTTAGGGTATGTATAACTGGTAGACTTTAAATATGTAGTTTTAGCGTCTATTTAGAGAGACCTTATACACGGCCTTCCTGCTCGAAGTCTGATAAGCTTCTGTTAGCGTTCCCTTCAACCGTTTTCTTAACGTACGTATTTGAATTATAGGCATGTATCAATGTACCTGATTGGTGCTACTTATACAATAACAGTTCATGTTACATATATATGTTTACAGACTTCCATTGTCTTAATTATCAATCCAAGGTTAGTTACATGTTTACGTAGATGCTACTGCATTTCTCGTAATTTTTATTACTGGTTATATAGCTAACAATGGCCTTTCCCTCTCATATTATATTTTATGTTATAACGTTATATACGTGTTCTCTGCCATGTGTACATTATAAACATATGTGTTTTAACATCCTCTTAATTATTATACGTAAATATTACCAAAAACTCAGAACAAAATATTAAAGAAAGAAATTATTAATGTGTTGATGCTGAGAAGCTGTGAATTAGATAGCTTATTACATTAATGAGTTATCGTATTAGTTTGTCCGTGGCTAGTACTGTATGTTGCTTCAACCTCAAGATACTTATTCTGGGATAAACCACAAATTTCTGCAGATTATTTCTCCGCACCCAGTATTGCTGTGCGAGTTAATACTAAATCATATGTTAGTTGAAACCATAAGGAATATATGATTGTGTTACCTTAGAAATAAAATAACTAAACATTCTCTTTTTGGAAGTATATAGAACAAGACTAGAATAGTATTTCAATGAAAACTAAATTAGCTGTGAAGTGAGATGAGAATTTACCCCATTCAGCCACTCAGTTGAACAAATACAGCAATAGCTAAAAAAATTTAATGTGATACATTCACATCATCTTCTCCACCATTTATCGTTCATTAGCGGATACACAAACTATTCCTAATAAAGCTTCTTTTTCTGTCTACTACATTTTAATCCAAAGAAACCTTAGCAGCAATAGCTGCATTACACATTTATTATAGGGGAACAGTGATGGTCCAATGTTCAGAACTGGAAGCCATAATATGTTTGCCTTAAAATCCCGAAACAACTGAAAATTGATAAAACTTTAAAATAATGGCAAAGTAGTGACCACTTCGAACAATTAATAAGGCATATCTCGAAAAAAGAAAAGTTATTTCAAATAAATATGTGTTTTAGAGATCAACATTTTTTGTGCAATACGTTTCTCTGTCGGTTAACGTTTACGAGTTAGGTATACAAAATTCCTTCCGAATGAAGAGAACTTCACAGGTTATTTCCGAAAATTCAAGATGGACAATTAAAAGATTTCCAAAAATGTTTCATGTTTCTTAAAAATCTTCAAGTGGCATCTTTGGAAGATACTGAACTTAAATACCAAGTTTGGTATTTATCCAACTTTTCGTGTTTTGAATTATGCTGTTGACACTCACACAGAACTTTTGCTAAAAATGCTTTTGGGGGGGGGGGTTCAGGAAATCTCAAAACACATATTTCCGGTGAATTTTGACATCGAATTTTTGGGTGGAATACAATACTCCCCTACGTAGCATACATAGTAGTACAAAAACTAAAAAAAGTAGTTTAATCGCCTCGGTGATATACCAATCAAATCCTTACTTAAAAACGTTTAATTAAATCACATTGAAATTGTGGATTTTAAAACTTTGACCGATTTAATTCGCAGACTCCCATTTTTTAGCAAAATGTTGTGGGTCTTTATCGGAAACATTCAGCGTTCCTTCATTATCCAAATCAATGCGGCAAATACTACTGTGATCAACTATTATACATTGGTTCAGACAAGCATTAAGTACAAGGAGTTCTGCAAATTAAACTGTGCTGTGCCGTTATATGCAATTATTTCCATACACACTGTAAAGATTTATTCCAGAACATGGTATTTTCGTTTACGGCTCTTAGAAAACTATTTCCTAGGATGTTATTTAATTAAAGTGAGAAAAACGCCGTACAGCAATATTGGAGGACCGAGTTTTTATTGAAAACAAGTATATTACGTGCTACCGAAATGAAACGCATGGAAAAATTCTCTGGATACCGCAGAACAGATGGCCTACAGATATTTGGTTGTTCATACGTAAATGAGTATCGATTTGGAAGTTAATTCATAATACGCATTAATGCCTTTCCGCGCATTTGTTTCGTTTCAGCGCACTTTCAGGCTTACGGGTCTTAAATTAAAATATATAGCAAGCCATAAACAGTATATTGATTATCAGAAAGCGAAGGAGGATTTCGGCAATTAAGTGCTCAGTCGCCTGCTGTGATTCTGGAAACCTCCAGGAGGAAGAGCTGAAGTGAAGGACACAGAGGGCCTTCAGATCCGGGGCGCAGACTCGCACAGTCACCAACTGTGCTTCTGGAAACCTCCAGGAGGAAGTGGTGAAGCGAAGGACACAGAGAGGGCGACCAGTTCTTGGGCGGTAGACACGGACACAGACGCCTATTGTGCTTCTGGAAACTTCCAGGAGGAAGGGATGAAGCGAAGTACACAGAGGGCGACTAGATCTGGGTCGGTAGGCTCGGACATTCGGACATAGTCGCCTACTGTACTTTTGGAGGAAGGTGTAAAGCCGTCGGTAAAGAAATGCCGCTCTTTATGACAGGTGCTAAATATTTTTTGAGAAGTGACGAGGGCATTGGCCGGCTCTGCTTTAAGCAACATCTGTTCACCCGCTGTTCACCAAATGTCTGAGGCGAACAGGATTAAAGTCAAGAAAAACGGTGCAGTTTCCAACGGTTTTCAAATTATTGAAAGTTACCTTATTTTCCCGCAAATCTACACTAATAAGAGAGAGAGAGAGAGATAGAGAGAGGGTGTTGGAAACAATTCAGGGTATTTTGATAATACTTTCACCATATAGCATATAGGCTTTAAAATATTTCCAACATTTTTATTTTCTCTGCCACCTACGTATACTACGTTAAAAGGAGGTTTTGTGTTCCACCCAAAAATTGTAGAGAGACTTCATCGGAAATACATGTTTTGAGGTCCATCAATAAAATCAAGCACTTCACGAAAAGGTCCGAAGTGTGTCTGCGTGCACGTGCACGCATCTTCCAGAAATGAAACACGAAGATCTTTGAAAAGATTCCCCAACCCCAAACTATCCTTAATATGGAAAAAATTTTCAAATGTTTTATTTTGTCAAAATAACCCTAAGGATTTTGTTTAAAATGCGCTGTATTTAAGATGTTTACTTGACAAATAAAATGTATATCTTCGATTTTCTGGGAATAGTCTCCAAAGCCCTCCTTATCCGGAATGAATTTTGTATAATTTTGTATAACGTGAAAACCATAAGAGATAGAAAAATAAACTTTTTATACAAAAAGTTCATTTCTTTTAAAACAGTTTGTTACAAAACTATTTTCTGACATCAGCTTATCCTGGTATTGGTTTGAATTATTCAGCAATTTTATCTTTTTAAAGTGCTGTGACTATTCGGTTGTTTCCCGCGATGTCGTGGAAAGTGTATGGAATTTCAAGGCCAGCCACTTGTATACCTGTTACAAAATGCGTTACGAAACGGTTCCATTACGCATTTAGATAACATAAACCTTATCTTAAGCTTGGCCTCTTGTCTAAAATGCAGACCATCCAGGAATACTGCCGCTAAAGTCAGCGTTTAGCTTTTCCTCAACATGCCGGCATTGGCTGCCTCTGTTGTATTTTACAAAACCAATTAGGATTTCTTTGTTACACATTAATATTTCATCTAACTGCCAAATGTGCACCTTTCCTTTTATTATGAAGAAGATTATCGTGCGAAGAGTGCTGTGTGTTTGTGTTTTCCTCTCTTTTATTTACTGCGTTCCATTACAGTGTATTACATCTTAGTTTTTACTTTTAATTACATTAATTATTATTCTTGGATTACACACTTAACCACCTAAAAGATCTAAACTCTTAATGTACGTTATCAGTAATTATGTCATGTTAAGCACCTTTAACTGATATTTGCTCTATAAGGTGTTATAACTTAGTACTTATAACGATTTTCTCTTGTTTGAGCTGTATACTTTGTGGTTTCTGCAGTCCTAAAATAAGTTTACACATACTACAATAACGTTGTTTTAAGTAAGATGAAAGTTTACTTCATTTATAAATTTGGCAAACATCTTTCTGTAAATAATAACAAATGTTGTTGTTTCTAACGCTCCCGATATGGTATGACCTTCGGGGAGCATTATACCAACCGATGATTGTACCCATTTCTGAGGTGGAGGCACCCAGCGGAGGGTGATAGGATGATAATAAGGATGGTGGTGGAATGAGAGGAGACCTACAGCTTTTACTGTGGACTCCGAACACGTAGGGCCTTGGGGATACTTCATATGAGCAAGTCAGAGGTGAAGGCGTGGATACGACCGACTTAAAATCACCACCCCAGAGCCAGAAATCTAACCCTGGACCTCAGTATGAGAGCTGGAAAAGAAAACCACATCGCTACCCCGGCGTCCCACTTAAAAAAGTTGTGAGGCATGGTTGATTGGACAGTGTTGGGCAGGGCAAGACTGTACTCTGTATTCACTCTTAGGTTGATCCGTGTCAAAACAAACCCCAGATGACCAGTGCACCGCTATAATGTATCGTTCCGCCATTCGCACTAGAAATACTGTCACACTTTCAGACCATGTGGCCAGTACAAGCGGCACATAGTGCAATAAAGGAGTCCTTATTTCGACAACTGAAACAGTGACTAGCATATTCTGTTAAGGGTTAAAAGTGATAAGATTGATAGTTGCAACAAAATAAACCTTTGCACATATAATAATAGTTAATTCTAAAATAAATGAGCGAAAATAAAGTAACAGGTATGCGATAACTTTATTTATTCGCTCTCTGGAAGTGGCACTTTATTAACTGTTGGCGGCTCATTTTAAAAAACAGATTGTGCACTGTTACGCGAATTGCATTCTTCTCAAGATCACTACATTCTTGCATCGCGTATTTCATATGCTTTCCTTTTTTTCCCGGGTGTAACCACTTTTCTCGTTTCAGATTTTTCTGCACAAGCACTGTTTATCCTTGTACTCGAAACACCGGTGAACTCAGAAGTTAATTTCACCATTTCTTTCGCGGAAAGTGTTGGATATTTCTCACGTAACTTATAATAAAGATTCAACACTATTGCTTTTTCACCACTAGTCAATGGTTTGCGCGGCTAATGCTTTATGTAATTCGACGAAAACACAAGAGCAAATTCACCGTCCTCCATGATACTAAACACAGCTGCTGGTTTCTGGCTGTAAACAATATTCTGCGCCTACCCGGATGTCAGGTGACTCATACGAATTGCGTCATGGGACTTGTAGCTCTGTTTTATGGTATAAACCAGCGTTAAATAAAACCTTAGGTATTTGTATAGAATATTATACTATTTAAGGATAAATTCATTCTAATATTCAGAGATTAGCATGGGACTACTTTCCTGGGCGCATTGCTACCGTGTTGCAACACGATGCACTGACCACGTGGGTTTGTTTTGCCGCGGATCAACCTAAGAGTGAATATAGTGTAGTGAGTGCGCAGAGTTAGCTTAAAATCTAGATGAAAGTCTAGAAAACAGCCAGTAAATGGCCGTGTACCGGCAAGCGTAACTTTTCACTGTGCTCGCTTTTTTTCCCTTCCGCAAGCCAGTCAGGCCGATTGCAGAGGAGTTTCAACATATAAGTGTATAACTAGTTAAGAATATAAATTTCCCTGGATTGTGCGCCTTCTTTACCTGTTTAAAAGGGTCTTTTAAAAAAGGATTTCTCTTGGCGTAATTCACATAAAGCTTTAATTCTAATCACAAATCTTTGAATTACGATACTGGTTTAACATGATTGATTTTTGTCATCGAATTTAAGAGCTTATAGATGAGAAATTTTAAGCATTGGTTTTCACTTACAATACTTGTTCAAAGTAACTCACACTAATAATGGAATAGATATTACTATAACGCTATCCTCGGTGACAACTGGACTGAAACTGTGTTGAAAGTAGGCCATAAAATAAGTCAGTTTTGCATTTCGGGCAAACGGCCTTGTAGTCAACCACAAACCTCCCAACTGAAGTGAATATACGAGATAATATCGACAGGCATGGTACCACTTTGTACCTACTCGGGGTGCCTTTTGAGTTGGGTTTAACCGTCTGAATTATTTGCGGAACGAGTCTATGACGCGGAAAAAGCCTAAGTGAGTGTTACCAGAAATCTGAAAGCCAAGGAGACCGAGTGTCGCCTAGGAAAACGGTCAGTAATAACGACACGTCTCCATTAAAATGGGGGTGTGCCCAGGGTTTCAGTACTTTTTTCTGGGAGATCTCTCGCATTTCAATCTCTAGGTGAGTACTTCAACGAGAGAAAGCCAAGGTTTAGACGTAAACGAGAGTCTTGATGAAAATTTCAGTACACAAAGTTAGATAAATCTCTATAGCAAAACGACAGCAATGCAAAATGTTTTGTATAATACAAACCATTTATTTCCTAGAGGGTAGTAGATGCCGATAACCGTTGTCAATAAGTTTTAATAACAGTCCCGTGGTGCTTTGCGGTCTGGTCCTACTGACTTGATTGCCGGTGTCACGCCCACTTACGCGTAGCAGAGAAAATTAAATTCAGTTTTATTTATGGATTCTCTTTAAGTGCTATGGTTCTTAGCGTGCCATTCTATGTTGGGCGTGAAAGACCGGAGATCTTCCTCAGAGGCCTCTCTGTCAGGCTTGAGGCTCTTTTACGTGCCGTATATTTACGGACTTCCTGCTTTATTTTCCTTCCGAAGGAAGCCATGCTAAGGATTTTTACGCCCTCAGCCTCTATACCCTGAGAACGACTCGCGCTTAAGGTAGCGTGACCAAGACGCACCCGCTACACACTAATGGGACAAAAATTATATCGGAGTAAAACATAATTTGTAACATTTCAGAAAGCAGGCCATTACAAAGATGCTCTAATGTCCTATAAATTAAATTGTAATGCTAATTCCTTGTCTTTGTCGCACCGAGTGCTATGTAACAGTCTTGGGTTAAGACAGGGCATTCCTCAAAACCAATGTCCGATATGTGGTGGTAATGAAGACATTGAACACATAGTATTTAAGTGCCAAGGAACAGAAAATTGGAGAAGAGAATTTATTAAAAATAAGTGGTTGAAGGAGGATAGCAATAACCTTATAATCGAAATGATGTGCAAGGACGCTAGGAGCATTGGACAGTTTTTATGTACAGTCAAAACTAAATGGCTTTGGACAGTGGATAGAGAAAAGAAAGAGGTAGTGTATCTTACTTTGAATGGAAAACTATGGTGAATGTGTGATGGTAAAGTAATCAATAAGTGACAAGTGAAAAACAAGTGGAAATGGGACGTGAAAAACTGAAGCAAGATAATTTATTGACGGGAAATTTTAAAATGTAGATAAACTGTAGTGATTGTCTACAGAATGAGTGGCCAGGGTCAAAGTTCAGTAGACAATCAAATTGTAAATCTCTTATCACAATAAATAAACAAACACATAATAAAAAGGGCGGCGGCTTAGCTCAAGGGCGGCGCCGTGGCCGAGTGGTTAGACCGCTCGCCTCTCACCGAGGCGGCCCGGGTTCAATCCCGCATGTGGACAAAGCGGCGTCTGGGCGGGTTTTCTCCGGGTTCTCCGGTTTCCCCCGCCATTCATTCCACCAACTGATCCATCATCACCTTTCCTTTCATCCATTTCACCATCATTTCGTTTCATCTATTTCCTTACCAGGCATCGGGCTGATCACCCATCCTGGATATTCTGTCTGATCCATGAGTGTCTGCTCCTCGACGGGCCTCTGACCCCAGGCACCCGGCTGTAAGTCCTGGGGGGTGTAAGTCCTACATATGAGGAGGTTAAACAGATAAAGAAAAAGAAGAGCTTAGCTTAAGGTTGCAATTTCAAGTCCCCTTTGGAACTGTCTTGTTAGGTTGGTTTGCATCGACAACTTCCTGTCTCATAGCTGTTTAAAGCCAATGAATTTCACTCTCTATAGGGATAGTGCAAGAAGTTAATGACTGGGAAATTCGGATTATGTCGAGTTCTCATCACCTAGTGGGAAAATGGGGAGAAGTTAATGATATTGTGCTTTACATGCATCTTAAAGCTCTCTTTACCTGGTTCTCCTCATCAACACACAATATTATTTTGTTACGGTTAATGCGATTTTTTCGTTGATCCTGTTCGGCTTTAGAGACGGGGTGGGGGTGACGTCATATGTGCAAAGGTCCGCTAATGTGATTGTGCGTGGGGTCGTTGTGTGAACGTAGAGCTCTAGCGGTGTGGTGTGATGTTGCGACCCACATGGACTATTCCTGTTAGTGTTGTTTGAATGCTACTAATGCGCTCTCGTGTACTTTTTAACCCTCTCTAAATGAGTAGTCCAAACAAATTCACATAAATTAGCAGTCTTTATTCACCTGGAAGTTGATCCATTTAACCTACGACCAGA
This sequence comes from Deroplatys truncata, assembly GCA_030765065.1. Classification (NCBI taxonomy): domain Eukaryota; kingdom Metazoa; phylum Arthropoda; class Insecta; order Mantodea; family Mantidae; genus Deroplatys; species Deroplatys truncata. The sequence goes on from CM060990.1 coordinate 671,911,048, forward strand.
GCGGATCAGCTGAATATAATGAGAACGTTTCTGGCTCGTAGCTTGCTTTAGTTCGGCATACGGCCGTCACGCAGCGCTGACCGAGCAATGGACAAATGAGCCGCACTCTCTGTTGATGGTGAATTGCAGTAAGCTCCAATTTTAAAACACACGTGCTCTTAGTGCTCTCGTTCTTAAGGGGTGTACAAAACAAACCTGTGTTAAAATGGTTTCACTTCAGTAGAGCCTACCGGCATCCTCTAACGAAGGCGTGAAGAAAATGCCTTTCTTTCCCTATTTCCAGCACTAAACAACGGTAGAACCTCATGCTAAAGGTTATAAGAATCATTTCCAGCACCCATAGCAGACACTCTTGCTAACATCTTTTTGGAAGACTGAAGATATTAACCCTACCTTGCATTTTCATACTTTCAATCTTAAAATTCTATGTAAGCAATCGAACCACATTTATTACAAACATGGAAATTCATGAGATAAACACTAGACAAAAGGGTCATCCCATTATAAAGCTTTCTTGCTTCCAGAAAGGTGTATATTATGAGACCATAAAAATACTTAATACTCTCCCTAATGATCTTAAGGGAAAAGTTGACAATTTCAATGTCTTTAAAACTGCTGTTAAAGAGTACCTATGCTCAAAAGCATATTATTCTGTACAAGATTTTCTGAATGACAGATTATCCTGATATAGCTCTCTAAATAATATTAGTAAACATTAATGACAATTGCCAGTTTCCCAATTGCCTGCTCTAGAATAAATGAAGCTATTTAAATGTATGTATATTATGAACTGGCAGTAAATGCTATGCATTACAAACCAAATAGAACAAAACGATGAGACGAAGAAACGTACAAGCGTAATGAGAGTTAAAATAACTGTTCTTGTCTATAAATATAATGTTAGCCTTATAACGGTAGGGAGGTATTCAATTTTGTACAAAATTACACCTGATTTCTTTCATTTTGTATACAATATGCCTTTATTTTATTTCAAATTTTCTATATTCCGTGTAATATTTATGTTCATATGTAATTTTTGTACATTTCCTTGACATTTTCTATGTTCACAAGCCTTTATGGCTGCTAGTGAACTCACAAAATGCAATACAATCTAATCTAATCTAAACTTTATGACACTGCCTAGAAGGAGATACAGCCAGAACATAATGTATTTGGACACCATTTTAAAAACTTCTAGCAATGGGGGAAATTCTAATTTTTAATCCATTAAAAATTAAAAGATAATAATATTTATTTGCTAGTGGTACTCGGGGTTTTGGTTTTTACATTTTACTGTTCTTTTAAAATTGACTTGTGTGCATTTACAAGCAGCACCCCACCCGTCCGAAACAGGGATTTAGTTAGGGTTTCACAAGTTGCTGAATCGAATGATCCAATTCTCAAGAATTGGAACTTCGCTCTATTTGATGTTGCTAGTTGTTGTTGCTTTATTTCCACGTGTCGACTGCTCAAAACCTTTAAGGTTTGAAAACGACCCTAAATATCACATGAAACATAAACTAAATTACGTTTTCAAAATAGTGGGATGTTCCTTGTTCTCAAAGCACATTTTTTGTGTAATATATGAAAAGTTCTCAAAGTATCATTTAAACTAATAAAGAAAATACTTTATAAAGTCGTAAACAAGGATAAAATTCATACTTCGCAGATTTATTTCATCAGTTTAAATTATATTTCTAATTAGTTTTCAAGTATTACACTAAAAGTCTGTCTTAATAAGTGCATTTAAGTTGATTTTGAAAATACCACACATACGAAAGTTGAAACTTTGGAACAATTTTCAAATTAGAAATAATGAAAATCGTCCGAAATTGTAAGCTATGTCACTGTAACGTATTTCTTAAACACATTTTTTAAAAATTAATTTGGCTTATAGAATATTTAAAGTACCGTCCGAATATTTCAATATGACTGAAAGCAATATAAATGGCAATCGAAGGGGACTGCTCTAATGAAAAGTGGCAGAGGGAGTGCAGATATCATCGTGAATCACCTTTCACTGCTCCTGCTCTATAAAGTCCTAATTAACTTTTTTATAATAGCTTTGCATACATCCATAAGGAATCTCTATAAGGTATAGACCTAACGTTATATGACGTGACTCAGATTGTAAAATAGGAGGAATAGGTTATAGCGCAAATTAAGACTAACTTTCGAACTCCTTACAAACTATTATTGAACTTAAACATTGTTTGCTGATGCACGATAGAAGTCGGACCACGGATTGCGACTGTAGGACAGATTACGACTCCTTGCCCATGTGGGGGCCCAAGTGAGCCCAAGAGTAGTTTTCAACACGACGTTGTTTGAACTACCCAAACAATACTTTCAAATACTGAAGCGCTATTTAGGCTAATCAAACTACTTTATTGATATATAATTAACCAAAAACTTAACCCATACCATTCTGAACTATTTTACTTTCAACTACATTAAACCGAACTGGAATGCTCAGAAGGTAATCTATGTTTCCAGCATTCTGGAGGCCCCGGGGTAGACCAATCTTACCGAAGGTTTTTTCGAGATATTCGTCCGTCGCTAAGCGAATACTGAGTTGGATAATTGGATCCCCGAATTTTCCTATCATCCCTTTCATCACTATCTTTTATTTCCTTTTTCACCGCCATAATAGACATGGACTGATCGCCCATCCTGGATATGCTATGATCCAGAGTTTGCTTGCTCCTCGACAGCCTACTGACCCAAGGCTTTAGGCTGATCACCCATCCTGGATATGCTATGTTCCAAAGTTTGCTTGCTCCTCGAGCGCCTACTGACCCAAGGCATTGGGCTGATCACCCATCCTGGAAATGCTATGTTCCAAAGTTTGCTTGCTCCTCGAGCGCCTACTGACCCAAGACATTGGGCTGATCACCCATCCTGGAAATGCTATGTTCCAAAGTTTGCTTGCTCCTCGAGCGCCTACTGACCCAAGGCATTGGGCTGATCACCCATCCTGGAAATGCTATGTTCCAAAGTTTGCTTGCTCCTCGAGCGCCTACTGACCCAAGGCATTGGGCTGATCACCCATCATGGATATGCTATGATCTAGAGTTTGCTTGCTCCTCGAGCGCCTACTGACCCAAGACATTGGGCTGATCACCCACCCTGGATATGCTATGTTCCAAAGTTTGCTTGCTCCTCGACCGCCTACTGACCCAAGACATTGGACTGATCACCCGTCGTGGATATGCTGTGATCCAAAGTTTACTTGCTTCTCTACAGGCTACTGACCCAATGCATTGGATTGTAAGTCCTTGGAGGTGTAAGTCCTACACAGAGGAGGGTAATCGTTAAAGAAGAAAAAGCAGAATGACTACATGAGAAAAAAAAGCTTGAAAGCCGTCACGGATGACACAAACAGGAAGCAAAACTGCTTCATGGTCTTCCTCTTGAAAGGTTTACCAAAATTATGTTGACTATTTCACTCACTCCGCAAATGCCAGACAATGACCAATCACGTTTAAACGAATACTGTTTTTGAACCAATTATGGCCATGATTCTACTCAATGTTTATAGAAATATCTTTATCACCTCCTCCTTTGGCTCCTCCTTTTTATTTCTTAAATACTCTCCAGGTTGGAGTATCCTTTTGCACTGGCTCAGCTACCAACAATCAATGCCGCTACGTTTAAACATAAAAACGGCAGAAACGAAATTTGGTAACACATCAAATGAAGATATAGACGAGATTATTAATTAGACATGACAATTCTAGCGCAGTGATTAGGAAGAACTCCATTTGTAATCCTTAAGGGGTATTCCCATCACACAAATTGGTCATTGTTTCATATTCTTCTGACTTTAAAACCACTGCACTAACCTTTTTTATTTCGATAAGTTTTGGAACAGTTTTTTTTTGCGTTCCTTGCATCTCTCGCCTCTTGAAACTCCTGGTCTTCAAACGGATTGAGCTTTATATGATATCCCTTAAAGTACATTTCTTGTAGCATTTTATTTCTGGCATTCTGTTGGTTTTATAGCATCAATTTGAGAGAGCCAAACGCAGAAGTGTACAAGGAATACACTATAAAATTATGGAGAGTATTGTGTTTTTAAATAATGTTTATAATAAATCAATGAATTGAAATAAGTTAACATTTAACAATCCTTTTCTGTGGAGAAAGTCATAGCCTATAATTGATAATATACATTTTATTTTCTGTACTAGGAGCATTCCTACAATCAAAGATAAAAGAATAGCGAATTCCTACTGCAAGTTCCGCCCGCCAGATAGCAGATACCTATAGCATCAAGTTGCACTGATCAAACAAACGAAAGTGACCATACAATTCTAAACTGTTTTCGAAAACAACACCAGTTATATTGTAAATAAGCACAAATATGTTATGATTTTATTATAATAATCATGATTTTGGGATAAATCACTTAATTTTATTCCTCGAATACTCTTGGCAAATGTCACTTGTGATTTCGAAATCCTCCAGATAAATTATCTTTTCACTTCGTGACTCGAGAATTTATTGATGATTTGAAAACCACTCGTGGCATTCTATCGATAATATCTAGTTACAAATGGTTATGCAGACATCTGCAGCTCAATGTAAACAAATCCAAAGTCGCTGACGTGTTGCAGGGGCTGGGTTACTTTGAACAGTCTACCAAATAATAGGTTATAAATGCAACCTATAGTTAAATTAAAATTGAATTTTATTTATGGACGCTGTTTAACTGCTGTGGTTCTTAGCATCCTATTCTATATTGGGCGTAAAAGACCGATAAGTTTGCTCAGAGGCCTCTTTATCAGGCTTGAGGTTCTTTTGCGTGCCGTAAATCTACGACACGGGACCACCGGCTTTACTTCCCTTCCGAAGGAAGCCATGCCAAGGATTTTTACGCCCGAAAAAATCCAATGCCCTCCGCCGGGTTTGAACCCGCGACCTTGGGAACTAGATTCTAGCACAGTACCACTAGTCCACGGAGGACGACAACCTATAGTTACGAATGTCTACCACAGTATATCTATTGATAATAGTGTGGCGTTGCCAGAGGGAGATTTTAGGATGGATTCGCCCAAAATCTACGAAATCTTACATAGTTATGTCATCTACTATTGGTGGCATCTCCTCTTATCTAATAATCCGTTTAAATGTGTTTCGAATTTTGATATAAAAGCAAACATCCATTCTGATATATTTTAAGCTCCATTATACACACATTTTATCCACCCCATTATCTTTTTCCTAAACAAGGTATTAAAATCAGCGAGGTTTCTTGTTTATTGCATTAGCGATGCTGCGTGCGTGGACTCCCAGCATTGAATATCGCTACGGCTGAGAGGTTATTTTCAGCCTTATATCTAATGAACTATCTTACCAACACTGCTTCACATAAATAACGGATTTAATGGTTAGACAACCGAGGGAGTGGTCTCCGTGGTAACGTGTGAGGATCGCATTCGGGAGATCCCGGATTCAATAATCCGCAGTGTCAAAAGTTAGGGTCCATTCGCAATGAAATTTAAGCGCAGACGTAGCATAAGCGCAAGACTTTGCACTCATGTTATTTAATGGAAGCATTCACATAGAGTCACGCAACGCAGGAGTTTGCAAACTCCAAACTTTATACTTGCGTTGCGTGCATGGAGGAAGAATTCCGCATTTCTTTCTCTTTGCATTGCCTGCTGTTGAGGTAGTTATTGATCTTGGTGTTTATTTATTAGCCTCACGCTTGGGAAGCCAACTTGAATTAGTTCTTTGATGTACCCCACGTATGGAACCCAACTTGAAGATGTTATTGTCTTCTAGTTGGAGTTGTTTATTTATTTATTTCCACCACTTGGAAAACCATTTTGAGAAAGTGTTTTGTTGCTGATGGAGTTTGTTTATTTATCTCCACGTATGGACGTCAACTTTAAAGTTGTTGTTTATGTAATATGCTGCTACGTATGAGAAGCCGATTTGAAGATGTGTTTTTGCTGTTACGCTCCAAGTTTAAAAAATATTAACTATTAACTTTGTTATTAAACTGGTTCTATAGATAGTGTTTATGTTTGTATTTGCCTCGGCTGCGTCAGTATTGTTTTAGAGTCATCTATCTCTTAGACAGGGCGTGGTACGACAAGAATGTAGGTTTACACAGATTTTAAGTTTAAAATTCACTTCTTTTTATTAATCCTTGGCACAAATTAAATAGCACTACACTGATATTAAGAGCTGTGAGATTCTTTAATTTAATACTTGCACTTTGTTAACGCGTATACTTATTTTACGATTCACACGAATACGTAATATTTCTTTAGAGAACACATCTTCCATTCAGCCACTACCAAGGTCTGCAGGCAACTGAACATATTTCAACCGTCAAAACCCGTAAGCTTCTGTATTTCAAGTCTCTCTGATTGGCTAATCCTATTCCAATAGAATACCTGCATTTAATTAAAGCCTTTTTTGTTTGTTGTTGATTGGCTAATTTTAAACTGTCACAAAATTTACATTATCGTTGCTCTAATCATGACTAGTAACATTTAAACTCTCAAACTCATTATTGCCTCAAGGTTACCTCATTGTTAGCAACTTTATACTGATTATTCTCACAGCTCTTACACTATTAAATTACATAATGCATTCACTTAACGTTATTAAACATGTTTACAATAATATAAGCATATGCAATGACTGCTACATACATTTGTTTACAAATTATTACATACATATTGCTTTAAGGCGGGCTGTTATTGAAATTACATATTATATAATTTAATTGAAATTATTCAAGTGTTAAAAATACTGCCTCACTGTTCAACAGCAGACGATCGCGATGCGAGACTTAGGCCGTCTAATGTACATGCGTGCACTCTTCCATTAGGCCGTGCCACACATTTCTCTCAAGAGGTTATGGTAGTGTCCTTACTGAATCCTCTTTCATTTAGTGGATGTACCCGGCATCTGTGCCTAGATTTCTTGGCTCAGGCGTAAAGAGATAATGAACATTGCATTAATATAACTTGTGCAGCTGTATCATCACATATATAACTTGCTGCAGTTTCCGGACATTATTCCGTATGTGGGAAGGAGGTATGGAATTTTAAGAAAGTTACGGAATCGGAGTTTTTTTAATACGCAAAGTTGATTGTGTAGTATCCTGGGTTCTTAAATTGTGTAGGAGTTGTTCCTTTATCGAACAACATTGGGCCCTTCTTGGTGACCGCTTAGCTTTTGCGGAAATCTTGTCAGAAGATATTGCGAACATGATGAAGAAAAAAAATATGGCTAACGGAATGTCGCGAAGCAAGGAGCATGTAGCTCAAGTGGATTATTCGAGTCTAGACGCGAAGATCCTACGGCTGTTCTGTGCCTATGATGTTACAGTTTTGGCAACAGAATACCAACGACAGCAACCCTAACATGATGCAAGTGCATGTGTTGTATATTGATAGCGAAAGTGCTCAATACCCACATACGGAATAATGGCCCCGCTTCCATAGTACTTGCACAATTACTTTCAATTTTTTGAGCAAACAGTCGTGATGTCACTAACGCTACGGGCGGCTGTTGGACGTATGTTTTTTTTTTTTTTTTGTGACCTACTTATTTATAAAATATTGAGTAAACTTTCTTATTAGGTATATTATTGGTTTCTTATTGGTTATATTATTCAATTTGAAACTTACGGTGCACTCAGAACATTTCCGCATTTAGTTTAAGGATCTAGAAGCTCGTGTAAACTTCTTGCGTTACGCCTACGGCTGCATTGTGAATGGTGTTCCCTCACGCCTGCGCTTATATTGCATTACGTTAGCGCTTACATTTCATTGTGAATGAAGCCTTAGGGTGTTTACGTACTCTTCTGCTCTTACGCAGCAGCAGCAGCCACTGTTTAAAAGCCTAAAGTATACAATATTCACATACCTTGGAGGTAGATCATCATTAATAAGACTAAAGATAATTGCGATGAGAATTGTGTCTGTAAGAAACAAAAACACTGCCACTAGCACCCTTGACACAAAAAACTAATATACCAGGTGATTCACATAAGCCGTCCACAGTTGAAGTTAGTTTATACCGGATAGCGCGGATGCCAAAAGGTTTGCCTAACCAAAACTACAAACGGGACTCCACACCGACAGAGAGGAGACCGCTAAATGAAAGACCAGTGCTTGAAAACGAACACTTTAACTGATATTACTGGTCCCAGAGCTCATTCGGTAGAGAAACTGCCTGCTAGATGGGGTGTACTGGGTTCGATTCTCGACTGGGCTCCAGAAAGTTATGTTTAAACAAAACCATTTCACGTTATGCCCAGAGTCTGGTGTTTAAATGCGAGAGTACCCATGTATATGTGTGTTGGGGGGGGGAGTTGTTATCGGTTATTTAATAAGCAATTGGTTCAAGAATTCAAGATTGTGCTTGCAAACCTGAGTACACGTGTTAAGTCATTTAGTTCTCTGACAGTTAATCTACAATCAGTGTCACAAAGTTAACAAGAAGAGACAAAATTCTATTTTTATTATGTTTATGTATCTACCCTTAGAGGTTCATTAGAATTAAATTATTTTCTTTTACTAAATTATTCATAATAGACATATACAAAAACATGCCCGCCTTGGTGGACGAATTGATGTAAGGGCCTTTCAGGCCCACGTTCAACCTGGAGTGATCAATCATTTCTTAATGTTATTTTTGTACTTCAGAAAAAAAAAGGAGTGCGTAGAAGACAAATGCCGCGTCTGAAAATGTTTAGAATTCAACCTTTGAGCTCAGCTGCATTTTGGTGCGTCTCCGCACATATCGTAACCATATCTGTGTGTTCGTTATTGCTGAACGTTACCTTTTTGTCTGAATGACCTGGCTCGAACTGCATGCAGGCGACCACGCGACGCTTATCAGTACGAAACTATCACGTAAACACATGCAGAGAGCAGCACTACCTCAGCGACCTTCCGCTTTGTACCTGCGCTGCCCCTTTCAACAGCAAGATGCGGCAGCTTCTTTTGCACTTATGTATGCGGGAAACATAAAACTTCAAATGACGGCTTATTTGGGCCACTTAGTAGATTTATTATAAATATTACTATTCTTGTTATTTCCAGTAAGTCTATTGGTCCCCTTCCGTAAAAACAGTTATGGCTACTTCACTGAGTCGATTTATTCTTCTAGACTTCTAGAAAATATAAACCGACATAAGTATACAACCATCAATATTCTCATTACTTCAGAAATTATTTACACTTATTTGATATAAATTTCATGTTGCAATAAGCTTTAAATTTCCCCCGCAATATTCTTTCTATAATTTACGGATTTCCTGATGATATAAAATTCAACCCTTATAGAAGGTCTTCGCAGGCGTTAAACAGAAACTAAAATATATCATTTTTGCTTATAATGTCATATGGCATTAATGTTATTTTAACTCAAATTGCTAAAATTATTTTCTAAAGTAAACATAATAGGATTGTTTTTAAGTTAAATGCTGATAGAGTGGGAGAAATGCCCTAAAGATCTTCTCCGTGTATCCTACAAATATTCCTGTCTTAAAATATAAAAATAGTGCCTAACTAAATATATTGTTTTAAGCTATGCGATACACCAGTATACTAATTACAAACATCTTTTAGAAATATTTAGACCTATAGCTTTAAATTCCAGAAGAGATATGGTGTGGTAGTATAACACTTGGGTGCTATTTTGGTGTGGTGTTATTTCTCCTCTGCCACAAGAAACAACTGAATAGCGACGGCCCTTTAAATAGATGACAAACGTATTGATACTTCAGGCGTCATTTTGGTGTGGTATTGTTGGATTGCTGGGTTCGTTGTGGGTGCGGGGGCGTGTGTTGTGATCGTAGGTTCTTAGCCCCTCACGAGTTCGTTCCCATTTCAGTGATAATGTAATATGGGACCGGGGAAGGATTCCTACCTCAGGTATACAAGCAAGGAAAGCACAGGTAGCCGGTAGACGACCTTCGGTTGCTGGTCACTTTATTCTTGCCAAAAACACACTTCCTCTGTCCCGCACACAAGACACAAGCCGATCGCTACAGTTATGATGATCTATTAAGTCGCTGTCACCTAATCTATGTCCGATAATGAGTTGTCGTTCCTCGCTATAATACGCTAATTTCTCTGATTATCGCTTATTCTCTTGCACGACGCTATACGTGAACTTTGTTAAGGTAGACTTAGTTATTTCGCCGATCTCTGCGTCGGAAAATGCAACACTTGGCGTTTTAACATGATGCCGGTCGGCGCGAGAGACCAAAAGAGAGTGATTTTCGTCTTCGGGGCTCCTACCTCGTTCTGTCTAGGATCGTTTCCTATTTCACGCCCATTTTCTAGGCGACTTGGTTTGGTCCCTAACCACGTGATTTATCACGTCGGTTATTTGCTACTTTCTTTACTACGCTTAATTCCTATTGGCGGTTCTCCTACTACTGCGAATTGCTATTTTCAATCTGGAATATTTTATGGCCTGTCACTCATTTCTAGCGTTGGTTTTTCCACTTAGGTGAATTTGGAGACCGATTAAGCACGTACATCTTGGTGCCGATCGGTCACGTTGGAATGTTCTGTTTTGTTCATAAAGCCACATGTTCGGCAGAATTTTTAAGAGACAGGAGACCTTTCCGGTGTGTCCCGTTATAGCCTCAAGTTCTTTTAACAGCTATGTTCCGGTCTACACTTCTGCAAACTTTAGCTCTTTTGAAATTTCATTCCTTATGCTACAAATATGACTAATCTTATGTGTATTTATTCTATTTATTTATTCTATTTATTATCCATGTATATATAAATAATTGTCAGGTGCGTGTTTCTGCTTCAGATATTATGGTATTAATATTTCTTTATAGGGTAGTGCATTCGATTATTGATGATATGCATATTACTACAAACATTCTTTTATATATAAAGTAACCCCCAGAGCAAATAGAGAAACCATGAAATTCACCATTAAACAGAATTATGCGCTTATACGAGGTCTGCAGGTTTATTCGGCCGTTGCCGCCAGTCGGTTGTCTGCACACGTCGTCGGTACCTTGAAGCGAGTTTGTCAACAGTACATCTGGCAGAGGACTAGAGAAAGATGAGTGTGTAGCGGGAAATCGTTGGTCCTCTTGGTTGATGCCCTCTGCTGCAGTTTCCTGGTCTCCGGCTACCTCTGCTCAGCGGCTGATGATTTCTCCATTCCTAATAAATTACCTATCTAACTAATTTCACTGATCTCAGGGTTTTCATAGACGAGGAAAATTAAAATACACTGTATTCCCCTTAAAATGTGGTCTATTATCAATAAATACTTATGGACGGCTAGTTTTTCCCATCTTTAACAATTCCCACTAAAATACTAAATCAGGAGCCTAATCTAACTACACACGTTTCCCCACCCATATGCGCACACGTGCATCCGTCGTCCAGAGAGTATCACTGTATGCCAATGATATTCTATAAAAGAGTGAAAATCTGGGGTCTTCTTCTCCCTTTTATACCCAAACCTAGTGACGCTCACCTTCACGCCTTAAAATGTAACGGCATTTCTAATTGGTTCTCAGACCGCGTTACCTTATTATGCATGAAATATTCTGTTCCAAAACGTTTCGCACACGCGTCCCATAGACGCGTCCAGAAGCAAATTCAATATCTCTGTCTCTCTCCTTTCTATATATGTCTCTTTTATTTGTCTCATTCCTTCAAGTTCCGTGATCATTAGCTTGGTGAAAGGTGGAGGACTCTACCTAGAATTACTTTTATCTGGAGTTAGCTAGCTCGCCCGTCCCTTACTTATCTAAGTTACAATCTGCTTTGTACATCTCTTGGCTGCTAAATATTCTAACATCTTTCTTGCTGTATTACATTATTATGTACAATTCTTGTTTGATATTGATTTATACGTCTATATGCAAATATATATTATGTGTCTGTGTGATATATCTCCTTTCAAGTGGAAGGGGTGGATGTCAACAGTTTCGAGGTCACCTTAGTGAAATGGGGCTTGTATCGTATCTTTCCAGTATTTACATTTGGAACTTCTTGCATCTCGTAAACTCGCAATCTCAGCAGGTATGCTGATAGGTAACTCGAATAATTGGATTGTTTTTGTAGCGTAGAGTGTCTCGGCTTAGCACACAGCCCTGCAAATTCTGTGATCGATGGTCACTTCCATCTCACGTGCAAAGAACGCACAAAATGTCTTAGGGAAATACGTTCTGCACCGCGGCAGTAAATCCGCCTGTTTACGAAGACGGAAACGCATGGAGTCCGAGGTTCAATTCCGCACCTCCCCTCTGAACTAATAATGACGTCATTCATTTAAAGCGATTGACGGTAAAGGCTGAATAAATATAAAAACCTATTATAACCAAGTCATTAATTTGATGTAGACATTTTCAATATGACTGAAATTCGGTTCATAGTTGTCTATAGTTACTTATTAGTACATTAGGAAAAATATTGAACTTAAAAATTGCATAATTAACAACCATGCCACTTTTACTTTCTTTCTTAGTTTTTTCTGCTTCTTTTATTTTTCTGCACACTTCCATTCTCGTCTATAAATTTTGTTTGTCTTTACTTTATTAGCTAGGTGTTAATTATTGTGACTGCGTTTTATAATGAACATTGTAATTGGGCTTATGCCTGTATTGTTGAAAATAGATAAAATATATCTTCATATGCCAGCACAGTTTCTAAAATTCAGCTACTTTTTTCAAAGTAAGCATTTCTGGTGAAATAGCGACATCAATCCTTCTAACGGAACACAGATACTTCATATATTGTGTGGCAAGGCAAATAATAAAATATAAAATTCAGGATTTTTTTCTTCAGATTTATTAAGGCTATCTTTATTCACGACACGTGTGAACAAACAGTAAAAGCGATCCACAAAAATCTGTTAATTTTGGGTCGAACGCCCGTTAATGTATGCCTAAACATATGAAATGGATTCCTTGCTAGCTAGAGAATGGAACGTTAATTTCAATTCATAATTAGCGCCATAATGTTAATCGTGGTTTGATATATTTGCTGTCAGTTGTCAACGTTACAAGCCCGTGTCTGCTTTATCAACCCGCTATGACTCTCCCGTTACGTCACACTGGCATGTTTGCATACGAATAGTATGGGAATGAGGACCAGGGAAACAAAGGTCATGGTCATTGGAAAGGGAGTAAAGCACATATGTCTGCTTTCAATTGCTACGAAAGGAAACAAATTCGAATTTGTTTATTATTAAGAAGTTAAATTTCAGAGCTATTCATTTAAATATCTGAAATCCCCATTAGCTCACCGCTGTATTCCGGGCAGTATTGTTAGTGCCAGCATATTACTTTCCTACTTATGTTGTTAATGGAGACTAGTACGTGAACCAATGGGAAAACAGAGAAAAAATTTATCTCCAAAAGTTGCTGTTAGAACTTCATGTGATTTATATAGTACCTTACAACATTATTCAGCAATATTTTAATATGTGTGAAATAATTTTTAATCCAATAGTTTCTGGTATAGACACCATTGTATTTCAGGTAGAAAAAAACAATAAAAAAAGTTCCATGTATGCCATTTGTACCCATATCTCAAATTAAAATTAGTTTAAAAGCTTGACATTTTTACTGGTACTTCCTCTAGGATATTTCTATTAATTAGACTAGTACCTTAGCATTTCTGTGATTAATTTTGCGCAAATAAAATTTTTAGGTTGATTATAAGGATGTCCCTAATTAAAATACATAATTTCATTAAAATTGTGTGAAATGTTTTCAGCTCTAAAATAATAGTAGTATGCTTTTGAAATAGTTGTGTGCCCAAGTAGCACACAGAGTTTCAGCCTTCTAGCCCAAGTAGTTTTTGAGTAATGGGTACAAAAGTCATTAATGGAGTTTTTTTCTTAGTTTTTTCACAATAGCGTCTATACAAGCAACTGTGAGATTAAAATTATTTTCCATATATTAAAATATTTCTAAAATAAATTAAATTGAGTTTTATTTATGGACGCTCTTCCTTAGCGGTCCATTCTATATTGGGCGTGAAAGAACGGTAATTTTCCTCAGAGCCCTTTATCAGGTTTGAGGTTCTTTTACGTGAATCTACGACACGGGACCACCGGCTTTACTGCCCTTACGAAGGAAGCCATCCTAAGGATTTTTACGCCCGAAAAATCAATCACCCGCGACCTCGAGAACTAGAGGCTAGCATGGTAACCACTACACCACGGAGGACGACTAAAATATTTCTGAATGATCCAGTAAGAGACTATATAAATCACATTAAATTCCAACGGCAACCTTTGTAGATAGAACGGTTTTCAAATATTAGCATTTTTTCTCTGTATTCCCTATTCGTGAAACGTAATAGTTCCCGGCAGCCAACCCTATGCTGAAATTACCAAAGCCCGTAATTCTTAACCAATTGTTTTGGAATTTTAACCACACGCTTCCAAGGTTATTTTGTAACTTAGTAGAAAGTTTTATGCAGATAGTGCGTATACTTAAGCAGTTATTAATTATTTTATGTAAATATTGCTAGTCCTCTAAAAATGTCTTACACGTCAAATTATTTAAGATGGTACAATAAAGTTTTTCTGACATTAGGTAAGTATATTTCAAAGATACTCATCGGCGTTCTTTTAATATCTGTTTAACTATAAAAAAAATTTCTTCTATTCTACAGAAAAAGGGTTTCCTTGAAGTTCTTTGTCCATGTTTTGTATGTCTAGTTTGCAAATTTCAGAAAAATTGGTGAAAAATTGCATCACGAGAGACCTTTTATGTGCGGAAAAATGTGGGAAAGCTTTTTTTCTTAGAAAATTAAGTTTAATGCCGCCATTTTGTGTTTCTGGACTTGATATGGGGTAACTAGATGCTCCATTAAGGCCGTAAATGGAAAATACTGTGGCATAATATGTTGCTATATACTCTAAATTGTTAAAAAATGCAAAAACAACAAAGTTCACGATATTTTGAATTTTCCACCAAAATCTCAATCTAGAGTTGCCTTAAGATCAAATCACCATTGGTCAGTTGTCAGATCCCGGCATACTAAACCAATGAACAACCGAATGTATTACGAAATACTAAGAAATGAGTTGGAATGAGATAATAGTTAAACTCAAAATAAGCTAATATCAGGATAAAACAAAGACACTTCTTTTCAAGAACATAATCTATTTAGAAATTGACACTATATGAATGTCTATTAGTTAATTTTTAAAAATGGATCTTAGTGTTATTAAAAATCAGGTATAAACCTCCTACTTTAATTCTATGTAACGTTATAGCTGTACGACCTTTAAAAGCAAGTCATACAGCGATTTAAATGTCTGCCTGTAAATCTAGCTTCCTACAAAAACGATAAGCTTTGCCAACATCGAAGCGAACAAACCATTCAAGAGAGTCCTCAGGCATCTTTAAATACTAAATTAACTGTAGAGGAGCAGAGAAAGATGAAGGAAGGCCTGTATATGCACTAAATGCTTTCTCAACAGCATAAGGTCAGAAATAGTGTTATTTTAGCACTAACATTTTATAAGCTCTCTTTCCTAGGATTTTCACATGTCGGCAAATTCTCATTTTCATATTGTTCCACACGATGTATACTGGCGTGCATAAAATATGTCCCATAATGAAGCGGAGCTGTTTATGTTGGTAAGACAAATATAACCCCACCCACTACCAGCGTGACAACATTTGTTTTTCGAGCATAATTCTAGCCACAGGATTGGCAAGTACTTTACCTCCCCCAAACTGTGGCCAATCAGCCGTAGGGTAACATTAAAGCTTAAACCTTATATTTCCATGCTACACTACCGTTTTCTTAATACTGGTTTTCTTATTGCCGTTTAGTAGCAGCAATAACTTGACTTTCGTCTCCATGTCGCTGATGAAAGCTCTCGTATAGGTAAAGGTCCTGTCTGTCGTTCTGTTTAACCTCGCATGCAAATAATTCTTCCCCTGGTCGTCCTCCGCGGTATAGTGGTTACCATGCTAGCCTGTAGTTCCCGAGGCCGCGGGTTCAAACCCAGCGGAGGGCGATGGATTTTTTCGGGCGTAAAAATCCTTAGCATGGCTTTCTTCGGACGGGAAGTAAAGCCGGTGGTCCCGTGTGGTATATTTACGGCACGTAAAAGAACCTCAAGCTTGATAAAGAGGCCTCTGATGAGATGACGGTTGTTGCTTCACGTATGGAAAGCCAATTTGAAAATATATTGTATTTTGACTGTTTGGGAGCCGAACTTGAAGTAGTTGCAACCGCACCTACGGTACCCGGTAGCCTTCGTCCAAAAATTTAAAAATATTAACTTTGTAATTTGACTGTTTCTTTAAATATTATATATTTATGTTTGCCTCGGCTGCGTCAGTATTATTGTTAGACATGGATTTTTTTTGCAAGGCGTGGTGCGGCTGAAGAATGTAGGCTTACACAGATTATAATTTTTAGTTCACGCCTTTTCATTAATTCTTGACACGATTTAAATAACACTACACTGATATAGAGAGCTGTAAGATTCTTTTATTAATTACTTGCACTTTTTAACACGTAAACTATTTTTGTCTCACACTGAATACGTATTAAATTTCTCGAGGACGCATCTCGCGTCCGGTTAGGAACACTGTCTACAAGCAACGCTTCCAGTTATGAGCGCTGTGTACAAGCAACTGACTTGATTTCTACCGCCAAAATTTGTAAATTTCTGTATTTCAAGTCTCTGATTGGCTATTCCTAATCCAATAGAATACCTTCAAACTAAAACTTTTTCTGGTTGTTGAATGGCTATTTTATAAACTGCCACAAAAATTACATTATTGCTTTCAAGAATTACAAGTAGTATTGTGAAACTTTCAAATTCATTATTGTCTCAAGATTACTCATTATTACCTCATTGTTAGCAACTTTTAACCTATTATTCTCACAGCTCCTACATTATTGAATTACGTAATACATTCACATAGCATTATTACACATGTATACAATAATATAAACATATACAATGACTGTAATTTGCACTTTTTTATACCTTGTTACATACACATATTGCTTTAAGGCGGGCTGTTATTGAACTTATATATTATATAATTAAACTAAAATCATTTAAGTGTTAAAAATACTGCCTTACTGAGTAAAATTACCGGTCTTTTACGCCCAATATAGAATGGGACGCTGAGGAACACAGCAGTTAATCAGCGTCCATAAATAAAGGCCGAATTATACGAGATGATCTTGGAGTCCACCGACGAAATTCAGGAGGTGATTCCTGACTAGAAAAGGAGCACAACAGTTCATACTACCTTGTGTCCAGAAATGCACAGCTTCCACGATAGATGGCACTGAAGAAGGACATCAAAGGGATCTGGAACACAGTGCAAGGCCTGAATCCCATCCATGTCACAACAGATGTTCAAAATAGCCTCCAAGGGATGCAATGTACGCGTTCACACGTCGCATCATGTTTTGCCTCACTCGTTCGAATGTTCCAGGCTGTATCCAAATATCGTCATAGGCAACGTGGATGCGCTGTTGATGGGCCTGAATATCAGGAACAGGCTCATCGAACGCTTTTCAGATGCCTTCACGAGTAAAAATCCAGTGGATTAAGTCCAGTGATAGAGCAGGTCACGCAACAGGGCCTCCACACCCTATCCAACGCTGGGGAAGACGTTGAGATGTTGGCGAACATTAATGCGGAAGTGGGCTGGCACTCCATCTTGCTGCAGGCACAGTGTCGTATTGCCAAAGGTACATTGTCCAGATACGTTTCTCCGTTCAGGGGTTGAGGAAGAAGAACTGGTCCAAGTAGGCGGTCTCCAATAATCCCTGCCCAAACATTGATGCTGAATCACTGCTGATGAGACGCTTCAAACATTCCGTGAGGTTTTTCTGTAGCCCACAGATGACGATTACGGAGGTTGATGACCAAAGGTCACTTCATCGGTGAAGAGGACTGAAGACAGAAATCCCATAATCGTGTTGGCCTGTTGCACAAACAAGCGACAGAATCTTTCTCGGGGAGGAAAATCCACCGGTGATAATCCCTGCATACGTTGAAGGAGATAGGGATAATAGCGGTTGTCAGGTAGGCTACAGATAACCGTACTTTTTCTTATACCATGTTGGTGGGCCAATTGCATGGGGCTTGTGCCAGAATTGTTCTTAATATCATGGGGAACAAGTTCTTCCACATCTGATGTACGCACGTTCGCGGTCGCCCTGAACGTTCATCTGTCTTAAAGGACCCATGCTCACACAAACGCCGAAAAATGGCTCCAAATGTTATACACTATGTGATCAAAAGTATCCGGACACCCCCACAAACATACGTTTATCATCTTAGGTCCATTGTGCTGCCATCTACTGCCTGGTACTCGTTATCCGCGACATCAGTAGTCATTAGACATCGTGAAACAGCAGAATGGGACGCTCCGCGGAACTCACGGACTTCGAACGTGGTCAGGTGATTGAGTGTGTCAGAAGTCTGTACGCGAGATTTCCACACTCCTAAACATCCCTAGGACCACTGTTTCTGATGTGATAGTGAAGTGGAAACGTGAAGGGACATGTACAGCACAAAATCGTACAGGCCGACCTCGTCTGTTGACTGACAGAGACCATCGACATTTGAAGAGGGTCGTAAAGAGTAATAGGCAGACATCTATCCAGACCATCACACAGGAATTCCAAACTACATCAGGATCCACTCCAAGTACTATGCCAGTTAGGCGTGAGGTGAGAAATCTTGGATTCCATGTTCGAGCGGCTGCTCATAAGCCACACATCACGCAGGAAAATGCCAAACGATGCCTCGCTTGGTGTAAGGAGCGTCAACATTACACGATTGAACAGTGGCAAAACGCTGTGTGGAGTGACGAATCACGGTACACAATGTGGCGATCCGATGGCAGGGTGTGGGTATGGCGAATGCCCGGTGAACGTTATCTGCCAGCGTGTGTAGTGCCAACAGTGAAATTCGGAGGTGGTGGTGTTATGATGTGGTCGTGTTTTTCCTGGGGGGGCTTGCACCCTTTGTTGTTTTGCGTGACACGATCACAGCGCAGACCTACATTGATATTTAAAGACCTTCTTGCTTCCCACTGTTGAAGAGTAATTCGGGGATGGCGATTGCATCTTTCAACACGATCGAGCACCTGTTCATACAGCACGGAGTGGCGGAGTGGTTACACGACAATAACATCCCTGTAATGGACTGGCCTGCACAGAGTCCTGACTTGAATCCTATAGGACACCTTTGGGATGTTTTGGAACGCCGACTTCGTGCCAGGCCTCACCGACCTACATCAATACCTCTCCTCAGTTCTGCACTCCGTGAAGAATGGGCTGCCATTCCCCAAGAAACCTTCCAGCACCTGATTGAAAGTATGCCTGCGAGAGTGAACGCTGTCATCAAAGCAAAGGGTGGGCCAACACCATATTGACTTCCAGCATTACCGATGGAGGACGCCACGAACTTGCACGTCATTTTCAGTCAGGTGTCCGGATACTTTTAATCACGTAGTGTGTGTTGTGGGTGGTGCTGTCTGACAGGGTACGTGGCTGGGTACATCCGTGCTGCCTCTCGACCGCTTCCACCTGCTTGGCCATACACGAACACCATTTCGGCTTGCTCCTGGAATAAGTACAGGTCATTTGTGCTTCTACGTTGCTTAAATCACACTATCTGCAACACACAAAACGCGCACTGTAAGTTATAAGAGAATGTCGTCAGTGCCATCTACCGTGGAAACTATGCATTTCCGGACGCAAGGTGATACCAACTTTTGTGCTCCATTTCCAGTCAGGAGTCACCCCCTGAAGTTTATTGGTGGACTTAAAACTCACCCTGTATAGTAATTGGTTTAGTCTTTCCTTGCGAAACTCTTGCATGGAGGTGATATCAGAACCACCTTTTCATTCTATATAGATTATAAGCATCGTTTATTAGCTAGTTTCTATATCCCTGTATTTTTTTCAGGCCAGTCACATATAGAACTGATACCGACTGGGTGGGGTCAAAGGCTAGTTACCTGAAGATTGAAACCATACATAGAGTAAAACCTATGACTGTCTAGGGGAATGGGCAACTTTTTACGCACGACAGTGTACTTTTCGGTATAAATCCATTAAATTTTATATACCTCCTTGTTAACGATAGTATAAATGATTTTTGTTAACTTCCTTGGTTGTGATGTTATTAAACAATAATGTTCATATTGTGTAAATTTTTAGCAAAAAAATTGAAGTATCATATTTAACATTTATTTTCTCAAAACCTATTGGAATAATTCAAAATTCATCTCTGCAATATATCAATCTAGCGTTAAAGGGTCTAGTAATCAAATATTACTTTTTCCAGAAATAACTGCATCGAGAAGAAATTTTGAAAAACCGTAAAAAGCGTTATATAAAAATTAATACCTCTGGAACTAATTTAAAAATGTGCGTGAAATTTGGTCTACATATTACACATTAAGCGCTGATAGCTGTATTAAGATTTGAAATATCAAGTTTAATTTGTGGGTTTTTTAAAAGTTTTAATGATGAATACCATTAATTGCTGCATACCGATACGATTACAGTTAAGTAAAGCAAGGTTATGAAAAGATAAGTAATCAACAATGGTGGATATCTGAGGCATTGCTAAATATTAAACCTTATTGGTCAGTATTAGATACACTGCTTATGAACAGAATAGTCCCTGAAATGTAGGCTTCAATAAATTGCTACATTTGAAGGCGAAGGAATATTGTTATTATTTCTCAAAATTTATCACTAATTTGTACCACGGGTGCATCAAACCCATGGCTCTGAAATAAATATCGTGGTTTTGTACGTGAAACACGTGTAATTTCTACGCAGGTGCATAGATTCTATTCTTTAACCCAGAGAGAAATATAGAATGTTATTTTGGAATAGTTTTAGAACGAGGTAGTTCTTTCGTACACTTGTAGAGAACTCTTTAACGTTTAATGAAAGCTATTAATGCTAAATGAACGAAAAAAAAGGAAATACTTTTAATTCAAAAGTATATTTTATGCACTTATAGTAAAACTAAATAGATCTAATGAGTCATGTCTCTTAGATACAAAAAATCACGCCCTATCGAAGCATTCAGTAGAAACAAAACGAAATTGTTTATTTTTTCTAACCATTTAGGGAAGTGAAAGGAAAGAAAAGGAATTATATTCTTTAAACATTTCAAGAACAAGAGAAGTTTCTTCTGTATCTTTTTTTTAAGAACTTTTGTATGTTATATTGCCACGTCTTTAAAGCAATCAAATTTCTGTCAGATTTCTAAATAAATAAACAAGTAAACTATCTCATATTTTAAAAATTAAATGAAAACTACGAAACGTTGATAAAAGAAGCATTTGAGGTAATAATTCCACAAAATCATTACCCATTCATTAAAGCTCATCTTCAACGGAAGATTGCATTTCAAGATTTTCTTCTCAATTTCCTTTCGCAAAATAATAATTGCATTTTTTCCACATTCGGAGTTCCCTAGAATATTTCCAATTATGTTACATTTGCCAATGATAAGGATAGGACTGAGTATGACTGTTGAATACCCGTGAGATTTGTTCACCCCTAAGAATACTTCTGCGTAATAGGCCGAGGTGGGGAGCTTAGGGTGACAGTATGCTCTATTGTTGTTAGAAGGGATGTCTCAATCATTTTCCTCTGACGTTCTCATGGGACAGGGTTCCTTTCTTTCAATGGATGCACTCCAAACAGGCAGTCAGACAGTTCAAAAGAAAAACCAAAGCCTGTACAAGTCTGTGAACTAGTTTCAAATATTTTTGTCTTTAGATTTTGGCCCTCTTTCCATTTAGGGGTGGGTAAAAGTAGGTATATGGTAATAAAATATGAAGTATGCGAAGAAGACTTAATATAATATTATATAGATTTATGAAGTAACACACAACATTCTTGAAACGCCTCATTAATAAACTGAATCACGCCATCAACAGTTAGTGATTTTCTTGTAAAAACCTTAATTTAAGAACATTCCTAAGCAATAAATTTAAATGTTGTTGCATAAATTCACGCGATAGATTCTTGAAACCATAAGCTATCGGCTCCAAAACTATTTCTCTACAACATAGAAGATAGATTCATAAAAGAACAATATTGCGCCCATTGCTGTGTACCTGTTCCGCATTACAACACACAAAATTGCCAGGATTTGTCTCGGAAGCCATTACATCCAAGAAGAAAGTTTTGCTTAACTTGAAAATGAATGTAAAGGGAGAGAGGGAACAGCATAACTCAAAAACGAGAATATGCGACGCAAAGATTTGCAAGACAATCCTGCTACCACAAACTACCCTCTACACTAAAAACACTACGTTATTTTTTATTTTCTCAAAAATGGCTCAAACGGGTTTGATTAAAATGCCATATGTTTAAGATATTTGCATGATAAATAAAATGCATATATTGAATTTTCTGCAAATAGCCTGTGAATCCTTCTTTATTCTCAATTAATTTTGTATAATTGCTACACCGTAAGTGATAGACAAAATACTGTTAAACAAAAAAATATAAATTTCATTAAAACACAGAATTTATGTCAAACAAATTTTTATGGGGTTAACAATTTCCGAGGCGCCGTGGCCGAGTGGTTAGACCGCTCGCCTTTCACCGAGGCGGCCCGGGTTCAATCCCAGGGACCCGCATGTGGGATTTATGGTGTACAAAGCATCTGGGCGGGTTTTCTCCGGGTTCTCCGGTTTCCCCCGCCATTCATTCCACCAACTGTTCCATCATCACCTTTCCTTTCATCCATTTCACCATCATTTCGCTTCATTTCCTTCCTTCACCCATCCTGGATATTCTGTCTGATTAAACAGAGAAAGAAGAAGAGCAATTTCCGAGATATTCCTTGTTATCTGTGTGCATTTCCAAATACACTTTCTTCAAATGGTAAGTTGCCATTCGTTTTTTACTTTGGAGAAAGGTAAGCAGGGAAAGCCATGCGAATGCATCACAACAGATTTTTATATTCCGTTGTGTAGTGTTAAGGGGAGCTTGTAAGCTGAAATTGATTTTCTGTCATAAATGTAAGTTTGAATGTCCATTCTATAAACGTCTGTTGTGTTTTACGTGTAGCACATCCCAAACGGGCGTAAATGGCATTTTCACAAAGAAAGTGGAACGTGTAAAGCTAATTTTTCAGGGGTTAGTGGTGGCATGGAGTGTGAAGGGGTAGCGAGTATCTTTGAACGTTCTATAAGTATGGTGCAAGGTACACACAATATTTAGGGGATGTGGATAGTAAAGCATACAAAACTGTGGTAGAAAGGAAACCGTATGGGGATTTGCAAATTCAAAAACTGCAATGTGTGGGACACGTGCAAAAGCGTATGGGAACCAGACTTAGAAAACTGAAAAAGGATCTAAGGGATCAAAAGCTAGGTGGTGGTAAAAGTGTTTCCGGGAAGGGAAGACTAACTGAGAAGGAAATAGACAACTTGCAGCACCATTATGGCATGGCTATTAGGAGAAATGCAAATAAACTGGAGGAGATGAGGTGTGATGTTTGGGCCACATTCTTTCATAAATTGTCGACAAATGAAAAGCCACATCATGCACTACGTCCACAAGGTAAGGACTCATGGTTAAAATTTAACAGAGCAATAGCTACTGGAGAGGGATATGAACGCAAACATTCACTGTCTTATTATGTAGGTGAAGCAGTAAAACCCACATTTAGGAGCCTTGCTGACCCAGAACTTTTAAGTAAATGTTTGCATAGCAAAACTCAAAATCCAAACGAGTCCTTCAATAATGTAGTGTGAACCAGAGTTCCTAAAACTGTCTTTGTAGGGTATGATACTTTACAAATAGGTGCTTTAGATGCTGTGTTGGCACTTAATGAGGGAAACTCAGGTCGCGTGAAAGTGCTGCAAGCAATGGGAATAGATCCTGGATGGAATGCGATGACAATTTTTCAACATTGACAATTTGAGAATAGCAAATGCAAAAGTGAAGCAAGAAACTAAATTCAAGGAGGCTAGGTTGTTGCAGAGGAACCACAAGAGGTCCATAGAGGATGAGGACAATGACCCTGAACCAGAATATGGTTCTGGATTGTACTGCAGGTAGCATTTCACTTTTTTGTTATTTTCCGCTAACTTGGTTTTTAAGACATATTGGTCCCTATTTCTCTGGAACTATTAGACCTAAAATAATGAAACTTTTACCAGTTGTTTAATCATCATTTAGTAATTTACTGACTTTTTCTTAACTCTGTAAGAGCAAAGTGAGACTTGTAATGGTGTTTTTTCAATGAAAAATGTAGAAAAAATTGGCAATGTAGAAAAAAAATCTTAATAAATGCTTATTAAGGAATTAAGTTGGAATAAAAAAAGTCAGTAAATGGAGGCAAGAGTCAAACTATTAATGTGCAAAGTTCCATTCCTCTATTCGCGTTTTTAGACATAAATTCTGAAATACAGCTTCAAACCAACTAAAATCTACACAAAGCAAAGACGCAAGCTTATACATCTTTGAAACGAGAACTATAGGGTACTTGTTCTAGAAGTTGACTATGGCCAATATATGAATACAGCACCACAGTTTTGCAAAACCCCACTGCGGTTATGTAATTTCAAAGTCCATTGCTCTATTAATGACTCTAGCTCCTTCTATTGCTTTTTGAGACCGAAGACAGAATCTCAACAGAGTATCACTACTATATTGTTTTCTGTATGCCTAGCCGAATACTTTAATATTGAAATAGACATTTTTACGTTCTATACCACGTATATCGGCGTGCATAAAGTGTCGCCCATAATGGAACGGAGCTGTTTATGTTGCTGACAAATCTAGCCCCACCCCCTACCAGCGTGACCACCTCTGTTTTTCGAGCATAATTTTATTCTATGCTCGATGAGCAGGATACTTTACCTCTCCCAAAGTGTGGACCAACTGCCAAAGGGTAACATTAAAAGCTAAACCATATATATTCATGCTACACTAGCGCTTTCTTAATCCCTGTTTAGTAGCTCCAACAACCCTAACCTTCGTCTACACCTTGCTAATGATAGCTCTCATATATGTAAATGTCGTGGTTGCAGTTCAGTTTAACCTCACATGCTAATTCTTCACCCTTCCTTTAGAAGGTCGAATTGTACGTAGTTGGTTTAGTCTTTCCTTCTGTACCAATTACCAATCGTAGAGAAACTCTTTCATAGAAGTGGTATCCGAATCACCCCTTCATTCCACATAGATTATAAACATCGTTCATTTGTTAGTTTGTATGTCCCTGAATTTCTTTACAGGCCAGTCACGTAGAGAACTGATACCGGCTGGGTGGAGTCAAAAGTTGGTCACCTGAAGGTGGAAACCTTACGGAGAGAAAAACACTACGTCGATTTAGCGGAATGGGCAAATTTTTATGCCTGGCAGTGTACATACATAGTAGAAAAGGTGTTGCATTCCACCCAAAAATTCGATATCGAGATTTCACCGGAAATACGTGTTTTGCGGCACCATGAACACAAAAAGCATTTTTAAGAAAAAGGCCTGTGTATGTGTGTATGCGTGTGAACAGCATAAATCCAAAACAAAATTTCGGTTAAATACCAAACATGATGTTTAAAATGTTCAAGAAAATCCCACACCCCAAAGTACCCTTTACATGAAACATTTTTCGAAATGTTTGGTTTTCTATAAAATGGCTCTAACGATTTTGATTAAAATACCATATATTAAAATTACTTAAATTAAAAATAAAATGTATATGTTTAATTTTCTGGGAATTGCCTGTTAAGTCCACTTTATTCGGAAGGAGTTCTGTATAATCTTGTATAACTGGTAAACGTTAAGCGATAGAAGAAAACGTACTACACAAACTATGTAGATCTCTTTAAAACACACAATTTATTTCAATAACTTTTTTGTGACATCAACCATCGTTGTCAAGGTTCGAATTGGCCAGTACTTAGCCATTCTTTTAAAGTCCTGTCGATTTTCAGTTGTTTCTCGCGATGTCATGATAGTGTATGGAGTTTTAAGACCAGTGTATAGCTTCCAGTTCTAAAACATTTGACTATCGCTATTCTATTTGTAACTATAGCGAAATGTGTAATGCAGCTCTTTCCGGAACGGTTTATCTCGATTAAAATGAAATAGACGGGAAAATAAACACCAATAAGCCATAGAGGGTAGAGGAAGTCATGGGAATGTAACACATCAGATTATTTCCTTTTATGGGCTATTTTTATAATCAGTGCGAAGGGAATGTTAGGAAATGTGGAGCATTAGTAGAGAAAGTCAAAACAATTAGAAGTTCTGCTCAATACATTACATTTATCCAGATGTTTTGTTCAATAAATGCCACAAAATAAAGGTCATGGATTTGCTATTTTAAATCATTGTCTTATAGCTTCTCAGGTATTTATTTTTCAAAGTTACCAAATTCTTAATTTGAATGATTTTCTAAATCATGATTAAATCCTGCTAAAACAGATGTAGTCTGTGATCTATGTTTTTGAAACCAGAAATGCTGATAGTATTTGGCATGTTATGAATATGGAATGCGTGAATAGAATTATCCAAAACGATAAATTAGAACTTTCATCGGAATTTGAGTTGTAAAACATGGTCAAATAATGCAGTAAAAAAGAAAACTGTCCAAAGTTCCATCATAAAACCTATCCAATAAGCCTTGTATGCAAATTCTGTTTTATGCAACGATGCTTCCAATGTTGAAAATGTACATTTAGTTATAAGTAAACATTTTTTCTGTATGTTGCCGCAAATAGCTGATGCTATCAAACCGTTACTTATTTATTTCCAACATGCCATTTTAGCAATTGTGTTTGTTTCACCCAATTGTTCCTTTTTTACACTTTATAAAAGTAAAATCATAAAACCCACTAAGAACGAAATAAAACAACACAAACGAAAAGTAATTACATCATAGTTTATACTTTCCATAACATGCTTTAATATTCTGGTCCTAGATTTACGGCACGTAAAAGAACCTCAAGCCTGATAAAGAGGGCTCTGAGCAAAATTACCAGTCTTTCACGCCCAATATAGAATGGGACGCTAAGAACCATAGTAGTTAAAGAGCGTCCATAAATAAAACATAATTTCTTATGCTTTAATATTAATTGGGCTGCATTCTATAAACAATAAAGTTACAGCATTAGTTCGAAGTAACTAAGAAAATATGAGAAGTTATACTACCGTGAACACACATAGGATTTTTTTTCGGTCCAATTCGTCGTATACCTTACATTTAAATAATGATTTTTTTTAAACAATAACGCACTGGTGGAATAGTTGTTAATTTGTTACACACTCTTTTCTTACAAATGTGTGAGCATTGTAACACGGTGGAAACCTATACTATACTGAATTGATTTACACAGCACCTCTGTTATTTACCTTAAAACCACTGTGGCAACAATCGGATAACGGCCCATTCCAGCTGAGGCTGCAGGTATCGATTTCTTATTCATAGTCAGATTTAATGCACCAGAAGATAAATTTAAATTTGCATAAAAGAGAGCTATTTCTCCTAATGTGTCTACAGTTCCACAACACCTAAAGGATCTTCCCCCATTTTTTTCTTCTAAATTAGATTCGTAGAAACGATCGATATTTTGCAACCACAGGAACCCTCAACTTTTCGTATTGTGTGGAGCATAAACTACTGCTATTAAAGTTTAATAACTCGTTGAAGAACAAATCCATAATAATTCTGCAAACCTCTGTGTGGCTATCAACACGTGATTGACGTCAATTGCAAACCTCTTTTCATCAAACAGGATATTATAAGTGTTACTGGCCTTTATACTTTGGAATTATTCATGTATGTGAAAAAATAGTTTATATTCAATGATTCATGTTACTGAAATCCAGTACTTACCTAAATGGAGACGCTTATCGTCAGCAGTCATGTTATGGCTTGTATGTTATATAACATTCCAACTCGTATAACTCGAATAAGTGCACTTTTGAAAACTATTCGTAAGAGATTGAAAATGCGTTTTATATTACCGATGCAATCCTTCAAACCTCATATTTATAATCGATTAGGTTTTGTTTGTTTTTCATCTCCTTAATTATGATGTACTGACTGATTTTATTGTTTATTCTTTTATATGTGACCATGTTAATTGCACCCCATACTGCTAAACGACAATATTAAAATACATAAGGCAATATTCAGTTTCTCTCTGCATTTTCTACTGCCTACGGAGTGGTAGGTATAAAATAAAATACATCATTTGACGCAAATATTGAGATACGTTAGTGAAGTCCTGCAGAAGTCCTTTTCTTCTCCATTTGCAGCTGTTACCTACGATGATGATCCCCAGTGATATGAAAGACTTAACGTAAGAAGCCAGTTTCATCAGAAATCCTTTGTCATTATCGATAGTTCAAAGTTTAAAACTTCCTATTAATTGCAAACTAGTATTTTTAAGTAATATCCTACCGTGCGATACGGCTCCGCGGTAATGTGTGAGGCTCGTATTCGGGAGGTCCCGATTTCGATTCCCATCTGAACTTGGTTTTTTCGTGGTTTTCCCTGGTCGGAAGGTGAATGCTGTGATGCATACTCATTTACCATGTTTTCCTTTCAATCATTTTCCTTTCATTCCGATTTCTTCTCATAATTCAGGTGTGCTTGTAGGTTTTGTGGCATATGGCGGTGCCGGTCAGATGAAGTGGATGCTTGCTCAAAGGAAGTAATATTCCTCGTGAACACTAGAGGGTTGCTTGGGTGAGGGAATGTTCATCGTCCTCTCTGGGTAGTTCCAGTAGTGGGACGGGTCTTCAAGCCAGGAACTGTTAGAAACTTCCGTGCGACTCTGTGGCCTGTCTGCCTGCGACCTATAGCCTCCTGTGGTTCCTTCGCTTCACCTCTTCCTCCTGGGGGTCATAGTCTAAATAGATCTCACGTAGGTCGCAGTGCACGAGGACTCCCCCTCCGTTGTATACCCTATACCCTAAGTACAGTGCCTTCGTTTTATGCCAAGGCCGCGGATCGCGCCAATGCATGCTCCGCAAGCAGTCTACTACACTGCGGGGTTTTCCGTTCCGTAACTCCCGCATACTCAGAGTGCTAATAGCATATATGTAATGAGTACTAACCTTGTTATAAGTGTTGTTTTAAGTGTTATCCATCTAAGCGAAGGCATTCGTCGGATGACATTAGAATTCACACGTATAAGTTCTTGCGTAATGTTCATAATTTCTGCGTTTATATTCTCCTTAAGTTCGTCTATTATGCGGCGTTCTTCCTATAAAGGTTATTTTTTTAACGCTTAGTGATCCCGTTGTTCTAAATTTATTAACCAAACATCTCACAGTGTTTCTACCCGGAACTGGATAGCTAGGAAATGCTGCTGAAATAGTGTACACACCTGACCACATTCAGTTTTCACGTATGTATCGTAGATAACAGTACGCTGTTCAAGCGTGAATTTGTTGGCAGGCATTTCCGTGGACTAATAAGAGAATAACATTCCTAGGGAAATCACACACAACACATGTATTGTCGAAACACCTCACAACACGAAGACAAAGCAGCGACTGAGACAGCTCCCAGCTGATGAACGTACCCTTGACACGTCCTGCGCTGCTTCTGAGCTGTGCCATAATACCGAGGCCACCTCCGTCTCAACCGATACGCATATAAGCCAATTGTGGCCTTGGCATAAAACGAAGTCACTATAGTATCCTGCGCTGTGAGGCATTGGGTTGTAGCGTGGTGCTTTGGCTACTGGCCTGGGTTTGATCCCACTCACGTAGGTGTGGATTTTTAGCCTCTGTACAGAATCAGTGACCTCTCAGTCTCGTCAGAAATATGTGGAACTATAGGTCAAGAAAACCAATATTCCGGTTGGGGGACGCGTGGTGCTGACCATATAACTCCTACAGTTTGTATGATCCTTCACTTTTGCCGTGTGCGTGTGTGCAAAAGCCCGGCGGTCGTATTGGTAGGTTTGGCCTTCAGGAGCTGTGGCATAGATTGCTATTATTTATTTATTTTCCCGAACTTATATCTTCTCACTGACAGTTTTTGGTACGGAAACAGTGCATAAAGTTGATTTGCGTTATGAAGGTAAATAATGCACTGAACGTTTAAATGAGTTTCCTGACTTTACTCCTCTTGAGGGGATTTATTATGGAACTCCTTTTCCTCATATTAATCCTAATTTTCGATTACGAATACTTCTTCAGTCACATTATTGAATCCGTGGAAAAGTTTTTAGGAAACACTGTAAAGAAACGTCAATAGGAACCAATTATAATTTAAAATTGTATGCATCATGCTAACCATTTGTTTGACCCAAGTTTTCGCTATAATGTACATCATATCGAAATTCTACTACATAGCGAAACATTTTGACTGAATTTAGGCCAAATA
The DNA here is from genome assembly GCA_030765065.1 of Deroplatys truncata. NCBI lineage: Eukaryota > Metazoa > Arthropoda > Insecta > Mantodea > Mantidae > Deroplatys > Deroplatys truncata. Next base: position 671,941,408 of record CM060990.1, read on the forward strand.
TATTAACATTGTTGTCGTGTTGAGGTAGCCCAAATCTACAGACTACAAATGAAGTGGATGAAATTGTATTAAAATGGGCCTTAGGTGCACTGAGCTCAGAGCTGTCCAGCATTTGTCTTGTGAGGATAATGGATCGTTTTGGAAAGAAACCTCACTCACGCAGCCCACCCCAACCAAAATTCGAACTCAAACCCTACATAGTGGAAAGCAGACATGCCATTCCCAAACCGGATGGGACAGCCAAATCGTCAAATCCGTATTCACCGAAAGTGAATGGAGAGATACAAGTATCAATAAATAACAATAGTAGCAATTATTATCTTCTTCTTCTTCCTCTGTTTAACCTCCTCTTATGTAGGACTTACACCCCCCAGGACTTACAGGCGGTTGTCTGAGGTCAGAGGCCCGTCGAGGAGCAGACACTCATGGATCAGACAGAATATCCAGGATGGGTGATCAGCCCGATGCCTGGTATGGGAGGAAGGAAGTAGATGAAACGAAATGATGGTGAAATGGATGAAAGGAAAGGTGATGATGGAGCAGTTGGTGGAATGAATGGCGGGGGAAACCGGAGAACCCGGAGAAAACCCGCTCAGACGCCGCTTCGTCCACCACAAATCCCACATGTGGGTCCCTGGGATTGAACCCGTACCGCCTCGGTGAGAGGCGAGCGGTCTAACCACTCGGCCACGGCGAGGAGAAAAGGGAGAAAAAGTTCTCAAGAGGAGAAAAAATTTCTAAAAAAGGCAGTTTTACACGTCCTAACTTCGAGAAAACGTTCAAAGATGCGTTTACAAAAGACAAGAATTCTGAAAGTCTTATTGCTGCCTCGGTTCCTACCTCCTTACACAATCTAGGTTGTATTGCTTGCTGTTTTTACTAAATTAATTTATTTCTAATACACCAAAATACAATTACGAGCTAACTGCTTCTATGCACAGTTGTTGCACTACAGTTTTGTAATTTTGAGTGTTAGAGATGCGTGACTAGGTTGGGTGAGCCCCCCTATCAAGCCTAGGGCAAGGTTGACGAACTAACTAAGCGTGGAATCTAATAGAAACTGTATTATTAACGTCTTACTCGACCCGTTTCATAAAGCTCGATGTGCTAAATCATTCTGCCTACCCCATGACAGGCGAGCGGGGACATTGAAAGCCAAATAGCGTGGCTAAACATCGTCTGCGACATGCAGAACAGTAACCGTATATCCACAATAGTATGCAACATGGGACTAAGTGAACGCTGCCAAATTCTACACTCGAGGGGACAAGGTAGTCTGAACACATGGAAATTACACCTTAAGTGTGTTAAATTACCACTGCTCTTAAAGTTCTCAATGGTTTTTCCTGAAATTTTTATGCATTATTCTATAGACTATGACAATTATTTCAAGTGGTTTTTATAATGATATCGTATGTAGTTGAGTCCGTAAAAATTATTTCATTCAGCAGAAAAATAATGAACATTTACTCTTAAAACATGTGAATTCATGTACCTTTTCCTCTGATACTACTTGCAATACAGAATTACACTTTTGCATGCTTGTTCTTAGTATAATTGTCTATCTTCTGAACCTCATTTATCAGTTCACTAGAAATTGAAAAACAATTATTTGCAAAGGCAAAAAATTAAAAATGTGGAAAATTTGCAATGTTGTTGCTTCCTTAATATTACTAATATACATTATAAAATTAGGACTGTGGTTCAGAATGTTTAACCATGTGTTGTATGCATGTACTGAAAAATTCAGCTCTCTACCTCTCATATTTTCTGAGAAAAAGGTACATAAGTATCCAAAAATGTTGTTTTGAGAAAAACTGAATTTAAAGTTTGAACATTAAAATTCTGACCCACTTCAGTACATTCCAGGGTCATAATCATCTGCACCTTCATTCCTGGATTGCCTTCTCGTGGTTCTGGCTTCTTTTGTTAATTGTAGAACTGCTCGCTGGGCATGATATAGTCGTTCGTTGTTGAAAGATACAAAAATGTTCTAAAAAGGGGCGTGGCATGACAGCTTTAAAGGAATGCAGACTAGCATTTAAATGGTATTAATGTCTTAAAAACCTCTTAAACCCCCAAAAGTATATATTTTCTGAAACTGGAAATAATAGAGATTTTATTAGTGCCTAAAACAAAAACTGTGATTTTTTACCGTTTCAGAGCACCTTGTTCCCTCAAACTGTTAACCGGTATACAATCAAATCTGATGTGTTACATTCACGTGACCTTTTCTACCCACTATCCTTTATTTATGTATAGCTTCTGCAGGCTGTTCTTGTGAAAACTTACTTTCGTTATTGTTACAAGGGGAATAGACAAACCAGATCGATAGATGTTTAAATGCGAGTCACTATATACCGCCCTTAATATTTCGTACATCGCAAAAAAACAATTGAACAGCGACAACACTTCAAAATGTCTGGCGTGTTACATTGACATGACTTGTGTACCCTCTATCGTTTATTACTGGCTATACAAATTATTCTTACTAAATCTTGGAAAGGTAGAATCAGACGACTGATAAAATTAAATGCCATAGCATGGATTTGAACCACGGATCTCCCAGTCTCCGTCCGGTTGCTTTGACCACTGAGCTACCATGGCAACATGCCGTTACGACATTAAATTCCCCAACTGATACGCATTTATCCCGGTAAACCAGAAGGAGATCTCAAATAGTGTTGAGATGACATACCCCAATGGCGACTTACTATGCTCTAAGTTCCGGGCTTCATATTTTCGTCCACTATTAGGAAAATTAATGGAATTAATGGGGAATTTAATGTCGTACAGACATGTCATGGTAGCTCAGTGGGCAGAGCAATCGGACAGAGATCGGGAGATCCGTGATTCAAATCCCGGCTATGGCATTGACTTTTTCAGTCGTCGATTCTACTTTTCCAACCTTGTCCAACACACGGTTTGTGTGGACGAACAAGTAATTCCATTACTAAATCTTACTTTTCTGTCCTCTTCATTTTAATATAAACTATTTGCAGAAATAGCTATGTTACACATTTGAAGTAGATATTGTCTTTACGTTATTGAAAGCCAGTTTGAAGAAGATGTATTAAAGGAGTTGTATTATATTTCAACTGTTGGGGAGCCGAACTTGAAATTCGTTGCAATCGCACGTATAGTACCCGGTTTCCGGTAGCCTTACTCCCAAGTTTAAAAATATTAGCTTTGTAATTTGACTGTTTCTTTAGATATTATTTATGTTTGCCTCGGCTGCGTCAGTATTTGTTAGAGACACGTTTCTCTTGGCAGGGTTGTGGTACGACTGAAGAATGTAGCCTTACACAGATTTTTAGTTTTAATTCACTCCTTTTTATTAATCCTTGACACAAATTAACTAGTACTTCACTGATATCGAGAGCTGTGACATTATTTTATTTAATACTTGCATTTTATAACACGTAAACTATTTTCATCTCACACGAATACGCATTTCGTTTCTCGAGGACACATCTCGCGTCTGGTTATGAGCACTGTCTAGAAGCAACACGTCTGGTTATGAGCACTGTTTGGAGGCAACTGAACTGTTTTCCACCTCTTAAATTTGTAAATTTCTGTATTTCAGTTTGTGATTGGCTAATCCTACTCCAATAGAATACCTTCATTTAACTAAAGCTTTTTCTGGTTGTTGATTGGCTATTTTTAAACTGTCTCAAAATTTACATTATTGCTGCTCTAATAATGACTAGTAGCATTTAAACTTCCTTACTAATTATTGCCTCAAGGTTACCTAAGTGTTACTTCATTGTTAGCAACTTTAAACCTATTTCTCACAGCTCCTACATTATTAAATTACGTAATATATTCACATAACATTACTACACATGAATACAATAATATAAACATATACAATGACTGTAATATACACTTTTTAGATATTTTTACATACACATATTGTTTTAAGGCGGGCTGTTATTGAATTTACATATTATATAATTTGATTGAAATCATTTAAGTGTTAAAAATACTGCCTCACATTTCGTTATAGATACGAAGGGAATAGTGATAGTCAAATGTTCAAGAACTGCACGCTATTTGCTGGCCTTAAAATGTCATACTCTTTCCATGCAATCGCCAGAAGCAACTGAATAAAGTGTTGAACACCTCGAACAATTAATAACGGATATGTCGGAAAGGGTTGGACACACAACAATAGTTATTTGACATAAATTGTGTGTTTTAAAGACATCCACAGTTTTTGTGTAGTGGGAGCGTTTTCGTCTATCACTCATCGTTTACCAGCTATACAAGATAATACAAAATTCCTTCCGAATGAGAAGGACTTCACAGATTATTTCCAGAAAATTCAAGATATACATTTTATTTGTCAGCTAAATATCCTTAATATATGGTATTTTTGTCATTTTGGGGAAAATAAAAAAGATTCGAAGAATCTTCGTGTCCATCTTTGGAGGATACTGAACTTAAATACCAAGTTTGGTATTGATTTGACTTTCCACTTTTGAGTTATGCTGGTCATAGGCACACACACATGGTCATTTTATTTTAAAAATACCTTTTTTGTGTTGGAGGACCTCAAAACATATTTACGGTGAAATCTCAACTTCGAATTTTTGGGTGGAATACCTTCCCTTACTATACATAGTAGAGAAAGTAAAAAAGATGAAGCATTAAGAATTTCAAATAAATAATAATGAATATCTCGGAAATGGCTAACGCTAGACAAGATTATTGGATATAAATTGTGTTTTTACAGCAGGCTACGACTCTGTCTCCACCTATGTAGAGTCGAGTGCAAAAAACGTGACGACATGAGGAACCGCGGTTTAAGTTGGCAATCAATATTTAACACGCCTCTGCCGCGCCTTGCATCCCTCATTCGGTTACAGAGGTTAGCGCTTGAGTGCCGAACCAATAAGAGCCGGACTCATTCAGGGGCTAGTATGGACAGTCTTTGGGAGTCATGTTGTTTCGGGTTACATATACCGATTCTCCACCCCTTTCATCGCCAACTAGGCCTGATCTCTCTTCATAGCGTAATGCTAGCGTATCGGACTTCAGCTAAATCCAATTAGAGGATAGCTCACTTAAGGCAGGCGTGGAACACAAATGATGATGAGAATCTGCCAACATTCAATAATGGAAAACACTAAAAGTAACCAAAAACATCGGCACGTTTTTTGTTTGTTTTTTTTTGTATTCGACTGTACATAGTGATATTCTCTCGTAAATACAGAGCTAACATTAATACACGGCTACTTTCTGCATGTTGCATTGAAATCTCCTTGTAGTAAGTTCAAAGCGTAATCTATAGGAGCTGAAATAATACTCTGTCTAGATCCTCTGGAATTCTTTTCTCCAATTAAAGGTTTTGATGAAGTAAAGTACGTGGTGTTTGCGTCCACCCAGTGGCTAGTCTTTGTTACATTTTAAGTTTCTGGCATCAGAAAATTAAACAGAATAGCACAAAAATACAATGTTTCCCTAATAGTACTTCTATAAAACCCGCGTTTACGTGAAGTTTGTAGTATTTAAACCCTATTACATAGTCGCCACCAGCCAAAAAATGCAAATCAGAATTATATTAAAATCACTATTGTTTTAAAAAGTAATCAAAATATTACACTTTTTATCGTCCTTTAATATTCTGTTATGAGAATTTAAAAGCAACGAAATATATCATAAATCATACATAAAATGTCTTTCTTTGTTTTTCCTAAGCCATTAACCTTTGCTTACTGAACTTTAAGGATCTGTGTTTTAATGTTCACACATGTACGTCCTCTGTAGGGTACATGTTAAAAAGTATTTCATTGATGCTTTTACTAATCTTAAGCGACAAAAATATAAGATTTGAGTTTATGGTTTGTAATAACGAAAATACCTGTCTATAACTATGGGCTTTGGTAGATACGTAGTTTATACACTATATGCAGAAGAGCTATAGGGTGTACATATTGTTCTTAATTTCACAGATTCGAAGCTATGGAATATGTATGTATAAATACATCAAATACAGGTTACGACAGTAAAAACATTTTTAAAAAATTTGATGTGTTACACTCAAATGATTTTCTCTACTGTTGTACAAACTATTTTTATAAACGCTTATTTTCCATCTATTTCATGTCAATCGAGATATCGAGGAAGTTAATCTTATTGCTAATTTTCTTGTAGGTGCAAGGGGAATATGGTAGGCTTTAAGCGATAATCATATATTTGCATGTCCAGGACATAAACAAAACGAATAACGAATTCCCATTTCAGAAAAAGTATAAGTATTGGAAAATTCAAACAAATAACAGGAATATCTCGGAAATGGTTTACTCGACAAAAAATGTATATAACATAAATTGTGTGTTTTAACGTGGTCTAAATTTTTTGTGTAAACAAAATGTCTATCTCTTACGGTTTACCAGTTATGTAAAAGCCATTCAGAAAGAAGAGTACTTTTGGGGACATTCCCTAGAAAATTCAAGATCTACATTTTATTTGTCATGAAAATATCTTAAATATATGATACTTTAATCAAAATGGTTAGAGCCATTTTTAAGAAAATAAATATTTTCGAAAAATGTTCCATAAGGGGTAGTCTGGGGTGGGGAGATTTTCTTGAAAATCTTCGTGTCGCATCTTTGAGGGATACTGAACCTAAATACCAAGTTTGGTATTTATCCTACTTTTCGTTTTTGAGTTATGCTTTTCACAGAGACACAGACACACAGACAGACCTTTTTTTAAAAATGCTGTATTTGGATTCAGGAGGCCTCAAAATATTTATTTCCGGTGAAATCTCGGTATCAAATTTTTGGGTGGAATGCAATACTTCCCCTACTTGCTATACGTAGTAGAGAAAGTAATAAGGAAGACTATTTAGTGCAAATTTTCGTCCATAAATAATGTCTTGGGTTATTGATTATTATGAAATGTATCATTTGCAGATAATGTGTGATCATAATGAAATACTCTCTGCTGCATTTGTAAATCTTATTTCTTGGTTACTCTATGAAGTACTGCGGAACATAGATTGAGGAAATAAAAAATCAGATACAGTATGAGGAGAAAGCATGGCCATGAAGGAAATGTAGATATATTTAATGAATATGTAGTGACAAACCATTTCTATGTACAATGATAAGAAACTGAGCCATATTTTACTCCTTTAGTACTTGTGTGCAACAATGTACATTAAAAGATTTTAAATCTCTCTGTGTAAGTTTGTTCACACTAATGTAAAGCCTTCATTGAATATGTTGTAGAATTTAATTATTTTTAATTTGTTATGGTGTGAAGATAGGTCTAGTTCCATTAATTTTTACTTTCTCTCCCACATATATAGTACTCAAACGTACACAGTACTACCACCAAAAAATTCGATAGTGAAATTTCACCGGAAATACATGTTTTCAGGGCGCCTGAATCCAAAAAAGTATTTTTAGAAAAAGGTGTGTGTGCGCGCGCGTTCTGGGATTTTCCTGAAAATCTTCGTGTCGCATCTTTGGAAGCAAATTTTGTATTTAACCGATGTTTCAAATTAAATTGAGTTTTATTTATGGACGCTCTTTAACTACTATGGTCCTTAGCGTCCCATTCTATATTGGGCGTGAAAGATCGGTAATTTTGCTCAGAGGCCTCTTTATCAGGCTTGAGGTTCTTTTACGTGCCATAAATCTACGACACGGGACCACCGGCTTTATTTCCTTCCAAAGGAAGCCATGCTAAGGATTTTTACGCCCGAAAAAAGCCATCGCCTTCCGCCGCGACCTTGGGAACTAGAGGCTAGCACGGTACCACTAGTCCACGAAGGACGACAACCGATGTTTTGTTTTTGCGTTATGTGTTCAGACACTTTTTTGTAAAAATGCTCCTTTTATTCGGGCAGCTTCAAAACGTGTGTTTTTGGTGAAGTTTCGGTATCGAATTTTTGCTGAAGCGCAATATTTACTACAGGTAAGGAGATGAAGTAAAAATGAAAAATCTAAATGTTATTATTTCTTGTCAAATTTCAACGATGCATTTGCCTTATATTTTGCGAACAAGGATTCACTATACCGTGTACAGCCAAGAGAAAAACCAGTTCTTAACATTCACTAATCCAAGCCCTCTGCAGATCCCAAAGTTGCCTTGAATGGCACTTAAACCCTTTTTCTCCCGTGCTCGAGGAATTGCAGCCATGCAGCTTTCGTTGCGGCTGACAGGGTACCCCTTTTTGGTTACGTCCAGAAAGAAAGACTGTATAACCAAGAAATAACACGCATGTTACTGATGCTAAACGAGTTTCTGCCGTATTATGTCTTAGGCAAATAAACTTACAAAGCTGACAAATAGGAACAATGAGTAAATTTGCCATAGCAAAGTAGATTCTGGCTAACAAGTCAATTCTTGTTACAATAGTGACTGAATACCTGCGTTAGGGAACCGCTGTGTCATATGCCGAAAATAAAATAGGTGCAAAGCTAACCACTCGTATGTCCCCTTTAACAGTTTAAGTGGCAGTGGCGTGGCTTGGTACTGTGTTCTGGGTATACTAGATTTTAAAAATTTAATTTAGAATTTTTTAAATCGTGCACAAATTCCAATGCATTAGTGTTTCATAAAATAGTGTAAATTATCCATTACGATTCGATTATTGTAATAATAATAATTATTATTTTTGTTGTTGTTGTTTTAGTAATTGCCGAAGTCGACTGAACATACATTTTAAAATAAACTAGACTATAAAAATATAGCTACAAACCACTGTATGATTGTAAATCATGAAAACAAATTAGGTACTCACTTAGATTTTCTTGTATATAATCTCCAGTCGGCGATTTTTATTCTAAGCTTTTCTTTCAATGTTTTTAATCTTTGATATTCCTTCAACACTCCATTCCTTTTCCCTTCCAAAAAGCAAACATACGAAGCAACACACTTTGTTTGAATGTAACTGCCAGTTAACCAATTAAATTTACTGTACCAGGATGTTTGAAATGTCCGTTTTTGGTTCTTTTCCTGAAAGACAATGCCAAGCTTAGGAATTGGTCTTTTGCCTTTAAGTCCACACTTTTTCTCATAAGATAGAGTCCAAAACTGAGTTTTTAATAAGTAATCCACTAGATCGATGGAATTGTCCATATTTCTAAAATCATAAATAAAACACGCACAATGAAAACAACACACAGGTTTACGTAAAATTAACACTTTACTGCATTGCAGGGTTGCACGCACATAATGCTGGTTCACCAAAACTGTGAAATTAAATGTTTGTTACACTCCCCTGCCCTACCCTTGTCTTTAACCCCTATTTTCCTGTTTCCGGACTTTGGAGAGAGTAGGTACACAGAGACTAAACCCCTCATTAAACGTGTTAAATCTCTGCTGCTGCCTTTGTGCCCTTAATGCACAACAAAATACAGGCATGTCTTCCTACAACGAGAGGTCGAAATTTAGTGGGAAAAGCTAGGTATATAAGTCCGCTCTTGATGAGACTTGCACTCGCTCAGCCATCCCAGTCTCTACTCGACTTTGCTGCCGCATCATGAGATTTCCAAGCTGCCTAAGCACGTAGCACTACACTCTGACACTTAGTAGTAAGGGTTGTGGCGTTGGGGTAAGCAGCGGTGAAGGTGATTGTATTAATTAGTTTTTCATCACTTGTTTCAGGCTATGTTTATTTATATGTTTAAAAATTTGCCTAGTTTCTCGGCAATTTATTTAGGTAGACTCAGTCTCAAAGTCTACCCTTACGCTACGCCACTGTTAGGTGGATGATAATACTCGTAAACGATATAATAATATTGAAACTTTTAAACAAATACAAACGGAGTAGTATGCACTGTATTCTCAAATCACCGTTCAAATTGTTCGAAAGGGCAACACAATTGACATCACCAGAGGGAGTAAAGTATCTCTACTGTTTCATTATTAAATTACGTAGGATTAATTTTTTGGGGAGTTGTTTCATTTATATGCACTTCTAAGGTCATATCGGCGGCTTTGCCTTTGGAACAATTGTTTATCGGCAAGGATGTTCACTTGTTTACTATCCTGTTAATCTTTGGGTTTGTTTACGTTCGGTTTTCTTTATAAACATTATATACACTCTGACTTATACTTCCAGACTCTAGGGAGGACGGAGAGTAATCCTGGTTAAAGAAAAATTCCCATCCCCGGGCGTTCTGAGTCGTCCTCCGAGATCTAGGGGTAACATGCTAGCCTCTCGTTACCAAGGGTTCCAATCCGGCGGAGGGCGTTGTATTTTTTCGGGCGTAAAAATCTTTAGCATGGCTTCCTTCGGAAGAGAAATAAAGCCGGTGGACCCGTGTCGTAGATTTACGGCACGTAAAAGAACCTCAAGCCTGTTAAAGAGGCCTCAGCAAAATTACAGATCATTCACGCCCAATATAGAACGAGACGCTAAGGACCGCAGCAGTTAAAGAGCGTCCATAAATAAAACTGAATTTAATTTTTTCCAGCGTTCTGGTATTGCTAACACTGTCACCACGCACGAGGCAAGTGTGTTTGTTGTACGGCATTTAGCTTTGATTGTTGCATCGATCTAACCGACATAGCTTTTGTGTACATACAGCACCAAAGAAAATCTTTGGCGGATTTTGTATCGTTTTCTGGAGTGTTTTGAGGCGTGTCCTTCAACTTACTTATCGCAGATCGTGGTGGCTTGATAACACAGCAATAAGGGGGAAAAGAGGGGAGGTTGATGCCTTTGCTTTTTCTGGTGTTATTGAAACCAAAACATGTTTATTGTCTCAGAACCAGTCATGCCGTATACTAGCAAAATTACTCGTGGACGTATCGTGGGTGTGTGGGAAACTGGTCGCACTGTTACAGCAATTGCAACGGCAGTGCATAAAAGTGTTTTTATAGTAAATTACCGGATAAAAATATTCCAGGAAAGTGGGGAAGACGGTCTACATACTCATCAGAAAGTGGGCACTCCCTGTAAAACATCCGCAGATGATATTCGTTTACTACAGGCAAATTACTCTTCTGTTAAAATTGACTGATCGTGTTTAGAAACTGGAGATAAATGTGTATATGTATAAAGTTTACCGAATATGACATACATATTATGGCAATAAAATTGGTTTATTTACTTTCTCTACTACGTATAGTAAGTAGGGGAAGTATTGTATTCCACCCAAAAATTCGATACCGAGATTTCACCGGGAATATATGTTTTGAGACCCCCTGAATCCAAAAAAAGCATTTTTGGAAACATGTCCATTTGTGTGTGTGTGTGTCCGTGTGTGTGTGTGTGTGTGTGTGTGTGTGTCTGTGAACACCATAACTCGGAAACGAACAGTCGGATAAACACCAAACTTGGTATCTTTCAGAGATGCGACAGGAAGGTTTTCAAGAAAATCCCCCACCCCAGATTATCCTTTACATGGAACATTTTTCGAAAATTTTAATTTTCTCAAAAATGGCTCTAACGATTTTGATTAAAATATCATATGTTTAAGATATTTTCATGCCAAATGAAATGTATATCTCGAATTTTCTGGGAATGTCTCCAAAAGTATTCTTCATTGTGAACTACTTTTGCATAACTGGTAAACCATAAGAGATAGACAAAATTTTACTACATAAAAAATGTAGATCGTGTTAAAATACACAATTTATGCCATATACATTTTTTTTGCTGAGTGAACCATTTTCGAGATATTGCTTGTTATTCCCTTAAATTTTCCAATACTTATACTTTTTCTCAAATTCGTTATTCATTTTTTTATGTCCTGGATATGCAAAGAGAATGGAATGTGCCACATAGCAACCAGCGCTTAAAATATTTAACTATCGCTTAAAACCTATCATATTCCCCTTGGATCTACAAGAAAATTAGCAATAAGATTAACATCTCGATTAACATGAAGCATATGGAGAATAAGCGTTTGTAAGAATAGTTTGTACAAGAGTATAGAAAGTCATGTGAGTGTAACACATCAGATTTTATTTTTGTCTATAATCCTATTGTATTCCTATGATCATCAATATGTTAGTAAAGGCATATTAACCAATTATAGTTTGAATTAGAGGGAAAACATGCTGCTTTATTTATTTATTATTTAGTTATGTTTGATTCTATACAGCAACAAGCATTGATACCACTGTGAGAATACAGTTCTGTTTATTTTGTTATAAAGTATTGCTATGTATTTAATAAATACCATTCAAGCTTTAATTTGAAAATTCTCTCTCACTGCACATTCTACATTTCGCTCATCAAGTTTTCCCCTTAGGTTTTAACCCTTTCAAAGGCGTGTTCTGCACTAGCCGATAAGGTATGGGCTACCAATCACGATAAGAGGTCTGTATAACAAACTGAATGCACTCATTCTACCTTTTTCTCTTTTGGCCAATACGATCGAGAGCGTAAACATATATTTCATTTCTACGTCATTTTGTAACCTTTGTTGTAGTTATGGTGTAACTATTTAGCAGAAGGACTGGCGCATCCTTGCACAGTGGTCTAAAGTAACCAATGAAATGGCCATGGCTTCGCAAGGCCACGTACAACGATAAAGAATGTGACATAGACGCGCGGTGCAGTGAGATTTTCTTTGGCGCTCTTTGTATTATTAATTGTACACTTCGCATGATATTGCTATGTTTATAATATAAATAATAATGTAATGTTCCGTAATATTTTATATAATAACAACAAATCATCCCCTCCGTCATGAATTAGACATCTATAAACACCTGTTAGGTACGACGGGTGTTAAGGTGACGGGTTTCTAACGTAAAGGTTCCGAGTTTGAATTCTGCTCCTGTCTGCAGAGTTTTATGTCTATAAATCTACTTTAAGTATGCACAGAGCCGAATCTCGAAACTGATTAAAATTTGTATCACCCTGAAGCCCCTGCCACATACAATCAACATTACCGGCGCGCCGTGTACAACTACAAGATATAACTCGGGTAGTGCACAGGGATTCGGAACGTAAAATAAGTGTTGGAAGGCAAAAGGTACGGGTGAAGGGGCCTCCGAAACTGCGGTAGAGCATTGCACACAGGCCAGCGGGCCACTTGTGCTTCTACCGTGGCTCCTGGGAGGGAGGGATGATGAGAGAGACCCGAAGGGCAACCAGATTCGGATGGCGACAGGCGCAAGCACAGACGGGGTATCTAATGTTTCCAGATTGAACGCCTCCAACGCCGATCGAGCCCATCCTATTAAGCCCGGAGCCTCCGGAAGTCCCCCGAAGGAGCTCCCGCTCGAAAGCGCCCAGAGGCGGGTTCCAGTTGAGCAGTCCCTGGACGAGTCAGGGAAGAAACCTCCACAGAGCGCATATCCACCGTCCAGGCGCAACTCGCCGAACACCGTCGCCTGGTCCTACAACCCTGAAACACGTGATAGGTACAGGAAATGAGGGAGAGTGGTAGCAGAAGAATAACCACCCCAGCATTTCCCTGTCGACCCGGGGAAACCACGAAAAACCCATGGGTCAGAATGGTCGATCGCAGGAGATTGAACTCAGCACCTCCCGAATGCGAGTTTCACACGTTACCGCGGCGCCACCTCACTCGGTGACGCATGTAGAAATTTATAGCGTGGCCGTCTAAATGTTGTATTGCTTTTTTATTTTAAACTATTTTATATTCGCTTTACCCTAAAGTCATTATTGTTGTAGTAGCTTTGCTTATGGTTTATAAACTTCTGCGCAGCTCTTTTTCAACAGATATCTTTTTCTTGAGAAAATAAGATTTCCCCTAATTCGTATACACATTTATTGCAGGACGCAAGTACGACGTCAAATGCTTGAAAATAAGCTAGCTATATATATATATATATAACTTGGCGTGATGAGAAATAAAAGAACAATATATTTAGCTTAAAATACTGAACATTCCGACCAACAAGATTTATTTCGGAAACGGCTAAAGCTACAAAAGCAGTGATTAAACAGAAATTACACATTTTAAAGCAAAGTTTGGTCTGTTTTCTATGGTTTTATACTTGTATAGCATTCACTCAAAATGAAAAGCATTTTTCATGAACTATTCACAAAACCTTCAAGATAATAAATTTTATTTCCCATATTAATATGGCAAACATGTTTTAATCCAAATACTTTAGTTAGTACTTTCCATATAATAATAGTTTGCGGATAAGGAATTTTCTTGAAAATCTTGGTATCACATCCTTGGAAGATGTTGAACTTAAAACCAAGTTTGGGGTTTAGCTCTACTTCTTTTTAAGTTATGCTGTTCACAGACACCACACACAATCACATTTTTTTTCTAAAAAAGATTGTATTAATTGAATCTCAAAGCACGTATTTCAGGAAAATCTCAAGGATATCGAATTTTTGGTTGGAATCCTTCTTCTACAGGGAGGTGGTAAAAGAGAAAACAATCTGGCGAAGTCTTTATGAATGTTAGCCCAAGCCCTTAAATATAAGCATTACTTCAAAACAGTAAGATTCCGGTTCAAGAAACTCACCAAAAGTACCTTGCTTTCCCGACCGAAAAAGATAGGTCCACTGCAGATGTTACCGCCATTGGCTTTTATCATTTCTTGTCGAGATAAAGGCGGCAGAGGTAACTTGAAATAAAATTTATGGAGGAGCGTGCAAGACCGTTGGACATCTGCTTTTGTTACAAGAAAACGCACGAGATACTGTCAACAGCAGAATTGGGTGAAGATGTCTACCACTATACATACAAGACGATATGTTACTGAGATAATGGGCATAGGCGCCGGACGGTGTCTTTCCACAAAGCAAACTGGCGCTGCAGGTGTCCTTCCTTATGGCACGCGCCACTGTCCTCGTGATCTTTATTTTCACAAAACACACATCTATATCAACCACTTGCCTCGATGAACCTATTCCCATGAATTTCTCTGTCTTACGGAGCTGGGAATTGTGGCCAGCATAAATGTTCGCAACATAATACACCCGCAATCATCATAAAAAGCTTTCACGGGATTAAATTCAGATTTATGCCTAATAAATTATTTCTGTGTCCATTAAATACTCACTTTTTATATGAATGCTATTATATTGGGTACATTTTGAGGACAGGAACAGGAGTCGCACCATATTTTTGCGCTACATGCGTCAACATTAAATCCGTCATGTTTAGGGTCTCCCGTTGTGAAAGCTGTTTGTGGCGTATTTAAACAAAAGCACTCTTATACATTGCCTTCTGCTTATGTTGTCCCCGTAGCTTTGGGAGTCATTCTACTGGCGCTCATAGGTATGTATAGCAAGGAAGAGTGGCGTGTATCTGTTCACCTTTTCACGCATGCAATGGCGTCCTGATTTACTGCGCAGATCTAGATTATTCACATATTATATATACCGGATGTTTCAGAAATACTTTTACAAACTTCGGGAATGGGTTCCGCACACCAAAAGAAGGAAAAAAGTTCATATGAACATATGTCCCATAATCCTTGGTTTTCGCGTTATGCCTGTCACAATGAAAGTGTAAGTTCAACGGCCTTCGGGGTCCAACCTCAAAACTTCATTTCTCTATGCATTTATAGAAGGCGTTGACCCATTGTACTACATACGGTAGATGGCGAAGTGTTGCCATGGAAACTTGTTTACGTTTGTTATTTGTCATTAGTCTGTCTTCAACGTTTCAATTTGTACATGTAGTGAGTTAACTGCACGTGTTTCGTTCCACCATTGCTGGATATTCATTTCGTGAACAGGCAGATATGATTTTTATGTATGGTCGCGCGAACGGTAATGGACGCGAGGCTGCACGGCTCTATCAGATGGAGTTTCCAGACCGAAGACAACCAACAACAACGAGGATAACAACTGGTATCTACCATGACCGATGGATAGGCAGAGGAGGATCAGTTCCATGACCTACACGTTCTCCCGACCTCAATCCTGTGGATTTTTACCTCTGGGGGCATCTTAAATCATTGGTTTATGGAGCAGCCATCCCGGATGCAGAAACGCCTCATCGACGTGTCATGGAAGCCTGCGAAACCATTCGACACCATCCCGGAGTGTTTGACAGGGTGCGGTATTCCATGATTCGACGAGTACAGGCATGCATAGAAGCAAGAGGAAGACATTTCAAGCATTTATTATGAGTTTTGTGTGTTTTAAGTGTACCACTGTGTTGAACACCTCCTAACGAGAAAACAAAGGATTATGGGACATATGTTCATATGAACTTTTTTCCTTCTTGTACTGTAAGGAACCCATACCCGAAGTTTGTATAAGTATTTCTGAAACATTCTGTATATATCCGAGTATATTAAAATTAGTTATAAAATTGTTTTTTTTAATTTGAAAGATTTAATTAAGATATTAATTAACTTTGAGCAATAGCTTTACTCTTCATTACATATCATAACCATGTTAAAATAGTATATATCTAAATGAGACCACATTTTTCACAATATCTCTACGAAAAAGTATTTTAATGGCAACATAGTGTAAAACAGTAGGTTTTTTTAAATGAGAACCTACAATTAGAGCCAATTTAAATTGACCCTAAGATCGCCGTCACAACGTCCTCCAAATAAAACACGACTAATGGCATTTACTTTCCCCCATTATATCAAGCAACTTTTATTCAAGACGTTTCTTTCTACAACGCTTAGTTTTGGAGATATTGTACAGTCAACTTAAATGGCCAACCCTGTATATGATAGTCGGCAAGCCGTGTGTTTTACCTGCTTCTAATGTTGTCGTTTTCTTGTAGCTCATTCTGTCTCGTGCGCCAGCTGCTCCCATGACAGAGCTATGAGCGTTTACTCTCAGGGTATGCGTGAGTATAGTTTTAAAGGAAAACACCAATTTAAATTGAATGAGACCCAATAAAACATCTAATTCGTCGTGACCAGGTACCTCTCACCAGGCTACGTTTCGGACATACCGCAATTACCCATTCATATCTCCTTGGAAAAGATCATCAGCCTACATGCAAGCACTGTCACTCCATTCTCACAGTTCAGCATATAGTTGCAGAGTGCCCTATCTACGATGTTCATCGGCTTCAGTGTGGTATTCCTGCTAACCTCTCGGTGGCCTTGAGTGATCCAACCATCTGTCACAACATAGTAAAGTTTTTAAAAGAAATAAAATTGTATAATGTTATATAATCAATGTTGTAATTTGTTTCAAAATATTGTAATTATTAAAATTTATTTTAGTCGCGTTATAACTTTATTGTTAACGCGACAATAATAAATTAATAAAAACAGCGTTAAAAAATTTAACATGATCTAATGTGAGCTATTGAAGTGAGTTGCCGACCGTTTGAGATGAAATAGACTTACTATGAATTGTAGCACTAGAAATGGTAATAACTGAATTACGAGGGTAAGTCAATAATTGTCCGTACATAAGTTTTAAAATTTATTGTAACAATACAAATTTACAATTACCTCGGTTTTTAACGTAGTCCCTTGCTTCTCGATAGACATGGTTCATCGTTGCACAAGCTTTCTTATGCCCTCAGAACAATTTTTTTTCGGTTGAGCAGCAAACCATGTATGCTCCCTTCCTTCACTTCTTGGTCTGTGGTGAAGCGATGGCCCCTTAAGGCATTTTTAAGTGAACCAAAAAGGATATGGTTTGCCAGTTCATCGACAGTGAATCTTCGGTTCTCTGAATCAGGATACGGACTTGCTCATTGTTGGCGTCAGCAGTGAATATAGATGGACATCCTGCTCTTTCCTCGTTCTTCACAGTTGTCCGACCATCTTTGAGCTTTTCAATCGATTCGTAGACATTTTGCCGGGGTATATATTGCCCCCAGATTATGCGAAAAGTATTCGATGGATTTCGGCTCCTAGTACACCTTCAGACGACGGAAAGTGGATAACCGCACGCTGTTCTTCTTCGGTGCAAACTGCGAGGAGTGCAGCAATACTTATAAGGCAACAAACAATGCAACGCTCAGTGGAGTGATAACGGACAAGCATTCCACAAGCGGAGACAAAGGAACAACATGTCGACGTGCGCGCGCACAAGTCAATACAGTCAACCTACAAAAAATTAAAAATAGTGTGAGGATAGTTATTGCCTTGCCCTTGTATTATACCTGCCAACTTCTGCAGTATCACTTTCACGGTTTGAAATAACCGTTTCCGCGATAAAAGAAACTAGAAGCGCAACTTGCCGTAAGTCACTAAAATGCTTACCGGAAAGATCCCTCGCGATAGCCGTGAAATCTTACACAAGCGCGTCACTAAGCGCTTAAAAGCAGTAAGTACCGGTGATGATACCAGAGGAAGTCTCTAATTTAAATTGCACGAATATTTATTAATATTAGCTCCGCCTAGTTTTTTAATCCCCACCAACGTTGTTTTACTTCCGGGCCAATATTTAAACCCTCTTCATACGAGTCTCTTACCTTGTTACTAGCGGTATCTCCACGATTCTGAGATTTCATCCGTCTCTTTTGCAGAATTGGCTTACATGACTCTGAAATTAACTCTAAACTGCCTTCACAGAATCTTTAAGCTAATGTGTTCCATCCTCGACTGATACTAATGCCTTTCGTTAACATGATTCCCTAATTAGCTTCTTCCTTCCGGACAAATTCAACCCAAGCTTATTACATTATACATTGATGTAATATGCGGAAATTATTTATTGAAATTATTTCTTTATCTTACTCTTATTTCTTAATTTGATTATTTATATATTCCCGTTAATAATTAGGGTATTACCGCCCACTCTGACACATGGGATTTTCGTGGTTTCCCCGGCGTCAACTGGCGAATGCTGGGGTGGTTTCTTCTCATCATTTCACTTTCATTCCGCTTCCTTTTCATCTTTAAGGTGTTTCGTGGTGCACGGTCGATGGAAAGAGTATTCTCCATAGACACCAGAGGGCTGCTTGTTTGGTGGGTCGTTCATAGGCCTTTTTCAACAGATCCAGCAGTGGAACAGGTCTACGGGCTTGGAAATGTTAGGGACTTCCGCGCGTCTCTGTGTCCAGTCTGCCTAAGACCTTTAGCCTCCCTTAGTTCCTTCACTTCATCCCTTTCTCCTGGGGGGTTAGCAGCCGCAATAGATCCGGCAGCGCGCGAGGTGTACCGCTCCGTTGAACCACGTCATACCTCACCGGAAATACATGTTTTGAGGCCCGGTGAACACAAAAAAGCATTTTTAGAAAAAAGGCCTGCGCGCACGCGTGTGTGAACAACATAACTCAAAAACAAAAAGTCGGATCAACACCAAACTTGGTATTTAACTTCAGAATCTTCCAAAGATACGATACGAAGATTTGGAAGAAAATCCCCCCAACACAACTACCCATTAGATTGAAAAAATTTCGATATATTTAATTTTTTCCAAAATGGCACTAACAATTTTGATTAAAACACAAACAATTTAATATATTTACATGATAGAATATATCTCTTGAATTTTCTGGGAATAGCCCGTGAAGTCGTTTTCATTTGGAAGGAATTTTGCATAAATTTGGATAACGCTAACCATAAAAGATAATCAAAACCCTACACAGAGCTGTAAAACTCTTTAAAACACACATTTGTTTCAAACAATATTTTGTGGCATCGGCCATTTCAGAGGTATTCGTTATTAGTGATTTGAATTTTTCATTACTTTTAAGGTGCAGTCGCTATACAGTTGTTTCTTCCGATGTCATGGAAAGAGTACGTATTTTATAACCAATATGTAGTAACGCGTTTTAAAACATTTAGTGTGTCCTGTATACTCGATGTAACTATAATGAAACGTATAATTAAATAATTTCTGCAAACGTTTATGTCGATTAGCATAAAAGTAGATCGAAAAATAATACTTATTTTGTAACGTGTTGCAAAAGAGAGTTAAAAGTAAACGATAGTGGTTAGAGAAAGGTATGCGTATCCTATAACACATAGGATTTTTAATATTCTAACGAGCACCGTACTCGAGGTTACTTGTGTTTTCAGGTCATAAGTCCGTTAAATTCTATTTAGCTAAATTTTATAGAAGGCATTAAAATAACTTGTTCCATAGGTTATTCAGACACCCTCTTGCTTTAGACCTCATTGTTCTCTGGCATTAACTGGTGGCAACGCTAGGAACCACTCCCTAAATCCCCAATTATCCCCAAAGATCTCACAAGGCTGAGTGTAACCCGTACCAGTCGTCAGAGTAGGGGGAAAATCTCGTTACCTCACACCGCAGGTAGCAACGCGACTTAAACGCTATGTAAACGACACAACAGGAGTGAGAACCAGGAGAAGGTATTAAGACAACCATGGTTGTCATTACAAGGTCAAAATAGTCCATGCTATAGCTTTTGTTTTCAATAAAAATCTGTATTTGGCAGTTGAAACATTATTTTTCTTTTTTCCTTCTTTCTTTCTAACTTTTGAAACTAAACGAACTTCCAGTTATTCCAGTGAGATTAAAAAACATTATTTATAGTTTTAACTATTTATAAACGTGGACAATATTATTTTTAATTCAGACAAATGAAATCGATTACTAACAAAATGCATTTAGATTAATAACTCTTCACCAGTTTATTGGTTTGTGATTGACTGGTATGCAACGGTTTATTTTTCCAAACCAAGTATATTGCATAGCAACGTCAAACACAAAACTGTCAATAAAATACATCATAAAATTTATCAAATGATAATACGAACTTTATTGCCAAGTGCGCTCCACTAAAGTCTTCATTTTGTAATTTTATAAATAAATTAAGTGAGGTTATCTTATAAGAATTTTGAATTCTGCTGTATTCAATCCATGGATGTAAACATTAGAACTACTTTTCTATGATAATCATGAGCCTCAAAATATAATGTGTATTTATAAACAGTTTTCTTGGCAAATAAGACGCAGTCGAACACAAACCATGAAGCAAATTTTAAAATACCCAGCTTAATAAATAATGGTCTGGAATGAGTTCTGGGCGGTACACCACAAAATTTCGATGACTCTATGTGATAAAAGTATTTTTCTGGCTAAAGCATGATTGCCTCAAAGTAAAACACGATAACTTATATGGCTATGAATATGTCCATAATAAATTGGTAAAAGAGCAGCAGGAGATATATATATATATATATATATATATATAATATTTAAACTCGTAGCATAATAGTGTATTATGCAACAAGACTATAGTGGTAGTAATTAAGACACGAGTTTGATGATTTTTATACGAGCGTCTTAATTGGCAATTTTAGTTTTGGTCGACCACACTATAATTTCAAAGTTTTGAGTTTTTACCAAAGGACCATTGCTAATTGTGTGTAATTAAATACTGATCGAATAATAGCATAATGACAAAACCTTGGGAGTATTTGCGAGTACTGTAATAGATGGCAATATTGTTGAGTCCAGGCCGTATTTATTGATTTTTTGCAGGTAACGTATATTGAGCAATATGGAAACAAAGGAAATTAACTTAGTTTATTAGAATATTAAAATTTCAATGAACAGAATGTAGTTTATTTTAAATACACATATTTCATTGTTTATCTGGGGAATGGATCTCAGTGGGCTATTGCTTTGAAGATGATAAAAGGCATGGACAACTGGGGAGCTGCGCGCGCCACAGAGCGAGATCATAAGGCGCTGAGGTATAATAGATGCCATTATAGTTCAGTTGCGTCACATTTAATCAGCGTATTGCAGTATGGTGGTCGACCAAAAACAGACCTCCATTGATTTTATCAGCGATCTAATTAATTCATGTGCGAACGCCAGTCTAAACCAGGCTCGAAGTGACTGCCAAGAAATTTATGGAGATTTCAGTTGCAGAGAACGGGTCTGTTGTATTTTCATCATAAAGTTAAGGAGATGGCAATATAATTTGGGTGGAATAATGCTACACAAATTCAAATTATCAGGATTATTTAAATGTCTTAGTAAATCCCTCATTTTAACTCCAATAAGAAAAGTATGGAAAAAAAAGTTCTTAAAGAATCTCACAATAAAAAGCCGAAATTATAATTTTACTATATTGTCGTATGCCTCACTTATATTAACTTAGAAATTCAGATGGGAGCAACTCGCTTGCGAGAGGGATCGTTAACCAAACAAAGAACTTTAATTTACGAGGCAACGACGAAGGGCGCAGCTAAGTTAAATCAAAGGATAATTTCTATTCCAACACAATGCCTGGCTCAAGGGAGAGGAAAGGATTCTATTCTACCATAATTAAAAGTTAAAAAGCGTGTATGGCACACAATTTATTGGATGAAGTTAGTTACATACCTTTGCCCATTGCCTGCCGACGAGGACATCGTGTGTTAGCAGTTTCCCCGTCTGTCTCACCCGAAGCCTACTCACTGAATGATGCTACGCCAAGTTGGCGTCAGTAACGCCATATCCCTTCCAATGACACACTGTTTCCCCTGAATCGCCCCTACTCAGACAAACTGCCCTCTCTGACCTTGGTAACCAGAGAGCGTCTTAACAAGACTGTCTGTGCACATGCCACAATATTTGCCCAATTTTAAGGGATCTATCCCCTTAAACCAGAACCATAAATGAATACCATTATCGGCCACAGTTTTATGGGGACCGATTGGTGAACATTGGTTAAAAATGATCAAAAATTCCAATTTAGTCTTACTCCGTCTGATTTTTTTAGGAACGTTTTCGCGTATATATTTTTTGTTATCGCAATGAAAATAAGAGTTACATGAGAATTTAAATGACCTTGAGAGGAGCGCATTATTGCGCATTTTAGGCTTTTTCTGATACTTCTCACATTTTTTCCAAACTTTCTAGAAGCCTTTTTGCAAAATTAGCTGCATACATGTTAAGGCAAACCTGTTGCGAAATTTCCAAAATTGTAATTCTTAACCAATTGTTTTGATATTTTAACCACATGCTTAAAACGTTATCTTATAAGCGAGTACAAAGTTTCATGCAAATAATGCATTACTTAAGCAGCTATTAATTATTAGTTAAATAAAATGTTCTACACGTTAAATTATTTAAGTTGATACCATAAAATTTTTCTTCACTTTAGCTAAAGATGTTGCTAAGAAACTCAAAATCGGTCTTTTTTACATATTTGTTTAGGTGTAGACAAAACAATTTTTTTCTTCTGTTCTACAGAAAAATCCCCCGGAAATTTCCCTTATTTCACAATTTATACAATGTTATTTAGGAAAGATTCACATATTTTAAAAAAGGGTTTTTTGAAGCTCTTTGTCTATGTTTTGTAGGTATAACTTGCAAATTGCAGAAAGATTGGTGAACAATTGCATCGTCAGAGACATTTTATGTACTAAAAATGTGGAAAATTTGTATCTTAGAAAATCAAGTTTAAGATTCACGTGACACAATTTTATGTTTCTGGCCTTGATATTGGGTCACGAAGTGCTCAATTAAGGGCGTAAATGGAAAATACTATGTCATAATATGTTGCTATAGGCTCTAAATTATTCGAAAATGCAAAAACAGTGGTAAATTTTGAATTTTCAACCAAAATATCACCATAGGGTTGCATTAATCAGTTTATAAATTAATGTGTATTATGTAAAAATTTACACTGTTTAATAAAACGCCCGTAATAAAAATTTCAGGCCAGTATTTATGAATAAATCTTCCGGTGTGTATTTCTGGGTTGTGATATTTTACATTTTTCAGTATTTAAAATGCTCTTTAGGAAGCAATTTTAAGTTATGAGAATGAAACTTTGGAAATAATTTTTCCAATATTGGTTAACTGAAGCAGTTACTAAAAAAGGCAAATTTAATATCTACGCCACCAAGCTCAACCAGCTGTTGTATCAGTATATTTTTACAAAAGCCGAAACTCACAATTAAATCAATTATATTAAACCAATTAATGTAAAAGTATTGAAAGCTAGAAACATACGAATAAAAAATTCAATGTTACAACAGGGATTTGAAGCATGAATGAACCATGGTAGCTCAGTTGGTTAGACCAACCGGATGGAAACCCGAAGATCCGTGGTTCGAATCCAGACTATGGCATTTCAGGCGTCTGATTCTACCTTTCCAAACTTGTCGTACACACGGCTTGTGTGGAAGAAACATTAATTGCCAGTGTAAAATTATATCTCTTAACCTTCAGACTGGAACCTAGTATTAACCTTTTTAGTTTTTATAAGTGAAATATCGAATTTAGAATTTTGAAATCCTTGTAGTGTGTTACAAATTTAATCAGCTTTATTACCATAAAATGGTTCCATAAAATGTTCAACAAATACAACTGTAAAAAAAACTAAAATACAATTCGGGGTCAACTTGGATCCCTCATAGCAGTTCATTTCTCATAAAGTTTGCTGCATCTTGAGAGCTTTATGCTGGTTACCTTATGTTTTTAGTTATTCTAGCATGTATTGTTGGTTTGAAATTGTCTGGAAACAGTTCAGTATTCTCCTAGATGCATTGTAAGATGTAGTCATGTCGAAACGGAAAGGTGAAACTTTTAAAAGGTCAATGTAAGTTGTGTCCAAGAAAAAATTATAGAAAAACTAGAACAAAGTGCGAGAGTTGCAAAAAATTCATTTGGGATACCCACGGTATGAAAACGCAGAGAGTAGTGTGTCTTGGATGCTACACTTAGTGAACATGAACTGTAAAGCTCCATGTAAAAAAACGGTACTGGTAGTACATTATAAAAATGTTAAAATGCAGTTGTGAATCCCAGTGTAAAATAAAACATAACATAAAGAGAAAAATTCATCTAATGCGATAGTGGTGGAAAATAAAAATAGTATTGTAATTTGTAATTCGGTTATTTGTTTGACAGTGCTGATTTTGAGGTACATTGTTGGTAAAAACTGTTGATACATCAGAATTGTTGTTTTAAAATGATTTTATTTGTTCTAATTAGAACGTAAGATAATTGTATTGTGTTAATTCCAGTTTTCTGCCTGGGATCAACTTGAACCCTCTCAGTGGTTTAGGGAGGTACAAAAGCATAGCAGTCTGAAGGTTAACAAGCTTATTTTATAGTTCAATAAACAAAATAAATCTGAACTTTTGTTTAAGAAGGTATGGAAATTATATAAAACATAACTTATATATATATATATATATACACTACGTGATCAAAAGTATCCGGACACCTGGCTGAAAATGACGTACAAGTTCGTGGCGCCCTCCATCGATAGTGCTGGAAGTCAATATGGTGTTGGGCCACCCTTAGCCTTGATGACAGCGTTCACTCTCGCAGGCATACTTTCAATCAGGTGCCGGAAGCTTTCTTGGGGAATGGTAGCCCATTCTTCACGGAGTGCAGAACTGAGGAGAGGTATCGATGTAGGTCGGTGAGGCCTGGCACGAAGTCGGCGTTCCAAAACATCCCAAAGTTGTTCTATAGGATTCAAGTCAGGACTCTGTGCAGGCCAGTCTATTACAGGAATGTTATTGTCGTGTAACCACTCCGCCACAGCCCGTGCAGTATGAACAGGTGCTCGAGCGTGTTGAAAGATGCAATCGCCATCCCCGAATTGCTCTTCAACAGCGGGACGCAAGAAGATGCTTAAAATATCAATGTAGGTCTGCGCTGTGAACGTGTCACGCAAAACAACAACGGGTGCAAGCCCCCTCCAGGAAAAACACGACCACACCATAACACCACCACCTCCGAATTTCACTGTTGGCACTACACACGCTGGCAGATGACGTTCACCGGGAATTCGCCATACCCACACCCTGCCATCGGATCGTCACATTGTGTACCGTGATTCGTCACTCCACACAACGTTTTGCCACTGTTCAATCGTGTAATGTTGACACACCTTACACCAAGCGAGGCGTCGTTTGTCATTTTCCTGCGTGATGTGTGGCTTATGAGCAGCCGGTCGACCATGGAATCCAAGGTTTCTCACCTCACGCCTAACTGTCATAGTACTTGCGGTGGATCCTGATGCAGTTTGGAATTCCTGTGTGATGGTCTGGATAGATGTCTGCCTATTACTCTTTACGACCCTCTTCAGATGTCGGCGAACTCTGTCAGTCAACAGGCGAGGTCGGCCTGTACGCTTTTGTGCTGTACATGTCCCTTCACGTTTCACTTCACTATCACATCATAAACAGTGGAGCTAGTCGGCTGTTTCACGATGTCTGATGACTACTGAGGTCGCGGATAATGAGTACCAGGCAGTAGGTGGCAGCACAATGCACCTAAGATGAAAAGCGTATGTTTGTGGGGGTGTCCCGATAGTGTATATACTTATACAAAAATTTGCAACCACAGTTCCTTATACAGACATAAGATGTGGTAACTGATTTAAAGTACTCAGTAGAACACATTGGGTTTTGGAGAATTAACAGGACTGTCCCCTTAAATAGCAGCTTTTACTGCGCCTTGATTTATTTTATAGAAAACATTACTATGTAACAAAATCTCCACCACATTTGCTACGCTTTAAGCACATAACTGGTGCGGAACATGTTAGTAACAAATGCAGCTGTGATATATTTAGAACCCAAAACGTAGTAAAAAAAAACAAACAAATGAAATAGGACTGGATCGACTGCACATACAGCTGCTAACGATTAAGAAAGAAGAGAGGTTGGTGAATATAATTAACCTCTTGGCTATGGAACCGGTATGTAAGGCCACAGAGTTAAAAACGTCTCCCATCTCTTTCTAACCGTTCTTCCATCTCTTTCTGTAACAAAGCGAAGGGGAATACGTGACACATGTGCAGATGACGAAAAGGAAACCTGAGATGTGTTGCGGACTACGGTGGTGTTCAACACTTTTTATTTCCTTCCCTTTATGATGTTTGTTGAGGTTATAGAAAGGGCAGAGACCAACACATTCGCTGGGGACGGGAAATCCTTACAAACCACAGTAGCCACCTCATTGTAACAGAAAGCTTGCACCCCGCTCTCGCACCAACAATGATAATTCGCATTTCTGCCGGTCATCTTGGTCAGTCATGTGAAATTTTGAACTGCACTTCTGGACAAAAAGTACAACAGCGCAGGTTAGCTTGAAGCTGGAATGCTACCGTTGTTGTATATCCAGTGTCCGTCTAGAACTACCAATAAATCTACCGACTTCAACAGTTGAAGACAACACGCTACAATAAGGACGCAGAAAAATTCACTCGCTTATAAAAACGTACAATTTCAGAAGCGTCCGTGAAAACACGTGTATAGCAAATGCTTGCGTGAGGTTTGTGCTTGAATACAAGTGCCATTTCGCTTATTTTTTTTCTTATTTTGAAAATGTATAGTCGCTTTAACATATTAGTTGAAGAAATAATATTGTCTTTACGTTGGAGTTGTTTATTTATTTAGCTCCACGCATAGACGCCAATTTGAAGTTATTAGTTTCTGCCCCACGTATGGGAGCCAATTTGAGAAGTAGATAATTTGTTGTAGGAGTTTGCACCACGCTTTGGTAGCCAATTTGAAGAAGTAGTTTGTTATAGCAGTTGAATTATAGTTCTATTATTGGAGAGCTGAACACTTGAAGTAGTTGCAACAGCACGTATAATAAACAGTTTCCGTTAGCCTTCGCCCCAAATGTATTTTTAAAAATAAATTAACTTTGTAATTTGATTGTTTCTTTATGTATCAAATATTTATGTTTGCCTCGGTTGCTTCAGTATTATTGTTAGAGACATGGAAGTCTTGGCAGGGCGTGATGCGACTAAGAATGTAGGCTTACACAGATTATAATTTTAATTCACTCCTTTTTATTAATCCTTGACACAAATTAAATAGCACTTCACTGATATAGAGAGCTGTGAGATTCTTTTACTTAATACTTGTACTTTTTAACACATATACTATTTTTCGTTTCACACGAATACGCATTAAATCTCTTGAGGACGCACAAGCATCCGGTTACAATCACTGTCTGTAGGCAACTGACTAGATTTCAACCGTCTAAACTTGTAAATTTCTGTATTTCAAGTCTCTTGATTGGCTAATCCTACTCCAATAGAATACCTGCATTTAAGTAAGGCTTTTTCTGGTTGTTGAATGGCTATTTTTATAAACTGTCACTAAAATTACATTATTGTTACTCCAAGAATCACAAGTAGTACTGTTAAACTTTCTTACTCATTATTGACTCAAGGTTACCTCATTGTTACCTCTTGTTAGCAACTTTTGACCTATTTCTCACAGCTCCTACATTATTAAATTACGTAATGCATTCACATAGCAATATTGAGCATGTTTACAATAATATAAGCATATGCAGTGACTGCTACATACATTTTACAAATTATTACATACACATATTGCTTCAAGGCGGGCTTTATTGAATTTACTTATTATAACTAGAATGAAATTATTTAAGTGTTAAAAACACTGCCTCATAGTCATGTCGCGACTTTATACTTTTAAAATACATATTTAACAACAAAACAATGAGATTAGTTATCATACTGTCAGTTTTGAACAATTACAATGAACTAGTATAAAATTGTGACACTATAACTAATCAAACTGCTTGAACATTATATACTTTTATATAAATTTATGCTTTTGAAAAATTCAACTATCTTAAAGTACATCGAATAACTGAGTGCTGTTGGTAAATCATTGGGTATCTGGTAGTGTTGTCTCCATTGATCGTATTGTGAACATTCCACCACTATGTGTTTCATCGTTAATAGTATGTTACACTGGTGGCAGATGGGTGGTTGAAAGAAGATAACTGTGCGTGATCTTGGTATGGCCCATTCTCAGTCGGGATATTAAAACCTGATCTTGTCTGGAAAGAGAATTACTGGGAAGATGTGTCGAAAAACTCGATATTATATCACCGAGTTTGCTTCTCGTGGAGTCAAGCCATCCTGTCTTTCATTGTTGGTAGAGCTTCTTTTTAATGGTTGAGTTAACATCATGGGCTGGTGTAGTTATAGTTGGATCACTTAGTGATGTTTAGTGGCTTCTTTTGTTGCCTGATCGGCCAATTCGTTGCCTTGTGGGATGGAATCCATACTAAAGACACTTGCTTTCCTTGTTTATTGATTCTATGAAGTAGTGAGTGAATTTCTTGTGTAAGAATATGGGTTCATGACTGATTTTTCATAGTAATCGTTCAGTTATTCTTAAGCCAAAGTGTAGTAATAATAATTAATACCTCTCACAAATACACTTTCAGCTTACGGTTGCTCATCAGTTATTTATGCATAATTAAAAATGATCTCAACAATATTGATAGAAGTACGTCATCATCTTTGTTATTAATATATCTATGTCGCTTTAAATCTATAATGAAATACAAATGCACTACATCAACCAACAGTGTGAGAAGATTCACGAAAAGAGTTGGATAGAATAGCTGAGAGCAAAAAGAGACATGGCAACTCTGTTAAGAGACATCCTTGTGTGTGTCCAGCACAGGCGCTACGCTCTTGTTAACTAGTATACTGATTTGTATACATGCAACCCCCAAGCGGAGTTGTTTTGGTGTGTGTGTGTGTGTGTGTGTGTGTGTGTGTGTGTGTGTGTGTGTGTGTGTTCGCGTGAGGAGAATGGGTTATGTTTACGTATCACTTTCCTGTTACTAGCATTAGTGTTTCCAGAGTAGGAGGAAGAAGAAAATGAGATAAATATATATCCATATCCATACAAAATCTACTTTTATTGAAGCAAACAAAGCAGACACGCTTGCAAGTCGCAGGAGTTAATGGAGCAATTTGATTTGGAATTTACTGTAACGGTAAAGGCAAACGTACAAACGAAAGAGGGGGTAGAACACCACACACAGACCAGTCGGTCCCTTGTGCTTCTACAGTGACCCCCCGGGAGGGACAGATGGATGATACCCGAAGGGCGACCAGATCTGGATGACGACAGGCGCAAGCACAGACGGGGTCCCTAATGTTTCCTGATTAAAAGTATCTGACGCCGCCCGGTCCTGCCCACAACCAACCAATCTCCAGCGTCTCCGGGGTGGAGACCACTCGGAGGAGTAACCTAACTGAGCAGTCCCCGCAGCGACGCCAGGGAAGAAGCCTCTACAAAGTGCACAGCCACCGCCCAACCGCAACCTGCCGAACACCGTCGCCTGGTCCAACAACCCTGAAACAGATGACAGGAAAGATGATTGGTACAGGAAATAAGAGGGAGGAGAGTGGTGGTAGAAGATGAAGCACACCGGCATTCTCCTGTCGACCCGGGGAAACCACGAAAAACCCATAGGCCAGAATGGCGGTCACCGGGGTCGAACCCGCGACCTCCACAGACGTTGCCACCTGAGCCAACCCGCTCGGTTGATTTACTGTAAGTGGTAACATGAAGGCATGCATTAGTGAAATTCCTAAATGCTACAGATTTCAACAAACCTCATTCAATTTTTTCCCAGAGTTCACTGGCAGCACAATGCATAATGCCAAAGTTTGAGAGTTGATACGAGAGGCACTACTTATATTTTGAGCCTTGGCAACCCTGAATGTTGTAGGTGTCATCTGACGTTTCCAATGAGTTTGACATTTTTGACCACAATCTACTTCAAACATTTTGTCAATAGAGCGTCATTTGTTTACACTAACTTGAAAATTGTGTGTCAACAAAAACATGGAATTAACTCGTGAAAATGTTCGTTCAATGATTTATTACGAATTTCGACGTGGATTATCAAGACAAGAGTGCATCGATCAACTAACTTCCACATTTGACCACGAAGCTCCATCCTTTGCCACTGTGAAACGCTGGTAGAACGAATTTAATCATGGCCGCCGTTCGCTCAATAATGAAGTTCCTGAAGGTCGTCCAAAATCAGTTGTTGTGCTAGAAAACATTGATGCTGTGCAAAAACTAATAATGAAAGATCGTCATGAGACATATTGTGAGATTGAGGCAACCCTAGGCATTGGTTCCACCAGCTTATATAAAATATTGCATGATTATTTAGCCGTGAAAAAGGTTTGCTCTCGTTGGATCCCACATAATTTGACGCAATCTCAAAAAGATGCTCGTGTCGATTGGTGTACAAAAATGCTCAAGAAATACAATGGCGGTGCCGCAAAAGACGTATAGAAGATTGTAACAAGTGACGAATCATGGATCTATGCGTATGAGCCGGAACGTAAACAGCAGTCGACTGTGTGGGTGTTTCAAAATGAAGCAAATCCAACAAAAGTTATTTGGACTTGAAGCACTTTGAAGCAAATGGTCGCCTGCTTTTTCAGCAAAACTGGCCATGTGGCAACAGTGCCTATAGAGGAACTAAAACGGTCAATGCCAAATGGTACACAACCATTTGTTTGCCGGAAGTTTTCGGTGAACTAAGGAAAACCAACAAGAACCGTAGGATAGTTCTTCATCAAGACAATGGAGCACACACACATCTCGTCTAACAATAGAGTATTTGAAGGCTCAAAAAATCGAATTGATGGGCCATCCGCCATACAGTCCTGATTCGGCACCCAATGACTTCTTTTTGTTCCCGAACATCAAGAATAAATTGTATGGACAACGATTTTCGTTGGCAGAAGAAGCCGTTGATCCCTTCAAAAACCATGTTTTGGAAGTGTCCCAAGAAAATTGGAATAAATACTTTGACAAATGGTTCAAACGGATGCAAAAGTGTATTGATCATAAAGGAGAATATTTTGAAAAACAATAAACCAGTTTTCAATCAGAAATTAATTTGTTTTAATTATTAGGCTCAAATATAAATAGTGCCCCTCGTTTAGTTCACTGGCCATGAGAAAAATTGTTTCATTTTTATATTATCTATAATGTTCCATACGATACAGATGTGCCTTTTGCTTTAAAATACAAATATTAACGAAACAAATCTTTATACAGTTTTTAAACACTCCTCTAGCTGCTTAAAATTGCTGAAATTTATAAGATCAACCAAAACCTATGCTATTGTAAATGGCTCCTAAGAGTTACGCAGAATATTCTGTTCACAAATAAATACAGGGAGAGCCAAAAAACTACGAACTGCCTGCGCGGTGTTTTTCCTGTCCACGTCCTCGGCGCTCGCTGCCATAGAAAGGCGCGGATGAAACCATACAACATTTTTAAAACTACATTTAAAGGCTTTGCGTAACAACTTAAAATCTTACAATATTTACAATCACTCGCCAATTTTTTTCGAGTCAATAGTTGAGGCCCGTACATATGTGAATACAGTTTTGCCCACTTTTTTTAGAGAATTAACAGCCAGGGAGCGTGATTTTGCCTTTTTTCAACAAGACTCTGCAACGGCTCATACGGCCAATCTTTCGATGAGAACAATTGAAAGTGTGTTTGAGGAGAGAATTATTAGTAGAGATTTATGACCCCCTCGGTCCCCCGACCTAACCCCCTGCGATTTCTATCTCTGGGGCAACTCAAAACAAAGTATAGAAGACAAACCCACACACCCTGAAAGAATTAAACAATATATCCGCCAGGAAATTGCCAGCGTTTCTCAACGTAAACTACGGCGAGTGATGGATAGTTTCCTAAAGAGGTGCCAAAATTATATGGACAACGACGGTGGCCAGTTTCAGCATCTCCTTTCATAAAGTTGGTAACTAAGGCCTTTAAAAGTAGTTTTAAAAATATTGTATGGTTTTATCTGCGCCTTTCTATGATAGCGGCAGACGGCAGCGAGCGCCGATGACGCGGTCAGGAAAAACACCCCGCAGCCGGTTCGTAGTTTTTTGCCTCACCCTGTATATATAATGTGTTCCACTCACACGACTTTCTCTACTCTTGTACAAAACTATTTTTACAAACGCTATTCTCCATTTACTTCATGATAATCGAGATACTAATCTTATCGCTAATTTTCTTGTAGGTGCAAGGGAAATATGGTAGGCTTTAAGCGATAGTTAAATCTTTTAAGAACTGGTCGCCATGTGGGTATTTCATTCTCTTTGCATGTCCAAGACATAAAAAAAGAATAACGAATTCCCATTTGAGAAAAAGTATAAGTATTGCAAAATTGAAACAAATAACAAGGAACATCTCGGAAATGGTTCACTCCACAAAAAAAGTATGTAAAATAAATTGTGTTTTTTAACGAGCTCTACATTTTTACTCCAGAACAATTTTGTCTATCTCTTACGGTTTAACAGTTATGCAAAAAGCATTCAGAAGGAAGAGGACTTTTGGTGACATTCCCAGAAAATTCAAGATATACATTTTATTTGTCATGAAAATACCTTAAATATATTATATTTTAATCAAAATCGTCAGAGGCATGTTTGGGAAGATCAAAATTTTTGAAAAGAGGTTCATGTAGAGGGTAGTCTGGGGTGGGATATTTGAACACCTTCGTGTCGCATCCCTGAAAGCGAGGCAGTATTTTTAACACTTAAATAATTTCAGTCAAATTATATAATATGTAAATTCAATATCAGCCCGCCTTGAAGCAATGTGTGTGTGTGTAATAATTTGTAAAATGTATGTAACAGTCCCTGCATATGTTTATATTATTGTAAACATGTTCAATGATGTTATGTGAATGCATTACGTAATTTAATAATGTAGGAGCTGTGAGAATAATAAGTTAAAAGTTGCTAACAATGAGGTAACAATGAGGTAACCTTGAGGCAATAATGAGTTTGAGAGTTTAATAATGCTACTGGTCATTATTGGTGCAACAATAACGTAAAGTTTAGTGAAAGTTTATAAAATAGCCAATCAACAACCAGAAAAAGCTTTAGTTAAAAGAAGGTATTCTATTGGATTAGGAATAGCCAATCAGATACTTGAAATACAGAAATTTACAAGTTTAGGAGGTTGAAATCAGTTCAATTGATTGCAGACAGCGTTACTAACCCGACACAAAATGTGTCCTCAAGAAATATAATATGTATTCGTGTGAGACGAAAAATAAGTTTACGTGTTAAAAAATGTAATTAATTAATAAAAAGAACCTCACAGCTCTCTATATCAGTGAAGTGTTAATTAAATGGTGTCAAGCATTAATAAAAGGAGTGAAGTAAAATTATAATCTGTGTAAGCCTACATTCTTGTCGCATCACAACCCTGCTAAGAGAATCGTGTCTCTAAAATAAATACTGACGCAGCCGAGGCAAACATAAATATATGATATTTAAAGAAACAGTCAAATTACAAAGTTAATATATTTTTTAAACTTGGGGCAAAGGCCACCTGAAAGTACATATCGATATCGAATTCTTGGGTGGAATGTAACATTTCCCCTACTTACTCTACATAGTTATAATATCAAGAAAGAATAGAGGTAATATATTCTCCACATATAAATAATAAGACGAAATTAGATATCGCACATTCTATTAAACAAAGAACAGTGGGCTAAAACCCTTAGTTGCCTGCCTTTAACACGAATATTCGGGAGATATTGATGTAAGCCATTTCTTTAATAAATTAACATTAGCAACTTGGAATTCTACGCATTTTGGTAAGAAGTTTGCCTAAGGTTGAAATTGTAACTTTCTCAAGTAAGGTTTTTGGAAGCTCTTTATAGGTATTAACACCGAGAGAGGTGGCGCCGCAGTAACGTGTACTACTCGCATTCGGAAGGTCCCGTTTTGATCCCCAGGACCGCCCATTCTGACCTATGGGTTTTTCGTGGTTTCCCCGGTGTTGGGAGGCAAATACACGATTTCCTTTCCATAATTTCCCTTTCATTCCTTTTACTTCTCATCTTTCAGGTGTGCATCTAGGTTTTGGACAGATGGCGCGGTTGCATGCTCGATGGGAGCAGTAGTCCCCGTGGACACTAGAGGGCTGCTTGACTGGTGGGTCGTTGATCGCCCCCTCTCGGCGGCTCCAGCAGTGCGAGGGTCTGCGAGCTTGGAAATGTTATGGACTTTCGTGCTTCTCTGTGGCCTATCTACCTATGGCCTGTAGCCTCCTGTGCTTCCTCCAACTCTAGCCACAATAGATCTGTGCAGGTCGCAACACGCGAGGTGTACCCCTCCGTTAAATCGCCTGTTCCTGTACCTATAGGTGATAACGCATTTCTAATGAACATTAACTGACGTCATTGGGCCAAGATCCACCAAGTGTTTGTTTTCCTGTTTGTATTGAATATACGTGCATAGCGCAGAACTGTGAAGCTATTTCAAAACTTTGAAACTCCAAATATGTCGTTTGTTCTTCAACACGATTCGAATGAGACATTCCAATATGGGCACATGTATAAATCCGAACAAAATGACAATTTTTGCCTTGAAAATTAAAACTTTGGCCTTGAGCATCAAGAAGGAAGGGTTTATTCCTGGCAGGAAAGATAATTGAGGACTGGAATTCTCGAAGGTGTTAAGTGCCAAAATGTACCAAATTGAGATATTTATTCAGAAAGATGCTTTAAGCCAAAGCTATTTTCCTCTCAAAAACACTGTGTTCCTATTCGCAATTTCGATTTGAAACTGATGGCGATAGATGGCACTGGTGACTCCAGTAGCCATGGCCTCTTGAAAAGTGTTAACCCCCACATTGATAACATCACTGAAGAGATGGAATTTAACATTGTTAATGTTGGCGGTTCTGATTTCAGCATGGTTCAAGGTTTATTAGTGCCAAATTATATAAATTTGTTAAAATAATATAAATTAATTATTATTTCAAAAATATGCTTTCGTAAGTTCTGAGACATAACACCTTCCTCAATAAATCCAAATGTGAGATTACCACTTCCTCTAATTTCAGATTTAAATATTAATTTATATGCTTTTTAGCTCAATCTTATTCACATATCCTTAATATGGTAAATGAACCGGTAAGAATACTCCAGTTTGACATAGTCCCTTATATAAGAACCAATAAAAATGCTCTATTAAAACATATATTATTTATATTTTGTCACTTAACACCTTTGAACCAAGCGGGGTGGCTCAGCTGATAACCTCTGTGGCCCCCATTCGGAAGGTCGTGGGTTCGATTCTCGCGGCCGACCTTCCTGAACCATGGTTTTTTTCGGGGGTTTCCCAGGGTCGCTAGATGAATGCTGGGAAGGTTCATTACATCCCTCGAATTTCCTGTCCCTCAATTTCACCTTCATTCTCATTTCACCTTTCACCCGCTTGGCCTGTTTCAGGGTTGAAAGTGTCGGGGGAGTCTCGGCGTTGCATGCAGGGGAAACGGATGCTGTATGTAAGTCTTCGTACCCCGGAATGGGGACGGTCTTAGAGTCCCAGGCTCCCCAGTGGGAGGAGAGTTTAAAATTAAATTGGGATTTTATTATGGACGCTCTTTAACTGATGTGGTCCTTAGCGTCCCATTCTGTATTGGGCGTGAAAGACCGGTAATTTTGCTCAGAGGCCTCTTTATCAGGCTTGAGGCTCTTTCACGTGCCGTAAATCTACAACACGGGACCACCGGCTTCACTTGCCTTCCGAAGAAAGCCATGCTAAGGATTTTTACGCCCGAAAAAATCCATCGCCCTCCGCCGGGTTTGAATCCGCGACCTCGGGAACTAGAAGCTAGCATGATAACCACTACACCACGGAGAACACTGCGAGGGAGAGCGGAGTCGGTTGCACCAGCTCCATCCGGAGACGCTGCCCTCTGCCTCGTCGTGCCTCCTGGTCCGGCCACCTCCGTCTCCTCTCACCTAACACCTCCCTCCCGGGGGCATCCCGTCAGGGCTTAGACACAAAAGATCTTATGAGGTGCGCAGTCCCCCTCTGCAGATAGCTGCTACTACTCCTAACACCTTTGGAAACTTCAATTTCTCTCTATGATTCGACAGTACAATTTGATTAGCGAGGTCTACATTTCCCCTTTAGTTTGATCATTAGACTTGGTACAATCAATAATTTCGAACTTCTTGGCGTGAGAAATAGTACGACGCGATATCAGGTCTTCTGCTTTGTAGGCGTAGTACTATCACACACGGGGATGGCTTGGGAAGCATTCGTGGTGATTCTAGTAGTAATTATCATTGCTTATTTTAAGCACATATAAGAAAGTGTTTCCATGTATAGGATTATTTTCAGTGATCAGATTGGTGAAACGTTTTCCAGGTGCACTACCTTAAAACATATGTAAGTATGAAATTTGGTAATTATCCCAGAGAGATGCTATTCTCTCTCTCTCTCATACAAGCACAGGCCTTTTTCCCAAAAAAAACCTTGTTGTTTTTTGTTTTTTTTCTTTAGCATTAAATGCATCCCAGAATACAGGATGTACAAAGATTATTATAAGGAGTTTAAACATATTTCGCATCTACGGAATGCAACATAATTTTGAAACATAACTTGAATTGAAGAGTAAATGTGCATATTGTTTTCTTTTGTTCCTTATTCAACAAAATAAACAAAACATAGCAACTCGAGTGCTAAAACGTTTTTGTCTCGGAATTTGCGAAACATAATTCAGTGGTTATAGTTCAGCGGGCCTTTAGGCGAAGATTTGGTCTTAACACCCCTTCTGGTAACAACATTCGTGGGTGGTACAGTCAGATCCAAACGACGGTACAGGAGAGAGCACCGGACGACCGCGTGTGTCAGATGAGAATATGGAGAAAGCCATAACTGCTTTTGCGCTGTCCTAAAAGTCTATGCAGCGGGGCGAGTCGAGAACAAGCTATTCCAACAGTGACAGTGTTGAAGTTGAGGCAGTATTTTATATCATAACATGCTGTGAATGCCATTGTGATTGTAGTGTAAATTAATATTATTGTATGTACAGGATTTTAGATGTTTGTTAGCATTAGCATTGTTAGGAAATAAGTTTACACGGCCTCACTGAAACTGACAATAGATGTGGGTTATAATAAGCCGAGGGGGTGAGTTGTTTATCACTAAGAAGAGACAAACAAATGACGTCAGGGTAGCGTGCCTTTCTTTAGAAATGGAGGGAATATCTTCCCTAGAGCATATATGTTAGTAGTAGTGATTGTCTGACAAAACAGACGCTAATGTTGGCGCGATTTGGTAACCAATAGCAGCTCTATTATAATGTTTAGGCAATTCGAGGTGGAGTATATATTCTCGGGCCATAAGCATGTTTCATGCAGTCTTGAAGAATCTCTCGCGATGTACACGTCTCAAAGTTAGTTACAAAAATGTGGAGTACGCGAAGTAATTAGTGCGCGGCAATTAAAGACGACTGTAGTTACATTCGGAAATATCACAGTTTCAGTCAGGCGTGTATAAAGATTAAATATGTAAATTATTAAATTAAGTGTGGCGGCAATAAAAGTGCAGAAACAAATTATTTTATCAGTGTTATCTTTTAGCAACAACTCCTTTCCGTTTACACGCCCTGCTTAGAGACACTTGCTCGACTGAGTAACAATAGCTAGCCGGAGGACAAAGAACCCAAATTTAAAAATAATAAAACAGTAACAGGCGCCCAGCAAATAAGATAACACGAGCCGATTCTTGCGACAAAGTTAAGTTGTGTTAAGAAAACGTGCCACTGGTATCTGCAGACCAGCAGTAGGATTAATTACAGACATGCTAACGTCAAATTGGCAAAAAATGGGACTACTGTCTGGATGTATGCCGTGTCACAAATGGATCCTTGGGGGGGGGGATTTTTAGTCTCCTTTAAATATTAGTCAAATCGCGACCTTACAACTTTTAAAATAAATATTTAACATTAAGAAAATGAGGTTATTTAACATACTGTTAATTTTGAACCATTACAGTGAACTAGCATAAAATTGTGACACTATAATTAATCAAACTAATTGAACATTATATACTTTTATATACATTTATGCTTTTGAAAAATTCAACTATCTTAGGGTACATCAATAGCCGAGTGTTGTTGATAAATCATTGGGTATCTGGTAGTGTTGTCTCCATTGATCGTGTTGTGGACATTCCACCACTATGTGTGTCGTCGTTAACAGTATGTTACACTGGTGGCAGGTGGGTGGTTGGTCCTTTGAAAGAAGATAACTGTGCGTGACCTTGGTATGGCCCATTCTCAGTCGGGATATTAAAACCTGATCTTGCCTGGAAAGAGAATTACTGGGAAAATGTGAAAAACTCGATGTTATATCACGGAGTTTGCTTCTTGTGGAGTCAAGCCCTCCTGTCTTCCATTGTTGGTAGAGCTGAGATAACATCATGGGCTGATGTAGTTATAGTTGGATCACTTAGTGATGTTTAGTGGCTTCTTTTGCTGCCTGATCGGCCAATTCGTTGCCTTGTATTCCAATGTGGGATGGAACCCATACTATAGACACTTGCTTTCCTTGTTTATTGGCTCTATGAAGTAGTGATTGAATTTCTTGTGTAAGCATATGTGTTGATGACAGATTGTTTATTGCAAGTAGTGCACTTTTAGAATCCGAGTATATAACAAGTAACTTTGAGCATCGAATATTCAAAACATAAATCACACCTTGTTTAATTGCAAACAGTTCACTTGAGAAAATTGAAAACTTTAACTTTGTTTTATAACTTCTATAGTTTTTCTTCAATTTAACTTAGAATTCAAAATTATATTGTACACCGCAGTGAAAGTATATGTTTAAAATACCCTATAGTCATTTATACATCCTGTAGGTACTTCAGGTGAAGCCCCAAATATCAAATTTTAAATTCAAGAGCAGTACTTCAGTGTTCAGTTTCCAGTACAATAGCGTCGTCTTGCGCGCGTAGACGCTCTTTGTTGCTCCTGCCGCGTGCCATTCACCAATGAGGTCAAATATATGACTGCAAATGATCGAGCAATCCTTTGTTGGTCACTGTCCTAGCGGAAGATCTAAAAATGCAATGTTCAAGAGAAGCCTGGGAGGATCACAAAAGGCGACGAGCAAAGGGGTAAGTCATTACAGCGTTTCGAGGGGATTTCAGGGTAGATGCGGAAGGAAAGAAGAACAGGAAAAAACTGATGTTATATTCATATGACTTTCTCTATCCACTGTCGGCCATTTTTATATACCTTGTACACTTTGTTTTTGCGAAACTTATTTTTCTATCTACGTTATGTTAATCGAGAACTGGCGAGATAGTTACGTTACACATTTCGTTGTATATACAAGAGAAATAGAGAAAACCCAGTCGATAGTTAGATGCCTGAGCTGCTTTATGCTGACCTGAAAGTCCATACTCTGACATTGCGAGAAACAAGTGAATAAAGGCAGCACTTTAAAAATGACAAAGTATTGAAGAGTTAAAAAAAAAGGGAGGTATCTCGCATGTGGCTGATTACATAAAGTTATTTGAAATAAATTGTGTCTTTTAAACCGATCTAAAATTCTGTTTATTAACTTTCTGTGCATCTCCTCTGGTTTATCCACTATACAAAATTATACGAAGTTCCTTCCCAACGTAGAGTATTTCACAGTATATTGACAGAAAATTCAGGATATAAATTTTATTTTCTCTGTAGATATCTTAAATATATATAAATCAAACTCCTTACAGCCATTTTTTGAGATCATAAAGAATTACGAAAAATGTTCCAAGTAACGTGTAGTTTGAAGTGGGGGAATTTTCTTAAAAAGCCTTGTGTTCATCTTTGGAAGATCCTGAGCTTATATACCAAGTTTGATATTTATCCGCCATATCGTGTTTGACTTAAGCTGTTCATACAGACACACACACACACACATACACGAACCTTAGTGTGAGAAGGCTTTTTTGGATTTAGGGGTTCTCAAAACATGTATGTGCGGTGAAATCTCGTTATCGTATTTTTAGGTAGAATACAATATCTATTTTTCTACTTAAGGGGACAAAGTAGTCTGAACACATGGAAACTACACCTTAAGTGTGTTAAATTACCACTGCTCTTAAAGTTCTCAATGATTTTTCCTGAGCATTTTATGGATTATTCTCTAAATCATGACAATTATTCCAAGTGGTTGTTTGTATTAATATCTTATGTAGTTGAGTCCGTAAAAATTATTTCATTCAGCAGAAAAATAATAAAATTTAATCTTAAAACATGTGAATTCATGTACCTTTTTCTCTGATACTACTTGCAATATAGAATCACACTTTTGCATGCTTGTTTTTAGTATAATAATATATCTTCTGAACCTCAACTATTTAGTTACGTTTATCAGTTCACTAGAAATTGAAAAAAAATTATTTGCAAGCTCAAAAAAGTAAAAATGTGGAAAATTTCCAAAGTTGTTGCTTCCTTAATATCACTAATATACATCATAGAATTATGATTGTGGTTCAAAAATTTTATGTATTGTATACATGTACTGAAAATTTCAGCTCTCTATCTCTCATACTTACTGAGAAAGAGGTACCTACATAAGTATCCAAAAATGTTGTTTTGAGAAAACTGAATTTAAAGTTTGAACATTAAAATTCTGATGCACTTCAGTACATTCCAGGGTCATAATCATCTGCACCTTCATTCCTGGATTGCCTTCTCTTGGTCCTGGCCTCTTTTGTTAATTGCTGAACTGCTCGCTGGGCATGATATAATCGTTCGTTGTTGAAAGATACAAAAATGCTCTAAAATGGGCGTTGCATGACAGCTTTAAAGGATTATTTAAAGGATATATTTTCTGAAACTGGATATAATAGAGATTTTTTTAGTGCCTAAAACAAAAAATGTGATTTTTTACCATTTCAGAGTACCTTGTCCACTTAATAGCCGCACAGTTATTTTAAACAAAGGAAAGAGTAAATTCTGCAGTATACTCTCAGTCTTTCTGAATTTGTTTCTTTTTCTAAGTCCTAAGTAACCTTTTTGGAAAAGTACAGAAAAACAAACGCGTTATAATTATTTCCAGTAAGCTTAAGCAGTTTGCAAATATTCTTGATTAAAGGAAGTTTTGAACCTTTGCTAGCTAGTAGTTTACGGAGATTTTTCCAAGCCTTGTGGTTTCATTTTGCTGGTATTCATCTTATAGATTTGTATTAACTTTCATCAGCCTCGCCAGTCATATCAGTCATGCAATCATAAGTTTTCTTCAAAAGAGCAAGTCGTTTACTACAAATCTGTGCTTCTCCATTCTTCTTTTCCTTCCGCTTTCTTCGTAAATGAACGAGTATCCTGATATTGTTCATTATCTGATATATTCTGACCAAAGATTTCTCTTATTCACGAATTTATTCCTCTAAGGGCGTCTCTGAGCAGTTGCTTATCCTATACTCCATCAATTCCTTCGTCCTGTTTAAGGGAACTCGAAACTAGTTTTGTGTAAAGTTAAAACAACTTTTGTAAAATTTGCATGGAGAAAATCCTCAAACCTTATAGTATTGGGATCCATTTGAGGATTTGCGTTTTTGGTCATTTAAATACCCAAACATGGCGTTTAAACGTACTTGCACAGATGCGTAAAAAGTAACGCATTAAATTTTAAAGCTTCATTTTCTAGTGACGTTTTTTGTATACCTGTTTTGATGTTGGATGAAGAAAATCTAAAAAGCCCTTTCTTGATATCAAATATAGTTTTATGTTTAGAATTTTAGTAATATAATACATGATTGACTTCTATAAAATTATAGGTGTATTATCTAAATTTTTTCTCCAGGAAAAT
This sequence comes from Deroplatys truncata, assembly GCA_030765065.1. Taxonomy (NCBI): domain Eukaryota; kingdom Metazoa; phylum Arthropoda; class Insecta; order Mantodea; family Mantidae; genus Deroplatys; species Deroplatys truncata. The sequence continues at coordinate 671,983,655 of CM060990.1, forward strand.
GTTTAAATTTACACCATATTTAATGTTTTATTCTAAAGAACTATATTCATTTTCATTGTTTGGGAGGTTACTTTATTAGAAAATTAGCCACATGAGAACATGAAAATGAGTTTTCTGCTGTCATTATGTTGAGCAAATCTGAACCAAGAAGTCAAGATTGGTTGAAATTTGTAGAAATTAACATTTCAGTATCAATAAGCATTAATTCAAGTGCGCTGAATACTTTTGTTGGTCCATTAAATACGATCCATTAATTTCCATATCCAATCTAGAGGATAATAGATGTGATGGCTTTCGTTGCTTTCCACCTTTTTTGCACCTCAGAGATCCCAGGAAAGCCAGTTTGTAGGTGAAAAGCATGGGTTGGACTGGATCAATACCCAGCACAGAGATTAAGTATCAATATCAGGGTTTTCGACTTTGTCCAGGTCAATAAATCATAATTTTTTTTCTTTCTGATATTAATTCTGAAAAAATGAAAAATTAAATGTCCTATTTTTCTTTTTTACGTTTATACTTCGTATTGTTTCTAAAAGATTATACATTTGTAAACTGTTTTAAGGTAACATGTTTAGGTTATTAACATGTAGGTTTTTCAGCATTTAATATTGCGATTTCAAGGTTTTACTACACCAAATAGGGACAACATTGGAAAATTTTTCTTAAATATTTTAATGCTGTGGTTCACGTTTCTATGTGCCCTAGCAATAAACAAACAAAAGTGATTAAAAATTTGTAGGTTCCAAATCCGCAGCTTTTAATTGCAACAGTAAACAATCGGTCCAAACGTAGGTCTTTCTGTTGCAGGAAAAGTTGCCTTTGCTTTACGCGAGTGTGTGGTTCTAACTTGTGCTAATGGAACCCTTCCATTAGGCTGGCCACTGAAACCAGCCACCAGATTTACTTTCATTAATTGATATGGAGGTTTCAGACAAAGCACCTCTGATATAATACAATTGGCTACAAAACACAATTCGAGGCTACCATAAAAGTCCTGCAAAAGCCACCGATAATCAAACTGTGGAGAAAGATTGTTTACGGTTTTCACATATCCGCATTACATCGCAGAAATAAAATGGTATTTCGAAAGAAGCAAAAGAGGAAAACCAGTTTAGGACTAGGAATGGTTGGTTAGTGAACTAGTCCTTCAAAACGAATGCTTCAATCCTAAGCGTTCTGAAGTAAATACGAATTTTTAAATAAAATGGTATTTCGAAAGAAGCAAAAGACGAAAACCAGTTTAGGACTAGGAATGGTCGGCTAGTGAACTTGCTCAAAACGAACGCTTCAATCCTATGCGCTGTGAGGTAAATACGAATTTTTATGTACAGTCGAGTGCACGGAAACGTGCCGAAGCTTTTGGTTTCCTGTATTTAATGTTGGCAGAAACTCCTTATCTCTGTTCCACAACAGACCTGAATGAGCCAATCAGTTGGTTTGAATTTAAGTCCGACACTCACGCATTAACCTATCAACGAGTATGCCAAAGAATACAAATCAGCCATTACCTTTTCATCTTAGATTTGAAAAAAATAATAGATGAACTTAATATTAAAATACCTCCAATAATGACTAGAGGTCATCATGATTTTCCCCCTGGAGGTTAACTATTCCTAGAATTAATATGGATATAAAAACTCACCAGAAATGACATACATATTCTTTCATATATAAACAAATTTACCAGTATGCTAAGCACATATTTATATATACAGTGGCTCCAAATCTGATCAGGGTAACGGCTGTGCTATAATTACTCCGGATGCTAAACTTAAGTACAAGCTTCCAGACTTGTTCTCTGTTTTCACCTCTGAGCTCTAAGCTGTCAAACAAGCTTTGATTTACATTAACTCAGCACAGCATAAACACAGTGCAATTCTGTTTCACTAGGCACTCTTCAGAGTATCCGAGACCGCTCTACTGACTTAACTTTAATCTAAGATATTCAAAGTATTTACAACCACATTACTAGAAATAATGAAGAAGTTATATTCTTCTGGATTCCGTCCCACTGTGGAATATCAGAAATGAGGAAGGAGATAGGAAAGCCAAAAAGGCAACTTTGCTACCTCCAGTGGAAGAATTGCCAGTGCCCTACAGAGATGCTCAAAGTTATTTTTTTAGCAGACCAACTGTCAAATGGAAGCAAGACTGGACCATTAAAACATAAAGCAAACTCCACATAGTTAGGAAAGACTCCACAAAACCCTGCACATTGCAGACTCTAAAAAGGAAAGATCAACTGATTATATCACGTTTACGAATAGGTCATTCACGCCTAACCCGGTCCTTCTTACTCGCCAAAGAAAATGCTCCTCACTGCGAGACCTGCAATTGCCTTATCACCATCGAACACCTCATCACTAAATGCAGAAGTTATACCATGGAGAGAAGAAGACATAACATCCCTGAAGATATATTTTTAGTTTTAAACAATCCTACTCATTCCCAAAACATTTTTTTTCTTGAAATACATCAAACTGTATAACAGGGTTTAAATATAACACATCAAATAAAGTCGTCCTTCGTAGTCTAGTGATACCGTGCTAGCCTCTAGTTCCCGAGGTCGCGGGTTCAATCCCGGCGGAGGGCGATGGGTTTTTTCGGGCGTAGATGCATGGCTTCCTTCGGAAGGGAAGTGAAGCCGGTGGTCCCGTGTCGTAGTTTTACGGCACGTAAAAGAACCTCTAGCCTGATAGAGAGGCCTCTGAGTAAAATTTCCAGTATTTCACGCCCAGAATAGATTGGGACGCTAAGGACCATAGTAGTTAAAGAGCGTCCGTAAATAAAACTTAATTTAAGTTAACATCAAATAAAAATGTATAATAGGTAATAGGTTATACTGTTCTAGTTGTTGAAGACTTAATGTAAAATATGTTTATAACAATGTATTACAATTATTGTATTATTTAATCAATGCAAAGTATACAGTGTATTATTGTTGTACTCGTATGTATGGATATAAGTCGTGATATGACCTAGTAGTCAAAGCGACTATAAATAAAGAAAAATAACAACAACAAATGTCAAGCACAGGTGAGCGGCGAAAGCAGAAGAATACAAAAACATTTCACCTGAGTGGCTGGAAGGCATGCTTCGCAACGACGGTCGACACCAGCACCTGAATGAATCCTCCTCGTATTCGTTTGGTATCAAAGGCACTCACAAATTAACCTATGAACACATGTCGGTTTCAGGCTCAGGTGCGAAGGAAAAGAGGGGAGTAAAAGCAACATTACGTCGAGAGCTAGAATCAGATATGGGGCGTAGCAGAGGCGGTTAGTGTTTCATTACCAGCATAAACCACTGCACATTACATCGGCACTATTCTGTGTACTCGATTATGCAAGTCATTTGGCTTTTGAAAACCGCTAGTAAAACTACTTTTTTGGTGATGGTGAAAATTAAGGCGTATGTAAAAGGTTTAAGTGTACACAAATTTATTCCTCTTCTTTATGCTTAGAATGCGATCGGAATAATTACTATTATTATTATTTTAAATGGTTAAATACTAAAATCACAAAACTTGTCAGAAACATTATGCTTATTCGCTGTTATATAATATTTTCAACAAAAAAACTAATATGCGAGGTACCTTGATTTTTTGTCTTTCGTCCAATTAGATAATCCCTTTTGGGGAAATAATTGACATACAACATATTTTATACGTGGAATCTAACTATGCTACTATATACCGAGTTTCATTACAATCGGTTTGGCCATTCTTGCGCGAAAAGGCACTCACACGCGTGCGCGTGTGCAATTTTTGTAAACGCAAGTTTTGTACTCAATATACCTAAACCATATTTCAGGTCGGTATCGACTATTGATCCAAAATCTAAACTTAACAGATAAAAAATTTACTTCAGTTTTTAATGTATAAATAGACAATAGAGCTTAGATTTAGAGAGCTATCACATCATGATTAGAGAAGAATGACGTTTATTTAGCCTTCTGTTTAATGTAACCGCTGTGTATAGTTGGCCAAATATTAGCGATAGTGTTGAAGAGTTCAGCCATCAACATGAGAAGAATGTTTACTAAACGACCAGGCATACAGCTGAAGTGCGGGTACTGAGTCTTTCATGCCTTTGCCCCCGTTTTAGTATAATTGTGAAGCCGGAATTATAAAGGCAATAATTATCATAATATTCTAAGAAGGATAGCGATATAAAATAAGTAATAATATATTTAAAATCAGTGTATGTATAAAAAGGAGAAGCATTGTGAAAATTGTTGACTGTAAAAGCGACAGAAAGACCAGACAGGCACAGTTTTGTTAATTAGGGACCAGCCTCAGGTAGAAAGGGTAAATACCATTGAAGCAAGTTTTTCCTGGTAAACAGCCGAGTACAGCTGCACTTAGCCTGGTGAAGGCCACTCTTAGCATCATGACGCTAAGTTTGAGGAGAGCGTTTGAGGGGAGAGGGGAAGTTTAGGCGTTGGCTTTCCTTGTATTAGCGTGGGTAGATCAGTCTGCCTGAGTGCTTGGTGAGTGCAGGACGACTTTCTCGTCATGTGGAGAGAATGGTGGCGAACATGCTAGAGGGTAGAACGCTTAGCTGTAGTTAATATTCTTCGGTCTTGGTAAAGACAACGTATCATCGTATGCATGTAAAAGTGATCGGCAAACCTAAAGTATTATTTTAAATAGTGAATAAAAGTGTTCCAAGACAGCGTTTGTGTGTTTCTCTGTACACACCCACGCATACCCTGAGGTTAAGGTTTCATGCTGGAGCAGCCGTGGCAAAAGAAGAACCAACTGGGAGGAGACAAGCAGCAACCGTGAGGCAAAGGTATTGCTTCATTGTTGGAGGACGGAGCGTGGCTGCGTCATATTGCGCCTAAACGTGGGGCAGAAAGAATTACCTGCGTCAATTGGTGCGTCGGCTGAAATAAGTGTAGCTCCCGCTGCACGCGCCTCATGCTTTCCGCATGAAGGTAAGGTTACTGCGGATATCATAGGGCAGGTAGAGCCGCAGGACTGTAGTTTTTCCAGAGCTGTGTAGACAGCCATCATGAAGCAATTGCCTTATAGCTGAGCTTTGTTGATAAAAATGACACAGACAAAAGCGTTATTTACTTTGTCAAAGATGAGATATTACTCAATACTAAACGGCAAAACACTGCTCCTGGGAAGAAATGACAGAATTTGTTAATGAGGCAAAAATAAGAAAACAAAAGTGTCACGGTTTTTAATTAACAGGTGAAAGACAGACTGTGTAAGTAGCATAAAATTCCATAATAAGCCTAGACTTTATGTAAAAAGGTATTTAAAATTAAGGGCTGTTTTGCAATAAAATACGAACTAATAAATATTTTTCGACAGTTTATGTTTTACCTAAGCCTTTGAACCTTACACTACTTGTCTGTCAGTTATCAATGTTTTTTGAGCATTTGTTTTAGCGTAGTATACGTTTTTTGGAACCTTGTCGCAGACTTCCGCCGATAGTCCATCTAAGGAATGAGTAGCTGTTTCTGGAGTTACATTTTACTAAGCCGTCTGTTTTGGCTAGCATAACAATAACTTGCAGATTTACAATTGTTTTCTTTCAGCTACTCTGTGATAAAATGATAAAGATGTGACTTCCGGGCCACTAGTTTGAATCCTCCTGAAACCAAAGATACCAATAATGCAATTTCTTCTGCGATGGAATCTTAGACACAGAAAATGCATCTCATAACTGACGGTTGTTTTATGAACTGGTGACAAACTTCTATTAGGAGGAACCACTAAAATTTATTCTACACTAGAATGAGAATTTAATTGATTGTGAAAACCATGTGGAAAGAAACCTTAAGGCATATACAAATGAATAAAAAATGAGTTAACCAAAACATTCAGTAATTCTTATTTTATTGCACAACGAATACTACTTTTAAAACATCCCTCATATAATACAAGATCAAATTATATTTTCCCAAGTATTACAGCAAAGCTGTTGTCTTGCACACGGATAATATTAGGCTTAAGCAAAACTAACTTTCAATATTACGTACGGGAGTAATTTATAAAGTTCTTGCAATAATCCACAGATTGCAACAGTATTTGCCATCTTTCTTAGAAACATTTGTGAATAACATAGATTTTTCAATAGTGAAGCCCAACCTGTTCTCTTAAGAACCACGGTTCAAAGTCCTTACTTCACTCCACTATATTTGGAGAGATTGACAAGTTAAACCATTCAAAATTCATTCCTTGGCAGCACGAGCGGGTATGAGTGCGAAGGAAAGCTCCCTTTATCCTGTCTTTCTGTAAGGTTGGGCATCCCTGTTGTTCAAGTATCATAGCATCAAATGCCAGACGTGTGTATACTTCAAGCATGGCAAATATCGAACGTCGTTCGGCTATTAAGTAGAGGTATTTTGTGAGGAAGTGTATGAATGCAACAGAAATTCACAAGCAAGGCAAAGACTCTAAGGAAGTCTGCGCCATAATTTCAACTATTTCCAAGTGGACCATGGAGTTAAACGCACTCAGGGGAAGACCGAAATTCGCTACGACAACAGAAATCAGTAAATTACACACATGATTCTGCAGGATCGCCAGATTAAGGTGTCCAAATTTGCTCAAGCTTTGGGCATTTAAAGGGAGCGTGCGTTTCACACTTTGAGAGTGGAGAGTTGGACATGGAAAGATTATCCACCAGATGGGTGCCGCGAATAGCAGCGCAAATCTCTTAGCAAAGTTCGACTCGTTTTCAGAGAAATTTCAATGACTTTATGCATACGTTTTTAATAAATGATGAAATATGGGTGCACTGCTACACGCTTCAGTCCAAAGACTGAACAGCAGTCCAGGTAATAGAGGCACAAAGATTCTCCACTACCAAAGAAGGCAAAGAGTGTGAAATTGACCGGGAATATCATGGAGTAGGTTTTCTGAGAAGCTCAAGGATGCACATACGAGGGCAGTCCCAGAAGTACCCGGCCTGACGTATATATAGCGGTTGTTGTTTCAAACAAGTGACTATGATAGAAAGTACCATCCTTATAAAGCTTAAGTTTGAAGTTTGACAATGCTACGTTGTTTAGTAATTGTTTGGCAGCGATTAATAGTGAACTCACTCAGCGAATTTGTAAACATGGATAAAACTGGCCATCATTATGTGATGCAATACTTTCATTTGAAAGGTCTTAATGCAACTAATATTAAAGCTGAGCTAGTTTCTACTCTGGGGGAGTCTGCTCCTTCCTTTGCAACAGTAAAATATTGGGTGGCAGAGTTTAAGCGAGGCTGTACGAGCTGCCAAGACGAACATGGCAGCGGTCGACCAAATGAGGTGACCACGCCAGAAATTGTGAAGAAAATCCACAAAGTGGTATTGGATGATCGTCGACTGAGTACGCGAGCTAGCAGACAACGTAGGCATTTCAAAAAGTGCTGTACATCGCACACTAACTGAAAATTTAGACATGAGAAAGCGGTGCGCAAAATGGGTGCCGCGTTTACTCATAATGGAACAAAAGCAGCGTCGTGAGGAAGTTTCAGTCGAGTGTTTGGGAATGTTTCACTGCAATAAAGCCGAGTTTTTGCGTCGATTCATAACTATGGATGAAACATTGGTCCATCACTTCACACCTGAAATGAAGGAACAGTCAAAACAGCGGATTAAAAGGGTAGAATTAGCTCCAAAGAAGGCGAAGACAGTTTAATCTTTAGGCAAGGTCAGGGCGTCAGTTTTTTCGGATGCGCGTGGGACAGTTTTCATTGATTATCTTCAAAAAGGAAAAGCAATCAATGCTGAGTTTTATGTAAACTTATTGCAGCGATTGAATGATGAAATCGAGCAAATACGACCGCATTTAGCGAAAAAGAAAGTTTTGTTTGATCAAAGACATTGCCAGTTCACACACCCATTATCGCCATGGCCAAAATCAGAGTTAAAGTTCGAATTGCTTCCTAATGCACCCTATTCGCCAGATTTAGCCCCCTGTGATTATTTTCTGTTTCCTAAGTTTAAGAAATGGCTTGGTGGTAAAAGATTTGCCAACAATGAGGAGGTGGAGTCTACAGTTGATGGCTATTTTGCAGAACTCGACGGTTCTCACTATAAACAGGGTATCGAAGCTGGGTACTTCTGGGACAACCCTCGTATAGTTGATTGTCTGGAAAAATTATCACCGGAACGTATTACGCTAACCTCCTATACCAATTGAAGACCAAAATATGCTAAAAAGGTTGTGTTTGGCAAAGAAGGCAGCCATTCCCCACCACAACGCTTGCTCTCACAAATGTGTCGTTCTAATGGCGAAAATCAAGGACGTGGGGTATGGTTTGCTGACACACCCACCTCATTTCTTTGACTTAGCTACGTCAAACTTCCATCTGTTCCCTAAATTGAGAAAACTCCCTTAGAGGAGACGTTTTTGTCCCATAAATAATTTAAATCTTCATTGAGACTTATTTTGCAGGCCTGGAGGAATCTGAACTCTGTGACCAGATGAAAGCTCTAGGTATCGCTGGACCAAGCCAAACTATATCAAAGTCGATTATTTTGGAAATTAGCACAATTTCTAAATCTGTAACATCATATTGTGCTTCATTCCAAGAGATTTTACAATTACCCTAGTAATGGCTTTGGCATGTTTAATTGATCGGAAAGGTGCATATGCATTATAAACCTCGTTGCTGGTATTCCTTGAGCATTAGGGGACCTATATAAGAAGGGAACGTTTTACACTGGGACCACTGTTAAATACAATTGTCTGGGATACAAGCTGTTTTATTCCGCTACAGTGTGGCAACCTGCGACGAACCTCTTGGCTGCTCGTCGACTTCCTTCCTTCCAGATGTGGGCATCGATGTGCTGGTGGGCTTTGATGAGCCTGAAATTGTATCCTAAAACACTTTGGTGTTGGCCTATTTCTCTAGGGCGTGGAAACAAGAGACGAAATAAAATTCAAGTTCACTTTAACTTTAGTTTATTAAACTTGTTTGCTGCAAAGTTATACCTCCCAATCTAACTCTTTATCTTCCTCAAAGTGGCGTGAATTTCACTCCCCGACGCAAGTAAGAAAATCAGACGCGAGAATCTCTGGACACTGTGTTTTATACACCCTGCAGGTAGTACTGCTTTTTCCTTCGCTCTTTTAAAGCGTTAATTTGATTGGCTCTCCTCATAGCGTTGTATGAGAACATTTGCTCTCACATCTCTACTTTGACCCAGCTGGGTTTCCCACTAGTGTCCAAGTCTCTCGCTATCTCTTTGTGGCCTATAGCTGTCTCACTCACTCTAGCGCTTCTGCAAGTCATATTTAGCCTAAACTGTATTCACTCTTATGTTGATCCACGTCAAAACAAACCCCAGGTGACCAGTGCACCGTTATAATGTATCCTTCCGCCATTCGCACTGGAAATACTGTCACACTTTCAGACCATGTGCGGTGACTAGCATATTCTGTTTAGGGTTAAAGATGATGAGATGGATAGTTGCAACAAAATAAAAGTTTGCACATATAGTAATAGTTAATTCTAAAATAAAAGAGCGATAAATAAAGTAACAGGTATGCGATAACTTAATTTATACGCTCTCTGGAAGCGGCACTTTATTAACCGTTGGGGGCTCATTTTAAAACAGAAATTGTGACTGTTACGCGAATTGCATTCTTCTTAAAATCACTACATTCTTGCATCGCGTATTTCATATGCTTTCTTTCTTTTTTCCGGGTGTAACCACATTTCTCGTTTCAGATTTTTCTGCACAAGCACTGTTTATGCTTGTACTCGAAACACCGGTGAACTCAGAAGTTAATTTCACCATTTCTTTCGCGGAAAGTGATGGATATTTCTCACATAACTTATAATAAAGATTCAATACTATTGTTTTTTCACCACTAGTCAATGGTTTGCGCGGCTAATGCTTTACGTAATTCGACGAAAACACAAGAGCGAATTCACTGTTCTCCATGATAGTAAACACAACTGCTGGTTTCTGGCTGTAAACAATATTCTGCACCTACCCGGATGTCAGGTGACTCATACGATTTGCTTAATGGGACTTGTAGCTCAGTTTTACGGTATAAATCAGCGTTAAATAAAACCTTAGGTATTTGTATAGAATATTATACTATATAAGGATAAATTCATTCTAAAATTCAGGATTAGCATGGGACTACTTTCCTGGGCGCATTGCTACCGTGTTGCAACACGGTGCACTGAACACGTGGGTTTGTTTTGCCGCGGATCAATCTAAGAGTGAATATAGTTTAGGTCCTGTGTTCTCCGTACCCCGGAGACATTTCTGAATGGAACCGACTTGCATCTAATACCTGGATCCCCCCGCCCCCGGCACGGCTAACTTAACATTTAATCTACATGTATTTACAATTTAATAACATTATTTCCATTAATATTTACATTGCGGTGTCATTGTACCCGCTGCAAACCCTAACCCAGTTTAAATGCTAATCAAGTAGTACAAGGCATATTTTTAAAGCACCGCTTTAATATTTTGCCGCTGCAGCGCTGTCGTCGCGATTTTGAGCATGCGCGATCACTTCTTTCATTCATTAGGAAGCCAGACGCAGCTGTGAGCGATTGTAAGTTTGTGTTTTCCTATTTTAGAGCGTTTCGAAATGCTCAAAACAACGGCCCGCCGACTGTGAAGTCAGATCAGTGATTCGATTGTTTGAATGAGAGAAATGTTACGCCAGCAAACATTCATCGCCACTTGGTGAGGTTTATGGGGAAAATGAGTGACAATGCCCGGCCACACGCAGCCAAACTCAAGATCTGGTTGCATCATTTGATTGGGAACAATTCGACCACCCTCCCAACAGTCCGGATTTGGCACCAAATGATTTTCATCTATTTCTCCATTTGAAAAATTCCTTGGTGGAAAACATTTCAACGACGATGTTGTTGTGAAACAAGAAGTGCAGACTTGGCTTTCATCACTGGCGGCATCATTCTTTGACGAAGGCATACAAAAACTGGTTTCTCGTTACACAAGTGCCTAAATAACGGTTGTGCCTTTGTGAATAAGAAATAAATTATCTGATAAATAATGTTGTGTTATTTTTCAAAAAATTATTATCGGTACTTACTTTAGAAACTCGCCTCGTTTAAAGGCAGACCAGAACAAAGTTTCCATAACCGAGCAGGTTACAACTACAATCTGAAGCAAATACAAAGGTAATAGATACTGCATTCGATTCAAACTTTCCATCCTGAATCTGCACCGAAACTATGCGTTTTGAGGTCCCATAATCCCATGACCATTTTAGCGGAAGATGTAGAACTTCATCCACGCTCGCGCGCATTTGTATGTGTTTGTGGGCGAGGACAGCACAACTCAGAAATGATTTCCCCACTCCAAAGAATTCTTTGTGAAAAATATTCCGCTTCTTTTTGTTACTTCAAAATTAACATAAACTTGAGATACTAACAAATTCAATGCATGTCTCCAATTTTCTGTAAATGGCCTGTGAAATTCTCTTCATTATAACTGAATTTTATATAATTGGGAAACAATAAAGATGGACATAAACTATTTCAACAGATATGTAGAGCTAATCAAAATGCACAATTTTTATAAATAATTTTTTCGTAATATTAACCGGTTTTTAAATATTCCTTGATGCAAGTTTTTCCAGGAGAAGATTTACTTTTGTGCTCCGTTTGTGTAACAGTCATATTTGAAAATGTGCGAATATTCTGTTTTCTTGCATATTCGCATTACGCAATAAATAACAAATATCGATATGTGATATGAAAAGCCCAATGTTCTTCAGTACGTCCACACTTTCTAATATAGAACGTTTCCAGGCAAACTTTCATCAAGCCTGTATGCATGCAATGGGATAGTTACGAATTGTTAATGGTTAGAGTAAAACTTGTGATTTTTACACTCCGTTCTTTTATAAATGACAGGTTTCTCCTAAGGTAGGTACTAGTCGGCCACAATACGAGTGCGCTTGGAGGAGGACGCCACTGTTTTTGTTGACAATTATAACATCATCAAGGCTAGAGATGAGAGGGGAGTGAGGAGCATGGCGGTAAGGGAATGTGCAGTTCCACAACGAAAACAGTACTACATTTTCCAGGCCTCAGCCTTGCTAGTAAATGTAACTCGGAACTGTTTCTTTTATTATTTATGGACGCCCTTTAACTGCTGTAGTCCTTAGCGTCCCATTCTATTTTGGGCTTGAAAGACAGGTAATTTTGCTCAGAGGCTTCTTTACAGGCTTGAGGTTCTTTTACATGCCGTAAATCTACGACACGGGACCACCGGCTTTACTTCCCTTCCGAAGGAAGAATGCTAAGCATTTTTACGCCCCAAAAAATCCATCGCTGTCCGCCGGGTTTGAACCCGCGACCTCGGGAACTAGAGACTAGCAAGGTAACCACTGCACCACGGAGGATGACAACTCGGAACTGTAGATGGTTTCTTTACCTGACCGTCCTTCCAATGCTCCGCCCACTTTTTCCGTAACTGTTTAGTTCTTCTTCCCACCGCCTGCACTCATATCGTGGCCGACTATAATCTGCCTCAAACTAGAACATTCCTGTGGTAAGCATATGGGAGGGAAGAAAGAGAGACATAGAGACAGTGAAACGGAAGGCTCTTAGGCCGCTGATTGGTGGAGGGAAGTTTGAGTGTTTTCTTGTGTTTGTCATCATACAATAACCGCCTCTAAAGCCCTGTCCACACTAGTTAACATTTAACAAAAATTGTTATGTGCAACATGTTATCAGTTTGCATGTTGGCCAAATTTCGATGGCAGAATTGACGTAACATGTTAACCAAAAGAGTTGTGCTTGACACTTTTAACATGTTGGAAGTTTTCCGCTTTTAATGGAAAACTTGTTAAGTCAATTTGCTCTCTGTGTATGTGATTGGGTGAACTTAAGAAGTTTACAGACTGTAACCATGGCAATGGCGTACTTCTGATTCCTTCAAGCTATTGTGCTCGGTAGCTCCATGGTGACTCGTTCTGTGTTTGTATCATTGATTTGGTTTGCTTCATGTGAAGTTATGGAATGGACAAAAGAAAAGACACTTTCTTAATAAAATCTTTGTTGATGCTGTCATCATGAAACATTCTAATAAAAAGGATGGATAATTATTACCAAGATGTGTGCAATTTATTGTTGTTCCAAAAGCAATATCAAAAAGAAAAATAGCCTCACTGTGTTAGAGAATTGCAAAAAAAAGGCTCACGTCTGAGAGCTGGAATGGCTGCTTTCAAATGTGTTCCTTTTTGTGAATTATAGGTTAGAAACCTTGCTCAAAGCTAAGTTGAAGCCACTTTGACTGTTCTCAAGAAATTGATGTCAAACCTGTTCCGATTAACCAGATAGAGCCTCATCACCTTCTAATTTTCTTTTTGTTACATACCAAGCAGAGATACAAATAGCAATGGTCAAATCCTCATCACTGGAATCCATTTTGCTTTTAGTTGAGAGATTTTGTTGTCCCAACAAGTTAACTGGTGTGGATGGAATGTTAGAAGGTTCACAGTTATAACATGTTGAAGGCATTTAACATGTTGAATGAAACACTTTGTTAATTGCTGAATGTTAACTGATGATATGTTGAACAGTGTGGCCTCACCTTAAGAAGTACAGCTCTGTTAGTAGTTTTTTAATCATTGCTCAGCCCAAATTAGTTTCAGGGAGAGAAAAGTCTACAAATGTTTAGATTACCCTGTGTCCTGCACATATACCAAAGATGTGTTATGGGCTAGTGAATCTGAAAGGAATGTTAACAATAAACGCATACATGGCAAGGAAATATAAATTAAATGGAAGACAGGCGCAGTTATAACTATTAACTTTTATTGTTAAATAATATGCAACATAACCTTGTATTACTAGTGGAATAGTTGTACAATAAGCTATACTATGCGACTCTCTCGAAATAAAAGTTCATAGTTCTCGAGTTAAATGCTGATTCAGATGTTATTTAACGTGCAGAGTCACTTCTGATATTAAGACTGTATTCTCTATACCTCTCGCATATTCACAAGTCCAAAACACCTATATACAACTGAAAGCAGTCAGATTATTCTGATGAAGCAGGCCTGTCAATCTGGCGAAATGAAACACAGCCGAGGCAAACTTTAAGAAGTGGCGAGAGACAAATAATCACTCATTATTTCGTAATGCTTAAGAAACTACATCATAGTATTAATTCCATAACATATCAATTTAATAAGTTACTGGCAATGTCTTACTCGATTTATTGCCAAGACGTTAGCGCTGCTACAGTTAGGGTTGCAAAATATATGTGCACACATGTACGTCAACACGTGACGAGTTGAGTTCGCTCCTCCTTGTTGTTTGCAACAGGATCGTTCTTGTCTGAGTTAGAGTATAGCATATCCATTGTATAATGATCCCTTCAGTGAACCTTTTCTAGATTTAGGAATCACTGTAAGCATGGCAGTACTTCTTCTGAAAGAGGAGTCTAAAGCTTTAGTAACCTTCGATTGCCTATCCTACACATAGCTATATAATTACAATATAATTTCATTCTGAATGATTTAAAAAAAAGGGTTTACTGAACAAGTTAATTAAAACGTAAAGGAAGGAAATAAAGAACTGTTCTGAAAGAAAATCCTATTAAAACGTAGCTGTAGTTTTCCAAAGTAATTCAGTTTCCACCAGAGTGCACTTCATATTTATTTCGATTAATAATTGAAGTTACTCTTCACTATGCTGTTTTGAACATGGTGCGAGACTATGTCGTTACAAGCATATAGCAGGTTGAACAAAATTATCTAAATATTTATCGAGTTCTTTATGCTGTATAACAGTTATGAACACTTCACTGAGAAAATTATAGGTTTCGGTTCTTAGATGTGCTGAATAGCAGTTTGAAAATAAATGTTTCTGTTATATACTGGTGGACCATTTAAGTTGAGACTGTACATCTCCAAAACTAAGCGTTGTAGACAGAAATGTCTTGAATAAAAGTGGCTTTATATCATGAGGGGAAATTAAATGGCATTAGTCGTGTTTGAAGGACGTTGTGGTGGTCATTTTAGGGTTCAATTTAAATTGACCCTAATTGTAGGTTCTCATTTTAAAAAATTAAATTTACCCTAAAATGACCATCATAAGTCCTTCAAACAAAACTGAACAAAACTTCTTCAGTATCAATTTTAGATTTGAAATAACTGCTTTCGCAATAAAAGAACCTAGTATTGAGTCGCTGAAATGCTTATCGGCGAGACCTTAAGCAACAGCCGCGAAATCCTACTCACACAAGTGCGTCACTAGGCGCTTAAAATATCACACGAGCTGTACCTACCGGTGACGGTACCAGAAAGAGAATGTATGCACAACTGTGTGCACGAACGAATGTAAGTCTGTGCCGGTACCAGAGTAAGAGTAATTCTCTGATATAAAATTACACGCTTTTATTACTTTTAGCACCCCTACTTCATTACTCTCCACCAACGTTGTTTTTCACGCCTAGCCAATACATAAATAGTACGTGTACCTCTTAACTTTGTTACTATGGGGCTTGGCTAAAATCTCAGAATATAAGTGTCCTTTTTTCAGAATTCAGCTTACGTGACCCTGCAAACGTACTAAGCTTATAACCTAACTGAATTCTCAGAATCTTTAAGCTAATGCGTTCTCTATTCTCGGCTGATAATAATGACTTTCGCTAACCTGACTTCTAATTACCTTCATCTTAACGGACAAACACTTCAACTCAAGCTTATTACTTTATACATTGGTTAAATATACGGAAATTATTTACTGTAATTTTCTCTATATTACTGTTATTTCTTTGTTTAATTGGTTATATCCGCTCGTCATTAATTACGGTATTAATTCTTTATCTCCCAAATTGGGTAATCTCGATTAATTTGGCACCCAAATCGTATATGACTGTGAAACGTGACAAGATCCGTTTTATGGATAATCCAGTCAGGAAGATAATCCTAGACGCGGTAGGGGTTGTCCAGTAACGTGAGAAATATCTGATATCCACAGGCCGGAACGTTAAATCTATTACTGACAGTGCCTACCCTTGTATACAGTAACCTGTTCTGCAGACAATGCGTTGCTTCGATTCCCCAAAACGTGGTATTGTTGATGACAGGTTTACGAAAGGAAGGATCGTTCATCGTGGTACGCAGAGTAATGCAGTGAAGTTGTATGCCGGTAGTCGCACACGTCCTTCCATTCGTGGTTTCTGTAGTACAAAAGACGGGTTTTGCCAGCTGACCTCAGCTCCTCCTTCGCACCGTTAACATTTCCAAAATACATTTACCACTTCATCTCCGTCGCCGAGAAAGCAAAGTGACAACGATTTCTTCTTCTGGGAGCCTGTGACGTGGAGTGCCGCCCTCCTTCTGGAAAATAGCAAATGTCAAGCCCCGCTCCCCATTACCGCAGGTAATTTATCTACCTCTCTTTTCACTATACATTTGCGGTTGACTTCACTGGAATTCATAGTCATTCCTACTCAACACATGCTGCTGGAACTCGACCTGACATTAGGAAGGAGAAGTAAAACACCCTAGGGAACGTGAAATATAGGTATCTAGAGTTCAAAAGGCACGAAACATTCAAGCAAATGCTACAGCGTCATTTCATAACACGATTCGGAATCTTGCACAATATGAGTGGATTGTGAGATCTGAGGTGGTTTGGTTGTAGGGAAACCATGACTCGAACCCGATATCTCGTCACACAGTTCCTGATGTGTTTATTTTAGAGATAGTTGCGAACAAATCTGATAGTCGCGCGATCGTGGAGAATTCTCGAAGATATTCGGATGCTTCAGCACTAACACACGAGTAATAATAGGGATGATAGCCTTGAAATTAAACTGCCAATAAACTCCGTCCCACACTGATTGGGGCTCAAATAATTAGGTAGAGGAACATTCCTAATTTAAAGTCTTCTAAATAATTAGTCTTAAAATGACTTTGAAATTCTAAATACCAATGGGACCACAATACCTCAATGCCCTTCATACTTTGTCTTGTCTTATACGACACTTTTCCGCCATTGCTCCGGACGCACTCCAGCTTTGGGCTTGTTAAGACTACCTGTATCGTTTTAAAGCCAATTCATTATTTCTGCACCCTTTACCAAGGAATACAGTCTCATAACAGATATGGTTTCAAATTCTTCTGGTTCTAAAAACATTTTCCCAAAATCAAAATATCTCCTGTGAGCCAAGGCCTCACAGGAGCATAATATAATATGCTGGGCTGTTTCAGTTTCTTTCTTGCACAAGCTGCAATCTTAGTTACCCTGAAACACTCCCATGCTATTTCAGAGGAATATGGCTGCTGAGAAATGCACTAATTGTTCTCAACTGAAGTCTGCTACATTTAAGTAAGCTTTCAACTCTTTTCTTACATGGTTTTCTAAGAAATAGTTTACACGTTTTCTGGAGTTTAAGCCAGGTTTTATGATGTTCTACTTTGGACCAGATCGAGATGTTCCTAGGACAGCCGGCTCTGGTCCAATAAATTGTATAGTCGCGCCTTATGTTGCAAGATCATCAGCGTTTTCATTTCCCTCTATGCCACTATGACCCGGCACCCAGATGAGTTGAATTTCATTCCGTTCTGCCAAACTTGTAAGCATGTTTAGGCAGTTATAAAAAACCAGTCCTGTCGTTACCCTATGACTACTTAGAGCCTTAAGTGCAGCCTGTCTGAGAAGATAAACACTTGTTTACCAGTGAAAACTCTCCTTATGTTTTCTTGTGTACATTGAGTAATAGCATAAATTTCTGTTTCCAAAACAGTAGCATATTCACCCAAGGGAAAAACTTTTGCAGCTTAGTCTTATGCTGTATTGTAGCAACCTTAGGGGTTGTGACTAGGGAACGTAGCTTAGAGGTGAAGGTAGATAGTAGAACAAATAACTCACAATGTTTCTTGGTGGGCCATTTTATTACATCAACTAGAACATGATGATGCTGGGCTTCAGTTCCCAGCTTTGGGTCTTGAAGAGACCGGTTATGTATTTAACAAATCCAGTCCTGAAGGGACTTAACATTCAGACTTGAAACGACTAAAGGCTCAACACGTTATATCACTGTATACTGATGTGATCTTTAGTTATTAGATAAAATATTGTGAGTTTCCCTAATGAGATCTTACCTTGGAGAGTTGTCAGGTATTGTTTCAGGTCCAGCAGCATGGACTGCTGACAAGTTCAGAATCAGAACGACCCCCCAGCAAGGGTCTGCAGCTCCTTATAAAGAAAGTCACTGCCTAGGGGTGTCTCGACAATCATGCCATGAGCATTACCAAGTATGGTGTGCCACCGCCCTAGGTTTGAAATATAGCGGCCAATCATAACTCGATACGTCAATGTTCTAGAACATTCTATGTGACGTAACGCAGCTTAAGGTGCATCTAAGAGCCTGCAGAAGGACACGTACTCCTCAGGAAATGATGGCACAGTAACATCCCTTTGAAATGTCAAAGGAAGTAGCATACCACGGTTTCCTGTTATAAGTTATCTTCAACTAGAATCCCAAGTCAAGAAAGTTTAAGAAATATAAGAATGACCGAATGTGTTAAAATGTAAGAGTTTGCCCAATATAGTAAAGTATCAAATCTGTGACAAATTATCTTGCTGCCTGCAACTGTATACCTGACAGTATACTCCGGATCCTCTTCTTGAGCCATCCTTTAAACCGTCTGTAAACCACATCAAAGTTTAGTCAGGAGTTTTCAGGGTTTTATTCAACCAACATTCAGGATCAGTAATGACCTGAAGTTCTTTATAAAGTGTTTAATAGGAACTATGTAGTCTTATGGCATTTATAAAGATGCCTCTTCTGAGTCTATTTCAGGAATTCTCAGTTGCTTAGCATGTTGCAGTCTATAGAGTGCCATTCTTGCCTCCTAGAGTCAGGACCAAGAGTGTCTCCATTGCTGAAGTAGGAGTTGTTTTCATAACCACTGTAACAGTCACACATGTTGTTCCTCCTCATACTTGGTGGTGTGTCTAATAATATGAAATAAATATTCTACATACATAATTTTTCAATTTTCGCATTCCTATTCCAGACACCCATTAGGGGCAGTTTTTACGTTTCACTTTACGCTAGACAAGGACGAAAGAAGTTGAGCGCGGTTGAGGATTTACATTGTTGCTTAGCATGCCTCACAAATATTGTTGGATTATAATTCTTGCCCCATTCCGATGTCTGCGTTTGCTTTAGTTGAATCGATGAACATTCTATCGGGTGTGAATGAAAACACAAAACAGTGAGGAAGGGGTAACGTACTCCTGTAATTTTCAGCGCTCACTGATTTGAGTGATACTGGTTTAGCTGAAGCAGGAGGCCATTGCCTGACTTGACAAGTGACTCGCTCTCAGCCTTTACATTAACTTACTCTGATGACCAAAATCGGTGAATCCAGCAGAAACGAATCGGAGCTTCAGGCCTGAGGAAATTCAGTGTTTCTTAGTTTGTAACTGCTGAACCGCAGTCAGGTCATCCTCCCCGCGTAAACCTAACCTCGTTTATGATACCACCACTTTCGTTAATATTATGTTTATAATTGGCGCAACGGTTCTAGACATGTGAAAATCTTAATGACAGCTATGAAGCGAGTTACTTACCAGATCAGGAGGTAACCATCGTCTGCATGCTGCAGGAGTGCGTGGACAGTCATTGTCAAATATCCGCACACAGGTTATATACTGCACTGCACTACACTACACTACACTGTACTACACTGCACTGCGCTGATAAACTTATAGTTATATACAGTATATATAAATCCACCGCTGTAAAAAGCGCTTAATATAAAAACCTGTCAATCATCTGCTTCCAATTCTTTCACACCTGACAGACTTTCCTCTTCGGCGGAATCTCACATCATCGCCGTCATCACTACTGTTGCTTCTTTCTGCACCATTATCCTGGATGAGAATTATTTCTATTTGATTTTCTGCGATTCCATCTTTTTCGAAATAATGATTCTCAATTTATTCAACATGTCGACATACATTTTCCCATTCTGGCCTTCCAATTTCTGTAAATCGCTGGCGACATAACTGCTCCACATCTTTTAATTTAAAAGTGATATTTCTGCAGGCCACCTATTTTTTGACATTAGCCCAGATTAATTCGATTGGGTTTAGATCTGGGTGATACGGTGGCAGTCTTAAGTACATTATGGCCATACCTGGTCAAGCATGTATGACTTCTGAAGCGGTTTGTTAGCTTTAATTAAGCTATATAGCTTTGGTTTACTCATGCTTTCATCTAAAGCTATATTACGCCTAAGTAACCAAGCCCTCATTTCTTCTTTCAAGGAATTTGAAGGTGCTGCTCTCTTTGAAATTACAACCAGATGCGGACACTTTCTATGCAGACTGTATGTATCAGTAAACAGAGGTATTATATCGCTTTCGTTGATTAAGTAAACATAAACCATTCCTAGGCTCGGCAGCTGGGGTGGCAATCAAGGTCACGATTCCAGAAGTTTTGCGCCAGCTATAATTCAATGTGCTAGAATAAGTACAGTAGTGGTCTTAAAATAGCAATGAAATGTGCAACTGTTTTGAAGTGATGGAACCAGTAACATCACAGCAGTGTGTAAAGCATGCAGGAAAAGATTACATCCATTGAAGCGATAACGTAGGCGCTTCCCCTGTCAGAGACTAATGCCGTGACGTCTGAAAAACAGGTGTAATAGGTTAGTCTGTCTGTATACAGTCTATAGCTTCAACCTCAGCCACATCAGGTAAAATAACGAATCCCCAAAAGTATAGATTTATTTTTATGGAATCATTTTAATATAGTAATCATATACGGAGTCTCAGATTTATTCGACGTTGCCGCCATCCGGTTGTCTGCGCATAACGTCAATGCATTGTAGCGAGTTTACCTGGCAGAACTAGCGAAAGATGAGTGGAAAGGATGGATATCTACAGTTTCGAGGTCACCTTAGTGAAATGGGACTTGTATCGTATCTTTCCAGTATTTGCATTTGGAACTTCTTTGGCTTGCATCTCATAAATTTGCAATCTCAGCATGTATGCTGATAGGTAACTCAAATAAATGTAGCAAAAATTAAATTGATTTTTTTATGGGCGCTCTTTAACTGCTAAGATTTTTAGCATTCCATTCTATATTGGGCTTGGAAGACTGGAAAGTTTGCTCAGAGGCCTCTTTATCAGACTTGAGGTTCTTTTATGTGTCGTAAATCTACACCACGGTACCACTGGCTTTGCTTCTCTTCAGAAGGACTGGCGGCAACGTCGAATAAATTTGAAGACCCCGAAAATGTTTACTATATTAAAAATGATTCCATAAAAATAAATCTATACTTTCTGGGGATTCGTTATTTTACCTGATGTGGCTGACGTTGAAGCTATAGACTGTATATAGACAGACTAACCTATTTTTGCGCCCGAAAAAGTCCTCGCCTTCCGCCAGGTTTGAACCCACCACCTCGGGAACCAGAGGCTAGCATAGACCCTAGACCATGGAGGACAACGGTTTATATAGCGTGGAGTGTCTCGGCCTTTATGACACATCTTTAACTTGTTTAATGAACGATTGAAGTAACCTTTATAAGTATTTTAAAATATTTTTAAATGCTTTAGTCGTTTCTCCTTTTTGTCTTTTATCATGTTTTGTCTCGGAAATTAATGAAATTCTTGGTAAGAACGGAGAAAATCCTTCACACATCGGCCAATATCGTAACGATAGACTCGCTCTCGTATCTTTCTAATGTAGCACTCAACCATGCAAATTCTTTGATTGGTGGTCACTTCCAACTCGCGTGCAAAAAAGAACGCACAAAATGTCCTAGTGAACAACACCGCCGCAGTACATCAACCTGTTTACGAAGTTCGAAACGCATGCAGTCCCAGGTTCAATTTCGCACCTTCCCTTTGAGACAAGGGGCCGTTGAACTAATAATGACGTCATTCATTTAAACTGACTGGCGGTAAAGGCCGAATGAATCTGAAGACCCGTTTGAAGTAGGTGTCTTGTTGGATTTGTTTGCACGTATGAAAAGCCGATTTAAAGTAGGTTGTATTGAAGGAGTTGTATCGTATTTCAACTTTTGGGGAGCCGAACTTGTAGTAGTTACAACAGCATGTATAGTAAACAGTTTACGGTAGCCTTCGCCCCAAGTTTAAAAAATATTAACTTTGTAATTAAACTGTTTCTTTAAGTATTAAATAATTACGTTTGCCTCGGCTGCGTCAGTATTATTGTTAGAGACATAGAAGTCTTGGCAGGGCGTGATGCGACAAGAATGTAGGCTTACACAGATTTTAAGTTTTAATTCACTCCTTTTTATTAATCCTTGATACAAATTAAATAGCACTTCACTGATATCAAGAGCGGTGAGATTCTTTTATTTAATACTTGCACTTTTTAATACATATAGATATTATTTTCGTCTCACACGAATACGTATTTAATTTCTCGAGGACGCATTATGCATCCGGTTACTATCACTGTCTGCAGGGAACTGACTTGATTTCAACCGTCTAAACTTGTAAATTTCTGTATTTCAAGTCTCTGATTGACTAATCCCACTCCAATAGAATACCTGCATTTAACTAAAGCTTTTTCTGGTTGTTGATTAGCTATTTTTTATAAACTGTCACTAAAATTACATTAATGCTTCCAAGAATCACAAATAACATTTAAACTCTCAAACTCATTATTGCCTCAAGGTTACCTCATTGTTACCTCATTGTTAGCAACGTTTAACTTATTATTCTCACAGCTCCTACATTATTAAATTACGTAATATTTTCACATAACATTATTACACATGAATACAATAATATAAGCATATGCAATGATTGTTACATACATTTTACAAATTATTACATAAACATATTGCTTCAAGGCGGGCTGTTATTGAATTTACATATTATATAATTTGACTGAAAATCATTTAAGTGTTGAAAATACTGCCTCACGTTATAAGCATAGGACTTCAAAGTCCAGTTGTGCTGATGAAACCGTACCATTCCATCCTCCTGGGAACATACGGTTGGGTTAGGGAGGTGCCCCAGCCCTGTTGAAATACAACGGTATTCAGAATTCTATCATATTCCAGTTGTGGTTGCAGGAAAATCTGAAACATATCAAGGTAACTTGTAGCTGTTACTGTTTACTCCGCGAAGATGAATGGTCCAAAAATCTTAGCCTTAGTCATCTCTAGTCACACGTTCAACTAGGGATGTTTCTCTCATACTTCATGAGGATTGCTGTCGGCCCATATTCTGCAGTTACGACGGTATGAACCACATGTATGAAACTTGGACACAGAAAGCCTGTCTGAAAGTTTTAATTGTCCACTGTCTCCGAAAGGACAATACATATTTCCCTATGGGCTACATAATCCTTCCTCCTGAATGTGATGCATTCTTCAGGGTAAAACACTGGTTCCTGGAATGTCCAACCAGGGCTCTGCCTACGAACTGAAGCACGTAGTCTCCTTTCAACGTCCTGGAATGGCCTGGGCTGAGTTGTCAGATGTTGGTGGCCATCTAGAGCTGTTCTCAATAAGCATGTTATCTGTCCGTCTGAATTGGTTCACAAGAAGCCTGGTATTGACGACTTCTTTCCATATCAGCAAAGCTACTGCTCACGCAGCTTCTAGAATGCTTTACTACCAAGTTTCCAGGAAATTTACTTTCTTGTCCAGACGGCATCTCTTCAAACACTTGCGAAAGAAAATAATACATTATTGTTTTCATAAAGACGAACCGTAACTTTTGGAAACCGTGTTGTCAACGCTCTCACATTCTATCCAGAATATAATTCCAAAAGAAGATGGCAAATAAATTATTATTATTATTACTATTGGCGCTAGTTGTAGTTTTGTTCGGAAACATTTGGTTAATCTTGTTTTATTTTGTTGAAAATCTTTCCTTAATCATCGGCGAAAAGCAACAATTAGAAATCTTGGACGTTTCATACGCAAATATTCCGGTAGAAAATCCCAACATAGTATCTAATAATAACAATTATTGTAGTAGAATTTATCAATTAATTAAGGCTACAATACTGCGGGCATATAATAAAGAATAAAAATGGAAGATTCCTAAGGAAATAACGCGCTGGGAACCAGAGGGAACAAATAGAAAGGGAAGTTCAAGTGAAAACTGGATGTATGTTTATGGGACTGAAAAGACTATAATGTATTCCTAGTTGGATAGACAACGATTGAGGAAAAATTAAATAAAAAATAGAATTACGTTATGTAATACATTTAAATTTCAGGTACTAGTTTTGGTTTATGCAAATTGCAGCATTGTAGAAAGGTCTAAAACAGCACTACAGCTGCATTTCTAAAGCAAAATTGTCTTATCTAACAGTACTGATTGGTATTTAAAAGTTCCCTAGATGCCAAAAGTCAATAGCGGCACCAAAATGGAAGAATGATAGAGCACGTATATTCGCGCAAAGAAGTTGTGACGGAAGATTGAAGCCATCAGCAATTAGACGTATGTCGTTTTGCTCAACTCCAACCTTTGATTGAAAGTTCTGATAACAGCTCGAGCCTCTGTGACGGCCAGCGATGCTAATAACGGGAACCTTTCATTACCCTCCTTAGCGCGAAACTGCCCTGAAAGCTCCCTATTTTTGATTAGTTATTTGTGACAGAGGACAAGGGAGGTATGGCTGGACTATTCCATAGAGTATTGGAAGAAAAAAATGTACAGAAAGGGAAGCAAGGCTTGCAATTAAATGTGATGATAAAAAACGCTAAATAAAACACATGAAGGATATATTTGTTGTATTTGTTCATCTCCGAAGTGATGTCTGCCGGCCAGGAATCGTAGGTTTGAAATCTACTACCAAAATGGATATTTGTTATAGGATAAGTTCTTGATGTAGGTCCATTTTGCCTTGAGGCTAATTTGACAAGCAGCTTGGCTAAAAAGTAGGGCTCCTGATCACTAAAACCATGCATTGGCGGGAATATTCGGCATTCTAACCGCATGCCGCACTCACTGTTCTTCTCTGCCAATGTGTACGTAGGAACAAAATATGCCATTTGGAAGGAAAATAAGCATTTAGATATGATTTGTAATACGAATGACTTCCTCTGCTGCATAATAGTTATGATTATGAAGAAATACAAATACATGTCTAACGAAAGAAATGCTTTTGGACCTGTTTTTATATGCATAATTAAGTACTCCTGTTACGGCATCAACGAAGCAGTCTGCAACTTAAATTTTAGTTTAGGTTATGGATGGTATGGAGAAACGGGAGAAGTTTCCGCTCTTATGCACGTTCCCTACTTCTCCTACAGTGAATGACTTCTTAACTTCTGCCGTAGTGGCATTGACGTAAAATTATAGTGACGGTATGGAAAAGAGTGCGGGAAACGCTTCGTCCGCTAGTGCACTTCTTCAAGTGTGCACGATCCGTATGTGTTTGGCCCCATAAGCTACTTGCGTCATACTAGTTCCGCATGCGCAGAAGCTCATTAAACGGTGTACAAATTAAGGTGAGCTAATGACTGTGTTGCCACATTCCTCGAGATTAGAGGAGTAGCGGGGTAGATTTAAACGTCATAGACTTTAAATCACCGCATATACGTAACATTTAATGGCATTCAAAGAAATAATAACCAATAAATCTGTAAGATGTCAAAAGTTAGGGTGTCGATCCTTGGCGGCTGAATCCTCTGACCCATGGGTTTTTCATGATTTCCCTGGGTGGGCAAGCGAATGCTGGGGTGTTTCATCTGTTACCACGACCTTTCTGTCCTGAATTTCCTGTACTCTCGGGCAGGCGCTCCTTCGGGGAACTCCCGGAGGTTAGGGGTTTGTGGGTGGGCCGGGCGGCATCGGATGCGTTTAATCTGGAAGCATTAGGGACCCCGTCCAGCTTGCGCCCATCGTCATTCGGATTTGGTTGCCTTTCGGGTCTCTTTCGTCATTGATCTCTACCAGGGGTCACGGTAGAAACACAAGGGGCCAGATGGCTTGCGTGCGGTACTCTGCCCCGATTCCGGGGGCCCCTCCGTTGGTTCGTGCCTTTATCTTTACCCTGAATTTTTACTTTCTTTATCACATACCTAGTAGGTAGAGGAAGCATTGTAGGTATTCCAACCAAAAATTCGATATCGAGCATTCACCGTAAGTACATGCTTTGACGCCACCTGAATCCAAAGAAAGCATTTCTTGAAAGGGTCCACGTGTGTGTGTTTGTGTTAACAGTTCGGATAAATGCCAAACTATGTACGTAATTTCAGTATTTTCTAAAGATACGTCTTGAGGGTTTTCAAGAAAATGCCACAAATTATCCTTTGTATGAAAAAATTTCCGATATATTTTATTTTCTCTAAGGTGGCTTTAAAAATGTTGTTAATATATCATATACACTATGTGATCAAAAGTATCCGGACACCCCACAAACATATGTTTTTCATCTTAGGTGCATTGTGCTGCCACCTACTGACTGGTACTCATTATGCGCGACCTTAGTAGTCATTAGACATCGTGAAACAGAAGAATTGGACGCTCCGTGGAACTCATGGACTTCGAACGTGGCCAGGTGATTGGGTGTCACTTGTCTGTACGCGAGATTTCCACACTCCTAAATATCCCTAGGTCCACTGTTTCTGATGTAATAGTGAAGTGTAAACGTGAAGGGACATATACAACACAAAAGAGTACAGGCCCACTTCGTCTGTTGACTGACAGAGACCGCCGACGTTTGAAAAGGGTCGTAAAGAGTAATACGCAGACATCTATCCAGACCATCACACAGGAATTTCAAACTGCATCAGGATTCACTCCAAATACTATGACAGTTAGGCGTGAGGTGAGAAACCTTGGATTCCATGGTCGAGCGGCTGCTCATAAGCCACACATCACGCAGGAAAATGCCAAACGACGCCTCGCCTGGTGTAAGGAGCGTCAACATTACACGATTGAACAGTGGCAAAACGTTGTGTGGAGTGACAAATCACGGTACACAATGTGGCGATCCGATGGCGGCAGGGTGTGGATATGGGGAATGGCCGGTGAACGTCATCTGCCAGCGTGTGTAGTGCCAACAGTGAAATTCGGAGGTGGAGGTATTATGGTGTGGTCGTGTTTTTCCTGGAGTGGGCTTGCACCAATAACATCCCTGTAATGGACTGGCTTGCACAGAGTCCTGACTTGAATTCTATAGAACACCTTTGGGATGTTTTGTAACGCCGACTTCGTGCCAGGCCTCACCGACCTACATCGATACCTCTCCTCAGTTCCGCACTCCGTGAAGAATGGGCTGTCATTCCTCAAGAAACCTTCCAGCATCTGATTGAAAGTATGCCTGCGAGAGTGAACGCTTTCATCAAGGCTAAGGGTGGGCCAACACCATACTGACTTCCAGCATTACCGATGGAGGGCGCCACGAACTTGTACGTCATTTTCAGCCAGGTGTCCGGATACTTTTGATCACGTAAAATTTATTTCCTAAATTTTGTAGGAATAGCGTGTAAATTTCACTTCATTCCGAAGGGATTTTGTATAATCTTGATTAACGTGCAAGCCTTAAGAGATAGACAAAAACTAATTGCATAAAAAATGTATATTTCTTTTAAAACAATTTATTCAAAATATCTTCTGGTATCATCAGCCGTTTCCGATATATGCCTTGTTATTGGTTTGAATTTTTCAATACTTTGTAGTTTTTAAAGTGCCGTCCCTATTCAGTTGTTTCTCACGATGGAGAAGGAATGGAATCTCAAAGCCGCTTTTAAACATCTTGACTACCGAAGTGTTCTATTCGCCTAGTAAACGAAACGTGTAATGAAATTATTTCTGCAAATGTTTATCTCGATTAACATGAAATAGGTAGAAAAATAAGCTTTCATAATGTTTTCAATTATTTTCAATGTCTTAATATACAAAACTGCAGCACCTGTCCAACAGGGATACAAATTTGTGCATTTACACAATAGTAGTTGGGTAAAACTATGGACTACCTTAAACATGATATTCATTCTCATATTTTCAACCCCTTACGTATGTGCTATTTTACAGTCTGGACAGAACCCTGGACACTTATACTTTAGGTGTCAGCAAAAACAACAAACAACTTGTGATTTTGAAAAACCCCCCATATCGCTAAGTGCAACTCCTTGCAGAATACAAACCTTCAAGCTGGGTATGATAGCTGCGTATATGAATTCCATTGCTATAATATTTTCCGACACAACCAGGTATTCGAAGATGGCATTTAGTGTTTAGCATATATGTGCAGTGGCAGGGAATGGGGGGGGGGAGAGAGGGCGGTCGCCCACACTGTTGGGGGAACTTGAAACATTTGTTGCATTTTAGTCTCTGAATCTAGTAATTATTGAGGCAGTATTTTTAACGCTTATATCATTTCAGTCTAATTATATAATATATAAATTCAATAACAGCCCGCCTTAAAGCAATATATGTATTTAACAAGATATGAAAAGTGTATATAACAGTCACTGTATATGTTTATATTATTGTATACATGTGTAATAATGCTATGTGAATGTATTGCGTAGTTTAATCATGTAGGAGCTGTGAGAAATAGGTCAAAAGTTGCTAAAAATGAGGTAGCCTTGAGGCAATAATGAGTAAGAAAGTTTAGTAATACTACTGGTGATTCTTGGAAACAATAATGTAAATTTTGAGACAGTTTATAAAATAGCCTATCAGCAACCAGAAAGAAGCTTAAGTTAAATAAAAGTATTCTATTGGATTAGGAATAGCCAATCAGAAATTGAAATACAGACATTTACAAATTTAGGCGGTAGAAATCAAGTCAGTTGCTTTTAGACAGCGCTCATAACTGGACGCGTTGGTTGCAGTGTTCCTAACCGGACGCGAGATGTGTCCTCGAGAAATGTAATATGTATTTTGTGTGAGAAAATAGTTTACGTGTTTAAAAAGTGCAAGTATATAATAAAAGAATCTTACAGCTCTCTATATCAGTGAAGTGTTATTTAAATCGTGTCAAGAGTTAATAAAAAGGAGTGAATAAAAAATTAAAATCTGTGTAAGCCTACATTCTTCAGCCGCACCACGCCTTACAAAGAAATGCATGTCTCTTAACAGTAATACTGACGCAGCCGAGGCAAGCATAAATATATAATATTTAAAGAAACAGTCAAATTACAAACTTAATAGTCTTAAAATTTTTTGGGGACTACTTCAAGTTCGGCTCCCCAACAGTGGAAATATAATACATCTTCAAACTGACTTTCCATACGTAGCAGCAAGAAACCTTCTTCAAATTGGCTCCCAAAACGTGGGGCAAATAGCAATACAACACTACCATAACATTAAACTACTTCATTATAAAAATTAAATTTAAACAAAACCTGTTGTTTTATCACCTAATTATCTTTGCTTTAATTTATTTAACTGTTTCATTTGCTTATTTATGGCGCCGGGGTAGCGCAGTGTAATGGTTTGCGGCTCTCGTACTGAGGGTCCGGGGTTCGATTCCCGGATTTAGGGTGGCGATTTTAAGTCACCATATCCACGCCTTCCCCTCTGAAGTGCTTATATGAAGTAGCCCCAAGGCCCAACGTGGTTTGGAGTCCACGGTGAAAGCTGAGGTCCTTTCATTTCCCCGCTGGATGCCTCCACCACAGAAATTGGTAACAGTCATCGCTTGGTGGAATGGGGTATCCCCGAAGATCATAGGGGAGCCTTACAAACAACATTTGCTTATTTTAAAGGAAGCATGCTTTTAAATGGAATTATTTATTATTGATCATTTGTAAATTCTCAAAGTATTTTTTTAACCTTAATACATGTATAATTGTTTTTTGGTTCAAGTTGTGTTGTATTAAACAAAATCAACAAAAAAACTATTAGTGCCGCAGTTAAATTGTCAAACTCTCTCAGCTTCTCTGTCCATTTTCGTCTAGAGATAGTCATTAACTTGCTATATTGTAATTAATATCTTTTAATTTTGTTGTCTATCTCTTTTTACACCCCAGATCCCCTTCCCGCTTTCAATTGTCATTCGCAGCCAGTGTATATGAACAATTTATTTGGGATATTTGCTTTCCACGACGTATCTTAAACAAAAAGTCATAATAGGGCATAGTTAGCGAAACAATAAAGCATAACGAGTTAAAAAATGAAACATAATGAGGCTTCCTCCACTAATGGAAGTCGTAAGGCTTCGTTTTCACAGTAAAGTGATTACACTGGATCTGGGATACTACGTTACATTACCGAATATCACTGAAGCATTCTCCCACTGCAATTCAAACATTGCTTACTCAGCTCTCATCGCTGCATTCTGCTGCTCTTTATATTTTCCTACGGCCTCATAAACATGGTCAGAAATCGATTACCATGTACAGCGTTATCTCCGTGTACAACCAATACTCTTCTAGTGTATTATTTCCGCACAGCATACGCTAAAGTCCCTTTCTTCGTTTTATTTCCTAAACAACCCCTCTTCCAACTGACAGCATCTGTGCATCGCAAACTTGGAGGAAAGGAAAGGTGATTATTCAGTTTCCCTAGCATTCCAAATTCTTGGCTAGAAATATACAGTTACTCAAACTATTCCTCTGCACTTGAAAAAATTTTAGAAGCCGAATTAATGAAGGGAAAAGTCTAATTCTTTCTACATAAAGATCAAATGATAATACAGTTTACATGATTTGGCGGTTTTTCAGATAGTTCACTTTATTAATTTTATAAATTCTTGAAAAGTATGCTTAAACTGCAACTCTTTTGTACGTGATGTTTTCAAAATTATCTTACATGCACTGAGGAGGATTTTATTTGGCGTAAGAATAAAATGTCTCACTTTTTACGACTCCACGAACTTATTTCTTCACCAGTTTAAGTCCTATGTCGATGAAAGTGTGTGGATAGGCACAAAAAATGCTCTACCCAATTCTTCATTCATTCATTCATTCACTGTTTAACCTTATCTTATGTAGGACTTACACCTCCAAGGACTTACAGGCGGGTGCCTGGGGTCAGAGGCCCGTCGAGTAGCAGACACACTCATGGAGCAGACAGAATGTCCAGGATGGGTGATCAGCCCGATGCCTGGTATGGGATGAAGGAAGTAGATGAAACGAAATGATGGCGATATGGGTGAAAGGGAAGGTGATGATGGAGCAGTTGGTGGAATGAATGGCGGGGGAAACCGGAGAACCCGGAGAAAACCCGCCCAGACGCCGCTTTGTTCACCACAAATCCCACATGCGGGTCCCTGGGATTGAGGCGAGCGGTCTAACCACTCGGCCACAGCGCCGACCGGCATATTCTTCAAAAATTTATATAACTGATAAAAACGAACGATCTGCAAAGCTGCCAAAATAAAACTGTATTACTTTTGATCTATATGTCCAAAAAATAGATTTTTCTCTTCCATTAATATGGCTGCAGAAGAATACTTTCTTGGGTAACTGTACATGTGCAGAAAATTGTAGAGTAAAAAGCCAAACCTAGCATTTTGAGGTTAGGAACATGAACATAATTGATGTCTGGCTTTATGAAACATCTTCATTTGCCGGTCAAAACGAGATGTAACTCTCAAGACAGGGTGCACGTACTGTCTCAACTAATGAGTACTGGTACCATGAGAAACTAACCATTACATGCTCGTACTGTACTGAACAAGGCGAGCGTTCCGTATTACCGTACCTTTCACGTAGGCTTCGCAACACAAATGCAGTATTGAACATCGGACACATCTAGCGGCCTATACTGTAAAAGAGTGCGTTTTATTTACATCTGACAGACCACAAATATGTTTTATAATCGGAGGCTTCAGCATGACGGACTTAATGTTGACACATTGTTACATACTGGGGTGAGGGCCTAAAGGTTTTCAGCAAAAATACTAAATTTGGATCACCCCAACATCCACATAGGGAAGCGTAGCTACAGAAATAGCGAGAGGACCAAGACCTTGATGTTCATATTCCGATGCCCCAACAATGCTGTCGCCAATACGACGCAATAATGTATCTGGTATGACCACACACACACACACATATACACCACAACATGTAGTGCAGTAATAAAGTTCCCGCGACTCCTTGTTCCTATCCTAAAAATGCTTATTTTGGTACTGCCTTTCTAATGTTAAACTTTCTGCATATTGCTTTCCGCACCAAATACGGCGCTTTATTTATTCAATGAGTCATAGTTTGCGTCTACTCAGTATTCACTCTTAGGTTGACCCGCATCAAAACAAACCCCAGGTGACCAGTGCACCGTTATAATGTATCCTTCCACCATTCGCACTAGAAATACTGTCACACTTTCAGACCATGTGGCCAGTACAAGCGGCACGTAGTGCAAAAAAGAACAGAGTCCTTATTTCGACAACTGAAACAGTGACTAGCATATTCTGTTAATGGTTAAAGATGATAAGATTGATAGTTGCAACAAAACAAACCTTTGCACATATAATAATAATTAATTCTAAAATAAATGAGCGTAAAATAAAGTAACAGGTATGCGATAACTTAATTTATTATTTCTCTGGAAGCGGCACTTTATATTAACTATTGGCGGCTCATTTTAAAAAAGAAATTGTGCACTGTTACGCGAATTGCATTCTTCTCAAAATCACTACATTCTTGCATCTCGTGCTTTTTCTTTTCTTTTTTTGTGTAACCACTTTTGCCGTTTCAGATTTTTCCGCGCAAGCATTGTTTATACTTATACTCGAAACACCGGCAAACTCGGAAGTTAAATTCACCATTTATTTCGCGGAAAGTGTTGCGATATCTCTCACAACTTATAATAAAGATTCAACACTATTGTTTTTTCACCACTAGTCAATGGTTTGCGTAATTCGACGAAAACACAAGAGCAAATTCACCGTCCTCCATGATACTAAACACAACTGCTGGTTTCTGGCTGTAAACAATATTCTGCGACTACCCGGATGTCAGGTGACTCGTACGAATTGCATTATGGGACTTTTAGCACTGTTTTACGGTATAAATCAGCGTTAAAGAAACCCTTATGTATTTGTGTAGAATATTATACCATTTAAGGATAAATTCATTCTAAACTTCAGAGATTAGCATGGGACTACTTTCCTGGTCGCATTGCTACCGTGTTGCACCACGGTGCACTGACCACGTGGGTTTATTTTGCCGCGGATTAACCTAAGAGTGAATATAGGTTAGGGCTAAACGCTTTTAATAAAAGTGTGCTACATTAGGCATACGTGCTGCATAACGTTATCTCTGACGGAAAAGTGGCATTACAATGTTTCATATTTATGCAGCCTTTTTTTTTCTCATTTTAACCGACATTTCCATATCACGGAGACCATCTCACTGGTGTCACACGAGACGCATGTATTTTCTTGTTTTTCTGTTTAAAATTGTTTAACGACAAAAATTTAATTTACACAACCTTTTAGTAAAGTGTTCTGTATAATTGCCTGAGGCAAGGAAATTAAAAATTTAATCTCCTGCTTTTAAAACACCCATAGCTGAGATTTGGTCAACATTTAAAAAACTCAAAAATTAGATTTTATGTCCAAAAAATACTTCGAACCTTTAGCTTCAATAACATCCCATGGCTTTTGCTCTAGAGCGCTTTAAAGCTTCAACACGTGACAATTTAAATGGTCAGGAGCACACGGCCTAATGGCCTGAATTTTCTTCCAATGCCGTTTACTTGACTTCGATTTTCTTACACTTTTGCACATTTAAAATGTTCCAGGTGATGTAGTTTGTAACAAATCTTGTCGAAATTTTCAGCACAAACTCGGAGAGAATGTACTTAAAAGAATGGCATACGGTTTTTACTAAACTTAAATTATTCAAGATATGACACAATCGGTCTACTGAGGATAAATTGTTTATAAAATTGTATTTTAAGGTTTAAAGTTTTTTCCTGAGACAACAGAGTAGTGAATAAAATTCTATATGCCAGTTTTGTACATTGGTATATGAATAATATGGCAGTATTTTTTCAAAATTATTATATCTGCAGCATGTGGTACACCTGCTTAATTAGCATAATTGAAGTAAAATATAATTTTTTCTTAGAAATATTAAATATATTGTGGCGCGCACATAAATATAGTTTCGTAGGCCTGATTTAAGTCAATCCTCCCAGATTTGGTTGGTAGGCCTGTTTACAGATGTGTCAACTCAACGTTGGCAGCATTGTACTTGTTCTAGAAAGAGCTGGAAAGATCCAGAATATTCGAGTAGCTTGGGGTGAGAAATTGACCGAAAGTTGTGGTGGGGATATTTAATTATAAAATAAACAAGTTATGTTGATTCGCTCTCTTTAGCTATGAGACCTTAGTAGTGTAAAGTGCTCCGGGCAACTGGCTCGGGGTCAGAGGGTTGCTGGGTTGAGTATGTACTTGTGAAGGATTTAATATGCGATTTTTAACGTAAGAGATCTCCTGTTATTAAAATTGTTGAAATTTAAATAACCTCTTCTTTTGTATTTCTCCACAATAATACTAATTATCCTCTTGAGTTCAGTTCCATAGTTTTACATGCTAAGTGAGAAGACACCCCCCCCCCAATTGTCATGACCTGAAGCAAGGAAAGTTCAGTAAATTTGTTAACTAATCTAGAGTCGTGACAATATCTGCATGGAATTTAAGACATGCTTATAATTGAGGTAGATCGGCATGTAACAACATTTCTAAAACATTTAGATAAAAACTACAAGATTTAAAAATTCAAGATGTTCAATTTAAAATTGAAAGTAGGAACACTCACTCTTAATATTCTTCAGTAACCAGCAACCTATAATTATAGTAAAATATGATGCACGTAAATTTGGTTATGTTTACTGAGTTTAATTTCCTTTTTTCCCAAGTAAGAAAAACGAACATTGCATGCTTTTAGATTCGGAATTATACAAAGTAACAAAATAGTTCTCTTTACAATGAACTGACCAGAGCAGGACAAAGTGAACAAGGGAATGGTTGAAATAAATCTATTTTCTGAGTTCGGAGAAGCGATCTACCTTTTGATGTAACAACACACTGACAATCCAGTAACCATTGTAGTGCAACAAAGCGCTGCTCAACAGAGAAAAGCATTCAGTGTGAATCAATTCGCCCCAAAAATAGAATGGAACCCCAGAAGCGCATTTTGTGTTTCTATTTAGTAGCTGACGTCAAATATGTTGAAAAAAATCGAGAATTTCTTTGAAGAATACGTACATCCGTGGAAGTTCCGGAAACGAGTAAAACTTACGATGTGTAACCCTAATTTGAGAAAATATTAATTACAACATGAATTTTGTCTATTTGAAAAAGTTTGTTAAATATTATTCAGTATTTCTTTACATTTCTTTATTATAATTGATCTAATAACAAGTTGTTAAGAAGGTACTTGCTCAGTGATTAATGAACATGTTTTCCTAATGTATTAAACAGAAAATAACCCTTCAGCTAAAAAGAACGCCGTGGTAGCGCAGTGGTTTCGTTTCCGGCTCTCGTACTGAGGGTCCGGGGTTTGATTCCCGGCTCTGGGATGGCGATTTTAAGTCGGCCCTACCCACGCCTTTACCTCTGATTTAACTCATATGAAGTATACATAAGGCCCAACGTCATTCTGAGTCCACGGTAAAAGCTGTAGATCCTCTCGTTCCACCATCATCCTCATCACCCTACCATCGGAGGTAACCGCTGGGTCATTTCTTGGTGCAATGGGGTATTCCCGAAGGTTATAGGTTATATTGGGAGCGTTAGAAGCGTCGACGACGACGACGCCTACTGTACAATATCTCCAAAACTAAGCGTTGTAGAAAGAAATTTCTTTAATAAAAGTTGCTTATTATTATGGGGGGAAAGTAAATGCCATTAGTCGTGTTTTGCTTGGAGGACGCTATGATGGTCATTTTAGGGTAAATTGAGAATGAGAACCTACAATTATGGTCAGTTTAAATTGACCCTAAAGTGACCACCATAACGTCCTCCAAACAAAACACGACTAATGGCATTTGCTTTCCCCCATAATATCAAGCAACTTTTATTCAAGACATTTCTTTGTACAACGCTTCGTTTTGGAGATATTGTACAGTCTCAACTTCAATGGTCCATCCTGTATATATAAAACACAAGATACACGATTTCAATAAATGCCGTTTTTCAAAACCGAGTAATATTGGCGTCATCTGAATCTGTCGAAATAAGTCTATCCCAGCTAGTTAAAATACTCAACAAGCTTACAAATAAATAAGGTTTTGTACAAAATATTTACTGCTCTGTAAAAACAAAAATTTAAGACACGTGTATTTCCGTTGAAATCTCGATATCGAATTTGTGATTGGAATACAATACGTCCTCTGTTTACTACAGGGAGAGCCAAAAGCCTACGAACTGCCTGCGCAGTGTTTTTCCTGTCCGCGACCTCGGCGCTCCTTGCCGCCTGCCGCTATCATAGAAAGGCGTGGATGAAACCAACAACATTTTTAAAAATACTTGTAAAGGCTTTACCTACCAACCTTATGAAAGGAGATGCTGAAACTGGCCAAAGTCGTTGTCCATTTGGACACCTCTTTAGGAAACTATCCATCACTCGCCAATTTTTTTCGAGTCAACAGTTGAAGCCCGTACATATGTGAATACAATTTTGCCCCTTCCCCTTTTTTAGAGAATTAACAGCCAGGGAGTGTGATTTTGCCTTTTTTTTCAACAAGACTCTGCAACAGCTTATACGGTCAATATTTCGATGAGAAAAATTGAAAGTGTGTTCGAGGACAGAATTATTAGTACAGATTTTTGGCCCCCTCGGTCCCCCCACCTAACTCCCTGCGATTTCTATCTCTGGGGTAACTTAAAACAAAGTGTACAAGAGAAACACACCACACACCCTGGAAAAATTAAAGCAAAATGTTCGCCAGGAAATTGACAGCATTTCTCAACGTGAACTACGCCGAGTGATGGATAGTTTCCTAAAGAGGTGCCAAAAATGTATGGACAACGACGGTGGCCAGTTTCAGCATTTCCTTTCATAAAGTTGATCAGTAAAGCCTTTAAAAGTAGTTTTAAAAATGTATGGTTTCACCCGCACCTTTATATGATAGCGGCAGACGGCAGCGAGCGTCGAGGACGCGGACAGGAAAAACACCGCGCAGCCGGTTAGTAGTTTTTTGACTCACCCTATACGTGGTAGAGAAAGTAGTAAATAAAATATTACAATTTGGGAAGCAATACTCCTTTGAAATGGGCTTATCTTTTGTCTCATTTTAGACCACGCAAAGACTACGCAATATAACAGCAGACTCACGCCCGCTCACCCATGACGTATTGAAATCATTATTGATAAATATTTGTTATCACTAACAACAATTACAGAGAGACACTTGTGATGTATGATTAATTTGTAGTGAAAACTAATGTTAAGGCATTTCTCTGGCTTGTGCATTGTGACGTAATTATGAAATGTCAACATATATTTCAACAACAGAACGTTCTTTATTGTGTACCATTTATAGCACTGAAAGAAAGACCTTCTGTTTTTCTATCTGTACACAGTGAGATAACCCTGACTTATTATTTCATGTGTGACACCCCTTACGCTTGGCGTATGTTTGGTTCGGTTAGATAGAAGCTAAAGATCAACCCCCCCACCCCATCTCACATACAATCGTGGCCTGTTCTATTCTCTCTGCTCCCCTAGTCAGTTTCTTCGTTCCCGTGGAAATGGAAACTATCTTTCTTTTCCCTGGGTGACTTCATTGCCTCCTCTTCATCCCCGCGGCTCTCCCTATCTCTATCCTGAGGCCTCCTCCATCTTATCCAGACCGGCCGGGTTCGATTGCCGTTTCCCGCATAAACGGTGCACTGAACGCTACACATGGAACGACCGAGTTCAAAACTGTAGCAGATAGTGGAAACCACTTATCATGGGAAACCCTACACTTTACAACACTCAACTGCCTGTTGAATGTATTCCGAATGACTATTCCAGTAATAGCTACGTCGTCCAGTATGGACTAATGAGGTATCAACCAAATACAACCAAGATTCGCTGACAAATTATCAAATGTAGTAGCACTAGTGTTGATAGTTTTATGACAATTAAATTGAGGTTAACGAATGCCTCTTTTCGTGATAATTATCCGAGACCCTTGGTCTCGAAATAATTATCTTATGAAAGGATGTATGAGTTTCAAATCGAAATTAAATTGTCACTTAAAACTATTAGCGTGAGTACTACTCGGCTAGATAATCACACGAGAAACATATTATACACTTACCTAGTTTAGCGCCAACCACGTTCATTAGTCCTGTACAATGGAAGCAATCCCTTTGTCACTAACTGAGCCGTCAATTTTGTAATTTCTCTGTATAGAATTCTGAAAATGGTTCCACAACA
Source organism: Deroplatys truncata (assembly GCA_030765065.1). Classification (NCBI taxonomy): domain Eukaryota; kingdom Metazoa; phylum Arthropoda; class Insecta; order Mantodea; family Mantidae; genus Deroplatys; species Deroplatys truncata. Next base: position 672,021,932 of record CM060990.1, read on the forward strand.
TACTTTTGATCGTCTTTGTGTTTTCTGGAGCTAAATTATCTACAGCTGCTTTTATATTACCAATATTTTGACTTCCAAAGCGTGTTGGAACTTCTTCTCGGCCCCGTCAGAAGGAGGTCGCTCGAGTCTCCGCGGCTGGGTCGAGCTTTCTCCGGTCTCTGCTGGAGGGGGCCTGTGAGTGACCATCCAGTGGTTTGGGAGGGCTGCTTTGAGCGCTCTCCGGTTGGGTGGTCAAGCTTGTAACTGTTAGGAACCTCTGCGCGTCTATGTCGCCTGCGTCGGCCGGTCCTACAGCCCATAGGTCTCCTGCGGTTCCTTTATCTCGTGCGTTCCCCCTGGGGGTATATGCACAAAAGATCCCTGTGTGGGTCGAGGTGCTAGGTGTCCCCTCCGTAGACTAATCCTAATCCTACTCTAAACTTAGGCATGCTTTCTTCCAAATTGTCTATGCCAATTATCATTCGTTTTATGCATCACCTGTATCCACCACCCGTGGTTCTGTATGAAGTAAGAGCAAGCCTTAAACACTATTTAAAAAATGCTTGTTTTTTTATTGCTGAATGATGAGTCTGAAATCTCTTTAAACGTTATCTAAACCTTCAGAGACTATTTCAGTAATAGCTACGTCATTCAGTATGGACTAATGAGATATCAACAACATACAGTCATGATTAACTGAAAAACTACCTCTGAAAATATCGCTTCTGAGGAAGCGGAAATACTGGGGGTTACCCAAAATATAGCTCTGGAACGTTTCCTACCCAAAATTGCTTTCCCAATTCATAGCTCTACAGGTTTACGATAAGCTTGCGAAACGTTTGCATTCCTTTTCTTATGGTAATATTTTAACTTCTCTTACTTTGAGGCTCGATGTGTTCAGTTCTTATGTTGCCGTTAATTGTTAGTTGTTTTTAAGCACCGTACACTGACGTGAATAAACAGTGGCCCATTCCACTAGATCGCAAGTGTTTTTGCCTCCGTAGGTTTGCACCTTCAGGTAAGCAACCTTTGACTCCACCCAGGCAGTGTCATCCAGAGACACAAAAACGAACCAATGAACGATGTTATAATCTATGTGAAATGAAGGGGTGATCCGGATACCGTCTCTAAGAAAGAGTTTCGCTACAATTGGTACACAAGGAAACGCTGGACCAATACGACGTAATTGGGCCTACTATAGGAAGGACTGAAGAATTATTTGCATGTGTCCTTAAACCGAAGGACAGCTACGATATTTATATGAGAGGTTTCATTAGTCACATGGAGACGAAGGCGAAGGTTTTTCGTGTTTGCTTCCTTAATAGTACTCCACTAGTGAGAACATATGACATGTATATTACTCTCTAGCAGTTCGGCCATATTTTTGGGGGAGTTGAAGTATCCTGCCAATTCAGGGCTAAAATTATGCTCGAAGAACAGAGTAGCTCACACTGGCAGAGGTTGGGGCTATTGATTTATTTATTGTCCATAGATTTCATACAAGTTTCGGACATTGCCATACATTCTACATTAAGTACACATTAATTTACACACACAATATTTCCTTTGTGCTGTTTAACATTGAACAAGTCTTGGTCACATATTTAATTGCTATATAGTTATGAGTTAGATATGTGTCAATCTCTTTCATTTATATAACATAACATCTTTACAAATCTTTATCCACTATAATTAACTTCTATTAACATAAATATCACAGTTCATCCACCCTATGTAAGTGTTTTTGAGTTAGGTATGCTTTAAGTTCATTTTTAAATTTCTTTGCTTTATGTAATTTAACCTCCATTGGTAATTTATTGAATAGTATAGTATAGTATCATAGTGTGTCCTGTGATAGTTGTTCTTGCCTCTAGTATGATAAGTGTAAAGTACACTCTTACTTAGCCCATTATTTACCTTATCTATTTACATACATAATCATTATGAGCTTCCCAAGTTAGCTTACTATCTGTGTGTATATCCAAGAATTTATGGATATCAACTTTTTCAATGTTAGTGTTATTTAAAAATACAACAAGATTCTCTTCTTTATTAACATAGCGATATTCAAATAGGATTAGCTTACTTTTACAAGGATTTACTTTTAAGTTTATAGTCATTAGATTTGTCATTGTCAACATAATTAGCTGCTTTCTATTATGGCCCACTTTTGTTGTAAACAACTGAATTTCTGTTTCTTTCACAAGTGGGAAACCTTGTCCACCTACCACGGAGTGACGGTTACCTTCAGAATGAGCGTTTCTGACTATTGCTGCTTCACTGTAAATCTGTTCCACCCTCAGTCCTTCCTCTGCCTTGGGGTGGCTCCCTAGAAATTGTTTACAAAAACTCAAAGCTGACAATAATGAATATTAGAAGGAAAAGCTTGACCTTCCTTTGCTGGTCCCTTAAATACATATTGAAGTTGCGTGCCAGTCTGCTTTATTGATTTTTCTTGGTTGGGTTTTCTAGTTATTAACTGAATATATATTTGCCAATAATGTATATTATTTATGTAATTTTTTTCGGAAATGTTAATAAGTGCAACTCGTCCCTCGAGAATTTATCGGAAGTATTTCAAAATCGTTTGTTGCATTACTTATAGTGAAGACTATACAAGGAGTATTCAGCGCTCTCTACGTCATGCATAATCCCGCATACACGTCAGCTCCAAGCAAACTGAATGGGGACTGTCAACACCCACTAAGCATACAGATATATATAATGCAATCACTCGAGCCAGTGTCGTCGTTTTATTTGTGTTTAAAGTAACTCGTATATGAAATTTCAGGATTACAAAACTGAATTTCTCACACCAAAAGAATATGAACCTTAAACTTGAGGGGGAAAATGCATACATTTTAGCATTTGGACATTTAAACCCTAATTATGTGGTATTTTACATCGAAAAGTGCATAGTTATCTCCAGCCACTTAAAAATTTAAACTTTAATGCTTTAAACTATGTTAACGCCTTGAGGCATCCCGCTCGGTCAATATCTATTTAAACTCTATAGAAAGCATTTAATTAAGATAATGTCCCTGCAAAATTTGGCAAATCTCCTACATATTTGCAGATAGAAGAAGTTTATTGTAGTTATTTCATAAGATAGAAGCAATATATTTACTCAGGTTCATGTATAATCTTGCCTAGTTATTATATTCATTACTATTTACTCTTAAATATCTTGTTCGTATTCTGATAAAACGTATTTGGCATATAGCTAATAAGTGCACCAAAATATATTTCATATCAGACGTTGTTGTTACTGTCCAATTCACCTAAACAAATATTGTAATGTTTCACACGTATACATAAATACAATGTTTAATTTTGAAAATGTATTTGTGGCAGTATTTTATATCACAACAATGTAAATGCCAGAGTGATTGTAGTGTAAATAAGCATTATTGTATGACATTGATTTGAAATGTTTGTTAATTATAAGCATTGTTAGGAAATAAGTTTACACGGCCTCACAGAAACTGACAATAGGAGCGGGTAACATTGAGCGAGGGGGTGAGTTGTTTATCAATTATAAGAGACAAACAAATGACGTCAGATTAGCGCGCTTTTCTGTAGAAATGGAGGGAATTTCTTCCCTAGAGCATATGTGTTTGTAACTTTGATTGGATATAAAAATAGACGCTAATGTTGGCGCGTTTTATTAACCAATAGCACCTCGGTTATAATCTTTAGGCATATCGGGTGAGGGAGTATAAATTCCGTGCCAGAGATGGGTAACGTGCAGTCCAACAGAAGGATTAGCGGGTCATACGTCGTTCAGTCCAACAGAATCATACAAAGGTTATACGTCGCACAGTTTAAGAGAATCGTTCACGCGTTATACGTCGCGCAATTCTACAGAATCTCTCGCGTCGTAAAGTTAGTTATAAATTATGCGAATTAATAACGTGCAACAAATAAGTGATTATAGTAACATTAGAAAATATAACAGTTTCAGTCGGGCGTGTATCAAGAATAATTATGTGAAATGAATAAATTGTGACGGCAATAAAAGTGTAAAACAAATTCTTTTATCAGTGTTATCTTTCAGTAACAACTCTTTTCCGTTTACACGCCCTGTTTAAGAGATATGCTCGACTGAGAAATAATAGCTAGCCGGAGGACAAAGAACCCAAAACTCAAACTAGTATACAATAACAGGCGCTCAGCAATAGATAACACGAAGTGACCGCGACAAATTGGCTCCCATACGTGGGGCAGATAAACATGAAGCATCTTCCAACTACAAAAAAAAAATATTCTACTTCATATTCCATATAAAAATTCGATACCGAGATCTCACCGGGAATGCATGTTTTGAGGCCCCTGGATCCAAAGAAAGCACTTTTGTTAAAAGTTCCGTGTGTGTGCTTGTGGCTGTCAATAGCATTACTCAAAAACGAAAAGTACGATAAATACCAAACTTGGTATGTAGGTTCAGCATCTTCCAAAGAAGCGACACGAAGATATTCAAGAAACTTCCCCAACTCAAACTACACTTCATATGGAAAATTTTTGATTTTCTAAAAAAATTGCTTTGATTAAAATAGCATATATTAAAGATATTTACATCACAATTTCTAAATAGCCTGTGAGGTTCACTTCATGCGGTAGGAATTTTGTATAATGTTGTATAACTGCTAAACGTTAAGCAATAGACGAAAACGTACTGCGCAAAAATTGTAGATTTCCTTAAAACACACTATTTCATATAATTTTTTGTGGAAAAAGTAATTTCCAAGATATCCAATATTAATGGTTCAAATTGTTCAATACTTTTGTCATTCTTTTTAAGTCCTTTTTATAATTAGTTGTTTCCGACGATTGCACGCAAAGCCCTTTGAATCTAATAACTAAATATATAATGTAGCTATTTCCTATAGCTTTATCTTGATTAAAACGAAGTAGATAGGAAAATAAACGTTCGTAAGAATAATTTGTACACTCACAAAAAAGCGATAGAGGGTAGAGAAGGTCAGGGGAATGTAACACATCATCAGATATTTTAACAGTAACGGTTTCATTTAAGTGGCTTTCCAAACATTACAACAAATAATTAAAAAGCTACATAATGTGGGACATTTTCAATACGGTAACATAGTTTAAAGTATTAAAGTTTAAATTTTTAAGTGGCTGGAGATAACTATGAACTTTTCAATGTAAAATACCACATAATTAGGGTTTAAATGTCCGAATGCTAAAACATGCATTTTCCCTCAAGCTTAAGGTTCATATTGTTTGGTGTGAGAAATTCAGTTTTGTAATCGAGGACACTGCAGTACAACGTGTTACGTATATAGCCTGTCTGTGGCCTTACCTGAAAATTCCCGCACTGTAAATTCTATATAAATTATTCAAGGAGAAATGTTCAAAGCCTTTAAAGCGAGCGAAACCAAGCAGTGTTAAATTTTTATTCTTAAACCAACAACTTTCAAACTTTGACCTGGCTAAGACATAAAAAATTCCACATACCAAATGTGTTGGTTCTAAGTTGAACCGTGATTGAAAAATTCATTTTAATTACTTTGTATATGAGCATTACAAATTATTTTGATTTTTGTTTCAAAACATATTTTACAGTTAAACATTAGAAATGTTGGTCTAAATTTTAATTTTTCTTTAACGATATAAACCATCTTATTCTATTTCGCTTCTTTAAGAATGAGTATTACACAGTTTGTCCATAAATAAATATAAGTACCCGAGCTTCTGGCTAGCGGGAAAGTCATTTAAAATCCTGAAGGCGAGGACGACATAAACCTCCGAAACGTCGATTTTTCATCAAACCTTCATCTGGCTAGAAGCCCGAGAAAGTCTTGGAGTATATACGCCCCTAAGAAAGCGTCACGGGTGTGTTCTTTTAAGGAACATAAAAATATTTAATTACTCTGCCATTTGGTTTGTTCGAAAATCAACAAAGTTTTCTTTCAATTAACACTAAATACTAGTGGCGAGATCTTGGGGAAAAAATTGCATACAAATTCTATTTTAAGGAGCGTCTTAAATATTACTGAAATAATGTGATGAAACAAACATGTTAGATAAAAAGGGATTAGAAAGTTCTACAACGTCCAAGTGCCTGTGTCGTCCTCCGTGCTAGCCTCTAATTCCTAAAGTCGCGGGTTTAAACCCAGGGGAGGGCGATGGATTTTTATCGAGCGTAAAAATCCTTAGCATGGCTTCTTTCGGAAGGGCAGCAAAGCCGGTGGTCCCGTGTCGCAGATTTACGGCACGTAAAAGAACCTCAAGCCCGATAAAGAGACCTCTGAGTAGAATTACCAGTCTTTCATGCTCAATACAGAATGGGACGCTAAGGAACACAGCAGTTAAATAGCGTCCATAAATAAAACTCAGTTGTTAACAAAGTACCTGTGCGTAATCCTGTAGTGGCATTACAAAGCAAATATTTAAATATTTCGAAAAACGAAAACAACGAAGATAAGTTTTTTGTTTCTATTTTAGCAGCATTTTGTCCATAAGCTGTCTTGTTATAAAATATTACGTTGATATTATATCAGCAAAATTCACCTAATCCATAAAATGTCGATCTTTCACCACAATACCTTTCATACTATCTATATTCAATACTGAGGATTGTACTTAAAATAATATCCATAAAATTTCATACAAAACTTATTTGTATTGTTCTAAATGCTTTTGCTACTTTCTGAAAGAAGACTTCATCTGAAAAAAAGGGTTTTGTATCTTTATTACCTTCAATATTCTTAGCAACCTCAGTTATTGTTTGTTATGAATAAAATTTTTAAAATAATCTCCCAATTATTCAAAGTATGAGCCTCCAAATATATTTCTACGAAAGCTATATTACATGCAATCTGAAGCTCAGAGGTTTTATAAGCTCTTTTATAAAAATTTAATTGGTAATCCGTACTTCTTGTTTTACTATTTGCGTTCCATTTGTCCCAACAAAAGGTCAGTGTTGTTCTCTACAATAGTATTTAGAATAAAAATGCAAATTTTCTTAAATTTTTTTCTAGGAATGGGACCTCGATACCCTCGATACTCGATGGTATACGTTCGATACTTTTTTCGATACTCGTAGATAATAGAGGACACTAATAGATGCTAATAGAGAATGAATGAAAGGAGTCGAGGCTTCACGCTATTGCCTCGCACGTGTTTCCAAAGAGTTGCTGGACTATAGTTCTTGATAGACCTTGACTGCGTTTCGTGTGGTTGAATCAACGCAACATGTTATACTCTTATGCCTAAATGAAAACATGCAAAACATGGGGAAGGAGTAGAGTTGCTCATGTAATATGCAGCGTTAACTGAGTTGTGAATGAAGCTGATTTAGCTGACGCACTAAATCACGTTTCTTCAATAGCCTGGCTTGGTGACTCACTCTCAGCCATTACATTTACCTACTCCAGTGACCAAAATCTGGGAATCCAGAAGAAACGAATCCGAGCTTAAGGTTTGAGATAACACAGCTCATGGAAATATTTGTTATTTTTAGTTGTTTGAGTTTCATGAAAAACATATATTAGTTTATATTTTCAAGATTGCACAATAAAAAAATGGTAGTATATTTTTATGGGTAGAAAATCCTTTAAAAGAAAATTTTGAGCACAAAATATTGTTACATAAATAGGGAAGCAAACACACTATTATTATTATTATTATTATTATTATTATTATTATTATTATTATCATCATCATCATCGCCATAATCTTGGATAGCAATAGGAGATATATAAACTGTGAGAATATCAAGACAAAAAATTGCTGCCAATTGAAGAAGGTCAAACATGAAAAATTTCGGAATTAGCACAAAATACAAAATTTGTTACATGCGTTTATTAGGCACACGGAATACTACTAATAAGAAAATATAAGGGTCACTCAAATGAAACCCGGTCACTTGTGTAAAGTAACGGTTAACGATTTTATTAACTCAAAAATAGTCGCCAAAACTGTTGGCACATTTATCCCATTGCGACACTAGCCGGTCGATTCCATCTTTGAAGAAGCTAGCAGACTGCTGTCGGATCCAGGCCTGGACCCATTCACACACTTCGTCGTCCGTTGTGAATCCATGTCCGCGAATAGCTTGTTTTAGAGGTCCATAAACATTAAATTCACACCGTGAAAGGTATAGACTGTACGGTGGATGTTCCAGCGTTTCCCATCTAAACTGCTGCAATGTCGTCTTTACCGCATTGGCAGTGTGTGGGCGGGCATTATCATGCAGGAGAATAACGCCATTGGAGAACATGCCTGGGCGTTTCGACTTGATGGCTCGTCTAAGGTTCTGTAAAGTGGCTTGATAACGCTGGGCATTGATGATGGTTCCCCGTTTCAGGAACTCGACAAGCAGTGGGCCTTGTGGTCAAAAAAGGACATCATGACCTTACCAGAACTGGTGTGCACGGCCTTTGATTTCTTTGGAGGTGGTGAAGTCGCATGTTTCCACTGCTTGCTCTGACTCACTCCTTGTTGTCCCTGCTTACTCGCCTTCATGTTCAGTAGTGGACGATAACTTGTGTGACCACCTTCTCTTCGGCTTGAAACCACACTGTCGCTATGCAATGTCAAACGTTGCACACGCTGTAGTCGCTCTACCAATAGATGGTGCCACCCATACACGCAGTTATATGGTGCCACCTTACGTGTAGTGCAAAGTTAGACCCACTGACCAGGTTTCATTTGAATGCCCCTCATAATTCAGAGAATAAGCTGTCACCGTTACGTTTTTTATAACATGAATATCGAGTATCGAGAATCGGTGCTCAAAAACCAGCATGGGTATCGATTATAGCGAAATAGTGGTATCGTCCCATCACTATATTTCACCATATTTCATTTCTATATTTCATTCACTAAACATAAGCTGTTAAGGGCTGAATCATCATCTTGTAGATCTTTTTGGAAAAAACGAGCATCACTTATTTCGATAAGTTAAACGAAAGATTTTTAGTTCTGATCAAAATGGGTGCCACCAAATTTTGTTACATTTCCATGTTACATGTTGGGGTGAAGGCCGAAAAGGTTACCAGAAAATGATTAATTTAGGTCACCCCATCATGCACACGAGGGCTCAACACGCTGGCAGCAAGAAGCCCGGTACCTTGGTGCATAAATTTAAGGGAAAGGCGTGGGTTTTATATTACATTGAAAGATTCCATAACACACATTACCTGGGATTTATTCACAAAAAGGTTTGGCTTTTCTACATAGTTAACAAAGGAAACAGGATGAAGGGAGATGTCACAGACTGTAGACCGACCACAGATGCGTCTGGTCCCAGCGACCACTTCCACTCGAGTGACGCTATCTTTTGCCACCACCAACCGTGTCTAGCCAAAGCCAGACAGGGTTGACGTCACACTTAATTGTTTCAAACAGATCTCTCCCTTTGGCGTGATCCGCACCGAAAGGAGAGACCGTTAAGCCGAAATATATCTAAGGAAACCCAATAATGCTACGTCTGGTAGCAACAATACAGCACAACAGTGCGTCTGGTAATGACAATAAACTTAATATTCCACAATATTTCCATTACTCAAATTAGAAAACTCTTGGAAACATCGCTACAGTTAATGCTTCATTCCACGAAGAAACGTAACTTCTTTTACCTTTGTTAATAACGTCTCTAGTTCCATACGTAGCAGATACTTGCCACGCACATGGAATCACGATTTGACAGTCTGTTGCACATAATTATAAACAATGGAATGCAGTACTATATTGAAGAGTTATTCATAAATCTTTCATGCTGCATGTTAATCGCACTCTACAGCATGGTACAAGCATTTTATCTTCAGTCTGGTGCATAGAAAAGAAATGCCACAGCTGTGTCAATACATCTGGATTCCTATAGCGTTTTTCTTTACTTGATGTAGGCAGAATCTCCTTATCACCAGCCCAGGGTGAGCCAATTTCTTATTGGTTTGAATTGAAGTCCAACACACGCATTAGCCTATGCACAAAGGCCAGGCTTAGGCGAGCAATGAAATTGGAGGAGTACGGAAACATTTTACCTGTGTGGCTGGAAGGCATGCTTCGCAGTGACAGTCCATACCAGCCCCTTAATGAGCCCGTCTCGTATTGGTTGATGTCAAATGTCTGGCACTCAAATAATGACCAAGGTGTGTTTCAGGCGAAGGAGCGAAGGAACACGGAGGTGTAAGACAAACCTTAAATGAGTGCTAGGAGCAGGTAAGGGATGGAGGGCTGGACGTGGCTTAGTATTTCCTTAACACAAAATCATTACGCATTTTATCGGCATGATTCCGTGCACGCGTCTTTACACTTAGCCAGGATTAATTTGCTGGTGTATGTTGAGACAAGAAGACACTTCTTGTTAACTACTATATGTTTATGATCCATATACGTCACGTGGCGTAGGGTACAATGCACAGAGTGATTAGAACCGCAACGTTACGGCCGGGGCTCGAAACATTGCTCTCCGTGTTGACACTCTTACGACATAAGCTACCATGGCGAGATACCCATACGCAGACTATACCCTCTCATCTGGTTCAAGGTAAACGTTAAAGGTAATCTCAAATATTCCAGATATACTTTAATTCCGACTTGCAAATGATTTTTATTTTCTGGTATTTATTACAAAACTCTGTTAGGGTTAACTCCTTAATGCCATCTCGCCATGGTATTTGAAGCGTGTGGGAGCATCCACATGAAGGCCGTGTCGTCCTCCGTGGTGTAGTGGTTACCATGCTAGCTTCTAGCTGAGGGCGATGGATTTTTTTCGGGCGTAAAAATCTTTAGCATGGCTTCCTTCGGAAGGGAAGTAAAGCCGGTGTTCCAGTGTGTTAGATTTACGGCACGTAAACGAATCTCAAGACTGATAAAGAGACCTCTGAGCAAAATTTCCAGCATTTCTCGCCCAGTACAGAATGGGACGCCAAGGACACAGTAGTTAAAGAGCGTCCATAAATTATATACACTACGTGATCAAAAGTATCCGGAAACCTGGCCGAAAATGACGTACAAGTTCGTGGCGCCCCCATCAGTAATGCCGGAAGTCAATATGGTGTTGGCTCACCCTTAGCCTTGATGACAGCGTTTACTCTCGCAGGCATACTTTCTATCAGGTGCTGGAAGGTTTCTTGAAGAAGGGCAGCCCATTCTTCACGGAGTGCGGAACTGAGGAGAGGTATCGATGTAGGTCAGTGAGGCCTGGCACAAAGTCGGCGTTCCAAAACATCCCAAAGGTGTTCTGTAGGACTCAAGTCAGGATTCTGTGCAGGCCAGTCCATTACAGGGATGTTATTGTCGTGTAACCAATTCGCCATAGCCCGTGCAATATGAACAGGTGCTCGATCGTGTTGAAAGATGCAATCACTATCCCCGAATTGCTCTTCAACAGTGGGAAGCAAGAAGCTGCTTAAAATATCAATGTAGGTCTGCGCTGTGATCGTGTCACGCAAAACAACAAAGGGTGCAAGCCCCTTCCAGGAAAAACACGACCACACCATAACAACACCACCACCTCCGAATTTTAATGTTGGCACTACACACGCTGGCAGATGACGTTCACCGAGCATTCGCCATACCCATACCCTGTCATCGGATCGCCACGTTGTGTAACGTGATTCGTCACTCCACACAGCGTTTTGCCACTGTTCAATAGTGTAATGTTGACGCTCCTTACACCAAGCGAGGCGTCGTTTGGCATTTTCTTGCGTGATATGTGGCTTATGAGCAGCCGCTCGACCATGGAATTCAAGGATTCTCACCTTATGCCTAACTGTCATAGTACTTGGAGTGGATCCTGATGCAGTTTGAAATTGAGATGTCTGCCTATTATTCTTTACGACCCTCTTCAAATGTCGGCGGTCTCTGTCAGTCAACAGATGAGGTCGGCCTGTACGCTTTTGGGCTGTACATGTCCCTTCACGTTTCCACTTCACTATCACATCAGAAACAGTGGACCTAGGGATGTTTAGGAGTGTGGAAATCTCGCGTACAGACCTCTGACACAAGTGACACCCAATCACCTGACCACGTTCGAAGTCCGTGAGTTCCATGGAGCGTCCCATTCTGCTGTTTCACGATGTCTAATGACTACTGAGGTTGCGGATAATGAGTACCAGGAAGTAGGTGGCAGCACAATGCACCTAAGATGAAAAACGTATGTTTGTGGGGGTGCCCGGATACTTTTGATCACATAGTGTACGTACACAGAAGGCCGAAGAATTGTTGTTCAAGTCCCGGCTGCAGCAGTGAATTTTTAAAGTATGGTTCAACTAGTGATTACGTACTCTTAGTGTGAAAGAATCATTAAAAGTTGTTTGGCTATCGATATGTTCTCTGTAGGAAGAGCTTATAATCACTTTTGAACATAAATTTCTCAAAGGTGCGTACAAGTCGCTGAACACCAACCATGTTTTAAGATGACAATCGCCCAAAAGTAAGAGAGAAATCGACTCGGCGTTAAATAACAAAATTTAACTAGTTTCTTGTTGGTCATAATCACTAATCCCTCTATAATCACGTATTACATATTGTAAAATTTCTTAAAGATTAATATCCTTATATGTATACACAGAAAAAAAAAGTCATTAATAGTCAAAATGGAATATTCCGCGTGGACCGTATGAACAGGTTACACTGAAATGACATTCCTATCAATTTATCTTTGAGCAATGACATTTAGTGCCTTTGAGCACCTAGTTACGAAACAGTTAAACAAATGCTTTGTAGTCTAATTTTTGTGTGTGCTGAAAGTGCGTCTGTGTACGGAAAATTCGTTATTCCGTGAGAGTCTTTGTGACCGAAGAGGTCACTTGTTGATATTCCAAACCTGGCTAATTAATTGCGCGTTTTGGTCGTATAGCTACTGTCATATTTTGAAAGATATTCGCAACAATTCTTCCTTAAATTGCTAAATTGAAATGCTGGCGATCAAATGGAAAATCCAAACGTTGCCGATGAAAGAGCTAAATTTAATTTGAGAAGAGTCGTTACATCGCAGCAGTAATTATATGTATCAGTATGTATTAATGTCATCATTAAGCTCGCGGAGAACAAGTCATTAACTGAAAAAGTTTCACAAAACGTTCGCTAACGAGCTAACGGTGGAAGGATATTTGCCTATGCGGAATAGGGACAGGAAAAAGGTCCATACATGTAAAAATATGTGTAATTAAGTTAAGGTGATAAAGTAGCATAAATTCGAAGTACATACTCGGATTCCTTGATTACTATACTTGGCAGTTTACGCCTGTGAAGAAGAAATAAACTAGATCCTATTAGAATAAGTGAAAAACATAAATTTGCCATATGGCTTCAATGGAAAATTCACTAACATCTAAACGGTTATGCCAATCCTAATTAACTCCATATTTATTGATGTTGTAGAACTGCATCATGAGCAGTTATTAACATAAGTCAATGATACAATAAAAGTGATAAAATGAATCAGTAAAGGAGAATACAAAAATATAAAACAGAACACTTCAAAATGCAATATCAATATTGTCTTGAAAAAAATAATTCAGACTATAAAATGGGTTTGCAGCAAGCCAAACTTTTAAAGCAACTTTAAATCTATCTAGGCTAGCTGAATGGGAAGTTCTTGGTAATCTGTTAAACATATTGATACCGATGTTATTACACCATTTCTGGGATTTAGTGAACCTCACTTTGTGTGTGACAACAAAATAATTATGTCTAGTATAATTTTCATGTTTCTGATGATGAAATACATGATTATTTAAGTTAGTCTTAATAATTACTAAACAATTGTATATGTATATTCATTCATTACTGTCAAGGTTTTAAAATATTTCAATATAGGTCGAAAATGGGCGTCATACGCTGAACGATATAATTTTAAAGACCTTTTTCTGCAGAGTTAATACTTTGTTTATGCTGCCACTATTACCCCAAATATGGATACCATAAGAAATTATGCAAAGAAAGAAAGCGTAATAAGTTTGCTAAATATGGTGTCTGGGAATGTGATTTTTCAAATGACTCAATAAAAATAGTACACGAGACAACCTTTTGTAGACATAAGAAATGTGACCAGCCCAAGTAAGTTTGGAATCCAAAACAGTGCCCAATAGTTTAATTTCAGAGAACATATGAGAATTTTGCTTAAGTGTAAAATATATACGCTTGGTTTTTTCAGTGTTAAGATTAAAGCTATTGGCATTAAACCATCTAGCAACTTCATAAAAAGAGGAATCCATAGATTGATTAACATCAATTAAAGATAAACCATTAGTCAAGAGTGAGGTGTCATCTGCAAATAATATTGAACCCCAGTTATGTTAAAAGGTAAGTCATTAATCATTATCAAAAACAGCAAAGGACCCAAAATAGATCCCTGAGGCACCCCTGTATCTATTTTAACAGTGTTTAAGAGTTTGCTCTTAATGGAAGTGACTTGAATGCGATTTGATAAATAAGTCCTAATTAAATTGAGGTGTTTACCGCGTATTCCATAAAAATCTAGTTTAGAGCAGATAGTTGCATGATTCATGCAATCAAAAGCTTTGGACGTTGCCTGTAAATTTATTCAGAGTGTGAAAAAAACAACATAAATTCAACACTTTGAGTAAATATAAACATGTGTATATACAGTGTTCGTATGGTACATAGTTCTCCATTCAAGATTACGAAAGGTATGACATATTTCGGCGATGGTATCACATGTTTAATGTGTTGTATTTGAAACCAAAACCATTAGCAGTCTTGTTCTCCAGTACTCTGCTGCCCCGCAATCTTCACCTTGTAATGCAATGCAATTGTCCAGATGGTGTTCGTCCATATCCTCTTCTGTTACACGTTTAATGTAAAAACATTGATTATCCACTATTTATTTCAAGCTATTTATGAATTGCAAGAGGTGGTTGATTTCTTTCCACACATAGTATCCTTCATATTACCTCTGGCTCGAAGACATATTGAATATGAGTGTTAATGAGTAAGGTAAGATGCCCTATTTTCGGATACCTAAGGAAATTTCAGGTTTTGAGCGATTAAAATTGGACTGAGGGCTATCTAGAAGTGAAAAAGATAGTAACAGAGGTCAACAAATTATATTCTATAATTTTTGTGAAAGAAGGATTTGAATTTGGAGATATCCTTAAAATACTGCTGAATTTGGGATAGGGTTATTTCATAGGAAGATTGGAGATTTCTTATAGAAATACGTTTTTGGTGTAAATACTTATGTTGGTGTATTTCAAATGTGATTATAATGAGGCACTTGCAAACATATTGAGGTGTTTATTTGAACATTTCACATTAGTACGTCTTCCAGTCATGTTTATCTGTTCCAGCACACAGTTCATGTACCTAAAGAGATTATCCAGTCTCTTGCACATTTATCTTCACGGAGAAACGGAGCAGTATGTATGTATATTCATGGCCAGACAAGGGGAACAACTTTGGAATCCTTATCTCATGATACCTAACATCTTAATTTTATTTTCTGTACGTTCATTTTATTCATCTTAATGTTCTTCTGGCCGTCTTTTTTGTATTTTGCTACTTTTCTCTCTTTGAACGTTCTCCAAGTTCTACAATGGTCCTCTTCCATTTTAGCTTGTGTTGAGCTGAAGCGTTTCGCAGCAAGTTCATTGTGATATAGTGAAAGTTTTAACACTGCCTTTCTTTCCTCTTTTTCTTCCAGAATGTTGAGGGCAGTGGGTTATCTACAACGGTGAAACAATGGCTGCAGAATAATTCTCTACATTTTCGCAATGTTCACATTCATCCCCTTTTTCTCTTGCACTGGTTCATGTGGAAGGAAGTCTATTTCATCAAAAATATTAGGGTTGAACGGAGTTATTCTGCATTTCTTGAAGCCATTTAAAACTATTTACAGATGTTCAAGCTTGCACATAGCCTACCTAAAGCAATACTCCAACTACAGCCACAAGCACAGCATAAAGTGGATGATTCTCAAGCAACAGATAAATTTCTTGTGAGTGAAACCTTTTGAAGGGCTCCCTGAAGCTCACGTCCAGAGGTTATAGCTTATGGGTGCAGTGAGTTGTTAACCATATTAGTATTACTCTTCGCTGTCTTCCGAATAGAATAAAATCCAGATTTCTTGTATGTAATTAGGGGCATCTAAAATGAGTGCAACTGGATCTTGGCAAGATGGTCTCTCAGCTGTAATAAAATGTTGTAACCAGTGCATGAAGCTGTGTGCCTGTATCCGTCGAGATGTGTCGCAGATCATTACTGGGCCTGGTAATGCACCATTTTTTTTATTTTTTTTTTAAAAGTTCCCTTGTCGTTCCCAGATTATACTACTGTGTTTTTCTGTTTTATAGTGCTTATTTCCGCAACACACATACACACACACAAACACCCATGCCCGAGGCGGGACTCGAACCCGCGACCCTCAGCTTGGCGGAGCGACCACTCCAGCGACCACGGCTACGAGGGCCGGCTCATTGAGAAGAAAGGCTTCATCCTCACTCTTGGAAGTACTCTTAAGTTTAGGGACAAATGTCTACAGCACTCATACAAGTAAAACTGCAGCCAAGTACTTCGTCTCTATTGAAGATGGTGCAACCTGGTTTTTGCCTTTACACTCAGTACTTTAGACTGAATTCCTTCAACTACACATATAGCGTTTCGTCGGTATTCTAAATTTTTGATGGGTTAAAGTACTCTGGGTCCCAAAATATTAAAAAATGCAGAAACCTTTTCATCATTGAAACCACTTTTTCTGGCTATTCAGCTCAGGTTCTCTAAAGTAATACGTTGGACACCTTTTAAAAAGCTCGGTAGTCATTTTGCCTGCAATGTACTTAGCTAAAGTAAATTGATGTTTAGGATTATTTCGAGTAGTCTATTGATATGCTAAAATTCGAATATACAGCTTCCGTAGCCCATGAAATCCGTCAGTGGAAATTTATTTTAAAGATCGCTTTTCAAGGCAAATTTACTGCCTATGTTAGACACGAGTTTCTCTTCCAAGTTCCATGCTTTTGCATAATCCAATAGAGTACATTTTGGCACCTGACATATTTTGGACACCTTCAAGACTCCCAGTTATTGCTTTGGCTCCCACTGCCATCCTCATATTTTGCTCTGTCCAAGATGTTGTTCTCTTTCCAGGCTCCTGTTGAAGATAAATTTAAAAAAAATCTTCAAAAGAGTCCAAATTTAGGATGCTTGAAATTGGGCATCTTGGCAGTATCCGAAATCAAGGAATCTATATTAAATTGGCAAACATGATCGACCAAAACACGAAACGCATTATTGCATTTAAAATCCATTAATATGTCTCATTAACTGTAATACTTCCCTAATAAATAGCATTAAAATATCAAAGTGCTTACTCTGCAGCTGTGAAGCTTATACATTGTTGATAAAATATTAAGCCAAATGCAAGTTAAAATCACTGCGAGCATGGAACACGCTGATGAGTTTGGCAGTTAGCAGGCAAATGAAATGGCGCACCGCAGCACTGTACTGGGTGGCCGTACGTTACAGAGTCTTCTATTGCCATATACCTACTGGTAACTCAAAGATGATAAATAAGACCCGTCCTACTCGTGAGCAACAGTTCTACAAGTTGTATGAGGATTTGAGGCAACAGCTTCTCTTAAGGGGACTTGGTACCAAAATGTTATTTTTTCAGAAAAACTGTTTTTAAAAGAAACAGTATCTTAAACATGTCTAGAACACACCCGGTATATGTTACGTTTGAAATCCGTCTGGAAATTGGTGTAATCCAAATTAATGAGTGAAGAGCAACATCTCCAAAAACTATGTTCCCAAATATTAAATAGCTTTTTCCACCTGTAGCAACTTTGGTTCTTTGAGGTATACTTTTTTGCAGTAAATATTGATGAATTAGGCTGAAAATTTCAGGACGTGTAGAACATAAGTTGTTAAAGATAATTTTTTATTTTTTTGTAATTATAAGTATATTTTTATGTTCTAAATACAAAAACATTCATATTTCTAATAAATATTAATATTTTGAAAATCAAATGCACATGTTTGTTACAGAGGAATAGAACTACTAGCATACCAAATTTCTGACCTCTATTTTAATTCTAAATTGCAAAAATTGTACCTTTTATTACTTTCCAATTATTTGCCAAAAACATAATGAATAGTTTTAATCACAAAACCATTTCATCTACATCAATGGAACTTATACCAACAATACATCATGGGAGGTGCAGTTTAACCTAAAAAATGCATTAAAACTTTTTGATTAGGAAGAAAGTCCATTTGGTACCAGTATGTCCCCTTAACGGCATAGAGTCTTTCTGTCGCACGCGTAGTGGCCGATTTGACGCATGCCCCGACCACGATTCTGCAGTCGTTCCAATTAATGGAATAAACTTGTCGAGTGGAATCCTTTGACTACAGTTCGTTGTTTCCAACAAAGCGCGAGACGCATGATATACCATGCTTCAGCATGTATCCACCAGGAAGCTACGTGTTCTATCTGCGCAGTAATACCCACTCCTAAGAATATAGAGCTCCTGCACAAGAAGGCCACCCAACCTACTGCTCAGTGTCTATTCCAGCCACCCAGAACAGGCAACTAATCTCCATTTATCCAGAATTAGGGTACCATCTGAAATGGAATTAGGGCATCTTACCGTAATCAAATGTGCCCGAGGTCAAAAAGTTGAGAATTAGCGAACGTTTATCTTTCCAGAATAATCGAAAACTCTGAAAAATTTTTAACCCGTCACTGGAATACTAGGTAAACCTTTTTCACTATAAGCTGAAAGGAGAAGTAAACAAAACCACGTGACAAGAGAGCAACTCATTGGTTGGTGGACAAATTGGAACCTTCTCCGCTTAGCATGTCGTATTTTCCTCTACAAAAAAACAGTTCAGTTCATATCGTAGCATTTTGTGGTTATTCTCGTGAAGAGAAGTTTAAAAAGCTCATTATTGTAATAGTTACATTTATGAAACTAAATGTGTTTGTTCAGATTCACCTATAACTAAATGAACCGTTATAGCAGAGGGTTTAAGAGTCTATGCGCAGGCGCTGCAGTTCGTTTCCGGTTTCCGGCTGAGAATCTTCTGCCACTGTGAAAAACATAAACGAGGGAAATGGAAAGAAGACAATTGTGTTAAATGGTTTTAACAAATTCTGTGAAAAGTAGTCACCTTTAATCGACAATGGATTTGTTTAGAAATAATTGTTAGTGATGCAGAATTGTTGCTGGGATAGCTTGGGTCGCGTTTGTTTTCTGTTGTGTTTTAACCTATAGTACTAATCGTTATTTAACTTATTGACTCATAAAAGGTTAAAGCAAAGGTGGTATACTGATATTAGTCATTAAATGAATGATTTCTAAAACCCTTTAAGAACAGTTTAATCCAGTACCTTTAATCGTAGATGCCGAACTGTTCAGGTACAACATTTATTTGTCTACTCGTAGTATTGTGTGTTAGAAGTTTAGGATGTAAGGCAGAATATAGAATAAGACATACAATGTTCAAAAGCTAATGATCCTCAAGCTGCGCAATATACTGTATTTGCGTTCTGTCTGAAGCAATTTCCTCTCACGGGTACGTAATCCTCCACGTGGTGCTGCCATGTGCTCAGCGGAGTGATACATTTAAGTTTTGTTTACTTCTCCTTTCAGCTTATAGTGAAAAAGGTATAGTTATGCTACCCATTGTGTAAGAACTAGAAACGGAGGCTGACTACGGCATTGCGGCCAAGGTTAGGTCTACTAAACCTCTGGGAGGAAGATAATGAAACGTGGGAGTACGAAAAGTCCAGAACTGATGGCGACAGGCACAGTGCAGCGAGGTCCCGAAGTATTCCAGATAAAGCATCACTGGCAAAGCGTCGCCGTCGTCCGCATCCACAGGGAAATGTACAGGTGGGAGGTATCGATTTCAGGAAAGAAACAGCTTTTTGCTCAAGGCACTTACTCCAACGCTGAAAGATGAAATGAAATTAGAGACAGGAGAAGTCGAGGTAGCGTGTAATCCACTCCAGCATTCGCCTACAGAGCTGGAAAAAAGACGAAATATCTTAGGGTTAGGTTAGCCGATCTAATGGGAATTGACCCCGGGACCTCCAGAATACCAGCCTCAGATGCCACTCAGCCATCCCTCCCGGCCACGCTATACATCACCGAGGTAGGCAAAGATGGACACTGTCATAAGAGATGCCAGATCCAATGAGCGAGCATATGTGAAAAGAAAACTTGGATGTGATAGTTTCTGGTTTCTCCACAAAACTTAGGTAAACCACTAATGAACAGTTCAAAAACTGCCATAGCTTAAGTATACTCGATACTGAAGTTTCGACAGCATTTCGAAAACTAAAATCACTTTATTTTCATTAACATCCCATAAAAAGCAGTTTTAAAAACATCACAAAACATCTTTGTAGCATGGACAAAGAGAAAAGGCATGAGGACATGGAGGGTTAGAGACTCGGGGGAGAGAGAGACAGAGAGAGAGAGCGAGCGAGAGAAAAAAGAAAAAGAAATAGCGGGGGTAACGAGAGGGAGACGCTTAGAAAATGCCCATTTAAGGCAATAAAATAATCAGATTTTTTATGTTGACCACCAGTCAGAATTTGGTAGCCAAGTATATGAGTAAAGTGTATCAACATTATAAAATTCTAAGTCTACTGGATGCGGAAAAATGCAGAAAATGTTGGAGTACAAAGTCAGTACTAAAATAAGCATTTTAGAGTAGGAACAATGGGTTGCAGAAGCTTTTTTACTGCGCTACATGCATCAACATTAAACCCCTCGAGTTAGACGTTGGTGGCGTGTAAGATGTAAACAAAACGCACTTTTACACAGTTCTAGTCACTGTTTCTAGGTGTGTTTGATGATCAGTGCCGCATTTCTGTTGTGAAACCTACTGGATGGTACACTAATACCGAACGCTCGTCTTGTTTAATACAGTACACGCATGTAATGGTTAGTTTATCACTTTGTACCATAAGTCATTAGTTGAGGCAGTATATATACACTTGTCGTTAGAGTTACGTTTCATCTTGGCTGGCAAATGAAGATGTTTCATAAAGTCAGATTTCTCCTGTTATTATACCATAATTACGACCCCATGCTCCTAACCTCAAAATCTGGTATTGCCTTCCTACTCCAGTTTTTTGCGCATTGTTTTTCCGCATCCTCTATATCTCTTACAAGTAAATGGGGATAAATGGTTTGCTAAACTACTGAGAACTACCCAAACATAAACACCATATAAACACGATTCTCAAAGACAAATTGAAGAAAGTTAATATAGTAACAAGATATAGCTTATGCACAGGGTGAGCTAAAAAACTACGAACCGGCTGCGCGGTGCGTTTCCTGTCCGCGTCCGCGGCCTCGTTGCCGTCTGTCGCTACCATAGAAAGACGCGGATGAAACTATAAAACATTTTTAAAACTACTTTTAAAGGCTTTACTTACCAACTTTATGAAAGGAGATGCTGAAACTGGCCACCGTCGTTGTCCATACATTTTTGGCACCTCTTTAGGAAACTATCCATCACTCGCCGTAGTTCACGTTGAGAAATTAAACAGCTTATACGGCCAATATTTCGATGAGAACAATTGAAAGTGCGTTTGAGGACAGCATTATTGTGGCCCCCTCGGTCCTCCGATCTAACCCCCTGCGATTTCCATCTCTGGGGTAATTTAAAACAAAGTGTACAAGACAAACCCACACACCCTGAAAAAATTAAAACAAAATATCTGCCAGGAAACTTCCAGCATTTCTCAACGTGAACTACAGTGTGATGGATAGTTTCCTAAAGAGGTGCCAAAAAAGTATGGACAACGACGGTGGCCAGTTTCAGCATCTGCTTTCATAAAGTTGGTAAGTAAAGCCTTTAAAAGGAAAAACGCCGCGCAGCCGGTTCGTAGTTTTTTGGCTCACTCTGTAGAAACTCATCCCAATGTGGTATCGTAAACAGAAGATAAAACAGCATTCACAATTATTAGCGAAGACATGCTAAAGCTATAGAATTGTTAATAAAGTGAAAGGTTTTGTGAAGAATATTACTATTGAGCACAGAATGTGTATTTTTTTAAGGAAACATTTACTTGAGTGTAATAATCTTAACCTCTATATGGAAGCACTTTCACAGACATTCATAAACGAGAAAGTTTCTCTACATATAGCACCATACGCTTCAGTTGTATGGTTACGTATAGCGTTCTGCTGGCATTTATCTGGGGAAAAAGAAATCGCTAATTTTCTAAAACAACTGTGATGTAGCTAGTGTTAATCTGGCACAGAACAGCACGTGTGTGAGGCCTTTATTGCTACCGCTGCACGGAGCATGAAATATCCTGGCCGTAGATTGGTCTTAAGGGATCAGTTAGATGGCCAACTCGTGCCACTATTCCTACACACTACATGTTTTCTTCGGGGAGCTGTACGGTTCGTTGTACCTACAAATATTCCCACAAAACTAGAAATCAGGCATCAACAGATGGCGCATTCCTGTGTTCCAATTCGGCATCCATTTTTGGAACAGGAGGAACGGTCATTTATAGAAACAGCAACGCTTGCAGCAGCTGGTGAACGTGTTGCCATAACGATGAATTATTTTCTGTTTCAGTTCTCGCCATCATTTACACAAAAATAGAATTTATTGATTCACTAGCAGAACCCACAGCAGTGCTCGCGTTATTTGTTAAACGTAGAGATTCTTCAGCATATCTACCTCTCTCATAGTCTTACTCCCTCGTCCCTGGTTCAAACCCGGCGGAGGGCGATGGATTTTTTCCGGCGTAAAAATCCTTAGCATGGCTTCCTTCGGAAGGGAAGTAAAGTCGGTGGACCCGTGTCGTAGTTTTACGGCACGTTAAAGAACCCCAAGCCTGATAAAGAGGCCTCTGAGCAAAATTATGTTTTTCACGCCCAGTACAGAATGGGACGCTAATAAGGATCATAGTAGTTAAAGAGTGTCCATAAATAAAACTCAGTTTAATTTAATTTCTTGCAAAAAATGCGAATCATTTAATGTCCACTGGCATGTTACCATGGTAGTTCAGTGGTTAGAGCAACCGGACGGAAACCGGGAGATCCGTGGTTCAAATCCCGGCTATGGCATTGAATTTTTCAGTCGTCTGATTCTACCTTTCCAAACGACAGTTTGTCTGATCCATAAAATACAAGTTTGTAAAAGTAAAATAACCGAAAGCTATACGTTATTTTCTCGTGAATTTATTCCATCTATTTTTGGTGAGTAAAACAGAAATTCTTAGCCGTTTAACTCCTCTACGATTCCACTGTGACACAGAAATTCCTGCAATATTTAAAACCCTTATCTCCCCGTAACATTACTTTCTGTTTTTTTATTGGAGTATTTAGTTACGCAAGTAATAAAATTTAAATGGTTGACAAAAAGTAAGTTATGTACTTGCTGCAGACTAGAAATTTCTAAGAAAACGCGCACTATGTTTTTAAGATTCCACTAAATAAGAGTATTATTGTCCAAATCGTAAACCTGGCATCATGTATCCAATAGACTTAGTTTACTTACAACATTTCTATAGAATAATAGTGAAGAAGCCAGGCCAGGTTTTCGTAACTGTTGTTGTGTAACTGTGAAAAACAGTAGAGTTCCAGTTGCATTGCAAACGGTGCGGACCGTTTCGAACCTGCTGACATTCTAGCGGGCCGCACGGCGCATTTACTGGGGAGATGTGAGCGCGCTCTCGCATGATACTAAAACTCATGTGCGCTGAATGGCGGAAATTAGGCCTACCGTCCTATATAAATAATGCGTCAGTACTATCTAATAAGAAAATGTAACGTTGATGTTACCTTTAATGAAAGCATATGTTGAAAACGATGTCCATCCCTCTGGATGCAAAGGTCACAGCGGCTTAGAAATGCTGAAGCACCTTCTGCAACTCTATCTGAAATTTCACTGAGCATTCGTCTGGTTTCATTCTAAGTTCCTGAGGAGTGTGTGGATTGATTACATACACTTCCTATTTTAAATCTCCCCCCCCCCACAGATAAAAATCAGATTAAACCCTTGCTCGACATTCTACCGCACCATTGTAAACAAGCGGTTTACTGTTACTCGCAAGTTTTCAACAAGGTGGCAGCGAGAGTCGGCCAGGCGGTACAACGCGCGTGGAGATTGATTTTCTTCCCGAGAGGCAGCGGTCGGTTCTCCCCAGGAGACGGGTGCTGTACGGTCCACTAGAACGCTGGTAGGTTTGAAATGGTCCGTACTGTATAAGGAAGAAGCCCCTTTTAATATGTTTTGCTTTTTATTAACATTTCAGAAAAAGTGGTTTTATTGCCGGTTTTCAAAACATCACATAGCATGTAAGTTACAAAAAGAGAAAGAGAAGGGTGAGCAGGATGAAGAAGGAGAGATTGCGGGAGAAGGGAAAATGAAGAGAGGGAGTGGAGGTGGAGAGGGGTAAAGAGAATGGGATAGAGGACGTGAGGAGTGAAAGAGAGCATGGGGAGAGAGATGAGGCATAGTCGGTGAGAAAGAGAGAAAGCGAACAATCCACATCTTTAACGCAATAACCCTAGTACAGTTGCTCGTTCTACTAGTAACACTAAGATGTAAGTAATAGCTTTCAAGTACATAAATTTATGTATGTTTCTTATGCTATATTACTTCCCTGGTAACTGGTTTACATATAGGAATAATAGCAATGAGAAATTGGCACATTCGTCCTATCGAAACTTTGTAAATTAAAAAACTAGTCAGAAAGTGTATGGTCATAAGCTTTAGCTACGTAGCATTCTTTAAAAATCTTAAACTTACACACACACACACACACACATACATGTACACAAATACGGCTTTTTGGATTTATGGTAGCTTATTAAATACGATTATATCAGTTACTGATGCCCAAACATTTTGGTTAGAGTTGTATGCATTGAAAATTTGGAGCAATTGCTTAAAGATTAAGTATATCGTCTTAATCCAGAGGAAAGCTATTAGGATAATACCTTGGGCGCATTATACAATACTTTCCGGATTTATTGTCATTGTGTTATTGGATTCAAAATATTTAATAAACGATATCGATTGTATGCAACTTAACTTGCGTTACAAAAAAGATGTAGTAATGGTTGACCATTAATTCACTTCTTAATTTGATTTGTCTGTATAAGTATAGTGTGTATTATGTATTTCCTATTCATGACGTCTATTGCAAACACTGCTTAATGGCAATCTATAATATAATAAACCTGTTTCAGAACCACTTCTGGTGAAGTTGTGTGTGTTTGTGTGCGGGGGGGGGGGGGGGGGGGGGGGACCAATTTTAGTTAAATGTAGTATACAGGGTGGACCATTTAAGTTGAGACTATACAATATCTCCAAAACTAGGCGTTGTAGAAAGAAATGCCTTAATTTGACCCTAATTGTAGGTTACCATTTAAAACAATTAAATTGACCCTAAAATGACCATCATAACGTCCTCCAAATAAAACACGA
Organism: Deroplatys truncata; assembly: GCA_030765065.1. Classification (NCBI taxonomy): domain Eukaryota; kingdom Metazoa; phylum Arthropoda; class Insecta; order Mantodea; family Mantidae; genus Deroplatys; species Deroplatys truncata. Next base: position 672,047,321 of record CM060990.1, read on the forward strand.
CTAATGGCATTTACTTTCCCCCAAAATATCGAGCAACTTTTATTAAAGACATTTCTTTCTACAACGCTTAGTTCTGTCTCAGCTTAAATGGTCCATTCTGTTAACATACCGTAATCTTTACAAGAGATGAAACATTAAAAAAAAAAGAAATTTGGGCGAAAGTTATCCCATCTTACTGTACCTTATGTCCCTAATCAAAAACGTTATACCTATACTATATTCATCCTGGAACACTTACCGGAGTACTTGGGTTCGCAGTGTGTTAAAAGAACTATTGAGAGATGGCGATGCGCTCTAACTAGTTATCAAAGTTTCCTGGTACTTTCATGGATATTATATGTGTAAGGAAGACATTGATTATAGTATGGATTCGAAGCCAAGCCAGGATTTGAACCACGGATCTTCGGCTATGACTTTGCTGCAACCGAGCTACCTTGGCAACATGCCCGCACGACACTAAGTTCCCCAAATGACTCACGTTTTTTCTGATAAACGCGTTTTTAAATATATTTAGAGATTACTTACCGCAATGGTGACTTACAATAATAATATCTTCAGCGTCTCATTATGATCTTAATCGGCGGCGCGCGTACCATTACCTTTTAACACCTTCAAAACAACAGTCCGATCCAGTCCCAGATAAACAATGAAATATGTGTATTTAAAACAAAATAAATGCCTTTCATTGTAATTTTAATATTCAGTGAATGGAGTTCAACTCCTTTGCTTCAATATGTGTTGCTTTCACATTACCTGCAAAAAATCAATAAATACGACGTGGGCTCAACAGTGCTGCCATCCAATCAACACCTAATTACACACAATTAACAAGGTAAGATCTTCCTGTAAAAAACTCAAAAGTTTTTAAATTATAGTGTGGTCGACAAAAAACCGTTGTACGCAACTTGACTATAATGACAATTAAGACGCCCGTATGAAAATTATGAAACATACTCCCGTCTTACTACTATTATTGTATTGTTGCATTATACAAGAGCTGAATAAAATATAATGAACTGTTTTTTTCTCTGAAATGACTTTATTGACAGAGGTACTTATAGGTACACAACTTCAATATAATCGCCCCCGCTATTTATGACCTTTTGCCAAATGTTCGGAAGGCGTCTATTTCTGTTGACGTCCCGTATTGACCGACCTATAGCATGGATAATGTCATATCTGGTGTTGTACCAGATTCCTCGCAGTGGTTCTTTCACTTTTGCAAAGAGAACGTAATCATAGGGACTCATGTCGGGTGAGTATGGTGGATGTTCCAGAATCTCCCATTGCCAGTGCCGCAAGAGGTCCTGGCCAGCAGCAGCGGTGTGGCATTTTGCATTGTCATGCAGACTGATGGGGTGCTGTTCCATGAAATGTCTATTTGTATCTCTTCCTTATGCTTAAAATTGGATTAACAGCAACGAAAAACTAGTATAGCTTCTTAAATCCTGATCTTATTGACATCAGAAATATCATGCTTATTAACTGCTGTTATATGAAAAATTTAAAGGATCTGGTGCGTTGTATTAAATGACTTTTCCTACCCTGTAGTATCAGTTAATAATGGATATAAAATTTACCTCACGAAAACGTATTTTTCTGTCTACTTCATTTTGATCGAGATAAACCATTGCATAAACAGCTACATTACACATTTTGTTATAAATGCAAAGGGAATAGCTATAGCCAAATACTTAAGAACCAGACGCTATATGCTGGCCTTGTATACTCTTTCAATGCAGTCGCGAGAAACATCTGAATGTTGACCTTAAAGGAATGATGAAGTATTGGACAATTCGAACCGTTAATGACGGATATCTCGGAAACAACTTATGCTACAAAAATGTTATTTGAATTAAAATGTGGGTTTTAAAGAGAACTACATTTTTGTGTATTGCATTTTCGTCTATTGCTTAACCTTTAGTAGTTAAACAAGATTCTACAAAATTCCTTACGAATGAAAAGAACTTCATTGGCTGTTCCCAGAAAATTCAAGATATACATTTTATTTCTCATGCAAATATCTTTAATATGTGGTATTTTAATCAGAATCGTCCGACTCCTTTTTTATAAAATCGAAAATTTATAAAAATGTTCATGTAAAGGGTAGTTGAAATGAAAATCTTCGTGTCACTCCTTTAGAAGGCACTGAACTTATATACGAAGTTTAGTAACCATTCGACTTTTCGGTTTTGAGTTATGCTTTCAAAAACACACACACGTACGTACGGACCTTTTTCTAAATGTGCTTTCTTTGGACTCAGAGGGCCTCAAAACATGCATCTACAGAGAAATCTCGACATCGTAGTTTTGGGTGGAATACAATACTTCCACTACTCATTATACCATACCTGCAGATTATTTTATAATTGAAACCAAAGGTAAGCGATGTCATTCTCCGAGTTTGGGTCACTTTTTAGTAAAAGAAGCCACTCTCACTGTCTTTCCCTCTGACTCTCTTTCTCGCTCACTGTCTTTGGAAACCTGATTTTGGGCTTTAACGTAGCCTATAACACCGGTTAGTATCAACTGTTCATTCAAAATCGAAAATTAACAGTCACGTACCTATTAAAAGTTTCATTATGTACGATATAATATACTTTGTAAATACTGCTTGAATCATGAGATAAACGTTGAGGGAGTGGCTTATGAAATATTATCTTTCACTATGAAACTATCTTGTGGTGTTTATAGGAGGGGCGTGAAGCAAATGGTAGGATGCACACTCGGTTGTTGAATGGTTATCCCAAGTTAGGTCTTCATTCACTCGTTCATACCTGCAATATTATCATATTGTAAAAATCTTACCTTTGATTTACTAGACCCTTCTACCCACTATGGTTTATTTTTATGTTACTTCTACACTTTATACTACCGAAAACTTATTTTGCTATCTAATTCAGGTTGGACCAGTTAAACCTTTGAAGAAATAGTTGCTTTACTCATTTCGTTATATGAGGGCTGTCCCAGAAATACCCGACCTAACAATGAAAACACAAAAATTTTGGGAGAAAACATCTTTATTTCTCTACATAGTCTCCTTTCAGCTCGACACACTTCCCAGCGATGTCCAATTGCTTCGATACCCTATTTATAGTGAAAACCGTCGAGTTCTGCAAAATATTCATCAACTGCAGACTCCAGCTCTTTACTGTTGGAAAATCTTTTAGCACCAAGCTATTTCGTCAACTTTAGAAATAGAAAATAATCGGAGGGAGCCAAATCTGACGAATAGGGTGCATGATGAAGCAATTCGAACCTTAATTCATTGATTTTGGCCATGGCGATAATGGATGTGTGAACTGGTGCATTGTCTTGATGAAACAAAACTTTCTTTTCCAATAAATTTGGCCGCTTTTGCTTGATTTCACCATTCAAATGCTGCAATAAGTTTGTATAATACTCGTCATTGATTGCTTTTCCTTTTTGAAGATAATCAATGAAAATTATTCCACACACATTCCAAAAAACTGACGCCATGACCTTGACTGCGAATGGAACTGCCTCACATTATTTGGAGCCGATTCTCCCCTTTCAATTCACTGTTTGGACTATTCCTTCGTCTCAGGTGTGAAGTGATGGACCCATGTTTTATCCATGGTTTCAGAATTGACGCAAAAGCTCGGCTTTATTGCAGCGAAACATCGCCAAACACTCGATTGAAACATCCTCACGACGCTGCTTTTGTTCCATTGTGAGTAAACGTGGCACCCATCTTGCGCACAGCTTTCTCGTGTCTAAATTTTCGGTTAGTGTGCGATGTACAGTACTTTTTTAAATGCCTACGATGTCTGATAGCTCGCGCACTTTCAGTCGACGGTCATCCAATAGCATTTTGTGGATTTTCTTCACAATTCCTGGCGTGATCACCTCATTTGGTCGACCACTGCGATGTTCATCTTGGCAGCTCGTACGGCCTCGCTTAAACTCTGCCACTCAATATTTTGCTGTTGTAAACGAAGGAGCAGACTCCCCTAGAGTAGAATCTAGCTCAGCTTTAATATTAGTTGTACTAAGACCTTTCAAATGAAAGTATTGTGTCACATAACGATGGCAGTTTTATCCATGTTTACAAATTTTCTGAGAGCGTTCACTGTTGATGGCTGCCAAACAATTACTAAACGACATAGCATCATGAAACTTCAAACTTAGGGTTTATAAGGGTGGTACTTTTTACCACAGTCATTTGTTTGAAACAACAACCACTAACTATACATCAGGTCGGGTACTTCTGGGACTGCCCTCGTAGGTACAAGGGGATAGAGGAAATCGAATCGATTATCAGATATTTCAAAGCGGGTCACTATACTCTGGCCTTGAAATTCCGTACTCTTTCTAGATGACACAAAAAGGTTATTTGAAGTAAGATGTGTATTTTAAGGAGATGTATTTTTTGTGGAGTACGTCTTCGACTATCCCTTAAGGTTCACCCGTTAAATAAAATTATAGAAAGCTCCTTCCAAACGAATAGGACTTTATAGATTATTCCCAGAGACATTTTATATGTCATCTAAATATCTTATGTATATGGTACTGTATTCGAAGTAATCACTGTAACCATTTATGAGAAAAAATTTCGAAAAAGTCTTAGTGTTACATCTTTGGAAAGCACTGAACTTAAATACCCAGTTTTTCATTTATTTGACATATCCACAGGCACACACAAGTAGCTTTGTTACTTCCCTTTTTTATACATCGGGCCTCAAAACACGCATTGCTTGTGAAATCTCCATATCGAACTTTCAGGTGGAATGCAGGTCTCGTCTACAGCTAAAAATGATACACAACTTCCTTTATATACACCTCCAGCATTGGAGAAAGCAAGCTATAAATGGGAAATGGTTAAAACTGGACAGGAAAGTAGCCTTAAGCCAGATTTTTAACAAGGATAGTAAAAAGGTAGAGTACCTGTCCAAAGTAAAAAAGAAATGGTTATGGACAATAAAAAGAGATGTGAATTAGTTTCATCATGTGATGTTAAGTTATGTAATTATATTATCATTATTATAATATTAGTATTATTAGATAATTATTTTTGTATTACTACTATTATTTTATTATTATTATTATTATTATCATCATTTTATGTATAATTAAAGAATGTAATATGGGTAGAATATGGCAAGATAACAGCTTGGGGTGATGTATAGCCATATTCTAAGGAAGATTGCTAGCACAAATAAATAAATAAATAAATAAAATAAATAAAAATATACACCTCAGAAGCATTGTTACTGCCTGTAAGCTAATTCCAGTGTTGTGAGTGGACAATAATGGCAATGAAAGCAATTGAGGTACGTAAGCTATAAAATGAGTGTATAAACACCTCGAGGTATAACTCTCTGAACATTTAAAGTATATTACAAATTGAAATTGTGTAAAAATCTGTACTGATTTCTATATCTATTCATTATTCACTAAAATGTGTATTTTTAAATGCACTAACCTGTACTAAGTGGACCAATTTTGCTGTAAAAATATTCCAGTTCCAAATATGCCTTATATTTTTAGCATTGTGTCATTTCAATGGTGAAAATGTAGTGCACTTGTGGGCACTTGGATGAGAAAATTTCTCTCTTGTGACTAATTGATATATTGGATTCGAAATAGCATGCTTTATGTCAAGACTGGCATCTAGGTAGATGCCGAAACCACCTCGGTAAGGGACGAAGGTAAATGCAACACCTTACACCAGGTAGGACATACACAAGAATGCAAGTAAGGGTTCTAGGAGAAAGTTTGGGATAGACAGCAATGGAAGAATATGATAACGGTCAGTCAGCTTCAAGAAGAATGATCGGTCAAAAAGAATTGACCCAACCATAAGGTATAACAATTTACCAACAAGGAACCGTCGCTCGTTTTATGGAGGTGTTTTCTTTCTCTTCTACCTGTACTAGCACAATAGTCGGGAACCCTCAGGCTCAGTAAATTGACCATAGACAGGTGCCTTACCTGTAGTAGTAAACTCAATTGAAATGTAGCTTCTGCAAATAATAAAAAACATATTTCTATAAGCATTTATAACAGAAACATGCATTGTCTGTTCTTATACTTTATATTTGGGTAAGGAAATTGTAAATGTAATAATTCTCTACTAGATTACTGTGCATACCTTCTTATTGTTCTTATATATGATACAGATGTGATATATCTAATAGTGTTTCTATTAGAAAAGTATTATCACATGATAATAGTAATATTCCAGCGCCGCGGCGGTAAATAATCTTGAGGAATATGCAAAGCATTTCAAGAGATTAAAGCAAAACCATGCAACATTTATAGCAGCATAGTTAAACAACATATTTTGAAAATTATTATTCCTAAAAGCAGCCTATTCAGTTCAGGAATGCGAAGCTCTTTCTAACTAAATTAAAATTCATCTCAATATTATTTTTTTATTTATTTAATGTCAAGGTAAAGTCATGACTACAATAAGTTCAAGGGCGGTTAAGATGATTGTTGGAATTTTGCATCTAGCCCTTGCATCATTGTAGAAACGGCAGCTGGCACTTTGCTTCTAAACTAAAATTGTATTCATTCAAAATTTCATTTACCCCTTCACTTTCATTACATGTGAAATTTCCATTTCTTTTTGGGCTATTGTAGAAGGAATGGCACACTGAACAAACTGTTTTGAGTTAGACAATTTATGACTAAATCTATCTTATGGAGCAAATTTTGGAATCCAAGTTGGTTTGCTGGTCTTCATCATTCTGATAAAGGATTTAATTCAGAAAGCTGTTGTTTGTCAGTACCGGATTTAGGTTCATAAGCCTTAACGTTATATAGACTAGTGATTTCTAATCAAACTTCTACTTCAAATGTGATGACAAAATACTTAAGTTATTATAAAATTATGTTAAGCAAAATTTCACGTATTCTTACGGTATTAAAAATGTGATCAAAATATACCTATCCCTGTCTTTTTATGCTCAATTGCAATCTACTGTTAAAGCTAGAAGTCATTATTAATAGTATACTAACTGAATTAAATTTTTAACGCTGTTTAAACGTAATTTTACACGATAAATTTGTTTATATCTTTTAAATAATATTGAAGTGTTACAAACACTAAATCATATTTTCTTTTCTTTATTTTCTTTTAAGGAAGCACTTGGTGAAGCTATCATTCAGAATAATATGATGAGAATAGGGAATCCTATAATAGGTTTGCATTGTAAGAAACTTTAGTTATAAATTAAATTGAGTTTTGTTTATGGAAATTCTTTTAACTCTTAGTGTCCCGTTCTATATTGGGAGTGAAAGACCCTAATTTTGCTCAGAGGCCTCTTTATCAGGTGTGAGGTTTTTTTACGTACCGTAAATCTACGACACAGGACCACCGGCTTTATTTTCCTTGCTAAGGATTTTTACGCCCGAAAAAATTCCATCGCCCGTCGCCGGGTTTGAACCCGCGACCTCGGAAGCTAAAGGCTAGCATGGTAGCCACTACACCAAGGAGGAAAACTTTAGGTATGTTGAGCGGAGTGAGGTTAAATGACAACCTTAATATTTATAAATTTACTCAATATTTTTGTCTCTGGTGAGTTAAAAACTATTCTAAGAAGAAATTTAAATGCAGGAATGCCTCGAGTATTTCCTATAGGGACTGTAAACAATTGTGCCAAAAAGTGAAGTCCTCTCTTGTAGAGAGCAAATACTGGGGAGATATACTAAACTTAAGTTTAAAACACTTCGTTTCCAAAACAAATTAACTGTACCATTATTATTATTATTATTATTATTATTATTATTATTATTATTATTATTATTCCATTTCACGTATCATCAGTAACCAGCACTAGTGACGTATGCTATAAAAAGGGACGATAAACTCTTAAACAATAACAGCATTGTAAATATAATGTACATTTCGAAAGCCTGGCGAGTATTCCTCAAAATTAGCCTACTTCAGAACTATCCCTGGAGCGAAGTCTGAGCAAATATTTCATATATGTTTTAATATCACGACGTTGTCAGTAACATTGTTATGTTCCATAAGATAACTTTTTCATGCATTTCCTCAGACATTTTTCCTGTAGATTAGATTAGATTAGATTTGGATTGTATTCTGTGAGTTCACTAGCAGCCATAAAGGCTTGTGAGCATAGAACATGTCAAGGAAATGTACAAAAATTACATATAAACATAAGTATTGCACAGAATATAGAACATTTGAAATAAAATAGACACATACTATATGCGTGTCAAGGAAATGTACAATAAAGTTACATATATACATAAATATTACATAGTATACAGAACCTTTAAAATAAAATAAAGACATATTATATGTACAAAATGAAACAAATCAAGTGTAATTTTGTACAGAGTCGAACACCTCCTTACCGTTATAAGGTTAACATACGTATAGGCAAGAAAAGTTATTTTAACATTCACTAGGCTTGTACCTTTGTTCGTCTCATCATTTTGTTCTATTTGATTTGTAATGCATAGCATTTACTGTCAGTTCTTAATATACATACATTTAAATAGCTTCATTAATTCTAGAGCAAGCATCAAATATAACTGGCAATTGTCATTAATATTTACTAATACTACTTACAGAGCTATATATGTATTATCATCTGGATGATATGTCATTCAGATAATCTTGTACAGAATAATATGCTTTTGAGCATAGGTACTCCTTAACAGCAGTTTTAAAGACATTGAAATTGTCAACTTTTCTCTTAAGATCATTAGGGAGAGTATTAAATATTTTATGGTCTCGTAATATACACCTTTCTGGAAGCAAGAAAGCTTTGCACTGAGATGATGGATGCTACCCTTTTGTCTAGTGTTTATCTCATGAATTTCCATGTTTGTAGTAAATGTGGTTCGATTGTATACATAGAATGTATGTCTAACAACTAAAGCTGTTATATAAATAATTTTCTGATTTTCCGTTATTCATTTTAAAGTATTAGAGGTTTAAAAATAGTATACGAGTATACAGTAATTTTTTTTTGTGAAAGAAAACTAATAAAAAATTTATGTAACGGCGTTCTGTGCTATGCTAAAATAAATTAGTCGTCCTCCATGGTCAAGGGGTACATGCTAGCCTCGGGTTCCCGAGATCGCGGGTTCAAACCCGGCGGAGGGCGATGGAATTTTTTCGGGCGTAAAAATCCTTAGCATGGCTTCCTTCGGAAGGGAAGTAAATCGGTGATCCCGTGTCGTAGATTTACGGCTCATAAAAGAACCTCAAGCCTGATAAAAGAGATCTCTCAGCAAAAATTTCTGGTCTTTCACGCTCAGTTTAGAATGGTACGCTAAGAACTATAGTAGTTAAAGAGCGTCGTCCATAAATTAAACTCAATTTAATTTCAAATAAGTTATATGGACGTTTGAAAGAAACATTGTTTTAAATCTTTTACACATAGAGCATTTAGTAGGAGATATTAACACTTAGTTAATTAGAGCAAATTTCGAAATGAGTTTTAATTGATCTATAATTTAGATATATCTAATAATTGAAGATTTCAAGGGAAAAACATCAATGTCCACTTTTCACAAAAATTGAGTTGTGGGTATATTATCTACTTGGCGCAGTGTGCTCCTAATTTAAATGCCAATTCATGGAAATATCATTCTAAGTCCTCGTGAAATTGTCTTCAGAATAAAAGTACAATGGAAGATTAAACAAAGCTCCACGATTGTATGTTAAACCAATCAAGGTCCACCCAGTTATAAACAAGAATTCCTAGAATACAACAGGCATTCCGTTTTCAAGTATTCTTGTCAAGATTCTACAAATCTAAGTGTCCTGTCAAACTACAGTTTTATCATGGGAAGTTATGACAGGAAAGCCTTCTCTGAGAACACCAAGTGATCATGCAACATATAACGGTGCATGTAATACCTACGTCATCATAGAGAAAGGAAGGAATCATGCAGGCTTCCAAGGTGCCACATTCACATCAAGTATTTAATATTACGAGGGTTGATCAATAAAGACTGAGACTGATCTTTTTCACAGATATTTATTACTCCATTTCAATGTTGACATGATCTTTTTCAAAGTAGCCCCTCCTAACTGAATGCACTTTTTATAGCGCCTCTGCCAGTCCTCGAACACATGGTGCAGGCCATTCTTTGTCAGGTCTTTGAGAATCGCCTCACTTTTCTTTAACACTGCTTCAGTGCTCTCAAATCGAATGCTCCGGAGCTTTGCCTTTAGTAATGGGAATAAAAAGGAATCACAGGGGGTAAGACCGGGGATTTAAGGCGGATGCGGCACACAGGTAATGTAGAACTGAGCCAAAAATTCCTGGACTTGATTTGCGACCTGAGGCCGCGCGTTGTCGTGATGAAGTCGCCACCATTCCGATGATGTTCTGGACGTTTCCTTGTAATGTGCTTCCTCAGTGTAGCCAATACTGACGTGTAGTAGAAGCTGTAACAGTAGTGTGAGGGAGGGGGAACTGCATGCTGGTAAATCAGGTAAATCATTCCATTCCGAAACACCGGGCCCACCTTGCTTAGCACAGAGGACTCGCCCTTCTTTGAAGTCCTTGAACCACCTAAACACCGCTGCACGAGGTAGTACATCTTCACCGCATGCTTGCTTCAGCTTTCGAAAGTTTCAAGGCTGTATGATTTAAACGAACATAAAATTTTATTGGGTCATAAATAATATTTTACGGGGGCACATAATTATATAACACTTAATTGAAGAAGTGACTAAAAACATAAGAGTTAACCACCATTTCTTAGAATGTTCTCAAATAGATCAGAATATTATATGACCACCCCAAGAGGGAAACAAGATGATCTCCGACACAGAATTGGTTATTCCTGGCCCACATTGAAATACAAGTGATAGTGATATGTCACCTCCATTTTGTGGTATGCGAAATTCAAGTAGGGTCAACAATATACAGCATTACTACCAACCTACCGTTACGAGAGTGCTATCGCTTATGGACATTATACATGAAACCCTGCTCTTTTCAAGTATTCGTGGTAGAGACATAAAACTATCAAGGAAGCTACAGAAAAAAATCAGTCTCAGTCTTTATTGATCAGCCCTCGTATATTATTTTTTTCTGTGTTTGTGTGTGAAAATTTTGAGCTTTAAAGAAGAAACATCCGCCACTGTTTTACTGCAAGTTCAACATTCTAGCGGGATGAGTCAGAAAATAGAATTAAAATAAAAGCGAACACAGTTGAAGTTTCTAGTTGCTGTAAAGTTTGAACGCTTGGCACCGAAAAGAACGGAGCTCACTCCGGATATAGCGATATCAGTGAGCAGAAGCCACCATCGTATCGGCCGGATGGTCTCGAGTTAGGGATTTGGAGTAGGGATTGAAAACCGTAGAACATAACTTGTGTGGGATTTTATATAGTGGCATCGCATCAAGGGGAAATAGTAGGAAGCGGTGGAGAAAAGAATCAGTTAACCTTACAGGGCCAAGTTTCTTTTCTCCTGATGGCGGAACCGTTTTGCATTTTTAGAGGCTTCCGCCTACGGAGTCATGAGAGACTATATTTCACAGCTCGGTTCTTTAAACGCCCGCACTGACTGGCCACAAATATAGCTTTAATCGTTGCTATAGACTTCATCTAATGCGCTCTAGAGCCATTAGCATTCATACTCTGGGTTGCGTTCTTTATATATGACTTTATCCATACACTTGTATGATACGTGTTTGAGTTGTTGGTTTGTCATTAAAGGTCAAAGCCTGAGGCAGTATTTTTAACACTTAAATGATTTCAGTCAAATTATACAATATATAAATTCAATAACAGCCCGCCTTGAAGCAATATGTGTATGTAATAATTTATAAAATGTATGTAACAGTCGTTGCATATGCTTATATTATTGTAAACATGTTCAATAATGTTATGTGAATGTGTTACGTAATTTAATAACGTAGTAGCTGTGAGAATAGTAAATTAAAAGTTGCTAACAATGAGGTAACAATGATATAACCTTGAGGCATTAATGAGTTTGAGAGCTTAATAATACTACTTCTGATTGTTGGAGTAGCAATAATGTAATTCTAGTGACAGTTTATAAAATAGCCAATCAACAACCAGAAAAAGCTTTAGTTAAAAGAAGGTATTCTATTGGATTAGGAATAGCCAATCAGAGACTTGAAATACAGAATAGTTTAGACGGTTGAAATCAATTCAGTTACCTGCAGACAGTGCTCATAACTGGGTGCGTTGCTTGTGCGTCCTCAAGAGGTTTAAAATGTATTCGTGTGAAACGAAAAATAAGTTTACGTGTTAAAAAGTGTAATTAATTAATAAAAAGAATCTCACAACTCTCTAAATCAGTGAATTGTTATTTAAATCGTTATCAAGCATTAATAAAAGGAGTGAAGTAAAATTTATAATCTGTGTAAGCCTACATTCTTAGTCGTATCACAACCCTGCCAAGAAAAACGTGTCTCTAACAAATACTGACGCAGCCGAGGCAAACATAAATATATAATATTTAAAGAAACAGTAAAAACACATTTGGGGCGAAGGCTACCGGAAACTGTTTACTATACGTGCTGTTGCAACTACTACAAGTTCGGCTCCCCAACAGTTGAAATATAATACAACTCCTACTTCAAATCGGCTTTTCCATACGTGAAACAATAACTTTCTCAAATTGGCTTCCATGCGTGTTGCAAATAACGTAACAAACCATCTTCTTCAAGCGCTCGGTGTGATCCATACACAAACAACAAATCGCTAAAATCTCCTAGCATTTATACAGGGTGGACCATTCAAATTGAGACTACAATATCTCCAAAACAGCGTTGTAGAAAGAAAGGTCTTGAATAAAAGTTTCTTGATATTATGGGGAAAAATTAATGCCATTAGTCGTGTTTTATTTGGAGAACGTTGTGATGGTCATTTTAGGGTCAATTTAAATTGACCCTAATTGTAGGTTCCCATTTTAAAAGATTTAATTGACCCTAAAATGACTATCATAACGTCCTCCAAACAAAACACAACTAATAGCATCTATCTTCCCCAATAATATCAAGCAACTTTTGTTAAAGACATTTCTTTCTACAACCTTAGTTTTGGAGATATTATACAGTCTAAACTTAAATGGTCCACCCTATATAGTAATAATTATTAGGAATTAGCGCTTTGCATTTTTGAAATAGGTAAATAAAGAACAGGCAATTTCACTTCAAGACACAGATTTACATAAAATAATTCATAGCCCTTAATCTGATGTGTTAAAATGAAACATTTAAACATTATTTATATTCACATTACTTTGTTTTCATCGTGTAACGTTCAGAATTGTGATCTGTTTTCAATACTTAGTTTAAAATATAAAAGAGATGATATTTTACAGTTTAAATAGCAATCGTGAACGAAATTTATGTTTATTATTCATATAAAAATTATATTTAAAAATACTGAGAAAAAAACATAACAAATCTATTAGGAACTGCAGTTCTATATTCAATTGAAAAGAGGATTATATTAGCACGTATAAATCTTCTCAAGGAAACAATAACAGACACAAATTAAACAATATGAAACATGAAAGACCACAAAATTATAACTCTTCGAGCATAACTCTATCAGCAAACCTTCATCAGAGCATTAAGTCTTTAATATTTATCGACTGAGCTGTAAAACATCACTTTCTTGGGAAGTTTATCCCTAAAATGTGGAATCTTCACTGAAAGTAAGATACATGAGCCCTTTAGTTTCATCAAATCGTCGTAAAGGTTATTCTTATCTTGTCTTCTGTTTACCTCAAAAGTAATATTACCTTTGTTTACATATAATTACCGCTCCCTATCATGCATTTCTGTTTTGTTTTTC